>JAWMAG010000035.1:1513619-2807238 GCA_037013455.1 Ceratitis rosa | reverse complement strand
TGTTGCAACATCTTCCGCTGCTGGGCAGACCGGCTGGATAAAGCTGGCCTGGAATTGGCTGCATTCGCTGCACCGCTTACCCTCCTTAACCTCGCCGGTGGAGCAGAGTATGATGCCCGAGTATGCACCGATGGCAACCAGACCTTGTGTCGCATTCGCCGGTCGTATGGGAGGTTGCCAGGCAGTTGATGCAGTACCAGTGCACCCTTGCGCACTCATACCTGTCCTCCGGTGCCATGGCGAGGAAAGCAGGGCAATGGCGCAGCGAATGCAACCGGCCGCATAAACGGCACTTCCCCGATGTCGAGGGTCGTCGTGACCTAGGAGCGAAGAGTGAAAATATACGACTTTAGTATATGGTTGAAAAAAGGGTATATGAAGAGATTTCATGAGATGCTTTTATATGAGTTGTAGGTTGGTATATGTTAATGTAAAATGTTGGGATTAAGTCATAAGGTTCGAGGTTCCTACAGCGGGTAGCACACACAATTTGGCTATATTTCGGGTTATCATTCCGTTCTGTGTGATTATGTCGACCATACGGATCTTTTCGTTTACACCTTTGTACAATTTTCTTATACGTCCTAGGCGCCATTCATTCGGGGGGAGGAGATCATCCTTGACGACAACTAGATCTCTTTCCTTTACGGGGCTTTCCGCCCTCTTCCATTAGTACCTCTTGTGTAATTCTCTGAGATACTCGTTCTTCCATCTGGTACTAAATTGATGGTGAAGCACCTTGAGTTTCTACCATTTTGGAACCAGAGACAGGTTTTCGGCATTGGGTTCGGGTATCGATAACAATGGAGCACCGCGGAGGAAATGTCCAGGGGTATATTGCGACATGGCTGAGAGCGGTCGGGAATTGAGAACCGCTTCTATTCTTACCATCGGGGTTGTGAATTCCTCGAAGCTAAATTTGTGATTTCCGGCGACTTTAGTGAAGTGCAGCTTAAAACTCTTCACTGCTGCTTCCCATAGTCCACCCATATGAGGGGCATACGGTGGAATAAACTCCCAATAGAAGCCGAGTGGGGCGTATTTAGCGGAGACGTCAGCTGCTACTTCCTTTACGAACACGCCGAACTCGCGGTAGAAGGTGCGTTGAGCTCCGACAAATGTTTTCCCATTGTTGGACATAATCTTATAGGGGAGACCGGAACGTCCAACAAATCTAGGAAAGGCTGCTCGGAAAGCCTCCGTAGTTAAGTCAGAGCAGACTTCGAAGTGTATTGCTTTCGTGGAGAAGCATACAAACACACAAACGTATGCCTTTGAATATGAAGCTCGCCGATGGGTAGATACTTTTACTAGGAACGGGCCGGCGAAGTCCACCCCAGTCGTGTGAAACGGTAGGGTATATGTGGTTCGTTCGGAGGGTAGTGCTGCCATGATCTGCGAACTCATCTGCTGCTTGTGGATGATGCATGGTTTGCAGTGAAAGATGCACCTTTTTATTTTGGGTTTGAGCCGGGGAATGTAGTACTCTTTTTGTACCATTCGCATCATTAACTGGTTTCCAGCATGCAGCATGGTGGTGTGTAGGTGTGGTGATTCGTTGTAACTAAGGGCTGCGTATTTAAGCCGTCCGTTTACGCGCAGTACGCCTTTCCTGTCGAGTATAGGATTTAATGTCAGCAGCGTGTCCTTCTTGCAGATCGGTTTTGAGGCTTCGAGTTGGGACATGGTTTTACTATAATGCCTTCGTTGAGTTAGGGTTATGAGTCGCGTTTTTGCTTCGTTCATCTCTTCGTGGCTTAGAGTCATGCTCATCCGAGATGGCAATTTTCGTGACCTGTGAATAAAACGAAATATATATGCAATTAGTCTAAGGGCTCGGGGGAAGGAAGAAAATCTCTTCAAGATATTTAATATTAACGCACAAGTGTACGGACGTGTTTTTTTGATCGGCTCCGTAACTTCACTTAAAGTCTTAGAAAACGTACATATTAATTCGTTTAAACTTATACACCGACTGTAGTGGGTGGATAGCCACTTAAGTTGGCAATAAGCAAATAAAATAATAAATAATATAAAAAAAAAAAAAACAAAATAAAAAAAAAAAAATAAACAGAGAAACGAAAACGATAAGTAACAAGTGAACCGGCGATGTAATGAGCGATCAACGCTCAAATCAGAAAGAGCGTCCGCATTCAGTTGCGACGACAGAGCGAAATGCTTATTTCACTGTTGTTGCGAGCAAATCACCACCTAACAGCAGTGCAAAGGCAAGCAGTTCAACTCTAAAGGCGCCAACGCAGACCTTAGCAACAACAGAGAAATCAAAGAGTGAAAAAACTCTCTTCCCAACAGAAAAACAAACAGCTATGCAGTCAAGCAGCGCAGCAGCAGCAGCAACTCCAGTGCGGGCGACTAATACTGAGCAAGGTGAGACAGCCAAAATGAAAAAAGGGTCGGCAGTGCAGACAGGCATTGATCGGTACATAAATGTGGTAAACAAAAAGAGGAAATCTAGTCCTCCCAAAAAAGTGATTAATGCCAAGAAGTTTAATACCGTTGGCTCCACTATCGATGCTGATGGTAATGCACTAAAAGGGAACAGATTTGCCCCGTTAAATGAGGAAGAGCATATAACAGACCCGAAGGGTATTTCCACAGTCGCCAGTACTAAACCTCCACCAATCTACTTGCGGGAGCGCAGCTCCAATTCGCTAGTTACGAACATAGCTAAGATAATAGGTACCAACAATTTTCACATTGTACCTCTTAAAAAAGGTAACATAGACGAGACAAAAATACAAGTACACAGTGAAAAAGACTTTCGTGAAGTCGTTGTGTTTCTCTCTGCAAACAACAAGAATTATTACTCTTACCAGTTGAAGAGTGCGAAAGGTCTGATTGTTGTAATTAAGGGAATTGAAGCGACTGTTGACTCATGTGACATAAAAGAAGCTCTAGAGAAGCAAGGGTTTGAAATTAGGGCGGTTGCTAACATAAGTAACAGAAATAAAGTGCCGCAGCCTATGTTTAAAGTGTTCTTATCGCCAAGCTTAGCTCAACTTAAGAAAAACGAAACGCATCCAATTTACGGTTTAAAATACCTTTTACACCGAAGAATCACGGTGGAAGAAGCGCTTAAGCGTAATGGTCCCGTGCAATGCACAAACTGTCAGGAATTTGGTCACACAAAATCCTATTGTACTTTACGTACCGTTTGCGTAGCATGTGGTGATCTTCACCATTCTACCAAATGCCCCTTGAATAAAACGGATGCAACACAAAAAAAGTGTAGCAACTGCGGTGGCAATCACACCGCTAATTATAGAGGTTGTCCGGTTTAGAAAGATTTAAAATCTAAACTTTCTCAGGGTATACAAGCCAAACGGAACCAACTCCCATATACTACTTCCATTCCGAGCCTTTCCAATATACCCAGCTCAAATATTGGTCAAATGTCCTATGCCAACGTAGTAAAAGCCAATGTACAGGCCCCACCAGTCACCCCATCCAGTACTGGAGTTGAGACCATGATTCTTAATCTAACCCAGTGCATGACACAATTTATGTCAACCATGCAAAGTATGGTTCAAGACCTAATAAAGGCGCAAAACCAAATGCTCCAAACCCTGTTGACCAAAAAATGAGTGAACTCAGGATTTGCTTATGGAATGCTAATGGTGTAAACCAGCATAAATTAGCACTCAAATTATTTTTACAGACCCACGAAATTGATGTTATGCTTATATCTGAAACACATCTCACCCAGAAGTATAATTTTTACATCCCTGGGTTTAAGCTGTACAACACTAATCACCCAGATGGCAAAGCACATGGTGGCACAGCTATACTCATAAGGAACCGTTTAAAGCATAACTTTCTTAATTCTTTTTCAACGAATTGGTTGCAGTCAACCTCGATCACCCTTAAAAATAGGGGGGTTGACCTTACTTTAGCTGCAATTTACTGTCCGCCACGTTTCGTAATAACAGAAAAACAATTTAGCCACTTTTTTATGACTCTAGGTGATAGGTTCCTAGCTGGAGGTGATTACAATGCGAAGCATACTCATTGGGGATCGAGGCTAATTAACCCGAAAGGTCGTCAGTTATATAACACGATCATAAGTTCAAAAAATAGTTACGATTTTATCTCCCCAAGACAACCAACTTACTGGCCTACGGACTCAAGGAAATTACCTGACCTGATTGACTTTGCAGTCACTAAAAACGTAGATAGGAGTTAAGTACTTGCTGAAACCTGTGCTGACTTATCTTCTGATCATTCCTCAATAATCATTAAATTGAACGAACAACCAATTGAAAGTGAGCATGCTTTTCGACTTACTACATCAAGAACTAACTGGCTTAAATATAAAAAATACATTAGCAGTCATATACAGACCAATCCGCAAATAGAGGGAGGAACTGACGTTGAAAATGAGTTACTTGTATTTAACAGTATACTAGCAACAGCAGCAACTATAGCCACACCAGAGCAGAATACAAAAGTAAAGGCATTGATAACTAATAGTGGAATAGAATTAGTGGTCCGAAATAAGCGACGTTTGCGTCGCGAATGGCAAGCCTGCCGATCTCCCGATGCAAAAATTCGTCTTAAGGTGGCAGAAAACAAACTCGAAAAGGCATTAAGATACGAGGAAGAAAGAAATATCAAACATCTTATAACGTCTTTGTCTCCCAACGTTTCTACTAAAAAATCTCTATGGAAAGCTAGCAAAAACCTTAAGCCGCCAGTAAGCACTGAAGTACCTTTGAGAATGCGTAATGGTTCATGGGCAAGAACGGATGAAGAGAAGGCGTCTTGTTTCGCAGAGCACCTCAGCACAGTATTTCAACCAAATACTGCTACATATAGTGCACCTTTGTCACCGATCCATACTGCTCCTAGATACACTGTTACTTGCGGAGCATCTGTGCCTGAACTAAAAAACACTATTGCCGCCTTAAATCCAAAAAAATCTCTAGGAGACGATCATATCTCACCAAAAATGCTAATAGAATTGCCAAGCATTGCTCTCGTTTTTCTTGCAAAGCTTTTCAGTGCCATATTGATGCTAGGATATTATCCACAACTCTGGAAAAAGTCGCAGATAATTATGGTAGTTAAACCAGGTAAAGACGCAACCCTGCCGTCATCATATAGACCAATCAGCCTGTTGCCTTGCCTATCAAAACTTTTCGAAAAAGTGCTGCTATCAAAAATTACTCCTTTTCTCCATCAAAATGATATTATTCCTACACATCAATTTGGATTTCGGGAAAAACACGGCACAATTGAACAAGTAAATCGTATAACAAACGAAATAAGGAAAGCTTTCGAAATGCGAGAGTATTGCTCTGCTGTGTTTCTTGATGTGGCGCAAGCATTTGACAAAGTGTGGTATGATGGCCTCATTCACAAAATTAAAAAATCATTACCTAACACGTTCCACAATATCCTTGAATCCTACTTAACCAATAGGCGATTCACAGTAAAAGTAAATGATTACATAACAGAAGAGTGTCCGATTGCGGCAGGTGTTCCACAGGGCAGTGTTCTTGGGCCAGTATTGTACATACTGTTTACCGCAGATATCCCTACAAGTGACGAAGTAATTACGTCAACATTTGCGGATGATACTGCTATACTAAGTCGACATAAATGCCCCATTACAACCACAAAAGTGTTACAGCAGCATCTTAAACAAATTGAAGAATGGCTGGCGAAATGGCGCATAAAAGTTAATGAAAACAAGTGCAAACACATAACTTTTACATTAAGGCCAAAAACGTGTCCTACTGTTAAGCTCAACAATGTAACAATACCGCAAGCTGACGAAATTACATACCTCGGAATCCACTTGGACAGGCGCTTAACCTGGAAACGACACATTGCAGCTAAAAAGCTGCAGCTTAAACTCAAATCTGCTAGTTTTCATTGGCTTTTAAACAAGAAGTCTGGACTAAGCCTTAGCAACAAAGTCCTCTTATATAATGCAATGATAAAACCGATATGGATGTATGGGATCCAGTTATGTGGCACAGCTTGCGCGACGAATATAGATATAATTCAAAGATTCCAATCGAAAACGCTAAGAGTAATAACGGGCGCACCATGGTACATGCGTAATGAAAATATTCATAGAGATCTAAATATACCTACTATCAAGGAAGAAATTGAAATCGCAGCAAAAAAATACTTAATAAAACTGCGTAACCATCCGAACCCTTTGGCTAACACCTTGGCCCATGCAACAAGTCAAACCCGCCTGCGGAGAAGAGACAAAGCAGCCTTCTAAAGAGCAACGTCAAGCCAGCAGCTCATTCCTACTAATGGGCTTTAAGTTTTAATTTAGTTTAAGATTTTATTACTTACCATATTGTTAGGCTTCCGAAGTCGCAGTAGATTCAATAAATAAATATTAATGTTTAAAAAAAAAAAAAAAAAAAAAAAAAAAAAAAAAAAAAAAAAAAAGATATCTTCGGATGGCGAGGTATGGAATGCGGCGATGTGCCTTTGCTCCAGAGACGATGGGTGTTGGGGCGAGAGCTAGGCCATTCATTGGCGGGTTTGACGAGCTATTCAGGACCTTTCCACCAGATGGTGTCTTCAACGAGGTCCTGAGGTCGACATATCCTGTTTGCTACATATGCTTTCCAAGAGTGTGGTGGTTTCTCTAGCCATGCTAGGACGATGGTCGAGTCTGTCCACAGAACAAGTTCGTGAGGCGGTAAACTTAATTCTGTTTGTATTTGGTTTACCAACCTTGCCAGT
The DNA here is from genome assembly GCA_037013455.1 of Ceratitis rosa. NCBI lineage: Eukaryota > Metazoa > Arthropoda > Insecta > Diptera > Tephritidae > Ceratitis > Ceratitis rosa. The sequence goes on along the minus strand of JAWMAG010000035.1, from coordinate 2,800,503 downwards.
AGAACTGCTCCACAGAGCTCTAGACGGGGGAGACTCATCGTTTGCAGAGAAGCTACCTTTGATTTTGCAGCTAGTAAATGTGAGGTGAAGGAGTTTTCGCCGTGTTGTACCCTCATGTACACAAAAGCGCAGAATGCCTCCTCTGAGGCATCTGAAAATCCATGGAGTTGAATCGGTTTGTCGGGGGAGAACTGCACCCTTCGGGGTATTTGGATGTCTTTTACGTTTACGTCCCAATCCGTTCCTTCTAGCCAAAGTGTTTGGAGTAGTACCTTGGCTACTATCATAATTGGTGATAACCATCCTGCCGGGTCGAATAATTTCGCCACAGCCGATAAAATCTGGCTTTTAGTACTACATTTTGCTGCGGGTTGAGGTTCGTATGAGTATGAGAAGGTGTCCGTAAGCGCGTTCCAGCGTATCCCCAGAGTTTTAAGAAAGTCGGCATCTAGCAAATGAGACTCTGGGATTTTTTCGAGTATTTTCGGGTGGTTTGCCGTAATTTTCTTAAGAGGGAATCCTGCTGAATTTAACGCTTCCATAACTTGGGTGAGAGAGTTGATAGTGGACTGTATTTCATTACTGAAAGAATGTCATCTACGTAAATTTCTTTGAGTAGGTTATTGTTTGCGAGAGGGTATTCGGTTTTGCAATCTTCGGTTAATTGATGTTGAGTTCGAATAGCTAAATATGGGGCACAGTTAACGCCAAACGTAACTGTCTTTAGCTTGAAATCTTCTATTGGAGATTCGGGGGTTCTGCGAAAGAGTATTCGCTGGATGTCTTGATCTTCCTGGTTAACGAGTATTTGCCGGTACATTTTCTCAATGTAGCCGTTAAATACGTACTTATAGAGTCGCCAATTGAGGATTATTAGCATTAAATCGTTTTGTAGTGTTAGGCCTGTGTGTAGGACGTCGTTTAACGAGTTCCCTGATTGTTATAATCTGGACGCGTTGAATACCACTCGGACCTTTGTGGATTTACTGTCGGGTTTTATGACAGTGTGATGGGGTAGATAGAAGGAGAAGTACTTCCCTTCGTGGATTACTTCGAGAGGTGAAGTGGGTTCCATGTGGTCCAAGGTCAAGTATTCTTCCAAACCCTCCTGATATTTTTGCTGCAGCACTGGTTTTCGCTCTAGTGTCCGCTCGTTGCTGATGTACTGTTGCTGTGCTGCTAGTCTGGAGTGGCCTAGGGCTGCGTCCCTGGGAAACTCCTTTTTGAATGGTAATTTGACTGTGTATTTACCGTTATTTTGACGCGTTGTTGTTTTGCGATACAAATTTTCGCAAAATTCGTCCGCTTCTGAGTGAGTTTTAGGAGCTGGGACTTCTTGCTCCCAGAATTTCCTTAGTTGGATGCTGATCGGGTCATTTTGGGCTATGGACCTGTGTTGAAAAGATTCTACCTTCTGAGTTGTCGGTCCGCTGATTATCTATCCAAATATTGTCTGTTGTGCCAACAGGGTTCCATTGTGGAGGTGTTGCACTCCTTGTTTGAGGATTTGGGGTGCTAAGTCGCTGCCGATTACCATGTCAATTCGAGATGGGGTGAGATATTTTGGGTCGGCTAACGCTAATTGGGTTAATTGGTTGACGTCAATGGTTGACACCTGGGTTGTGGGTAGTAGGTGTGTGAGCTTGGGTAAAATTATTGCTCTAGCTTTTACATGGTGTGATAAGTCTGACGAACATAGAGTTAGTTCGCAGACTTTAGTTGAGTTCTGGACGAAAGTTCCTCCCATTCCTGAGATTTCGTAATGGGTTTCCTTCGTGGGTAGATTGAGTGTTTTTTGAATCCGAGATGTGGCAAACGTTTTTTGCGAACCTTGGTCTATCATTGCTCGGGTTTTTTGGTGTTCTCCTGCTAGATATATTGGGACTATAGTCATGGGCAAGAGTGTGGTTTCGTTGCTGCTTGCATGGTGTGTTGTTACCTTTATTGTCTTCTTCGGAGCCTGGGGGGTGTGGCTGATTCCTTTTGATGTTGATGGTCTGTCGTCTGCTATTTCCACAGCGGTCGCTGCCTGTGCTGTCGATGAGAGGGGTTTTGAGTATGGGGTTGTATTTTGATAATGGAGTGATGAGTGATGACGCCTTTGGCAGTAAACGCAGGTGAATTTGCCTTGACATTGTTTTCGCTGGTGTGAACAGGAAAGACAATTTTCGCAGTAAATGTTTCGAATTTTTGACGATCTGGGACGGAAAGGTTCCTAAATCGGATGCACATTTTCATCCCGTGACTAGAGTTGCATAACTTGCAGGAAACGGGTTTTTGGAACTCTGTGCGATAGGTTTGCATGCGACTTTTATTCGCAAATGGGGAGCTTTGATTGCCAGCTCTGGGTGTGAATGTATTGATGTGGGGTTTGGGTTTTCCTGGGCGATATGTTCCCAGTCGTTCTACTACCTCGTATCTACTGGTCAGGAATGCGTTCATTTTGGACCAGAGTGGTAGTTCTTTCCTCGAACTGAGTGATTGTTCCCAAAGCGCGATTGTTTCGCTCGGGAGTTTCGAGGAGCATATATAAATGAGGATGGAGTCCCAATCCTTAGTCGAAATCTTTTGTGATGAGAGATTGGAGAAGCAGTTATTTATTGTGGTCTGCAGTTTTTGCAGCTGCTCACCGTTCTCTGCATAGATGGGTTGTAGATTAAGGAGGGTTTTGAGCTGGTTATCTACCAGAATTTTTGGGTTCCCGAGATTTTAATGCTTCCCAAGCAAGCGGAAAGCTTTCATCTGTGAGTGGGTATTGTTTCACAATAAGGCCTGCTGGACCTTTTGCCTTATGACGCAGGTGAAATAATTTTTGGGCGGGTGTTAATTGAGGGTGGTTTATATAGACTGCCGTAAACATGTCTCGTATCCTCCATAATATACTTCAGTATCGCATGCTGGTACTTTGAGACATACCCCACTGGACACTGAGTTTGTGTTTGTAATTGTTGATTGCTGGATTTGGATGGGTGTTGGAGCTGTAAAAAGCTGCAATGCTTCTAGCATTTGCGCTTTACAGTTCTGGAAGCTTTCTGAACATTTAGCGTACTTCTGCTCCACTGACTCGCTGACTTCCGGGTATGCGTCCGCCATGAAAATAACCTCGTATGCTTCTAGGAGGCTATCCCAATTTTTGTCCAGCTGCTGTATTTTGACGTTGAGTTTCCGTCTGGTCACTCGCCAAGTCCGTTGACCATTTTGCGCAGAAGACCTCCAGCCTGTTGGATTCAAAGATGAACTTCTGTAAGTACCTGTTCATCTTGGTTGATGCTTTTTCTGCCTTATCTTCTGGCATTTGTGGAATTTTTTTTATTTGAATTAATGGGGTTTTTGAAAAAATTAAATTGATATAGTATAGTAATACTAAAAAAATAATAATAATAAAAAATTTTTAATGTGTCTATTTGCCTCAGCGCGTCTGAGTGCAAATATTTGGGTGGGTATGCAAAATTTAAAAAATTTTTTTTTTTTTAATTTAAAAACTATTCACTTTTGTCCCACTGTACAAAAGTGTAATAATTGCTTGATCGCGGCCCACTGTGTCTTATGCTGCGACTCCTTTTGTTTATTTTTCCTCAGCTCGTCTGAGTGCAATGCGTTTGATGTTTGTGAGCGCGTTTGAGTGGGAATCAAATGTGTGTGCTGCGCTGTAACGGGACTGAGATTTTGCATATACGTATACAGATATGTTATATGCCAACCGTTTTAGAGAGAGACGGTACTGAGATGTATACTATATTTTTTAACTGCTGCGAATTTGAGGGAGTGGCCAACGGGATTTTTCTGTGTTGCACAAGCTTGTACAGTTGACACCAATAATTATGTATTTTATGAGGGCTTGAAAAATTATATGCGACTATATACAGTGGCGGACTAAAGTCTACATACGATCCATTTTTTGGGAATTCATCCCGTCCTATAGCTTTCACAGAAAAAATAATGATGCAGTCTTGTTTTAAATTGAAATATATAACAAAAACCAAAATTTCTCATTTATTCAACATTAACTTTCAAAGTTATTAACAAAAAATAGATAAAAGGCACTGACAAAAGTGAACATACGATTTTTTTCTTAGCTATTCTAGGTAATCATATCAATTTTAATAACTAAGTTAATATTTTGTTGGGCCACCATGCGCATCGATCACCGCTTGCAAGCGTCTGGGCATTGAAGAAACCAAATTTTCCAGCTCTTCTCCTGTTATGTTTTGCCACTCTTCTTGAAGTTTCTCTCTAAGCATTGACGCATTACTTATATGGTGTTTTCGAATTTTCCGCTCCAATATTTCCCATATATGTTCTATAATATTCAAGTCCGGGCTTTGAGGTGGTGAGTGCAACTGTCGCGGAGCATAATACAGCAGCCAATCCTTTACTATTTGCGCTGTGTGCTTAGGATCATTATCCTGTTGAAAGATCCAGCTCAAGCCAAAGCACAGTTTGTCCACAGATGGCTTCAAATTAGTTTCCAATATGGTCTTATACTGGAAGCGATCCATATTTCCTTCAATAAAGACCAAATTACCCACTTCAGACGCTGCAACTGCTCCCCAAACCATTACACTCCCACCACCATGCTTAACGGTCGAAATAAGGTGCCTGGGATCCATGGCAGTATTGGGTTTTCTCCAAACTTTTGCTCTGCCATCGCATCCAAATATGTTATATTTTGACTCATCCGTAAATAGCACGCTTTTCCAGAACTGATGATCCTTATTTAGATGTTTTTTGCGAACTCCAAACGAAGTGCGCGGTTTTTCTCGCTTATGAGAGGCTTCTTGCGAGGAGTTCTGCTGTGGAATCCTTCGTTGTTAAGAGTCCTTGTTATTGTGCGTGGGTGCACAACAATTTCGGATCTCTCAGCTATCTCCTGGGCCAAATTAGTAGCATGTACCTTGGGATTTTGGCTTACTTTATTACGGATGAAAGAGATGTCCCTACGGGTAAGCTTCTTTGGACGCCCACTTCGCGGTTTACTCTCGAACGAGCCCGATTCTGCAAAGTTTTTATAAATTGTTTGCACCGTCGCTTTTCTTAAATTTAACAAATTAGCTATTTCGCCGAACGTTTTCTTATCATTTCTGTGTTTTATAACCAATTTTCGCACAGCCACCGGGATTTCCGTTCGTGACGACATTTTCGCGATTGTATTTCTTTTTTCAAATGATGGAAAACAATGAAGATAAAGCCAAATACCAAGAAAAGTATAAAAAGAAAAAAAAACGGTACTTGACCACCGAAAACAATAGCTGAAGTAATAAATGAAACAAATTAATGAAACGTATGCTCACTTTTGTCAATGCCTTTTTTCAGTTTTTTGTTAATAACATTGAAAGTTGGTTTTGAATAAAGATGAAATTTTCGGTTTTGTCTTACAATTAAATTCAAATCAAGACTACATCAATACTTTTCCTGTAAAAACTATGGGACGGTATGGATTCCAAAAAAAGGGGTCGTATGTAGACTTTAGTCCGCCACTGTATGTATGTATGTCTGAGTGAAGATTAGGTTGTACTTAGTCCGCCATGGGTTTTACTTATGCTGCAACTACCCATCTCACGTACCTTCCGTCCATAGCAACCATAACTGGCGCCCATAGCGCCATGCAAATGAAAAGTTGTCACCGCTCGCCCATACCGTTACTGACGGTTGTCCCAGAGAAACCAGCGGCGATTTGATTTTTTCCGTAAAACCGGCTCAGTTCATTTCTCGCTCTTGTATAAGGTTGCCAGTATAGACTTTGTAAACTAATATGAAATAAACTAATAACTATTAATATGAAAATGCATAGTTTTTTCAAAGGAAATGAAAACTAAACTCGTAATTAATTATTTATTACCACACAGATCATGTATATTTGATTTGTGTTTATATTCGAACATATAAATTATAAAATTTGTTGACGAAAATTATAAATTTGTTTAAAAGTATGCAAACACACTGGCTGCTGGCAACATTTCAACGCCGTTCGCAGTGTCGATAATTCGTGTATTTACATCGCTCTCCAGTCGGCTGTTATGGACGTTAGCAATGTAAAATGGGTAGTTGCAGCATTAGCCTTGGGTTTTGTAGCTGATGGGACTTGGTTGTTGTTGTTGGTTAGACTTTCCTTGCGCTGGCGGACTTGATTGTTGTTGTTGTTGGCGGTGGTGGTAGAAAGCGTACGCTTTTATTTGTTAATATAATTTATTATTATAATTAATTTTTTTTTTTTTTGCCGAAGTGGAATTTTTATTTATTTCAAATAATTAGACGTTGGAACAATTTGGTTTGTTTTTGAAGACACTTTGCTTTTTTTCCACTATGATGTTAATCCATTTTTATGCGTTTGTATTAAAAAGAAAATGAACACAACACAATTTTTATAGTATTTCCACTGCTTGAGTATTATTGTTTGATATTATCGATATCGAGTTTATATATGTAAATTGCTCGAAACTTCACGATATTTATATACATATAAAATATTTTTTTTGTTATTTTTACGTCGAATTGGTTGTTTTGTAATGAATAATCGAGCTTTCGACTTATGGGTAATTTTCAGCGCCAACTGTTGCTGAACTTTCTATTTCACTTTTCTGTAGCCGCTATATTTATACCAATGTACATATGCATGAACATATGTATGTAAGCACGCAACAAAAACATTAGGAAATAGGTTAGGTATTTAGAAAAATCACTTTCAATTTCAACTATTTTTTTTTTATATGAATTTTTGCTTATAGCGGAAAATATTTTCGATTAAAATTGTTTATTCTGGAACTTTTTTTTTGTTCTTTTCAAATACAAAAATCGAAAATTATGTAATACACTTCAACTTTATATTACTAATTTATAGCACTGAATATTTACCAAGGCGAATTTAACAAGGTGAGAGCAGGAGAACAAAAACAACAATTACCGTGTATTTTGTTTTTGTTTTCAGAGTAAGAATTGTCTAATTCATGACAAGTTCATACAATTCGCTTTTGTCAAATTGAATTAATAATTCAAAACAAGTCAGAAAAGAAGAAAAAAAACAAAAATTAAAATTGATGTCGTTAACTTAAAAATCAAAGTTTGCTAATTTAAATGGCAATACAAGTAGAGTAGTTTTCTTTTGTGGAGTCTTTCTTTGGAAGGGAATTTTGTAAGCAGTGACCATTAGACTCATACATTGGCCGATATATTAAAGTACTATAATTGTTGTGATCTTAAGAGATTACTATTATCATCATTACATCTTTAGTTTTTGTAACGCTGCGTTGGCAGTTTTAGTTTATATACATACATATGTATTGAGTATAATCATTACTTAAAGTTAGTAAAAAATGGAGTATGTATGTATATCTAGCCCCCTTTTCAAATTTCTTTGGCCAACACGAATCCAGAAAGACGTATGCCCTTCACATTGTGGAGCTAGGAAAAATTATTGGTCTCCCCGTTCTACACATGTACATATACAGCACAACGGATTGCTTAGACAATCTCTTCAAACAGGAATCCCAAACAGGAACGAATGGAAAAAACAAACGCCCTCGATCAAGGAGCCGTACCCATCTTTATAGATGGCTCAAAGCTCGTTGAAAAAGCGGGCCCCCAATAAACATGAGCATGAAATTATCAGACCACTGCAGCGTCTTCCAAGCAGAACTGTTGTGTTGCTCAAATCTACGGTAGCAGGACTATCACGAAATATTCCGATAGTTAAATAGCAATCAGATCTCTACAGGGTAACAGTAGCACATCAAAAGTGGCTATAGAAGCAATCTGAACAAACTCTTGGCTAAATGCAATACTGCCATGGTCTGGGTACCCAGATGCAGGAACATCCCAAGCTATTGCACGGCAGACGAATTACATATAAGAAAAGGAACCCTTCTATTCACAATAAACCATTGCCACGGCTAAGTATATTCTGTGTTTAACCTTTGCCAAATATGCAAACATCAGATAGTTGAATGAGATCACGTTCAACGTGACCAGACAGCTATGGCCAAAATTGGGCGCATATAAACATATAATCCTTCTAGACCGGTTATCCATTAGCATAATGACGGATGCAGTAACAGATAACCGTTCGATGAAGTAAAACAGGCTATTACTCTGCATAGAAAGAGTCCAATGAACACTACCACTTCTTTGACTGGCTCCCTGCGCTAGCTTCAGCAATAATTGGTGATCTCGTTGCTTTCAATGCACACACGTAATGGCTCGAACATTTGAGAAGGTGGAGATAAGAGCCTCATTTCTGTATCACAATGGCCTATTGCCCTAAGTGCGTTGATTAATAGCCGTATCAACTCAGCTTAGCAATGGTCCATATTTTTTATTTGAAAAAAAAAAACAAAAAAATCTAATTTGAAAACTTTAACTTTTTCAATTAGAAATTCAAATTAAATGCAAACAAATAAAAAGCAAAATATAAACAAAAATATAAAACATAAACAAACATTTTGGCAGCCTTTACACTGGGGCGAATTATTTAAATGAAAAAAGTTGAATTCGCTGCTCTAGTAACTCCACCTTGTTAAATTCGCCTTGATATTTACTGTTAACGTGCGTATATTTATCATGCATTTGTAGGATATAAATACATACATATGTAAAATATTATTTTGTTATTGCCTTTTCTTTTTTTAATTCTAATTTAATTTTTTTTCTTTTCTTTTTTTTGTTTTTTTTCTTTTCTTTTTTTTTGTTTTTTTTTTTCCTTTCGCAAGCAGATTGTTGGAAAATTTTGCTTTAATTCACTTTGTATACAATTTTTTGTGCTAGGTTTTGTAATAAAACGCAGTAAGCGTTCATTTATAGAATCAAACAATTTTTCCTTCTTTATTTTCTAAGAAATGTAGTTTTTAATAGCACTCTTTTAAAAACACTTTTATTTCACAATTTTTTTACGTGTTTTGCTTGAATAGATTAGTCACAGTTTAATTCGGGTTTCGTAAATAAATGCATGACAAGAAACTTCTTTTTATTTTTTTTCCACGCGACCGCTTGGTTCAAGAAACCGTTAGATTTTGTGTATTCTGTGTGATGGCCACTGTTGCCGTTGGGTAGAGTAGTGGTGCCAATTCGTTTTTTCGGTACCATGGACATTGGGCAGCACATCGCGGCGTTGCCACCTGAGGGGGATCACTCCGAAAACGAAAGGAGGTCCATGTCCTCAACAGAAATCAAATTCCAAAAGACGAACTTTTCCCATTACTACCAAAAATAACGAATGAAAGTCCTAAGTATTTAGTCGTTAGTTCATTGGAAACAAACAAAATCATGAACAAATGGTCTTGATTCGCTGTTCATAAGGCATTAAAAGGAATTAGAAATAAGTGAACTTAGAGATGGAAGCCTATTACTACCTGTCAAAAATAACATAATAGCAAAAAAATTTACAGCAACAAATCAGCTGGCCGGAATTTGCAATGTTAAAATTGACCTGCATGCAAATCTCAACTCTTCTAAAGGCACCATTTACGCACCGTTACAACAGCCTACAAATATCAAAAATATGTGAATGGACAACCAACTCAAAGTGGAGTTGTACTCCTAACTTTTGATCGCTACTATTTACTTGAAACAAAGATGTTTCCTGGTACACAGTCAAAGTGAAACCCTACTATTCAAATCCTATGAGGTGCAAGAATTGTCAAGTTCTTGGCCGTACAAAAAAAGGTTGCAACAAGCCCCCTGTATGCGATACCTGTGCTCTTCCACCGTCACCTTGTACACGATCCGATCACCTTTCTGCAAGTAAATCATGCCCAAAATTCACTCAATTGAAAGAGAATATTGTCATTAGTTCTGCATCCAATGCCCCTAAGCTTACATCGTTCACACTAGATGACCTTCACAATAGTGACCATTTTCCAATTATAACAACCCTAGCATCTCCTACTTTGTACACCGTTAAACCGAGGTTAAAGGTTTTAACAGATAAAGCCAATTAGTCTAGTTACTGCGCACTTATCTGTAACCTATCTAACTCTAATGAAATTTAAAATAATATAAATGCGGAAGCAACTAAAATAAAAAGAATTATGCGCTCCTCCGCTCATATTTCCGTACCTCAGACCAGTACAAGAAAATTCAACGCCAAACTCCCGTATTGGTCAAAGTTGTTAGAAACGTTAAGGAGTACAAAAAAATCACTCTGGGCGTCATATAAACGAAACAGGTCTATAGAGAACTTAATTAAGTATAAGAAAGCAAATGCACTCTTTAGAAGAGAACTAAAATCTGATAAATACCAAGCTTTCCAGAAGCTCACCGCAAACATAAATCCCACTTCCAATTCTAAAAAAAAAAATAGGGAGTGACATAAAAGCTATTTCACGAATTTCTGGACATAATAGAATAGATTTCATTTACTCGTCGCAAGGTCCGATTTATGATCCCCAAGAAATTGCAGAAAGTTTTGCGTCAACCTGGTCAAATATTTCTCACAACTCGAATTTTCATGCTCACTTTCAAGCCAAATAATCTCAGAAAATTATCAGAACCCTACACCTATAGGGAGACAGCTATTCTTGTTGAATCCCCGATAACAATATAAGAGTTCGACTATACGGTTCGCAATCAGACAAAATCTCTTACCCCCTTTTAAAGAACCTATCCCACTTCCTAAAAACTATGCTTATAACCCTATACAATGGTATTATGGATCAAGGTATTTATCCCCAAGACTGGAAAAAAGCCATAATTATCCTAATACGTCTCTCTCAGATTTCAGACATATTTCATTAATACCTTGTATGTCAAAAGTTCTTGAAAAAATAGTTTCCAGAAGAATCATGTGGTATGCCAAAAGAAAGGGACTCATAAGACCAAATCAGTTCGCTTTTCAAACCGTCCTCAGTGTCATCGATCCCCTTCTGTACTTTGAAGCTGTTGCATCAACAGCTATGTCTTCCAAAAACCACTTATCGGTCCTAAGTCTAGACGATGAGAAAGCCTTTGACAGAATTGGTGGCCATATTGTTCTGCAGGAGTTAAGAATATTAGCATAGACCACGTAATATACGCTGACGAAGTGTTAATTTTCTTATATTTGAAAGATCTAGGGCAAGTCTAATCAATATTTACAAAAATCCTAACCGACATATCCGAGTGGTCCAAATCATGAGGTACCAATATTTCCTTAAATAAAAGCACATACTTCCATGTAAGTTCCCGAACCTTTCCTTCTCCAATACCCAAATTCCACACACAGACTCCTTAAGAATTCTTGGCATAATTTTTGATAAGAAATTTACTTATAAAGATCATTGTAAATATATTAGAATAAGTTTATTTTTTAGGTTAAATATTATTAAGTTTCTAACTTCTAAGCATTGTCATATTCATTCATCGACTCTAGTTAATATTACAAAAGCCTTGTTGTTATCGAAAGTAGACTTTGGTCTGGCAATTATTTATTATAGCGAAAGCAAAAAACTTCCAACAAATAAGCCGACAACAATAATGAGAACCCTAAATTATCTTAATGAAGCCAACATAATTGCGAAGCCAGAGCTCATCAAAGAAACTAACTACCCACCATGGATATCCTTAAATTCTTCAATAATCAATAACAATCTTTCGAACCGCAAAAAAGATAACACAAACGCTAACCAATATCTTCAGCTTTCAACGCCACTATTTCGCCTTATAAAAACGAGTGGAAGCTCATATACACCGATGGATCAAAATCAGATAACCACACTACGTTTGCCGTGATAAACGATCAAGGTGTCACAATCGCAATCGGTTCGTTACCACAATATTGCTCTGTACTTACAGCTGAAGCGGCTACATTGCACGAAGCAGTTTACTTCGTTGTACAATCTGGTGAAAACACATTATTTGCACTGACAGTAAATCGACAATAAGTGCAATATTAAACCAAAGAAATGCCACAGTCTTAATTGCAAATATACGTGAAATACTATATAAATATAATAATTTAATCAAAATCATTGGATCCCAGGACACGCTAGCATAAAAGGCAACGAAATTGCAACTTTTTTACTGCAAAAGACATTCATAGTCAAGTTCAAAGCTTCCTTAATTCAACGCTAGCTCGAGAATGCTCAAACTATAACCATCCTTACAAAAACCACAATCCTACTGGCACCAAGCCTCCTCCTGAGCATAGGTCACACTTCAAAAACACATTCTCATCTTTTAAGGGGCTCCGATAAACCCGTGTGCATACTATGCAACTCCAACATGACGGCAACCCACATACTAGACGAATGCATAAGCCTGAACCAAAACAACTATATTCGGTAACATGAAGCCATCAAACCTTCTTAACATACCAAGTCTCGATAACATCCGGGCTATCAACAAATTTCTTAAATTATGTAATTTTAGAGATATTTAATAGATATCAAATGCTGTAAATAGACATAGTCTGTAAATGTAAATTTCTAAGATATACATTATGTTTAATATTGACAGCCGAAGGCCTTGGCAGCCATTGCTTGTTCCTTTAGTGTATTAATTGTTTATAATTAGTTCTCTTGTAAATAAATAAATAAATAAAAAAATATTGCTGAAAAGCCTACAGATCACTCTTTACATCGCTTTACATCCTTATGATTTTCTCTTCTTTGTTTATACTGGCAATTGATTTTGTTTAATTTGTTTATTATTTGTTTGATGCCAACATATGTATGTATAAATTTCAATGTTTTAATGCGTTAGATTTTCTGAACTTTAAGTGAATTCACGGAGCCGATCAAAAACACTCCCTGTTCAAAATGTCTGTCAGACGCCACTAGGTTTTTAAATGCAAGCAATATAATAAATTAAACGTTACTTTGGAAGGATTTATATAGAAGTTTTAAACAAGTCCTTATATCAAGGCACAAAGATCTTTTATAATGGATTTGCAATATTGTGACCTTTTCATCGAATTTAAATATGGTTAAATACCGGAAACACGTCCTTTTGGGCCACACATAATAGTCCATCAATAGAGCAGAGCCCAAACAAGTTCTTTCCGCTTGCCCTACTTTGCGATTTGTAAGAGGAACATAGATCGGAAACAAGGGCTTTGCGACCATTAGCATAAGCACACTAAGAGAGCAAGAAAAGAGTTCCCTTTGCATAGGGGCCATCCCGAAAAAAAATGCTCAAACTTATAGCAGTAACATAATACGGCTATTTCGGTGGGTGTTATTAGGTCAGTAGAGTTCATATTTCCTTGCGCATAGAGTACAGACTGGTATAATTAAATAAGCAGTTGTTCAATGAATATACAAAACCAATACGGTAGTTTTAAATTTCAAGACGATTTCCGAAATTCTTGTGTTCATATTTGCTAATATTTGTTGCATGATATACATATGTTATGATAGATTACAAAGTTTTGCTATTTACTGTAGAATGCATGCGTTCATGTGTGCATACGCACCAGGACAATTACCTTCAATATTTCAAGTTTTGTTTTCTTTTCTGTATGTCATTACTGTGTCTAACAATATTATATGGCTATTGCCATCCAAACTAAAATAACGGTAAATTTTTCGAATACAATTATGGCATGTCATAATTGTAATTCCTGACAGTCACGGTTGTTAATGTGCCTGTTTCTTTCGTACATTATTATGTTTTTCCTATTTGGAATAAATCAAATTCAAAAATTTTTCAGCTTACCCATGTTTCTTCACCCCGATTTACTAGTTACAGTATTGAATGAGTGAACACCCAATTTTACAGATACGCTTTAATAACATACAAATTGTTTGAAAACTGTAAGGGTGTATCTAACTAGCGGTTTGAAATAAGCCACAGTTGACAATGTACATATGCTGTACACGTAAACAATCCTCTGTTGATACTCTTTAAATTCGTGCTGCTTTTGCACAACCATGTCTAATGCATAATAAACAGCGTACATATTTCTGTTTAATTGAGTGAAGCTGATGTTGTTCTTAGGGTTAAAAGAAATAAAGTAGCCCTGAGAAAGTACAAATATTATTTATGACCCATTTAAAACAACTCACCACTTTGGTGACACCGTAACTAATAAATTTTTAAATTATATTGAATTAGAAATTGTAATTTAAAAACAGATTCGGACACTTTTTTAATCGTATGGCTGTTATAATACACATAAGTATTAGATTGATTATGTTTATTTAAGAGAAATAAATAGGTCAGGAATTCTGCATTTGAAAAATGACGACACTTCAGCCTTCACTGAAACTTATTTCTCAATATCACAATTATGATATTGAATTTTTTTTAAATACATATTTATTTGTACTAAAATAACCTTGCTCCATTTAGGTGCATTTCACATGTATACTTAAATAAATTAAACACATGTACATATATTTTAGAAATTTTTATTTTCGTAATCTATATTCTGAACTTTTTTTTAATCATAAAACTTATAACACATTTACACCAATATGTATAAGTTACATCTACATTCTTACTACGGTATTTTCCATGATTGTCTTCAATCTTAATCTTAAGTACAAGTATCTATAGAACAAAGTTTTAATTAGTTTCTCATAAACAATGCCATAAAAAATATTTATAGCTATATTATTTATATTATGTATTCTCTATCGCGTTGATTCTATTAGTTTCTAATTAACTGTCTCACTTTATTTACTTTACACCAAGTAATGCATGCCCAAAGTGGGAAAGTAATAATAGTACAATACATGAAATGCAAAACTACAAATCTGGGGGCATTGAGTAGTAGAGTAACAAAAACAATGCAAGTGCTTTTTTTTAGAAAATATAACATGCTCAACATGCACTTCAAGAACAGAGCGTTTCTAATTGATTGTCAACAGGTGTATATTTGAATCCATTCATTAATACAGTTTATTGCTTTCTGCTATTATGTATTTTAATAAAATTTGGCAATTGTTAGGCCAAAATACAAAAATTATTGTATCGTACAGTGATGACATTGTATATTCTTCATAGCCGTCAAACCACAAAGATACCAATATGATATCACTGAAAGTTCTCTGAAAAACGAAGACTTATGTAAAACTTACTTTACAACAATTACTCGCTTAGATTCTTAGGAAGGATGACTAAGATCCGGAAATTAGTTTGGAATTATTTTTGGTGTGGGTCGGCAATATTATATATATAAAACAGACGCTTTGTAACCACTGAAGCAATTTTTCCGTCGAGCTATTTCTCCAACTTGTGACATGCGTCTAAAATTTTTTCAACAAATGGAGGGACCTACAGTTTATCCTAAGCCACCTCCAAACGGCCGATGGATTTTTCTAAGGAGCTCTTATTTCGTATCAGAAATAAACTCAGAGGGTTTGACATTCTCTGCCAACCGCAATTTGAAAAACTAATTTCTTATGAATATGGATCGAACCAGAACTCGAACCATGGCATTCAGAATGACAGTACACAATGCTAACCAATTGGCTATTCCTGCCACCAGCAATTAACTGAACATTATTATAGAATTTCGATTTTTTTTGAATAAATTCCAAGCACATTCAGCAAAAGTTTTGTTTTTCCTTTTAAATGCAATTAACATTTCATTTTGTACACCGTCGTCGTTTTCCGAAGCTTTAGATTGCATTATCGTCATTGTGACCGTAGCAACAACATTGTCAACTGTCAAAGCAAACATGCTTTCTCTTATTCAAAAGTCAGACGTTTAGAAAACTAAATGTTCAAATGTGGCCACGCTTCGTGCCTTAAGAAAATTATGATGCACATAGCAGTCCAACTACTCAAGCAATTGTTAAATTTTAAAGATATTTGAAGAGACTGGGCCGGTTACAGATATTATAAGGCGTATGCATCATCGTTTTGCTCGTTCCACCTCAAATGTCTTTACTGTAGGTGGAGGTTTAGCCGAAGACCCGAATATTTGCCGGTTTTTTCGATAAAGAAAACAATTAATTTTCAGAGGAACCTCAAAATTTTTTTATTCAAAGTATTGACCATTGGTTTCTACACATTTCGCCCATCTCTCAGACAAATTATGGATACCATTCCAAAAAAACTTTTTCTCTTTCGAGGCAAACCATTTTTCGACTTCTTCAAAATTAGCGAAGCACTGCTCTGCAAGGGAGTGTCCCATCGATGCGAAAAGGTGATAGTCGGACGGGGCGAGGTCTGGAGAGTACGGCGGGTGCGATAATATTTCCCAATTAAGTGTTTTTAATGTGTCTTTCACCAGTTTAGCGGTATGAGACGTCGCGTTGTCATGTTGCAAGATAACTTTGCCATGTCTTCGGGCCCATTCCGACTGTTTATCGATCAACTCATGATTCAAATTGATCATTTGTTGTCAGTAGCGATCCGTGTTCACCGTTTCACCAGGTTTTAACAACTCGTAGTACACCACACCACACTGGTCCCACCAAACACAGAGTATTGTCTTACGGCCAAAGCGATTTGGCCTTGCAGTCGATGGGCCAGCTTCACCAACGAATGCCGCAAATGCGATTTACTTGGAACGAAACTCGACATATTCACTGAGGTAAACAAATATGACGCTATTATTTTGGCGGAATGTGACTTGCGTATTTTTGAAGGTTAATGTCAATAGAAAAAAATTACATACATGCCAAATCATAGTAATTTATACATATTGCTAGCGACATTTATTAAAACCGGTAAACTTCAACTGGTATATATTTCTCGACGTTGCCAAGAGCTGGGACTTTCTTATGGCATGTTATTTAATATTTTACACTTGAACTTACACCTAGATTGATATAATTTCAAAGGTAGCCAGCTGACCACTTACAACGCCGTACATGCATACGTCGTTTGGGTGCTCGAATATTTCGAGCAAAATTTTCTTCAGGGACGAGGCACATTTCTCACTCGGGAGATACGTAAATCAACAAAATTGTCGAATCCGAGAATCTCCAAAAACTGTCTGGTGCGCTCTCATCGTAGCCCGATATGGTCGTATAATAACCGTCTTTTTTTGCCTGAAATTGAAGAATACGATTTGGACAATATGTGGTTTAAACAAGATGGAGCCACACAACAATGCTTTTGTATCTTCTTGGGCATAGGGTGCATCTTTTATCATCATCGCCGATTGATATTTTCAATGTTTCCAAAAGCCTAAAGCTCCAGTTTCGTCTGATATGTGCGTTTTATTTTGAAGAAATACTGGAGAACCGCCGGGATTGGCCTAGGGTAATTTTTGCTCGGGAAGGTTTTCTTAAATTTAAACTTAGTTGATTCGTTTATTCACCAATCAAATATCCATCCTAATGTGGGTTTTTGTCCAAGAAAATCTTATAAATAAATAATTTTGATGAAAGACCACACATACCTGAAATTTCCGCCCTGGAATATTTGGGAGATAGTTTGAGCTGCCCTGGGATATTGAGTAAAAGCACTGTGGTAACCTTGGTCAATCAAGGTTCGTATATACCTACATATGATACATGTGTTCTTTGTTCAAAATGCCATCATAGAAAATTTCTTTGTTTTCGTTGTCCGAATGCAAATACTGTATATGCAATTACTTCGTGCAACACGGTTGCTTCTCGGGATTTGAACAGATTTGTAGTTCTCGAACTGTAATTGTCTCTGCCGTAGAGTGTTTCACGATAGCTCTTTTGGCTCCGACATACAATTTTGTTTTCCTTGGTTGAGCAGCATTTAAGCCTACAGATTGGATACGACTGACAGCAATACAAGTAAGTCTCAGCCAAAACAACCAAAAAATTAAGTAAACAATGTATTGAACCCATCAATATTTTCAATGAAACTTTTTATAGCAGGTATTTTCGAAAAATTAAAAGGTCTCCGGGCCATAAAACCAAACCAAACCGAATTGAATATACGGATTATGTAAATATGCGATTATATTATATTTAATATATAAATTAGAATTTCATTAAATTAAATAACTCACTAGAACCTCATGTGAGTGTCAAAGTTAACTTTTCTCAAATATGTTAAATACTCGATGAGTACATGTAGTACATACCTACATACATAAGTACATGTGTATTAGCATTAAGTAGCATAATATATAAAAAATATATATAAAACATCGTGGTCACATATTGGGTATAATTTTACACTTAATTGAATAGTTTATTTGGCGCTGATAAGACACAGCTTTGTTCTAAACTTAATTATAAACTAAAAACTATATACTTGTAGTTGGTGTCGTTGTGCCTAAAGCTTCTTATTGTCTAACGTTCACGGTGATGGTGGTGATGTTCAGGTCATCTTTTCGAATATAGGCTTTGGCGATAGTTTCTGAAAGCATTTACCAAAATTAGAGTTTCTGGGTGCTTACTTCTGCCAGTTTAGCTGCCGTTCGGATTTTGAGACCTCATTCATTGCCTGTTCGATGAGAGATGTCAGTAAGAATTAGTAACGAATTGGCTTTTTGCCTCACCGAACACGGTTCAGTAAAATTCAGCAACTCAGTAGTTTTCACACGGTATATCAGTTAACAGTAAGAAATATTGTTCTGATGTGTTCAGCAAAAGTGCATAACATTTTAAAAGACGAAAACTATTGAAAATTTCAATATGGAAAATGAAGAGCGCCCAGAAATGGACAGTTTGTTACGGATTTCCAAACAGGATATCATTATTATTTATATTCATATATATAAATATATATATATAATATATATATATAATATATATATATATAATACATGTACATATGTACATAGGCAGAAGAAAAGAAAATATTGATATAAATCTATATGTACCAAAATAAGCCTGAAGTAAAAAGCTGGAATATTAAGAAACAAAACCGTAAGGAATTCTAAATATTGTATTGTATTTAGAAAATTTGAAAGCACTTTTCATTTGCCATTACATATAATCTTTACAACTCGCATTTTTGTAGTCGCATACATGGGCATTAAGAATAATTTTATAAAATAATAAATGTTTAATTTGATGAATAAACATTTCGTTTTTCACCCATTGAAAATTAAAAAGATGATCAAAAAATACTGTTCTCCGAGATATAGGGTGGCGATCATATCGCAAAATGCTCAGTCTCAAATCTCGTTCAATAAAACTTGCGTAACAAAAAAGCTTAGTTCTTAAAACAAAGAGCCTGTTGAAGTCATTCATATAGCAATCAAAGATTTCAACGATTGCACTTCGATCGCCCTTTCGGAGAAAAGTTCGATACACTACAAATTCAAGTTGAAGATACTGGTGCTAACGCTCTTTTGACTATATTTACCAACCAGTATATAGAACATGTCAATTGTATTTGTGCTGAGCTTTGGAAGCTCGTAGCTCCAATACCTGTTCTGGAGATCAACCTTCCTTCATTATTGCTCAACCAAAACTATTTTTCTCTTTTTTCGGCTCTGTAGCACATCAAGACGTGGATTTGATAAGTGTGGAATAATTCATCATCTCCGATACTACGAGATACTGCGTTGGCCTTTATTCTGTCCGTAGAAATTGAAGAAAAAACGTAAACGCTCACTTCCGCGCTTTGCTAAACTTGAGAGCAACGTTGACATCGACTCGAAATGTTACAAACGCTCTCGCATCGTAGCCACCGGAGAGAGAGATATGAAGAAAATTGTTACAAAACAACACAAGTAAAGTTCTAGTAACGTCAACTGTAAGTGGGTTCAAATAGTGCCGTAATTGCAAAATTCGAACGATTTTATAACTTTTGCCCTTAATGCGCTACAGGGAAGCAAAACGATTACAAGGCTGCTAAAATTGCTTTAGAGGCGGTAATTCTCTTAAGAACTGCAAGTTATGCTATTGCAGGCATTTAATTTATATTTCTTAAATAGGACAAAGTGATTTCGTAGCAAAGAATACATTCCATTTAGGCTTGCAATCGTTCATTAATGAATAGACTGTTAAATCGTATAATGTTGTCACATATATTACAGAACTTCAAAGCTATCCACTATTTTTGATATCCCCATTGGATATCTTCGACTTGCTAAGCGTCGGTCAAATACGCTTAACCGAAAGTTTGCCAGTTATACAAAGAAAAAACATATTAGGATGGACCACGCACAAAGTTTCTAAACTATCTTCAGTCATCAGCCTCTACGACTCTAACAAAGAACACACTCGTCGAATTGAACAACTTAGTTGAATGCTTTGGACCATTAAAACCTGCATTAAAGCCTCTGGTAAAGGAAAATTTGTGAGAAGAGCACTTCATTAATCACCTGTAGAGGGGGTACCGCAATTGAAAAAATTTATTTTATTTTATTCATTCTTTATTTAAATTAATTTTCTATATTTTTTTGGCGTTCCGAGTGTCAGTACGCAATGCTAACCAATCGATTTTTGCGGCCGCTGACACTATACCAGAGCAAATACCCTTGAAGTTTTTCCAACATCATTATGTATTATAAGCTGATAGCACAACAATAAAATTACGAGTGCTTTTTGATAGTCAATCATACAACCAC
Organism: Ceratitis rosa; assembly: GCA_037013455.1. Taxonomy (NCBI): domain Eukaryota; kingdom Metazoa; phylum Arthropoda; class Insecta; order Diptera; family Tephritidae; genus Ceratitis; species Ceratitis rosa. Next base: position 2,780,132 of record JAWMAG010000035.1, on the reverse strand, counting down.
CACTCATTGATATTATAGTCAGATATTGAACATTTAAAATAGATCTTACCGCCAAGATTTTTTGTTGTTGCGGCACAATATATAACGCTGGTTAAGGATTTGATATCTGGCTCTATGGATGGGGCAAAACATACAAGTATAACAGTCACTTGTAATGCTTTGGGAAGCTAATCTAGTCGTTTTTATATTTTCAATGTAGCCTTTCACAACACCGACCAAGGTAAGTAAGCGCACGATCCTTTCAGCTCTACGACCCAGTTTGATTGAACCAGTAGAGAAAAAATCCAATATATTTCTCCAACAATTTCGGTGATAGAATTTGCAAGGGGACGAAAGCCCATCTAAGGCGATGCAATTTATATATATAATTGGCACTTTGTAACCGCTGAAGCGATTTTCAGCCGAGCTCCTCCTCCAATTTGTGGTTTTGCGTCGTGATGTTTTTCCAACAAATGGAGGGACCTACAGTTTATACTAAGCCGCCTCCGATCGGCGGATGGTTTTTTATAAGGAGCTTTATTTCATGTCCGAAATACACTCGGAGGTGTTGACATTCCCTGCCGAGGGGCGAACGCAATTAGAAAATTTAAATTAATTTTTATTTAAATTAATTTAACTTTTGGATGTTGGTCGTACCAGAATTTGACCCCAGGCATTCCGAATGCTAGTACGCAGTGCTGGAGTGCTTTCAACCATTCGAACGACATGTCCTAGCCAGCGTAGCTGCTGTCTCATATCATCAAATAGCCAGAACAGCTCGTCGTTCCATCGTCTGCAGTATTCGCCGTTGCCAATGCGCTAAGGACCATAAATCGTTCGCAAAGCGTTTTCCCTCGCTGACTCATAGAGACGACGCATCAGATGTTGACATCGTCCACGCTTCTGCGCCATATAGTGATTTTCGTTCGCCGGGAGAGGACTTTACTTTTAAATTGCCTACCCAGTCCAAAGTAGCACCTCTTGGCAAGAGTGATTCTGCGTTGGATTTCAATTCTGACATTATTATTGGTGTCGATGCTGGCAGATAGACGAAATTATCTACGATCTGGAAGTTATGAGATATTTCATCTTGTACTCGTTCACTACCAGACCCATTCGTTTCGCTTCTCTATCAAGCCTGGAGAAAGCAGAACTAACGGCGCGGTTGCTATGACCTATGGTATCAATATCATCGGTATATGCCAGTAGTTGTACACTCTTTTAAAAGATTGCACCGTCTCTATTCAGCTTTGCAGCATCAAATTGAAGAAATCACATGATAAAGAGTTACCCTATCTGAAAACTCGTTTGGTATCGAACGGCTCGGAGAGGTCCTTCCCAACTCTGACTGCGCTTTTGGTGTTGTTTAGCGTTAGCTTACTCGGCCGTATAAGTTTGGACATAGCTGAATAGAGGCAGCTCCTTTTCCAGGCGGTAATTACGTGCAGACTGTGGGATCGCCTGTTTTGTGGATTGGGCAGAGCACACTTAGGTTCCAATCGTCGGGAATACTTTCATCCGACCATATTTTGCAAAGAAGCTGATGCATGCACCTGATCAGTTCTTCACCGCCGTATTTAAATAGCTCGCCCGGTGAACCATCGGTCCCCGCCGCTTTGTTGTTTTTAGGGCGGGCGATTGCTATTCGGACTTCTTCATAGTCGGGTAACGGAACAACTTTTCCATCGCCATCAATTGGAGTTTCGGGTTCACCTTCTCCGGGTGTTTCATTTTCACTGACATTCAGCAGGCTGGAAAAGTATTCCCTCCATAAATTCAGTATACTCTGGGTAACCGTCACTAGATCACCCCAATGGGTCCTAAAAAACTTTGTTCCGGTCTTCCGTCAGTCGCTGTATCTTTTCATAGAATGGAGTTATTTCTCTTTCTTAAATTCATTCGCTGAATTATATCTAATTCTTGAAGACTTCCTAGGGTCTACTCATCGGCGCGATATAGTAGGACGGGAAGTTTAGTTCTGGTTAGTCGTTTACTTTTCAATTGTCACTCAGTTCAAAGTAGTACCTAATTGAAAAAGCTGCACGTTGTTAGATTTCTATGCAGACATTGTTGTTGTTGTTAATTCTGATTAACGGTTATATAGCGTCGATTATATATAATACGTTTTAAGTTGATGTATATTTCTCTGAAATTCATACAGCATTTGATTTTTTTTTTAATTTGTCGTTATACAAGGTGGGGTGATAAGTAACCTCCTTGAGCGTGAATTGATTTTTTATTGATGAACCATCAGTTGAAGTTGGGGAAGAGATAATTGTCCGAGAGATCCAAATCGGGCGAATACGGTGGATGCGGAAGCAATTGGAGCCCTAGGTCATTGATTTTAGCCATGGATGCTATGCTCTTGTGAATTCTTCGTTTTTGTTTATACTCAGCATGATGCCAAATACGTCAACAACAATCAGCTGTCAAAACAAAACTAAGGGCAGTATAGGAAATTTGGCATGTTTGCCTAAATATGAATAGACTACAAGGCACTGTAACCTTTTTTGCAGTAGCAGCGGATCCTACATAATTTTTACAGCGTAATAAGTTACTAAAATAATTATTACATTTCCCAATTTTTTATTTAGTTAGTATTTTCATTGTTTATATGCTGATGATATTAAAATATACATTACTGGAATATCATATGATTCTATGTAGAAAACTTCGATTAAACCAAATGTTCCAGAAGGGAAGGTTCCAGTTTTTGCAAAGCTGATAAGATGCAATAGTGTTTGTGATTGTTTCTAATTGTATTTATATACTTCTAAAATGATCACTTCTTCACTTAAAGACTTTGGGTCGAGTGATTCTAAAATTCTTTCAAGCTGGAAAACTCTTTTTCATTGTTGGTTATTTTCGATGAGTTGATTGAGTTCTGTCATTATTTCCATTAAGTCATTGTGATCTGGTATTCCTGTTATACGTTTTAAAACTGAACCTAAAAAGTTGAGCGCGCGTTTTGTTCGATGTCCGGATAGTGGTATTAATTAATTTTTAAGTACTTCTATTTTGTTTATGAGTATATTTTCTTTTTGGGATTCGATTATGCTATATTGAGATCACATAATATGTTCGTAAGATGCTAATATTACAGAAGGGCTTGCTACATGATAAAGTTAAGCAACAAAGCAACGTTGTGTACGAAATTAAATGTAAAGGAGAAATCAACGAGAATTGCGAGAAACTATACATAGCTACAACAAAACGGGTCTTGAGAGTGCGCTTAGCAGAACACGAAGCCGACATAAGAAAACAAAGAAATAGCACATCGATCACTCAGCTGACTTTTATAACGTAACAATTTTGGACAGGGAAAAGAGAGCATAAAAATTTTGGAAAAGAGGAAAAAGACAATAAACAAAAAAAGGAGACACAGACAACATCGCATCAGTATATTTGTTAAGTTTGGAAAAATGAAAACAAAAATGTTTGATATCAATTAAACTAAATACCATACATTGTGGTAATAATCATATAATCCATGCAAAAAAAAAAACATCTAGCTATTTGCTATCTGTAAGATTTTTCTAACAAACTGCTTGTATATACATATATGTATGTATACGTATGAAAATGTATTTATTTATGTTTTTCTAATTCAATCAAAATAGCAGGAGGCCCTGAGTATTTAGCAAAACGTTGGACAAGAAGTGAAATAAATTTGTTTTATATGCACTAACCAAATCAGATCAGTTAAGCCTAATTATTAATAAAATCTCTAATTAAATTTGAACTGATCGATTAACAAAAATATCCTTGCTAACCAAGGGTCGGTAGCACTAACTTCAGCAATAACCGGGACACTACGGTATAGCATATCCGGAACCACATGTTCCTTGCCTTTCCGATGCACTATATCGAAATCGTATTGCTATAGTTTCAAAGCCCATATAGCTAACCTATCACACGGATCCTTCATCTTATTCAACCAAATAAGTGAATAATGTTCTGTGACGACCGTAAACTTAGCGCCCTCAACGTATGGTCGCAGTTTCTCAACCACCCACAGAACCGCTAGACACTCCTTACCGGTCGTCGAGTAATTTCGCTCTCCTTTGTTCAAGGACCTACTCAAATAAGCTATCACCCCCTCACCGTCATCAAACATCTGCGTTAACACCGCACCTACACCGAAATCAGACGCGTCTGTCTGGATTGTGAAAGGTCAATCAAAATCCGGGCAGCTCAAAACCGGAGCTGTCACCAAGCGTTCTTTCGCTTCTCTAAAACTCCTTTCACAATCTTCAGTCCAATTGAACTTTCGGTTCTTCTTGGTTAAATCGGTGAGAGGCCTAACTAACTCTGCGAAATCTTTGACAAATCAGCGGTACCAGGACACTGTTCCTATAAAAGACCACACCTGTTTTACATTCTTCGGTACTTCAATCCGAAGCATCACCTCTACCTTCTCGGGGTCTACGCGTAGACCGTTCTTGTCCACCACGTAGCCCAAATATTTTAATTCGGACCGGCAAAAATTACATTTATCTTTATTTAATCTGAGCCCTGGACTTGCTAATCTATCTAAAACTATCTTCAAAATCTCTAAATGCTTCTCGAAATTATTTGTAACGATAATAATATCGTCCAAATACACAAAAACATGAGGTTCTAACTCTGGTCCTATGACCGAATCTATAAATCTCTGCCAAGTTGCCGGTGCATTATGCAAACCGTATGGCATCCTCTTAAATTGAAATAGTCCTCTACCTGGTACCGTGAATGCGATGAAGGACTTCGACTGCTCTTCCACCGAAATTTGCCAATACGCGGACTTAATGTCCACACTGGACAGAAACTTTGCAACCCTTAGCTTATCTAAGGTCGCCGACACATGTGGAAGGGGGTAGCTATCCTTTTCGGTACACTTATTCAAACCGCAAAACCTATACGTACCGTCTTTCTTCCTGATCATAACTACTGGAAATGCCCAAGGACTATGTGATTTCTTTATCACCCCTTTGTCGAACATATCCTTAATCTCCTCGTCCATACGCGACTGTATGACAGGAGACACAGGGTAATAACGCTGTTTTACAGGTTCAACTCCTGCTTTTACCATGATCTTATGTTCGACAAAATGGGTCCGGCCTAGCCCTTCCGGGATAGCCTGGTACGCCCCAGCTATTAGTTTACTTAATGCCGTAGATTCCCTATCACTTAACTCGGAGTGGTCTACTATTGCCACAAACGGTTCTGGTTCCGGCCGAGAAAACGACCACTTCATTTTCGATATATCCGGGATAATACCCGCCTTGGCCCAAAAGGAGAACCGACTTGCCCTCCACCTCGATTGGCAACAAAACCGAACCTAACACCGAGATATGACCTCCATCAGCCAGAGTCACTCTAAAAAAATTCGAAACTGAACTCACCCTAATACCTAACGAACTCAATTTCTGCCAACCTAGGCGACCTATTACTGTTCGGGTAGCACCAGAATCCAACAAACCCTAAAAGCAAAACCATGGGTCCTAATATCCAAATACGGCGTTCGCCGTGACCGTCCGCCACCAACGAAAACGCCAACCTAACCTCTTCAACCTCGACACCTACCCTTGCCAGCTGGGAGTTAGCAGGTTCACTAACTCGCCCTACTAGACCGCCTGTCCTGCTGTCCCAGGGGTCTATCTCCCGTTTCCCGATCTGTTGTCCAACCTGTCAACCCTATCGCTGACCGAGTATTTGCACCGCCGTCATCCGGCCTATTATCCCTAACGCGCCCTGACCTGATGGGAATTTGGTTTCGCCCACCACCGGAATCTGAACTTCGTTGGGTACGCGGGCAGTCCCGCTTCATGACTCCAAGTCTACCGCAACCGAAGCACTTTTTCCCCTTCCTACACCTGAAGAAATGTGACCAAACCGCCTACAATTAAAGAATCGGCTATTTGACCCCGGCTTAAAGCTATCTGAATGGTCCAAAAGTGGACAAACGCTAAAACAACAAAATGATACTTATCGGTTACTCGGTCGGGTGTGGGTACCCAACTTCGTTGCTCCTCCGGACGATGTCGCCAAACTTCGGTTCCGCCACTATTAAACAACACTGCTATGCCGCTAATAATAATTAAACACTATGGGCTTCGACTGCCCTTACTTGGCTTCAACTGCCAACAAATATTTGCCTCGACTGGCACTGAACTATTATAAAACTTTATTTTGTTTTTTTTTTTGCTAATATATTTTGCACGACCGCTCAAAAAGGTGTACACACTTTTGTAGATTACTAGAATCTGATCCGGCACGTACTTACGAGCCAGGCCGCAAGCTACGCGTCGGCGCCGCCCCCATTACCAAAAGGGACAGAGTTGTGTAGCGCACGCCACCATGGCACACTAAGTACACTGGGATAATTTTCCCCTCGCCATATAAAAAGAAAGGCGATACCCCTTTTTACGGAATACCCGCGCAAAGCATTCCGTTTCCCTAATATTTGTTAGTGGGGGAACCGTTTTGTCGAACACCTCCTTTTGGAGACTTATACCACTGGGTAGGCACACACCGAGTGCAACCGTGCCAACAATTCATGGCTTTGAATTATACAATTATTTGCCGACAGATGCCACTGCCAACGCTTGAAGTGAAAGGAATATTAGGCAAAACAAAGGAAATGAACAAGCAAACACAAAAGAAGTTTTTTTGTTGTGGCCAGTATGCGACAAAATGTATACTTTATCTGTTTCGGTATTTATTACGATTAAAAACACGTTTTCGGCTCTATGTACATATGGGCTATGTCCTGCTGTATGGGAAAGCTGCGTTAAATAATTCGTCACCGAGAGCTATTTTATTTATTGCAGCTAAAGTTTGACGGCGTTCGAATAGCGTGCTATGTAATCTTTCAACTGGAGCGTTTGATGTTAAATGATGTACAGACGTAAGGGGGTAGTATATTATGTTATTTGTAGGCGGTTGTATAAGATTCCATTTCGTTTTGTTAATAAAAATAAATTTGATTTTGAAACCGCACAAACTCATAGTTAACGTTAATTTTAAAATGATGGCTTGCTATGATATTAACAGCAAACTTCATTTACAATGCTTATCATTATCTGTTACGATTTAATATTAAATACAGTATTTCGTATTGGGTAAAAACGAAATTTATTTAAATAATTGCTTTAACGATAATATAATATTTCCCAATATTTCAACTGAATCGATTGAATTTGTTTGATCAAAGTGAAAATTATCATTATGACCTTGATTGGTACTTTGGCATTTAGATTTTTAGTTACCATTCCTAATTCTCCTTTCAATTGAACTGTTAAAGGGTTCATGCTTTTGGCAAAATCTTTAAAAAATTTCTTATAGAAACTAGGGAGTCCTAAGAAAAATCTCAATTTTTTTCTTCATTGTGGGTATTTTTTTATAGTTTCAGCTTTTTGGATCTACGCTAATTTCACTGTGTTTTTTAATGTCCTAGGTGTTCCTCTGTATCATGGAAAAAATGTAACTTTTCATCAAAAATTTGCATGCTAGCATTGTGGATGTGTTCTATATGTTCTTCGGGTGTGAATAAATAAATTAAAACATCATAAATACAAACATATGTAAATTTTTCGAAATATTATTTTAGAATGGCTTCAACGCATCATTGAAAGATTGTATATCGCATTTTTTTAATCCGAATGACATTCTAAAAAATTCATACTTCGCGCCGTAGACAGAGAATGCTGTCTTTTCTCGATCAGTTTCTTTAATTAATATCTGATGGAACCCTGATCGTAAGTCTATTGTACAACAAATCTTTGCTTTACCTAAGTCTTGAATTGTCATATTTATATTTCGCATTGGATATCTGCCAGTAATCGTATGCCTATTAATCTTTTGAAAATCAATAACCATTCGTCTTATGGCCTTTCCTTGATCATCGTTGTCCTTTTTTGGGAAAGTCCACATAAGTGAATTATATGGTATTTTGTTGGGTTGTCATTTAAAATTTTTTCAATTTCTTTTCTGACAAAGTCGGGATTGGACATTGTAATCTTTTGTCCCTATGGGATCTTTTGCTTCGTTTCTGATAGATGCTTGTATTGTCGTTGTAAAAAGTAATGTTTCACATATACTTTTATCTTTTTTAAGTTCTTCTCTTAGAGTCTTCTGGTTTGATATTTTAAATTATAATCAAATAAATGAATTTCTGCATTTATTTGGCGTAGTCACTGTTCTCAAAGTTTCATGGCAAATTCACTAAGTTCATGTCCATTGGGACTGATGCTGGTGTCTAGGAATGTTTGTGGCCATTCGGAAGTGTTTTTTGTTGTTAAACCTCGTCAGAGTTGATTGAATTTCAAATTAGTTATTTAGGTTGCCATCATATGTATATCGGGCAGGCTATCGCTTATGCTGCTTCAAAGTTAGGTGGATTGTTGCTGTATACCGTTCCGCTGGTTTTCTTTGAGTTCAATCTTATGATGATGTTTCTTACTGCTTCCTGGTTGGACTAGTCTTTCACAGCTATATTGTTGCGTTGTCCGGATTTCGGATAAAGCTAATTTAAGAACTTCGTTGTGAAATTCTGCAAGTGTTTTTCTGCCTTGTAAAATTTTCTTCATCTCGTCTAATAGAACGTGCAGTAGATGTTCATCCTTTATCACCTTCATGAAAGTTCATACTTGTGACCTCCATGACTTGTATTGTGATTGGTTCTCGTCAAATCTTGGTAAGGATTTAAATGGGTTGGCTTTAGAATTGTATCGCCCTTTCATTGAATATGCTATCTAAATGCGTAGACCGATTTAATTATTATTTATGATAGGATTGATAGGAAACTGTAGTAAACTTTTGTTCACTTTTTATTTTATTTATTTATGTGCTGTAGTTTCTCTACTAAAGTCTAGAAAAATTTTACATTTTCATCCTTTTGCTATTTACGCTGTACTTCTATCGCTAATTTCATTATGTTCGCATTCAATTTAATAAATTTATGTTGATTAGGAAGCATTATAAAATAAAATATCATTAAATTATGAAATTTGTTGTTCATTTATTAAGCAGAGATAAATGTTTAAGGACCGTTTTTTCGAGTGCCTGTTAAAATTTAATCTCTATACACTTTTTCGTTTTCTCAACTGCCTGATTTAGTATGTGGCTGTTGAATTTAACAGGCGGTCAAAGCACTGGTTAACAACAACAGCGTCATCTGTTCTGTTTACAAACAGAAAACCGCAGATTTACAAATTCCCTTAGTTTATTTTACAATAATATATATGTTAATAGAAAATATACGCGTATTTTATATTCATGAGCCTTTGTGCGCCTTATTGTTAAGAGAAATTTAGTTTACTTTATTTACGTTTAGAATAGCTGATTTACGTTATTCCTTTCTTCCTTTTCGCAGCACTGCAACTTATTATCTAATATTAAATAAACATTTAACAGGAGGTCGAGAAATTGAAAACGAATTTATCATATCATTAAATTTACCCGCCTGTTTCGTGATCCACACATTAACAAGCACTCAAAAAACGGCCCTAAATAATTTCCATACATATTTTATCCTTGAGGGTAGGTGATTTTGTTTGGGACTTTTAGACACAAGACGCATATGATGGTATTTTTACACTCACAAGCAGTTTAATTATTAAATTTTATATTGGAATTAAAATTGTGTGTTTTATACGATTATTTAATTCAAAATTTAAAGATACATTTTCTGCTTCGAAGCGTCACTTAATATAAAAATGTACTTCTCTAAAGTTTCCCCATTTAAATAATTCCAGATCTTGGAAAATTTCCTTGTTCTACTGATGATAATCTTTGGGTGCAATCATTTGTGCGTGGAGTTCGGCTATTTCTTGTTCAATTTTGGTTTCTTTCTATGTATTTGTTATTTTGTCGAATGTTGTTTGTTTATCCTGAGAAATAACAAAATTTAATAAAATTATGCACTTATTTCAATTGCACATTATAAATGAACAAATTAGCTTTTACCGAAAGTATTTATGCTGTGACTTTATTCATTCGTTAATTTGAAAGACTGTCTTGGTTAAATCTAAATATGAAAAATTGTCGCAGCGTTTGTAACCAAACTCCTCCGAATTGGCTTGACCGATTATTATGAAGTTTTGTATGTACATTTTTTTCACATCGTGAAATCGACCAATAGGTCGAATAAACCGCATTAATGGTTCGATTTTCTGGAAATTCATTACATAGGTTACTTTTGCTTAGATTAGCAGGAAGACTACACTTCTCCCCGTGAAGTGGACCGAAGACCGCCCTATTTGAAAAATTTTATATGTGGTCCGATTTACTTGTCAATCTGTATATGGATGAATTTTTGCTCTCTGGGATTTTTTATAAAAATTTTTTCTTGCTGATTCTAGCTTAGTAAAGATTTAGATTTTTCCTCAACAAATCAACACAAAGTTGTACGAATCGTCAGCTGTATAACTTGTTAAAACAGCAAAAATAGTTCGTGACCTCTATATTAGCACTCTTAATGCCGTTTATGAAGAAAAAGCATCGATTATTGCAAATTCATTAAAAGTTACCATGTACATACATATGTACCATTAATACTTTTCGCGGGTTTTAACATGCAAAGGCGGCTAAAGTGGTATAGTATAGCAAGTAATGCTTTCACCTACAAATGTGTCGAAAAAATGTGAAATACGAAAGTAAACAGCAGAAGAAATAAAAAACAAAACCGTATCAGCATTCACTTGGCCTCCCAAACTGGGACGGGCTGCAATTTTATTTGCAGCTACAGAAAAAGAGTTGGTGAAATATATTTTTTAGAGATGGAGTCAAAGTACTGAGGAATAACAAGTGTAGATTTTCGGTATTTTGGATACCAATTTACGAAAAAGAATAATATCCATAATAAACTATCTAGCACTAGTAAAAGACACGTTAAGAGATATCTTCACCACTTAAACTTAGAAGTAATTTAAAAATCAATTAAATTTTTTGCAAAAAAACTAAACAAAAAATGCATTCTTATGGAACCATTTGCGGATTCTAGTTCAAGTGGTTCTGAAGACTTTTCAGACCTTCTAGCAAGAAAGAAACTTCGTGTAACTATTGCGAAAAAGTTGTTGCTTTTATAAAATAATGGGTCTCCTGTGCGATACGAACAAATGTGGGCTCACGAGAAGTGTATTTCAAACCGAAGTGCTATTTTTTTTTTTGCATTTCTTGTGAATAATGACACTTTTTCGAAATTTTCTAATTTACTTATAAAATATATTTAAAGTTGAAGATGACTTTTAAAGCGGTCCGATGCGATTAATTTTATGTTTTTCAGTTTTTGAAATAAAATAATACTTTTTAATCTTACAAACATTTTGTATTATCTAAAGGTGCAGACATCGTGTCACTATACCACATTAGCCGACATGGCATACCACATTACCAGCCAATTTTTTCGATGGCCTATTGACATTTGAGATATTTTTTTAAATATCACTAAAACTGTCAGATGTAGGCCTATTGCTTTTCGTTTCATTTGTTTGTAATATTTTTAAGATCTGAAAACTCAGTATTCATTAATGTTGCTTAAAAACTCTGGATTGTACAAAGAAAAATAAAATGGGTATTCCAGCCAAGTATGCTTCAAATAATAATGCGCCACTGTCAGCTAATCGTAATGTCCAGAGGAACATCTGTTCTTGAGCTAAAAATGTTATTACCGTCCTAAATCCAAGAAAATCTCCTGAATAAAATCAAATCAAATAAAAGATGCTAAATGAACTGCCTAGCATCGCCCTCCTTTTACTAATATGTTGTCCTCAAAAATGAAAAAAGGCGGATATAATTATGATAGCCAAACTCAGTAAAGACACAAACTGCCGCCATCATTTATACCAATCAGACTGTTTAGCTAACTTTTTAAACTTTTCGCGATAAATGTGCCACATACTAAACAAGCAAATCGTATAACTAACAAAATAAAGAAAGCTTTCGATTTCAGAGAGTACTATATAATCAACCGAGCTCCTCCTCCAATTTGTGGTATGCGTCTTAATGTTTTTCCAACAATTGGGGGTCCTACAGTTTATACTAAGCCGCCTCCGAACGGCTGATGTTTTTTTTTATGGTTTTCAGTTTTTTATAATTTTTGATTGTTAGTCGAACCAGGACTCGTACCCTGGCCTTCCGAATGGCGGTACGCAACGATAACCACACGGCTTTCGCGGCCGTTCGGCAATGACTCAAATATTCGACAAGATTCGGCATAATGGATAAATCCATAAAATTATACAATTACTACCTAAGACGTTTCAAAAATCCTACTTATCCAAGCGGCGTTTCGGGGCAGGTTTTCCACAGGGTAGTGTTGTTGGACCGATGCACAATATGCACAATTGTCACCGCAGGCATTCCCATAAAAAGTATATCACGTAAACCTTTGCGGCTCAAATGCGTGAGGTACTTACAAAAGTTTTAGAACTACAAAATGGCGCTTAAGAGCCAAAGAAAGCTCAATAATGTGCATATTCCACAAGCTATCGAAATGATATACGTTGGAATTCTTTCAGCCAACCGCCACTAAAAAATCGATATGGATGTCTGTAATCATCACAGCTTGCGCGGTTACATACGTAATAAAAATACACAAAAGAATAAATTGAAATCGTAATACAAAAATACGTATCAAAACTTCACAATCATTCGAGCACTCTGCCTAACACCTTGGCCCCCGTAACAAGTCAAACCCGCCTGAAAAGAAGAAGCAAACCAGCCTATTCAGGAGCAATACTGAGCCAGCAACCTATCTTAGCTGACGGGCTATTATAACTATTTTGTAATTAAGTCAATGGTTGATTACTCCTTGTTAGATGTCCGATGTCGAAGCAGATTCAGTAAACCAAAATTATAACAAACATTATATTAATACTTTGATATTCAGCCGTCAAACTCCGATTTGTTATAGAGCATTTTCAATTATGAAAATAGTGGGGAACTTCAGACAGAGGCAGTAGCAGCATCAAATACTGGATAATAAAAGTGTACTTTCTTCTTAAATCTCCTCTTATCTGTGACTCCTGTAAAGTTGCGAATTATAGTTGAATAGCACAACTTAATTTGCAGAGGACTTTCGGAATCACGCTGAAAAATAGCATTTCAACGGACCAGTTAGTAAGATCCCCCGTGATTTACTGATTGTCGGATATGGTGACATTTTATCTTAGGAATGGGGTGGTACTAGCGCACTATAGTATCACTAATTATTAAAAGGGCAGACGGAATATCGACATTTTTCTACATAGACTATCCACAAAATTTTAAAATTATCCCCCTCTTAAATTGAAGTTGAAATTAATATTGCATTGGTATATACTCTATGCAATGGCTTGAGATTGACTACTTCCGGGCTTATTGGTTGGCGAGACATAAACAATCGAAATATCCTGTGAAGGTTAACTTTGCAGTGACAATCGACAAATAACATGGATAATATAACATCTGAAGTCAGTGTGTTTAATAAATGTATAATTGTATTTTGTAGGTTGTAAACACTCAGAGTACAACAATACTCTGTTCCGAATTGCTTTGAAATACGAATTAAAATATCAACTGCTGCCGTATGCCTTATCTACTGTAAATATATTATTATTTTTTTGGTAATAATAAACATTCTATTTTATAAATATGAATGTTGATGGTTCCATTTTTTCCGAGCTACGTATGATTCGTACATGCATACAAACTTAAATTAACAAAAAAAAACTAATAAGGGAAGATTTTTTGTCAGTTCGAATTTGCAAATAAGTAAGATACGAGTGGTAGTTAAAAAGTTAAACTGGTTAATTGGAGCTTGCTTAACTATTTTCACATGTATGTGTATGAAGACACAACATCTTACATCGGCCAGCCATTTGCTGGAATAAATATGTAAGTAAATGTGCTTTAGTACTAGTAATTGAAATGTTGACACATTTAGGCTTTTGTGATTGGCTGATCATGGATATATCCCAAGAGAGTTTACATATGCATATGTTTGTTTATCGAGGGGTTGGTTGGATGGTATGTTGTGACCACCAATCACATCATCGCCTCATAATGCATGTGGGTATTTCCAAAGAAATGTCAACCACAGCTAAAATGCTCAAGAGTCTATAAAAGTATGTTATTTTAACATATATCTACCTATAAAAAATCCTGTATTTAAAGAATATAAGAAAAATGTAAATGGAACGATACGATTGGTAATTGCGATAAAAATTTCAATTGAGATACAGTATATTTCGATGTCGCGCGACATTATAAATAACATTTTACATCAATGAGTCGAGGGTATTTGCACAATCTGCATAAAAAATTTGTAATAATCAGATATTTTATTATATTTTTTATTTATTTATTTTTTATATATTATTATTATTCTACATATTATTTTTGTAGCGCGTGACATTTTTAGTGCAAAATGTATTAATTAAAAATATTTGGTTTAATTAATATCTTTCTTTATGGCTACATACGTAGGCGAGAACAATAAACAATTATACACGTATACCAATGGAAGGGATGAATAGAAAGATTAAAGGATAATGAAACAAAATCAAAAGAAATGTAAATTAAAAACTTAGTTATCATCCCTTAAAATCCTTTATTTTTAAGAGACAATAATTATCTTATCTTATCTTCCTCAAATTTTTTTATAGCTTAGGTTGCGGGTGTTTGGCAATTGTTTCAGGTTATAAACGATTAACTTACGTATAATTAGCAAGACGTATACATTTATCTTTGTTTTAAAAATTTTATCAAAATTAAAGAAATTTATGGGGATATGGCAAATGCCAAATCTAAACCCACAGTTCGCTGGGGTCAGCTTTTGTTTGCTTTAAAAGCGACTTCTGTTTTTATCGACTACGAATGCGATGGTTTTTGTAATTATCAGGAAAACATACTATTGACCGACCCCGATTACAGCATCAATTGTAGTGCTAATCAAAAGCTATAAATTTCACCTTTGGTCAACAAAAAATAATAATTTTTGGAGTGACCTCTTTTCACTTTGAATGCTTACGGAATGCGACTTTAAGGAAAAGCGCATACACTCTGTTGCAATATTATAAGACCGATTAAAAATTATTACTGGCAACCAGTGAGTATTTTAAAGAAATTTTTTTCTAAGTAACTTGAGCATTGGCAACTGTTACTGTGAAAGCAAATTGTGAGATCTAACTGTAAAACTTTAGATAGTAAAAGAGAAAACGATTTAAACATCTGTTGCAGAATTATAACACCGTTGAGTTTTTATTCAATTTGGTTTGATTTTAATAAGAAGACGCGTTTGATGTTTTCGGTTTAATCATTTATTTGTTGTTCTTTTCCTTTTATTAGTTCAATAATCCTCTTACTTAACTTACTTTTTTAATAGCGCAGCGTCTAACTTTCCCCACTCTTCGATACTGTGTTAATTTGGCGATTTTCGGAATAAATTTGGCGGACGAGGATTCCCTATATGTTCTCCATTGGGTTGACATTCAAGTAAGATGATAGAATTCGTTGCCATCCGATTTTTTTCCTTACTTACATGAATGGCGGCATTATCCTGTTGGAAACCCCAATTTTTGTCTGGATCAGAAGCTAGGAACGGTATCAGACTGCTTTGTAAGACAGCTGTATAGTCACTACTCTTTATTCTGTTTGAGCAGAACTGCAGCTCCAGTGTTTTTGCGGAGGAAATCGCTCCCCACACCATGACATTTCCTCCACTAAAATTTCGTTTTGAAAAATATAGCGGCTCTTTTCTAATGTCATGCCAGTATCCATCTGTAAAAATTACCTGGAATCAAATTCTGCTTAATCTTTTTTTCCTTTTTGGATGTCCTAAAGAAATTTCCTACTGAGGTCCAATCTGTTAACATGTTTTGTTCGGCGAAATGCACATGGGCAGTTTTGTGACGAGGTAGCAGACGTGGCACTGGTTTCATCTTTGCTCGCTCTATGTTTCCACTTCGTTTTAGCGCTCTCCATATCGTTTGACGGCTTACTTTTATGCCGGAAAGGCGAGATAGAGTGGAGCGATTCTTCATAGAATTACCCGCAGCGCGGCATATTTTTCTTTCATCGCGAGGACTTAGTTTCCTTTTTCTTCTAGCCTTATTTTTGGTACCGAAGGCATCTGGGTTTTTTAAAAAATTTGATACCACACAGCGGCTACGACCAATTTTAGATGCAATGGCGTTAAATCCAAGCCCTTCACTCTTTAAGCCTGCAATCTGCCCTCTTTCAAATTCCGACAGCTTCTTTCCTCTATATGCAATGTTTTATTTAAATAAATTATAAATTTTAGGGGAATTTTCACTAAAAGCAGCTCCAAATTGAGACAAATACCAACGGTCTTATAATTTTGTAACACGCGTTTAACTCGTTTTCTTTTTTACTATCTAAAGTCTTACAGTTAGGTCTCACAATTTGCTTTCACAGTAACTGAGTTATCAATGCTCAAGTTACTTAAAAAAAAAAAATTTTAATACTCACTGGTTACCAGTAATAACTAATTTACGATCGGTCTTATAATATTGCAACAGAGTGTATACATACATTCATATTTTTATACAATGTATTTGGAATTTTTATATCATATTTATATTGGAATCACAAAAGGAGCTTAGCACTAGATTGGTATTTTGGACTATTGAAAACGTGTATTAATTTGAGTTTAGGTATCAGGGTTCGAGTCCTGGTCTGAAAAACATCTAAAAATTATAGAAATTTAATTTAAACCTTTGAGATAATTTTCAACCACATTTTGAGCATTATCTCAACCATAACTTGACGAATGTTGGTTTTCAAGTGCTCAAGAGTTAACGGTTTATCCGTAAGATTATTTCACGTAGCCTAACAAAAAAGTCCAACGGTGTCAAATAGCACGACCTCGGTGGCCAATTGACATCGCCAATGGAAATTTCTCTCTCAATAAATCCATGATCGCTACATCTTGTCAAAGCAACATATTGTCCAAGTCGTGTTTTTCAATTAAAGGCAAAAAAAAGTCGACTATCATACGACCATAACGCTCCGGATTAACAGTAACAGTCTCGCCGTTGTCATTTTCAAAAAAGTAAGGTCCAATCACACCTCCGGATCATAGAGCGTACCATACAGTATGTTTTTTTTTTGGTGCAATGGCCTCTATTCAATTTTTTGGATTCTTGGGCACTAAATTCGTCAATTTTGCGATAAATAGAATCCGCCGAGTGGGAAATGTGCCTCGTCTCTGAATCGACGATATACGGCTTTAGTTGTTGTATGAGCTGGACTTTAAATGGCATTATAATAAATAATTTTAAAAAAATATTGTCTATCTTGGTTTTTGCATTGGTTCTACTTTCAGTGTGAAGGACCTTACACTAGGGAGTGATATATGCAATGTTTTGCAATGCCATTTTTGATCTTTCCCAAAAATACTACTGTCGAGTAAGCCTATTTGATTAACTACTATAAATAAGAAATAAATATGTATATTAACATAAGAAGTTTCAAAATCATAATACATCATCCATTTAGAAGTGAGGAAAAAACTAAATATATACTTACAAATAAACGTCAAAACGAGGAAGTTATAGTAATATATTTATTTTCGAAAAGTAATAAAGTAAACCCTTAATATAACATTGCTCACTAAAATTTTACAATCTTGTCTATAATAACATTGAAATATCGTATGCTGCTTGTTGCTGCTTTATGAATGATAACGTTAGTCTTGGAACGACATAATGCAAAAACAGTGATTCGAAGCGCACAAAAAATTTATTTAATCAATTAGACAACGTAAATAATAAATAATTTGAATGACAGATTAAGAAATATGATATTAAATAATATCATCAGTTGTCATATAATTCTATACATCACAAAATATAGACCTTTGCCAAAAGTGTCTACATTTGGCCTTGTTGCAATTTTGTAAATATGTAGACAGCTAAACACTCTATTGTGAATATTTGATAAGAAAAGCGGAATCCGGCGATTACTCTTACAAAAAATACACAAAACGAAAGCGGCGAAAATGAGTTCGGCCGAGCTATATTTTAGATCGTCATAAGATTCTAAAGCGGGATCAATAATTCAGCGCAATTCTCTAGTCTTTACTAGCGTAGACAGCGCTTACTCGATTATACCCGAATTTATAACATTACGCCTTTCATTTCTTTGTTCCGCTGTTTGCGCCAATTAGAGATACCAAGTACAACCAGGTGCTTCTCTACCTGGTCTTTCCAACGAAATGAAGGTTGCCCTCGTCACCTGCTCCCACCGGCGGTAACTCCATCGAACATTTTCTTAGCTAGAGTATTCTTATCCATCCGGACCATGTTGACAAGAGAGATTCTGTGTTCGATTTCTAGGCTGACATTGTTGTTGGTGTTAATACTGGTTCCAAAATAGACGAAGTTATTTACGATTTCAAAGTTATGAGAAAGCAGAACTAACGGCGTGGTTGTTGAGCTGCAATATCATGAACGCACACCAGCAGCTGTAAACTTTAGTAGAAGATTGTACCTTCTCTATTCAGCTCTAGAGCTCGTATTATCTTCTCAAGCAATAAATTATAGAAGCCACACGGTAAGGAATCACCTTATCTGAAACCTCACCACTCAGCTACATGGGTTCTCAGATGCCCCCGAGAAAGTCATTTGCGCTTGCGTTTATTTTACACTTCAGCAGGGTGACATGTCTGCCGCGACGACAATCCAGCATGCTTAGACGCGATTGGACAGTCCTTCCTCAAGAAAGCCTCTAAGGAAATCGCTAACAAGTATTCATGAAATCACTTTGTAGGATATTCCTTCATACATCCCACAAATGTACGTGTAAGGTCTTTATGAATCAGCAGTAAAAAGCTACAAAACTCATTTCACAAAACTCACGGTAAACCACTCTCTCCACTGTCCCACAACACCGAAGATCCTTAGGCTTTAGCCCCAGACCATTTTTCATGAAGAGCGCCCATATTCTCGCTACCTGAGCCAAACGTTACAGACGGAAAGGACAACAGTGCAATTTGAACGAAGGTGATCTTTTCGTCATCAAAGATGACCTTTTACTCTCCCTCTTTTACTCTTTCCACACTGATATTTCTGTCTTTCAGACCACTGAGCTTGAGTAAGTGTCGCTATTGCTGCCGCTTACACTCCTTGCGCCACTGCCGCGCTTTCTTGACAATGACTCCGGACAAGCAATGCGAGTCTGCGAAAGTGCAAAAAATATTGCATAAATTGATCTCGCACTTGCCAGCTCGACAAATCATACCCCCACGGCCTTGTTAGCGAAACTAAGAAAACAATCTGTAAGTTTCAAGATGTGATACATGTTACGACACGTAGCAGAGTAAAGACTTCATACTCCTATAAATTAATGTTTGGAAAAATATGAAATTTAAATAAATACAATGTGTAATTAATTTGGATTTGTAAATACCTACCCACTTACCTTGTATACTTCGTATCAATACTTATTCGAATGTATAGGTAAGTTCCAAAACGTCAGCTGCAAAGCAATCATACATTGTTACGCATTCCTAAATGCAACTGTGCAAACTTTGACGATGTTCCAAAATGCATTGGTAAAGTTATTGATGGGCAAACAAAAGCAAACTACGCATCGCTAAGGTTTGTGATGCTTTATATTATCATAAATTCTTAACAACAATGGCCGACGTCCGAGGGCAAGTTTTTTGCGCTAATTATTTTTTTTTAACATCATATTACTTTTTTCTATCTGTTTTATAGTTTAGCTTTTTCACCAAAAAGCACCTTATTTTGCACGAAAAGCGTTTCAAAAATATCAGAATAAGCAAAGCACTTTTGCAAAGCAAATTTATAGAATGCATTGCAAAGTATTGATCTCGCCCTATGGTACAGTGATATAGTGGCTCACAGCCAAAGTGATGCAACTACGTAAGAAATAGTATAAGTTTTATTAAAAAATTAAATAGCAGCAGATAGACGAAAGTAAATTCAACCTGTTTAAATCAGACGGAAAGAGCTATGTATGGAGAAAACCAAATGCTGCGTTACAACCGCAAAATTTACGTAGCACTGTAAAACATTGTCGAGAGCATGTAATGGTATGGGGATGCATGTCATCTTCTGCAGTTGGAAATTTGGGTTTCATCAATAGTACTATGGATAAGACTGTGTATTTGGACATTTTAAAAAGAAATTTATTGCAAAGTTTCGGTACTATCAAGATAATGATCCGAAACACAAATCAGGCGTTGTGCAAAGTTGGCTTATTTGGAACTGTCCGCACATAGTACAAACTCCAGCGCAGTCTCCAGATTTGAATGTGATTGAGAATCTGTGTCAGTTTTGTAACGAGAGAATCGAAAATATAAGATTAGACTTAAAGAACGCCCTAAAAACAGAATGGACCAATATTGCTCATGACTACACGAAGAAGTTAGTGGAATCCTTGCCCAAACGTATGAAAGCAGTCGTAGATAGCAAGGGGTATCCTACTAAATATTAATTAACATACATTAACATTTAGTTTTGTTTTTTTTAAAAATCAAGTTTATTAATTTTTTTGTTACTGCATCATTTTCGCTGTGAGGTGAACAGTGAAGTTTGTTTTTGCTCTTAATTACATAAAATATTAGGTAAAGTAAAAAGTTCGTTCGGTGCTCACGTGACGGTCTGTTTCAATTATCTCCATGATTTTATCGCAATTTTCGACGACAGGCCTCCCGACGCGTGGTGCATCTTTGACATTGAAATTACCGGAACGGAACCTAGCAAACCACTTTTGTATTACACGTTCGTTTACAGTATCGGGCCCATAAACTAAATTAATTTTTTCAGCCGCTTTGGCTGCTTTTTCGCCTTAATCGAAGAAAAATTTTAAAATTTATCGAATTTTCTCTTTACTGGTGTCCATCTTTGAAGAGCGCTCACAAACACTAGTACTATGAACAATAACGCCATCTCTTAGATAAAAACCGAACGAAATTTTTACTTTACCTAACATACCTATATATACAGTGCACTCGCGGTAACGTGAACACGTCTTATATTTGATTTGACTGCTCTGTAGCATGAACAAACTCTGAAGACTTGGTAACGTGAAACAATTTTTCCTCACTGCATATATTTACTAATCATGTATATGTATAAACAACCCTGAAATCGATTGAATTCGATTTTTAAAGTTCTTGGAATCCCCTAACAATGTGTGTATATACACTTCGAATGTCAACGACTTTATTTCAGCATTGGTTCCATCAATCGTTTGTACCGCAGGCAAAGAATTTCTTCATTGATTTAAAAAATATTATACATTTTGGCAGTTGATCAGGTAAAATTGTTTCCCTCTCATCCAAGTGAAACAGAACTAAGAACTGAAGATAGAAACATAGGTGCCATGCTTATGCCACCAAATGTCACCCTTCTAATCCAACCGAAGGATCAAAATGAGATCAAAATAGCAAAACTATATTTGAGAAATAGTTTCTTGGCTGCAATAGCAGCAGAAGACGCCGATTTGCTTGAATTAATGAGCAAGACGCTGTTACTCTATTATCTACCGCCGCTTTTGAGGCCTCATGCCCTCTGTACATTCCATCGGGGAAGAAAATACCCAAATGGTGGAATAATGAAATCTCTGTTTTAAGGAAAAGAAGCAGAAAACTCTTTAATGAAGCCAAAAGATAAAATAAAGCTTGTCTAAAGTCTTTTAAAACCTCTATAAGGAAGGTAAAGCGAGAATCTTGGAAGGCCTTCTGCAGTGACATTGAAGGAAATGCGAAAGGCAATATACTTAGGAAAGTCCTCTCCAAGAGTTCCGCATTACCAAATTACATCCAGAAACCAAATGGTGAATGGACGTCATCTCTGAAGAAATGCTGGATATCCTCATGAGCACCCACTTTCCGGGATGTTCCTCAGGACAAGACCAAATCAAACGAGGAGGAAGTTAACGCTTCTTTGATATCAGCAGCATTGTTTGCCGCAAAAGCATTGAATGGGCGATTAAGTCTTTCCAACCCTACAAATCGCCAGGACTAGATGGAATCTTTCCCGCTGAACTACAGAGGGCTGACAACCTGTCCCCATTTCTATGTAAAATTTGCAAAGCCTATCAACGTGGAGGGTACATCCACAAGCATGGACAAGGTCCAAAGTAATTTTTATCCCAAAACTAGGAAGAACCAACCACGTCAATCCAAAGGATTATCGATTACTCTCACCTCTTTTTTTTTGAAAAATCTTTGAAAGGCTGCTGGGCAGATATATACGCCGGAATCTACCCCCAGCTTGCTTACTCCAAGGACAAGTCTGTTGGTAAATCCCTACATGATATAGTCGGGCACATCGAAAGAGGGCTTGCCGTGAAGGAGTATACACTTGGTATTTTCCTCGGGCTTTCAATTACATTCTTTCTGCCTTCGTAATAATGCTCTTCAGGAAATGGGTCTTTAACAGCCCATTGTGAATCTCGTAGAGTCTCTCCTGAGGAACAGGATCATCTTCGCAGAGATGGACAGCGCCAGCCTCACCAGACACACAACAAGGGGCACCTTTCAAGGTGGAGTTTTATCGCCACTACTGTGGTGCTTAACAGCGAACACACTGATTAGGAAGCTGCACAACACAGGTTGTAGCGTTGTGGCATACTCTGACGACTTTGTCCTGACAGCGACAAGCAAACACCTACAAACATTAAGCAATCTACTCCTCAATGAACCCGGATAAAACAGAGATGGTGTTATTCACCAGGAGGTACAAGCCGTATGCCTTTAAGCCACCTAAACTAAAGGGCGCGGGGATTAGCCTCTCTACCGAAGTCAAATATCTCGGGATAATCTTAGATAGCAAACTAAACTGGAACCGGAACACGGCAGAAAAATCAAGGAAAGCTATAACTGCACTCTACTCAACCTTGGAAAATTTGCAGTATAGGACATATACCACCTCCAGTGTATGCTTCGATAACCTTTTCTCTACGAGAATCCCAAATAGATGTGAGTAGGAAAACACCAACGCCCCCGACCACAATGCTGGTCACGAGCCAGCTATGGCCAAAGTTGGACGCGAAAAAATCAAAAACATCTTATCCTTCTAGACCGGTTCTCCATAAACACTGGCGTTGTATGATACAGCTAGTATATATAAGTATATACTTGTATATGTATGTACACGTATGTACAATATAAAGGTAATTGGTAGTATAAACCCCCATTTATATAATATACTTAGGTATAGTTAAAAATGGTTAAACTTCTTATTAAGATTGAAAAAATTAAATCGTTGTTATCTGCTTTTATAGGTATGTAATACTGGTTCCAAAATAGACGAAGTTATTTACGATTTCAAAGTTATGAGAGAGCAGAACTAACGGCGTGGTTGTTGAGCTGCAATATCATGAACGCACACCAGCAGCTGTAAACTTTAGTAGAAGATTGTACCTTCTCTATTCAGCTCTAGAGCTCGTATTATCTTCTCAAGCAATAAATTATAGAAGCCACACGGTAAGGAATCACCTTATCTGAAACCTCACCACTCAGCTACATGGGTTCTCAGATGCCCCCGAGAAAGTCATTTGCGCTTGCGTTTATTTTACACTTCAGCAGGGTGACATGTCTGCCGCGACGACAATCCAGCATGCTTAGACGCGATTGGACAGTCCTTCCTCAAGAAAGCCTCTAAGGAAATCGCTAACAAGTATTCATGAAATCACTTTGTAGGATATTCCTTCATACATCCCACAAATGTACGTGTAAGGTCTTTATGAATCAGTAGTAAAAAGCTACAAAACTCATTTCACAAAACTCACGGTAAACCACTCTCTCCACTGTCCCACAACACCGAAGATCCTTAGGCTTTAGCCCCAGACCATTTTTCATGAAGAGCGCCCATATTCTCGCTACCTGAGCCAAACGTTACAGACGGAAAGGACAACAGTGCAATTTGAACGAAGGTGATCTTTTCGTCATCAAAGATGACCTTTTACTCTCCCTCTTTTACTCTTTCCACACTGATATTTCTGTCTTTCAGACCACTGAGCTTGAGTAAGTGTCGCCATTGCTGCCGCTTACACTCCTTGCGCCACTGCCGCGCTTTCTTGACAATGACTCCGGACAAGCAATGCGAGTCTGCGAAAGTGCAAAAAATATTGCATAAATTGATCTCGCACTTGCCAGCTCGACAAATCATACCCCCACGGCCTTGTTAGCGAAACTAAGAAAACAATCTGTAAGTTTCAAGATGTGATACATGTTACGACACGTAGCAGAGTAAAGACTTCATACTCCTATAAATTAATGTTTGGAAAAATATGAAATTTAAATAAATACAATGTGTAATTAATTTGGATTTGTAAATACCTACCCACTTACCTTGTATACTTCGTATCAATACTTATTCGAATGTATAGGTAAGTTCCAAAACGTCAGCTGCAAAGCAATCATACATTGTTACGCATTCCTAAATGCAACTGTGCAAACTTTGACGATGTTCCAAAATGCATTGGTAAAGTTATTGATGGGCAAACAAAAGCAAACTACGCATCGCTAAGGTTTGTGATGCTTTATATTATCATAAATTCTTAACAACAATGGCCGACGTCCGAGGGCAAGTTTTTTGCGCTAATTATTTTTTTTTAACATCATATTACTTTTTTCTATCTGTTTTATAGTTTAGCTTTTTCACCAAAAAGCACCTTATTTTGCACGAAAAGCGTTTCAAAAATATCAGAATAAGCAAAGCACTTTTGCAAAGCAAATTTATAGAATGCATTGCAAAGTATTGATCTCGCCCTATGGTACAGTGATATAGTGGCTCACAGCCAAAGTGATGCAACTACGTAAGAAATAGTATAAGTTTTATTAAAAAATTAAATAGCAGCAGATAGACGAAAGTAAATTCAACCTGTTTAAATCAGACGGAAAGAGCTATGTATGGAGAAAACCAAATGCTGCGTTACAACCGCAAAATTTACGTAGCACTGTAAAACATTGTCGAGAGCATGTAATGGTATGGGGATGCATGTCATCTTCTGCAGTTGGAAATTTGGGTTTCATCAATAGTACTATGGATAAGACTGTGTATTTGGACATTTTAAAAAGAAATTTATTGCAAAGTTTCGGTACTATCAAGATAATGATCCGAAACACAAATCAGGCGTTGTGCAAAGTTGGCTTATTTGGAACTGTCCGCACATAGTACAAACTCCAGCGCAGTCTCCAGATTTGAATGTGATTGAGAATCTGTGTCAGTTTTGTAACGAGAGAATCGAAAATATAAGATTAGACTTAAAGAACGCCCTAAAAACAGAATGGACCAATATTGCTCATGACTACACGAAGAAGTTAGTGGAATCCTTGCCCAAACGTATGAAAGCAGTCGTAGATAGCAAGGGGTATCCTACTAAATATTAATTAACATACATTAACATTTAGTTTTGTTTTTTTTAAAAATCAAGTTTATTAATTTTTTTGTTACTGCATCATTTTCGCTGTGAGGTGAACAGTGAAGTTTGTTTTTGCTCTTAATTACATAAAATATTAGGTAAAGTAAAAAGTTCGTTCGGTGCTCACGTGACGGTCTGTTTCAATTATCTCCATGATTTTATCGCAATTTTCGACGACAGGCCTCCCGACGCGTGGTGCATCTTTGACATTGAAATTACCGGAACGGAACCTAGCAAACCACTTTTGTATTACACGTTCGTTTACAGTATCGGGCCCATAAACTAAATTAATTTTTTCAGCCGCTTTGGCTGCTTTTTCGCCTTAATCGAAGAAAAATTTTAAAATTTATCGAATTTTCTCTTTACTGGTGTCCATCTTTGAAGAGCGCTCACAAACACTAGTACTATGAACAATAACGCCATCTCTTAGATAAAAACCGAACGAAATTTTTACTTTACCTAACATACCTATATATACAGTGCACTCGCGGTAACGTGAACACGTCTTATATTTGATTTGACTGCTCTGTAGCATGAACAAACTCTGAAGACTTGGTAACGTGAAACAATTTTTCCTCACTGCATATATTTACTAATCATGTATATGTATAAACAACCCTGAAATCGATTGAATTCGATTTTTAAAGTTCTTGGAATCCCCTAACAATGTGTGTATATACACTTCGAATGTCAACGACTTTATTTCAGCATTGGTTCCATCAATCGTTTGTACCGCAGGCAAAGAATTTCTTCATTGATTTAAAAAATATTATACATTTTGGCAGTTGATCAGGTAAAATTGTTTCCCTCTCATCCAAGTGAAACAGAACTAAGAACTGAAGATAGAAACATAGGTGCCATGCTTATGCCACCAAATGTCACCCTTCTAATCCAACCGAAGGATCAAAATGAGATCAAAATAGCAAAACTATATTTGAGAAATAGTTTCTTGGCTGCAATAGCAGCAGAAGACGCCGATTTGCTTGAATTAATGAGCAAGACGCTGTTACTCTATTATCTACCGCCGCTTTTGAGGCCTCATGCCCTCTGTACATTCCATCGGGGAAGAAAATACCCAAATGGTGGAATAATGAAATCTCTGTTTTAAGGAAAAGAAGCAGAAAACTCTTTAATGAAGCCAAAAGATAAAATAAAGCTTGTCTAAAGTCTTTTAAAACCTCTATAAGGAAGGTAAAGCGAGAATCTTGGAAGGCCTTCTGCAGTGACATTGAAGGAAATGCGAAAGGCAATATACTTAGGAAAGTCCTCTCCAAGAGTTCCGCATTACCAAATTACATCCAGAAACCAAATGGTGAATGGACGTCATCTCTGAAGAAATGCTGGATATCCTCATGAGCACCCACTTTCCGGGATGTTCCTCAGGACAAGACCAAATCAAACGAGGAGGAAGTTAACGCTTCTTTGATATCAGCAGCATTGTTTGCCGCAAAAGCATTGAATGGGCGATTAAGTCTTTCCAACCCTACAAATCGCCAGGACTAGATGGAATCTTTCCCGCTGAACTACAGAGGGCTGACAACCTGTCCCCATTTCTATGTAAAATTTGCAAAGCCTATCAACGTGGAGGGTACATCCACAAGCATGGACAAGGTCCAAAGTAATTTTTATCCCAAAACTAGGAAGAACCAACCACGTCAATCCAAAGGATTATCGATTACTCTCACCTCTTTTTTTTTGAAAAATCTTTGAAAGGCTGCTGGGCAGATATATACGCCGGAATCTACCCCCAGCTTGCTTACTCCAAGGACAAGTCTGTTGGTAAATCCCTACATGATATAGTCGGGCACATCGAAAGAGGGCTTGCCGTGAAGGAGTATACACTTGGTATTTTCCTCGGGCTTTCAATTACATTCTTTCTGCCTTCGTAATAATGCTCTTCAGGAAATGGGTCTTTAACAGCCCATTGTGAATCTCGTAGAGTCTCTCCTGAGGAACAGGATCATCTTCGCAGAGATGGACAGCGCCAGCCTCACCAGACACACAACAAGGGGCACCTTTCAAGGTGGAGTTTTATCGCCACTACTGTGGTGCTTAACAGCGAACACACTGATTAGGAAGCTGCACAACACAGGTTGTAGCGTTGTGGCATACTCTGACGACTTTGTCCTGACAGCGACAAGCAAACACCTACAAACATTAAGCAATCTACTCCTCAATGAACCCGGATAAAACAGAGATGGTGTTATTCACCAGGAGGTACAAGCCGTATGCCTTTAAGCCACCTAAACTAAAGGGCGCGGGGATTAGCCTCTCTACCGAAGTCAAATATCTCGGGATAATCTTAGATAGCAAACTAAACTGGAACCGGAACACGGCAGAAAAATCAAGGAAAGCTATAACTGCACTCTACTCAACCTTGGAAAATTTGCAGTATAGGACATATACCACCTCCAGTGTATGCTTCGATAACCTTTTCTCTACGAGAATCCCAAATAGATGTGAGTAGGAAAACACCAACGCCCCCGACCACAATGCTGGTCACGAGCCAGCTATGGCCAAAGTTGGACGCGAAAAAATCAAAAACATCTTATCCTTCTAGACCGGTTCTCCATAAACACTGGCGTTGTATGATACAGCTAGTATATATAAGTATATACTTGTATATGTATGTACACGTATGTACAATATAAAGGTAATTGGTAGTATAAACCCCCATTTATATAATATACTTAGGTATAGTTAAAAATGGTTAAACTTCTTATTAAGAGTGAAAAAATTAAATCGTTGTTATCTGCTTTTATAGGTATGTACGAAGTTATTTACGATTTCAAAGTTATGAGAGAGCAGAACTAACGGCGTGGTTGTTGAGCTGCAATATCATGAACGCACACCAGCAGCTGTAAACTTTAGTAGAAGATTGTACCTTCTCTATTCAGCTCTAGAGCTCGTATTATCTTCTCAAGCAATAAATTATAGAAGCCACACGGTAAGGAATCACCTTATCTGAAACCTCACCACTCAGCTACATGGGTTCTCAGATGCCCCCGAGAAAGTCATTTGCGCTTGCGTTTATTTTACACTTCAGCAGGGTGACATGTCTGCCGCGACGACAATCCAGCATGCTTAGACGCGATTGGACAGTCCTTCCTCAAGAAAGCCTCTAAGGAAATCGCTAACAAGTATTCATGAAATCACTTTGTAGGATATTCCTTCATACATCCCACAAATGTACGTGTAAGGTCTTTATGAATCAGTAGTAAAAAGCTACAAAACTCATTTCACAAAACTCACGGTAAACCACTCTCTCCACTGTCCCACAACACCGAAGATCCTTAGGCTTTAGCCCCAGACCATTTTTCATGAAGAGCGCCCATATTCTCGCTACCTGAGCCAAACGTTACAGACGGAAAGGACAACAGTGCAATTTGAACGAAGGTGATCTTTTCGTCATCAAAGATGACCTTTTACTCTCCCTCTTTTACTCTTTCCACACTGATATTTCTGTCTTTCAGACCACTGAGCTTGAGTAAGTGTCGCCATTGCTGCCGCTTACACTCCTTGCGCCACTGCCGCGCTTTCTTGACAATGACTCCGGACAAGCAATGCGAGTCTGCGAAAGTGCAAAAAATATTGCATAAATTGATCTCGCACTTGCCAGCTCGACAAATCATACCCCCACGGCCTTGTTAGCGAAACTAAGAAAACAATCTGTAAGTTTCAAGATGTGATACATGTTACGACACGTAGCAGAGTAAAGACTTCATACTCCTATAAATTAATGTTTGGAAAAATATGAAATTTAAATAAATACAATGTGTAATTAATTTGGATTTGTAAATACCTACCCACTTACCTTGTATACTTCGTATCAATACTTATTCGAATGTATAGGTAAGTTCCAAAACGTCAGCTGCAAAGCAATCATACATTGTTACGCATTCCTAAATGCAACTGTGCAAACTTTGACGATGTTCCAAAATGCATTGGTAAAGTTATTGATGGGCAAACAAAAGCAAACTACGCATCGCTAAGGTTTGTGATGCTTTATATTATCATAAATTCTTAACAACAATGGCCGACGTCCGAGGGCAAGTTTTTTGCGCTAATTATTTTTTTTTAACATCATATTACTTTTTTCTATCTGTTTTATAGTTTAGCCATTTCACCAAAAAGCACCTTATTTTGCACGAAAAGCGTTTCAAAAATATCAGAATAAGCAAAGCACTTTTGCAAAGCAAATTTATAGAATGCATTGCAAAGTATTGATCTCGCCCTATGGTACAGTGATATAGTGGCTCACAGCCAAAGTGATGCAACTACGTAAGAAATAGTATAAGTTTTATTAAAAAATTAAATAGCAGCAGATAGACGAAAGTAAATTCAACCTGTTTAAATCAGACGGAAAGAGCTATGTATGGAGAAAACCAAATGCTGCGTTACAACCGCAAAATTTACGTAGCACTGTAAAACATTGTCGAGAGCATGTAATGGTATGGGGATGCATGTCATCTTCTGGAGTTGGAAATTTGGGTTTCATCAATAGTACTATGGATAAGACTGTGTATTTGGACATTTTAAAAAGAAATTTATTGCAAAGTTTCGGTACTATCAAGATAATGATCCGAAACACAAATCAGGCGTTGTGCAAAGTTGGCTTATTTGGAACTGTCCGCACATAGTACAAACTCCAGCGCAGTCTCCAGATTTGAATGTGATTGAGAATCTGTGTCAGTTTTGGAACGAGAGAATCGAAAATATAAGATTAGACTTAAAGAACGCCCTAAAAACAGAATGGACCAATATTGCTCATGACTACACGAAGAAGTTAGTGGAATCCTTGCTCAAACGTATGAAAGCAGTCGTAGATAGCAAGGGGTATCCTACTAAATATTAATTAACATACATTAACATTTAGTTTTGTTTTTTTTAAAAATCAAGTTTATTAATTTTTTTGTTACTGCATCATTTTCGCTGTGAGGTGAACAGTGAAGTTTGTTTTTGCTCTTAATTACATAAAATATTAGGTAAAGTAAAAAGTTCGTTCGGTGCTCACGTGACGGTCTGTTTCCATTATCTCCATGATTTTATCGCAATTTTCGACGACAGGCCTCCCGACGCGTGGTGCATCTTTGACATTGAAATTACCGGAACGGAACCTAGCAAACCACTTTTGTATTACACGTTCGTTTACAGTATCGGGCCCATAAACTAAATTAATTTTTTCAGCCGCTTTGGCTGCTTTTTCGCCTTAATCGAAGAAAAATTTTAAAATTTATCGAATTTTCTCTTTACTGGTGTCCATCTTTGAAGAGCGCTCACAAACACTAGTACTATGAACAATAACGCCATCTCTTAGATAAAAACCGAACGAAATTTTTACTTTACCTAACATACCTATATATACAGTGCACTCGCGGTAACGTGAACACGTCTTATATTTGATTTGACTGCTCTGTAGCATGAACAAACTCTGAAGACTTGGTAACGTGAAACAATTTTTCCTCACTGCATATATTTACTAATCATGTATATGTATAAACAACCCTGAAATCGATTGAATTCGATTTTTAAAGTTCTTGGAATCCCCTAACAATGTGTGTATATACACTTCGAATGTCAACGACTTTATTTCAGCATTGGTTCCATCAATCGTTTGTACCGCAGGCAAAGAATTTCTTCATTGATTTAAAAAATATTATACATTTTGGCAGTTGATCAGGTAAAATTGTTTCCCTCTCATCCAAGTGAAACAGAACTAAGAACTGAAGATAGAAACATAGGTGCCATGCTTATGCCACCAAATGTCACCCTTCTAATCCAACCGAAGGATCAAAATGAGATCAAAATAGCAAAACTATATTTGAGAAATAGTTTCTTGGCTGCAATAGCAGCAGAAGACGCCGATTTGCTTGAATTAATGAGCAAGACGCTGTTACTCTATTATCTACCGCCGCTTTTGAGGCCTCATGCCCTCTGTACATCCCATCGGGGAAGAAAATACCCAAATGGTGGAATAATGAAATCTCTGTTTTAAGGAAAAGAAGCAGAAAACTCTTTAATGAAGCCAAAAGATAAAATAAAGCTTGTCTAAAGTCTTTTAAAACCTCTATAAGGAAGGTAAAGCGAGAATCTTGGAAGGCCTTCTGCAGTGACATTGAAGTAAATGCGAAAGGCAATATACTTAGGAAAGTCCTCTCCAAGAGTTCCGCATTACCAAATTACATCCAGAAACCAAATGGTGAATGGACGTCATCTCTGAAGAAATGCTGGATATCCTCATGAGCACCCACTTTCCGGGATGTTCCTCAGGACAAGACCAAATCAAACGAGGAGGAAGTTAACGCTTCTTTGATATCAGCAGCATTGTTTGCCGCAAAAGCATTGAATGGGCGATTAAGTCTTTCCAACCCTACAAATCGCCAGGACTAGATGGAATCTTTCCCGCTGAACTACAGAGGGCTGACAACCTGTCCCCATTTCTATGTAAAATTTGCAAAGCCTATCAACGTGGAGGGTACATCCACAAGCATGGACAAGGTCCAAAGTAATTTTTATCCCAAAACTAGGAAGAACCAACCACGTCAATCCAAAGGATTATCGATTACTCTCACCTCTTTTTTTTTGAAAAATCTTTGAAAGGCTGCTGGGCAGATATATACGCCGGAATCTACCCCCAGCTTGCTTACTCCAAGGACAAGTCTGTTGGTAAATCCCTACATGATATAGTCGGGCACATCGAAAGAGGGCTTGCCGTGAAGGAGTATACACTTGGTATTTTCCTCGGGCTTTCAATTACATTCTTTCTGCCTTCGTAATAATGCTCTTCAGGAAATGGGTCTTTAACAGCCCATTGTGAATCTCGTAGAGTCTCTCCTGAGGAACAGGATCATCTTCGCAGAGATGGACAGCGCCAGCCTCACCAGACACACAACAAGGGGCACCTTTCAAGGTGGAGTTTTATCGCCACTACTGTGGTGCTTAACAGCGAACACACTGATTAGGAAGCTGCACAACACAGGTTGTAGCGTTGTGGCATACTCTGACGACTTTGTCCTGACAGCGACAAGCAAACACCTACAAACATTAAGCAATCTACTCCTCAATGAACCCGGATAAAACAGAGATGGTGTTATTCACCAGGAGGTACAAGCCGTATGCCTTTAAGCCACCTAAACTAAAGGGCGCGGGGATTAGCCTCTCTACCGAAGTCAAATATCTCGGGATAATCTTAGATAGCAAACTAAACTGGAACCGGAACACGGCAGAAAAATCAAGGAAAGCTATAACTGCACTCTACTCAACCTTGGAAAATTTGCAGTATAGGACATATACCACCTCCAGTGTATGCTTCGATAACCTTTTCTCTACGAGAATCCCAAATAGATGTGAGTAGGAAAACACCAACGCCCCCGACCACAATGCTGGTCACGAGCCAGCTATGGCCAAAGTTGGACGCGAAAAAATCAAAAACATCTTATCCTTCTAGACCGGTTCTCCATAAACACTGGCGTTGTATGATACAGCTAGTATATATAAGTATATACTTGTATATGTATGTACACGTATGTACAATATAAAGGTAATTGGTAGTATAAACCCCCATTTATATAATATACTTAGGTATAGTTAAAAATGGTTAAACTTCTTATTAAGATTGAAAAAATTAAATCGTTGTTATCTGCTTTTATAGGTATGTAATACTGGTTCCAAAATAGACGAAGTTATTTACGATTTCAAAGTTATGAGAGAGCAGAACTAACGGCGTGGTTGTTGAGCTGCAATATCATGAACGCACACCAGCAGCTGTAAACTTTAGTAGAAGATTGTACCTTCTCTATTCAGCTCTAGAGCTCGTATTATCTTCTCAAGCAATAAATTATAGAAGCCACACGGTAAGGAATCACCTTATCTGAAACCTCACCACTCAGCTACATGGGTTCTCAGATGCCCCCGAGAAAGTCATTTGCGCTTGCGTTTATTTTACACTTCAGCAGGGTGACATGTCTGCCGCGACGACAATCCAGCATGCTTAGACGCGATTGGACAGTCCTTCCTCAAGAAAGCCTCTAAGGAAATCGCTAACAAGTATTCATGAAATCACTTTGTAGGATATTCCTTCATACATCCCACAAATGTACGTGTAAGGTCTTTATGAATCAGTAGTAAAAAGCTACAAAACTCATTTCACAAAACTCACGGTAAACCACTCTCTCCACTGTCCCACAACACCGAAGATCCTTAGGCTTTAGCCCCAGACCATTTTTCATGAAGAGCGCCCATATTCTCGCTACCTGAGCCAAACGTTACAGACGGAAAGGACAACAGTGCAATTTGAACGAAGGTGATCTTTTCGTCATCAAAGATGACCTTTTACTCTCCCTCTTTTACTCTTTCCACACTGATATTTCTGTCTTTCAGACCACTGAGCTTGAGTAAGTGTCGCCATTGCTGCCGCTTACACTCCTTGCGCCACTGCCGCGCTTTCTTGACAATGACTCCGGACAAGCAATGCGAGTCTGCGAAAGTGCAAAAAATATTGCATAAATTGATCTCGCACTTGCCAGCTCGACAAATCATACCCCCACGGCCTTGTTAGCGAAACTAAGAAAACAATCTGTAAGTTTCAAGATGTGATACATGTTACGACACGTAGCAGAGTAAAGACTTCATACTCCTATAAATTAATGTTTGGAAAAATATGAAATTTAAATAAATACAATGTGTAATTAATTTGGATTTGTAAATACCTACCCACTTACCTTGTATACTTCGTATCAATACTTATTCGAATGTATGGGTAAGTTCCAAAACGTCAGCTGCAAAGCAATCATACATTGTTACGCATTCCTAAATGCAACTGTGCAAACTTTGACGATGTTCCAAAATGCATTGGTAAAGTTATTGATGGGCAAACAAAAGCAAACTACGCATCGCTAAGGTTTGTGATGCTTTATATTATCATAAATTCTTAACAACAATGGCCGACGTCGGAGGGCAAGTTTTTTGCGCTCATTATTTTTTTTTAACATCATATTACTTTTTTCTATCTGTTTTATAGTTTAGCCATTTCACCAAAAAGCACCTTATTTTGCACGAAAAGCGTTTCAAAAATATCAGAATAAGCAAAGCACTTTTGCAAAGCAAATTTATAGAATGCATTGCAAAGTATTGATCTCGCCCTATGGTACAGTGATATAGTGGCTCACAGCCAAAGTGATGCAACTACGTAAGAAATAGTATAAGTTTTATTAAAAAATTAAATAGCAGCAGATAGACGAAAGTAAATTCAACCTGTTTAAATCAGACGGAAAGAGCTATGTATGGAGAAAACCAAATGCTGCGTTACAACCGCAAAATTTACGTAGCACTGTAAAACATTGTCGAGAGCATGTAATGGTATGGGGATGCATGTCATCTTCTGGAGTTGGAAATTTGGGTTTCATCAATAGTACTATGGATAAGACTGTGTATTTGGACATTTTAAAAAGAAATTTATTGCAAAGTTTCGGTACTATCAAGATAATGATCCGAAACACAAATCAGGCGTTGTGCAAAGTTGGCTTATTTGGAACTGTCCGCACATAGTACAAACTCCAGCGCAGTCTCCAGATTTGAATGTGATTGAGAATCTGTGTCAGTTTTGGAACGAGAGAATCGAAAATATAAGATTAGACTTAAAGAACGCCCTAAAAACAGAATGGACCAATATTGCTCATGACTACACGAAGAAGTTAGTGGAATCCTTGCTCAAACGTATGAAAGCAGTCGTAGATAGCAAGGGGTATCCTACTAAATATTAATTAACATACATTAACATTTAGTTTTGTTTTTTTTAAAAATCAAGTTTATTAATTTTTTTGTTACTGCATCATTTTCGCTGTGAGGTGAACAGTGAAGTTTGTTTTTGCTCTTAATTACATAAAATATTAGGTAAAGTAAAAAGTTCGTTCGGTGCTCACGTGACGGTCTGTTTCCATTATCTCCATGATTTTATCGCAATTTTCGACGACAGGCCTCCCGACGCGTGGTGCATCTTTGACATTGAAATTACCGGAACGGAACCTAGCAAACCACTTTTGTATTACACGTTCGTTTACAGTATCGGGCCCATAAACTAAATTAATTTTTTCAGCCGCTTTGGCTGCTTTTTCGCCTTAATCGAAGAAAAATTTTAAAATTTATCGAATTTTCTCTTTACTGGTGTCCATCTTTGAAGAGCGCTCACAAACACTAGTACTATGAACAATAACGCCATCTCTTAGATAAAAACCGAACGAAATTTTTACTTTACCTAACATACCTATATATACAGTGCACTCGCGGTAACGTGAACACGTCTTATATTTGATTTGACTGCTCTGTAGCATGAACAAACTCTGAAGACTTGGTAACGTGAAACAATTTTTCCTCACTGCATATATTTACTAATCATGTATATGTATAAACAACCCTGAAATCGATTGAATTCGATTTTTAAAGTTCTTGGAATCCCCTAACAATGTGTGTATATACACTTCGAATGTCAACGACTTTATTTCAGCATTGGTTCCATCAATCGTTTGTACCGCAGGCAAAGAATTTCTTCATTGATTTAAAAAATATTATACATTTTGGCAGTTGATCAGGTAAAATTGTTTCCCTCTCATCCAAGTGAAACAGAACTAAGAACTGAAGATAGAAACATAGGTGCCATGCTTATGCCACCAAATGTCACCCTTCTAATCCAACCGAAGGATCAAAATGAGATCAAAATAGCAAAACTATATTTGAGAAATAGTTTCTTGGCTGCAATAGCAGCAGAAGACGCCGATTTGCTTGAATTAATGAGCAAGACGCTGTTACTCTATTATCTACCGCCGCTTTTGAGGCCTCATGCCCTCTGTACATCCCATCGGGGAAGAAAATACCCAAATGGTGGAATAATGAAATCTCTGTTTTAAGGAAAAGAAGCAGAAAACTCTTTAATGAAGCCAAAAGATAAAATAAAGCTTGTCTAAAGTCTTTTAAAACCTCTATAAGGAAGGTAAAGCGAGAATCTTGGAAGGCCTTCTGCAGTGACATTGAAGTAAATGCGAAAGGCAATATACTTAGGAAAGTCCTCTCCAAGAGTTCCGCATTACCAAATTACATCCAGAAACCAAATGGTGAATGGACGTCATCTCTGAAGAAATGCTGGATATCCTCATGAGCACCCACTTTCCGGGATGTTCCTCAGGACAAGACCAAATCAAACGAGGAGGAAGTTAACGCTTCTTTGATATCAGCAGCATTGTTTGCCGCAAAAGCATTGAATGGGCGATTAAGTCTTTCCAACCCTACAAATCGCCAGGACTAGATGGAATCTTTCCCGCTGAACTACAGAGGGCTGACAACCTGTCCCCATTTCTATGTAAAATTTGCAAAGCCTATCAACGTGGAGGGTACATCCACAAGCATGGACAAGGTCCAAAGTAATTTTTATCCCAAAACTAGGAAGAACCAACCACGTCAATCCAAAGGATTATCGATTACTCTCACCTCTTTTTTTTTGAAAAATCTTTGAAAGGCTGCTGGGCAGATATATACGCCGGAATCTACCCCCAGCTTGCTTACTCCAAGGACAAGTCTGTTGGTAAATCCCTACATGATATAGTCGGGCACATCGAAAGAGGGCTTGCCGTGAAGGAGTATACACTTGGTATTTTCCTCGGGCTTTCAATTACATTCTTTCTGCCTTCGTAATAATGCTCTTCAGGAAATGGGTCTTTAACAGCCCATTGTGAATCTCGTAGAGTCTCTCCTGAGGAACAGGATCATCTTCGCAGAGATGGACAGCGCCAGCCTCACCAGACACACAACAAGGGGCACCTTTCAAGGTGGAGTTTTATCGCCACTACTGTGGTGCTTAACAGCGAACACACTGATTAGGAAGCTGCACAACACAGGTTGTAGCGTTGTGGCATACTCTGACGACTTTGTCCTGACAGCGACAAGCAAACACCTACAAACATTAAGCAATCTACTCCTCAATGAACCCGGATAAAACAGAGATGGTGTTATTCACCAGGAGGTACAAGCCGTATGCCTTTAAGCCACCTAAACTAAAGGGCGCGGGGATTAGCCTCTCTACCGAAGTCAAATATCTCGGGATAATCTTAGATAGCAAACTAAACTGGAACCGGAACACGGCAGAAAAATCAAGGAAAGCTATAACTGCACTCTACTCAACCTTGGAAAATTTGCAGTATAGGACATATACCACCTCCAGTGTATGCTTCGATAACCTTTTCTCTACGAGAATCCCAAATAGATGTGAGTAGGAAAACACCAACGCCCCCGACCACAATGCTGGTCACGAGCCAGCTATGGCCAAAGTTGGACGCGAAAAAATCAAAAACATCTTATCCTTCTAGACCGGTTCTCCATAAACACTGGCGTTGTATGATACAGCTAGTATATATAAGTATATACTTGTATATGTATGTACACGTATGTACAATATAAAGGTAATTGGTAGTATAAACCCCCATTTATATAATATACTTAGGTATAGTTAAAAATGGTTAAACTTCTTATTAAGATTGAAAAAATTAAATCGTTGTTATCTGCTTTTATAGGTATGTAATACTGGTTCCAAAATAGACGAAGTTATTTACGATTTCAAAGTTATGAGAGAGCAGAACTAACGGCGTGGTTGTTGAGCTGCAATATCATGAACGCACACCAGCAGCTGTAAACTTTAGTAGAAGATTGTACCTTTTCTATTCAGCTCTAGAGCTCGTATTATCTTCTCAAGCAATAAATTATAGAAGCCACACGGTAAGGAATCACCTTATCTGAAACCTCACCACTCAGCTACATGGGTTCTCAGATGCCCCCGAGAAAGTCATTTGCGCTTGCGTTTATTTTACACTTCAGCAGGGTGACATGTCTGCCGCGACGACAATCCAGCATGCTTAGACGCGATTGGACAGTCCTTCCTCAAGAAAGCCTCTAAGGAAATCGCTAACAAGTATTCATGAAATCACTTTGTAGGATATTCCTTCATACATCCCACAAATGTACGTGTAAGGTCTTTATGAATCAGTAGTAAAAAGCTACAAAACTCATTTCACAAAACTCACGGTAAACCACTCTCTCCACTGTCCCACAACACCGAAGATCCTTAGGCTTTAGCCCCAGACCATTTTTCATGAAGAGCGCCCATATTCTCGCTACCTGAGCCAAACGTTACAGACGGAAAGGACAACAGTGCAATTTGAACGAAGGTGATCTTTTCGTCATCAAAGATGACCTTTTACTCTCCCTCTTTTACTCTTTCCACACTGATATTTCTGTCTTTCAGACCACTGAGCTTGAGTAAGTGTCGCCATTGCTGCCGCTTACACTCCTTGCGCCACTGCCGCGCTTTCTTGACAATGACTCCGGACAAGCAATGCGAGTCTGCGAAAGTGCAAAAAATATTGCATAAATTGATCTCGCACTTGCCAGCTCGACAAATCATACCCCCACGGCCTTGTTAGCGAAACTAAGAAAACAATCTGTAAGTTTCAAGATGTGATACATGTTACGACACGTAGCAGAGTAAAGACTTCATACTCCTATAAATTAATGTTTGGAAAAATATGAAATTTAAATAAATACAATGTGTAATTAATTTGGATTTGTAAATACCTACCCACTTACCTTGTATACTTCGTATCAATACTTATTCGAATGTATGGGTAAGTTCCAAAACGTCAGCTGCAAAGCAATCATACATTGTTACGCATTCCTAAATGCAACTGTGCAAACTTTGACGATGTTCCAAAATGCATTGGTAAAGTTATTGATGGGCAAACAAAAGCAAACTACGCATCGCTAAGGTTTGTGATGCTTTATATTATCATAAATTCTTAACAACAATGGCCGACGTCGGAGGGCAAGTTTTTTGCGCTCATTATTTTTTTTTAAC
The DNA here is from genome assembly GCA_037013455.1 of Ceratitis rosa. NCBI lineage: Eukaryota > Metazoa > Arthropoda > Insecta > Diptera > Tephritidae > Ceratitis > Ceratitis rosa. The sequence continues at coordinate 2,740,876 of JAWMAG010000035.1, read as the reverse complement.
ATCATATTACTTTTTTCTATCTGTTTTATAGTTTAGCCATTTCACCAAAAAGCACCTTATTTTGCACGAAAAGCGTTTCAAAAATATCAGAATAAGCAAAGCACTTTTGCAAAGCAAATTTATAGAATGCATTGCAAAGTATTGATCTCGCCCTATGGTACAGTGATATAGTGGCTCACAGCCAAAGTGATGCAACTACGTAAGAAATAGTATAAGTTTTATTAAAAAATTAAATAGCAGCAGATAGACGAAAGTAAATTCAACCTGTTTAAATCAGACGGAAAGAGCTATGTATGGAGAAAACCAAATGCTGCGTTACAACCGCAAAATTTACGTAGCACTGTAAAACATTGTCGAGAGCATGTAATGGTATGGGGATGCATGTCATCTTCTGGAGTTGGAAATTTGGGTTTCATCAATAGTACTATGGATAAGACTGTGTATTTGGACATTTTAAAAAGAAATTTATTGCAAAGTTTCGGTACTATCAAGATAATGATCCGAAACACAAATCAGGCGTTGTGCAAAGTTGGCTTATTTGGAACTGTCCGCACATAGTACAAACTCCAGCGCAGTCTCCAGATTTGAATGTGATTGAGAATCTGTGTCAGTTTTGGAACGAGAGAATCGAAAATATAAGATTAGACTTAAAGAACGCCCTAAAAACAGAATGGACCAATATTGCTCATGACTACACGAAGAAGTTAGTTTAATCCTTGCTCAAACGTATGAAAGCAGTCGTAGATAGCAAGGGGTATCCTACTAAATATTAATTAACATACATTAACATTTAGTTTTGTTTTTTTTAAAAATCAAGTTTATTAATTTTTTTGTTACTGCATCATTTTCGCTGTGAGGTGAACAGTGAAGTTTGTTTTTGCTCTTAATTACATAAAATATTAGGTAAAGTAAAAAGTTCGTTCGGTGCTCACGTGACGGTCTGTTTCAATTATCTCCATGATTTTATCGCAATTTTCGACGACAGGCCTCCCGACGCGTGGTGCATCTTTGACATTGAAATTACCGGAACGGAACCTAGCAAACCACTTTTGTATTACACGTTCGTTTACAGTATCGGGCCCATAAACTAAATTAATTTTTTCAGCCGCTTTGGCTGCTTTTTCGCCTTAATCGAAGAAAAATTTTAAAATTTATCGAATTTTCTCTTTACTGGTGTCCATCTTTGAAGAGCGCTCACAAACACTAGTACTATGAACAATAACGCCATCTCTTAGATAAAAACCGAACGAAATTTTTACTTTACCTAACATACCTATATATACAGTGCACTCGCGGTAACGTGAACACGTCTTATATTTGATTTGACTGCTCTGTAGCATGAACAAACTCTGAAGACTTGGTAACGTGAAACAATTTTTCCTCACTGCATATATTTACTAATCATGTATATGTATAAACAACCCTGAAATCGATTGAATTCGATTTTTAAAGTTCTTGGAATCCCCTAACAATGTGTGTATATACACTTCGAATGTCAACGACTTTATTTCAGCATTGGTTCCATCAATCGTTTGTACCGCAGGCAAAGAATTTCTTCATTGATTTAAAAAATATTATACATTTTGGCAGTTGATCAGGTAAAATTGTTTCCCTCTCATCCAAGTGAAACAGAACTAAGAACTGAAGATAGAAACATAGGTGCCATGCTTATGCCACCAAATGTCACCCTTCTAATCCAACCGAAGGATCAAAATGAGATCAAAATAGCAAAACTATATTTGAGAAATAGTTTCTTGGCTGCAATAGCAGCAGAAGACGCCGATTTGCTTGAATTAATGAGCAAGACGCTGTTACTCTATTATCTACCGCCGCTTTTGAGGCCTCATGCCCTCTGTACATCCCATCGGGGAAGAAAATACCCAAATGGTGGAATAATGAAATCTCTGTTTTAAGGAAAAGAAGCAGAAAACTCTTTAATGAAGCCAAAAGATAAAATAAAGCTTGTCTAAAGTCTTTTAAAACCTCTATAAGGAAGGTAAAGCGAGAATCTTGGAAGGCCTTCTGCAGTGACATTGAAGGAAATGCGAAAGGCAATATACTTAGGAAAGTCCTCTCCAAGAGTTCCGCATTACCAAATTACATCCAGAAACCAAATGGTGAATGGACGTCATCTCTGAAGAAATGCTGGATATCCTCATGAGCACCCACTTTCCGGGATGTTCCTCAGGACAAGACCAAATCAAACGAGGAGGAAGTTAACGCTTCTTTGATATCAGCAGCATTGTTTGCCGCAAAAGCATTGAATGGGCGATTAAGTCTTTCCAACCCTACAAATCGCCAGGACTAGATGGAATCTTTCCCGCTGAACTACAGAGGGCTGACAACCTGTCCCCATTTCTATGTAAAATTTGCAAAGCCTATCAACGTGGAGGGTACATCCACAAGCATGGACAAGGTCCAAAGTAATTTTTATCCCAAAACTAGGAAGAACCAACCACGTCAATCCAAAGGATTATCGATTACTCTCACCTCTTTTTTTTTGAAAAATCTTTGAAAGGCTGCTGGGCAGATATATACGCCGGAATCTACCCCCAGCTTGCTTACTCCAAGGACAAGTCTGTTGGTAAATCCCTACATGATATAGTCGGGCACATCGAAAGAGGGCTTGCCGTGAAGGAGTATACACTTGGTATTTTCCTCGGGCTTTCAATTACATTCTTTCTGCCTTCGTAATAATGCTCTTCAGGAAATGGGTCTTTAACAGCCCATTGTGAATCTCGTAGAGTCTCTCCTGAGGAACAGGATCATCTTCGCAGAGATGGACAGCGCCAGCCTCACCAGACACACAACAAGGGGCACCTTTCAAGGTGGAGTTTTATCGCCACTACTGTGGTGCTTAACAGCGAACACACTGATTAGGAAGCTGCACAACACAGGTTGTAGCGTTGTGGCATACTCTGACGACTTTGTCCTGACAGCGACAAGCAAACACCTACAAACATTAAGCAATCTACTCCTCAATGAACCCGGATAAAACAGAGATGGTGTTATTCACCAGGAGGTACAAGCCGTATGCCTTTAAGCCACCTAAACTAAAGGGCGCGGGGATTAGCCTCTCTACCGAAGTCAAATATCTCGGGATAATCTTAGATAGCAAACTAAACTGGAACCGGAACACGGCAGAAAAATCAAGGAAAGCTATAACTGCACTCTACTCAACCTTGGAAAATTTGCAGTATAGGACATATACCACCTCCAGTGTATGCTTCGATAACCTTTTCTCTACGAGAATCCCAAATAGATGTGAGTAGGAAAACACCAACGCCCCCGACCACAATGCTGGTCACGAGCCAGCTATGGCCAAAGTTGGACGCGAAAAAATCAAAAACATCTTATCCTTCTAGACCGGTTCTCCATAAACACTGGCGTTGTATGATACAGCTAGTATATATAAGTATATACTTGTATATGTATGTACACGTATGTACAATATAAAGGTAATTGGTAGTATAAACCCCCATTTATATAATATACTTAGGTATAGTTAAAAATGGTTAAACTTCTTATTAAGATTGAAAAAATTAAATCGTTGTTATCTGCTTTTATAGGTATGTACAATACATAAAGTCATATCCTCTTTGCCAACAAATTTCACATTATTGGCTTATTTAACTCTATTATTGTCATAGGAATGCTGGTAAACCAGTTATCCGTGGTTATGTTCCGGTTTCATCCAGCTTTGTCAGTTCTTCGACAAAGCAAGGCGCAAGTGGTTTTCTTGGCGCATTAGTAGACTTTCCAAAGATACATTTCCTGCGTAAATAACATATTTTGTAAGAATATCGAAAAACATTACAAATTGTATTCGAAATTTATCAGGTTTGTTCGAAATGTACATTTTAATAGGTAACCGCTTTGAAAACCGACCTGTTAATCACCGATTGTAACATGAAACCAGGCTTAAAATTTTTTTCACAAGCATCAGTGAAAATTTTCCAGTTGGAAAAATTGAAGCAAGTCGGTTTCTCATAGTCCCATCGTCAAAACGTAGTAAGTTCAGAAGAAACTCGAATTTATCTTGACTAATCGTTGCCCACGGCCGCGGTAGACGAGTGTACATTGCGTACTGCCATTCGGAAGGCCCGGATCCAAATTCCGGTGCGACCAATATCCAAAAGTTATAGAAAATTAATTTAAATAAAAAAAAAAAAAATTAAAGTTAAATTTTCTAATTGCGGTCACCTCTCGGCAGGGAATGTCCACCCCTCGGAGTGTATTTCAGACATGAAATAAAGGCTCCTCGTAAAAAACCATCAGCCGTTCAGATGCGGATTAGTATAAACTGAAGACCCTCCATTTGTTGGAAAAACATCAAAACGCAAAACCGAAAATCACTTCAGCTGTTACAAAGCGCTTATTATATCGTATATATATATACGTGTATATTATATGTCTTAAGGGGGGACATCTGAGTAACTCAAAAAAAATAAGCGGATTTTCTGGAATTTTTTTTGACCAAACGATAGAGCCAATCGAAATTTTGTAAAGTAGGTTTTATAATATGCGATCCGATGTACAAAATATGATTTTTTGAAAGAAATCGAAAACAAAATGGCGGCTGTGCAGCATTTCTTCGTAGGCCCTATTTTTGGGAAGGGGGTCCATGGCCGGAAAGCTAACGTCCTTAATTTTTGATCTGGAACAAAAAATAAAGTTTTGTTAGTTTCTATACATCAACAGCTATCGACACACGTAGGATTTTTTCGATATATTGATTTTTCGCAAAATGGTGCGTGATCGAAAAAAAAGTTCAAATTTTCACGAGGAAAAAAAGTCCAAAAATTGTTTATAAAAAAAAAAGTAAGCAATATAAAAAAACGTGTGTCGATAGAGGAAGGAATTTTGAATATACTGTCAAAATTTCAGATCGATCGGTTAAGATTTGCTCGAGTTATGTTTCCGGCCGTCTAAAAAAAAGTGGTTTCGAGAAAAACGCGTTTAAAGTTATTATATATATATAGAATATGCCTATGAGGCATTGCCGCAGAATGGAAAATTTGGACATTTAGACACTTTTGCCGGATTCTATCTTGTGGTATATTATTTTTAAGATCCTAAAGCATCTTTTAAACGAAAAAAAAATTTTTTGATTTTTTCAAAATTTTACTCAGATGTCCCCCCTTAAGCGTTTTAATTAGAATAGTTTTTACCATATGTTTCTCTTTTATTACTTTCAGTTATTAATTTTTTTTAAATATTTTAACTTTTTATTATTCTTATTCAATTAATTTTAAGGTATTTAATGTTTTATTAAATTATATAAAACTTTGTGAAGTTCAATGTTTTTTCAATTTTGAATATTTGCAAATTATATTTAGAAATTCAATATGAAATCATTCTCATCGGAAGTTTATTTGTATATCAAAGTTTCGAATTAATCACGTCATAAATTCAATTTCATAGTAGAATTTTATTTTCAACCAATCACGTTAATTGCACGTACAACTTTTTCCTTTATTTTATATTAACTTTATGAATTCAAATTTCGCATTATTATTATTTGTTTCTTTCATGTTTCCAAATTGTTTCATGTTAAATTTTGTTATGTTACGTTGATTGCTCAACGACGACTAAAGTTGGGCCCCTTTGGCTTTACTTTAATATTAAATTATATTACAGCTGTCTTTAAGTGACGCTTTTTAATTATTTAAAATAGCTTCCACCTGGGGTGTAGTCAAGCTGCTGGGTATACAGTTACAGTATACTATTGCGTCCACGTCGCGCATCCTGAAGACGAGAACAAGCATTGTGCTAGATGCTGTAACCAACCCGTGGAGCCTTGGTTCACGGCTAAAAGAGATGAAGCTTCAGTGGAGCCACTCCGACTTATTCGGTTTAAGAGTTTCCTGAAGTTTGGTACAACGTTTATTCACCAGAGGTGCGGCTGCGAGCGGGCGTCAGCCTTTAAGCAAGTGGATCGCTATATAAATGTATAAAAATTGAAACTTCCTCGCATAGCGAGGTTGTGCGCTGGGTTTGGGACCCGTGGCGTAGAGACCAGCTCCAGTGAAAAGTTATACAACGCCTCGGATGAGACGCTCCTTTTTTGATGACGACCACCGCATTGATGTCGGATTTGTGGTGAGAGAGAGACTCCGTCGTCGAGTACTGGCATTCACCCCGCTGGATGAACGTCCCGCCACAATCCGTATCAAAAGCGAAATTTTTTTACATCTCAGTGGTTTGCACCCACTCCCTGGCGGAAGGGAATGACGATGGGAAGATTTTGCTTGGTAACTTTAACGCCAGGGTGGGCAAAAAGGGTATCTGCACACAACTGTCGGAAAATTCAGCCTCCGCAACGAAATATCCCCTAATGGGTTGAGGCTGATCGATTTCTCCAGGGCCCGAAATATGGTTGTCTGTAACAGATTCCAGAACAAAAAAACACATCAAGCTACTTGGCTGTCCCCTGATCAAAAACTCGAAACCAGATCGTTCAAGTGGTGATAGACGGAAGACATGTGTCCAGTGTTCTTGACGTGCGTACTCTCAGAAGACCCAACCCAATAGACTCGGACCACTATCTTGTTGCAGCGAAGATACGCACACGCCTCTATGTATCAAATAACGTTCGTCAACAAACGCAAAGAAGGTTCGACATCGAAAAGCTGCAATCACAACAAACTGCTGCGCGGTTTTCTACTCCACTTGCACTGCAACTTGGTATTAGGGAATTGTGGGACTGAATTTCAAGCTCCCTACGTACAGCTGCAAACGCAGTTATTGTGTTTCGGAAAGGTCGCAAAAAACGCCGGTACGATGAGGGCTACCTCGTAACGTTGCGTCTGACCACTTCACGTAAGGGATGAGATAGATACCGATAATTGAACAGCAGCAAGACGCATCTGCAGACCAAAATAGAAAGAGGCCGAAATGAGTGAGTTTAAAGTGCTTGAGAAGCTGACCGACAAAAGTAATGCTCGAAAATTCTATGAAAAGATACGGCGGCTTACAGAAGGTTACAAGACCGGAGAAGCCTGCTGAATGGCAGTGAAAATGAAACACTCGGAGATGGTAAACCCGAAACTCATTTGATGACGATGCGAACGTCGTTCTGTTAACCGACTATAAAGAAGTCCCAACAGCAATCGCTCGCTTAAAACACAACAAAGCCGCGGGGATCAGTAATCCACCTGGGCTGGGCTATTTAAATACGGCGGTGAGAACTGATCAGGATCATGCATCAGGCTCTTTGCAAAATATGGTCGGATGAAAGCATGGCCGACGATTGGGACTTAAGTGTTATCTACTCCATCCCACAGTCTGCCTCAGATATGCCTCCTTATTATCGCATATAAGATCCTATCCAGCTTATTGTGAAAAAGACTGAAGTCCACGGTCAACGAACTGATTGCACCTTATCAGTGTGGCTTTAGACCTGGTAAATCAACCACTGACCAGATATCCACCATGCGCCAAATCTTAGGAAAGTCCCGTGAAAAGTGGATTGAAACAAACCACCTTTTTGTCAATTTTACAGCAGCCTTCGACACCACGAAAAGGAGCTGACTCTAAGCCGAAAAGTTCCGTCGTTTGATACCAAACGAGGTTTCAGACAGGGTGATTCCTTAACATATTGCTGGAGAAAATTATAAGAGCTGCAGAGCTGAACAGAGAAAGTAAAATCTTCTATAAAAAGTATCCAACGATATTATTGATATCATAGGCCTCAACAACTGACCCGTTCTGCTATCTACAGACTTGATAAGGAAACGAAGAATTTGGGTCTGATAGTGAACGAGGACAAGACTAAATATCTCCTGCCATCACACAATCATCGCGTTCGCGACTTGGCTCCTACGTCACTGTTAACAGTCATAACTTCGAGGTCGTAGATAATTTCGTCTATCTAGGAACCAGCATTAACACCAATAATAATGTCAGCCTTGAAATCCAACGCAGAATCACTCTTGCCAACAGGTGCTACTTTGAACTGAGGAAGCAATTGAAAAGTAAAGTCCTATTCTGACGAACGAAAACCAAAATGTACAAGTTCCTCGTCGTTCCCATCCTGTTATATGGTGTGGAAGCATAGAAGATGACAATATCTGATGAGTCTGCGTTAGGAGTTTTGAAGGGAAAAGGTTTACGTGAGATTTATGGTCCTCTACGACTTGATAACGGCGAATACCACAACCGATGGAACGATGATCTGTACGAGATATACGGCGACATTGACATATGTATTTCAGCGAATCAAGAAACAACTGCGCTGGCTAGCTCATGTGGTCCGGATGGATAAGAATATTCCAGCCTTGAAAGTTTTCGATACAGTACCAGCCGGAGGAAGCACAGGAAGAGGTAGACCTTCACTCCGTCACCAGAGAGAAAAGGACCTGATTTCACTTGGTATTTTCAATTGGCACCAAACAGCGAAAAGAAGAAATGAATGGCGCAATGTTGTTAACTCGGCTATAACCGCGAAAGCGATGTCTACGGTGGTAAAATAAGTACATGACTAAGGTTTCCACCTGTATATGGATAAATATTTATTTACAATGTACCGTTGTTAATAGATTTCAGTGGAAACATTCCAAAGGATGGGTGCGTTCAGTGAACTGAGCGCTAAGTAAATATGTTCAGTGAGCGGACATTGTTGCAAGGCAAATTTATAGAATGCATTACAAAGTATTTTGACAAAGTGATGCAACTACGTAAGAAATAGTATATGTTTGTTTAAAAATTAAATAGATTTTCCAAAAAATATAAATGCCAGTTAATAGCGGCAGATATACACATTTCACTAATGACTTAAAAATTTTATATTTTATATTTATTTTATGTAATTCACAACAAAAACAATCTTCACTGCTAAATTGGCTCATCGACGATTTTTATATGCAAAATAAATCCGCTATAATCGCGAACAAACTCGGTGGAATATGAGATAATTTTGACATTATAGTATTGACATTGTTTAAGATCAAAATGGGTCGCCGAACAAGTATGAGGTGCGCGAATTAATCCTTAAACATTATAAAGATGGCAAAAGTCAGCGTATAATCGCGGAAGTGCTAAAATTGAGCCAAGGAACTGTTCAGCATATCATTGAACGCTATGATCGTGAAAATCGTGTGCCAAATAAAACTAAAATGGCTCATAATAAAATATTTAACGAAAGTGATTCCCGTTGGATTGTACGAAAAATACGCGAAACCCCCACTTAAGTGCTCCAGCCTTAGGTAAAAAAGTGGAAAAATATCTTGGAAAAAACTGTATGTTTAAGATTGAGTATTTGGACATTTAAAAAAGAAATTTATTGCAAAGGGCCTCAAAATTAAATATTCGTGACAAGTTTCGGTACTTTCAAGATAATGCGTTGTGCAAGGTTGGCTTGTTTGGAATTGTCCGCACATAGTATAAATCCAGCGCAGTCTCCAGATTTGAATGTGATTGAGAATCTGTGGTCAGTTTTGGAACGAGAGACTCGAAAATATAAGATTAGACTTAAAAAACGACCTAAAAACAGAATGGACCAATATTGCTCACGAAGAAGTTAGTGGAATCCTTGCCCAAACGTATGAAAGCAGTCGTATACAGTCAGGGGTATCCTTACTTATTTACTTTACTGGCGTAGACACCGCTTACGCGATTTTTGCCGAGTTAAAAGCATTGCGCCAATCGTTTCTTCTTTTTGCTGCGTGGCGCCAATTGGAAATACCAAGTACAGCCAGGTCCTTCTCTACCTGGTCCTTCCAACGAGGTGGAGGTCTTCCTCTTTCTCTGCTTCCGCCGGCGGGTACTGCATCGAAAGTTTTCAAAGCTGGAGTATTCGTATCCATCCGGACCACATGGCCTAGCCAACATACCCGCTGCTTCTTGAATCGCTGACTATGCCAATGTCGTCGTATAGCTCGTACAACTCATCGTTCCATGGCGAATATCGCAGTCACCATTGCCAATTCGAAGAGGACCATAAATCTTACGCAAAACTTTTCTCTCGCAAACTCCTAGAGCCGACTATCAGATGTTGTCATCGTCCATGCTTCCTCACCATATAGCAGGACGGGAACGATGAGAGACTTGTAGAATTTGGTTTTCGTTCGCCGAGAGAGGACTTTACTTTCCAATTGCTTCCTCAGTTCAAAGTAGCACCTGTTGGCAAGAGTGATTCTGCGTTGGATTTCAAGGCTGACCTTATTATTGGTTCGCTGGTTCCTAGATAGACGAAATTATCCACGACCTCAAAGTTATGACTGTCAACAGTGACATGACATGACAGGAGATATTTAGTCTTGCCCTCGTTCATTACCAGACCCATATCCTTCGCTTCCTTATCTAGTCCGGTTGTTGAGGCCAATAATGTCTCTATTCAGCTCTGCAGCTCGTATTATTTTCTCCAGCATTAAATTAAAAAAGTCACACGATAACCCCCCGAAACCCCGTTTGGTATCGAACGGCTCGGAAAGGTCCTTCCCGATCCTGACGGAGCTTTTAGTATTGCTTAACGTCAGTTTACATAGCCGTATAAGTTTTGCGAGGATACCAAATTCAGACATAGCGGCGTAAAGGCAGCTCCTATTCTTGCTGTCGAAGGCGGTTTTAAAATCGACGAAGTGGTGGTAGGTGTCGATTCTCTTTTCACGGGTCTCTTCCACGATTTGGCGCATGGTGAATATCTGGTCAATGGTTGACTTACCAGGTCTAAAGCCACACTGATAAGGTCCAATCAGTTTGTTGACGGTGGGCTTTAGTCTTTCACACAATACGCTTGATAGGACTTTATAAGCGGTGTTAAGAAGGCTTAATCCACGGTAATTTGCGCAGACTGTGGAATCGTCTTTTTTATGGATCGGGCAGAGCACTTTAGGTTCCAATCGTCGGGCATGCTTTCATCCAACCATATTTTGCAAAGAAGCTGATGCATGCACCTAATCAGTTCTTCACCGCCGTATTTGAATAGCTCGGCCGGTAATCCATCGGTCCCTGTCGCTTTGTTGTTTTTTAAGCGGACGACTCCTATTCGGACTTCTTCATAGTCGGGTAACGGAACAACTTTTCCATTGTCATCAAATTCAGTTTCGGGTTCACCATCTCCGCGTGTTTCCTCTTCTCTGCCATTCAGCAGGCTGGAGAAGCGCTCCCTCCATAGATTCAATATTCTCTGGGTATCTATCACTAGCTCACCCCTCTGGGTCCTAAGAGTTTGTTCCGGTCTTGAAACCTTCTGTAAGTCGCCGTATCTTTTCATAGAATTTTCGAGCATTACCCAGCTTCTCAAGCTCTTCATACTCGGCCTCTTTCTTTGTTTGTCTGCAGATGCGTCTTGCTTCCCTCTTCAGCTCTCGGTATCTAACCCATCCCGCACGTGTTGTGGTCGATCGCAAGGTTGCGAGGAAGACAGTGACACGGCAGTCTTCCTCGTACAAGCTGTTTTTCGACCTTTACGAAATCCAATAGTTTCGTTTGCAGCTGTACGTAGGGAGCTTGAAATACCGTCCCACAGTTCCCGTATACCGAGTTGCTGATGAGTGCTCCCGGAGAGCAGGAGTGCAAGTCGAGTAGAAAATCGCTCGGTAGTCTGTTGTGATTGCAGCTTTTCCACGTCGAAATTTCCTTGTGTTTGTTCACGGGCGTTCTTCGAAACACAGAGGCGCGTGTGTATCTTCGCTGCAACAAGATAGTGGTCCGAGTCGATGCTGGGTCCTCAGATTGTACACACGTCAAGAACACTGGTGCCATGTCTTCCATCTATCACAACATGATCGATCTGGTTTTGTGTTTTTCGATCAGGGGACAGCTTGATGTATTTTTTTTGTGCTGGAATCTAGTACTACAGACAACCATATTTCGGGCCCGGCAAAGTCGATCAGCCTCAACCCATTTGGGGATGTTTCGTTGTGGAGGCTGAATTTTCCAACTGTCGCACCAAAGATACCTTCTTTGCCCACCCTGGCATTAAAATCGCCAAGCACGATTTTCACATCGTGTCGGGGAGAGCGCTCATAAGTATGCTCTAGGCGCTCATAAAAGGCACCTTTGGCCAAATCACCCTTCTCTTTCGTCGGGGCGTAGGCGCAAATCAACGATATATCATGCATCAGGTTCTTTGCAAAATATGGTCGGATGAAAGCATGGCCGACGATTAGAACTTAAGTGTTATCTGCTCCATCCCACAGTCTGCTCCAATTACCGTGGGATAAGCCTCCCTAATATCGCATGTAAAAACCTATCCAGTGTATTGTGAAAAAAACTGAAGCCCACGATCTACGAACTGATAGGACCTTATCAGTGTATCTTTAGACCACTGTCCAGATATCCACCATGCGCCAAATCTTAGAAAAGTTCCGTGAAAAGTGGATCGAAACACACCACCTTTTTGTCTCTTCGACGTAAAGGTCCGTCAGGATTAGGAAGAACCTCTCTGTCGTTTGATACAAAACGAGGTTTCAGACCTGGTGATTCCTTAATATATTGCTGGAGAAAATTACAAGAGCTGCAGAGCTGAACAGAGAAAGTGAAGTCTTATATAAATGTATCCAACTACTGGCGTATGTCGATAATATTGATATCATAGGCCTCAACAACTGAGCCGTTCTGCTTTCTACAGGCTTGATAAGGAAACGAAGGATATGGGTCTGGTAGTGAACGAGGACAAGACTAAATATCTTCTGTCATCACACAGTCAACGCTTTCGCGACTTGGCTCCTACGTCACTGTTAAGTCATAACTTCGAGGCCGTAGATAATTTCGTCTATCTAGGAACGAGCATGAACACCAATAATAATGTCAGCCTTGAAATCCAACGCAGAATCACTCTTGCGAACAGGTGCTACTTTGGACTGAGGATGCAATTGAAAAGTAAAGTCCTCTTCTGACGAACGAAAACTCTACAAATTCATCGTCATTCCCATCCTGTTATATGGTGTGGAAGAATGGACGATAACAATATCTGATGAGTCGGCGTTAAGAGTTTTGAAGGGAAAGGTTTTACGTGAGATTTATGGTCCTCTACGACTTGACAACGGCGAATACAACCGATGGAACGAAGATCTGTACGAGATATACGGCGACATTGACATATGTAGTTCAGAGAATCAAGAAACGACTGCGCTAGCTAGCTCATGTGGTCCGGATGGATAAGAATATTCCAGCTTTGAAAGATTTCGATACAGTACCAGCCGGTGGAAGCAGAGGAGGTAGATCTCCACTCCGTTGGAAAGACCAGATAGAAAAGGACCTGATTGCACTTGATATTTCCAATTGGCGCCAAACAGCGAAAAGAAGAAATGAATGGTGCAATGTTGTTAACTCGGCTATAACCGCGAAAGCGGTGTCTACGGTGATGATGTAAGTACATAACTAAGGTTTCCACCTGTACCATATATGGACAAAATATTTATTTAGAGTGTACCGTTGTTGTTACATTTCAGTGGAAACATTCCAGAGAATGAGTGCGTTCAGCGAACTGAGCGCTTAGTCCGAGTTTACATGAGGATACTTTTTGTCGACGAAACACTCGTTTGTATGGAAGGGGGCGACGACGAAGGCGACAATGCAAAGTCTCGCTGTGCTCGTTCTACTCGTTTTGTGTTTCTATTCGTCTCTGTAGATTTTGGCATTCCCTTTTATTTTGTTTCTCACTTTGAACTGATTGTAGCTGTCTTATATTTCAAATGAATAAATGCCGTAAATTTGGAAATTGAAATTAGGGGTTTTTACTACAATATTTACATATATGTAATAAATGTATGCAAACATATATGCCTTTGTGTATATGTATCCGATTATTAATAAATATTTCAGATAATGGAGTTTGCAGATAAAGTTGAATTAATGCAAGAAATATTATAGAGTATTGAAGAAGCCGCTGAGATTGATTTTGATGATAGTGAAAATCATGAAAAATGTAAATAGATTACACTTTGGAAAGGGTAGAGTTGATGATTAATAAAATCTAAAAATATATAAAAGAAATAGATAAATAAAAATTGTGTCTTCCTTTACACAAACATAGTGTTTTTATTTTAGACATATTAGAAAGCGCGATGCGAACGAAAAATTGCGAGTGTAAAATAAAGCGGAGTAGAGAAAAAAAAAATGAACACCAAACAAATTTCAAAAAAATTGCTTGACGAAAGTATCTCTGTGTGAACGTGAAGGGCGACACAAAAGAGAAAATGTCGAAAAAAAGCGACAAAAAGTATCCTCATGTAAACTCGGACTTAGTAAACATGCTCAGTGAGCGCTGACTATATTTGTGAGCGTAAAATTTTTGTGCTAGTTGTAAATAGAAGAAAATTAATCGCGAAAATTTTAAGATATTTTTACTTCAAAGTGCTTGTGATGACAATTTATCAGAATTTTTGGGTTGTCAAATAGATTTTCATAGAAAGCAATTCAAAGGAAAGAATCAAAAATTTGTATGAAGAAACTGTGCCTTTTATGCATATGCCTAGTTTGGGGAACATTTTAGGATGAATAGAACATTTTAAGTAAGGCAGTTGTGCAAAAAATACTTGTAAATATATAATTTTTAAGATAATTACTTTAAAATAATGCATAGCAATTTTTTCCACGACGAAAGCTTAACTTCACAATTAGTTGGTCGTTTCGAACGTTGAAGTAAAAGTAAGTTAATAAAAATTAATCACTGAGTAGTTCGCTCAACGCACCCAATGTGACAGTGTTGCGTTGACTAGTGAAATATTAACTGGTGTTATCACTGCACAATAGATTGGGTGTACCTGGGATCATTATCCATTTTGCAACTCTACATTATTTATGAAAAATAAGCTTACCAATGTGGCCGTTCTTGCATTTAGTCATAATTAGTTGTTTTAAATAGATATATATATGTTTTGGAGGTGTCCTGGCAACTCCGCCAAAAAGCTGTCACATTTGAGCGAATGTTATATAATAAAAGAACGAATAAATAGATTGTATTTATTTAGAATTTGTAACACATAAAGGATTTATTTGAAACCTTCAGTACACATAGATAGTTTTTAGTTGTGGTTTAAGTTCAGGAGGAATGGTTGGGTGTGTATCCGGCTTCTTGGCAGCGAAGCGTTTGAATCGACCGCTAAATTGCTTCTTAAGTCCACGTAAGGTATTCTTTTCTTCGACTGCTTCGAAAGTATCCTGGAATAAAGGAAAAAAATCTTAATCGTATGCTAATAATAATATTGTTTTTGTATTAGCATACACAGTTTATTATTTAAATGCCTTGTAATATTCTTAGCTAAGCTTTAAGATTTTTGATTTGCATTGCTATTAACTAAATAAATTCATTCACAACTTAGGTAAAGTTGAATGTTTAGATTTACCAGAGTTTAAACAATTTGTATTTTAATTTTTTTACATTCGATAACTGATAAGTGTTTTGCTTGTTCGCCTATTTTTTTGGATCAAAAGATTTACTTCAAATTTGGTGTCAACTAGTATTAAGTACTGAAAAATACTTGCAATATTTTGTTTTATTAACATTAGCCTAACAATAAGCAATAAAATCTTAAACTAAACTAAAAGATAAGGCCGATTATTAGGAATGGGATGCTGGCTTGACGTTGCTTTTTAGAAGGCTGGTTTGTCTCTTCTCCGTAGGCGGGTTTGGCTTGTTGCGTAGGTCAAAGTGTTAGCCAAAGGGTTCGGATGGTTGCACAGTTTTGTTTATTAGTATTGCTGCGATTTCAATCTCTTCTTTGATAATGAAAATGTTAGAGTTTGCAAAGTATTGTTGCAAGGAAAATTTATGGAAAGCAGGGTTGCATTGAAATGATGCGGTTTCGCCCGTATTTTGACGTTTTGGAACTCGCAACTCTGACATTTTTGAACGCTTTTCGTGCATATGAGATGCTTTTCGGTGAAATGGCTAAAATATAAAACAAATCAAAAATATAAGTAATATAATGTTTAAAAAAATAACTAGCGTAAAAAACTTGCCCCTCGACGTCGGCCATTGTCGTTAAGAATTTATGATAAAATAAAGCATCACTAAACTTAGCGATGTGCAGTTTGCTTTTGTTTGCGCATTAATAACTTTACCGATGCATTTTGGAACATGTTACATCGTCAAAGTTAGGACAGTTGAATTTAGGAAGACGTAACAATGTATGCTACCACACCATATTACAAAAATTTTTGACGCTCCTCGGCAAGAAATATAGTCAAATTGGCGCTAAATAGCCTCATCTGGCAACACTGATGAACTATCACTAAATTGAAAATGACCTGCAAATGGTCACAAAAAGAGCAGCATGTACGTGTATGCTAGGAAGGCATTCAATCATTCAGATTTGGAGAAGATATTATGCGGATGCATGAAAATTGTACGAAAAGCAGTTTTGAAGTGCATACATCTAAAATCACAAAAAGCAATGAATGAACTATGAACACATCTATTATTGTTATTGTAGAATTATATTATTTATCTGTTCTTCCAACGGAGTAACACCTCGCAGCAGGGCTGTTTCAAATCCTTCTAATCAGGGCTGGCGACGAACCCAACTGTGCTCCTAAAGATTATCGCTACTGTGTGTGATATATACTACCCCACCATTTTTCCATTTCGGCAGTGGCACACTATTGCCGACCGATTAAGTTCGTAGTATCTTGTAATAAATGACTTATTTTTGATAACATGTCGATCATATTTGCACATACTGCACATGATACAATTATTTACATATATATTTTAGAAGTTCTAATTTAAAATTAGGGAAATAATACAAACGATTAGGGTCGTGGTAAGTTTCTTCTATATCTCTATGTTTTTAGCACTGTGGTGATTTTCTATTGTTTCCAAAAGCTCTGCTTTGTCCATTATATCTTTTAAAAATTTAGCACTTGGTGTTTTTCCAAGAAAATGGAGGGAATACAGTTTATATTAAGCCGCCTCCGAACGGCTGATGATTTTTTTATGAGGAGCTTTATTTCATGTCAGAAATACACTCGGAGTGAGGAAAATTTAACTTTATTTTTTATTTAAATTAATTGTCCATAATTTTTGGATGTTGGTTGTACCAGTATTTGAACCCGGGCCTTCCGAATAGGAGTACGCATTGCTAACTCCTCGGCTACCGCGGCCGCCATGCAGTTATTTAATCGAAATTCTTACAATAAATACCGATTGTACCATTAATTGCCAAAAGTTCTTTTAAAATCTTTCAAAGTCTTCATTATACATATGCTTTCAGATTGCTTAACTCTTCCTAAATCTCTAACAACTTGATATTTATATATATTAGCTGGCGATTCCGATATGCACATAGATGTGATCACCTTCTTAACGATTATGTATCGTTGTTAAATCAGGAGGAATTACTGATTTTTTTTTTTTTTTCAAAAAAGTTAAGGTCAGCTCTACTTCAAGAGTCTACGACGGCATTTGACGAAAGTGCTTGGTCCGCAAACAATTCCAAGTATGTATTTGACATTTTTTATATTAATTTTAGACTAAAGTTCTTCCTAAATTTCCTATAAAAGCAAGAAATAAGTAGGAACGACCTTATTTGCTTGCGAGTTTGTGGAAGTTTTATTTTGGCTTAATTCCTTCGGCTGAGATAAAGTGTCATAAATATTCTAATGCTCTTTTAAAAAAAATTGCACTAATCAATCTGTACTTTCAGGTTATATTCTGAGTCTTCAAATTTTTTTCGAAAGAAACCAAATGTTCACGATGTGAAAGAGAAAACACCAAGATATCATCAAGGTATACTACGCAAATGCTGTTCACAAAATCATACAGGATTTCATTCATCAGCTGGAGGACGCCGGGGCGTGTTTAAGCCCGAATGACATGTGAGTATATTCATAATGACCTGTTAAAGTTGAAAACGTAGTTTTATGTCTGTGTTTTGGGCATATTGAAATTTGATGAAATCCCTTAACTAAGTCTAAAGTTGACAAATAATTTGAATTGTCTAGTTTTAGGTCATCTCTATTGGGCATAGGGAATTTATCTTCAACAGTCACATCATTGACCCTTCTATAATCAATGACAATGCGCCACTTTTGCACTTTCGAGTTATCCGATTTTTTAGAACTACCCAAATATGTGCATTTAATGGACTAGAAGATTTTGTTAATATTACAGACTTTAGCATACAGTGGCTCACAGCAAAAGTGATGCAGCTACGTAAGAATTTAAAATTAAATAAACTTTTCAAAAAACGTGAATGCCAGTTAAAAGCGGCAGATATACACATTTCATTAATGCTTTAAAGATTTGATATTTTATACATATTTTATGTAACTAACAGCAAAAGCAAACTTCACTGTTCACCTCACAGCGAAAATGATGCAGTAACAAAAAAAATTAATAAATTTAATTTTTTTAAAGAACAAAACTAAAATTGTATGTTAATTAATATTTAGTAGGATACCACTTGCTATCTACGACTGCTTTCATACGTTTGGGCAAGGATTCCACTAACTTCTTCGTGAGCAATATTGGCACATTCTGTTTTTAGGGCGTTTTTCAAGTCGAATCTCATATTTTCGAGTCTCTCGTTCCAAAACTGACCACAGATTTTCAATCACATTCAAGTCTGGAGACTGCGCTGGAGTTTGTACTATGTGCGGACAGTTCCAAATAAGCCAACTTTGCACAACGCCTGCTTTGTGTTTCGGATCATTATCTTGATAGTACCGAAACTTGTCACGAATATTTAATTTTGAGGCACTTTGCAATAAATTTCTTTTTAAAATGTCCAAATACACAGTCTTATCCATATTACTATTGATGAAATCCAAATTTCCAAGTCCAGATGTTTTACAGTGCTACGTAAATTTCGCGGTTGTAACGCAGCACTTGGTTTTCTCCATACATAGCTTTTTCCGTCTGATTTAAACAGATTGAATTTACTTTCATCTGCAAAAATTGCGGTGTCCCAGAAACTTACATCTTTATATAAATGCTCCTTTGCAAACTTCAGCCTTGCATTTTGATTTTTTAGCACTGATACATGGTTTATTTCGAGCTGTGTGGCCATTGAAATCGGCTTCTCTGAGGATTCTTCGCTTTTTCCAAGATATTGTACCACTTTTTTTACCTAAAAATGGAGCACTTAAGTGGGGGTTTTCGCGTATTTTTCGTACAATCCAACGGGAATCACTTTCGTTAAATATTTTATTATGACTTTTACCATATATATAATGTTTTAGGATTAATTCACGCACTTCAATACTTCTTTGGCGGCCCATTTTGATCTACACTCAGCCAATGTCAAAATTATCTTATATTACACCGAGTTTGCTTGCGATGATAGCTAATTTATTTTGCATTCAAAAATCGTCGGCAAGCCGCCGCCACTTACGGTAAACTTTTCGCTGTGAAGTACAATTTAATACTGAAGTTTGTTTTTGTAGTGAATTACATAAAATAAAGATAAAATATAAAATTTTTAAAACATTAATGAAATGTATATATCAGGTTTTTTGAATATTCATTCAAATTTTAGATAAAACTTATTGTACTATTTCTTAGATAGCTGTATCATTTTGGCTGTGAGCCACTGTATCTTTAACTTATTTATCTACCCAATCTTTATGAATTTTATGGAATCGATAAGATTTTGAATATATGGGTATGTCGTTAATAGTTGGTATGTTGATATTTACTAACAATTGTCGTACGGTCGCCTTATTAATAAAAAACTTAATTAAATATTTTTATCAATATTGTAAGGTTTTCTATTTCTACTTTATTTAAATGACCAGTTTTTAATTTTTCAGTTATTTTAGAACATAAAATGTCTAACTCTGATTTTTTTAATTTTTGGGGGTCGGCTTTGAGAGGGTGCGCCAGGCTTTGAAAAAAATTTCCGGGGAAACTTTGCAATAGTGCGCCAGGCTTTGAGAAAAATTTCCTCTTGGGGGGGTTAGAGGAGGTCATACACATCACTACAATATATGTCGTTCCCCGAGGTAACTTATAGTTTTCGAGAAATTTGTTGTTAAAGTTGATTTTTTTACCCACCGAAATTCACGAATAATAGCTAATATAATCACCCGGAACACTTAAATATCGCATATAGTAATGCCTAATAACGTTTACAAAGATTTTATTTCATTAATTTATTCAAAATATTAACATTTTCCATTAATTTTACAAATAAAATATGCATTCTCAAGTTTGTTTACTTTAGTAAGAAAAATGAAGTATACATGTCCGTTAGAACAAGAAAAAAAACTGTGCTGCCACCTTTGAAGAATAAGTATTTTAGAAAGGAATGAACAAATAACGTATTCACGATGCGATATATTTTAAGTGCAACACCTTTGTAAGTTGGGGCCTTCGGCCGGAATTAAAAAAATATCCTGAGCCGGAACAATACCGGCTTCACCTTGCACAGTATTCTTACGTGAAACACCTTTGTAAGTTGGCGGCCTTCGGCCGCATTTAAAAAAATTACCCTGGGCCTGACCAACACCGGCTTCGCCTTGCACAGTATTTTAAAGCGAAACTCCTTTTTAAATTGCCGGCCTTCGGCCGCGCTTTTGATTGTAACCCTGGGTCGGACCAACACCGGCTTCGCCTTGCACAGTATTTTAAAGCGAAACTCCTTTTTAATTTGGCGGCCTTCGGCCTCGCTTTTGATTGTAACCCTGGGTCGGACCAACACCGTCTTCACCTTGCACAGTATTTTAAAGCGAAACTCCTTTTTAATTTGGCGGCCTCCGGCCGCGCTTTTGATTGTAACCCTGGGTCGGACCAACACCGGCTTCGCCTTGCACAGTATTTTAAAGCGAAACTCCTTTTTAATTTGGCGGCCTCCGGCCGCGCTTTTGATTGCAACCCTGGGTCGGACCAACACCGGCTTCGCCTTGCACAGTATTTTAAAGCGAAAATCCTTTTTAATTTGGCGGCCTTCGGCCGCGCTTTTGATTGTAACCCTGGGTCGGACCAACACCGGCTTCGCCTTGCACAGTATTTTTAAGCGAAACTCCTTTTTAATTTGGAGGCCTTCGGCCGCGCTTTTGATTGTAACCCTGGGTCAGACCAACACCGGCTTCGCCTTGCACAGTATTTTAAAGCGAAACTCCTTTTTAATTTGGCGGCCTTCGGCCGCGCCTTTGATTGTAACCCTGGGTCGGACCAACACCGGCTTCGCCTTGCACAGTATTTTTAAGCGAAACTCCTTTTTAATTTGGCGGCCTTCGGCCGCGCTTTATAACCCTGGGTCGGACCAACACCGGCTTCGCCTTGCACAGTATTTTTAAGTGAAACACCTTTGTAAGTTCAAGCGGGATATTAAATTAATATACTTATTCTTCAAAGGTGGCAGCACAGTTTTTTCTTGTTCTAACGGACATGTATACTTCATTTTTCTTACTAAAGTAAACAAACTTGAGAATGCATATTTTATTTGTAAAATTAATGG
Organism: Ceratitis rosa; assembly: GCA_037013455.1. Lineage (NCBI taxonomy): Eukaryota > Metazoa > Arthropoda > Insecta > Diptera > Tephritidae > Ceratitis > Ceratitis rosa. Next base: position 2,719,526 of record JAWMAG010000035.1, on the reverse strand, counting down.
AAAATGTCAATATTTTGAAGAAATTAATGAAATAAAATCTTTGTAAACGTTATTAGGCATTACTATATGCGATATTTAAGTGTTCCGGGTGATTATATTAGCTATTATTCGTGAATTTCGGTGGGTAAAAAAATCAACTTTAACAACAAATTTCTCGAAAACTATAAGTTACCTCGGGGAACGGCATATATATTTTATGATGTGTATGACCTCCTCTAACCCCCCCAAGAGGAAATTTTTCTCAAAGCCTGGCGCACCCTCGCAAAGCCGACCTCCTAATAACGTTTACAAAGATTTTATTTAATTAATTTCTTCAAAATATTAACATTTCCATAATTTTTACACATAAAATATGCATTCTCACGTTTGTTTAGTAAGTAAAATGTCCGTTTGAATCAGAAAAAACTGTGCTGCCACACCTTTGAATATGTTGTTGTTGTTATTGTAGCGGTTCGCTAACCCCGCTTAGGGCAGGCATAATCAGTATTAGATCTATAGAAACAACTCGTGCAAATTTCGTTAAGATTGGTCAATTAAATTGGCTGAAACAAGCATTGGTCCGTTAAAGGAAGGCACCGCCAATAGCCGTGTTTGGATAACCGAGTGTAGAATTTTTCGAAATATGATCTTCATCACGTACGATTTACCGCCTACCTTAACGGACGTATTCCGCACTTTCGCAAAAACCATATGCACTAATTTACATATCAAAATATCCTTACTAATGACTTGTTTTGTATGCATATATAATTAAATAAGTATTTGCATAAATAATAAACTCACTTTGTCTAAGTACTTGCAGATATTTGGCGTAGGTACTTTTGGAGGAAATACCCATTTATTATTTACTGAAGTCATTTCAGTATGGGTGTTAAGAGTAGCCATTACGATGCCACTGGTTCTTACAAATGACACATTTTTGTTGCCCACAAGCATATTTAATTTTCAAATCTCTTTTTGTGAGGAATGTATCAGTATCAAAAAAGATCATGCGTAATTTATTGGATTTCTCCTTATTGATTGAAGACAGTTCATCGTTACGTAAGCTACTTTAAAAGATCCGTGTGGTCGTGTTTTTTACGCACATAAACATTTGTTATGTATAAATCATATATTTAATGCGGTTATTACAATTTTATAGTAGCAATATTGGATTAAGTTAGAATTTGAATTATTAATGTCAATAAGTACTTCATCAACAGCGCGAACTAAACAATTCCTGAATGACTAGAAAATTTATCGATTTTCTGCTAGCATTTCTTACACTTGCACATACGTACATATAACCCCTAAATGGCTATGTATGTATATTATTAAAATATGTCAAACATATTTCTGCAAGAAAAAACAAATCAATGCTTTTTACTTAAAATAATTGGATAAATTATATTTTAGAAGGCACTGAGGAATTTTTCTATCTCATCTTGATCGATACACTCTTGGGTAAACTTAACAGATCAGTGGTGGGATTATTTTCTTACACCTGGATTCAGTAAGCAGTAGGTAGTCTCAAATAGAAAGGTTTGCACAAGTTGATACTATTTGGAATTCACTAAGCAATACTGAGCCACTAGCCTCACACAAAAGTATCAAATTTGAGATCAGCCATTTAGCTGGTCACCAAGCCCAAAATAAACAATTTATTTGATGTGTTGACAAAACTTTTGTATAAAATAAAAAAAATGAAAAATATGTTGCTGCTTTTCAGATTAATTTTCCAAGAAATTGATCGTGAAGAAAGCTAACACTTGTTTAAATGAAAATGCAAAACGGAAAAAAGAAATATATAATTTGCTTTAATTTGAAACAGTCGCAGACAAAATTTGGCCACTCTTAAGACAACTGAAAGGACCTCTCCGAGCCGTCCGATGTCAAACGAGATATCAGACAGAGTGATTCCTTATCGCGTGTCTTCTTTAATTTACTGCTAGAGAAAATTAACAAAGATGGATAGAGAAGGTACAATTTTTTATAAGAGTGTACAGCTGCTGGCCGATGATATTGGAATTATTGCCCTCAACATCTGAGTTCTGCTTTCTCTAGATTGGGTAAGGAAGCGAAAAATATGGGTCTGGTAGTGAACGAGGGCAAGACGAAATATCTCCTGTCATCACTCAAACAGTCATCGCATTCGCGACTTGTCTCCCATGTCACTGTTAACAGTCATAACTTCGAGGTCGTAGATAACTTTGTCTACCTAGGGACCAGCATTAACACCAACAACAATGTCAGCATGGAAATCCAGCGCAGAATCACTCTTGCTAACAGGTGCTACTTTCGACTGAGTAGTCAATTGAAAAGTAAAGTCCTCTATCGATGAACGAAAACCAAACTCTACAAGTCGCTTTTCGTTTCCGTCATGCTGTATGGTGCGGAGGCATGGACGATGAGAACATCTGATGATCCGGCGTTAGGTGTTTTGAAGAGAAAGGTTTTGCATAAGATTTACGGGTCTTTACGAGTTGGGAACGGCGAATACCGCAGCCGATGGAATGATTGACATTGACATAGTTCAGCGAATCAAGAAACAGGCGGTCCGGATGGATAAGAATACTCCAGCTTTGAAAGTTTACGATGCAGTATTCGTTGGTGGAAGCAGAGTATAAGCAACACCTCCACTTCGCTGGAAAGACAAGGTAAAGAAGGACTTGGATCTACTTGGTATCTCCAAATGGCGCCAAACAGCTAAAGAAAACGGAAGGCGCAAGGATATAAATTCGGCTATGATCACGTAAGCGGTGTCTACGCCAGTTAAATAACGGTGTAGTAATACGCCGTTTCCACGACATCAACACATACAATCATATATATACTACCTTGTTCCGCTTAAAAGGCCATGTAAAAAAAGGCTTAAGTTCATGGCCAAGAAGATTTTTGCTGACATGTAAATTTTGAATGGTATTGTATGGTATGGTATGGCAACGTTTTTTCAGAAATGGAGCTCACCGAGTCTTCGAAGCAAAATTTAAAACGCCAAAAGCAGCAGCTGCCAGTGTGTTTGCAAACTTTTACACAAATTTATAATTTTCGTCAGCAAATTTCATAATTTATATGTTCCAATATAAACACCAATCAAATATAAATGATCTATGTGGTAATAAATATTTTAACTACGAATTTAGTTTCCATTTCTTTTGAAATACTATGCATTTTCTTAGTTTATTTCATATTAGTTTAAAAAGTCAATAGTGGCAGCCTTGTATAACAGCGAGAAATGAGCTGAGTCTGTTTTACGGAAAAAATCAAATGGCCGCTGGTTTCTATGGGACAACCGTCAGTAACGGTATAGGCAAGTGGTGACAACTTTTCATTTACATGGCACTATCATAAGAAGTGGACGGTCAAGATAATATTACCATAAATATAATAACATATGATAATTAATTATTATTAGTATTGTTGGAAAAAGTTTATAATGTATACTGATTGTTAATCATGTTTTTCTGTTTTTTAAAATAAATTAAACATCCTGAAGAAAATACGAATGGTATCGAGACACGTAGGAGGCAGAAAAAGAAAATATTTTCGCTTTTAATTTAACGGCCTTAAAGCACCAAATATATAACCTAATAAATACATATACATTGGCCCTAAATACAAACTTAAATAAGTTTTATTTATTTGTTTATTAAGTCATAAAAAATAGAACCTAATTATGGAAAATATGCCAGGACGACAAAAAAAGCTAAATGAAAACGCTATCTTCCAAATTAAAAGTGTAATTTTTTTCTCGCAAACTTCTCAACTAGCACCTTTCTGCACTTTTTGAATTCTAGACGTAAAACATGCCCACACATTTTGGTTTTTATTTTTTCTCAAATTAACAGCACAAAATCAAACAGCTAATTCCCTGCAAGACGGAATCCGCCTGTTGCTTTACATACGTGCATTTGTTATTTGAATTGTTACTTTTGTTCTAGCCGTGGGAAAAAATAACAACTTTCCCCGCTATGTCTCACGTACGTGTAATTCTCTTTTTCACTCACTCGCATTGTATTTATCGCCTTTTTTAATTTTCGTATATTTTTGTTACCGTATTTGTAATATATCTGTTATTAAAAACAAGCACGTATGTTACTCGATTTGGCAGCAACTGGCTATTGAAAACAAATGTATATGATATCGTATCTACTACCCATGTGATGTTGGAAATAAAATCATTTGTTAGCATATCTATGGGGGGTGAGTTATTCAAAAAAAAAAAAATGAATTTGTTACCAGACCTGTCACCGGTGAGTTATTCAAAACAAATGTCTTTGTTTTCGGACGTGTTACTGATTCTTCTTCTTTATTGGCGTTGGCACCGCTTACGCGATTATAGCCGAGTCAATTATAGCGCGCCATTCATCTCTTCTTTTCGCTGTTTGGCGCCAGTTGGAAATGCCAAGTGAACTCAGGTCACTCTCCACTTGATCCTTCCAACGGAGTGGAGGTCTTCCTCTTCCTCTGCTTCCACCAGCGAGTACTGCATCAAATACTTTCATAGCTGGAGTGCTTTCATTCATTTGGACGACATGACCTAGCCAGCGTAGCCGCTGTCTCTTCATTCGCTGAACTGTCAATATCGTCGAATAGCTCGTACAGCTCATCGTTCCATCGTCTGCGGTATTCGCCGTTGCTAATGCACAAAGGACCATAAATCGTTCGCAGAACTTTCCTCTCGAAGACTCCTAGAGCCGACTCATCAGATGTTGACATCGTCCACGCTTCTGCGCATATAGTAGGACCGGTATAATGAGCGACTTGTAATTGAGCTTGGTTTTCGTTCGTCGAGAGAAGACTTTACTTTTCTATTGCCTACTCAGCCCAAAGTAGCACCTGTTGGCAAGAGTGATTCTGCGTTGGATTTCAAGGATGACATTGTTGTTGGTATTAATGCTGGTTCCTAGATAGACGAAATTATCTACGACCTCAAAGTTATGACTGTTAACAGTGACGTGGGAGCCGAGTCGCGAATGCGATGACTGTTCGTTTGATGATAGGAGATATTTGGTCTTGCCCTCATTCACTACCAGTCCCATTCGTTTCGCTTCAAGTCTGGAGAAAGCAGAACTCACGGTGCGGTTGTTGAGGCCAATAATGTCGATATCATCGGCGTACGCCAGCAGCTGTACACTCTTATAGAAGATTGTACCTTCTCTATTTAGCTCTGCAGCTCGTATTATTTTCTCCAGCATTAAATTAAAAAAGTCACACGATAAGGAATCACCCTGTCTGAAACATCGTTTGGTACCGAACGGCTCGGAGAGGTCCTTCCCCATCCTGACGGAGCTTAACGTCAGTTTACTTAGCCGTATAAGTTTTGCGAGGATTCCAAATTCAGACATAGCGGCGAAAAGGCAGCTCCTATTCGTGCTGTCGAAGGCGGCTTTAAAATCGACGAAGAGGTGGTGGGTGTCGATTCTCTTTTCAAGGGTATTTTCCAAGATTTGGCGCATGGTGAATATCTGGTCAATGGTTGGCTTACCAGGTCTAAAGCCACACTGATAAGGTCCAATCAATTTGTTGACGGTGGGCTTTAGTCTTTCACACAATACGCTTGATAGGACCTTATATGAGATATTAAGAAGGCTTATTCCACGTTAATTGGCGCAGACTGTGGGATCGCCTTTTTTGTGGATCAGGCAGAGCACACTTAAATTCCAATCGCCGGGCATGCTTTCAGCCGACCATATTTTGCAAAGAAGCTGATGCATGTACCTGATCAGCTCTTCGCCGCCGTGTTTGAATAGCTCGGCCGGTAATCCATCGGCCCCTGCCGCTTTGTTGTTTTTTAAGCGGACGATTGCTATTCGCACTTCTTCATAGTCGGGCAACGGAACAACTTTTCCATCATCATCAATTGGAGTTTCGGGCTCACCATCTCCGCGTGTTTCCTCTTCACTGTCATTCAGCAGGCTGGAGAAGTGCTCCCTCCATAAATCGAGTATACTCTGGGCATCTGTCACTAGCTCACCTCCCTGGGTCCTACAAGAGTTTGCTCCGGTCTTGAAACCTTCTGTAAGTCGCCGTATCTTTTCATAGAATTTTCGAGCGTTACCCTTGTCGGCCAGCTTCTCAAGCTCCTCATACTCACGCTTCTCGGCCTTTTTTTTCTTTGTCTGCAGACACGCCTTGCTTCCCTCTTCAGTTCTCGGTATATATCCCACCCCGCACGTGTTGTGGTCGATCGCTAGGTTGCGAGATAGGCAGTCTGTTTTCTCTCCACTGCGACACGGCAGTCCTCATCGTACCAGCTGTTAGTGCGACCTTTGCGAAATCCAATGGTTTCGTTTGCAGCTGTACGCAGGGAGTTTGCAATGCCGTCCCACAGTTCCCTTATACCGGGTTGCTGATGAGTGCTCTCAGAGAGCAGGTGTGCAAGTCGAGTAGAAAAACGCTCGGCAGTCTGTTGTGATTGCAGCTTTTCAACGTTGAACCTTCCTTGTGTTTGTTGACGGGTGTTCTTCGATACACAGAGGCGCGTGCGTATCTTCGCTGCGACAAGATAGTGATCCGAGTCAATGTTGGGACCTCGGAAAGTACGCACATCTAAAACACTGGATACATGTCTTCCGTCTATCACAACGTGATCGATCTGGTTGGAAGTTTTCCGATCTGGAGACAGCCAAGTAGCTTGGTGAATTTTTTTGTGAATCTAGTACTACAGACAACCATAATTCGGGCCCCGGCGAAGTCGATCAGCCTCATCCCATTTGGAGATGTTTCGTCGTGGAGACTGAATTTTCCGACAGTTGTACCAAAGATACCTTCTTTGCCCACCCTAGCGTGGAAGTCGCCAAGCACATTTTTGACGTCGTGGCGGGGGCAGAGCACCTTCCCATTTAAGGGACCGGACATTCCAGGTGCATGCCCTAAACTCGTAATCCTTAAAACATTTGCGGGGGTCGTCATCAAAAGGGGGGTCTTTCATCCGAGGCTTGGTTTTTGGGGTGTTTTTTAATATGGTAGGTTCCAAACCCTACGCACAACCGCATGGGATTCGCCTTCTCACTTTAGCTCGCCTCCAAATGGATGTTCGTTGGCTACCCAGGGGATACGTGGTCTAAGACCGGACGTCGTGAGCTGCCATATGCACAAGAATTGTTTCTGGCCACCCCCAGGTGAATGGCAGTCAATAACTTTCCTCACTTGCGTGAACTTCTGCACATGGCCCCATCCCCCTGATTAGTTATTGAAAACAGATGTCTTTGTTACCCGATATGCTACCCATAGGCCATTGACCTTTTACCTCTATTTCCTTTAAAATGAAAAATAGCATTTTTTAAGTTAATTTTTGTTTATTAAAAATATAAATAATAAAAATTTGCATATTTACATTTTAGATTAGTTTTTTTAATCAAATAATAAAATGATAATTGTTAATTTACTTCTTTTTACATAAACATATGTATGGATTACATGTAAATTATATGGATTACATGTATTTATTGTTGTATATTAAAAATTAAGATAAATTTTTATTTTTTATTAAAATTTATTTAATACTTCTTGTTAGCTTCAAAATGAAAAATATTATCATTCAGAAAATGAAAATATTTGAAATTAAAAATTCAGTAACATAAAAAAAATTGAAAAGGTGAAAATTGTAAGTTACAAATATTAAAGTAGATTCCTACATTTACTCCCCCTCCAGGGAAACGCATATTTATTAATATTAATTAAGGTTAAATGTAACTTTTTTTGTTTGGTGTTTATCAGTGTAGTTGTGTTTCGTGAAGAAGTGGTTGACATAATGTTTGCAGGTTTAAGTAAATCTATTGGTACTGTTTTAATTTTATTTCCATATTGTATTTCAAAAGTTTTGTTATGTTTGGATATAACTTTAAATGGTCCTTCATAAGGAGGTTGAAGATTAGACTTATGAATAACTTTAACAAATACGTATTCACAAGTACTTAAATTTTTAGGAATGAAACTATTTTCTTTATTATGATGTATTACTTTCGATCGAACAAGTGAGAAATGTTTTCTTAATTTAGAAAGAATTTCATTTGTATTTTCGATTTCGCTATTATAATTATTATTGGAAACAATAAGTTCACCCGGAAGCCTCAGTGTTTGACCATAAACTAATTCAGCTGAAGAACATTTTAAATCTTCTTTAATCGCTGTTCGTAAACCTAAAAGAATCCACGGTAAAATTTCAGACCAATGAACTGAATCATTTGATGCTGTAATTGCAGTTTTCAAAGTTCTTAAAAATCTTTCAATGATTTCATTTGACTGTGGATGATATGGAGAAGTGTGTATTTTATGAGAACCTAATAACTTTGTTAATTCATTAAATAATTTTGAAGTAAATTGTGTTCCTTGATCTACCGTTATATTAAGTGGAATACCGAAACGTGGAACATAATTTTGAATAAATGTAGTTGCAACAGAAACAGCTGAAATGTCTTTAAGTGGATATGCTTCCGGCCAACGAGTATGTCTGTCAATGATTGTTAATATGTATCGATTCTCTTTTGAAACTGGAAGAGGTCCTACTAAATCCATGTGAATATGTTCAAATCGTCCAGAAGGAATATTAATCTTTTGAATTGGAGTTTTTATGTTCTTAGTAACTTTAGATTTCTGACAGTTAATGCAAGATGATGTCAAACTATTAATTTCTTTACGCATATTAGGCCAAAAATATTTAGATTGAATGAGACGTCGAGTTGTTCGAACACTTGGATGTGATAAAGAATGAATTTTTTCAAAAATAATTTTTTTCATTGAATTAGGGACATATGGTCTAAAAGGTGTTTGTGTAACATCACACCAAATATTAAAATTTATAATAGGTACATTAATTTCTTTTAAATTACTATTAGCATTTTGATCTGAAATAATATTTTTAAGTATTTCATCTTTTTGTTGTTCTTCATAAAGGTATTGGAAATTAATGTCTTTTGTTGTAATTGAATTAATTTCTGGGATACGAGAAAGAGTATCAGCAATTTTATTATCTTTACCACAAATATATCTAAAATAATTAGTAAATTGGGCAATATATTCTAAATGTCTGATTTGACGAGGAGATCTATCTGCTTTAGAATTTAGAACATGTGTAAGTGGTTTATGATCAGTGTAAACAGTGAATATTCTACCCTCGAGAAAATGTTTAAAGTGTTTAATTGAATTATATATTGCCAAAAGTTCTCTATCGAATGTTGAATAATTAATTTCAGTTGGAGTTAATTTTCGCGAAAAATATGCTAACGGTTCTAATGTGTTATTACGCTTTTGTTGTAAAACAGCTCAACAGCTCAGCAACATTTGAAGCATCTACTGCAATTGATAATTGACCGTTTTTGTCAAAATGTGTTAATAAAGTTTTTTAACAGTTTCAAAAGCTTGTGTGATTTCATCTGTCCATTTTAATTCTTTAATTTTATTTTTAATTGTAAATGTCAACATTTCGTGCAGAGGACTTAATTCTGCTGCTAACATTTTAATATACCTATGATAATAATTTACCATACCTAAAAATTTTTGTAATTTGTTAATCGACAGAGGTTTTTCAAAATCTAAAATTGTTTCAATACGTTCTAAAGAAGGTCTGATCCCTGCACTTGAAATTTCATAGCTAAGAAAATTTAATTTATTTGTTCCAAAAACACATTTTGCAGGTTTAATATTTAAATTGTAATTTTCAAGTCTTTTAAATACTGATTTTAAATGTTCAATATGTTGACCTTCATTATCACTAACTACTAGAATATCATCGATGTAAACAAATACGAAATCTAATCCAGAAAATACTTCATTAATAAATCGTTGAAATGTTTGAGCACTGTTTCTAAGTCCGAAAGGCATACGTACAAATTCAAACATTCCAAAAGGAGTGGTTATTGCTGTTTTGTGTATATCTTCCTCAGCCATTGGTATTTGATGATATGCACGAACTAAATCAATTTTTGAAAATATTGTTTTATCCTTTAAATCAATATTTAAATCGTGAATGTGAGGTAAAGGATATCGATCTGGAATAGATATAAAATTTAATCTTCTATAATCCCCACATGGTCTCCAATCATTTGGTTCTTTTTTGGGAACTAAATGAAGAGGAGATGCGGTATATGAATTTGATGGTCGACAAATACCAGTTTTAACTAAAAATTCGAATTCAGCTTTTGCTATTTTAAATTTAATAGGATCAAGACGACGAGGTTTAGAAAAAGGAAGAATTTTAAATTTTGTTGTTAAATCTGTTATTTCTTTATTTTTGATATCTACTAAAATTCCAAATTTTTCTAAAAAATTAGCACCAATAATTGGAGTTGAAATATCAGCAATAATAAATGGAAATTCGAAATCTCTTCTTAAACCTAAATCAAGTTTTAAAAGTTTTGTTCCAAATGTTTCTATATTAGATCCATTTGCAGCTGAAAGTTTAAGGTCAGAATTTCTTTTAAATGATTTGAATTTTGAAGAAGGTATAACTGAAACGATTGCGCCTGTATCAATCAAAAAATTTAGTTTGTTAAATTTATCGAAAATAAAAAGGCGACGTGCAAGTTTATTAATATTTCCATTATCAGCCACCGTCATAATGGAACGTTTTAGTTTAAAGAATTTGCATTTGAAATATTTGTGTTTGTTTTAAAATTGCAAGGTTGAACGCATTTGAAGGCATTATTCTTAAATTTTTGATGATACCAACAAATATTATTTTGATTATTATTATTCCTGGGTCTTGATGAATTTCTTGATCTAGATCTATATCTATCTCTAGATCTAGATCTAGATCTAATTTGTAATTCATTAATATCTTCTGTAATTTTGTTTAAAGTTTGATATATTCCAGTTGTTAAGTCAGTTAAATTTTTAATACATTGTTCTAAAATATTATTACTATTATTAAAGGTTGAAGTTATTGCAGATACTTGAGGTTTATGAATTAAATCGAAAATTTTATCAGCCAAAATAATAATTTCATCTTTATTTTGATTACTAGAAGAAGTTAAATGAATTTGAATTTGTTGAGGTAGTTTACAAATCCATAATTTGAAAAGTAATTCATGATTAACAATTGAATCTGAACCAGTTAAAGATTTCATATATCTAAAAAGCTCTGAAGGTGAACGATCACCAAGTTCAGTATTTGAAAATAATTGTTCTAATCTCTTTTCTTCACTAAGAGAAAATCTCTCAGAAAGAACTTTCTTAATTGTTTCATATTTATTCGACAACGGAGGTGGATTAACAACATCGATAATTTTGAAAATAGTTTCTCGTTGAAGAGCAATTAAAACATTTTGAAATTTAATATTATCATTACAAATGTTGTTAATTTCAAATTGTCCTTCAACAAGCAAAAACCATGCTTCAGGACATTCATTCCAAAACGGAGGTAATTTAATGGAATTAGAATTCGGTCTAAAATTATTTGTATGAATGTCTTGTGTTAAATTTTGTGTTGTATTTAAATCTGTATCAGAGTTCGTGATTTCATTTTGTGTTTCTGTTGTTGTAAAATTACGTGTGCGAATGGGTGATCTATGCATGTTTGGAGAAAGAATTTACAAAAACTTGATAAAAATTAATTAAGATTTAAATTAATTAAATTAATTTAAAAAGTTAAATGACATATATATATATATATTTAAATTTAAAGATAAAACCTGATATTGATTTGTTCTTTTACATATAGATAATATTGTTGATTGTTGTAATTCTTGATTTTGATAGAAGTTAAATTCTTCAATTATTTGATTTCATTCCAATAGAATTGATAAACTTCAGAAGAAATTGATGTAAACAAATTGATATTATTTCGGATTGAGCATTTTTCTGGCTTCCAATGTTTCTGAACGTTTTTCTTTATATTTATATATAAATGAATTTTGATAAAAAGTTTTTAAGATTTTGAATTATGCGGTATTTTATAGTTCTTTTAACTGATTTTCACAATTTAAATGTTTAAAAATTTCGTTTTATTTGATTAATCACTATATTTGTTAATTGCTTCGATGTGTTGATCTTGCTGTAACTGATGTTTAAATGTTCACAGATTATGTGTATTAAAAATTGAAACTGTTAAGTTAACCGCAGAGTTCATATAAAAATTATTTGTATGTAGCTTGTAGAAAATTCGATGAGCAGGATCGCCAATTATATGGATTACATGTAAATTATATGGATTACATGTATTTATTGTTGTATATTAAAAATTAAGATAAATTTTTATTTTTTATTAAAATTTATTTAATACTTCTTGTTAGCTTCAAAATGAAAAATATTATCATTCAGAAAATGAAAATATTTGAAATTAAAAATTCAGTAACATAAAAAAAATTGAAAAGGTGAAAATTGTAAGTTACAAATATTAAAGTAGATTCCTACAATATGCTTAACAAAATTAATTGTACATTAATTTCTAATACAGACAATGGTACTAGAATTTTGACGAACTAAAAATAAGACCTCCACTCCGTTAGAAATATCATGCGTAGTAGGACCTGGCTGAACAGGCGGCGTTGTTCACTTGGTTTTAATCGTGACAGCAATCTACGCCAAAAAAGAAGTATACGAATGGAATCTGAGATATACAAAAAATAATAATTATTATGATGTATTTTATTGAATTTTTATCTTTATTGATAACATATAAGACCGTTTAATATAATATAATTAATCGCAATAAAAGCTTTACAAAGAACATAGCTATTTACATACATTATTTGTGTATGCTTGGTACATACGTAACAAAAATGTAAAATTTTTACGAAAAAATCAAATTTTTTCATAATATATATCATGAAATAAAAGATAATTAAATAAACTATTTTCCAAAACTCATTTAAACAAATTTAAGTTAAATATTCAAACAAAAAAAGAACTTTTGTTACACCATTGCTTTTCTACACCCAGATATATGTATGACTGGCACATGCACAACAAAAGTGCTAAATTTACACAAAAAAATAAAAAAATTGTAAAATAAATTTCATAAAACTAAAAGATAATTAAATAAACTTTATTTTAAATTTCATTTTAACTAATTTAAGTTAAATGTTTAAACAAAAAATAAACTTTTGTTACAACATTGGCAATTTGTACACACGCAGATACGAGTATGTATGACTGACACATGCAGAACAAAAAGCTAAAATTTTTTTTAAATAAGTTTGATTAAACTAAAAGACAATTAGATAAGCTTTCTTTTAAATTTCATTTTAACAAATTTAAGTTAAACAATTCATCATAATATAAGGTTTCCAAAGACCTTGTTATTTGCATATACGTTTGGTACGTGCATACATGTATGTACACGTATGTGTGTCTGGCACATAAACAATAAATGTAGAATTTACACAAAACAATTTCTTTACACTGCAACTACGGCACAATGCATGCACACTTTCGCACTAAGTTTTATAGGATTTTGCCCGTAGGTTCAAACAATAACAAATGAAAAATTTACGTTTTGATTATTTGTTGTTTCTGGAAGAACGTTTTGCGATGATAATCCAATCGAGCTTGTATAAGTTGATGATATTAATTTACTTGAAGCTTGCGATGATAATCCAACTAAAATGCTGCGATGTGCTGGCTATTGAATCGATGAATAACGCTGAAATAAACAATATTGTTATTCTCATGATAAAACCAAAAATAAAACGTAAATATCATATGTATGTACTACATACATATGTACATGCAGGCACTTTCGTCAATATGCACATACATACATATGTATATACACATATGCATACGTTGATATCTTACCTTATTTCTTGATTTAATGGTGTTCCCACTCTGCTACAGCTAATAAAGAAATTATTAAGAAACAAATAATTAGTTATTATCATCTCTCAGCGTCTTCAGCTGAAAAAGTAAATGGCGGAAAATTTTCAAAGACCATATTTGAATAATGGGTATGCATACGCACATTTCTTTCTAATATACTAGATAATCGTGTTCGATATATGTTACTCGTCTTACTACAGAAACTGCCTATAGGAAGGAAACAATGGTATTATATATCTGCATGTTGGTGGCAAGGACGAGTGTCGCTTCGGTATGATTGCGGTCCCTGGACTAGCTCATCGGTTTGGGTGGGTTGTTGGCCACTCGTTCTGCCTAACAGTAACAAAATTATCACGCCGAATGTGTGAGATGTTTAGGAAACAACAAAATAATTTCGAGTGTAAAATATATGTTCAGTCCCGTCAGTTCGTCGCTGTCCGTCAGTCAGATGGAGTCTACCCGCCCCTTCGACATGTGAATGCGAAGCCATGGCCGTTGCGTTGACTCCTCTCGTCTTACAACGACGCCCTTTCCTGAAAAGGTCCGTCTGTCAACTGTCTAGTCCGTCGGTCTTAATCTGTCCCTGAGTTAGTCATCACTCTCATGTCCTCTCGCACCTGGTCTGCTCCGCGATGATGGTACCAACATATTGAAGAAGAAGAGAAGAGAAGCTTACAACAAAGAAAATATACGTGTATGAGCCTGTCTCACTGGTACTCTACTCTTCTATTTGAATTCTCCAAAGTGTACGTACATATAGGTATACCTATATTATATTGTTACTCTACGGATTAGTTGTGAATATAGCTGGCGGGTCGCGGGTCGCGTATATAGTGCCGGGTTCGGTGAGACTTAACAAAAAGTTTTCTATGTGAAATTTGATAATTATTTCACAAAAATTGTTATAAAAAAAACCAAAATAAAAATAAATAAAAAAATGTGCTTTAAAATTACATTAATTTAGTATGCATAGGTTATTCGCCCCCTTTTTTTCACCATGTGTTCAAATGACGAAATAAAGGAAGGTTATGTGTGACAGAAAAATTAAGTTTGAATGCAAAAAGTACTGTGCGTAAGAGATATTAATCAGATATTATCTGAAGTACTAAAACGGTGTAAAAAAAGCAACTTGTTACATTAACAAAAAAAGGCAAAAAAAAGGAAATTCAATAAAAAAGCTAATAAAGGAAATATTTCTTGCTTCCTTTTTTTTGAAATTATAAAAAAATTGTTTATGAAATGTGTTATGAACTTATTGCAAATAATATTCTATATCCTTCTACAAGCATAATTTGATCAAACATTATTTTGCTTACAAAAAAAAAAGGTTTGAAAGGAAGCTCACTAGAAATTGGTAAGTAAAAAAACTATCTAAAATAATAAAAAAAGGTGACGATTTTTGTGTTTCTGGATTACGTCCTGGGTCGGAATCCTCGTACGTTTGTAGGCGGTCCTGCCGTGGTGGTGGTTCCTCTGGTCCTTTTCTTTCAGTTTTTTTTTGTGGTGTTGTTGTTTTTATATTTTTTTATTTTTTTTTTTGTTTTCTGTCGACCTGCAAATGGAAGATTTTTGTCATTATTCATCATAGGTTATTTCATTTTCTGTTTTCTTTTCAAACTTAAACTTATGTGTATACAATTGTACATATTTATATTATAATAAAAACTCAACATTTAATTATTGCATTGGGATTTATCTGCTTACCTCCAATTCTAGTTTATTTTCGCTGTTATTTATTTATTCAACTCCTGGCTACTTGGGAGCCTGCTCATACAATTTTTATTTCTCCTGTTTTTTTGTTAATTTCTTATTATCATCACTTCTTTTTTGTGATACAAAATATCCACACCTTTATTTCACTTACACTTTTTATTTTGGCTGTCGGCACTCAATAGGGTTATGTGTTATAATTCGTTAGCAACATTTAATTCAACAAAGATGACTAGATACGAAACTTACTCAAAATCACTCAAATTGCAGCTGAGAGCGTTCCCCCATCTTATATTCTAATGTTGGCAGGAGCGTCAGATCGGGGAACATTCAGCAGCTGATGTGCAAAACACACCAGTACCACTTTGTCAATAAAAAAATCCATTGCTTTTGTTTCTAAAGAAATTTGCTTTAGCAGTAAATTTTAAAGAAATTATTGTAATTTTATTCTTAAAACTTAATATAATTAAATATTTCACTGTTTCTCAATAAAATATTTTAGTGAAATTGTATTTAAAGACGTCGTTGTCTGTAATAAAATACCCAAATTATACCTAATAATCCAAAGAAGTCACTTTTCTATTACAGTGGCACTGTTCAGAAATGTTATAAAAAATGCGGATTTTTGGGCGCTCTCACGAAATAAAGAGTTTCGTATCTAGTCATCTTTGACGACAACATAGTCTGGCTGATCGCACTCACACAGGCGCATACTCCCCCGACTCATACTAACACACATACACCGTTCACATTATTTTCGGCATAAGGCTGTCGTTACATAGTTTTGTGGATGTAGTGGTAAAGCAGCAAAATTTTACAATATTAGTTCCGAAATGGTTACCTCCGTCTTGCAGGGTTGTTTGTTACGTGCTATTTCGCGGGCAACAAAATTTACAGGGTGACAGTGATCTTAGAATACGAAATAGTAAGAAAATTTACTGAATGGTAAATTTTAATACCAAAGTAAATTTTATTATCTCGATATAATAGGCCTGTAAAAAGGAATTCCAACGACAATTGTTTGTAAATTGTCAAAACAATAAACGATATGTGTGTCAAAATAAACCCTAAAAGACGGAGCTAACCATTTAACTGCTACATTCCTAAGATTTCGCCGCAGTGCCACTACATTCACAAAGCTACCCTACAAGATGGGTAAAAGTTAATTCACATTTGGTGTATCGATTACCTTTCACTTATGCATTTCGTAGCAGATACGTTAGCGTCGGGAACATTTTTAACCATTTCTCCTCTTCGCCGCATGTTGGTGTAATAATGTTATTCCCTCAATCTCATTACTTTACGACATAAAGAAAATATACTTTTCTGCTCTAATTGCATATTTGGTTTGGCAAAATGTGTGTTATTATTTGGTTAACAGCGCCTTTACATTACGTTATAACATTTGGTACTGTTGTACTCGTATAAACTGTTGGATGAGGCTTTGTATGCATTACCCATTTGTTACATAAAATTAATTGATTCGGTATTTGTTCGGCTATCCTCCGGTTAACTAAAATTTATTGATGGGATATTTTATGCCAAGCGAAAGGTTAGTATTTCGGATACCAATCGATTACCACTGCCGTATTATTTACTTACCAATTTCCATTGAAAAGAAAAATATATTTTTTAATGCATTTACTATTTATTTATTTATATGTATACAATTTTATATTTATAAATTTTTTGGCATTAACTTATGTCTGCTTACATTAGTTTCAGATATAATTAACATTTTTATTTCAAATAAAGCAAATACATATATAAATATATAAATTGTTATGAATTAGGTGAAAAAATCAACTTATTAAAAACGCATATTTGCAACGTGTTGCTCATTTTGCTATTTTCGGTCATCTTTGAATTTAACAAGCTTCCCAAAAGACAGCAATGACTTGAGTCACCGATAGGTTATCTTTCATGACATCCGCCAGGAAATTTAAAAAATAGGAATTACCTGAAAATATATTGTTAGTAAAAATATTGGTACGATATATGCCCGAAATGTGTGTGATGTAAGCTAACACATGAATTTTTAACATTATGTTAACATTGATAGTTATTTTGATGTTAAAAAATTTGTATGGAAATTCTAACCTAAAAGCCTTTGCATAAATAACTCTGTTAACAATATATATTTATACAAATGGTTTTATGTTAGTTGTTAAGAAATTTTTAGCGATGTTAAAATACATATGAGTATATATGTACGTATGTATACCTGGCACATGCACAACCAAAGTAAATAAATACTTTTTTAATAAATAAAATAGAATTTACATCATACATATGTACCCACATGCTAAATTTTTTTGTAAGTAAATTTTATTAGAATAAAAGATAATTAAATAAACTTTCTTTTAAAAATTTAATAGTCACAGATTCCAAGCACGGAAAAACTAAGAAATAAGGTATGTTCACAGCATCTGCATATTGCTTTGTGCATTGCAGTTTAAATTATAAGTAACATCAAAATAATAATATATAATTATTAAATTGTTTATTATAGGTTCGTTTGAATGGAGTAGAATCCACATAGAGTGTGAGTACAACCCATCCCAATTACGTTGTTCGTAATTCGCACTCCAAATACATTACTTTATTCGCCATACAAATTTTTGAGAGCGAATTACGCCAAATACCTTGCGAATTACCACAAAGCGTGCCGATTGCCATTTGTTCCTCCTACGGGATTACTAAGAGACTACCCTACAAGACGGATAGCTGTTGCCTAACATGTTATCCGCCTGTTACTTTACATACGAGCATTTGTTATTTGAGTTGTTACTTTTCTTCTAGACGTGGGAAAAAAATAACAAATTTCCCCGCTTTGTTTCACGTACGTGTGATTCTCTTTTTCATTCACTCGCATTGTATTTATCGGTATGCGATATATATTCGCCTTTTTTAATTTTCGTAAATTTTTGTTACCGTATTTGTAATACATCAGTTATTCAAAACAAGCACGTATGTTACTCGATCTGGCAGCAACTGGCTATTGAAAACAAATGTGCATGATATCGTATCTGCTACCCATGTGTTGTTGGAAACATAATCATTTGTTAGCATATCTATGGGCGGTGACTTATTCAAAACAAATGCATTTGTTAGCGGACTTGTCACCGGTGAGTTATTCAAAACAAATGTCTTTGTCACCAGACCTGTCACCGCTGAGTTATTCAAAACAAATGTCTTTGTTATCGGACTTGTTACTCATTAGTTATTAAAAAGAGATGTCTTGGTTACCCGACGTGTTACCCATAGCCTATTGACCTTTTACCTATATTTCCTTCAAAATGAAAAATAGCATTTTTATGTTTATTTTTGTTTATTAAAAATATAAATAATAAAAATTTACATATTTACATTTTTGATTTAAAAAGTTATAGTTTTTTTTATGAAATAATTAAATGAAAATTGTTAATTTAAATTATTTTTACATATATGCTCAACAAAATTAATGGCACATTCATTTGTAATACTTAATAGACAATGGTACTAAAATTTTGTCTAACTAAAAATAAGTTTTAGAGTAATTAAAATATTAAGACAGCTGCTCCGGCGGAAAAACCCCACTCCATTGGAAATATCATGTGGTGTAGGACCTGGTTGAACCAACGTTGTTGTTAACTCGGTTTTATTCGTGACAGCTATCTACGCCAGTAAAGAAGAAGTATACCAATGGAATCTGAAATATACAAAAAATAATTATTATGATGTATTTTACTGATTTTTTATCTTTATTGCCAGCATATACGACCGGTTAATATAATACAATTAATCGCAATAAAAGCTTTACAAAGAACATCGCTATTTGCATACATTATTTGTGTATGCTTGGTACATACGTAACAAAAATGTAAAATTTTTACGAAAAAATAAAAGTTTTTTAATAATATATATCATGAAATAAAAGATAATTAAATAAACTATCTTCCAAAACTCATTTAAACAAATTTGAGTTAAATATTCAAACAAAAAAGAACTTTTGTTACACCATTGCTTTTCTACACTCGGATATATGTAGGACTGGCATATGCAATACAAAAGTGCAAAATTTTCACAAAAAAATTAAATTTTTTTAAAATAAATTTCCCCAGACTAATAGACAATTAAATAAACTTTAATTTAAAATTCATTTTATTTAATTTAAGTTAATTTTTTTAACAAAAACAGAGCTTTTGTTACAACATTGCCAATTTGTACATACATACGAATATATGAATGACCGGCACATGCACAACAAAAATGCAAAATTTTTACAATTAAATAAATTTTTTTTTAAATAAATTTCATCAAGCTAAAAGAGAATTAAATAAACTTTATTTTAAATTTGATTTTAACTAATTTAAGTTAAATGCTTAAACAAAAAAAAAACTTTTGTTAAAACATTGCCAATTTGTACACACGCATATACGAGTATGTATGACTGACACATGCACAACAAAAAGCTAACATTTTTACCAAAAAAAACATTTTTTTTAAATAAGTTTGATTAAAATTAAAGACAATTGAACAAACTTTCTTTTAAATTTAATTTTAACAAATTTAAGTTAAACAATTTATCACAATAAAAGGTTTTCAAAGACCTTGCTATTTGCATATACGTTTAGTACATGCTTACATGTACATATGTATGCTTGGCACATAAACAACAAATGTAGAATTTATACAAAACAATTTCTTTACACTGCAACTACGGCCAAATGGATACCGACTCTCGCACTAAGTTATATACGATTTTTGCTGTAGCTTCAAACAATAATAAATGAAAAACTTACTTTTTGATTATTTATGAAGGACGTTTTGCGATGATAATCCTGTCGATGATATTCGTATTAATTCACTTGAAGCTTGCGTTGATAATCCAAATAAAATGCTGTGATGTGGTGGCTATTGATTCGATGAACATCGCTGAAATAAAGAATATTGTTATTCTCATAAAACCAAAAATAAAACGTAAATATCATATGTACATACATATGTACATATGCGCACATTCGTCTTTATGCACATACGTATGTAGATATGCATATGTTGTTATTTTACGTTATTTCTTGATCTAATGTTGCTACAGCTAATAAAGAAATTATTAAGAAACAAATAATTAATTATTATTTATAAATTTATTTATATTTATATTTATATATTATATAAAATAACACATCTCACCTCTCAGCGTCTTCAGTTGAAAAAGTAAATGGCGGAAAATTTTCAAAGGCCATATTTGAAAATGTGTATACGCACATTTCTTTCTAATGTACTAGACAATCGTTATCGATATATGGTACTCGTCTTACTACAGAAACTGCCTATAGGAAGGAAAAAATAGTTTTGTGGATGTAGTGGTAAAGCAGCAAAATTTTACGATATTAGTTGTCAAATGGTTACCTCCGTCTTGCAGGGATATGTTGTTATTTTACCTTATTTCTTGATCTAATGTTGCTCCCACTCTGCCACAGCTAATAAGGAAATTATTAAGAAACAAATAATTAATTATTATTCATAAATTTATTTATATTTTATAAAATAACACATCTCACCTCTCAGCGTCTTCAGTTGAAAAAGTAAATGGCGGAAAATTTTCAAAGGCCATATTTGAAAATGTGTATACGCACATTTCTTTCTAATATACTAGGCAATCGTTTTCGATATATGGTACTCGTCTTACTACAGAAACTGCCTATAGGAAGGAAAAAATAGTTTTATGGATGTAGTGGTAAAGCAGCAAAATTTTACGATATTAGTTGCCAAATGGTTACCTCCGTCTTGCAGGGTATTTCACCTCTATACGATATTAGTAAGAGATTATTTCACCGCTTGTTAACAGCGAACTACCAGAGACTGACAAATTATTTAAAGAAGAATAATATTTGGGAGACAATTTCTGTAAATGAAAATGTAGGCTAAATATGCGTTACATATTTATTGTCTTTTAGTAATTTTTGTAGTATTTATTAAATAAATATGCATAAATAAACAAAAAATATTTACTTTATAATAACAATAAAAATAAAAAAAATGTGAATAACATATGGACTCCTTCCAAAGGAACTTGAACCTGCGTCAAAAGCAAAAAAAACCGAAAATAAATTTAGCTCACACGCCTACTGATTCTGCCATATCTTTATAACAAAAGTATCTGCATCATCTGCATTTATTTATTCATGAATAGAGTTTTTAACATATTAATGAGACTTTTGATTAAGTTAAATCTGAAATACATTTATTTGTACATAAGAACGTATGTACATACATATACTATACAAAAGCTAACCTGCCTCAAGAAATACATGTATGCATACATACATATGTATGTACATATATATATTCATAAGCAAATGTATACGCATATGCAAATACATACAAACACATTATTTGCATGAAAACTACTCCATCTCGCTAAAGACTTCTCTCGCCTAAAAGCGAAGAACTGAAATAATATAGTACAACAATAACATTTTCATACAACCAAGTAAAGTGCGTTCATTCATAAACACCACCGCACATACTATGCCAACAAGTTGCTTCTTCGCGACAGTGCCAAAAAAAATACCCTAAATCATCATGGTCGCGAAAAGTGACGCAACAACAAACAACATTCATTAACATACCCTTTTCCCTTCAACCCGTAACATTCATGTTGCGTCTACAAGCATTGCTTCAAATTCTTGCTACTGGCAAAAATTCTTTCACCGTCAACAGAAATGAAGCGAATCGGCATCGTGCTACTAAATTTGCTGTTCGCCTATTACTTCATATAGCACAGCAAGCAATTCCCTTGCCTTCGCGACGGACAAAATGCTAAAATTTTAAAATTTTAGAATATTTGATATTTTGTCGCAAACTCATACATTGAAAGCTCTCTATGTGTATACGAAAAACATATACATAAACCTTTATATATATATACCTTTCACCCACAAGCCGTTTCGGTCAGAAATTTTGTCAAAAGTCAGAAATTGATGTTAAACTCACTTCGAAGTGGAAACACATACATTCAAAGCAAATTCAAGCATTTTAATATGTATACGCGAAACGCACACAACCTTAATAATGCCCAAGCCTTCCTTTTTCATCCCGCCATATCCGTAAACTCTTGCCGTAAACCATTTGCGCTGGATTCGCTTGAATGTCTTCCTTGAACGTTGATCGAAGTCCAAGCATAATTAGTGGTAATTCGTCTGAACAGTTTCGTGTGTCTTTACATTTTAATGCGGCTTGAAGCGTTCGAGGAAATCGTTCCACCAATCCATTGGACTGCGCGTGATATGCCGTGGTGCGTAGATGACGTATGCCTAATCTGGTACTGAGTTGGTAAAAGATTTGACTTTCAAATTGTCGCCCTTGGTCTGTTGTGATTTTCGAAGGTACGCCGAATCGGGATATCCACGTTTGAATTAGTGTAGTGGCGATGGTTTCGGCTGTTATATTCCTTATCGGGACTGCTTCTGGCCATCGAGTGAATCTGTCAACGACTGTTAACAAATACCGGTAATCATTCGACGATGGTAATGGACCGACAATGTCGACGTTTATGTGATCGAAACGCGATTCTGTTGTGTCATATTTTTCAATCGTGGTTCTATTGTGGCGCTGAATTTTCGATTTTTGGCAAGGAATGCACTCTCTTTTCCAAGCTGCAACGTCGTGATGTATATTTGGCCGGACAAATCGTTCCTTGATGAGCCTCGATGTAGCACGAATGCCGGGATGTGAAATGTTGTGGATGGCATTGAAAATATCCTTGCGGTATGACATCGGAATAAAAGGCTTGCATTTGTTGTTTATTACTTGACAATAAATTTGTTGGTCCGAGTTGTTTAAAGGTATTTCAACCAGCGTTATACCAAATTGGTTATTCCCTTCAATGATGGACTTAAGTTCTGTATCAGCTCGCTGCTTTGATGCAATGACGTCATAGTCGATGGCGTCATGTTGGATTGCGTTTAGTCGTGATAGAAAATCGGGAACTATATTTTCATTTCCTTTTACGTGCCGTATATCGGTCGTAAATTGGCTGATGTAATGTAAATAACGAAGATGTCTTGGGTCTGCTTTATCAGACTTCTGTTTAAAAGCGAATGTAATCGGTTTGTGGTCGGTGTAAATTATGAATGTTCTGCCTTCGAGCTGATCGCTGAAATATTTAACGCTTTTGTAAATAGCGAAAAGCTCTCCAGAATAAGTACTCCGTTACGTTGGGATTCAGTCAATTTTAGCGAAAAAAATCCTAGGGGCCTTGCTTTGTTGTTTTTTATTTGATGTAGAACGCCCCCGATACAATTATCCGATGCGTCGACAGATAGTGTAAGTGGCACGTTTACTTGTGGATGTGCGAGTAGAGTTGCGTTAGCCAGCTTTGATTTGAAATCGTTGAATGCAGCGCGTGATTCGTCTGTCCACTGAATGACTCGTTTGTCGTTTTTGATGTTGCCTGGTATTAAAGCTTGTAGAATACTTTGAGTATGAGCGGCTCCTTGTATGAACCTTCGATAAAAATGTATCAATGCGACGAAATGTCGTAGATCCTTTGCGATTGTGGGTTCCTTGTAGGTCCTTATTGCTTGAACTTTTTCTGGTAGTGGCAATATTCTGTTTAGAGTGACCAAATGACCAAGATACTTTACAGTAGTTTGGTCGAAAACACATTTTGCGGCATTAATTGTTAGACCGTTTTGCTGAAGTGGTTCGAAAACTGTTCTAAGATGTTGTTGATGTTCGGCTTCATTGCTCGACGCTACGCAGATATCGTCAAGGTATGGTATGACGAAATCGAGTCTTCTGAGGACGCTATCGATGTGTCGTTGGAATGTTTGGCCGGCGTTACATAAACCAAATGTCATGTAACGAAATTCGAATAGTCCTAAAGGTGTTGTTATGGCTGTTTTTTCGATGTCATCAGGGTGCATAGGTATTTGGTGGTAGGCTCTTTCCAAACCGATCGTTGAGAAAATGGTTTTGTCTGCAAATGTTTGATTAAATGTTTGAATATTTGGAATCGGATACCTATCTTTTTCGGTTATTGCGTTTAATGCCCTGAAATCTCCACAAGGTCTCCACGTTTTGTCTTTTTTTGGAGCCATGTGAAGTGGTGACGCCCATGGACTCTTGGATGGCTGGCAAATACCCCTTGCGATGAGATATTCGAATTCTGCTTTGGCGATCTTCACTTTTTCGGGCGTAAGCCGGCGTGGCTTGGCATACACTGGTGGACCGTGGGTGATAATATGATGAAATGTGGTGATTTTCGAGATTGGTTTATTTCGTGATGGTGCGAATAGCTCTTTGAATTCGGAGAGTAAGCTTGAGTATTTATGCGAGTCAGTAACGAATTTGATGCCTACGTTGCTTTCGAATCGGGTTACGCCATTTGCGTGGAGTTTTGTTGTTTTATCGATCAGTAGTCGGTTTTTTAAATCTACCAGCAGGTCATAGTGCGTCAAAAAATCTGCCCCAATTATTGGCGTTTTTACGTCTGCTACGCAAAATGTCCATACAAACGGTCGTCGGAGGCCAAGATTAAATTTTATCGTTTTCTGCCCGTATGTTCGTATTTGTGTTCCATTCGCTGCATAAATCGGCTGAGTCCTTGACGGGCTACACTTGAAGTTGGATGGATTTGCTGGAATTACTGAGATGTCCTCACCGGTGTCGATAAGAAATTGTTGGTCGTCAGTAAGGTTTCGAATGAAAAGACGTTACCGTTGCCGAGCTGACAAGTGCATCTCGTAGCTTGAGCTGGCATTTCTAGTTTTTTTCGTCATGTTGTGTATCAGCGGCGTTGCGGTCAAATTTGCATGGTGGTCTGCATTTGTGAGCGCTTGACCCATATTTGTAGTGATACCAACAAATGTCGTGATTTTCGCGGCTTCTAGAATTTGATCGTGTTGGTGTTTGTCGGCAACGGCTCTCACGATATGGTTGTTTCATTTCACGGATGTTTCGATTAAGCGCGTCAATTTGACGTTTGATTTCTTCCATTTGACTTGTTTTGATATCGTTAGTTGATCGTGCGGTTGCAGTCAGCTGTGAGTTTTGATGTATTGCATGTAAATATGTATTGCTGCTTCTGGTAGCTTCCATAATGCGGTCAGCCATTGTTGCTGCGTTAATTAAGGTTATGTGCTCGTCTGCAGATAATATCGCTCGTATTTGTTCCGGAAGGTTTCGTAGCCACAACTGCTTCAAGAGTTCGTCTGTTACTGGTGTTGCTGCCGCTCTTGTACGCATCTCGGCCAACAACTGTGACGGCTTACGGTCGCCGAGCGAGAGATCACCAAGTAATTTTGTAAGTTTAGTTTGTGTACTGTCAGCAAACTCGTTTATGATCCGAGCCTTTAGACTTTCGTACATTTCGTTTCGTGCTGGTGGATTAATGCGAAAATCTGCTAGCTTGTACATGACACATGTGGGTAGTTGTCCGATTATGGTGTAGTACCGTTTTTTGTCGGAAATAATTCCTGCTGCTTCGAAGGCTGCTTCGACTTGCCAGAACCATAAGTCCGTATGTTCTTCGACGAAATCTGGAAGTTTAACTTTTCCTTGGTCGAGAGTGTCCACACGCGTTGTTAACTCTGTCGCTGCATGAACTGGCTCTAAGTTACCCAGAGGAACAGGTGCGTGATCTTCGTCGTTCATATTTTCTTACCGTTCACTTTTTATCACGTCGGGGTCACCAGTAAGGCGTTTTAACTTCCTTATATTCGGATTTCTTTAATAAATCGAGATTAATTAATTAACTCTTAAGTTTTCTAAAAACACGTCTTTATTCGCTGAAGTACAAACCCTGCAAGACGGAGGTAACCATTTCGGAACTAATATCGTAAAATTTTGCTGCTTTACCACTACATCCACAAAACTATTTTTTCCTTCCCATAGGCAGTTTCTGTAGTAAGACGAGTACCATATATCGATAACGATTGTCTAGTACATTAGAAAGAAATGTATGTATACACATTTTCAAATATGGCCTTTGAAAATTTCCGCCATTTACTTTTTCAACCGAAGACGCTGAGAGGTGAGATGTGTTTTTTTATAAAATATAAATAAATTTGTAAATAATAATTAATTTTTATTTTCTTAATAATTTCTTTATTAGCTGTAGCAGAGTGGGTG
The DNA here is from genome assembly GCA_037013455.1 of Ceratitis rosa. Lineage (NCBI taxonomy): Eukaryota > Metazoa > Arthropoda > Insecta > Diptera > Tephritidae > Ceratitis > Ceratitis rosa. The sequence continues at coordinate 2,692,955 of JAWMAG010000035.1, read as the reverse complement.
CAACTTTAGATCAAGAAATAAGGTAAGATAACAACATATGCATATGTGTATATATACGTACTTGCATAAAGACGAATGTGCGCATATGTACATATGTATGTACATATGATATTTACATTTTATTTTTGGTTTTATGAGAATAACAATATTGTTTATTTCAGCGTTGTTCATCGAATCAGCCACCACAACACAGCATTTGATTTGGAAAAAACGCAAGCTTCAAGTGTATTAATACGAATATCAAAGATTATCATCGGAAAACGTCCTTCATAAATAATCAAAACGTAAGTTTTTCATTTATTAATGTATATGTATATAACTTAGTGCGAAAGTGTTAAAATTAAATTTAAAAGAGAGTTTGTTCAATTGTCTTTAAGTTTAATCAAACTTATTTAAAAAAAATTGTTTTTTTGCGAAAATTTGGCATTTTTGTATTGCATTTGCCAGTCATACACATATGAGGGTGTACAAATTTAGCTGTGCAACAAAAGTAAATTTTTTGTTTAAACATTATACTTAAATAAGTTAAAATCAAATTTAAAATAAAGTTTATTTAAATATCTTTTAGTTTGATGTAATTTATTTAAAAAAAATTTTATTTTATTGTGAAAATTTTACATTTTTCTTGTGCATGTGCCAGTCATTCATATATTCGTATGTACAAATTGGCAATGTTGTAACAAAAGTTCTGTTTTTGTTAAAAAAAATTAACTTAAATTAATTAAAATGAATTTTAAATTAAAGTTTATTTAATTGTCTATTAGTTTGAGGAAATTCATTTTAAAAAAATTTGATTTTTTTGTAAAAATTTTGCACTTTTGTATTGCATGTGCCAGTCCTACATATGTCCGGGTGTAGAAAAGCAATGGTGTAACAAAAGTTCTTTTTTTGTTTGAATATTTAACTTAAATTTGTTTAAATGAGTTTTGGAAGATAGTTTATTTAATTATCTTTTATTTCATGTTATATATTATTAAAAAAAAATTATTTTTTCGTAAAAATTTTACAATTTTGTTACGTATGTACCAAGCATACACAAATAATGTATGCAAATAGCTATGTTCTTTGTAAAGCTTTTATTGCGATTAATTATATTATATTATATGCTAGCAATAAAGATAAAAATTCAATAAAATACATCATAATAATTATTTTTTGTATATTTCAGATTCCATTGGTATACTTCTTCTTTACTGGCGTAGATTTCTGTCACGATTAAAACCAAGTGAACAATGCCGCCTGTTCAGCCAGGTCTTACTAAGCATGATATTTCTAACGGAGTGGAGGTCTTCCTCTGAAGCGGCTGTCTTAATATTTTAAGTACTCTAAAACTTATTTTTAGTCAGTCAAAATTCTAGTACCATTGTCTATTAAGTATTAGAAATGAATGTCCAATTAATTTTGTTAAGCATATGTATATGTAAAAAGAAGTTAAATTAACAATTTTAATTTAATTATTTGATAAAAACAAACTAAATTTTTAAATCAAACTTGTAAATATGTATATTTTATTATTTATATTTTCAATAAACAAAAATAAACTTAAAAAATTATATTTTTCATTTTAAAGGAAATATAGGTAAAAGGTCAATAGTCAATATGGGTAACCCGTCCGATAACTAAGACATTTGTTTTAAATAAGTCACCGGTGACAGGTCCGCTAACAAATGCATTTGTTTTGAATAAGTCACCGGTGACAGGTCCGCTAACAAATGCATTTGTTTTGAATAAGTCACCGCCCATAGATATGCTAACAAATGATTATGTTTCCAACAACACATGGGTAGCAGATACGATATCATGTACGTTTGTTTTCAATAGCCAGTTGCTGCCAGATCGAGTAACATACGTGCTTGTTTTGAATAACAGATGTATTATAAATACGGTAACAAAAATATACGAAAATTAAAAAAGGCGAATATATGTCGCATACCGATAAATACAATGCGAGTGAATGAAAAAGAGAATCACACGTACGTGAAACAAAGCGGGGAAATTTGTTATTTTTTTCCCACGGCAAGAAGAAAAGTAACATTTCAAATAACAAATGCACGTATGTAAAGTAACAGGCGGATAACATGTTAGGCAACAGCTACCCGTCTTGCAGGGAAGGAAAAGAGAAAGAGTTATTAATGGCAGTAATGACAAATCAAGTATGCTTGGGCGGTGCTGCCCAGTTAATGTATTCGCCGTTAGTGGCGTTCACGAACTTAACCGCCACAGTGGCTTGCCGGTAAAAGCAGACACAAACTTAAATTTTTTCAATACAAACAAACAAATGCGGGTAACTTGTATTTGCGCTTCTACATCAATCAGATGATAATATGAAAAGGTACTGAAATTCCAATTATAATAATAATACAATTTTCTAAACCTATTTGGTTCATTATGGCGGCCGCGATAGCCGAGTGGTTAGCATTGCGTACTGACATTCGGAAGGCTCGGGTTCATATCCCAGTGCCAGCAACATCTAAAAGTTATGGAAAATTAATTTAAATAAAAATATAAGTTAATTTTTCGAATTGCGGTCGCCCCTCGGCAGGGAATGTCCACCCCTCCGAGTGTATTTCGGACATGAAATAAAAATCTCCTCGTAAAAAACCATCAGCCGTTCGGAGGCGGCTTAGTATAAACTGTAGGTCCCTCCATTTGTTGGAAAAATATCAAGACGCAAAACAACAAATTGGAGGAGGAGCTCGGCCGAAAATCGCTTCAGCGGTTACAAAGTGCCAATTATATATTATTACATATATTATATATATATATATATATATATATATATATATATGGTTCATTTAGTATTTTATTATAATATTATTATTAAAAATTTTTAATATCTTATAAATCATAAAAATATCAATGAAAAGATATTTATCTAATGGTAAACAAGACAAATACCAAATGCTGACGGTAAAACCACACATTCCTGGAGAGGTTTAAATTTTTGACGTCAAATAACACAAAAAATTGAAAAAACTGTGAATTTTAATCATTTTAATGTAATATCTCAAAAAATTGTATTTTATTTTGAAAAATATATTTTCGTCTAGTTTGATAATTCAATGATAATGTTAATTTAAATGCAGAAGCTTGCATTTCTGAGCAAGTTTATTATTGTCTTGCTTAGAAATGTTTACAAACAGAGCCAATTCTGTTAATTTTTGGCGGCAGTGGTGAAATAGTCTCTTATTTCTTTCGTCGATTCTGGCAGTTCACATTCTACGTTCTCAGGAATTACCACCAAACGTTTGTCTTTTCTAATTTTTATCGGAAATTCATCGCAATAAGCTGACTAGCTGATATACCTAAATTGGAGCGTCAATAAGTAGCGCTCAAAGTTGACGCTGCATTATTGTATTTCCATGAGGATTTTTGACAGTTGTTTAGCGCTCAACACTCCGATTTAGGGATAGCAGAAACTTTGAGCTTACACGGGAAAACTTTTTGTCGACTAAACACTCGTTTGTAAAGATGGCGACCACGAAAGGGGCACCGTACGATGACGGTTGTGGTCGTTCAACACATTTTGTGTTTCTATTCGTCTCTGTAGATTCTGACATTTCTTTTTATTTTATTTTTCATAACCATTGAAGCAGAGAACTTTGAATTGATTGTAACTGTTTTAAACACATATATATGCAAACATATATGGCCTATGCGTATTGTAAAGACCCCAAAATCTTAGATGTTGGAGCCCTTACAACAATACAAGAAAATATATGTATGTATGTACATATAAACCTGATATGAATTCGAATACACATGTACATACATACATATGCATATATGTATTAATAACATTTTAAGTTTAATAAGTAATTATACATATATATGTATACACATTTTATGAATTCCGCTTTATGCGTATTCGCTTTGCTTTCACTAGAAGAAACATGTTCAAATATGAATTTATACGAACATGCATATGTAGATACCTACACACACACATAGCTTTAAGGAAAACTGTTCATAGTCATGAATTGTTTTTATAAAAGAACATTCTGCCTGCGCGCAGAATTGTATAAAAGGCGAGGAAAATTTAAAGAAAATTGCGTGGCCTTTGTGTCGTCCACAGGTATACTTGCCCGTGGGATCAACACCACCGGCAAATGTGGTGTCCCTGAGGGTTTTCACCTCACGAACACTTAGTTATACTCCACTGAGGGATTTCACCTCACTGGAAAGGGGGCTAGTAGAGGGTTTTCACCTCCACAGTCCATACGACCAAATAGATACATGTTTAGTAAAAATTTAGAGATTATATATATATTTATATTACTAAGAAATAATATTAATAAATTTGTTGTAGCGTAAAATAGCGTGTTGATATATTAGGATAACCTTGGCAAGGCTGCGCTAACCCCAGCCATGTGGAAAACTCCGTTACAGTATATGTATCTAATTATTAATATTTCAGATAATAAAGCTTGCAGATAAAGTTGAATAAATGCAAGAAATATCAGAATGTATTGAGAAAGAATGAATGAGTGTCGGTATGTTTCGAGCCGATTTAAAAGCATTCCAATTCTCCAACGTAGGTGTCTTTTTCCATATGGAATGAAGTTTATTACGTAATTTAATTGGCTTCAGATATTTTGAGGTACACCATGGACAGAACCGAGATTTACCAGTGACTGTACGAAGGGGCACATGCCTCTCGAAAGCAGAAAAAGTCCAGTTTTCCATCGGTAGATGGATATACTCAACACTCGCTCCAGTCTGCACCATACAATTCAGAAATAAGTAAATTAGTTTGGTGAGGATTGTACACACAAGAAACAAAAGTCTGGATTTTTTTCCACTTACCTCTACACTTAAATATTAATTATCACTATCAGCAGATTTCGCAAGTAATTTCATAGAATAACTGTCCCTGCAAAATATTGCAACTTCACCTCCTCTTCTTCCTGGTCTGCCATTACGTATTAATTTGTAGTTTTTTATGTTAGTAGAAAAGTAACATAAATCTTCATAATCCATTTTATTCAAACTCAGACTCCACGCATTGAAATGGACTATGTTAAATCCACTGTTTTGTTTACATAGCTCATCAATCATGAGACTGCTTAGGACAGCTGTTTTGCTAGCTCCCCAAGAATAAAAACAAAAGCAACCTCAAGAATAGCAATAGAATACCTGGAAAAGTGAATAACCATTTTTCAAAAACAAGCAAATAGAATAGATATATTAAACATATGTTAAGCTACGAGATAAATATTAATATAAACACAACAAATTAATTTTAACGAAATTGCTGAAGATAATCAAAATTTCCTATTTTGCATGCAGTGGAGTCTGTAGCGCTTCTAACAACTACATCTCCTCTTATAGAGAACACCGACTGCAGCGACGTTTCTGTTTTAAGCCTTCTTGTAGAATTTTTATGTTCCCAACAGACAGGCTTTTGAAAATGTTAAACTTGGCATCAATTCCTATAGATGTAAGAGGAATAGACGATTTTATTCTCTTACGACATTCAGAGAATGCGCAAAGAGTACGCTTGCGATCAGCAGAAGAATAAATTATTAATTTTATGATTATCGTATTAGACTTTTTTATTTTGAAGGCATGACGTAACTGTGGTACCATAAAGTCGATGGAGAGACAGACTTGATTGAAGATGCTCTTGATGTCCTCCCCCTCTGTAAATGGTACACCAAAAGCAATTGCATCTGCCTGAGAACTCTCATTTCTGTTTGACAGCAAGTTTATTGTTGTTTGCAGTTTCCGCATCTCACCTTCTTGTTGTCTTACATCAGCCTCCAGTCTCGAAAGCGCTCAGCAGACTCATTGCACTTCAGATTTAATGCATTGACTATTCACTCAGCTTCTTCATGAGCATTTCATGCATATCATTGATTTTGCAAGAGAAAGTGTTAAAAAGTGAATGCTTCTCTTCTGTTTGCATTTTCACTCTCTCCTCCAAATCTCGTACTGCAGTCAGTAAAGTGGGGGGAGCATTATTACAGTGATCGTCAAGCTTAAGAGATTTGGCGAACGGTGATTCTCTGCTAGCAAGGCTGCATTGGTTGGCAGATTTAATTAAAAAGTAAATTGACGAATATAAACACAAATACACAAATATATGCGAAAAGAACCACTTCAACGGGCAGACAAACTAACAAACTGTCACACTGAAGCAATACCAAGAATTGTTACTTTAATAACCACCGAGATAATATTAAATTCTCGAGCGTAGACAAAACACGCCCGTCCGCAATGATTGCTTATGTGGCTATATTCAAGGATAACGTGTTAGGTAATGATTTTTATTTGTGTGGTTTAGCTATCATAATTATCTGCGACTTTTTCCATATTTGTGGATAATATCCTAGCTTTGATATGGTAACGAGAGTAATACTTGGCAATTCTTTTAGCATTTTTGGTGAAATATGATCGTCTCCTGCAGATTTTTTCGTATTTAAGGCGGTAATAATATATACAGATGCTCCGCAAGTAACAGTGTATCTTGGAGCAGTATGATTAGATGACGAAGGTGTAATATTGGTAGCATTATTTGGTTGAAATACCGCACTGCGGTGCTCTGCAAAACAAGACGCCTATTTTTCATTCGTTCTGGCCCATAAATCGTTACCGGCGGCTTAAGGTTTTTACGAGCTTTCCATAGAGATTTTTTCGTAGAAACTTTGGGAGACAGAGACGTTATAAGATTTATAATATGTCTTTCTTTTTCGTATCTTGAGCTTGTTTTCTGCCAACTTAAATCGGATTTTTGCATCGGAAGATCGGTAGGCTTGCCATTTGGTTTTGTTTTCTGCTCTGTTGTGGCTATAGTTACTTAGCAACAGCAGTATACTGTTTCTATATCTCGTTTTCAATATCAGTTTCCATCTTTATTTCCGGGTTGGTCTGCATATAACTGCATATAACTGCTTATGTATTTTTTATATCTAAGCCAATTAGTTCTGAATGAAGCAGGTCAAAAAACGAGCTCACTTTCAATTGCTTGTTCGTTCAATTTAATGATTACCCTGCAAGACGGGGGTAACCATTTCGGAACTAATATCGTAAAATTTTGCTGATTTACCACTACATCCACAAAACTATTTTTTCCTTCCTATAGGCAGTTTCTGTAGTAAGACGAGTACCATATATCGATAACGATTGTCTAGTATATTAGAAAGAAATGTGCGTATACACATTTTCAAATATGGCCTTTGAAAATTTTCCGCCATTTACTTTTTCAACCGAAGACGCTGAGAGGTGAGATGTGTTTTTTTTATAAAATATAAATAAATTTGTAAATAATAATTAATTATTTGTTTTTTAATAATTTCTTTATTGGCTGTAGCAGACGCAACTTTAGCAATTTTAGATCAAGAAATAAGGTAAGATAACAACATATGCATATGTGTATATATACGTATGTGCATAAAGACGAATGTGCGCATATGTACATATGATATTTACGTTTTATTTTTGGTTTTATGAGAATAACAATATTGTTTATTTCAGCGTTGTTCATCGAATCAGCCACCACAACACAGCATTTTGTTTGGAAAAAAACGCAAGCTTCAAGTGTTTAATACGAATATCAAGTATTATCATCGGAAAACGTCCTTCATAAATAATCAAAACGTAAGTTTTTCATTTATTAATGTTTGAAGCTACGGCAAAAATCCTATATAACTTAGTGCGAAAGTGTTAAAATTAAATTTAAAAGAAAGTTTGTTCAATTGCCTTTAAGTTTAATCAAACTTATTTTAAAAAAATTGTTTTTTTTTGTGAAAATTTGGCATTTTTGTATTGCATGTGCCAGTCATTCATATATTCGTATGTATGTACAGATTGGCAATGTTGTAACAGAAGTTCTGTTTTTGTTTAAAAAAATTAACTTAAATTAATTAAAATGAATTTTAAATTAAAGTTTATTTAATTGTCTATTAGTTTGAGGAAATTCATTTTAAAAAAATTGATTTTTTTTGTAAAAATTTTGCACTTTTGTATTGCATGTGCCAGTCATACACATATGAGGGTATACAAATTTGGCAATGTAACAAAAGTTAATTTTTTGTTTAAACATTTAACTTAAATTTGATTAAATGAGTTTTAAAATAAAGTTTATTTAATTATCTTTTAGTTTGATGAAATTTTTTTTAAAAAATTTAATTTTTTTGTGAAAATTTTGCACTTTTGTGTTGCATGTGCCAGTCCTACATATATCCGGGTGTAGAAAAGCAATGATGTAACAAAAGTTCTTTTTTTGTTTGAATATTTAACTCAAATTTGTTTAAATGAGTTTTGGAAGATAGTTTATTTAATTATCATTTATTTCATGATATATATTATTAAAAAAAATTTTATTTTTTCGTAAAAATTTTACATTTTTGTTACGTATGTACCAAGCATACACAAATAATGTATGCAAATAGCTATGTTCTTTGTAAAGCTTTTATTGCGATTAATTGTATTATATTAACCGGTCGTATATGCTAGCAATAAAGATAAAAAATCAATTAACTACAACATAATAATTATTTTTTGTATATTTCAGATTCCATTGGTATACTTCTTCTTTACTGGCGTAGATAGCTGTCACGATTAAAACAAAGTGAACAATGCCGCCTGTTCAGCCAGGTCTTACTAAGCATGATATTTCTAACGGAGTGGAGGTCTTCCTCTGAAGCGGCTGTCTGAATATTTTAATTACTCTAAAACTTATTTTTAGTTAGTCAAAATTCTGGTACCATTGTCTATTAAGTATTAGAAATGAATGTACAATTAATTTTGTTAAGCATATGTATATGTAAAAAGAAGTTAAATTAACAGTTTTAATTTAATTATTTGATAAAAACAAATTAAGTTTTTAAATCAAACTTGTAAATATGTAAATTTTTATTATTTATATTTTTAATAAACAAAAATAAACTTAAAAATTGCTATTTTTCATTTTAAAGGTAATATAGGTAAAAGGTCAATAGTAAATATGGGTAACACGTCGGGTAACAAAGACATCTGTTTTCAATAACTAATGAGTAACAAGTCCTATAACAAAGACATTTGTTTTAAATAAGTCACCGGTGACAATGATTATGTTTCCAACAACACATGGGTAGCAGATACGATGTCATGTACATTTGTTTTCAATAGCCAGTTGCTGCCAGATCGAGTAACATACGTGCTTGTTTTGAATAACAGTTGTATTACAATAAACGAAAATTAAAAAAGGCGAATATATGTCGCATACCGATAAATACAATGCGAGTGAATGAAAAAGAGAATCACACGTACGTGAAAAAAACCGGGGAAATTTGTTATTTTTTTCCCACTGCTAGAAGAAAAGTAACAATTCAAATAACAAATGCACGTATGTTAAGTAACAGGCGGATAACATGTTAGGCAACAGATACCCGTCTTGCAGGGTATTGAGGAATGATCAGAAGATAAGTCAGCACAGGTTGAAACCTATCTACGTTTTTAGTTACTGCAAAGTCAATCAAGTCAGGTAATTTCCTTGCGTCTGTAGGCCAGAAAGTTGGTTGTCTTGGGGAGTTAAAATTGTGTCTATTTATATAACTGACGATCTATGAGTATGCTTCGCATTGTAATCGCCTTCAGCTAAAAATCTATCTCCCGTAGTCATGAAAAATCCATCTCCCAGAGTCGCTAAATTGTTTTTCTGTTATTACGAACTGACAGTAAATCGCAGCCAAAGTAAGGCCAACCCCTCTATTTTTAAGGGTGTTCGAAGTTGACTGCAACCAATTTGTGGAGAAGGAATGAAGAAAACTACTTTAAATAGTTCCTTATGAGTATATCTGTATGTACTACAATCTGCTTTGCCATCTAGGGAATTAGTGCTGTAGAACTTAAACCCAGGGATATAAAAATTATACTTATATACTTCCGATAAAAGCATTAAATCAATTTTGCGAATCTGTAAAAATAATTTGAATGCTAATTTATGCTGGTTTACAGCATTGGCTTGTATACCTTGAGCTAGTTTAGATTTCAAATCTTCATAAACCGAACAACCTCTATAATTAGCGGTGTGATTGTCACCGCAATTGCTACACTTTTTTTTTGCATCCGTTTTATTCAAGGGGCACTTGGTAGAATGGTGGAGATCACCACATGCTACGCAGACGGTACGTAATGTGCAATAGGATTTTGAGTGACCGAATTCCTGACAGTTTATGCATTGTACGGGGCCATTTCATTTGAGTGCTTCTTCCACCGTGATTCTTCACGATTCACTTCCACAGGAAGAATTAAAATATGAAAATGGGAACACTTACATATTTCACGTAATTTTGATTATCTTTTCCAGTTACTCACTGTGTATTCATTGGCATGAGATACTTTCGTTACGTTGAAGCGATTTACGGCCGAACTCCTTCCCCAATTTGTGGTATTGGTCTTAATGTTTTTCTAAAAAAATGTAGTGACTTACTGTTTATACTAAGCCGCCTCCGAATAGCTGCCGAGGGGGGACCGCAATTAGAAAATTTAGCATATTTTTTTATTTAAATTAATTTTCTACAATTTTAGGACGTTGATCGGACCAGGACTCGAACTCTGGCCTTTCGAGTGGCAGTACGCAATAGTAACAACCCGGATATCGCGGCCACCATTCTACCCATGTACATACATATATGTATAATATAAAGGGTGGTTAAATTGTAAGGGCCGATGTTGAATGTGAACCACACTTAAACGCCAAGTTTTTTCCGAATTTAATTTGACATTTCTCTATTTCAGACTTACTCAATTTGAACCATGGAGAGATACACAATCCAACAACGTGTTAAAGTTATCCAGACTTATTATGAAAATTTTCGAAGAAAATCATCTTCAGTGATGAGGCACATTTTCACCTCAGTGGATTCGTCAATAAACAGAATTGCCGCATTTGGGCGAATGAGAATCCAAGAGTGATTGTCGAAAAACCAATGCACCCACAAAGAGTGACTGTTTGGTGCGGTTTATGGGCTGGCGGCATCATCGGGCAGTATATTTTCCAAAATGAGGCCGGTCAGGCAGTTACTGTGAATGGTGTTCGCTATCGTGAGATGATAACGAATTTTTTATGGCCACAATTGGAAGATATGGATGTGGACGATATGTGGTTTCAGCAGGACGGTGCCACTTGCCACACAGCTAACGAAACAATGGCTCTTTTGCGCAACAAATTCAATGGCCGTGTTATCTCACGTAATGGCGATGTCAATTGGCCCCCAAGATCATGTGATTTGACACCGTTGGACTTTTTTCTCTGGAGTTATTTGAAAGAAAAGGTGTACGTCGATAAGCCAGCAACAATTCAAGAGCTAAAGGATGAGATAATACGGCACATTAACGGCATAGAAACTCCATTATGCCTCAGCGTCATCGAAAATTTGGACCATCGTATGGAGGTGTGCCGCCGAGGTCGCGGCGCTCATTTGGCCGATATTTTGTTACATACATAATTGAGTAATACCAATATATCATAATAAAATAAAATTTCAATAATTTCCTAAATAGTTTGTGTTTTATTCAAAATCAACATCGACCCTTGAAAATTTAACCACCCTTTAGATATGTATATACTCGTATTTATATGAATATATACAAATAAACTTTAATTTCGAAAATCGCCGAAATCGGAGTACTACATCATATAGCGCCCATAGAAACGATTTGTTCATATATAAATTTTTTGGTCAAAAATCAATTAAAAAAGCATCTACAAGCGTAAGATTTGGGATTCTACACACAAGTAAACATAGACATCGAAATCGGAGGAATATATCATGTGGTTCAAATCGCCGAAAAATATGCAGTACAATAAATTTAACTTGCCGATGAAAGGCATCGACGAAGACCGAACTTTTTTCTGTTTGGTGCTAGAGTTGCTTCTCTTGAATGACTGCAAGTTTTTACTGCTTGCATTGATGTTTTTGATTTGGTTCAAGGCGGGGATTAGATTTGGAAGCGAAGTTGGAAGACAGAAATGTGAAGTATGCGTCGCGTACGCTAAACGATTGATTAGGTACCTCCGCTCTATCAGATATTTATTTATCAATTTTTATTTATTTTAATTCAATTGTTTGTTTATTTATATTCAGGTTTCCAATTGTATTATTTTACTCTTTTCCACTCTCTGTACTATTGAAATAAACGATACCAACTCAACTTACGCTTAAAATACTACCGTTACTATTATAATACAATTATTAAAATTATTAGTAACCTTGCGAAGTATTATTCTTAATTTAGTTAGGTTATAGATAAACAGATAAAGCAGGTATAAAGGAAAATGGACTGATTTGAGCTCTTGAAAGCGTAATGCTCATATCACAAAAGGTAAAGGAAAGCATGATTTTCGAGTATATTATTATATTTTTTACCAAATACCAGTTCACATGAAAGTTAAAATGAAAAAACTTATTAAATTAAAAACAATATGTGTAATTTGTTATTTGAACGATTTATGAAGCGAATTTGCGAGATGTCGTTTTAGTACAGTGGGCATACCTTAACATATGTTAGAATTTACGAATGTAAATTATTGAACGATTGAGGAAGATATTTTGCAGATTTTAAATATGCAAGCTTAATATGGTTTTGTTGACTATAGTTTCTTACGGGTTCTTGGCGATTCTTGATTATGTTGTGTCGAACCTTGTGTCACGGAAAGAATGTATGTATTGCAATTAGGTATATACCTTACTACCTGTGATAAGATGCACTTATTGAGTTGCTCGAATTGATTATATATTTTACAGCGCTCTTAAGTTGCGCAAGGTAACTGGTTGTGCTTTTTGTATATCAAGGACTGCAGTAAATAAAAATACCCTAGGTTGGAAAGTTTTCGATCCAGTTTCAGTGGTGGAAACAGATTGGTATTCCCAATTGGCGTCAAACAGCGAAAGGAAGGAAAGAGTGGAGCCCAGTGGTTGAGTTGACTATAATCGCGTAAACAGGAGATGAGGTGTTTTTTTTTTTAAATCGTTGAGTGTAAAATCCTATTTTATCGTTTCATTTGCATTAAATTAAATTTAATTAAGGATCGTGCACATACATACATTTGTACTTAATAATCTTTTTCTTACATATATCGAATATAAATACATTTTATTTTTTCCATTCATAACAATTTTTGTAAATAAGTATTATAGCCTTTTTAATTAAAAAAAAAATATATATATTCACTCCACATACCATTACAAATTTAAGGTTGCATCCGGCAATAGCGAAACCTTTAAAATGTGAAAACCACACTCCTTAACTCAAAGAAATGAATTTTGTATTTTTCTATTTTCCCCCCTCTCTCGCTTTCTCATGTTTTTGACATGAAATAAAATAATAAAATCCGTCAGCCGTTCTGAAGTGGCTTATAATAAACTAGAGGGTTGACCATTTGATGAATCACACTACAAATGGGAGCACGGCCATTTACAAAGTGCCAAAAATCTTATATTTTTCCCTCTCTTCATCCACGAATTTTAAAGGCCACCCCGAGGTTACTCATTGCATGGCTGAAAATTAAATTATCCTACCATGTAATGCATGTTTTGTATATTTTTTGTGTGCAAATTCTAATGAGGCTGGATCATTTAAGTATTGAACTAAACCTTTTAACATGGGGAGTCATTGTTTAATCTCTTTGCATAGAAAGTGAAGTTGTCAGATCATATGATTGCTTATTTTTCCTCCCATTTCAAAAAATTACACAAACAAAATTCATGAGAAATAAGTTTTGACATTTCGAACGTTCGTTTATGGTACACAAACAAAATAGGTACTTTGAACGATTTTCGTTTTTGACTTTTCGAAACTATGATTATACAAACAAAATACATGGGATTTTTGTTTTTATATTCTTGCTATTACCGTGTGTGGATTTCCCTTGGTTTGTATTCTATTAAACAGTATTTCAAGCAAGGCGAATTTATCAAGGTGGATTTACTAGAGCTGCGAAATCAACTTTTTTCATTTAATTAATTGGGGCTCTTATCTTCATCTTCTCAGTAATTTCCAGTGTCTGTTAAACGCAACGAGATTACCAATTCTTGCTTAAGCTAGCTGAGCGAGCCAATCAAAGAAGTCGTAGTGTTCAATTGAATCTTTCTATTCGATCACAATCATTGGAGTCTGTTTTCCCCTGAAGCCCCATTGAACGGTTATCTGTTATTACACCCGTGGTTATGCTAATGAGTAACTGGTCTAGAAGGATGATATGTATTTTGGTCATAGCTGTCTGGTTACGTTGCACGTGATCGCATTCAAACATCTAATGTTTGCATTTTTGGCAAAGGCCAAACTTAGCATGTACTTTACAGTGGCAAAGGCAAAGACCTTATAAGTTCGTTTGGCGTGAAATAGCTTGGGATGTTCCTGTGTCAGGGTACTCAGACCACGGTAGTATTGAAATTAGTCGAAAGTTTGTTCAGGTTGTTTCTTTTTATAGCCACTTTTGATGTGGTACTGTTATCTTGTAGAGATCTGATGGCTATTTAATTATCGGAATATATAGTACCTGATAGTCCTGCTGCCGTAGATTTGAGCAGTCACTCGGCGGCTTTCATGATTGCAAAGCTCTGCATGGAAGACGCTGCAGTGGCCTGGTAATTTCATGCTCATTTTTATTGAGGGACTGTTTTTTCAAGGAGCTTTGAGCCGTCTGTAAAGATGGGTTTGGCTCCCTGATCGAGGGCGTTTGTTTTTTCCCATTTGTTCTTGTATATACATATATTAATATATTCTTTCAATACTAACTATAAATAATAATTATAATCAATTACATATGTATGTATATAAACTGCAACTACCAACACAACTTTAGTTACAATAACTAAAGAAGTGCGGTAATTATAGTAAGCTTTTAAGATCGGCCAGTGAAATAGTCTAATAGCCATTGCTTAAAAAATTCCGTTCCAAAGAAGGAGCTAGTAAGAAAACACTCCATAAAATAAAAGTTACTTTACTTTTAATGCCATTTAAATTAGCAAACTTTCTTCTTTTCTGATTTTTGTTTCGAATTATTGATTCATTCAAGGCGAATTTATAGAAGGTGAAATTGTCACATCATATGATTGTTTATTCTTCCTACCATTTCAGAAAACTACACAAACAAAATACATGATAAATAGGTTATGGCATTTTGTTTTTGTTTTCAGTGTAACAATTGTCAAAATAATGGCAAGTTCAAATTGAATCAGTGATTCAAAACAAAAGTCAGAAAAGAGGAAAAACAAAAATTAAAATTGATGTCGTTAGCTTACGAATCAAAGTTTGCTAATTTAAATGGCAATAAAATTAGAGTAGTTTTCTTTTATTGAGTCTTTTTTTGGAAGGGAATTTTGTAAGCAGTGACCATTAGACTCATACATTGGCCGATATATTAAAGTACTATAATTGCTGTGATCTTAGGAGATTACATCTTTAGTTTTTGTAAAGCTGTGTTGGCAGTTTTAGTTTATATCCATATGTAATTGATTATAAAAAATGCAAACATTAGATGGTTGAATGAGATCACGTGCAACGTGACCAGACAGCTATGGCCAAAATTGGACGCATTTAAACATATAATCCTTCTGGACCGGTTATCCATTAGCATAATGAGGAATGCAATAACAGATAACCGTTCGATGGGGGAAAACAGGCTATTACTCCAATGATTGTTGCCGCATAGAAAGAGTCCAATGAACACTACCACTTCTTTGACTGGCTCCTTGCGCTAGCTTCAGCAATAATTGGTGATGTCGTTGCTTTCAATACACACACGAAATGACTCGAACATTTGAGAAGGTGGAGATAAGACCACATATCTGTATCACTGTGGCCTATTGGCCTAAGTGCGTTGATTAATAGCCTTATCAATTCAGCTCACCAATGTTCCATATTTTTTATTTAAAAAAACAAAAAAATCTTATTTGAAAATTTTAACTTTCTCAATTAGTAATTCAAATTAAATGTAAACAAATAAAAAGCAAAATATAAACAAAAATATAAAACATAAACAAACATTTTGACAGCCTTTACACCGAAGCGAATTAATTAAATGAAAAAAGTTGAATTCGCAGCTCTAGTAACTTCAACTTGAAAAATTCGCCTTGGTTGTAAAGGGTGGTTAAATTTCAAGGGCCGATGTTTTTTTTGTTTTGAATAAAACACAAACTATTTAGGAAATTATTGAAATTTTATTTTAATATGATATATTGGTATTACTCAATTATGTATGTAACAAAATATCGGCCAAATGAGCGCCGCGACCTCGGCGGCACACCTCCATACGATGGTCCAAATTTTCGATGACGCTGAGGCATAATGGAGTTTCTATGCCGTTAATGTGCCGAATTATCTCATCCTTTAGCTCTTGAATTGTTGCTGGCTTATCGACGTACACCTTTTCTTTTAAATAACCCCAGAGAAAAAAGTCCAACGGTGTCAAATCACATGATCTTGGGGGAGATCTTACGTGAGATAACACGGCCATTGAATTTGTTGCGCAAAAGAGCCATTGTTTCGTTAGCTGTGTGTGTGTGTCTCTCCATGGTTCAAATTGAGTAAGTCTGAAATAGAGAAATGTCAAATTAAATTCGGAAAAAAACTTGGCGTTTAGGTGTGGTTCACATTCAACATCGGCCCTTGAAATTTAACCACCCTTTATTTGTTCTCCTGCTCCAAGGTGATGGCAGCTTGACTATTGAAATTTATCGTAACTGATATTCCTGCTACCGTTGATTTGATCAGATACTCGGCGGCTTCCATGATTCTGCTTGATAGATGCTACAGTGCTAATCTCATTATTGAGAGCCGGCTTTTTCATCGAGCTTTGAGTCGTCTGTATTGGTATGGCTGCCTGATCGAGGGCGTTTGTTTTTTCCCATTCGTTCCTGTTTGGGTTTCTTGTTTGAAGAGATTGTCAAAACAATCAGTTATGTGTTGTTTGTATGTAGAACGGGGAGATCGATAATTTTTCCAAGATCCACAAGATGAAGGATCTACATCTTTCTGGATTCGTGTTATCTAAAGAAATTTGAAAAAGGGCCTTGGTATGCATAGACCATTTTTTTGAAAAGAAAATTACGTTTATATTATGGTTAAATATAATATATTTTTACACATATATATTTTTTTAATATTACATAAACTAAAGAACTGCGGTATTTCTAGTAATCCCTTAAGAAGGAGATAGTAAGAAAACACTACATAAAAGAAACCTACTCTACTTTTAATGCCATTTAAATAAGCAAACTTTGATTTTTAAGCTAACGACATCAATTTTAATTTTTGTTTTTCCTCTTTTCTGACTTTTGTTTTGAATTTTTGATTAAATTTGACAAAAGCGAATTGCATGAACTTGTCTTGATTTTGTCAATTGTTACACTGAAAACAAAAACAAAACACGGCAATTGTTGTATTTGTTCTCCTGCTAACATCTTTATTAATTCGCCTTGTCCTGCTCTCACCTTTATGAATTCGTCTTGATTTAAAGCAATAAAGAAAATTTATTTCTAGATCACTTAGATTTATATTTCACTTTAATTTAATTTACGACAATTTTGCTGTAACATTTTATTTATAAAATAGTATTTTTTGTTACAAATTTAAATTCGAATGGAATTGAAAATGTCTATTATGATTATTTCACTACTACTTTGCAAAACCGTTGGTGTAATTGACAAAGGTTTAAAGCCTCCGGGTTTTTCGATTCATTTGCCACCGGAGGCCGTACCTGTAATTAGTGCTGTCCTGTTGGAATGTCCAAAGAAACTTAAGAATCAAAGTGAAAGCCAATTAATGGTAAACATTCGCGTAAATCCAAGTTTCCACGTAGAAAAAGTGGAAAAATTTCTTATTCTTGACGAGCTTTACGATATAAAAAGCAGATCCCAAGCTAAGATCATGTCACCTTATTTGATAGAAATTAGCAGGGGTGAGCCAGTTATGATGTATCCCCTGGAATTTTCTAGGGTAAATTAAAGTGAAATTTTCTCTTATTTGAAGAAAATAAAAATTGTATTTTCAGTCTTTGAAAATGAATGATCAGAACTCTATGCATATGAAGGACGATGTTTCAAATATACACGAAAATGTCTCACCCACTAAGGAACCAGTAAATGGACATGGATTGGAGGCATTGAAACAAGGTATGTATTCAGCTATATGATTCGGATCTTTGCATTTTATTAAAAATGAAATATATTACTGATCAAGTGAGATAGTTTTCTTTAAACAATTTACAACGACCGGATTCTTTTTGCACCCTTGTTTGTATCTTTATATTATCATTTTATCTCAGCTGTCAACGTCAATTTTGCATCTGTATTATTCATCATAAGAAACAAGATAATTTATTAACATATTTTATCCCTAATTTTTTATTGCTTCTTCAGAGTTATATAAGGTCATATGTATGTGGATAACCATTTTAGTTGTTATTTTCTGTTCATGTTGCACCAGTAAATCGACAATTAAAAATGGTTCAGTAGCCCATCAGATGATGATGATTTCTGAAACACATACAAATGTGTATAATTTATATTTTTTTAAACTTATTTTATTATGGTATGTATGTTTCCTGTCAGGGTAAAGGTTGCCAAGCTCTCAGTAAAAAGTTTGAAACATTATGATATTGATAAATTAGTAAGATTTATTAAAGGCAAAATTTGTGGAAAAACCTACAAAAACAAACAAGAATAACACTAACCTGAGATGTTGCTATTGTGGCTGCTAAATCAAAAGAAGGGCCTAAAGCCAGCAACATTGGCCTCTTAAAGATTTCCACATAAGGTGGAAATCCTAAGCGGGACTAACTGGACTCTTTCCATAAATTTGAAGAGTCACTTATGTGAGAACAAAAGACAGCAGCAACATCTCTTAGTTATGGCTACTGCTCAGGGCTGCACGCGTAAAAATGCCGCCCGCCTTGCAGCAACACTGCGAAAAATGACTACATTAAAAATTTCAATATATAGAATTCACATTTTAATCTTTAAATTTAGAAAACAAGTTAGTTCAAATACAATTTAATAGTTAACAATTCTTTTTCTAATTTCATTTCTAAAGCTAAATGTGTTTTTTGACTCCCTCCCCGCCGTCTAATAGGGTGAGCAACCGGAGATCACCCATCCGAAAATGGTGTTCTGGGCAGCTGGTCGTGTTGGGGTTGCTGGCATTAGCCCCGGCCGGAGAATCAAGTCATATACGTCGGCAACCAAAATCAGCGAAACCGCGCTTAATTTATAAAATGTTGGGTCTGCCAACCTCAAATTGTCGAACTCGTCGACGACTCTTAAGTCCAATGTGCGTACAGGTGTGGTTTTTATTAGACTAGCCGCTACTCACGCGTGTAGGCTGATCTTATCACGCCAACCTTTCAACGTTAGATTGTTCTGCTCTACTGAATGACGTGGGAGCAGGTGCATTCGTCTCGCCAGGGTGCGTGCTATTGTTGATTTTGGTTGCCCTAAATCTATTAAGGCACGAACAGCATGTACTCGGCCACTTTCCATCGCTCTCACCATCACTGTTAGCGTGAGGACAGACATACCCGTAGCATTTCGAGCGGGTACCTTGAACCGCTCTCGAGTGTCTCTCACCTCCTGATGCCGTTTCTGTGGCCTGTTGTTGCACCTTCTTGGTGAGACACTTCTTCCTTCTCTTGGTGGAGTGACCGCTGGACAACTGACCGGATTCTCGACAGAGGTGGTCTGAGTATCGGGGGGTTTGGTGTTTGGTTTTGTTTTGCGGGGGCTTGTTGTACCTCTTCATCGCCGGCATCAATTTCAGGCACCTCCTCGTCACTGGAGTCGTCCAACAAGGCTTGGGCTCGATACGGGTCATGGCTTCTGGTAGGCCTACCGTCTACCGCGTTTAAGGCCTGCGGCAAGGCTTCCTCGCCCCTGTCGGTTTCCCACAGATGTAGAAGACTGTGATGTCATTCCTGAAAGCGATCGCAGTACCACGTCGATGGGCAACTGCTGGCCATGTGACGCGCGACAGGCAGTTGGCACAATGCCGATGAAGGAGGACTCAGTCTCTCCGTCGGTTCTAGTCGACGCAGTTGTTGACAGAAGAGCAGCTAGTAGTTGTGGTTGCATACTGGGCACAGGTGTTCCCTCACTTGGTTGTTGTTGTTGTTGGTTCTGAACATTTTGAGTTTTTCTGAAATAATATAATTCATTAGAGCATTTTTCGACGGAAAGAATAATCAATTTCACAATTGGTCGTGTAATTATGCCTCACGTCGTTCGTATATCTACAACTCTAACTCAACTATCTTGACCTAACAAAACCCTAACAACTCTACCAAGTCGCCACACATTCGGGGGTCGTCAACCTCTAGATTTAGGTGTGGGAACTGCCACTTGACTCTCACAATGACGTTAGCGCTAGTCTTCCACCTACTCTCATAACTCCACTCTTTTCCAGAAATGGATTGGGAGTATGGATGGTGCTCTTAGCGCCTACTGGGTCAGAAGAAAATAATTCACCGTATTCATAAGGATAACAACGCTTTCCGGTCAACAGGATAAGTCCCGTTTTTACCTCTCAAATTTCCTTTTCTGTAAGTTCCGTATATTCGCTTCGATTTGTTAATTTGGATGTATTTTCCAATAGAATTGAAAAATTCGTGCAACTACCCTCAGTATGCGAGAAAAATCCTAGAACCGTTCCATGATGTCTTCTTTGTCTAAAATTTGTGCAGCCTGAGTACTAACTCCCTTTTGTTCCTTTTGTTGACGGTTTCCTGTGGTCCGTCTGTCTCTGAGGCCACTCAGAAGGCTGCTCCTTCAACCAGCTTGGCCCCTGCCTAGGGAAACGCCGCGACTACCAAGATCTGCCGGATTGTCCTTTGAACCCACGTGATTCCAGCCACTCGATCCGACGAGTTCCTCAATCTTCGAGAAACTTTTCGCCACGAAGGTACTCCAGCAACTTAGAGGCTTGCAGCCATGAGGGCACGATAGTGGAGTCTGACGTTTGGAACGATATTTGAATTTCGTTCCCGAACTTTTACATATAACGCAGCAGCATACGTCTTCTCAGAGGCATCACAAAATTCATGAAATTCAACTTCCGATTATTGAAATATAGACGTAATTTTTGAGAAAATTTTTCTCTCTCAAGTCTTAGCTAACCAAATATCTTGCATGACCATTGGGCTTAGCCAACCTGCAGGATCGAACAGTTTTGCCACATACGATAATACCTCTTTCTTGGTGTAGCTGGGATTTATGTACATCTCCTGGGCGTTGAAATGGAACCTATCTTGAACAGCATTCCATCTGATCCCTAACATCCGTGCCTCGCTTAAGTCGTCAATCTACAGGAAATCCTCCTGGAGAAGATACTTTTTTTTTTGGTAAATCGGCTAAAATTTCTTTGGAGTTTGAGGCCCATTTACGTAGTGGAAATCCTATATCTTTAAGAGCATCGACTAATTCATTCCGAGTGTGAATGGCGATCTCACAATCATGTGCACCAGCAAGGACGTCATATATATGTTGCTTTAAAACCCTGGATGTTAGAGGGTACTTCAGGCTAATATCTTCTGCCAGCTGGAGTAGTGTCCTTATCGCTAGGTATGGGGCACAGTTAACTCCGAAAGTCACTGTTTGGAGCTCGTAATCCATTAATTCCTCTTCCGCTGATTCCTTAAATACAATAATATCCTATGAAACCTAGTGTCCTTTGGATGCAGCAAGATTTGCCGATACATCTTTTCAATATCAGCGTTGAATACATATTTGAAGAATATCCATTTCAATATTAGCGCGATAAGGTCGGCTTGAAGAACTGGACCAGGATGAAGCACATCATTTAAACTTAACCCATTAGATGTTGGGTTTGATGCATTAAACACTCCGCGGACCTTTGTCGTAGTGCTATCCGGTTTTACCACTGCATGATGCGGCAGGTAATAAGATCCTGGGCCTTTGTTTCCAGATGTGCTGTCCACTAGTTTCATATGACCAAGAGTTATATATTCTCGGAGTACCCGATTGTATTCTGCCTTTCCGGCTTTCGCAACATAGCTGCTTCCAAGATTTATGTCAACTGGGATTTCATGCCGAAATGGAAGTGTCACCATATATTTTCCTTGTTCGGTTCTGGTTGTTGTACTTACATACTACCGCACGCAGAATGTTTCCTTAGGAGTGATCTGTTTTTTACTTGAGACTTGTTCTAGTTCCCAAAACCGAGTGAGCTGATAGCTCGAAATTTCGGTGTACATCGAGACGTATGATTTTGTAATCATATTGGGGGTTTGAAGGATTGGGCCTATTAAGATCCAACCAAAGACTGTCTCCTGCGCCTAAAACGTTCTTAACGATTCCTACCATTATTTGCGGATACAAATCCGCACCAATTACCACGTCCACCTGCTGATTTTTATTGAAGTTGACATCGGCTAAATTAATTGGGGGTAGTAGACCAAAATCCACTTGGTCCATTGTAAACTTGGGGAGGTTCAGAGAGAGAGAGGGAGAATCAGGCCTCTTTCCTCAATTATATTTGGGGGTTGACAGGAGAACCTAAAACGAACTGTGCGACTTCTCGCACCTTAGCCGATGTCGACGCATTAATATCGCAAATCTGCATGTCAGCAGGCTGTGTTGGCAATTTGATACGTCGTGGCAACCGTTTCGTTATAAATGTGCCTTCTGATCCCGAATCAAGAAGAGCCTTTGACTCATATCTCACTCCTGAGTAGGAGATATGTACCATTGCAGTACCTAATATAACATTTTTTGCGTTTCTTGCAAAAAGTGCGTTGACGTTCGTCGATATGGTTGGGGATTGAGCAGGTCTGCCCTCTGTATTTCCTGATGCCTGCCGATTAGTTGAAGTCGATAGGTTATTCCCAGTTGGATTCCGGTGCAGCAGGAAATGATGCCGTTGCAATTTAAACAGCTAAAAGTGATCTTACAATCTCTTGCCAAGAGCGAATGTGCCAAACAATTCATACATAAGTTGTATTTTCTAACCACTTTGACGCGATTGTCTACTTTCATGGCTAGAAATTTCGGGCACGCTTTAGCACAAGCATTTCCTGTGAGCAGAGTCCGCAAGTAGGCTGTGGGAATTGAGTATGATGAGCAGCTACCTTCTTACCATATGATGGGGCTGGAGCGCGATTTTGCATTGTCCTAGACACTCTTGTGCTTTGAATGTCTGAAACCGTTTCCAGCGTCTGAAACCTGTTTGTTAAAAAGTTATCCAGTTCCCCCCACCTCGGAATTTTGGTCTTGTGGACAATTCCTTGCCCACATAGGGCTAATGTGGTGTCCGGCAACCTACTAGAGATTAGAAAGACAAAAATTGCATCTCAGTTGCTTATCTCAATTTCAAACATCTGAAGCACTAAGATGCAATTATTTACTCCATGTTGTAAGTTTTTTATTTCCGCGCCGCATTCGACAGTAACAGTTGGTAAGTTGAACAACATTTTCAATTGATTATTTACTATCACCCTTTTGTTTTCGTATCGCTCCGACAAGTTCTGCCACGCGGTTATGAACCTATCAATGGGGATTTCTTCACGATGTTCTTTGCTTCCCCACGAGTCTTATGGTTTAGATGATATAATTTCTCAACCGGAGTTAGTCGAGAATTATTTATATATATTGTTGTAAACAAATCGCGGAAATATGGCCATGCCATGTAGCTACCATAAAAAATTTCGGTGTCACATGGGGGGAGATTAACACTTGAGCGTGGGATCGATTCAGGCTCCCGAGCTGCAGGATTAACCGTTGAGGAGCTTTGTTGCACAAAGATCAGATTGTTCATTGTTTCACCCATCAGTACCGCACATGTCGGGTATACTGCGTAGCAATCCTGATACCTGGTCTTAGCCGAACGCATGGCTATACTACCTGCTTCGTCAGTAGACAAAGTCCGCGAATAGCCATCGAATGACTCCTTGACATTCAACCACAGCACTTTCAATTCTTCCTTCTGAATTTCAAGACAAAAAACCGAGTGATTTTCACTTGGAGTGTTGTTATACAACTCTTCGAACTCTAGTAGTGCATCATTGGCGCGAGAAATGTCATTAGCGTGAGTAATTTTTAACAATTGTGAATTAAGTGAAAAATTTAGTTATTGCCGATACGTTTGAATTCTAATATTGCTTTGTATCAGCCGGAAAAAGAGAAAATATCAATCGGTATGGTATGTGCTCGTATAGCACAGATATGTCGCAGATGACTTACCCTTAGTTGAGCCTAACTACTTGAAAAGCAGTATCTGGACACCTTGTTGCACAGTTCGGCCTATGGTAGTGGCCCTACTGCGAAATATTGGGCCGCTAGTGGTGGCCGTTCCGCGTACTGATGGGTTTTTGGTGGTGGCCTTGCCGCTTACTGATGGGCCTTTGGTGGTAGCCTTTCCGCTTTTAGATGGGCCTTTGGTTGTGGCCTTGCCGCTTTCCGTTGGGCCCTTAGTGGTAGCCTTGCCGCTTGCTGATGGGCCTTTGGTGGTCGCCTTGCCGCTTTTCGCTGGGCCCTTATTTAATAAACGTATTGTCGCCTGATTGAGTGGCAACTATTTTGCCGGCGAACAGCACGCCTCACATTATGGCTTAATAACCAGCGCTCTAAACTTAAAATTCTGAAAGATTGCCGGAAAAAGAGAAAATATCAATCGGTATGGTATGTGCTCGTATAGCACAGATATGTCGCAGATGACTTACCCTTAGTTGGGCCTAACTACTTGAAAAGCAGTATCTGGACACCTTGTTGCACAGTTCGGCCTATGGTAGTGGCCCTACTGCGAAATATTGGGCCGCTAGTGGTGGCCGTCCCGCGTACTGATGGGCTTTTGGTGGTGGCCTTGCCGCTTACTGATGGGCCTTTGGTGGTAGCCTTTCCGCTTTTAGATGGGCCTTTGGTTGTGGCCTTGCCGCTTTCCGTTGGGCCCTTAGTGGTAGCCTTGCCGCTTGCTGATGGGCCTTTGGTGGTCGCCTTGCCGCTTTCCGCTGGGCCCTTATTTAATAAACGTATTGTCGCCTGATTGAGTGGCAACTATTTTGCCGGCGAACAGCACGCCTCACATTATGGCTTAATAACCAGCGCTCTAAACTTAAAATTCTGAAAGATTCTGAAACTCGCACTGACGCCTGACTCAATGGCACCTAGTCTCGGGGCTCTTAAAAATATAAAATGTAAAAAAAGCTCTGAAACTCGGGCTGATGCCCGACTCAATGGCACATAGCGCCAGCGTACAGCACTTGCGCCTGGTCTTGTGGCCCTACGGCCGGCGCTCTTAACAATTAAATCTAAAGTTCGCGCTGACTTCTCACAGCTTTGCACCTAATGTCGATGTTCAACACTCCCGCCTTGTCGTATGGCCCTTCAGCCGGCGCTTCAGTTGACGGCGCGCTTGGCCGCCTATTGCGTGCCTGACGCTTTTACCACTTCATTAATATTTGGGCTTTTGTTGCACTAATTTACGTTCTTTTCCAATTTTATTTATTATTCATTTTTTTCTTTATTTTTTGCCCCTTTTAACAATCTTCACTATTTTATTTTTAATTTTTTTGGCGTTTTAAAAAATTTCTTCTTCATTTTTTTTTTGCCTTATTTTCTTCAACTTTTTTGTTTCTTCACTATAATTTCTTAATTATTTTTGGCACCAATTCAATCATATTTTTTTGCCTTTTTTTAATTCACACTTTTTTTTCTATATTTTTTTGCCTTTTTTAACAATCTTCACTATTCTATTTTTGCACTTTGATTTTTAAAATTTTTTGGCCTTTTTATCAATTTTTCTTCGTTTTTTTGCCTTTTGTTTTTTTACTTTATGCCTTATTTTTCTTCAACTTTTTTGTTTCCTCACTATAATTTCTTAATTATTTTTGCCACAAATTCAATCATATTTTTTAGGACCTTTTTACAATTGCACTTTAATTTTTGCTTTTTTTTTGGACTTCTGTTTTTTTTTACTTTTATTTTGTGCAATTTTTCATCCATCCATTGTTTTAAGGCCGTTTTAAGTTTTCACTTCTTTTGCACTTTTCTTTTTTTTTTTTGGACTTCTTTTTGCAATTTTCACTTCTTTTTTCACTTTTATTATGTTATATGCATATAAAGTCTTTGAGCTATTATACTTTTTCTTACCTTTTCTTTGTTACCAGCTCCTTCGTGTATTTTTTGTAACGTTTCGTTCCTTTTCCACTGGATGGCGAGCAGAGTTGTTTTTTCACGTTGTAGCAGATCGCGCCACTTGGCTAGAATTTAATCGAATTATTATGTCGAAATAAGCGCGCGACTTGGCAATGTTAAGAAGTTCTATATTTGATTATTCTTTTGTGAAGATGGTAATTTCACAAAAATTCCTCTTGAATACGGAGATCGGGGGAGGTGCCGGTCCTGCAGAAAGCTGAAAAAAAGATCTACTTGCCTGTTGCCAACCTCTCAGTAAAAAGTTTGATACATTATTATATTAATAAATTAGTAACGTTTATTGAAGCCAAAATATGTGGAAAAACCTACAAAAACAAAGGCCGGCAACATTGGCCTTTTAAAGATTACCACATAAGGTGGAAATCCTAAACGGGACTAACTGGACTTTTACCATAAATTAGAAGAGTCACTTATGTGAGAATAAAAGACAGCAGCGACATCTCTTAGTTATGGCTACTGCTCAGGGTTGCATGCGTAAACAATGTATTTATTTTGAAATTATTATTATTTATAAATAAGCCTTTTGATACGAAAAGGGGAGAAAAAAATTCGAGTTACAGCTTCCTACATATGTGGAAGCTATGGATATCAACTTCGCCTTTGGGTTCCCTTTCGCAAACCGAGAAAACAAAGATAATGGTTACAAAAGTAAAGGGGAACAATACGCAATATCTTTTGTCAAGAAACAGTCGTTATTACGCTTCTGAGACCCCACGTCGCTACATACTGCGACCCAATGTAGCAGAAACATTTCTTACAAAACGCAGGCTTGTTTAGCTGTATCTGGAAAATTTTATACGAAACATAAAATTGTTTTGAAAATTTGGGTAAATTATTTTAAATGTAGAATTGCAACTTCTTTTTTGATATCCATTGGAACATTTCATATTAATGCTTCCAAAATAATTTCCAAAAAAAAAACAACAACAACCGTACGTTCACTAGACAATTTTTCAAATACATAGTTTAGTGCGACGTCACCCAACGGCAAAGCTGGTCATTAAAATTTATGTCGGAAGGGATATTGGCTCAGAGCATACTAATATTATAGAGGGAACACTTCTGCACCCTACTGAATGGCAGTAAATATGAAACACCAGGACATAGCGAGCCTCATTCGATGACGAATGAACGGACATTTCAGCGTCTCACTATGGAGAAGTTCGAATAGCAATCGTCCGCTTGAAGAACGACATGGTGACGGTGAATGATTGATTTCCGGCTAAGCTATTCAAATATCGGAGCGAATAATATATAATGTACATGCACCAAATTCTTTGCAGAAAATGGTCGGACGAAAGCATACCCCATAATTGGAAACTAAATGTGCTATGTCCAATCTACGAATAAGGGCACCCCAAACTTTGACCAGTAACTAATTATTTGTCAAATCATAAAAAATACCCGATAAAATGGGATCAAAACAGTCCATCTCCTCGTTAACTTTAAAACAGCCTTCGAGAGCACCGCTATGTCTGAATTTGGTATCCCCGCAAAACTTATATGGCTATGTAAACTAACGTTAATCACTGTCTCTCACAAGTCAGGATCGGGAAAGACATCTCCGAGTCGTGCGATACCAAACGAGGTTTGGACAAGATTATTCCATACCGTGTGACTTCTTTAATTTATTGCTGAAGAAAATAATATGAGCTGCAGAGCTGAATAGAAAATGTACAACCTCATAAGATGGTGCAACTTCTGGCGTACCCAGATGATGTTGATATCATTGACGTCAACAAAGACCAAACTTTACAACTGCTGAGGCATAGACAATGGCATCATCTGATTAGTCGGCGTTTGGACTTTTCGAGAGAAAGGTTTTGCGTTGATTTATGGTTCTTTGCGCATTGGCAATGGCGAATAGCGCATCCAATGGAACGAGGAGTTGTATAAGATATACGGGGACATTTACTTATGTAGTTAAGCGAATCAAGGGGCGGGGGCTGCGCTGGCTAGGTCATGTAGTCCGGCTTTAAAAGTTTTCGATGCACACAAAGGAGGAAAGATCAAGTGCCGGGGAACCTGGCTGCACTTAATTCTTTAAGCTGGTGTCAAACAGCGAACAGATGGAAGGAAATAATGACGTACTGTTGTTAACTCGGCTATAATCTCGTAGGAGTTATGGCAGCAAAGAAGAAGAAAGTGGTAGTGTAACTTTTTTATGTGATTACGATTGCAACCTACTTGTTGTTGTGTACGCCAGTAAAGAAGAGAGTGGTACTGTGATTGACTTAACTTTTGTATGTGATTACGATTGCAACCAACTCGTTGATTTCAGAACTGTGGTCTAAATATTACAGAAGCCTTTCCAATTTGGGCTTTCCAGAACGCTGTTCGCAAATATTGGAAACTCATCATTCTTAGTTTGTGTGAATGTCAACCAAAACCATATGCCCCGACCTCGTTAGTGATCTTACAATCAGCGATTTTCTAGCAACATTTTGAATGATTGTGGAACTCGAACATATTGAATGACACCTTCGTCCAGTTATTGAAAGCAAAATATAATATTCGAGAAATATTGCACCGTTCTCTCACAAGTTGAAGTTGCAACGAATATTCGCCAAATCATGCAATTGGACGGCATTGACTGAGGTAACTTCAGAAATTATTGTAACGTAAATATCACAAACCAGATCTCTATACTTAAATGTGTTGGTACTGCTATTTTTCAATATTTCTTAGAAGTTATCTGCCAAAGTAACCATTTCCTAATGTTATCATTCGCGTTATCGGTATTAGTTATGGTGGTGACGTAAGCAACATATAAGCTCATTCTTAAAAATTATGATGATTTGAAGGAACTTATGCATATCTGGGATTTTAGTTTTGTTTTAAAACCCATTTTTCATAAAACCTAAAGCAATCAATGTTCATTAGATTTATGAAACCTTTTCCAATCTGAGAAACGATAACTGTAGTTATTCAGAATTTCCTCTTCATTCAGTATATTCAGTAAGATTATGTGATGTACTAGATTATTTAGATAAAGTGTTTCACAGACCGATATAATTGTTCTTCATATGTGCATTTTAGTACCAGATATCGGAATTAAAAGCATTGGAGTATGTCAGACTTGCTTTGCATGTACAAGTACACGGTTCTAATCTACCCATGCTCGAAAGCTCGAAACATATTTTCCTTATTGCCAAGAAGGATTTTGCTCATCACAAATACTTTATTATCAAATTCGAATTGATACCATACGACTCCTTACATTATTCTTTATTACTATATATGCCATGCTGTAACAATGGCACAGTCAGTCCATAAATAAGCCGCCAAAGGTGCATGTTCCAAGATATTTATCACTGATTTTCCCGCAAAGCACAAAATTGATTAACTTGTTACTCCCAAACAGTGAGCTGCAGTGAATGAGTTACTTGAAATAAACTCTAAAGTTTCCGGCGCACACATGCCTGAGATATTTGGAGAAAAGAAGTTCAGATCAATTGCAGATGAAGACGTACCAATTGATGATGAGGTAAGAGGTGAAGAATTCAGTGACGATTGAGTTTGTGGCGACTCATGTTCGGACGTGTGAAACTGTATATTGTCTGATATCTCCTCAATGCAGAAATGCTTCACAACAGCAATATCAATTTCTCTTATACTTTTTGCTGGAGGATATAAGATTAGTGCTACTCTGTGGTAAATGCTTAGATTACCAAGGCATTTTTTTCGATATACGTTAATATATATATATATATATATATATATATATAGTTCGTTCGGTTTTTGATTGATTTTTCAAAATATGATAACTTTGTATACGTTTGTCCGATTTAAGTCAAATATGCGCCATGGCAAAAAACTCGGAGAACCAATTTTCCCAGGCCTCTCTTGAGGCCAACTTCACACCATTAAGCGCGTTCGCCATGGACAGGAAAAGATGGTAATCACTCCGAAAGATGGTAATCCGAGCTCCTGGAGCTTCACCAAAGACCTGTGTGGCCTGGCGTTGTCCTGATGGAACACAATTCGGCCTCTGTTGATCAAAGATGGCCTCTTCTGGATGAGTGCTGCCTTCAAGCGGTCCAGTTGTTGGCAGTAGAGGGCCGAATTGAGCGTTTGGCCATAGGGGAGCAGCTCGTAGTAGATGATTCCTTGCCAATCCCACCAAAACACAGCAAAACCTTCCTGGCCATCACTTCTGGCTTGGCCACCATTTCCGCCGACTCACCGCGTTTCGACCACGACCGATTTCGCTTGACGTTGTCGTAAGGGATCCACTTTTCATCGCCAGTCACCAAACGCTTCAGATGTGGGTAAATTTTGTTGCCATTCAGCAGCGATTCGCAGATGGAAATTCGGTCCATCATGTTTTTTTTGCGCTAGTTCGTGCGGAACCCAAACATTGAGTTTCTTTTTGAATCCAAGGTTATGCAAATGGTTCCAAATGGTTTTCTGGCTTATCGTTAGTTCCTCAGCAATTAAATAAGTGCTCACGTGACGGTCTGTTTCCACTATTTCCATGATTTTATCGGAATTTTCGACGACAGGCCTCCCGACGCGTGGTGTATCTTTGACATCGAAATTACCGGAACGGAACGTAGCAAAGCACTTTTGTGCTACACGTTCGTTAACAGTATCGGACCCATAAACGAAATTAATTTTTTCAGCCGCTTTGGCTCCTTTTTCGCCTTGATCGAAAATTTTAAAATATAGCGAATTTTCTCTTTGCTGGTGTCCATTTTTGACGAGCGCTCACAACGTACTGAGCCAATCAATCGAAAAACTGTCAAAGACAAACTTTTAGTGCGAATAAACACGTTTTCAGCGCCATATAGTATGACATGCGACACGTAACACTAGTACTATGGACAATAACGCCATCTCTTAGATAAAAACTGAACGAACTTGTTACCTGACCTAACATTACGTTTAAAGCTGACTATTGCTGGAACGTCTGAATGAATTGCTTCGCATATCGTTTTTAATCGAAAAATTGAAGGAAGTACAAAATATATGAAAACAAAACTGCAATTTATTAGAAATTAGCTATGTCCGTTGAGAAATGTCAGTAAAAATTAGCCAGTAACGAAATTGAGAGAGTAAGATGATGATTGAAGTACGAAAATGAGTTTGAAATTCTTTTCCCGTGTAAGCCGGCCATATTCTTCTTCTTCTTTATTGGCATTGCCACCGCTTACTCATCAGATGTTAACATCGCCCACGCTGCTGCGCCATATAGTAGGACTGGTATGATGAGCGACTTGTAGAGTTTGGTTTTCGTTCGTCGAGAGAGGACTTTACTTTTCAATTGCCTACTTAGTCCAAAGTAGCACCTGTTGGCAAGAGTGATTCTGCGTTGGATTTCCAGGCTGACAATGTTGTTGGTATTAATGCTGGTCCCTAGATAGACGAAATTATCTACAACCTCGAAGATGTCAACAGTGACGTGGGGGCCGAGTCGCGAATGCGATGATTGTTTGTTTGATGACAGGAGATATTTCATCTTGCCCTCATTCACTACCAGACCCATTCGTTTCGCTTCAAGTCTGGAGAAAGCAGAACTCACGGTGCGATTGTTGAAGCCAATAATGTCGATATCATCGCCAGCAGCTGTACACTCTTATAGAAGATTGTACCTTCTCTATTCAGCTCCACAGCTCGTATTATTTTCTCCAGCATTAAATTAAAAACGTCACACGATAAGGAACCACCCTGTCTGAAACCTCGTTTGGTATCGAACGTCTCGGAGAGGTCCTTCCCGTTCCTGACGGAGCTTTTAGTGTTGCTAAACGTCAGTTTACATAGCCGTATAAGTTTTGCGAGGATTCCAAATTCAGACATAGCGGCGAAAAGGCAGCTCCTATTCGTGCTGTCGAAGGCGGCTTTAAAATCGATGAAGAGGTGGTGGGTATCGATTCTATTTTCACGGATCTTTTCCAGGATGTGGCGAATGGTGGATAGCTGGTCAATAGTTGACTTACCAGGTCTAAAGCCACACTGATAAGGTCCAACCAGTTTGTTGATGGTGGGTTTTAGTCTTTCACACAATACGCTTGATAGGACCTTATATGCGATATTAAGAAGGCTTATTCCACGGTAATTTGCGTAGACTGTGGGATCGCCTTTTTTGTGGATCGGGCAGAGCACATTTAAATGCCAATCATCGGGCATGCTTTCATCCAACCATATTTTGCAAAGAAGCTGATGCATGCACCTAATCAGTTCTTCACCGCCGTATTTGAATAGCTCGGCCGGTAATCCATCGGTTCCCGTCTCTTTTTTGTTTTTTAAGCGGACGATTCCTATTCGGACTTCTTCATAGTCGGGTAACGGAACAACTTTTCCATTGTCATCAATTGGAGTTTCGGGTTCACCATCTCCGCGTGTTTCCTCTTCACTGCCATTCAGCAGGCTGGAGAAATGCTCCCTCCATAAATCGAGTATACTCATGGCATCTGTCACTAGCTCACCTCAATGGGTCCTACAAGAGTTTGCTCCGGTCTTGAAACCTTCTGTAAGTCGTCGTATCTTTTCGTAGAATTTTCGAGCGTTACCCTTGTCGGCCAGCTTCTTAAGCTCCTCGTACTCGCGCTTTTCGGCCTCTTTCTTTTTTTATCTGCAGA
Source organism: Ceratitis rosa (assembly GCA_037013455.1). Taxonomy (NCBI): domain Eukaryota; kingdom Metazoa; phylum Arthropoda; class Insecta; order Diptera; family Tephritidae; genus Ceratitis; species Ceratitis rosa. Next base: position 2,660,227 of record JAWMAG010000035.1, on the reverse strand, counting down.
CGCGTCTTGCTTCCCTCTACAGTTCTCGGTATCTATTCCACCCCGCACATGCTGTGGTCGATCGCAAGGTTGCGAGGTAGGCAGTCTCTTTTCTCTTCACTGCGACACGGCAGTCCTCATCGTACCAGCTGTTTTTTCGACCTTTCCGAAATCCAATGGTTTCGTTTGCAGCTGTACGCAGGGAGTTTGCAATGCCGTCGCACAGTTCCCTTATACCGGGTTGCTGATGAGTGCTCTCAGAGAGCAGGTGTGCAAGTCGAGTAGAAAACCGCTCAGCAGTCTGCTATGATTGCAGCTTTTCAACGTCGAGCCTTCCTTGTTAACGATTTTTATATTAATCTCAAACAAGCGAATTTGTTCATTATTTTCTATTAAACTACTTTCAATAGTTGTTAAATTATCTGAAATGGACTTAAGCATTACCAAGTAAAAGTTCCATCGTGTGGGGCAGTGACTTTTCAATGATGTTTGTAATGGATTTTGAAGATTTGATTTTTCTGTAGTTCTGTAGTTTGTAGTTCTGTAGTCTGTAGTTTTAAATCCAGCGTTAACTACGTTGGAGAATAGGTGCTTAGAACAATTGACTCTTGCGTAGTTTTGTAAAGCGCTTTTGATATTACTTTCTCTGTCAGCGACAAATACCACTGACTCAAGGTAACAAATGTCAAATTGAGAAAATATATTTAGTAATTTGTTTTGAATGTATAGTCGTGTTGGTTTTTCGAAGTCTATATACTTGACAATCAGAACTATGTTTTTTAAATAGGAACCGTCGAAAAAAGGAAGCATTGCACATAACAAATTTCTGTAGGGGTGCTGCTTCTGTGAGAGGCTGATCGTGTGTAATTTTTGACATATAAAGCTTTCGAACACCTTTTATATCTATTTAAGAGAAGTGAAGTAAGACTGATGAGCAGAAACTGCTTGGAACACGTGGTTATCTATGCTTTGTAGATTTTAAATAGAAATGGTGATAGGAGGTCTTCAGCCATCTGTCGTTCAGCAAAATGATTTTATCGCCTACTCTACCCTTCTGCGGCATACAATGCTGCTCATTTTGTAGATAGACTCATCTGAACTATATGGCTGCTGGTTGTGGTCAGTAGAACATCTCGATAAAAGGGTGTTCTTAAGGACATCCAGCATTTCGTCGTAAGATGTAGTCCAATCATTATCTGCCGTCTGGTAATAGGTAATAGTCGGATAACGGAGATCTTGTAGATAACTTTCCTTAGCCTGTTTCCTTTTGAGCTTCCATCAATTGCAACTACAGAAGTTTCGCTAAGGACTTTTCCTTAGCTCAGAGATTTCAATGTTTTATCATTTGAGTCCTCTGCTTTCTATTGGAACAGACGGAGGGTGTTCTCGTTGTGAGACGGAAAGATATGTATTTAATGATGGTCCGTTAAAAAGGTTAATTAATTACATGGCATTTTTTATTTAGACAAAATGAGTATAAAATTAGAGTAATGTCTAGAACCTCCTTTCTAGAATAGATCACAAGGGTGGGTTTTCCCACAAGCTACATAATGCTAAAACATTATATATAAACTTATATGTACTCGTATATATGCTTTGGTTATTTTAATAGCATAGACATTAAGGCATTCAGAGCGAGCTTGTTAATCTGGTAATTCGTTTGTTGCTACTTCGGTAAAACTCTAGAATAAGAGGTCTTGTTACCTACCACCCAGAATTCCCAGGCCAAGAATTGTAAAACATTATTCTACATATATTTCCCTCCATGAAAGTATTAAATATAATATTATATATTAATATTAAATTTAACTTTCTTTTTCTTTCCATTTATAAGTAAGAGTTGGCCGACATAATGTTTGCAGCATTAAGTAAATCATTGGATGTTATCTTATACGTATAAGTGGTTGACCATAAACTTATTCAGTCGAAGAACATCTTAAAACTTCTTTAATCGCTGTTCGTAATCCTAGAATCCAAGGTAAAATTTTAGACCAATTAATGGAATTAATGGAATGATCTGACAAATGTGTTACTACAGAAACTGCTGAAATGGTGAATGATGGGGAAAATGTGTTTATTTTCTTTATTTGTTAAAATTTAGAATATGTGTAAGTGGTTCATGATCAATGTAAGCAGTTAAAAATCTACCCTCGAGAAAATGGTTAAATTGTTTCTTTGAGTTATATGTATATAGCCAAAAGTTCTATATCGAATATCGAATAATTTATTTCTTCTCCTTCTTTATTGGCGTAGACACAACAAACTTGAAATACCAAGTACAGTCAGGCCCTTCTGTAAACGGTCTTTCCAACGGAATGAAGGTCGTCCTCTTCATCTGCTGCCACCGGAAAATTTTCAAAGCTTGAGTATACTTATGGTGAGCGACTTGTAGGGTTTGGTCTCTGTTCGTCGAGAAAGGTCTTTACTTTTCAGTTTCTTATTCAGTCCAAAGTAACACCTGTTGACAAGAGTGATTCTGCGTTGGATTTCAAGGCTGAAATTATTATTGGTGCTGATGCTGGTACATAGATAGACGAAATTATCTACGACCTCGAAGTTATCACTGTCAGCAGGGACATAGGAGCCAAGTCGCGATTGCGATGACTTGTTTGATGACAGGAGATATTTCATCTTATCCTCGTTCACTACCAGACTCATACACTTCGCTTCCTTATCCAGGCTGGAGAATGTAGAACTCGCGGCACGGTTGTTGAGGCCAATTATGTAAACTCTTATAGATTATACCTTCTCCATTTAGCTTCTCCAGCAATAAATTAAAGAACACGCTTGCTTTTGTTGAGCATCTCTGGATAAATCGAATACTTTGTTATCTATATATATATAAATGAATTGCTGTTCGTTAGTCTCGCTAAAACTCGAGAACGGCTGAACGGATTTATCTTATCTTGGTCTTTAATTATTCGTGGAGGTCTAGGGAAGGTTTAAAAGGTGAGAAAAATTCGAATAATTGCCGGGAAAATCCTCAAAACAGCATTTTTCTATTTCCCATACAAACATTTTCTAAATAAAATGGAGAGTCAATTTGTAATCCGCTGCAAATTCGCGTGCGTGTTGGAGGATCTAATACCGCGTTCCGAAACTCAACAAAAGTGAAAGTGAATCGCGAACGCGACAAAATTGCATAGTCACAAAATACATAGTACATAAATAGTGGTCGGCTTCGAGAAACTTAATTTTAGCTAACTTCAGTTGTTAATCTGTTCGATTATTTTTTTAATAAGACTATATAGAAATCGAAAGATAAATCTTAAGTTTTGTCACAAATTAAATTATAAATCTTAAGTTAAATTTCTGAACGCAATCATAATATTTGACATTAGATTTGACAACCAACTAATGTGTCAATCCATCCTGCCGCATTTCAGAGCACTGAAAAAAGTATTACGATATTATATTGTGTTACGAGTTACGATATCTATGAGTGCATCCTTCTATCTTTGTGGCTATGTGCGCGAGAACTTTCCTTACTTTGGTGATCCTTTGTGATAGTGACATTCCAAGTAATGTGCTCTTTTTGTGATAGTGACACTTTGCTGCTAAATGAGCGGGAAATTTTCTAATTTTGATTAAATGCAATTTATGATGCCGAGGAGAAGGCGACCTGACTTAGGTCGTCGTAGTCAATCAAATGTGCGAAGAGCTACCTCACGTGATAACCGCACTGATGACCAGAGACAGACAGATCAAGAAAATAGTCGTATTGCTATGTCAGAATTGCGTTCTTTAGTGAGTGATAATGTAGGAGATAGGCTTAGATTGCAACGAGTTCGTGCACATCAAATACAACAACAGCAAGCTAGACATAATGAAATTGAGCGAATCCGCGGACGCAGTGCTCCTGTGATTCTTGAACGAGCCACATTCCACTATGATCCGGCAATTGATTATTGTGCCGACAAATCAGTAACAATTGGGGAAATGAAAACAATTTGTAAATATTGTAAGCCGTTAAAATACACTGGTGAATCTACTGGATTATGTTGTGCTGAAGGCAAATCCACCGTCGACAACATTAACAAGTTTCTTCACAGTCTGTCAAACTGATGATTTTGCTCGCACTTTGCTGTATGCTGATATGCCACGCTATTACACATGGAACGCATCATCGAAATCGTTTCAGCGTCGAAAACAAGGAACACCAGTTGAAGGACATCTAAATGTATTTGCTTCAGATGCTCTGGGTCGCATCTACACAGTACATCCAAATAACGATGAATGTTATTATATGCGGCTGTTGTTGGTGAATGTTCGTGGTCCGACATCGTTTAAACAACTGAGAACAGTTAATGGACAGCTGTGTGCGACTTACCGTGAGGCATGTCAACTATTACATTTACTTGAGAACGATTCGCACTGGGATGATACGCTCAAGGATTCCGTAATGTCTTCATCGCCGCATCAAATTCGTACATTGTTTGCGATTATCAAATCGACATGTTTCCCCTCGAATCCAAAAGATTTGTGGGTTAAGTATAGAGATGACGTGTCTGAGAATGTTTTGCATCGTTTGCGCCGTCAAACTTTGAGTCCTACACTACAAATGACTGAAGAAATTTACAATGACACATTGATCATGATAGAAGATATGTGTTTATTGATGGCAAATAAAGTATTGTCGTGTTTGAGAATGACAGCACACAATCGTCATATGCACGATGCATTAAACCACGAGTTGCAAAGAGAACATCAGTACGACATTGAAACATTGGCAGAAACAGTTCGTACAAATGTTCCAAAATTAAATAAAAAAAAAAAATTGCGTACGACCCTTTGATAGAAGCTGTGAACAGTGGATCTGGTGGAATTTATTTCCCTGATGCTCCCGGAGGAACCGGAAAAACGTTTTTAATTTCATTGCTTTTGGCGAGGATCAGATCGCGAAATGATGTTGCTCTAGCGTTGGCTTCATCTGGAATAGCTCCGACTCTGCTAGAAGGCGGGCGAACTGCACATTCTGCCTTGAAATTACCACTAAACATGCAAATCATCGAAACACCAATTTGCAACATCGCCAAAAATAGCGCAATGGCCAAGATCCTACAGGTATGCAAATTGATTGTTTGGGATGAATGCACAATGGCCCATAAGAGGTCACTGGAGGCACTGGACAGAACGTTGAAAGATCTTCGTGACAACCAAAATATTTAAAGTGGGGCTATGATTCTGTTGTCAGGTGATTTTCGTCAGACTCTTCCAGTTATTCCCCGATCAACTGTTGCTGATGAGCTAAATGCATGCCTAAAATCATCAAATTTGTGGCAGTACGTAAAGACACTCCACTTAACAACTAACATGCGAGAATTTTTGCAACAAGATGAAACAGCAAATGTGTTTGCGAAGCGGTTGTTCGACATTAGAAATAATAAAGTTGCAGTGGACACCTCGACCGGATTCATCACATTACCTACAGATTTCTGTCACATCACAGACTCAAAAGTGGAGCTTATTCAGCGAGTTTTCCCAGATATAGGGCAAAAGTTCAATAACCATAATTGGCTGAGTGAACGAGCAATATTAGCAGCGAAAAATAAAGATGTCGAGGATCTTAATGCGACCATTCAGAATTTTCTTCAAGCACAGTTGGTTTCCTTCAAATCAGTCGACACCGTAATGAACCAGGATGACGTATTCAACTATCACACTGAGTTTTTAAATTCACTGGAATTTCCTGGATTACCACCTCACAATTTGCAGTTAAAAGAAGGATCACTTGTCATCATGCTGCGTAACATTAATCAACCTCGACTATGCAATGGAACAAGACTGGCTGTGAAAAGACTGATGAATAACGTCATTGAGGCGACAATCATAAAAGGAAAATACAAAGGAGAGGATGTCTTGATCCCGCGGATACCGATGATTCCAACGGACTTACCATTCGATTTTAAACGCTTACAATTTCCAGTACGTCTGGCCTTTGCGATGACCATCAATAAATCGCAAGGACAGTCGTTGGAAGTTTGTGGAATCAACTTGGAGTTTCCCTGTTTCGCGCTTGGACAATTATACGTCGTGTGTTCGCGCGTCGGAAAACCGTCTTCTTTGTTTATTTACGCACCACAAAACAAAACAAAAAATATAGTTAATGAGAAAGCTTTAAATTAATTAACAGACTGTAGTTTAACAGTGTGTGTCTGTGAATATCAAATTTAAACCTTATAAATAGCCAGTATTTCAGGAAAACTCTGTTTTTTAAGTAAGCAACATGATGTATCGAAAATAATAATAAAACTTCATGCTTTATTCAATAAATGCTTTTTTATTAAATACGGCATCGATTTGTTTGTTTTAAAATCATTTTATACAAAAGATTAGGTTTTTTATTTATGGATGAGGCAGTACGGAGTCAGCTAGTACAACAATAAAAAATGGTAGAAGGGGCAAGTAATCATCTATGCATTCCAGCATTAATTGACTGAAAAAAGTATAAGAAGAAGAAGAAGAGGCTAAGTGTCAAGTGGCGTCTGAAAGTATGCAGGATTACTAGCACGCTCTTAAGGAATAGCGGCTAAATTGGCGCACTTAATAGTTGTTGGTTAATAAAAAAATTGTATAATACAACAACAGATTACATGGCTTAGTGATAGAGCCCTCGCCTGTTAAGTCAGGATCCTTTGGTTCGATTCCTACCAGAAGAAGTCTGATGAGGAGATGTGTTGATCGCGCGCTGCGTCCAATATTCGATGATGCTTAATTTTTCTTGAATGGGTACGTTAATAAACCAAATTACATCACCTGGGCCTGTATTTCTACAAAAATTGTTATAGTCAATAGGAAACGCTATAGAGCCAATCTATTTAAGGAAATTCGTGGGTCTGTGGAGTGGCTCCCAAGATCGTAGAATTTAACACCGCTGGATTGACAGCCTGGAAAAGAATATTCGGCGCGTTATTACAAACATACGACCCCAATTGCTGAAAAAAGGGTCGAAAATTGAGCCTCTCGACTGGAATATATTTCAGCCAGCCGCGGCGGTCACTTGCCAGAAATTTTTTTTAAAACATAATGGCTAACCCTTTTATCTTTATAATAAAGTTAATTTCTTGGCGGCCGCGGTAGCCGTGTGGTTAGCATTGCGTACTGACATTTGGAAGGCGCGGGCTCATATCCCGGTGCCACCAACATTCAAAAGTTACGGAAAATTAATTTAAATAAAAAATTAAGTTAAATTTTCTAATTGCGGTCGCCCCTCGGAAGGGAATGTCCACCCCTACGAGTGTATTTCGGACATGAAATAAAGCTCCTCATAAAAAAACCATCAGCCTTTCGGAGGCGGCTTAGTATAAACTGTAGGTCCCTCCATTTGTTGGAAAAACATCAAGACGCAAAACCACAAATTGGAGGAGGAGCTCGGCCGAAAATCGCTTAAGTGGTTACAAAGCGCCAATTATAGATATAGAATTTCTTTGCCATCACATAAAATTATATACGTTTTAGTTCTTCTCGAAAACCGCATTCTCATGTCTGCACAACTTCATTAAAAGTACTTATCGGATAAGAAAATCATCGCAATATCCGCAATACAATAGTATGGAAAAAACGTGTTATTTTGTAGTTTTCCAAAAGCAATAAAACTTACAGCACTCGGGCAAAGTCACCCCGGAACCGAAGTTATTAAATGTAACGAGAAGAAAAGCAAACAATTTAACTGGAAATATCAACGTTACTTTTATCTCTATTCATAAATAATAAAATTTTAAAACTAAACTAAAACATAATCCCATACGAAGGAATGTACTGCTGGCTTATCGTTGCCTTTACAAAGTTGGTTTGTCTTTCCTTATCAGGCGGGTTTGATGTGTTACGGAGGCACAGGTTAAGCAGCATTGTAAAGTAGCTTTGTTTTGCGGGATGGGATGTAGGCAAGCTTCTCGGTATGTAGTTGCAATCGCAGGGCTATACTCAATTCCTATTCTTGCGTTCACGTAGCGCACACTGTTAGCTTGAGTAACTCTCGTGCATGACGTGGTAACCATCCCGTGTGGAGCGTTACGTAACCGCCAAGGGAGGAAGCTTCATTGGAGCCACTTAGACATATTCGCCATGAGGTAAAAATTGTGCCTGGCGACTTTAAGCGCTAGGGTAGGCAAAGAAGGTATCTTCGGCCAAATTTTCGGAAAATTTACCCGCCACGACGAGACGACAATCATATTTGATTGTATATAGGGCTAGATAAGTTCTCAAATATGATTGTATGTAGTGCTAGATAAGTGATATTTTGACTGATGCCCTTTATGGGGGAACCCTTCTCCAGTCATCTGAATGACAGTGAAAATGGCGAGCCCGGTTTACCAATTGGTGGCACCGGGATATGAACCCAACTCGATTACCGCCGAGCTATTTAAATACGGCGAACTGATAAGTTGCATGCATCACCTTCTTCGTAAAATATGGTTGAACGAAAGCATGCCCGACGGTTGCAACCAAAGGATAAGCCTCCTCATTATCGTATATAGAGCTCTATGGAGCGTATTGCATAAAAGCCTATCGGCGGACAATAAATTGATTGAATCTTTTCAGTGTGGCCTTAGACCTGGTGAATCTACCATTGAATAGATATTCATCTTGCGCCAAACCTTGGAAAACTGTGAAAAGAGGGTTAACAGACATCTCCTCTTCGTCGAACTCAAAGCAGCCTTCTGTAGCATGAAAGAAAGCTGCCTCTCCGCCGCTATATCGGCACCGTCAGGATCGGGAAGGACATCTCCGGGTGGTTTGATACCGAACGAGGTTTGGACAAGGAGACTCCACATCGTGAGATTTCTTTAATTTGTTGGTGGAGAAAGTAATACGAGCTACAGAGCTGAGTAGAGAAGGTATACAGTGCATATTGAAGCTGTATGGTTCAAAGGTTCATCATCGCAACGGTATTTGGTTGCGAGTGGTCTGCAAAACAAGTTGCCTTTTCTTTTAGCGCTCTGCCCCATAAACCGTTATTTATTTGTTAGTATCCCAAACCTTGTTTTTTTAGTAGAAACATTGGAAGACAACGTTGATAGAATATTTTTTATTGTTTTTTCTTCTTCGAGTCTTAATGCCACTTGTAAGATTTTAAGCGTTACATTCTTCATGTATAGACCCTCAATCGCATCTGCTAAAGAGCAGGGATGGGAAGCGGCCACAGATAGATTATAGTCAGGTATTACATTATTCATAGACAAATTTCCAAAATTATTGTTTAACAATAAACTATTTCGTTTCCTTATACACGTACATATATCTTTAAACTTGTTTTCTTTTTTCTTCAGTATTTACAAAGATAGTTAGTGATGTGTCTCCGTCAATATCAAATAATAACAATAAGGATGAGAGCGCAGAAGTCGTTAACGTTTCAAAAAATATTCAGGGTCCGAAAGTGATCGCAGCTATAGAGCATAAGGACAGTTTTTTAACAATGCCAAAACATAACCACTTAGCAATAACTTCGGGCATGAAACGTAATATAAAACCCAACACTGGAAGATTATCCAATATAGATTCTAATTTAGCAAATGAGTTGTTGAAAGAAAATGCAAACTTAATGAGCTCATTGCCTCCGTTTCCAAGTGTTGCCATAGATATGCAGCTTATGAATCAATTAGCAAATGTTGCGGAAATGAAAAAGAAACTTGCCGATAATAGTGATTTAGAAGTTGCCCCATCACGAATGATTTACACTCGGAAGGATGTGTTTAATAGTAAACGCCATTTAGAATCAATCGGAAATGACAACTACTCATATACGTTTTCAAATGTAAGTACAATCTTCAAAATAGTATAAAATACACAGTTGCAGGAAGAAGTAATGGATATACATAAATACATAAGTACATTAAGTATATATCATGTACACAAAGGCCTTGTTCAATAATTTAGTACTTTGTATATGCATATATTAAAACACATATATAATATATAATGTTTGTACATAGAAATATGTATACGTAGCTGTCGAATGTCAATTTACAAGCTTCTTCTGGATCGGGGTCTAATATGAAAAAGTCTATATTATTCTACAGCTTTTCTTTTTTCCAAATTAAAAGTTAAAAAATACTCCCACTACACAAAATTTACCTTCCAAAGTAATATTATATAACAAAGGGGAGTGTATATTCGTACGTCGGGCATGTTCGGATTTTCATCTATTTTTTCGCTCACCCGTCCAACCCGTTTCTCTATTTTTTTATTTTCCTGTCCACACTTTCAACCATTCAAAAACTTTTAGCTGTTACCTAGTTCGAAATGTCATCTTTCTAGCGCCATCTAGCAAAACCCGATCGGACTTATATTGTACAACGCTAGATACAGATGAATAACGCCACCTATTTGAAAAATAATGGATCTATTTTTACTACACCTAATATATGTGAATAACAACAACAACAGGCGCGAATTTCATAGTTCTTTGAGCTTATTGTATCTTCGTAGTTATCATACTTTAGTTTTTGTATTACAGATTTTCAGATACTCGTATAGTGATGGAATGTCCCACAATTTTTTTTTATCAATTTGAATAACATGTTTTGCTCCTTCGGCATCATTATATTTTATTTTTAAATTAAAGAATAACAAATTAAGCTCACCGCATTGTCTTCCATCAGTTATGCTCTCTTCTAGTTTCAACCGTCAAGATAACGGCAACTTAAAATAGTATTGCAAATTTAAAATAGGAGGTAATATCATTACGATCTGCTTTCCATTCTTATATGCATATATAAGTGTACCTTATTGGTGTTACTTTTTAACTAACCGAATAACCGAATCCAACAAAGTTTACAAATCATACTTCAGTAATCATCCAGATGGTTTATAAGGAGTTTTCTCAAATTCTGAATACGTGGCATGGCACTTCCGATAAGGAATAAAATATAAAAATTAGTAAACGGTTTATTTGATAATTTGTAACTTAGGAACAGGTAAACAGAATATCAAAGTATTCAAATTCAACCAAAGTATATCTGGCATACTGTTTTTCCGAATTCGGAAACCGGGGGTTTCTTTTACCCAATACATTAAAATACGTGTGTTAGCTTATTACTTGAAAACCGCTAAGCAGAAATTGACCAGTTGTAAAAGGGGGTAATGGCACCTCTATTCTTATATACATATATATAGTAATTAGTGAATTGGGGGATGTCATTCCCCTGCGAGTGGTCAGACACGATTCTTTTGCATATGGTTCAAGCAGCACACGACTTCCGGCCTTAGATCAAGTACTCAAACAAACAAACATCCGTATGGAAGCGCAAATACAGGGAAAACAAATCGAGAATCTTGGAAGGTCTACCGCACTGACATCAAAAAAGTTCTTTTCAAGAGCTCCGCTTTCCAAAACTATATGCAGAAGCTAGATAGTGAATGAACTCCATTTTACCAAGAAATGCTTATTATCCCATTTTCTGGGATTTTCTACAAACTACGACCTACTCCCACGTAGAAAGAGCGAGTTCTCTTATACCAGAAACATTGTGTGTATATTGCAGAAGGGTGGAATGGGTGCTAAAGTCACGGGACGAGATGATATCTTTTCTGATGAACTAAGGTGGGCTTATCCCCACTTCTATGTAAAATTTACAAAGTCTGTCTGTGTAAAGGATATATTTCTTTTCAAAGAAGCAGGATCATCTTCTCAGAGATGGAGAGCGCCAGTATCACCAGACACATAAGAAGAGGCACCTCTCAAGGAGGTGTTTTATCGACACTGTTGTGGTGTCTAACAGCAAATATGTTGATTAGAAATGCTTTATACATAGTTGGAAACTGATGCAAGGACTGCACTTCACGTTAGAAAAACGGTGATAGGAAAAATATGAGTCTAATATCGTGTACTGGATTAATACATCGGTAGCTAAACCAATCTTAATCTACGGCGTCACCGTAGGGGGGTCGGCACTGCAACGGGGGCTGCTATCTTGGACACAGGAGTACTGTCATTAGACCCCTTGACTCATCTCAACTTCCTTCCTGCGGAACTATACCGGAAATTTCTTTTCTCCTGTAGAAGTGCCGAAGGAGCTGGACAACACCACTTTCAGTATGTGCTTCGACAATCTTTTCCCCACGATATTTCCAAACGTAAATGAGTGGGAAAACACCAACGCTCTCGTCGAGAGAGCCATAGCCATCCTTACAGAGGAATCAATACTCGATGGAAAAGTGTGTTGCGGAATCTACTTTCCAACTCTCTGCACTGCAGCGTCTTCCAAGCAGAACTTTTTGCAATCATGCACCTGCCGAGTGGCTGCTTAAACCTACGGCAGCAGGACAACTAGTTACGATATATTCCGACAGTCAAGCTGCCATCAGATCTCTACAAAGTGATAGTACCACTTCAAAGGTGCCTATAAAATATAGAAGCAATCTGAACAAACTCTCCACTAAACGCAACACTGTCGTGGCCTAGGTAATATTTACGTCTCAGGCAATTGTGTGGCAGACGAGCTAACGAGAGAAGGAATCATTTTATCCTTAATAAAACATGTACATCATGCATGTTTACCTTTTTCCAAGGCAAATTATATGCTTAAACTGGCCTTGGCCAAAGAAACAAACTCTAGATGGCTGATCGCATCTTATTCTTCTAGACCGGTTCTCCGTTAACATAACTACAGGCATGGGGATTGACGAGAATATAATGGACTGCCACAATAATGATTTTTGCGCAGCTGTAGGGTCGAAGAAGAGGAGGTCACATTTCTTGGATTTTCACGCTGAGCTTTTAAAGCTGGAGTGCTTTCATCCATTCGGACGACATGGCCTAGCCAGCGTAGCCGCTGTCTCTTCATTCGCTGAACTATGTCAATATCATCGTGTAGCTCGTACAGCTCATCGTTCCATCGTCTGCGGTATTCGCCGTTGCCAATGCACAAAGGACCATAAATCGTTCGCAGAACTTTTTCTCTCGAAGACTCCTAGAGCCGACTCATCAGATGTTAACATCGCCCACGCTTCTGTGCCATATAGTAGGACTGGTATGATGAGCGACTTGTAGAGTTTGGTTTTCGTTCGCCGAGAGAGGTCTTTACTTTTTAATTGCCTACTTAGTCCAAAGTAGCACCTGTTGGCAAGAGTGATTCTGCGTTGGATTTCCAGGCTGACATTGTTGTTGGTATTAATGCTGGTCCCTAGATAGACGAACTTATCTACGACCTCGAAGTTATGACTGTCAACAGTGACGTGGGAGCCGATTCGAGAATGCGAGACTGTTTGTGTGATGACAGGAGATATTTTGTCTTGCCCTCATTCACTACCAGACCCATTCGCTTCGCTTCTTTATCAAGTTATCGAGCTTTTAGTGCTGTTTAAGGGCAGTTTACATAGCCGTATAAGTTTTGCGGGCATACCAAATTCAGACATAGTGGCATAGAGACAGCTCCTTTTCGTGCTGTCGAAGGCTGCTTTAAAATCGACGAAGTGGTCTTTTCCAAGTTTTGGCGCATAGTGAATATCTGGTCAATAGTTGACTTACCAGGTCTAAAGCCACACTAATAAGGTCCAATCAGTTTGTTAACGGTGGGTTTTAGTCCTTCACACAATATTCTTGATAGGACCTTATAAGCGGTGTTAAGAAGGCTTAACCCACGGTAATTTGCGCAGACTGTGGGATCGTCTTTTTTGTGGATTGGGCAGAGCACATTAGGTTCCAATCGTCGGGCATGCTTTCATCTGACCATATTTTGCAAAGAAGCTGATGCATGCACCTAATCAGTTCTTCACCGCCGTATTTGAATAGCTCGGCCGGTAATCCATCGGTCCCTGTCGCTTTGTTGTTTTTTAAGCGGACGATTCCTATTCGGACTTCTTCATAGTCGGGTAACGGAACAACTTTTCCATTGTCATCAATTGGAGTTTCGGGTTCACCATCTCCGCGTGTTTCCTGTTCACTGCCATTCAGCAGGCTGGAGAAGTGCTCCCTCCATAAATCGAGTATACTCTGGGTATCTGTCACTAGCTCACCCCTCTGGGTCCTACAAGAGTTTGTTCCGGTCTTAAAACCTTCTGTAAGTCGTCGTATCTTTTCATAGAATTTTCGAGCGTTACCCTTGTCGGCCAGCTTCTCAAGCTCCTCGTACTCACGCATCTCGGCCTCTTTTTTTTTTGTCTGCAGATGCGTCTTGCTTCCCTCTTCAGTTCTCGGTATCTATCCCACCCCGCACGTGTTGTGGTCGATCGCAAGGCAGCGAGGTAGGCAGTCTGTTTTTTCTCCACTGCGACACGGCAGCCCTCATCATACCAGCTGTTTTTGCGAACTTTCCGAAATCCAATAGTTTCGTTTGCAACTGTACACAGGGAGTTTGCAATGCCGTCCCACAGTTCCCTAATGCCGGGTTGCTGAAGAGTGCTCTCAGAGAGCAGGTGTGCAAGTCGAGTAGAAAACCGCTCAGCAGTCTGCTATGATTGCAGCTTTTCAACGTCGAACTTTCCTTGTGTTTGTTGACGGCTGTTCTTCGATACACAGGGGCGTATCTTTGCTGCGGCAAGATAGTGATCTGAGTCAATGTTAGGACCTCGGAGTGTACGCACATCTAAAACACTGGATACATGTCTCTGTCTATCACAAAAAGTTCGATCTGGTTGAAAGTTTTTCGATCTGGAGACAGCCAAGTAGCTTGGGGAATTTTTTTGTCCTGGATTCTAGTGCTACAGACAACCATATTTCGGGCTCCGGCGAAGTCTATCAGCCATAGCCTTTGGGGATGTTTCGTTGTGGAGGCTAAATTTTCCGACAGTTGTGCCAAAGATACCTTCTTTGCCCACCCTAGCGTTGAAGTCGCCAAGCACAATTTTGACGTCGTGGCGGGGGCAGCGCTCATAAGTGTGTTCGAGGCGCTGAAAAATTTTGTTGTGGTGAGACGTTCATCCACCGGAGTGAATGCCAGTATTCGGCGACGGAGTATCTCCCACTACGAATCCGACAGCAAATTTGCGCTTCTTTATATGGCCGCTGTAGTAAATTTCACGAGGACCCACATTCTTCCGTCCTTGTTCCGTCCATCGCATTTCTTGGACGGCAGTGATGTCAGCCTTTAACTTTAGGAGGACATCAACGAGCTGGGTAGGGCACCTTCCCATTTAAGGGACCGGACATTCCAGGTGCATGCCCTGAACTCGTAATCCTTAAAACATTTGCGGGGGTCGTCATCAAAAGGGGGTCTCACATCCGAGGCTGAAATTGGTTTTTCATTGGGCTGTTTTTTCATGTGGTGGGTTCCAAACCCTATGCATAACACCATGGGCTTTGCGTTCTCACTTTAGCTCGCCTTCAAACGGATGTTTGTTGGCTACCCATGGTCCGGTCTAAGACCGGAAGTCGTGAGCTGCGTGAATCATATGCAAAAGAATCGTTTCTGGTGAATGGCAGTCAAAAACTCTCCTCACTTGCGTGAACTTCTGCACATGGCCCCATCCCCCAAAACAAAAAAAAAAAAACGTTCTTAAGGAATGTATAACTGCTGGCGTACGCTCAAGATATTGATACCGTTGGTGTAAATAACTGCGAAATCTGCTATCTTCCAACTGGCTAAGGGAGCGAAACGTGTGGGCAGAGAATGTTAATACAATGAGAAGGTGCAAATATTAAGTGACAGGGAACTGGCAAAAAGGCAATATCGCACCCAATTTGCAAGATGGAAATGCTCAACTTGCATAGAATGCCGTATTTAGCCTTTATGCATGTGCTTTTATGGTATGTATGTATATAATGCATGTACAGTTGACCTAACAGTGTTATTCATCCAAAGTAGGCAAAATTATTAAAAAAAAAATTGTAAATAAATAAAAAAATAAATAAAAATGAAAAAAAATTTGTGAAAAAAATCCCAGGTGGTGGTTATCGAACTCCTGCCAACTATTTCCGTCAAAGATGTTGTTATTATTTTTGTAATTTTTGATCACCTGCGATCACAGGATTTCGGAAAAATTTTAAAATTTGAGAAAAAACTCTAAATAATATACTATAACTTAATTAATTATATATAAAAAATAGAATAATTAAAAAAAAATAGTTTTTACTAAAAAGAAATTCCCCCCTTCGAGTTGGAATTGAACTCGAGCCATACGAATATCTTCACCTTCATTGGCAAATTATTGCGAATAATGCCTATACCAACTCCACCACAAGAAAGCGATTTTGTAAGTTTTTAGTAAACTCAAAAGAAATGAGTATGCCAGGTATTTAAATGTGCATGCATATAGGTTTTTATATACATATTTATTTGCTTGTATTTATTTCCCTAGCCTAAGCCTTAGTTCAATTAATTTATTTTATTTTATTTAATTTAGTAATTTAGTTAATTTAATTTAATTTCATTTTTAATATTTTTTTAACAAAACATATTTTATTTTATATTATTTAATGTTATTGCATTCTATTTAATTTAAATGCAATTAATTTAATTTAACTTAATTTATTTTAATTTTAATTTATTTAATTTTGCTTTATTTCGTTTTATATTATTATTTTTTTATTTCATTTTATTTTTTTATTTAATTTAATTTTATTTTATTATATTATATTTTATATTATATTATTTTATTTTATTTCAATTTAGTTCATTTTATTTTATTTTTATCTTATTTTATTTTATTTTATTTTATTAGATATTATTTTATTTAATTTTATAATTTAGCTAATTTAATTTAATTTTTAATATTTTTTTTAATAAAACTTATTTTATTTTATATTATTTATCGTTATTTCATTTTATTTTATTTTAATTTATTTTGACTTTCTTAAAATTAATTTTTTATTTTTTTAATACATTTTACTATATTTTACATTATTTAACGTTATTTCATTTTATTTAATTTAACACTTATGTTAGTAACCGGGTACCGCGGTGTATCTGTGGGAATAGTTTAAAGAAAGTTCAATATTTCATTTTAAGCTTTCAAATCGTCGTTTTTTAACATAAAAGAAAGCTAGTTGTGAGTTCATTTAATTGATTTTTTTTTTTTTTTTAAAGCGAAAAGCATAGGAAATAAATTGAATACAAGTTCTATAAATGCATGCGACTAAATTTTATTAAAACATATTACATTTTTTTTATAATTAATGACATTGAACACATTCTGTCAGTGCATGGCCTAAAATATTTTGAATGGCATTCTTTGTTGAGAAATGGCGCATTATTTGTGGATTCGCGGTACGATGTTCAATCACCGGCAATAATAGTTCTTCACTTAGCTTACGCATAAATTGACGACGTTCTGTAGTTTTTATGGCAATCATTTTATTATTTTCATAATAAAATGTATATGCCGCAAGTGCAGAAATGTCTAGCATGTTGAAAAACATTGCCATTGGCCATCTCGAAGATCGTCGTTGACTGGTATCGTATCTCCGCACCATTTGGTCCATTGTATCGACGCCAGCTTTATATTTATTAAAAAAATTAATTATTTCTGGTTTCTTTTTAGTATCATCACCAACTAATGCATCGGAATGCATGGTAGACATCAGAATGACAGCTTTATTTTTTTTTTTTAGGAACGTAAGAACACATGGTAATCTTTTCATGAAATCCAAAAACTGTGGAATACTGCCCCCTTGTCTTATTTACTCCCATAACACTAGGTATGTAAGGTTTATTTTTTTTACCGTGCCAACAATAGTAATTTTCCACGATAACAAATGTTTAGCAACGGGTAGAGTAGTAAAGAAATTATCCATGCAGATTTTTCTACCACTATTTCGGTACGAAGCCGCCAATTCTTTCGCTACTCTTTCACCCTGATTCTTTTCTCGAGTGTTATCTGTTTTACCAGTGTACATAATCCCTTCCAAAGGATATGCGTTTTCTGCATCACAAATCTACCAGATCTTTACACCATACTTAGCTGGTTTCGATGGTATGCATTGAGTAAACCCAGTACGCCCACGGTATGGATATAGCTGTTCATTAATCGTTAAGTTTGCGGTTGGTTTGTACATCTGAGCTAGATTAGAATTTAGCATTGTCCACACATCACGAATTGGAGCTGCCTTGTCTTCTTTTTTACGTTGACTTCGAGTATGACTGTCGTCAAATTTCAAAAAACGCCGAATATTATGGAATCTCATCAATCCCATCGTCGGGCGATACAGAGGATAAGAATTGGAGTGCCACAAGTCGTAAATAATTTTATTATACAAAATTATAACTAAAACATTTACAAATATTAAATATATAACGGTTATTTACCTAGCATATTCAGCTCTTGTTAGTTGTTCCATAATCTTATTTTTCACTGTGAAGAGAACACCATAAATAAAACACGTCTGAACTCACCAAAAATCGGTTACGTACTAAAAAATACTCGAACCTAGTGGGCGATAGAAAACAAAGAAATAACCTTGAGTTTTTCTCTCTCTCCAACGGCATCTGCTCGGCTCCGAACAATAAAAACTGGTCGACTACCTGGAGTGCCCCAATACGATTCAGATGTCATTCATAACTCTACGTTGCTATTATTATTTTTTCTTTACTCTGTCACTTACTATTAATATTTCAAGAAAAAAATAATTTGAAAAAAAAATTTTTAACAAAATAAACAAAATTTTTAATACTCGGTTACCCGGTTGCTAAAAGACGTCGAGTTGGTCACTAACGAGTTGGTCACTAACAAGGGTTATATACAATTAATTTAATTTAACTTAATTTAATATAATTTTATATTATTTTATTTTATATTATTTAATTTTGTTTTATTTTCTTTTATTTAATTTAATTTAATTTAATTTCATTTTTGTTTTTCATATTGTTTTATTTTATTTTATTTTATTTCATTTCATTTCATTTCATTTCATTTGTTTTATTTTATTTTATTTTATTTTATTTTATTATAGTTTATATTATTTTATTTTATTTTATTTCATTTTTTTTTTCTATTTTATTTCATTTTATTTTTTTATTTCATTTTATTTGTTTTTTTGTTGTCCAGCGTCAGTTTACACAACCGTATAAGTTTTGCGGGGGGAATTCCAGAAATAGCTATCACAGAAAGCTTTAAAATCGATGAAATGGTTCAATAGTTAATTTATCAGTTCTAAAGCCCCACTAATAATGTCCAATCAGTTTGTTTACGGTGACTCTTTCCTTTATCTTATTTTATTACAATACAATATATTATATTATTTTTGTTGAAATATGTGTATGTAAAAATGCGTATGTCATTAACTTTAGCGTCAATATTGTATGTACAATTACTTTGAACTTACTCCCGAATTAAACTTTGAACTGTACACATCGTGTTTTATTTGCTCTGCAAAGAAATTCCCCGACTTTCATCAGGTAATGGGCGCCAGATAGCGCAAGTTCAAGTGTTTGTTTAATTTAAAGTAAAGTCTCCAAAATGAGTCGTATGGACCAGATCGAGAAGCTGGAAGAGAAGAATTATGATTCTTGGATCGTACAGATGAGAAGCGTGTTGGTGCATGCGGAACTGTGGATGGTGGCATCGGAGAGTCGACAAAGGAAGATGCTGGTGATGTAGCTGAGGAAGTAGTTAAATGGATAGCGCGTGATAAGAAAGCGTTAGCCATGATCACATTGAGCATCAAGCCATCGCAGTTGAACTACTTGCGGCATTGCAGGTCTGCGGAAGATGCCTGGAAACGTTTACGAGAAATATAAGTTAAGGTATCCCTTCCGATCGACCGACTTCGATCTAGATTTTCGTATGCTGGGTTAAGTCAATACATCAAATTTGATGCTTGGTTGCGAGGCAGAAGATTAAACGCGCCTAGCAACAGCGGTAGTTAAATGCAATGAAAATATTTGCACTTATTTGATAACAAACAAACAAATTGCTATTACCGTTGCCTATTGTTCATAGTGTCAGCGATTATGAAGATCATCAAAATATCAAAGCCAATCACAAACCTACACCCGCACCTGTGCAATAGTGTAGGCTAGTGGAAGGTGAAATAAACAAAACCAGTTGTGGGTGCTAACATAGTTGTTGGGACATGCGTAGTAAAAGAAGAGAAAATACAATTATCAAAGACTTACAAATAAAGTTTTTGGGCTTGGATAAGGATTGCAAAAGTTGACATGTTAAAGGCGAGTCGCATCGTCATAATGGTTTTTCAACTTATGTTAAAGTGGACTAAACTTACGACTAAATTGTAATAGAAATAATTTCAAAAATTTTGAATTAAAACACGTGTTTATAAAAAGTGCACATTTTGTGTTCAAACACATTTTCGAATTATATTTCATTTTTTTCGCTTAATGAGTTTTAATTATGTGAAAAATAAATTGGTTTTGATAATTCTAATAAAAATTGAGGAAGCTTATTACTTGTTTTCCTCCAGAAAAAATATTTTTGCCTTTATAAATTGCCCTTTTGACATTGAATTTTTTCAACTTCGTTAAAAAAACCAACGTTCTTCTGTGAGTGATTCTATTTTCGCCGTTAACAGTAAAAAAAAGAATATTTAATTCTTTGTTATTTAAAAACTTTGCATTGACAATCAAGAGCTTTTCTACTTACTCCAATTATTTGCCTCTTTTGATTTTTTTAAAGTAAATTTTGCTTTATCTAAGAAAACTTGTTCCGAAATTCATAGGGATAAAATGAGTCTCAGCAGAGAACAGATACTTGAAATTGTTAATGAGACCAGTGAGCGAACTAGGTTGGAGCTTTCGGAACAGCTTAATCAATTAACTTTAGCTGTAAATAGGTTGCAACCACCTTCCGTGGAACGGCATCTTCCGGTTTCTATAAATACATTAGTTCAAGACAATGCCAGTTTAGATTTGATTAAATCTTTGCCGGAATTCAAGGGTGATTCCGCTTCAAACCCAGGCTGGCGCAGCGCCGCACAATTTGCCATGAATTATTATAAAGAGGGTTCTGAAAGATACTACATTGCCATGGGCATATTTCGAAATAAAATCACCGAGTCTGCCAACTCTACTCTCGCTTCTTTTAACACGGTATTGAATTTTAAAGTTATAATTTCAAGGCTTGATCAGGCGTATTCAGACAAAAGACCGCTTTACGTATTAGAGAACGAGTTAAGCATTTTAAGGCAGGACAAATTGTCTATTACTGATTATTATGATCGGGTAGATAAAAAGTTATCTATGATTATATACAAACAGATTATGACCCACAGTGGTAATACCGAGCTCGTAGCAGCTTTAAATGAAAGGGCTAGAGAAAATGCATTACGTGTGTTCATATCTGGTCTTCGAAGACCATTACAGAGACCAAAAATCAGAACATAAATAAATTAATCCCAATGGAAATAGATAACGGTTCGAGCTTCTATAGACAGCGTAATAAATTTCAAACTTCAGTTTCTCCACAACAGCCTCATGCCCCACAACAACTTTCTAAATACACTTCTAAACCACAAAATCCACAAAGTTCTAATCCCGCAGTAGCATTTAAGCGTAGTAATGATCGCGTTTTATCTGACCGTTCGCCGTTTCATAAAATACAGAAGGTAAACTTTATGCCGGAAGTAGAAATTCC
Source organism: Ceratitis rosa (assembly GCA_037013455.1). NCBI lineage: Eukaryota > Metazoa > Arthropoda > Insecta > Diptera > Tephritidae > Ceratitis > Ceratitis rosa. The sequence goes on along the minus strand of JAWMAG010000035.1, from coordinate 2,638,783 downwards.
TCCCAATGACCGAGAATATGAAAGTTTTAGTGAAGATTATAATCAATATATAGGAGATCACTACAATTATAATGAGGTTGACGTAACACCATTAGATAACGGTGATGAAGTCAACTATTGAAACTAAGATCGCTCCTGCCGTTCATTACGAAAAAAGGAAGAAACGGTCAGGAGCTTCGATTTCTGATTGACACAGGAACATCCAAAAACTTTATTAAGCCATTACCATTTCTGCAAGGAATCAAAACCCTGAAAAACGGATTTAATTTAAAATCCATAAATGGCGAAAATATCACAAACAAAAAGTGTCAAATAAATATTTTGGAAAATACCTCAACGTTTTACTTGTTATCAAACCTAAACACGTTTGACGGTATAATAGGATACGATTTTTTAAAACAAATCGACGCGAAAATCGATACTGTTAGAGGCTATTTATTTACCGGAATGGTAATGTTAAATTATGCTTTCTTTCATGTGACCAAGTAAATCTAATTACTATTACAGAAGATTCGGTACCAGCGAAATTTCAGTTACAGTTTCGTATCATTATAAATAAAAACGTAAATGCTTTTGCCGACCCAGATAGGGCACTGCCTTATAATACAAAAGATCAGGCCCGTATTTGCACAACTACAGTAAAAGTTATCCCTATCCAATATCAGTAGCACCATTTATCAATAACGAAATAAAATCACTGCTCAAAGATGGTTAATCCAAGAATCTTGTTCGCCTTACAATTCACCCGTGCACGTTGTGTCGAAAAAAGGTGTCGATGAAAATGGAAAACCCAATTTACGTATGGTAATTGATTTTCGGAAAATTAATGAAAAGACTATTCCTGATCGATACCCCATCCCATATACATCTGTAATATTAGCTAACCTAGGAAGTTCGAAATTCTTTACAACTTTAGACCTGAAATCAGGCTTCCAATTATAATGTGCGAACAGGACAGGCAAAAGACAGCGTCTAGTATCAATAATGGGAAATACGAATTTTGTCGGTTACCATTCCGACTGAGAAATGCGCCCAGCATATTCCAAAGAACTATTGACGATGTGTTACGCGATGTAATTGGGAAATTCTGCCATGTTTATGTCGACGATGTAATCATTTACTCTCCAAACGAAGAATCTCATTTGGAGCATATCGATTATATTTTGCAAAAGCTTGAAAGTGCTGGAATGAGGGTATCGCCAGAAAAATCGAAATTTTTCAAAGCGGAAATGGAGTTCTTGGGATTTATTAGCATCTGAGGAAGTTTTACTTCAATATCCCAATTACAATCAGCCATTCGAGATTGCAACTGATACCTCTTCCAAGGCATTAGGAGCGGTTTTATCGCAACGGGGTCGTCCCATAACTATGATCTCGAGAACACTCTCGGCGAGTGAAGAAAACTATGCTGTTAATGAACGTGAATTACTTGCCATTGTGTGGGCGTTGAAAACACTGCGTAATTATTTATACGTGATACAGAATATAAAAATATTTACTGACCACCAGCCGCTTATATTCGCGATGTCAGACAAAAACCCCAATAGTAAAATGAAACGATGGCGTGCATTTATTGAGGAATTTTCACCTAAGTTTGATTATAAGCCCGGAAGTGAGAATAAATTAGCGGATGCAATTTCAAGACAGTTTTCCCACAATTTAAATGAGACCGAATCAGCTGAAACAGTCCATAGTGAAGTATCATCCAGTGACGTAATAAAGACAGTAAAAAACTCAGTAAATCAGTTTAAAAACCAGCTACTGCTGTCTAAAGCAAGTATATGCAGTAAAAGTACAAAGATCCATTTTCAAAAAATCATTAGACACACAATTACATATACATCAATTGATAATCTAATTCAGTGTTTAAAGTGTGCGATTAACCCTAATGTTACAAACGGAATATGCTGCGATCTTCCTACACTGGGCGAAGTACAGAGCTCTATATTATTAGCTTTTCCAGGGGTTAAATTTGTTCATACCGAACTTCTTGTTATAGATTTAACCAATAAGGATGACCAACTTGAAACAGTAGCAACAGAGCACAATAGGGCCCATCGAGGCTTAAAAGAAAACTACCAACAAGTTTCCCGCGAGTACTAACATGACATTTACTTAAGGCAATGACCATAAATTGCAAAATTTTCTTATAATTTCTAAATATTTATTTTTGACCTGTACAGACAAACTATCCAAATTCGCCATTGTGAAACCTATTGCCTCTAGATCAATTATGGACATAAAAATAGCACTTTTAGAAACTTTACTCGTATTTAAAAACACAAAAACTATCGTGTCCGATAATGAAAAGCCCTTGACTTCGAACGCTATTATGACGTTGCTAAGAGATAATTTTTCCATAAAACAGTTTTTTGTACCAACCCTCCATAGTGAAAGTAATGGACAGGTGGAGCGGTTTCATTCCACGTTGCTCGAAATTATTCGATGTAGTAAGAATCAGCAGCAAATTGATGATGTTACTGAGCTGGTATTACTAGCAACGCACAAATACAATTGTAGTATTCACTCCGTGATTAATGATAGGCCAATTGATGTGTTTAATGAAAGCTCAGAAGAAAGTTTAGAAAATCTAAGGAAAATGCTAACTGTAGCACAGGATAAAACCTTACAAATATTTAATGTAAATAAATCCATGAGAACATATCATCCAGGGGAAAAAGTTTTCTTAAGGCGTAAGAAAAGACTTGGCAACAAATTGGATAAAGTCTTTGTAGAGAAAACCATCCAGAAGGATATTGGCACGACAGTTTTAATTGATGGTAAGAGGATACATAATAGCAACCTTCGGTAATTTTTTTTAACGTAAAAAGAAATTTTTTGATTGACGAACGTACAAAAAGAAGTCCATTTTTTCATGATTTGAATTATCATACTTTTTCTGAATATTAAGACAATTCATGTTAGAACATTTTGTAAGTAGTAATAAGCACATAAAACTAATTGTAATATACTTAATTCAAGTAATTTAAGTTTACTGCGACTGCGCCATTTGTTCCACATTAATCAACAAACTTCATACTTCTACAACATTATGGTACATAAAATTTTTGCTTAAGCCCGAGGACGTGCAATCTTAACAACGGGGGTAGTTAAGATATCCCTTCCGATCGACCGACATCGATCTAGATTTTCGTATGCTGGGTTAAGTCAATACATCAAATTTGATGCTTGGTTGCGAGGCAGAAGATTAAACGCGCCTAGCAACAGCTTTAGTTAAATGCAGTGAAAATATTTGCACTTATTTGATAACAAACAAACAAATTGCTATTACCGTTGCCTATTGTTCATAGTGTCAGCGATTATGAAGATCATCAAAATATCAAAGCCAATCACAAACCTACACCCGCACCTGTGCAATAGTGTAGGCTAGTGGAAGGTGAAATAAACAAAACCAGTTATGGGTGCTAACATAGTTGTTGGGACATGCGCAGTAAAAGAAGAGAAAATACAATTATCAAAGACTTACAAATAAAGTTTTTGGGCTTGGATAAGGATTACAAAAGTTGACATGTTAAAGGCGAGTCGCATCGTCATAATTAAAATATTAATATAACTGATCAAATCTAATTTGTAATAAAGAGTAGTCGTGTTCTTATGTAATAAATAAATAAATTGTTTAATTTAAATGATCGCACACCGACGTTAAATTAATTTATACCAAGCGGTCCGGTGAGGAAAGTTTTGCTATATACATATAAAGCTGCTTAGTCTTCGCATGAGTGAAGTTGAAAATGTTGCTGCGTATCTAAATGACGATAATGGACAAGTTAGCAGAGGTAGGCATATAGCTGAATGAGGAGCTGGTTGCCATCATATTGTTGTCCAGCTTACCAAAAGGGTTTGAGAATTTCGTCATAGCTATGGAGACGAGGGTCAGTCTACCAACGGTCGACATTTTGAAGCTAAAGCTTCTGGAAGAAGGTGAGCGTCGCGGTGACATGTATGAGCATGAAAAGAGCGGCGGTAACGGGCAACAGGCGTATGCAGCAAAGTCAGCGCAGAGCAGCGGTACTAAGAAAGAGAAAGGTAGTATGAAAGACGTTATATGTTTCAGATGTGGGCAGAGAGGACACATCAAAGTAAATTGCGTGGTGAGAAAGAGTGAAACGGCGAAAAAGCAACAACAACAACAACAAGATAAGCAATTTTCGTTTACAAAGCTGGGTGCAACAGATTGTGGTTTGTTTGACAAAACGAAATTGTGCTTAGACAGTGGTGCGACGGCGCATATGTGTTGCGACAGAAAGCTCTTTACGAACTTTGTGGATCATACAGAGTGGATCGCATTGGCAGGTGACAACAGAATACGTGCTGAAGGCAAAGGTGACGTCATCATACGCACAAGCAAGTGTGCACTGAAATTAAGGGATGTTTTGTATGTTCCCGGTATGAGGGGAAATTTTATCTCAGTTGGTCGCGCGGTCGATGGCGGTTGCGCAGTTGTGTTTGACAGCGACTATGCGACTATTAAGAAGCAAGGCATTAATATTTTGCATTTGCGTAAAAACAAGTTGTTTCTGTTCGACCGCGAAAGCAGTGGTTACTTTGGTGCATTGCAGTGTGACGCGGTGACTTGGCATAATCGGTATGGCCATTCGAATTATACCAGTTTGGCCGAAATGTCAAATAAGGCGATTGTAAGTGGTTTGGAAAAGGTGAATTTTTCTATGAAAGCTGCGTGTCAAACATGTATGACTAGCAAAATCCACACACAACCATTTCCTAGTGCAACGGAAAATAGAGCGAAGAATGTGCTGGATTTGATACATGCAGATGTATGTGGGCCGTTTGAAATAGCTTCGCTCGGTGGTTTCACATACTTTTTGACATTTATTGATGACATGTCAAGGCGAATATATGTTTATTTTATTAAATCAAAGAGTGAAGTATTTGACAAGTTTGTATCGTTTTGTACTATGGTTGAGCGGCAAACCGGCAAGAAAGTGAATGCGGTCATGAGTGATAATGGCCGTGAGTTTATAAATAAACCATTTAACGATTATTTGGAGAAGCACGGTATAGTGCGGCAGCTGACGGTTCCATATACGCCGCAGCATAACGGCGTGGCAGAGCGAGCAAATCGCACATTGGTGGAGATGGCTAGGAGTATGCTGGTACACTCAGGTATGTGTGAGGCTCTGTGGGCAGAAGCAGTGGCGACGGCTGCATATTTACGGAATTGGTCAAGTTTAAGGCAAAAGGCAAACAGTATCGAATGGTTGGATATTCGATGGTATCAAAAGCGTACAGGCTGTATAACAGTGATATACGGCAGATTGTAGAAAAGCGTGACGTAGTATTTGAAATACAATGCATTGAAAGCGAACAATACGTGGACTTTGGTAGAGTTGCCAAAGGGGCAATCAGTGGTCGGTTGCAAGTGGGTGTACGCATTGAAAAAGAACGAGCATGGTGACATTGAACGATATAAGGCGCGTTTGGTAGCAAAGGGGTGTTCACAGAAGTATGGCGTGAATTACTCAGATACTTTTTCTCTGATATGTCGGTTTGAGGCAATACGTTTGGTACTGGCGTTGGCGGCGGAGTTAAAGATGCATCTACATCAAATGGACGTATGCACAGCATATTTGAATAGTGAGCTTAGCGACGTCATATACATGCGGCAACCAAAAAAAAAGGTTATGTTGATGAGAATCATCCGGCAAAGGTTTTTAAATTACACAAGGCAATTTACGGTTTGAAGCAGTCCGGAAGGGAGTGGAACTCCAAGCTGAATACAACACTAAAAGAGTTGGGCTTCAGTCAATCCAAGAGCGAGTCGTGTCTATATAAGCAAGATATAGAAGGTAATCTGTGTTTAATCCTTGTTTATGTTGACGATCTACTTCTAACATGCCAGTCGAAGAAGGTTATGACCAGGGTCAAGGCAGACATTTGTGAGCAGTTCGAATGTATTGACAAGGGTACTCTTCGTATGTTTTTGGGTATGCAGATCAAACGTGAAGGCGAGTTGGGTAAAATATCCATTGGGCAGTCACAGTACATCAAAGAGCTATTAGGACATCAGCATATTGGGTCATGTAGACCGGCATCGACGCCTTTAGATGCAGGATTCCAGGTGTCATGTAACGATGATAGCTGCACGAAAGTACACCAGACTTCGTATCAATCAACGATTGGGGCGCTGATGTGGCTAGCGTTATCAACGAGGCCAGACATATTTCATTCGATAGCTAAGTTGGCGCAAAGGAACAAAGATCCGCATAGTGAGCGTCTTGCGGGTATCAAGCATGTCTTGAGGTATTTGGCATCAACGGTAGATTTAAAGCTACAGTACAGTGCATGTGGTCAAGCACTAAGAGGTTACGCTGATGCAGATTGGGGTGGTGATAGGATCGATCGTAGATCTTATAACTGGTACGTGTTCTTTCTGGCTGGTGGTGCGATTTCCTGGAAGTCAGAAAAGCAGGATTGCGTTGCGTTGAGTAGTACGAAAGCGGAGTACATGGCGTTGTCGTCCACAACTAAAGAGGCCTTACACTTGAGGCGAATTATCATCGAGATCAGATGTGGTGATGGTGGTTTTCCTACTACATTATATGGTGATAATCTTAGTGCGCAACATTTGGCAAAGAATCCGGTGCATCATGTTAGAACGAAGCATATAGATATACGATATCATTTTGTAAGAGAGATTGTCGAGAGAGGTGGCATCAAGCTTGAGTATGTTTCAACAGATAGCATGATAGCAGATATTTTGACAAAGAATTTGTCCAAAGAGAAGCATAATAATTTTGTGAAATTATTACGACTTGAATAAGGACATTGGCATTAAGGAGGGGCGTTGAAATGTAGTACTTTTAAATGCAACCCTGTGTATGTAACAATGCGTATGTCATTAACTTCAGCATCCATATTGTATATACGATTACTTTGAACTTACTCCCGAATTAAACGTTGAACTGTACACATCGTGTTTTATTTGCTCTGCAAAGAAAGTTCCGATGAATTTAATAAAAATGAAATAAAAAAATACAATATAATAAAACGAAATAAAGCAAAATTAAATAATATAAAATTAAATTAAATTAAGGCAAATTAAATTAAAATAAAATGAATAAAATGAAATAACATTATAAAATAAAATAAGTTTTATTAGAAAATATTAAAAATTAAATTAAATTAAATTAACTAAATTACTAAATTAAATAAAATAAATTAATTGAACTAAGGCTTAGGCTAGGGAAATAAATACAAAATAAAAAAATATGTATATAAAAACGTATATGCATACATATTTAAATACCTGGTATATACGTAGATGTTTGTGTCTATATATTATAATATTATATATAATAAAAATTTTAATATTTTATTTTTTTATATAACATTTATTTCACAATTCTTGCTTGTTTGAAAATTAATATTATAATAATTCAGAAAATGAAAATTTTTGCAGTTAAAAATTCAGTAACATAAAAATTGAAAAATTCTAAATTGTAAAGTAAGAAATTTTAAAGTAGATTCCTACATTTACTCCCCCTCCACATAAACGCATATTTATTAATATTAATTAAGGTTAAATGTAACTTTTTTTGTTTGGTGTTTGTCAGTGTAGTTGTGTTTCGTGTATTTGACATAATGTTTGCAGGTTTAAGTAAATCTATTGATATTGTTTTAATTTTATTTCCATATTGTATTTCAAAAGTTTTCTTATCTTTGGATATAACTTTAAATTGTCCTTCATAAGAGGGTTGAAGATTAGAGTTATGAATAACTTTAACAAATACGTATTCACATGTACTTAAATTTTTAGGAATGAAACTATTTTCTTTATTATGATGTATTACTTTCGGTCGACCAAGTGAGAAATGTTTTCTTAATTTAGAAAGAATTTCATTTGTATTTTCGATTTCGTTATTATTATTATTATTGGTAACAATAAGTTCACCGGAAGCCTCAGTGTTTGACCATGAACTAATTCAGCTGGAGAACATTTTAGATCTTCCTTAATCGCTTTTTGTAAACCTAAAAGAATCCACGGTAAAATTTCAGACCAATGAACTGAATCATTTGATGCTGTAATTGCAGTTTCCAATGTTCTTAAAAATCTTTCAATGATTTCATTGGACTGTAGATGATATGGAGAAGTGTGTATTTTGGGAGAACCTAATAACTTTGTTAATTCATTAAAAAATTTTGAAGTAAATTGTGTTCCTTAAACTACCGTTATATTGAGTGGAATACCGAAACGAGGAACATAATTTTGAATAAATGTAGTTGCAACAGAAACAGCTGAAATGTCTTTAAGTGGATATGCTTCCGGCCATCGAGTATATCTGTCAATGATTGTTAATATGTATCGATTTTCTTTTGAAACTGCAAGAGGTCCTACTAGATCCATATGAATATGTTCAAATCGTCCAGAAGGAATATTAATATTTTGAATTGGAGTTTTTATGTTCTTAGTAACTTTAGATTTCTGACAGTTAACGCAAGATGATGTCCAACTATTAATTTCTTTACGCATATTAGGCCAAAAATATTTAGATTGAATGAGACGTCGAGTTGTTCGAACACTTGGATGTGATAAAGAATGAATTTTTTCAAAAATAATTTTTTTCATTGAATTAGGGACATATGGTCTAAAAGGTGTTTGTGTAACATCACACCAAATATTAAAATTTATAATAGGTACATTAATTTCTTTTAAATTACTATTAGCATTTTGATCTGAAATAATATTTTTAAGTATTTCATCTTTTTGTTGTTCTTCATAAAGGTATTGGAAATTAATGTCTTTTGTTGTAATTGAATTAATTTCTGGGATACGAGAAAGAGTATCAGCAATTTTATTATCTTTACCACAAATATATCTAAAATAATTAGTAAATTGGGCAATATATTCTAAATGTCTGATTTGACGAGGAGATCTATCTGCTTTAGAATTTAGAACATGTGTAAGTGGTTTATGATCAGTGTAAACAGTGAATATTCTACCCTCGAGGAAATGTTTAAAGTGCTTAATTGAATTATATATTGCCAAAAGTTCTCTATCGAATGTTGAATAATTAATATCAGTTGGAGTTAATTTTCGCGAAAAATATGCTAACGGTTCTAATGTGTTATTACTCTTTTGTTGTAAAACAGCTCAACAGCTCAGCAACATTTGAAGCATCTACTGCAATTGATAATTGACCGTTTTTGTCAAAATGTGTTAATAAAGTTTTTTGTGCCAAAACTTTTTTAACATTTTCAAAAGCTTGTGTGGTTTTATCTGTCCATTTTAATTCTTTAAGTATATTTTTAATTGTTAATGTTAACATTTCGTGCAGAGGACTTAATTCTGCTGCTAACATTTTAATATACCTATGATAATAATTTACCATACCTAAAAATTTTTGTAATTTGTTAATCGACTGAGGTTTTTCAAATTCTAAAATTGTTTCAATACGTTCTAAAGAAGGTCTGATACCTTCACTTGAAATTTCATAGCTAAGAAAAAAAGAATTTAATTTATTTGTTCCAAAAATACATTTTGCAGGTTTAATATTTAAATTGTAATTTTCAAGTCTTTTAAATACTGATTTTAAATGTTCAATATGTTGATCTTCATTATCATTAACTACTAGAATATCATCGATGTAGACAAATACGAAATCTAATCCAGAAAATACTTCATTAATAAATCGTTGAAATGTTTGAGCACTGTTTCTAAGTCCGAAAGACATACGTACAAATTCAAACATTCCAAAAGGAGTGGTTATTGCTGTTTTATGTATATCTTCCTCAGCCATTGGTATTTGATGATATGCACGAACTAAATCAATTTTTGAAAATATTGTTTTATCTTTTAAATCAATGTTTAAATCGTGAATGTGAGGTAACGGATATCGATCTGGAATAGTTATAAAATTTAATCTTCTATAATCCCCACATGGTCTCCAAACATTTGGTTCTTTTTTGGGAACTAAATGAAGAGGAGATGCGGTATATGAATTTGATGGTCGACAAATACCAGTTTTAACTAAAAATTCGAATTCAGTTTTCGCTATCTTCAATTTAATAGGATCAAGACGACGAGGTTTAGAAAAAGGAAGAATGGCTTTTGTTTCAATTCTGTGAACCGTATGGTGTTGCACTTGTTTAGTGTAATCTGGTTCACAAGTAATAGATGGAAATTCATTTAAAATATTCGTAAATTTATTTTCAATAATGGGAATTCGAAGGGAGAAAATGTCGCAAAAACCAGTAAATCCAGAAATTTTAAAATTTTTTGTTAAATCTGTTATTTCTTTATTTTTGATATCTACTAAAATTCCTAATTTTTCTAAAAAAATTAGCACCAATAATTGGAGTTGAAATATCGGCAATAATAAATGGAAATTCGAAATGTCTTCTTAAACCTAAATCAAGTTTTAAAAGTTTTGTTCCAAATGTTAAATGATTTGAAATTTGAAGAAGGTACAACTGAAACAATTGCGCCTGTATCAATGAAAAAATTTAATTTGTTAAATTTACCGAAAATAAAAAGTTTTCTAATATTTCCATTATCAGCCACCTCATAATGGAACGTTTTAGTATAAAGAATTTGCATTTGAAATATTTGTGTTTATTTTAAAATTGCAAGGTTGAACGCAATTGAAGGCATTACTCTTAAATTTTTGATGATACAAACAACTATTATTTTGATTATTATTATTCCTGGGTCTTGATGAATTTCTTGATCTAGATCTATATCTATCTTTAGATCTAGATCTAATTTGTAATTCATTTATATCTTCTGTAATTTTGTTTAAAGTTTGATATATTCCAGTTGTTAAGTCAGTTAAATTTTTAATACATTGTTCTAAAATATTATTATTATTATTAAATGTTGAAGCTATTGCAGATACTTGAGGTTTATTAATTAAAGCGAAAATTTTATCAGCCAAAATAATAATTTCATCTTTATTTTGATTACTAGAAGAAGTTAAATGAATTTGAATTTGTTGAGGTAGTTTACGAATCCATAATTTAAAAGTAATTCATGATTAACAATTGGATCTAAAGGTGAACGATCACCAAGTTCAGTATTTGAAAATAATTGTTCCAATCTCTTTTCTTCACTAAGAGAAAATCTCTCACAAAGAACTTTCTTAATTGTTTCATATTTATTCGACAACGGAGGTGGATTAACAACACCGATAATTTTGAAAATAGTTTCTCGTTGAAGAGCAATTAAAACATTTTGAAATTTAATGTTGTCATTATAAATGTTGTTAATTTCAAATTGTCCTTCAACAAGCAAAAACCATGCTTCCGGACATTCATTCCAAAACAGAGGTAATTTAATTGATTTGGAATTCGATCTAAAATTATCTTCAAGATGTGTTAAATTATGTGTATGAATGTCTTGTGTAGTATTTAATTCTGTATTAGAGTTAGTGATTTCATTTTGTGTTTCTGTTGTTGTAAAATTACTTGCGCGTATGGGTGATCTATGCATGTTTGGAGAAGGAGTTTACAAATATTTAAGCAAAAATTAAATTAAGATTTGAAATGCGATACAAAATTAAATAAAATTAATAATGCTCGTATATATGTAAATTTTTAAATTAAATGCTGTGATTTTTATTGATGTGAAAATTATTGATATTGATGTTGATAGAAGCGTTAGTTAATACTTTTAGTCTTTAAAAATTCGGTTGTTCGATTCAATTTCAATGAATGAATCACAACAGGATCGAAGTTGAATTGCGTTTTACAAAATTGCTTTTTTTGTTTCTTGCCAAAGAATAGCAGAAAATTTAGTAATTGAATTGCGTAGATAACACATCCACAGTAAAAATAGCGACAATATCGATTGCAAACGGTCAGGATAGATTATTGTTTCATTCTTCTTTTGTAGTTAATGATAGTTAATTCCGCATACAAATTTGTAAAATCGCACAATTTTAAATTCAGTTATGTACATTTTTGTTACACACAAACATCTATATACATATACATATGTATATGTATATTTTTAAAAGTTTATTTTAAAAAGTTTTAATATGTAAACTTAAATTTCTGTTCATTGTTTTAAATAACTTATATATAACAGGATCGCCAATTTATATAGATGTTTGTATCTATATATTATAATATTATATATCTATTATTATCTTGCTTGTTTGAAAATGAAAATTATAATAATTCAGAAAATTAAAATTTTTGAAGTTAAAAATTCAGTAACATAAAAATTGAAAAATTCTAAATTGTAAAGTAAAAAATGTTAAAGTAGATTCCTACACCTGGCATTCTCATTTCGTTTGAACTTGCTAAAATCTTACATTTTCAAGGCTCCAACTCGAATTACTGATTTATACCATATTTCTGATATGATCATGCATTAAATGCCGCGAAAATTCGCTTTCTTGCGGTGAGCTAAACGAAGCGATATGGACATTAACAAGGCCGATTTAAGCACCAATAAGTACTTCACAATAATTTTGATTGAAACGGTAATCTCTAAAAACTTCAAATGTTTCAGAGTTAAAGACATTTGGTTTATGCCAAGTTTTGGAGAAAGCTAAGATTTTTTTAATCGCATAGCAACGGACCTCATCCGCAGTTGTATCCTTCGAGAGATATGATACAAATACGAGCTTCCTTTCCAGTACCACAGCAATCTAGTTGTGGTTGAAGTCAAAGGAGTTCCTAAAGCAGAGGAGAGTATGTAGACGTTCCGGCGCCACAACTATTTCAAAATGTTTCGATGCAGTTGAAATAGTGGTGAGAGGCGGGGCAGGTGCTGATTGTCTGCTACTCCCAATTATTTTTCAGTAGGCCTTGCTCCGCAATCAAGAGGGATTGAAGAATTGTGTTGTTCAAGGGTAGGGGAATTAAACGTCATCAAGTCTTTCTTTATGTTTGGACAGTAACTGGATTTAAAACTATTCTTCTGTTACCATGCTTGCTCTTCTCTAACCCTGACATCATTTTAGGAGAATGTCGATGGATTAACTGCCCAATCTACAAAAAGGGTGACCCCACGGACTGAGTCAATTACTGTGGGAGTAGACTCTTAAATATCGCATATAAGGTCCTATCGAGCGTAAAGGAGTAAAGCCCACCGTCAACAATCTGATCGCACCTTAGCGGTGTGGCTTTTGTCCTGGTAAATCAACCATTGACTATATGTTCACCATGCGTCAAATTTTGGAAAGCCGCGTAAAAAAGCATCGACCCACACCACCTCTTCGTGCGACATCTGTAGTGAAAATGGGTTGTCAATTGCATGTTACGAAAATTTGACGACAATCTTTGTCATGTCGCATGCGACATTTTGTTCCATCATATCTTTAGTATTATTTTTTTTATCTTTTATTTATTTAGACATGCATAAGATTATAAATGATGTTTAATATATTCCATATATTTATTTTCACAACCAAAATTACAAACATAAAACATTTTCAGTATATTATACCATATATAGGTATATGTATAATTGGCGCTTTGTAACCGCTGAAGCGATTTTCGGCCGAACTCCTCCAATTTGTGGTTTTGCGTCTTGATGGTTTTCCAACAAATGGAGGGACCTACAGTTTTATACTAAGCCGACTCCGAACGGCTGATGGTTTTTTTATGAGGAGTTTTATTTCATGTCAGAAATACACTCGGAGGGGTGGACATTCCCTGCCGAGGGGCGACGGCAATTAGAAAATTCAACTTTATTTTTTAATTAAATTAATTTTCCATAACTTTTGGATGTGGGTGGCACCGGGATTTGAACCCGAATGTCAGTACCCAATGCTAACCACTCGACTACCGCGGCCGCATTTTCAGTATAGGAAAACAAAAATAAGTATACTTATATTATTTACATACATACATATATAAAAACAAAAACGGAATGTAACCTAACTGATAATTGTGTTATTAAGGTCAAACAAGCTGCTTCTAACTGTTGGCCATCGCAACAAAATTAATGCAACAGAGATTTACGTGGAATGCTTTTCACTTCCTTCCATTTTTCGTCCAACTTATAACGTAAAGACAAATTTTAAATTTGAGCAGATTGTGTTGTTTTCTGCACATTGATAAAACAACGTTTTTCAATTTTGTTATTTGCGACACTTTTCTGTTAATGACGGCTCTAACTCCATCAACGGCTGCGTTTCAGTGAGAACTATTTAGCAAGCATTCCATATATATGCATTCAATTTCTTGCATATCATTCAAAATCGTCAAAACAAATTTATTTTTAAATTGAGAGCAGCTTCCATCAGAAAATATAAAAATATTTGAAAAACACCAATAATTTTTTTAATTTGGATTAAAAGGTTTGAAACAAAAAATATATGCTTTATGTCTTTTATGCGAATGACTCGATAAGCACCCGTTAACCAAGCTAGGCAAGTAAAAATTGTACCAGGCGATAGCTGAAAAGAGCACTTTGTATTTCGTTTTGGTGCAATAACCTATAATTCTCGGCAAAATAAATTTGAAGGACGACCTGGGAAGGCTTTAGATGAATTCTCTTTTCACAAAAAAAAAATAAATAAAATGGGTTAAATAAAGGTAAACTTTATTTTTTATTTGATTTGCAATAAAAATATCTGTTTGCTACTAACATTTGATGCAAATTGTAGAAATACTTTCGACGCACTGGTAACAAATGTTCTTTTTCAGTATCGCACGCAACATCGAAATGTAGGGTAAAACAAAGACAAAATTAAGATTCGTTAAATTTAATAAATTCCCTATAATAAAATATTAAACCAACATACTTTTTAGACTTTCAATTTTTTGGTCGCGGTTGACATGTCCATATATGTACATGTGTATATTTCAAGAGGATAAACTTTGTGTTTTTGTGTTCTTAAATATACATTCATTTTCACTTTCAGAATTGTGAAACTCCATGCAAACGGTCCAAACGCAAAAGAAATAAACATAACCATAAAAAAAATATTCGAACAGAATTTAAAATGACAAGAAATGATTGCCTTCGAAAACAATTGAGAAGACCTGAGGACAGCAATGAAGATAATACTTGCTTCAAGGAATTTATTAGGTAAGTCGAAAACAAACAAAAAATACATTATTCTTTAGTCAGGGCTGTTCCGACTATGGCAGCTGAATGTATTTCGAGAAATAATCGCAAAACCGTCCGTAAGTTAATTTAAAAGACTTTAGGAATTCTGATGCTAAAAGTATTACGGAAAAAACTATTTCAGTATATGTACATATGTGGTGAAAAGTGTTTTTGGCAGCGTACTAAAAATCCACAATTCATAGGTAATGCATTCATAGATACACCTAATTCTGCTTTTACACGGTAATTGGTTCCAGGAAAACCCGTGTAAAGAAATACATTGATCCTTCTTTATTTTAATAAATCACATATATGTATGTATATTGTGGTTTTACCAGGGACCAAAAATAACTGTTTTTTTTCTTTATCGAAAACGTTGCCGATATTTTAAGGAATACTGTTTACCTTTCTTCATAAGAGTTATTTACAATAAATATATTTTTCCGTTGCCCATAACGTTTATTTTAGACTTTTATTTTTTTAAGATGTATTAGTGAAAGGAATTTGTTTATGTTTTCTTACCTACGGTTTATTTTAACCCATTTGTTAAGGGGAGACTTTCAAATTCCTTTGTCATACGGATATGACATAGTAATAATCCACAACATTGTAGATTGGTTTCGAGTTATAGGAAATGAGTTGTATTTTCGTAGGAGCACAAATTAATACATTAATTTAATTTTATTTAAACGCAATTGACGCAATGTGCAAAGGGACATGAAATTAATTATGAACTGTACTACAATGGGCAACGGGAAAAAATTTTCTTTTAGAATAACTGTTATGAGGCAACGTAAAAAAAATAGAAATATAAAATGATCATTATTTAAAACTGAAAAAATTTATTTTTACAATATAAAAGTTACTGCCAAATTTTTTTACATATGTCTTATAGGTATCAATTATGACTCTAGTTTTTACACAAGCACAATCATAGTTATTAAAGAAAAAAAAGATATGCAACTTATTTTTTAGCCCGGTCGCGAAATGTTTTTAAAAAGAAAAACAAATTAAACCGTTGCTTCAAATTTATTTAGCCATGCTTATCGAACCGTCTTCTTACAGCAAACGCCCTCCTTCTGATTCACATTTTATACTTAAGCTTATTTATACTATTTCTTATTGTTTATTTAATATAAATTTTATCATTTGATGAAATTCTTTAACCTTGAGTCTATTGGATTGATTTCATACCGAAATCTGTTTACAAATAGTGATTGGCAATATTTTGTTATTGCTTAGAGTTACTTTTCAATTAAACTATTATGTTTACTTTACAGTTAAGTGCTATGTGTGAGCGGTGGCATTAACTCCCCCACCTCTAAGTCGAAGCGTCCCGTCTTCGAATATAATGCTGTTAAGTGGTTGATTTGATTTGACAACCTCAATAAATTTTCTTCTTTTTCTTTAGAATTTTTTAATTGAATTTGAGAAGTAATGTATATAAAAAAATTATAAACAAAATAAACCAATAATGTCATTAACGCTATAATAGTAAGTGACCACCAAATGGGGTTATTGTTTATTTCCTGTTTTAATGGTGTAAGTATATTGAAGTTGTTTAATCTCAAATCTACATTTTTTGTTTCAATATATTTTTTTATAAAAAATGTTTTAAATTTTCCTTCTTTTAAATGATTAATGATTTTTCCTGTGGGTTTTCATATATTTTACTATCAATTGTTACATTATCTTGAAAAGTTACCAAATAAACTCCGTTTATTATGTGATTATTAACTTTATGTTTTCCAGATACTACTATCGCTCCATCTTTCATAATTTTTATAGATTCATTTTTTTCATTAATTTTTGTACAATTAGCATGCTTATTATTTAACATATCAGACAAACATGTATTATTTGCTTTTATCATACAAAATGCATTATTCAATTCATTTTTACAAAATTTTACGGAATAAAATTTATCTTGACATTTTATTATTTCATTTTCAATAAATAATTTTCCATCACTTTGTGCTACAGCTATTACTTTAAATAATTTACATATGTTTTTTACTTTTGGATACTTAATGTAAATAACTATTAAATTGTTTTTTTGTGCAATTTTGAAATCTGATACATCCATAAGATCTGATATTGATACATTATCTTTTTCTTCGTTTATTATTTCTTTTATTTCTGCCATATCTAAAATTAATGGATTTAATATCCCTACTTTTGACAATGCAATTGTTTCTACTGTGTTTTCAAGTTCATTTATTATTAGTTTATTCCTTTGTTTTAAAACAGTTTTTTCATTAGAGCTACCTTGTAATTGTTTTAATATTTGAGTTAATTCCGTAATGGTCTTAAATAACTGTGAATTAGTTGTAAATTGTTTATTATTATTTTCTATTAAATCATTTACTTTATTTATTATTTGCATGAAATCATCATGGTCAGGTGTACCTGTAATCCATTTCCAAACTGTCCCAAGCTCATTAATATCTCTTTTTGATCTATTATCAATTTTTAATTTTTTTAATAACGTTTCTATCATTTGTATTTCAAAATCCATATTCAAATCTTCAAATAATACTTTTTTCTAATCGATCCTATAGTTTTTTATAATGTTCTCAAATAGCGATAAATTAGTCAAATGATACAGTGATCCATAATTTTCAAAAATTGCTACATTTTCCTCCTCTATTAGTATATAGTGTTCCCTTGTATAATCAATTATATCCGATGTGATAATTGTAGCATACAACATCAATAATAAAATTTGTTTATGTGTCCCTATTGTTTCTATAAAATTTTAAAATTACACTTTAATATTATCCTTATGAATAATTCTGTTTCTGCTTTGTATTTTAACCCTATTTCCTAAATCCTCTATTACTACTTGTTTTTTACATTTGGGCTTTAATTTATTTCTTTCCCCATATATTTTTTCATATATAACTTCCCCTCTATGATAACTTTTTTGAATCCGTTTTTTATTATGGTACTTCAACATTTTTTCCTGAGCATTTTTTAATATTTCTCTCATA
This sequence comes from Ceratitis rosa, assembly GCA_037013455.1. Classification (NCBI taxonomy): domain Eukaryota; kingdom Metazoa; phylum Arthropoda; class Insecta; order Diptera; family Tephritidae; genus Ceratitis; species Ceratitis rosa. The sequence continues at coordinate 2,620,744 of JAWMAG010000035.1, read as the reverse complement.
TTTCCATGTGCTTCTTTGTTAAATAAAACATTATAAGGTTTTTTATCTGTTACCGAGTGTATTGTTCTGTTATACTGCTGAACTGCCCTCATAATTGATTCGTAATCACTTATCAAATTATGTTCTTTCTTCAAACATCGAGAAATCTCCACCAGTGTCGAATGAACCCTTTCTACTTGTCCATTGCTAGTACTGTGACGTGGTGCACAATAATAAATTTGTATATTAAATCTTTCCATTAAAGACTTGAACTGTATCGTATTAAACCCCGGTTCGTTATCTATAACTATACTTTTAACATCTGAAAATGTCTGCAAAAGTTCCACAACCTTATCTTCTAAATTTAGTTTATCTTCAATACATTTGATAACCAAATATTTGGAATAAGAATCCAAACACGTAATAAACTTTAATTTTTGTGCAAAAAATATATCAATATGGAGTTGTTCTCCTTCTTTTTCTGGTATTGGTGCTTCACCTATTGGAATCAATTTCGGATGCCTTTCATACTTATTACTAGTATATATATTACAATTTCTCGCATATTGCTTCAATTGTTTTACCATTAACGGCCAATAATATTCTTGCCTAATTTGAGCCAAATTTTCTCTATAATTTCTATGTGCTTTATTATGCGTTTGCTCAATAATTGCCCCCTGATCCTCTCTATTAGTCACATCATTAGCGAATAACTTTGTATAAAAAAATTTTATCGCTGGAAATGCTTCCCTTAACACATTTTTTATTTCATAAAGCACTTGAGGTGTGCAGTGTATTCCCGTAACTATTTTTGGATTTATATATTCTTTCAAAACACCAATTATATTTTGTGGTATGTCGTACTCGATTAAAAAACGCTTATTATTAAAATAAGAAATCGTCTCCAAGACTGTTATTCTTGATCCATCATTAATCAATATTTGCTGTCTAAAATGATTTAATGGTTTCTTTGTTTCGTGAATGTGATACTCATCACTACTTTCTGCTGAATGTTGAGTATTCGTTACTGAATCACCTGAACGATCTGACTCCTCAGAGCTAGTTATGTTATTTAGTATCTGTCTTGACAATGCATCAGCAACGACATTTGTTGCTCCTGGCTTATAAATAATTTTTGGTGAAAATTCTTCAATAAACGATCTCCATCTTTTAATTTTAATATTTGGATTCCTTTCAGAAACCGCAAATGACAAAGGTTGATGGTCAGTGTGAATTTCCAAATCACTAACACCGTTAGTGATTTTAGTGCCCACATTCGACGCATCAGTAGTTAGAACGAACTTCATATTATAATTAGGTTGCGTTAATTGCACCTGTTGAGACAATAAATTTTTCAATCTTTCACAAGCAGTTATGCCACTCTGATCAAGATCAAAAATTTTCTTCTTTGACAAGTATTGAGAAATCTTTCCATTTTCTCCCTGTAAATATTTAGTTAATGGCTTCGATATTGCCGCATAATTTTCTATAAATTTCCTATAGTACCCTGTTAATCCCAAAAATCCTCTCAACTGTCGTAATGTCCTTGGTACTGGGTAATTCCGAATAGTTTCAATTTTTTTTGGATCTGTTTTAATAATATCCTTAGCTACTACTAAAACGTTTGATTTTTCATGTTTGCCCCCATTAACATTTCAATTATCAAATTCAAATGTTTTTGTGTTCTTTTAAACTTTTTTAAACATTATCCATAGCTCGTTGAAAAATCTTCAATCCAAACGGCATTCTTAAAAACTCGTATTTTCCATTAATAACCGAGAATGCCGTTTTGTCTATATCGTTTTCTTTCATTAATATCTGGTAAAATCCAGACTCCAAATCAATTGTGGAAAAGTATTTTGACTTTCCCAAATTTGTCAGTATTACTTCAGGGTTTGGCATCGGGTACCTATCCGATATTGTCTTCTCGTTAATTTTTTTTGAAATCGATCACCAATCTCAATTTTGGACTTCCGTCGTCATTCATTCCTTTCTTTGGAACTACCCATACTGGAGAGTTGTTTGGGCTTTTACTTTCCCTGATTATTCCCTTTTGCAACAAATTTTGAATTTCCTCATTAACAAATCTATTCACTGACAAAATCAGCTTTTAGTAAGCGTTTTGTTTTTTTGTTGCCGGTATTATCGTTGTTTTATTTCTTTTACTTTTATTTTCACATTTTTCTTTTCCGTGGCCGGTATTTACATCGGCAGGCGCCTTAGGATTTTCGAATCCCAAGGGGTTTAAATTGTTTTTAATATTTTTTATTTTAAATTTTTGTTTTGATAAGCCGGTATTATCTTCGGCAGGCGCCTTAGGATTTTCGAATCCCAAGGGGTTTAAATTGTTTGAATCATCCTGAAAATGTATTTTTTCTATTTGGCTATCACCATATATCAATACTCGATTTGGAATATCAATCTTGGCTCTGATTTTATTTAAGAAATTTATTCCAATTAAGAGATCACTCTCTAAATTATCAATTTCATGAAACCGTTCCTGAAACCCAAACAGATTGACGTTGTGGTAATATTGTATGATGGTCGAACCATTAATGGTCCTTACCCTCTTCTTAATTGCTAAAATATTTTTATTAGTATATATTCCCGCCCGTATATATGAACTGATTGCCCCTGTATCTATTAATATTCTAAATATTTGCCCCGTTTTTTTATCCGATTTAACAATATAGGGCAAATCGAGATTTACTCTAAAAAATGATTTTCGTTTAAGTTATTAGTCTTTTGTACCTTCTGCTGGGGTTGAGAGCTGATTTGAGCACTATCATTTCCCCTTTTGGGTGCGTTATTTGGTTGGTAATTTGTCTGATAATTACCCCTATTTACCCTTACCTGCGACTGGTTCGTTCGCCTTGGACTAGGGTTATTTAATATTTGTAAAGACTGATCCACGTCCATCGGCTCTGGACGATTTTGTGTAACTTCATTTATCCGTGGCGTCCTTATTGGATACCTTAAATTATTTTGAAAATTGTGAGCCCTCTGATTTCCCTGTGAAGGACCCCTTGAATTTATCATGTGACTATTTCTTGAAAAATGCAAAGCAAATTGTGCTCGCATTTGATTTGAATATAATTCTTGCGCCTTAGCAAGAGCGTTTGGCAAATCTTTTGGTGCCAGCGTAAACAGAATTTGATCCAATGGGGGATTAAGTCCCGTTATAAAAGTACGTAGGGCTGTATCCCTATTTTTAATATTCAATTCCTTTGTTATGGCAGAATTCGTGCCATGAGCCATAATTGTTTTGTTAGTTAATAACGTTAATTTTTTATTTACCTCGTTAGTATACTCATCCCCTGCTCTATTATATGACAGGGTCTCTTATCGGCATATGCGAAGTCCAATCGACTCGAAATAGCGTCGAAGTTAAGAACAGTGCCATGATTTGTCAAGATGTCATTGGCATCCTGCGTTAATTTATTACGAAGTATTGTTAAAGCTGCGAAGTATTTTTTACTCCCCCTGGTATAAAGCGCCAGCTAACGTAATTATTTATTTTTCTCTTAAATTCGGGAAGAAATTTTATGACATCTAAACTCTCATCACAATGAATGGTCGAGTCGAAACTCTCAACCGAATATTCAGTTACATTATTATTAGAGCTTAAATTCCTAAGCTGGAGCCTAACTTGTTCCAATTCTGTTCGCAATGAAGCAGTACTAGCTGCTATTAACCTAGACACCACATCCATATTCATCGAATTATTACCGTTATTTGTCAAGGCCATTACGGAAAACTTTTTTGTTACTTCTTCCAGTTTTCTTTTACTTAAAACAAATTATTTTATTTATTTATTTATTATTATTTTTTTTCTTGGGCACTTGGAATGATTGTGATTGTCCCTACACTTACCACACCAATATAATCTTTGGTATCCTAACTTAGAGGTACTATTTCCCATTAGTATTTTAAATACATGAGCTTATACTTAACTATATTTATTCCTGGTTGCTGCCTCGTCACTACCGCCGTTAATAATAATTTGTTATATCTCCCTGTTGATGCCTGGTCACTACCACCGTTAAAAATAATCTGTTATATATCCCTGTTGATGTCTGGTCACTATCACCGTTAATAATTATCTCCTTCACGTTCAAAGTTTTTTTCTTTCTTTTTTTATATATTTTTTCTCGTCTTATTTTATTCACGATACTTATTTCTTGTAATTAAGCAACTGGAGATTTTTGTCTCCTTTTTTAGTTGCCAAAAAATTGTTTATTTGAGTTTAAGAGATTTCCTTACATCTCCTGGCAGGATCGCCACTTATTTTTTAGCCCGGTCCCGAAATGTTTTTAAAAAGAAAAACAAATTAAACCGTTGCTTCAAATTTATTTAGCCATGCTTATCGAACCGTCTTTTTACAGCAAACGCCCTCCTTCTGATTCACATTTTATACTTAAGCTTATTTATACTATTTCTTATTGTTTATTTAATATGAATTTCATCATTTGATGAAATTCTTTAACCTTGAGTCTATTGGATTGATTTCATACCGAAATCTGTTTAAAAATAGTGATTGGCAATATTTTGTTATTGCTTAGAGTTACTTTTCAATTAAACTATTATGTTTACTTTACAGTTAAGTGCTATGTGTGAGCGGTGACATTAACTTGCACTCTTAGCTTAAAAGTAATGTAAAAAAATGTATGACAAGTTCAGGAACTAAAAGCAATTATGTAAAACAGCTATGTTGTTAACAAAAAGAGTAGGTTATTCAATTTTTAAAGTAAAAAAAATTAAAATGACAATCATAAATACAGGAACATTAATTTAATTGCTGTCATCATCAATTACTCGCATTCAATGCATCGCTGGAATAATTTTGACTGGACTTTTTCTTGCCCGTTCAGAATTTACATTTTTAACAGTGAATTCTGTCTCAGGATGCTGAGTGTAACAGCAAAATGTATTATTTGTATATTTTATCTTCATTAAGAACTTTACTTTTATAGTTCTTACTGTGGTGTCGTTTAAACCAAACATTTTGCCAAGAAATGTAGAGCATTTTCCATTTCGAAGGCGATCTAAATTTCAATTTTGGTTTCCAAAGTAATGGCTTTACGTTTTAATTTTATTTTTGTAGTTTCCGACATTTTCTTTTAGTGATACATAAAATATTTAACAAAATTAAGAAAATAAAAATAACTGAACGAATATAAAATTATTTACGTCTTACCTTTTATCGTAATGGGTTAAATTTAATGTAACGTTTAACTTTTCAAATTTGTCTATAAAAAATTCATTTAGCGAACACGATTACACATTCTATTTACTGTCACTAATAAATTTGAATATATGCACTAAAAGGGAATTACCCTAAATTTGAGATATGAACATATTTTTTTCGCAGAAATCAAATTTAACTACAAAAAATTAAGCCTAAAAGGTTTTGAATCGTGCTAAATGAAATCAAATCGTGTAATTTTTTTTTTTTGTAATGAACTTTAAGCAATTATTTAATTACCACTTTGTTGGATGACTTTTCGCCATCTTTCCGGTAACATCATTATTTCACAGTCATAGAACCTCTGGCATTTATCTACAAAAAACTGAACCAAGCCTCGTCATTTTCGAGAGTTTCACCATTTAATGAGTTCTGCAAAGATCGAAACAAATGGTAGTCTGCCGGTGCAAGGTCGAGGCTATATGGCGTATGCATCAACCGAAGCTCTCTCTGAAATATCGTGAAGATATCCCGAAAATTGCAGAAAGTAATATGATACAAAAAAAAAAAAAATTATTAAATTTTTTATGCATGCTCTGTTATTACTTTTGAATGGAAAAAGTATACATGCTCTTCTAGGAACTTCACGTGTAAAAAAGAAATAGAAGTTCATTTATACTGGCATGCATACATAGCTGATTGTTCATGCATCTTACATTACATACATTAGCATACATACTTACATACTATTAGGGGTGAAAAGTAACCTCCTTGACCGCCAGAATGCAGTCTAATGTCAAATTCTAATAAACGCACCTGCGTCGGCTGGAGCAAATGAGCGGATGCAAAAAGGAAGTATGATCACACATACAAGGGGAAAGAGGGTAAAATCTGTACGGCCTTTCGGAAAATGGTTATGTTTTGAACAAACGTTTACTCAAACCTTCTAGTTGTTTATCCAGGTTTGGTTCGCAGGGTATCTATGCATCAATTAGCGTGCGGAACGGCGTTTTGATACTTTATCGTAAAACCTTATTATATCTGCTATAACGTTTGCTCGTTACGCTTAATATGCATCCGTGCTTTATGCCAATTCGACACATTTTTAATAAAAATTTGGCTCACTAAACGAATTTTGACGAAAATTATAAATCAAGAAGAATTTTTTATCTAGGATGCTTGGGGGCGTAGCAACACGAATTGTATTTAATCTGTCCTTTTGTGTCACAACGCGTGAGGAGACGAAAACGAAGAGGAATATTGTAGAGATTTGCTGCAAACAGACGACGAAGACGAGGAATTTGAGCCCAATGCAGAAGAAATTGAAGATGAACATGACAGCAGTAGCAGCGAAATTGAGTTCGTGGAAGAAGACGATTTGACGCCAGATAATGCATTGTTGTCCAAGGACAAACAAATCAAATACACATTAGATGAACCAACAACAATTCGCAGAAGCAATACTGCTGTGTTGACTCATTCAGGAAAAATTTATTTGCAGCTGCCTATATTTCAATGATTTCTCACATTTTTGTTATTTCTACATAGGACCAACTGTATATGCGATCTACCGACGTGTTGCAGACATTTCTACCATTCATTGAAGGTATCGAAAATATTATTGTGGAAATGACAAACCTATATGGCTTCCAAAAACTAGGACACCGTGAAGAAAGGAGAAATATTGTATACACCTAGACCAAGGTTGACGGTAGATGAGCAACTATTGCCTTATCGTGGTCGCTGCCCATTTAGTCAATATAGGTATACCATCGAAACCACACAAATATGGCATCAAACATTGGGTATGTTGTGATGCAGATACTTTCTACATATACAAGATTGACGCACCACATCCCCTTCAGGAAGCGGGCTCGGTGCCACTTGTGTCTACAGAAATCTAACGCGAATTTACACTCTGTGGAATGCGATAAATGTTGGTAAAAAGTCTGTCCGGAGCACAGATTCACCCTTTGTGAAAAATGTGAAAATTATTGAAATTTTTTTTAAATGTAATAATTAAAAAAAAAAACAACTTGAAATAATAAAATAATAATAATAAAACATAATTTTAGCAAAAAAAAGAAAAAGAAAATGTTTGTTGTTTTTTTCAAATTGTCAAATTGACACAAGAGTCGGTTTTTTTTCTTAAGGACGGATGCGTGTTAAACTATTCCATTTCCTCAATGAAATTATTTAATCTGCCATTCAAGAATTAGTACTTGACGTATTTAAAGTGTGTTTTATGAGATGGAGTTTGACATTCACTGAAAAAGTTAGTTATTATTTGCTTATTCCCTTCTAATTCGCCTATTGTATGGTACGTCCACTTTGATGCGGGCCAATAACCCGCAGTGGGTTAATATACATATAATTTTCTTTGACCCTTTTAATAGGTCAGAACAAAGATTTTGTCATTATATCTTCTCCAGATTGGTTACGGAAAATGTTTCTATGGCCGGAAACCCAAGTTGAGGGAATTTCGAGTTGATCTGCAAGGGTGCGTAGAGTCTACATGCAATTATTGACGACGCTTGAATTTATAATAGACTATAAGGCTAATGCAATATATATTATATAGTTATGCAGTTACAGTCGTTGGACTGCGCATTTCGGAGACGTGCGGAAACCTGGATCACAGTTTAAGGAGAGGAAGTTGCAGCGAAGCCACTCTGGCATATTCGGTTTGGGAGTTCACTGAAGTCTAATTGCAGCACGTCAGAGGCGTGGCCACGTAGAAACCAGCTCCAATTAAAAGTTAAATAACGTCTCGGATCACAAACCTATTTTCGATGACGACCACTGCAAGCATATTGAAGACGATGATTTAAAGAATGTACGGTTCCTTAGTTGGGAAAGAAAAAGATTGGAAAGAAAAAAAACAGCTGGTACGATGAGGACTGCCGCGCTGCTGGCTTCCACGCATAGTTGTAGGGCTCACTACACGGACGGGATGGGATAGATACACAGAAATTAAGAGTGAAGCGAGACGTATGTTTAACACGTTCACGCCAGCACTGCAATTCATGTTTCGCGCCCATAGGCGGTTGCGCTGAAAGCTTTTTGTTCTATCAGACGGGGTCGAACTAAATGTTTCAACGAAAGATTATCGCACGGGAAAATGGTCTAATAAAACTTAAATAATAATGTTTAAGTTATATCATTGAAATATTTACTTATGTTTTTGTTATAAGTACTATTGAATTAGTTATGTTTGGTGATGCACACTGATTAGTAGTACAATCATATGCGAGCCACCGGTGGTACGCGCCGTCCGATGAGACAATTCTGTGCGAGCCACCGGTGATACGCGCCGCTCGATCGGGCAGACATGTGCGAGTCACCGGTGGTACACGCCGGCGTGAACGTGTTAAACTAAAAAGGAAAGATGCCGAGATGCTTGAGTATGGAGAGCTCACTCTTGTAAGGTCTAGAGAGGTGATCTAGCGACTGATGCTCAGAATATACCTAATTCTCTAGCATAATAAATGTTAGAGAAGTGGCGATCGCGATGGAAAAGATGCTCCATTGCCCGACTATGAAGAAGTTCGAACAGCAATTGCTCGCTTGAAAAACAGTGTACCAGCGAGAGCCGATGAATTGCCGAGTAAAGAAAAAAACAAGAAACTTAAAACATAAGAATAAAAACTAAATTTACTCTGCTCAACACCCAAAAATGGAGACCACACAGTCCACACCTATTACTGTGGGATAAGCCTACTTAATATCGCATATAAAGATCTATTGGAATATATTATATTTATTTTCCTGCACTCCAAATACATCCAAATGTACAACATAGGAGGAGTACATCTGTGGTTTTGGCTTTAGGTTGATAGTTTTTGGGGGAAAGGCATTGGGCTCATTTCAGTTGGTATCTTATTGTTATTATGATTTTTTCTCAGTACTTTCTACGAAAATTTAAAATATAATAATAATATAATAATCTTGTTTAAAAAACATGGTTTTGTTTTAAGTTTTCTCAATTCGAATTTTTAAACATTTTAAGACTGGCACAGGAGAAGAAAATTCTTGATTCTTGTGTTTTTTCTTTCCTATTCGCTTTTGCCTTCTACTGAAATAGAATAATTGGGGTTATGTCAATAGAATAAATGCGGTAATTTAAAGAACCTTATTTGGTGCTAAGTTTCTGTTAATATGCCAGATGATCTTTTTAAAGGACAGACAAGAGGTAAGAGTGGCCTTTTATGAAAAAGAATCGAATCAGGTGGTCAACTTTTACAGAATTTTTTTTTAATATTTTCTTAACATAAATCAATAACAATACTATTAATGAATAGGTATAAACAAAAATCTTGTAAACAAATATTGTCTTTAAATGAAATTGAAGTTAATAAATGTTGTTTGAAACTCTATGACTCTGATTCTATTTTGATTAAATCAGCGAATGGTGACTGCAATTATACGTTGGTCTGTAATAAAAATAAACTAGATAAAATAGCCCAAAGATATATTAAGCCATATGATAAGAAGGGCGACTTTGAAATGGAAATTAAATATTCGGATACAAACAATACAAACACAGAAAGATTAATATCTTTGACATAGTATTTGAGAAAATATGCGCTATTGACGAAACGGTATTACAGTCGGGTATAGATATTGAGCCAAGCTTAGATATGCACAAACGATAATACATTATAAAAATACTAAATGATTCACACCTTTCGTCTACATCTATCGAAAAAACCCTATCACTATACAATGAAGATCCGACTTACAGACGATACACCCATTTATTCGTTACCAAGACGATTATCCTTTAAAGACAAAGAAGAAGTACAATAAATTACTTATGATCTACAAAATCGGCATATTATTCGATCCAGTTGCTCGCTGCCTGCTTCTCCCATAGTCTTAGTGATGAAAAATAATGGAAATACACGTATGTATGGTATGTACGAGTACATAGATTATAGGGCGCTTAACAAAAAAACCATTCGGGATAATTTTCCATTGCCGTTAATGGAAGACTTCATGGAAAATATGTCAAGTAAAAAGTGGTTTACGGTATTAGATTTGAAGGATGGGTTCAATTAGTTAGTAATGAACGACAGTTGAATTTCATTCACGCCTTTCGTCACTCCACATGGACAATTTGAATACATTAGGATGCCATTTGGGCTAAAGAATGCACCAATAAACTTTCGAAAATTCGTTTATAAAATTGTTCGTGATTTGATAGATGCTAGAGAAATTATCGTTTATATAGACGATATATTGATTGCTTCTACCACTTTTGAAAATCACGTTAGGACCATGGGAAAAGTACTCGGACGATTTTGCGAGAAAAACTTGGAACTGAAACTCAATAAATGCAAATTCTGTTACAATAAACTTGATTATTTAGGATATTCTTTTAGTCCATTCGGCATTCTATATTAAGGCAATTGCAAACACTCCGACCCCTAAAAATCATAAAGAACTTCGTTCATGTATTGGTCTCATACTTCAGAATATTCGTACCATCTTTTTCAAAAATTGCTAAAGCAATTTCTGGACCTGTAACGCAAAAATACAGAATTTATTCTTTCACTGTTAGCAATTAAATTGACTGTAATTCATTGGCTACAGTCGTTGCCAATAGAAAACAAATCAACCCAAGAATTTCACGGGGGACGTTAGAGTTCGAAACTTCAATTATTCTGACCAACACCGAAATGGCGCAAACTTAGATGACGTGGACGCATTAAGTCCAAATCTTTTATCGCAAAATGATTCTCAGCCAATAACAATTCGCGAAGAAATTCCTGTTACTCTTTCCAGTTATGAAGAGAAAACCAGTGAGAACAATTGTGTACTAATTGCCATCCACAGTGGCTTGATTTAGATTTTCAGATTCAGATTGCTCCAAGAAATGCAAGATAATGTAATTCGTATGACCCACTAAAAAATTGGTCATTTAGACACAGATAAATGTTTCGATTAGATACGCATGACATACTAGTTTCATAACATGAAACATCGATGCGAAATTCGAAAAAGAAAGAGTGCTGTACGTTAAAAAAATACTACAGTCACCCCCGTCGAATTATAACTGACCGCAGCACGTGTTTCACTTCCGTTCGCACACCTTAAAGTAGAAGTGGCATCACCGCAACAAATGGCCAGGTAGAAAGACTCAATGGCGTTTTTACAACAATGTTAAGTAAACTAACAGATCCCATACACCACTCTGATTGGACTGTCAAATTACCGCAAATAGAATATTCAATAAATAACACGATCCACAGTACAACCAAACATACACCAGGGAAATTACTTTTTAGTGTTAACCAGAGCGGCCATGTTGTTAATGAATTAACAGAATATTTAGAAGAAAAGTTTATAGGTGGAGTAAACAGGGACTTTGAAAAAGAAAGGACCAACTCACTCAAAAAATTGAACAATCTCTAGAATACATTCTACAATACTTTTCGAGAGATAGCGTCCCATCAAAAATATACTAATACATATATACGTAATTAGATATGTTGATACATCAATCGGAACAATTAAGAAACTAGTTCAGAAATATCGAGGTCCATATGTTATATATAAGGTATTGTTGTAATCTTTTAAAGATGTAAGCTATTGTATTTATCAAAGACATGAAAAGCCTTGTATTAACTAAGAAAATCCTATACTAAAACCTGTTTAAGATATGTCATATAATATAATACCCTGTACTAGGACTTGTTCACTCTAAGATACGAAGCCAATTTGTATATTTCTAAGATATTCTATCCTAAGACCGTTCGGCTATTTCGGAAATTGTATTTTTACGTTTAACCAGAGCGCCTACACCAACTCCACCACAAGAAAGCGAGTTTTCTCGGCATTTAATGCATGGTCACATCAGAAATATGGTAGAAATCAGTAATTCGAGTTGGAGCCTTGAAAATGTAAGATTTTAGCAAACTCAAACGAAATTAGTATGCCCGGTATTTAAATATGTATGCATATAGGCTTGTATATACATATTTATTTGCTTATATTTATTTCCCTAGCCTAAGCCTAAGTTCAATTAATTTATTTTATTTAATTTAATTTAGTAATTTAGTTAATTTAATTTAATTTTTAATACTTTTTTAATAAAACTTATTTTATTTTATATTATTTAATGTTATTTCGTTTTATTTTATTTTAATTTATTTTAACTTACTTAAATTTAATTTTTTACTTTTTTAATACATTTTACTATATTTTACATTATTTAACGTTATTTCATTTTATTTAATTTAAATACAATTAATTTAGTTTAACTTAATTTAATTTAATTTTATATTATTTAGTTTTGTTTTTTTTTGTTTTATTTTCTTTTATTTAATTTAATTTAATTTAATTTAATTTCATTTTATTTCATTTTTGTTTTTCATATTGTTGTATTTTATTTTATTTTATTATATTTTTTTATTTAATTTTATTTTTTTTTGACTTTAACATTTTATTTTATTTTATTTTATTTCCTTTTATTTCATTTAATATACAGTGGTATGCGTTTGTCATACATATCCATATGTAATCAGCTTAATTTGTATGAATGTGTATGTGTCCTGAAAATACTATTGTATATTAAATGAAATAAAATGAAACAAAAAGAAATAAAATAAAATAAAATAATATAAAATATAATATAATATAATAAAATAAAATAAAATAAAATAAAATAAAATGAAATGAAACGAAATAAAATAAAATAAAACAATATGAAAAACAAAAATGAAGTAATATTAAATTAAATAAAATTAATTAAAATAAAATAAAATAAAATAAAAAAATAAAATAAAATAAAATAAAATAAATTGAAATAAAATAAAATAAAATAAAAGATGATCTCAAGCTTTATGCCTCCAAGCCAAACTATCTTGAAAAGCTCTTGGAATGCGTCGCAACATTCTCAAATGACATTAAAATGCCTGTTGGTCTAGATAAATGCCGTAAAATCACTATCCTAATAGGAAAGGTGATGCCCCGGGAAAGTTCTATTGAGCCAGGTGGCCTTGATATAAAAGAAATGGAACTAAATGAGGTATACAAGTATCTTGGAGTCATGCAAAGCAATTGCGTAGACAATGCAGATGCGGAAAAAACTGGTGGCGGAGTTTAGAAGACGACTCACTGCTTTATGCAAAACCCAATTAAATGGAAGAAATCAGATATATGACATTAATTCGTTTGTCATACCTGTAGTATCATATTGTTTCGGAATTATAAAATGGTCAACAACGGAGCTGGAAAACATGCAGCGTATACTTCGCACAGTCATGTCAAAATATAAGGCACATCATCCCAAGTCTTCGGTGTTCCGAACGACATTGGCCAGAAAAGATGCCGGTAGGGGTCAGATTGACATCGGAGCGCTGCATGACAAACTTATTTTAAATCTCCGAACATACTTTCATGAAAAATCATCACAGTCTGAGATCCATCAGGCCGTAGAATCAGCTGATGATAACTACACCCCACTGCGAATGAATCAGCATTATGAAAGTAGAAACACGACACCGACGGACGAAAAACTTCAGAGGTGGTCTGAAATGGTAGTTCACGGTAAATATCGGAAAAACTTGTTACGTCCGTTTGTCGACCAAAAACTGTCGCACTTATGGCTCCCAAACCGATCGATATTCGCCGAAACAGAAGGCACCATTTTTGCGATGCAGGATGGAGTCGTTCCCACTAGAAACTATGTGAAGTATGTTATTCGAGACGTAAATGCCCCTGCAGACAGATGTCGTAGATGTAATAACAGAAGCGAAACTTTAGACCATGTACTCGCTGGATGTACTACGCTTGCTAATTCAATGTACCTTAAGCGCCATAATGACATCGCGAAAATAATTCATATGCAACTTGCGCAGAAGTACCGACTTTCTTCAAAATAAAACACCGTACAACAGATATGATCCGGAATGCAAAACTCATATACGGAAAAAATCGCCAAGTACTCGGACTTAGGCATAGATGTGAAACGCCAGTGGAAGTTGAGGAAAGTATATCTATTACCAATCATCGTCTCTGCGCATGGCCTTGTGCATATCAACCTTAAGGAAAACGTACGAAAACTCCAGTTGCCAGATTACATCATCTTCGACATACAGAAAGCAGCGTTATTGAATTCATGCCATATACAATAATTAGAAACTTTTTGCAGTAAACGTTTATTAAATCCAGTTCAATGTAAATTATTTTTAAGCACACATATGTATTATTATATTTATAACTGAAATGTAAATTACTGGCTAGCAGATGAGCTGTCGCCAACAAATGAAAGTTACTCCTTAACGGGATGCAATAAGGTAAATAAAATAAAATAAAACAATATGAAAAACAAAAATGAAATAAAATGAAATTAAATTAAATTAAATAAAAGAAAATAAAACGAAAAAAAAAACAAAATTAAATAATACAAAATTAAATTAAATTAAGTTAAATTAAATTACTTGTGTTTAAATTAAATAAAATGAAATGACGTTAAATAATGTAAAATATAGTGAAATGTATTAAAAAAGTAAAAAATTAAATTTAAGTAAGTTAAAATAAATTAAAATAAAATAAAACGAAATAACATTAAATAATATAAAATAAAATAAGTTTTATTAAAAAAATATTAAAAATTAAATTAAATTAACTAAATTACTAAATTAAATTAAATAAAATAAATTAATTGAACTAAGGCTCAGGCTAGGGAAATAAATATAAGCAAATAAATATGTATATAAAAACTTATATGCATACATATTTAAATACCTGGCATACTCATTTCGTTTGAGTTTGCTAAAGTCTTACATTTTCAAGGCTCCAACTCGAATTACTGATTTCTACCATATTTCTGATGTGACCATGCATTAAATGCCGAGAAAACTCGCTTTCTTGTGGTGGAGTTGGCTATACCAACGAGCGAGCGCAGGGGGTATATTCTTTAGGGTTTTTTCTCAAATTTTAAAATTTTCCTGAAATTCTGTGATCGCAGGTGATCAAAATTACAAAAATAATAACAACAACATCTTTGAAGGAAATGGTTGGCCCGAGTTCGATAACCCCACCTCAAATTTTTTTCACATTTTTTTCTTTTTAATTCATTTTCTTTATTTATTTACAATTTTTTTTAAATAATTTTACCTAATTTGGATGAATAACATTATTAGGTCATGCATTATATACATACATAAAAGCACATGCATAAAGGCTAAATACGGCGCTCTATGCAAGTTGAGCATTTCCCTCTTGCAAATTGAGTGCGAAATTGCCTTTTTGCTACTTCTCTGTTGGGTCGCGTCTTCAATTTTGACTAGTTCCCCATTGGGTTTTGTATGAGCTATGTAACTCAACATTTCCACCTTCTCATTGTATTAACATTTTCTGGTTTAAATAAGAAGTAGGTCGTCGCAAATTGCGAAACTTTAAATCGTAAATATTCGGACGCTTTCTTCAAAACTAATCAATAAATTAAAAATAACTTACACATATATTTTTTAATGCACATACATATATTTATATACTCGTATCTACGAGTATTTTCTATGAAACGAATTTAAGTCTACTTATTTTTGTTATTTATAAATACCTATTTACAAAAATATAACACAAATAAAATAAGCAGATATATACAAAAAATTACAATCAAACGCTATATAGCTTACCGGCTGAGCTATTTAAGCATGCAAGTGAAATACTGATATGGTGCATGCATCAACTTTAGTGCTAAATATGGTCGGTTGAAAGCACACCGGACGATCGGAATCTAAATATGCTATGCCCAATCCACAAAAAGAGTGATCCCACTGTCTGCGCTAATTACCGTGGAATAAGCCTACTCATTATCGCATATAAGGTCTTATCGAGCATATTGTGTGGAAGACTAAAGCCCACCGTCAACAATCTGGTTAGACCTTATCAAAGTGGCTTTCTTCTTCTTTATTGGCGTTGGCACCGCTTACGCGATTATAGCCGAAGCAATTACAGCGCGCCATTCATCTTTTCTTTTCGCTGTTTGGCGCCAGTTGGAAATGCCAAGTGCACCCAGGTCACTCTCTACTTGATCTTTCCAACGGAGTGGAGGTCTTCCTCTTCCTCTGCTTCCACCAGCGGGTACTGCATCAAATATTTTCAAAGCTGGAGTGTTTTCATCCATTCGGACGACATGGCCTAGCCGCTGTCTCTTCATTCGCTGAACTATGTCAATATCGTCGTATAGCTCGTACAGCTCATCGTTCCATCGTCTGCGGTATTCGCCGTTGCTAATGCGCAAAGGACCATAAATCCTTCGCAGAACTTTCCTCTCGAAGACTCCTAGAGCCGACTCATCAGATGTTGACATCGTCCACGCTTCTGCGCCATATATTAGGACCGGTATAATGAGCGACTTGTAGAGCTTGATTTTCGTTCGTCGAGAGAGGGCTTTACTTTTCAATTGCCTACTCAGCCCAAAGTAGCACCTGTTGGCAAGAGTGATTCTGCGTTGGATTTCAAGGCTGACATTGTTGTTGGTATTAATGCTGGTTCCTAGATAGACGAAATTATCTACGACCTCGAAGTTATGACTGTCAACAGTGACGTGGGAGCCTAGTCGCGAATGCGATGACTGTTTGTTTGATGACAGGAGATATTTCGTCTTGCCCTCATTCACTACCAGACCCATTCGTTTCGCTTCTTTATCAAGTCTGGAGAAAGCAGAACTCACGGCGCGGTTGTTGAGGCCAATAATGTCGATATCATCGGCGTACGCCAGCAGCTGTACACTCTTGTAGAAGATTGTACCTTCTCTATTTAGTTCTGCAGCTCGTATTATTTTCTCCAACATTAAATTAAAAAAGTCACACGATAAGGAATCACCCTGTCGTTTGGTATCAAAGTGGCTTTAGCCCTGGTAAATTAACCATTGACTGGATATTCACCATGCGCAATTTTGGAAAAGACCCGAGAAAAATTATCGACGTCGATTTTAAAGCAGCATGAAAAGGAGCTGCCTCTACGCCGCTATGTCTTTTACGGCTATGTAAACTTACGTTAATCAACACCAAAAGCCCCGTCAGGATCGGGATCCCAAACGAGGTTTCGGACAAGATGATTCCTTATCGTGTACCTTCTTCGATTTATTGTTAGAGAAAATAATACGAGCTGCAGAGCTGAATAGAGAAGGTACAATTTACTTTTAAGTACAGCTAAAAGCTACATTATAAGGTTTTACGGCGAATACAAAAGCCGATGGAACCATGAACTGTACGAGATATTCGGGGACATTGATGTAGTTCAGCGAATCAAGAAACATTGGCTACGTTGGCTATGTCATATGGTCCGGATAGAAAAGAATATTTCAGTTTTAAATATTTTTTAATGCAGTACCCACCGGAGGAAGCCCCCACTCTGTTGGAACGACCATGTAGAGATTTCCAATAGTCGCCAAACTACGAAAAAAGGGAATGAATGGCGCAATGTTGTTAACTCGGTTATAATCGCCAGTAAAGAAGAAGAATATCACTGCTAAAGTGGAGGTTTGTAGATTTCGGTCTACTGGGTTGTCTGTAGTGTATATAAATGTATAATATCGGTCCAAGAATGCTACTTTGAGGAATATCACCTTTAACTTGAAAATCAGTGATAAATTCCGATTGTTTACCGGTAAACCGCCTGTTGAGCAAATGGGACTTAAATATAGTGTAGTATTAGCAAAGTTTTATAAATTTTGTATAATAGTCCTTTATGCCAAACTTTGTCGAAAGCTTGCGCTACATCAAGGAATATTACACACTTGTGGAATGCGTTTTCCCAATTTGTAATTTGGCAACGCACGTATTTAGGAAATCAATTCGAAATCAGACTTTTTTCTAAAAATGTGAAACAAATTTTACAAATTATTTAAGGTCAATAATGATCATCTACGCAATTGTAATCACCAGGAAATTTTGCAGACTATAGATATTGGTAGTTTGTCAGTTACAAAATTATATGTTACTTAAAAAGTACAGTTTGCATTCTCTTAAAAAACATTTTTTTCTCTCGCTGTCATCTGGCGTTTTCATTACTAGTTGCAAAATTGGTTCTATCTCTCCGTTACTTAAGACTGGTGACGAAAACGACGTGAGAAATTATAGGCTTCTATTTGAATTATCGACTTGCTCGAAACTTCCTGAGTAAGTACTCAATGAGAAATTATTTTCTGCTGTTAAAGGTTCCACCAGTCCACACCAGCATGGTTTTGTCAGCGGTCGTTCTACTGTCACAAACATACCTTGTTTTTCTCGTTATTGCATTGCATCTTTTAAGAAGAGATACCAAAGTTATGTTGTCTGTACAGATTTTTCTAAAATCTTCGATACTGTCACGTATAGCATTTTATTACAAAAGCCAAAGTACCTTCATGGCGTATAGCCCTCAGATATCAGAAATGTTTCAAAGCAGAAACAAAGTAACTGACTTTTTTAGCTAAAAGCTTAACACAGCAGAATCATCCCATACGATTAAAAAATTTTAAACCATTAGCCGCCATTTATGGGAGTAGTTTTCGTTGTATTGAAATACTCGCATGTATAAAACAACACCCTTAAACATATTTATTGATATTTATATAGACGAGGAGACGTCTTACCTAACGAACAGTATTTACTTTTAAGATTTTTACAATTATAACTACTTTCTTAAATAAAATATATAATAGATAAAAATCTTGAATACAAAAAAAAAACCTTTTCTTCACCACCACCACAACGCCCAAGGTAGTGATCATGTTTAGATACCAACCGGTTTGGTTAAAAACATTTGAATATGAGGTGCCTGGTCAATTTGTGTGAAAATATATGTGCCGAAGTCCTCCTGAGGAAAATCCACAAAATCCTCTGAAGAACTTACGCTCTTGACCAATTACCCTTGAATATAATGATCGGTTTCCAGCAAAGCTGGTCAATAATGATTATCTTTTTTACATCGCACAGTCACAGCCGGGAATAAAATGTTCGGTTATATTCGAGCTTAGCCCTTTAATTTTGCAGCAATCAAAATATTATTTTTCTATTATTTTATGGGTTAAAATTATTTTTAGATCGGAAAGGATTTCGGAGCCAAATTTTGACCATAGCATCAACTCAGAACAAGAAAGAAGTTTAAAGAACCTGCATAATTATTACGAAGGATATTGTGAGTATTTTAAAGATCATATTCTGTGGAGTTTTCATAGATACTTTAGAGAAAACATATTCTTGCAGAAAGTCCAATGATTATTTATAGAAATTCCATCCCAAAAAAAAATTCCATCCATAAAAAATAATTCGCTTAAGTTGCGAAAAATTTAACACAATCATGTCACTCGGTATTTCTTTTTGAGTGTTGAGACCGTGAGTCTCAAATTAATGAACGCCGGTACGGACCCGCAACCAATCCAAAATAAAAAGAAAAGAATAAAAAAATAGGTGTTAGTCGAAGTAGTAACATTTATTGAAAAAAAGTAAAAACCAGATATTACCTGTTACAGTGGTATTCAAGAATATAAAACAAAATCTGTAAAATCAGCTGCCTATAATTAAACTAATTATTATGCACAAAAACGCATTCACATCTGTTTAACTTGCCTTGAGTTCCGGTGCCAATCGGCCCGAGATAATTAAAAGAAATAGGTTGTTTTGGTGCACAAACACTAATCAATATGTTTTATTTTCTTTTTCTTTTCACACTTCTTCTTCGATAGGTTTATACCATAAATGATTTGACATATGATTGTAACTAAATTATTTTTTAGTTTACTTAGTTTTCGAACTGCTCTAAAGCCTTAAGCTGCCGCGATCAACTATGCCAGGCGCGCGTAGGTAGTTGGATGATAAGTGTTTTTTTGCATACCCTTCTTCGCGGTTAACCGATAGTTTGGCTAACGAAGTAGGGTATACACGGAAAGAAGGATAACCGCGTGAAAGGAGACATGGGAGAATGGGATACCGGAAGTTGGCGCGCACGGCATTTACAATTGCATTTTAGGTTGCGCGCTTAAACATCCTGCCCGCCCTGCAGGGGCTTCGCCTATAGCGCCCTTGGTGGTCCGATTTCGGAATGCCTGGCTTGCAGCCCGGTGGTCGTGTGCTTGATTGACCGCAACCTTTCACCGCTGCTTTTCCTTGTGGCCCGCTGGTTGGTGGCGTGCTGCTGCGTGGCACGTTGTTGGGTGGCACACTGTTGGATGGCACGTTGCTGCGTGGATTTTTGATGCGTTGTGGCCCGCTGTGATGTTGCGTGCTGCTTTGTGGCACGCTGTTGCGTCGCGTGCTGTTTAGTGGCACACTGCGGTATTGCGCGCTGTTGGGTTACGAGCTGCTGTTGTACGTGCTTTTGTTGCCGCATCTTCTTGTTGGTTGCGGCGGGTGCTGGTGCTGGCTCGCTATGTTGCGGCTCTGATGGGTGCAGCATAGTGTGATGCGCCTTTTTGCATCGTCTGCACTTTCCTCCGGAGTCACACTCTTCCGTGACGTGGGTGAGCGCCAAGCAGTTGCTGCAATACCCTTGCGCGTTGGCCACCGCGATGCGCTGAGGAGGCCGCATTGCCCGGAAAGCGGCGCAATTGCGCAAGGCGTGGTAGCGATGACACAG
Organism: Ceratitis rosa; assembly: GCA_037013455.1. Taxonomy (NCBI): domain Eukaryota; kingdom Metazoa; phylum Arthropoda; class Insecta; order Diptera; family Tephritidae; genus Ceratitis; species Ceratitis rosa. The sequence continues at coordinate 2,600,007 of JAWMAG010000035.1, read as the reverse complement.
CCGACACTGTAGGCAGTTTCTGAAAGAAACGGAACAATCGGTAGTTGTCATATGTAGTAAGCAATTGTATAAACAGGGGAATTTCTCTTTATTGCAGTGCTTCGAGCGAAGGTTGCTCATTTGGAATGAAGCACAGTTTTACTGAGGGCCGCGTGATAATCCCGTTTTTCGTGCGGGGGTCCACGACCCGGAAGTGATTATCAGGCCCACGATGAACATTTGGATTCGTCCGAGACGCCACTCGGTCAGCGGTAGACCGTCGTCTCGGATTCCGGCGCAGTCGCCAACTTGAGGCTCCTTCTGTGGAAATTTCCAATTGTACCTCTTTTGGAGATCTTTGAGGTACTCTGCATTTGGCTCGGGAATGGCTAATAGCGGAGCGCCTCGAATGAAATGACCCGGAGTTAATGCTGTGAAGTCAGCTGGGTCCTGTGACAAGGCCGAAAGTGGCCGAGAGTTGAGTACAGCCTCAATTCGAACTAAGAGTGTCGTGAACTGTTCAAATGTAAATTTGTGGGGTGCAGCGGTTTTCTTGAAGTGAATTTTAAAACTCTTTACTGCGGATATGTGGGGCGCTGGGTGGTATATATTGCCAATTGATGCCTTGGAGAGCATACTTCTGGGTGATGTCTGCTGAACATTCGTTAAGGAATTCAACGAATTCGCGTTCAGTTGCTCTCTGTGCTCCGTTGAACGTTGTTCCATTATCGCTCATTATTGTGGCGGGATATCCTCGCCTGCCCACCAATCGGGCGAATGATGCTCTAAATGCCTCAGTGGTAAGATCAGAGCATAACTCAAGATGTACTGCCTTCGTCGCGAAACAAACGAATACGGCAACGTACCCTTTGATGAGTGTAGTGGATCTTAAAACTGAGGCCTTTATTAAAAACGGTCCTGCGAAGCCCACTCCAGTTACAGAAAATGGTAGGGACATTGTGCACCGCTCAGGGGGTAGAGCGGCCATTAGCTGGGAGCGCGTTTGTTGCTTGTATAGAGTGCAAGCTTTGCATTGAAAAATGCATTTTTATTAAAGGCTTTAGCTTCGGTATGAAGTATTCTTTCCTGACCATTTGAAGCATGAGGCGCGTTTCTGCATGGAGAAGCAGTGCGTGTAAGAACTTCAAATGTAATTGACAAAATCTTGAAACGTTTGGGATGGTGATTGGGTGCCGCTCATTATAGCTGAGTGTGGCATGCGCTAGTCTGTCATTGACGCGGAGAAGTCCGTTTTTATCCAGGAATGGATTCAGGTTGAACTTTTTTTTGTCAATTGGCTTTTTATTTTGTAACGTATCTTTTTCGCCAGGAAAATAGCGGGATTGCGATACTTCGATTAGACGCTGCTTTGCGAATTGGCATTCAGCATGAGTCAGATGTGGCATGGTAGTTGTTGGTTGCATTTTTGATTTATTCCTGACATTATTCACGAAACGGAACATGTACGCAGTCACGCGAATTGCTCGAGGGAGTGAAGAGAATCGATCAAGAAAGTCGAGTTCTTCTTCGAGTGCATGAAAAGCCTCAATTTTCCGCTTTTCTGGCGGAGAGGTACTGCGTGCCTTTGAATTAGACCAAGAGTCGATGTGGTGTATGAGCCACTTTGGTCCGTGCCACAAGAGAGAATTGGTGGCTAAGTCTTGGGGTTTGCAACCACGTGTGCTGAGATCAGCGGGGTTATCTCCGCTTGCTACATGACGCCATACTCCGCTTGGGACATATTCCAGAATTTGGGAGGTGCGATTAGACACGTATGTCTTCCATTTTCACGATGGTTTCTCGAGCCATGCCAGTACTATTTCAGAGTCTGACCATTAAAATGTGTTGCACGATTCTAGGCCTAGCTGGTTTTGGACAGTTGCAGTCAGTTTTGCCAACAGTACTGCTCCGCACAGCTCTCAGCGAGGAAGACTTATCGTTTTCAAAGGTACTACTTTGCTATTAGCTTCTGTGCGTACATATATGGTTGCACAGAAGGCTTTTTTCGAGGCGTCGCAGAACCTATGGATTTGGGTATTCTGCCCCGGAGTAAAATTGAGCCATCGAGGAATTTCGATGTCGGAAATGCCTGGCAAGTTTTGAGTAAACTGTTGCCATTTTACCATTGAAGTGGGTTTTGCGCATTCATCCCAATCAATGCCATCGAGCCAAAGCTCTTGAAGTAGAATCTTTGCTCGTACAGAACGACAGAATTTGCCGTTTTGTTGCAGCTATAGTTGCTGAAACTGGCAGGATGGCGTATGAGAACCTGTCCGTTAATGCGTTCCATCGGATACCGGGAGTTTTGGTTGTGGAAGCATCGTCGAATTTCAAGAAATTGGAGTCGAGAAGGTCTTCTCTCGGGAATGTCTCCAATATGGCCGGGTTATTGGCCGATAATTTCTTTAGCATAAAGTCGGCTGACTTTAGCGCTTTGATCACTTGGAATAGAGAATCGGTGGCATCGTCAATATCATGACTTCCGGACGGGACATCATCAACATACGTTTGGGTTTTGAGTATTGATGTGGCCAGTGGAAACTTCGCTTTTGTATCTTCTGCCAATTGATGCAGAGTACGGATAGCGAGATATGGCGCACAATTAACCCCGAATGTCACTGTTTTAAGATTATAATCAGAGATGGGGGAACCCTCTGACTCACGAAAATTCGCTGATAATCTTTATCCTCCTCATGGATGAGGATTTGCCGATACATTTTTTCAATGTCTCCATTGAACACGTATCTGAACATGCGCCATTGTAAAATTAGCAACATGAGGTCCGGTTGGAGTGAAGGACCTGTATGTAAAACTTCATTAAGGGAATTACCTGAACTTGATGTTTTCGATGCGTTGAAAACCACTCGCACTTTTGTCGTGATTTTATCTGGTTTTACAACCGCATGATAAGGCAAATAGAACGAATGGTAGTTGCCATTGGAAGTGATTTCACGGGGATTTGTGAGTTCCATATGGCCCAACGTTATATATTCTTGCAAACACATCGTTGTACATTGTCTTTAACTCCCCTTTCTTCTGAAGCGTGTGTTCCATGCTAAGGAATTGCTGGAATGCCGCAGACCGGGAATGGCCTAGGGTGAGTTTTTCTGGATATGCTTCTTTAAATGGAAGCCTGACAATGTATCGTCCGCTTGAATTACGGGTCGTTGTTGCCACATAAGAATCTTCACACGCCTGATTTTCAGGCGTACTTTGTGGAGGTATATGGATTTCCTCCTGTTCCCAGAATTGCCTCAGTTGTGTACTGAGCGTTTCATTGGAAACTCATCCTATTTGGGTGGAAAATGAGGATACCCTTTCGGTCACCGAACCACTAAGTATCCATCCAAATATGGTATTTTGCGCAAGAAGATTGTCGCAAACTTTTTGCAGCCCTTCCACTAGGATTTGTGGAATAAGATCGCTGCCGACAACCATATCGATTTGAGCTGGAATGTGACAATTTGGGTCAGCTAGCTCGAGACTACTCAGTTCATGCCATTTTTCACGACTCGTTTTAAAGGTCGGAAGAAGCTTTGTTAACTGAGGTAATACTATTGCATGGGCCTTAATTCTTTGCTTGGTTTTGGAAGAAACCAGCGTCCAAGAACAAAGCTTAGAGGAATTTTGGACCACTCGGCCACCCATGCCTGAAATTTCGAACCTGGAATGTTCGAACGATATTTTCAATTTTTTCTGGACTTTTGAGGAAATAAAAGTCCTTTGGGAACATTGGTCAATCAGGGCCCGTAATTGAAATAATTCTCCTTCATGTTCAACTGTCACCATGGCTGTTGGAAGAAGAACTTTGTTTTCAATGTTTGAATGTAAAGACTGTATGTGTGTATGTTTTGAACAGCACGGTTGCTCGTCGGGATTGGAGCTGGTTTGCGGCTGTCGAGCGTGAATTGTCGACTTTGCCGTTGTATGTTGTACTGTAGCTTCATGGGGTCGGCTATTGGTACGTTGGGCTAGTGGTTTAACATCTATGTGCAGTAGAGTATGATGCCTTTGTTGGAATTTCGCACATGTAAACTTGCTCTGACAGTCTTTGACGTTATGGTTGTAAGCAAGGCAGTTTTTGCATAGATTGTTTTTCTGTACAACCTTAAAACGTTCTTGTTGACATTTTTCGGAATTTTTGGCAGAATTTTAGGGGGTGGCTGGAGTTGCACACCTGGCAGGAATATGCCTTCTTGGGTTCTACCATAAAATTTTGTGTACTAATTAAAGGTTTTTGCTGAGCGGCATATGGAGCACTGGGTTTAGGCTTATTAGGATGAAGCCTATTTAGTCTTTCTACAACTTCGTATCGAGAAGTTAGAAAGCCGTCTAATTGAGACCATTGGGGTAGATTTCGTCTTGATGAGAGCGATTGTTCCCAAAGTGACAGTGTTGTTTCTGGTAATTTTGTTGAACAAATGTATACCAGGATAGGATCCCAACTGTCTGTTGAAACGTCTTGAGCATGCAAGACAGACAGACAGTTGTTAATGCTTGTTTGCAGCCTTTATAATTGTTCGCTATTTTCAGATTGAATAGCATGCAAGTTCATTAAAATTTTGACCTGATTATCTACTAAAATGCGTTTGTTTTCGTATCTAGACCGAAGCGCTTCCCAAGCCAGATCGAAATTATCATCACTCAAAGGATATTGTTCGACAATTGCACCGGCTTTTCCTTCTGTTTTATACCTGAGGTGGTATAGTTTTTGAGCACGAGAGAGCTTCGGGTGGATAATGTACACGGCTGTGAACATGTCACGGAAAGCCGGCCATTCTTCGTAACCCCCATAAAAAGTCTCTGTGTCGCTTGGAGGAACTTGTAGGAAAACATTGGAAGCACTTGATTGCTCTGAAGTGGGTTCCACACGGGATGGTGGACTTGGAGCATCGACTAGTTTGAGCATTTTTAGCTGGTCTGACATCTTGATTTGTGTAATCTCGTAGATGTCAAGGCATGCGTCGTACTTGCCTTGAGCTGGCTCTTTGAACCTGTCAGGCAAGCAGTCATCCGTTTTGGAAAAAACGTTATCAAAGGCAGCTTGCAATCGTACAAAATAGTCATTTAGACTTTTGCGTTTGACTTCAAGATACGATTCGGTATGATCTTCAATCGGTGAATTACCGAATTTTGCACAGCATCTCATTAGGCTGTCACTTTCTGTTATGAACTTTTGCGCACAGGGGTCGTACGCTTTACTTCTTGAGCGTGTTTGTGAGGATTCCTTCTTCGCACTTGCGGAATCTAGCGAAGTAGTTTTCGCTTTACCCTCAGTATCTGATATCTTGGCAAATTTCGTTTCTTGCTCTAGAGATTTTTTGGGACTGTGTCCAATTGGCATTGAGGGATTATAGGAAAAAAAAACCTTTTTAAGGCCGAAAAAATTTAATAAAGCAAGAAACTTTGACAAATACCCAGCAGGTAGTGAAATTAACCTTTGCACTACTGCCCACAGAAACTTTTTAATTTCGGAAAATTAATTTAGTATATGTGCGAGTGTTTGTGTTTTTTTTTGTCGGAAATGGTAATTCAAAATGTGACTTATAGAAAATTCTTGAGCTATTGTTTTGAAACAAACAAGAAATGAAAACGATATTTGAAAATTATTATTATTATTATTATTTTTTTTTAATTTAAAATAAAAGGAAATCACACACACTTTCACTTATGTATATACATGTATTGAAATATACGTGTGGAAATATACGTGTAAAAATATATAGTATAATTAAAATTATATAACGTAGATTATTATTTACTAATAATATTTATGTAAATATGTAATATATTTTTAAGTCGATGGCAAGGTATTAAGAAATCTATCTTTTTTTATTTCATGCATGCATTTGTTTATGTATGTATTTGTGTGCTAAATACAATATGTAAACAAGATACACCAGCTGTTCTGGTACAGCTCATATTAGAACAAATATGTATATATGTATATACCTATGTTGCTGCCAAAGAGAATTGCAGCTGACCAATGCTGAGAAATAGCAATAGTAGAGAGTGTTAAACTATGAGCGTGGGAGTGTGCACAATGCTCTTGAACTAGTTTGATGCTGTAAAGTGCACTGCTCTTCTATTGCAATAAGCGGATATCGCACAAAGGAGAATGGTGGATAATGGTTTAGTGAGAAGATCACTTGTTGTTATAACACTCTTTGTTTTTTATGCGCTCAGTGTATATATGTAAATTCTTTGCTTTTGATGCGCTGTCGAGTTCGTTCAACTCGGTAACCGCTACCAAAGTTTTTGACAAGTCGCTCTTTTAAAGGTCTTTGAACTTTATTGTTACTGTAGAGTAAGTAGGTTAATAAGGCAATGACCTTAGAGCCTGCAATAGGAAAATTGCTAAGAGCCGTAAGTAGGCAAATTAAAAGAACTGCAATTAGATGTATGTATATAGTTAAGTTTGTACCGATATGTACCTAATATGCATACATTGATTTACCGGAATTAAATAAATTTATTAGCGGCAAGAAGAACCGCTTTCCGCTGGAATTAGCGGATTAAATTTTCTAATTTAATGATTTTAGCGGGAATGAAGATCCGTCTAAAAAAAATCTCATTGCAGTTAAAAAAAAATGGAAACAGGCCAATAAACATATGTGTTTTGTATCTTTTTAAAGAAAATTAAAAAGTATGCCTACTTACTACTTATTGGCTTCTTTCTTTCCTCTCCTTTTTTTTTTGTTTGTATGGCCGCTTCATGTATGGGTGGGGGCTTCTGAAGTTGATTTCCTGTAGCTGGTGTGGTTTCCTTGTACTCCAGGTGTTTGTTGTTGCACCTCTCTTGTGGCAAGTTGAGTTTGTTGTAGTTGTTTTATATGTACATATATGTGTGCTTTCACCACACTTTTTGTTCCAGAAACTTGTTTTCTTCAAAAAATTCTTTTTTTTCAAAAACTTTTTTTTTTGTTTTTCAAAAACTTTTTTTTTTCAAAAACTTTTTTTTTGTTTATCTGGTATGTTTGATGGGGGTGTGCACTCTTTTTTTCCAATTATATTTGTATGTATGTATTGTATATGTTTGTATACTTGTATTGTATTGTTGTATTGCCACTTAATTATTTTCGAACATAGTTCTTTGTACTTAGTACTTTTTATGCTTGTCACTTTAGCTTTGTTTAATATTTTTTTTTATGTTATTAAAACGAACGCACGGGGGAGCGACGGTGGTGGACTGTATGTTAGTTAAAAAAATTTTTTTTTTTTTTCAAAAAATTTTTTTTATATATATAGGGCCTCGAAGGACCATGGTTAACTTGCCTTGAGTTCCGGTGCCAATCGGCCCGAGATAATTAAAAGAAATAGGTTGTTTTGGTGCACAAACACTAATCAATATGTTTTATTTTCTTTTTCTTTTCACACTTCTTCTTCGATAGGTTTATACCATAAATGATTCGACATATGATTGTAACTAAATTATTTTTTAGTTTAATTAGTTTTCGAACTGCTCTAAAGCCTTAAGCTGCCGCGATCAAAAATGCCGTGCGCGCGCGTAGGTAGTTGGATGATAAGTGTTTTTTGCATACCCTTCTTCGTTAGCTCGCACTACCGCGGTTAACCGATAGTTTGGCTAACGATGTAGGGTATACACGGAAAGAAGGATAACCGCGTGAAAGGAGACATGGGAGAATGGGATACCGGAAGTTGGCGCGCACGGCATTTACAATTGCATTTTAGGTTGCGCGCTTAAACAACATCGTAACTGTTGAAGTTTACCTGATACGGAATTCTTATTTCGTTTATGCTTATATTTATTTACGAATGTGCATAAAGGCACACCGCTAATTATTAAATTATCTGTAGTCCTGACAACCGTACAGTGACTCAAATTTTTAAGGCTTTTGGCTTAAACATTGTTGCCAGCCTTGCAATATTACAATATTGCAACAAGAATTGAAAAGATACAATGTTATTTACAATATTAGAACTTTTATAAATATTTATGTGCATATGGTTAATATACGTACGTGAAAATATGTTGAGCTATTTCGAGATTGTGCTTTTTGTTTGTGCATTTTTGAATTATTACTAATTATAATCAAATATATGGATATAAATATATAACTACCAATAAACCGTGATGTGTAGAGGGACACACGGATCTGAAAGACCCGAACGAATATATTCTAACTACAGTAAACCGTGTTGTTTAGAAGAACACACGGGTCTGGAAGACTGGATTGCTGCTCCGCTGCTCGTAGAGGAAACGCCCATTTTCGACTTTTGTGAACCTCCTTGAAGAATAGACCGCGAGCCTTCTTATTTCTCCATCTATTGAGGAGTACTTGGCGGAAGTATAAATTCAAAGTTTTATCTCCAATGGACTTCGAATTTAGTTAATTATATGTAATAGAATACACATGTGTAGCTGCCTTAAATATTTTGACGACGTTGTCGTGCTCATTTTCGAGATTAGTATTATTTAGCATTATTATTTAGTTTCGTTGTAAACAAAGTGCCGTAGAGCATAAAGACTCGATGGTCTTAATCAAATATCCGTAGGATATTGCGATGGTACTAGAAACCTACCATTTGAAATTTTAGTTGTAGTTTTGTAGTGAATCCTTCTACGAAGCACGGTCCTAATATCTGAAAAGTTTGTTTTTGGAACCAAAAACTTCCGATTAGGTTACCTATGGAGCTATCTTCCCCCATTGAGACCTCGGTAGCAAGGCAAGAAACGTGCAGTGGAGGTTGCCCCAATGGCACTCCACCCTAACACGTACGAATTACTCCCCATGAAGATATCTATTGAACTGCTTTGTAGAAGGTTAGGATCAACAATGGATACACTAATTGTAAAAGAAGGCAAATACATCGAAATTTGAGGTAACGGAATTGAAGGAAATTCTATTAATTTGTCAGGATTGCGTAGCAATGCTTGACCGAAAGAATATTTTGATGAAAAGGTTGGCTACATCTATTTTTTTAAGGCAGTTTTTGAACTAAAGCGCTAGAAATAAGCGCCGAACCAATGTTTTCTGAAAACCCAGTGTTATCAGAAGAAGTGGACTGTATATGTGCTAAGGAGAAGGCTTGCGATGAAGCCGGGAGATTAGAAGCATGGATATCTGAAGATGCTCTATACGTTGTGCACGTAAGATTGCTTTTGCACTCCTTTATTGAGTGCCTATTCGAAAGGCAGTTAATGCAGCAGTTATGCTGCTCAACCGCTGCATACCAATCATCTATCGGAAGAGCTAGAAATTTCGGACAAACTCTTAAGAAATGTTGCTGTTTGGGACATAAAACGCAATATAATGCCGCTAATTTGATCGCATGAGTTAACCTTGCTTGTACATCTTGAAATGTTGATTTCTGAAAGGGCTTGGATGATGAGACTGAAGGAGGAACACATTTTTGTATGTGTTCCGAAATACTGGTAATACCAGAAATATATTTACTGAATGTGGCCGAATACTTGCTCAGAACTACTATAAAGTCCTCATCTTCTAGTATTTGTTGGCATTTCTCATATGCTGATTTTGTTTTCACCCATTGCTCAGTTATTTCCTCTTTTAGTGTTTCGAGGGAAATTTTTGAATATTCACTGAGGTCAAAATTAGCATCAAACTCGAATATTTGATCCAAACTAATATTAAAAGAATTCAAGGCCGATATATTTGCATGATAGCAAACGGATATCCAGAATGAATGCAAAAATATCTAATGAGTATGTTCGTATGTGTACCGAAACTAAGAGAAATTAAAATTTGAAAAGACGCGAAAAATGTTAAATGCAATATTTGAATGAATTATTTCTAATTACTTAATTATTATTCTTAAATTGGACTAAAATAAAACTTTGAAGAAATAAATTGGTAAAATTGTCAATTTCCTACTGGGACAATGCCAAAATTTTCTACTGTGTTGGTTGTTTTTCAACACTTATGTTTTTACCGCTATTGGCATACACGTACGTATGTACATATGTATGTATATATGCTATGCTGTTATCATGAGCAGCTGATGCACAAAATGCATGAGAACAAGAAAATGAGAATAGTTAAACTGCTGCTTATCATATGCATAAGTACGTACAATTATAGAACATCCATACATATACCGCGATAAACAAAATTATGTTTGCTGATGCTATGTTTGTGGGTTTGCACTTATATATATATATATAAATATTAAAATACCCGATTTGCAGAAGTGCAATAACGAATAAGAAAATAAAGACCAAAAGCTTAAGTAAAAGCATAAGAATACTTTTCAAATGATTTTTAATGTTACGAAGCGAAAGATTAACTTTTTTTTAAATTGGCGGAATGAAAATGACCAAAAAACGAAAGGTCTAATTCTTGGTTTTGATTTACGTGCACATACGTGTACATACATATAAAGGGTGGTTAAATTTTCAAGAGCCGATGTTGATTTTGAATAAAACACAAACTATTTAGTAAATTATTGAAATTTTATTTCATTATAATATATTGGTATTACTCAATTATGTATGTAACAAAATATCGGCCAAATGAGCGCCGCGACCTCGGCGGCACACCTCCATACGATGGTCCAAATTTTCGATGACGCTGAGGCATAATGGAGTTTCTATGCCGTTAATGTGCCGAATTATCTCATCCTTTAGCTCTTGAATTGTTGCTGGCTTATCGACGTATACCTTTTCTTTCAAATAACCCCAGAGAAAAAAGTCCAACGGTGTCAAATCACATGATTTGGGGGCCAATTGACATCGCCATTACGTGAGATAACACGGCCATTGAATTTGTTGCGTAAAAGAGCCATTGTTTCGTTAGCTGTGTGGCAAGTGGCACCGTCCTGCTGAAACCACATATCGTCCACATCCATATCTTCCAATTGTGGCCATAAAAAATTCGTTATCATCTCACGATAGCGAACACCATTCACAGTAACTGCCTGACCGGCCTCATTTTGGAAAAAATACGGCCCGATGATGCCGCCAGCCCATAAACCGCACCAAACAGTCACTCTTTGTGGGTGCATTGGTTTTTCGCCAATCACTCTTGGATTCTCATTCGCCCAAATGCGGCAATTCTGTTTATTGACGAATCCACTGAGGTGAAAATGTGCCTCATCACTGAAGATGATTTTCTTCGAAAATTTTCATAATAAGTCTGGATAACTTTAACACGTTGTTGGATTGTGTATCTCTCCATGGTTCAAATTGAGTAAGTCTGAAATAGAGAAATGTCAAATTAAATTCCGAAAAAAACTTGGCGTTTAGGTGTGGTTCACATTCAACATAGGCCTTTACAATTTAACCACCCTTTATGTACCTATCTACATATATTTACATACAGCCTTGGCCAAAAGTAAACTAAAATACAAGTATTCTCAAATGTAGCTATCAAAGTTACCATTTCTTTTTGTAAATGTCTTACATGGGTGTTTAACTGTTGATTAAACGAATAAATTGTGTAATATTAAAAGTCATAGCACTCTGAGTAGGCTAAACCTAAAAATTGTAATTTTTAAGAAATTCATAAAATATTTTCGCATTTAAAATTTCATAGTGAAAAGTTACCAATCTTATAAAAACAGTTCATATTCACCGAAATGCCTAAAAAAAGTGAAATTAGTTATGATATAAAAGTTAGAATTCAAGTTCTAAGTGAAGAAGGTAAGTCTCAGGTTGAGATTGCCAATTTGGTGGGATGTTCGCGGTGCGCGGTCCAATGTGATATAAGACAAAATATACAAAATATATTTTTGGGGTGCACCCGAGGTGTGGTCCAACCAAACTGGTTACGAACCCACTCGCACTACTCCCGTGCTGCCGGAGGTAACTTTAACCCGCCTGTATGGCTGGGCTCTGGGAGCGGGATGCTATAAGGATGGGTATGGGAAAAACGAGGGAACGACACTGTCGGCACGACAAAAAAAAACGTACGAAAACAATATGTGATACTTAGCGGTTTAAGTCGGGTGTGGGTACCCAACTTCGGTGCCCCTCCGGTGGTGCCGCCAAACTCCGGTTCCGCCACTAAGCAAGGAAAAAAATAAGTAACGACCCCGTATTACAACACAAAAAAAGTCTCACTAGGCTTCAACTGCCTTTACTCTAACACTCTCACTAGGCTTCAACTGCCTTTACTCAAACACTTAATTATTAGTATTTTTTCGCAAAGATAAACGCACGTCCGCTCAAAAAAATGTTTACGCTTTCGTAGATTGTTAAAATCTGATCCGACACGCACTTACAAGCCAGGCCGCAAGCTACGCGTCGGCCTTAAGAATTCTCAGGCGAGTGTGTATTGGTGCCCAATCATTTGGCGCCGCCCCCATTACTCAAAGGGACAGAGTTATATAGCGCACGCCACCATGGCACACCAAGTACACTGGGATAATTTTCCCCTCGCCATATAAAAAGAAAAGCGACACCCCTTTTTACGGAATACCCGCGCAAAGCATTCCGTTTCCCTAATATTTGTTAGTGGAGGAACCGTTTTGATGAACATCTCCTTTTGGAGACTTATACCACTGGGTAGGCACACACCGAGTACAACCGTGCCAACAATTCATGGCTTTGAATTATACAATTATTTGCCGACGGATGCCACTGCCAACGCTTGGAGTGAAAGGAATATTACGCAAAACAAAGGAAATGAACAAACAAACACAAAAGAAGTTTTCTTTGTTGCGGCCAGTACGCGACAACTCCACCCCTTCCTCAATTCCTATATGGCCTCAACTCTTTAACGTTCCAAGTCCCTTTGTCTTTGCCCAAGTCATCTGTCAATGTGTATGTCCACGGTGACACTCTCTTCCTAACAATAAACGGCCCTACATACTTTGGCGTTACCTTCGCTGCATAAAAATTTGCTGAATCCGACAGCATAAAATTCTTCCTCCACACCAACTCTCCAGGCATGTATGCTCTGTGCATCTCGGCGTCTGAGATTGTACTGCCTCGCAAGCTTCTCACTCGCCTGCTCTAACCTAGTTCTAATGTTGACCCTAATCTCTTCGAGCCTCTTTGCCCGCTCCTGACAATTTCATTTCTCCTGATTTCCTAAACTGTCTATGAAGTCCCTTGCCTTCTACCGCCATTTTCCTACCGAAATTCACAAAATATGGCGTAGATCCTAACACTTCGTGCTGCGCTGTCCTAATACAGCATGCTACCTTCGCTAGCTGTTGGTCCCATGTCCTCTGGTTCTCTGATATATAAGCCCTAAGTGTTGTTTTAATTATTTCTCGGCCGGGTTAGCCTGTGGGTGATAGTGTGCGGTGTACCGGAGTTGGACGCCATACTCACCGTAGAGGCCCCGAAGCTCTCGACTCCTAAATTGGGGTCCATTGTCACACACAACCGACCGAGGAACTCCACACAAAAGAAATACAATGTCCTCCAATTCTTTGCATACGCTTTTTGCCGTGGCAGTACGAAAGGAAATAGGAGGGGAAATTTGGAAAAATAGTCAACTACTGTCAAAACATACTGGTAGACTTGTAACGACTTCACTAAAGGCCCTACCAGATCCACACAAATCATTTCCCAAGGCTCGACTGCCTTGGTCCTCTCTATCATACCCCCAGCTGGCTGTGAATTCTCAGGTTTCACCTACGGATTGTCGTGACATTATTTTAAAATCTCAACTCTACCATCACGCCCTATTACTCTTTTCCACTCTGGTGAATCGCCGCAAACAGAAGGAAATCTTTACCTAATAAACTTTAGAGGTTGCCACTTTCAACTCTCCACGCTGGATACGACAAAGGCTGTTTCTCTACTAACCGCACCGTCCTTGCTAACCAAGGGTCGGTAGTACTAACTTCAGCAATAGCCGGCACACTACGGGATAGCATATCCGGAACCACATGTTCCTTGCCTTTTCGATGCACTATATCAAAACCGTACTACTGGAGTTTCAAAGCCCACCTAGCCAACCTACCACACGGATGCTTCAACTAATTCAACCAAATAAGCGAATAATGGTCCGTAACAACCGTAAACTTAGCGCCCTCAACGTATGGTCGCAGTTTCTCAACCGCCGTCTAGCGGACTCCTTTTCGGTCGTCGAGCAACTTCGCTCTCCTTTGTTCAGGGACCTACTCAAATTAGCCCACTCACCGTTGTCAAACATCTGCGTTAACACCGCACCTACACCGAAATCAGACGCGTCTGTCTGGATTGTGAAAGGTCAATCAAAATCCGGGCAACTCAAAACCGGAGCTGTCACCAAGCGTTCCTTCGCTTCTCTAAAACTCCTTTCACAATCTTCAGCCCAATTGAACTTTCGATTCTTCTTTGTTAAATCGGTGAGAGGCCTAACTAACTCAACTAACTCTGCAAAATCTTTAATAAATCTGCGGTACCAGGACACTGTTCCTATAAATGACCGCACTTGCTTTACGTTCTTCGGTACCTCAATCCGAAGCATCGCCTCTACCTTCTCGGGGTCTACGTGTAGACCGTTCTTGTTCACCACGTAGCCCAAATATTTTAACTCAGACCTACAAAAATTAAATTTTTCCCTATTTAATCTGAGCCCTGCACTAGCTAATCTATCTAAGACAATCTTCAAAATCTCTTCATGCTTTTAAAAATTATTTGTAACGATAATAATATCGTCCAAATACACTAAAACATGAGGTTCTAACTCTGGACCTATGACCGAATCTATAAATCTCTGCCAAGTTGCCGGAGCATTATGCAAGCCGTCTGGTATCCTCTTAAATTGAAATAGTCCTCTACCTGGTACCGTGAATGCGATGAAGGGCTTCGACTGCTCTTCCACCGGAATTTGCCAATACGCGGACTTAATGTCGATACTGGATAGAAACTTTGCAACCCTTAGCTTATCTAAGGTTGCCGACACATATGGAAGGGGGTAACTATCCTTTTCGGTTCACTTATTCAAAACCCTATAGTCTACGCAAAACCTATATGTACCGTCTTTCTCCCTAATCATTACAACTAGAGACGCCCAAGGACTATGTGATTTTTCTATCACCCCTTTGTCGAACATATCCTTAATCTCCTCGTCCATATGCGACTGTATGACGGGAGACACAAGGTAATAACGCTGTTTCACAGGTTCAACTCCTGCTTTTACCCTGATCTTATGTTCGACCAAATGGGTCCGGCCTAGCCTTTCCGGCATAGCCTGGAACGCCGCAGCTATTAGTTGACCTAATGCCCAAGATTCCCTATCACCTAACTCGGAGTGATCCACTATTGCCACAAACGGTTCTGGTTCCGGCCGAGAAAACGACCACCTCATTCTCGATATATGCGGGATAATACCCGCCTTGGCCCAAAAATCGATGCCAAGGATTACGTCCTGAGGTAACTCTGGAACCACGAGGCATTCCAAGAGAATCGACTTGCTCTCCACCTCGATTGGCAACAAAACCAAACCTAACACCGAGATATGACCTCCATCCGCGAGAGTCACTCTCAAAAAATTCGAAACTGAACTCACCCTAATTCCATACGAACTCAATTTCTGCCAACCTAGCCGACCTATTACTGTTCTGGTCGCACCAGAATCCAACAAAGCTCAGAAAGCAAAACCATGGATCCTAATATCCAAATACGGGCGTTCGTCGTGACCGTCCGTCACCAACGAAAACGCCAACCTAACCTCTTCAACCTCGACACCTACCTTTGTCAGCTGGGAGTTAGCAGATTCACTAACTCGCCCTACTAGACCGACTGACCTACTGTCCCAGGGGTCTATCTCCTGTTTCCCGGTCTGTTGTCCGACCTGAAAACCCTATCGCTCGACCGAGAATTTGGACCGCTGTCCTCCGGCCTATTATCCCTAACGTGCCGTGACCTGAAGAGGTTGTGGTTTCGCCCACCACCGGAAGTTGAACTTCCTTGGGTACGCGGGGAGGCACTCGGGTTCGCTGCATACGCCGGGCAGTCCCGCTTCATGACTCCAAGTCTACCGCAACCGAAACCTTTCTACAATCCTCCAAAATATGACCGAACCGCCTACAATTGAAGCACCGGGTGTTCGACCCCGGCCTAAAACTATCAACAACGTCCGGCTCCGCTACCGCCGCGACCTCTACACCAGCCGAGACATAAACAGGGCAAAAAGCAACTGGGTTCCAATGAACCTTTGGCCTTATGACTCGGAGGACCGATGACCTAACCGCCTCCAGTTGCCTCCCTAAAGCAACTAGTTCGGAAATCGATCCTAGTGTCACCAGACCCAGCTGGGTCTGGTAGAATGGTAGAAGATTCGCCCTAATCAATCCTAACATCCTCTTCTCAGATAAAGGCTCCTGAAGCCTACCAAACATTATCTTCATTCCCGCTACAGATACTCCGATGGACTCATTCGCTCCCTGAGTCCTTTGCCTTATCTCGTCTAGTAAAAGATCGTCGTAGTTGAGGTGCAAAAACTCCAACTTCAACTATCTTACCAGTTCCTCCCAACTACCTAGTGACGTCCCACTTCGACAAGTTTATCGGTTTCTGAGACTCGACTGTCTCCTCAACAACGCGACGTACCTCCACAGGCGGGGGTTCTATCGGGTCCGCACGAGTGGCACCCGATGGAGCAACAACTTGCTCTTCAGCTTCATCTGCTGAGTTATCTCGCCGTCGCTTCCCGGTCGCGCCCGTCCGATTCGCGATAAACACTCGATCGTCGCCATCGCTTTCACTCCATGCGATGGCTTGCCTCCACCCGCAACCGCCGCGATTAAATTTTCTACCTCCTCCAATTTCGACTCGTCCGCCGTCTTATCCTCGTCGAAACTGAAGGGGTAATCTGGGAAGAGGTTTACCGAACCTCTTTTCTCTAACAAACTCGACGCCCTAAAAAAAACAAGAAAAAACCAAAAAAGAAAAATATTTATTTGAAAGAAAAAAAATAATAATTTAATAAAAATCAAAATTAAAAAAAAAACTATTATCCTAATATAATTTCTTTCTTGCCCTATAGTGGCTCAACAAAAGGCCCTAACACGTAAACAACAAAAGAGCCTAACCACAAAAAACAAAAAAATTAATAAAATAAAAAAATAAAAAACAAATATTGTCTACTCTGACAACACAGAAATTATCAAAACAATTTTTTTTTATTCAAAAAAAAAAGTTTTTAATCAAAAACAATAAAAAAAACAACAAAAATCCTTAATTAACAAAAAAATAAAAAAACACAACCTAATTTTGGACAGGCCTACCACAGGTTACTTCTGGACCAGTCTCTACCCACTCGACATACAATTTTTCCTACTAGTATAAAACACACCGCGACACCCCTTTTTACGGAATACCCGCGCAAAGCATTCCGTTTCCCTAATATTTGTTAGTGGAGGAACCGTTTTGTCGAACACCTCCTTTTGGAGACTTAGGTATACCACTGGGTAGGCACACACCGAGTGCAACCGTGCCAACAATTCATGGCTTTGAATTATACAATTATTTGCCGACAGATGCCACTGCCAACGCTTGGAGTGAAAGGAATATTAGGCAAAACAAAGGAAATGTTGCGGCCAGTACGCGACATGTGGTCTGATGAATCAAACTTCGAGGTAAGCTTAGTTAAGATCGTCTTAGAGCTTCTTTCCCTAGAGCAATTTTGAAGACATAATACAAACCTTATGAAAACATTATTTTTTCTTTTCTACAGATATTTGGAACACCTGGTGTGACGTTCGTGAGGCGACGGGTTGGGGAAGAATATCATCCAGATTGCGTGGTACTCACTGTTAAACATGGAGGAGGCAGCATTATGATCTGGGGCTGCATGGCTGCTGATGATGTCGGCGAAATATTCGTTTGCGAGGGTCGCATGGACAGTCAAAAGTACATAAATGTATTAAAAGCTGTTCTTCTGCCTTCGTTAACGCGTTTTTTCGGCGATACTAATTTAGACGGGGTTCAATTTCAGCAAGACGATGTTCCTTGTCACAAATCAGCGACTAAGATGTGTTGGTTTAGAGATAACAACATTGTTTTGTTAGATTGGCCTGCACAGTCTCCAGATCTTAATTCCATTGAGCACATGTTGGCTATTTTAAAACGTAAAATTAAGGGACACAGTATAACATCAAAAACTGCCTTAATTAACGAGTTGTACGCTATAAGTGCGGACGAATGTGCAAAGCTTGTACACAGCATGCCTAAGAGAATTGCTGCCGTTATTAAATCGAAGGGTGGATCTACTAAATATTAATGTTATTATCACTAATTCATTGTATTTTCACTATTTTACTAATCAAACTTAATTACTTCACTTGTTAAAACAAAAAATTCAGTAATTAGTGGGGTGCCTAATACTTTTGTCCAAGGCTGTACAAAGGATACTGTGCACTTTGCATTAAGTGAACTCGATAAAATTACACAGCACTGAAAGCAAAATCCCTTATTTTATTGCACTGATTACTATATGAAAAAGGCTCATCAATATTCTCACGCACCTGTTGATTCTAATGATCCAAATATTTGATGGGATTTATCAAGGATTGATGGTTATGGCGGACCTCGATCCGGTTCAAAGGACCGAATGTTGAAACAGTAAGTCTCAAATCAATGACAGGAATAAAAAGTAGGTGTTAGTCGTAGTACTAATATTTATTGAAAAAAGTAAAAACCAGATATTACCCATTACAATGGTATTCAAGAATATAAAACAAAATCTGTAAAATCAGCTGCCTTTAATTGAACTAATTATTATGCGCGTAAACGCATTCGCATCGAAACTGTTGAAGTTTAACTGATACGGAATTATTATTTCGTTTATGCTTATAAATATGAATGTGCATAAAGGCACACCGCTATTTATTAAATTATCTGCATAATTATAATGTCAATATCACCGGCGCACAATGGGGTAAAAGTGTCCTAAACACGCGCATTAGAGAAATAATTAAAGTAGCACGCAGGTCATTTTTCGTTTATTTTTTCTATTTAACAATCTTAACGCGATAAAATCGAACAACGCATTCCAGAAGTTTGACCACTCAAAGTTGGAAAATCTACATACATCATTATTTGCGTTTGAAAATTGTTTGTTTGTTGTCTGTACAAAAATGTCTATGAACATGCATTTCTCAACTAATTGAGCCTGTTTTCGCAGTCTGTGTTATTATTGCAATTAAATCCTTCTTAATATAATTTTTTGTTAGTTTAGAAATGTAGACGTTCGAGCTTCTTACAAAAAAATTTACTTTTTTGGAAAAAATAACAATTTTCTTTGATTCATAACTTTTTTATTCATCGCAGATCAACAAAACACTTCGGATTCATAAGCTATGAACTTTTATAATGCAAATAGTGTCAAACTTGTCTGCAGTGTTCTGCATTATATTGCCATATTTCAATTGGAACTTACCAAAATTTGCTAAATTGAAAAATTTTTATATGAGAATTTGTTGGCATATCCTCGAACTAATTGCAATTATTTAACGATTTTCGACCGAGTGTGGGTTAGCGTCTTGATGTTTTTAGTAATCTTACCAATATTTGTAATCGTTTTTACATAATGTCAGACATAGTTATAAAATATTTGTGGTATTAATTAAATATTGAAGTTAAGCATTTGTTAATAAAGATAAAATAAATAATAAGTGCCTGTTTTTATGATTTATCTATAGGAATCTCTATGCCTTTTATGAACATTTAAAATCTTATGAACAGCATGTTTTTTTTACGATCTTAACCTCAAATTTGATATGTAAGACGGTCTTCCGATTCCAATGGTTTTCAGTGTAGATACTAAATAACTTAAAGTAAACTATATAGAATGTCAAATTTAGTGCTCTTCCATATATTTTGGTGGATTTATAACCTAAATTCTAAAAGACGGATATATATATGTATAATATAAAAGTATCAAATGATCAATAGAGTATAAATATATTTGGTTGAAATATTTTCGAAACTAATGAAGTAGTTTGCGTCCAAACAGACGGACGGCTGGTATAAATATTTCTGGATGTTCTTGTTTTACTTCTTGTTAAAATAAAAACCATACAATAGAAGAAGTTAATCAGTAAACTTTACTAGGAAATAAAATAAATTCGTATTAGTTTCTAACTTTTTCTAGGAAAAATGATCTTGTTTATTAAATAAATCTGCAAAATTTAAGTTACCATAAAAACGTTTTCACATGTCACGGACTTTGAAATGTATAGTAATTTGCGTGTTTTAAGCACTTTTACCCCATTGTGCGACGTAACCCAGCGGCTGTATACTCTTATAGAAAATTGGTTGACCTTCCCTATTCAGCTCTAAAGCAAACAATTTGATTGGACCTTAACAGGCCTGGTAGATCAACCATTGCCCAGATATGTCCATGCGACAAATCTTGGAAAAGACCCGTGAAAAGAGAATCGACACACATCACCTCTTCGTCGATTTTAAAACAGGCTTAGACGGCTATGTAAGCTGACGTCGCGTACTAGCCGCAACAAAAGCTTCTTTTGTGTTTATTTATATATTTCCTTTGTTTTTCCTAATCTTCCTTTCACTCCTAGCGTTGGCAGTGACATTTGTCGGCTAATAATTGTATAATTCAAAGCCATGAATTGTTGGCACGGTTGCACTCGGTGTGTGCCTACCCAGTGGTATAAGTCTCCAAAAGGAGGTGTTCGACAAAACGGTTCCTCCACTAAGAAATATTAGGGAAACGGAATGCTTTGCGCGGGTATTCCGTAAAAAGGGGTGTCGCCTTTCTTTTTATACGGCGAGGGGAAAATTATCCCAGTGTACTTGGTGTGAAATGGTGGCGTGCGCTTATAACCCGGCTAAGAGGGGGCCGGTTAAATATAGTTTTTCGGTAAATAAGTGCTTAGCGGTGTTGTGTTATAGTGGCGGAACTGAAGTTTGGCGGCACCTCCGGAGGAGCACCGAAGTTGGGTACACATACCCGACTGTGAAACCGATAAGTATCACGTCTTGTTTGGTTGTTGTTTGTTAACTTTTTGTCGTGCCGACAGTGTCTTTCCCTCGTTACGTCCTCACCCAACCTTATAGCATCCCGCACCCAGGGCCCAGTCACACAGGCAGGTAATATTACCCCGGCAGCACGGGAGTAGTGCGAGTGGGTTCGCAACCAGTTTGTTTGGACCACACCTCGGGTGCACCCCAAAAATATATTTTGTTTATTTTGAGTATAAACATATACATATAGTTTTGTTTTGTCGTTGAATTATTGTTGTCGTGCGATTTGTTTATCGCGTTAGTAATTGTTTTTCTTCCCGTGCCACGCCGTCTCCACTTAGCTGGCCCGTCGCCCGTCATCTTCTTTTTGTGCGGTAGTTTGTTTTGACGTGTGTGGTTGTAGGTATACATATGCATGTACACACTCGTATATACACACGCACAAATGTACATATTGTAATAGGAAAAAGTGGAGGGACAACGTTAAGCGACACCAGAAGCTCTGTCAGGATCAAGAAGGATCTCGAAACCAAAGGAGCTTTCAGGCAAAACAAACATTAGTTCCATCGTCAATCGCGTTCGTTATCTCCTAGTGTTGCACTTTCATTGCCATTCAGCAGGCTGGAGAAGTGTTCCTTTCTTAAATTCTTCATTCTCTGGGCATCAATTACTTGGTTACCTCTTTGTGTCCTTCAAGAGTCTGCTCCGGTTTTGAAACCTTCTGTAAGTCGCCGCATGTTTTCGAGTATCTCAAGCTCTTCGTATTCACGCATCTCTGGTTCATTCTTTTGTTTTTGTCTGAACATGCGTATTGCTTTACCCTTCAATTCTCGGTATAACGTTGCGAGGTAGGCAGTCTGCTTTCTCTCCACTGCGAAACGGCAGTCCTCATCATACCAGCTGATTTTGCAACCTTTCCGAAATCTGTTAGTTTCGTTTGCATCTTTACGTAAGGGGCTTGAAATGCCGTTCCAAAGTCCTCTTGTACCGAGTTGCTGGTGAGTACTCACAGGGAGCCAAGTTTAGTTGAGTGCAAGTTGAGTAGAAAACAGTTTGGTCGTTTATTGTAATTGCAGCTTTCCGACGTCGAACATTCCTTGTGTTTGTTGACGGACGTTCTTTGATACACAAAGGCGTTCGCGTATCTTTGCTGCGACAAGAGAGTGATCCAAGTCGATGTTAGTACCTCGGACTATTTTTTGACAATTTACTGGTAATTTAAACTCATCCATACCTCGCCGAAGATTTCAAAAATCGAATGATCAGAACAAATTATCATTCCTCGAAAGCAACGGGATGTGTTTGAACGAATTTTGAGTATTTCTACAAAGTAGGCAGCAGATATCGAAAAAATGGTTTCATACTCCATGACTTCGATACCCACATAATTATGTCATTGAGGTCACTATTTGTAAAACGGAAAAATCGTCCTTACATAAAATTTTGTTTGAATAGGCATCACGATTGATATTATATTATTACACTCGCAAGTTTAAGAATTATATACCTTATTAACTTTATTAGTATTAAAGCAATTATATGAAAATATATAGAACGTTACTCATACCAAGTTAACGTGGATGGTAATTTCATTCGCACGACGATTCTGAATCTTTATTTTCCGCATCGAACTCAAATATACTTATAAAGTATTCTGATGTACCTGATTGTTCTAGCCGATTGATCGGGTATTTGTTTGTGGTTTGATTGCACCTGTCTATGGTGAAAAATCAAAATAAATTATATATTTTCTTGATGTACTAGCATGCTGGTGTAATGTATTGTGAAATTGAAACTTAGTTTACATCGCGAATTATGTATGTACATATATAAATCGATGCTATGTTTGCTGAAGGTCAAGAGCTCCGAGTATTATAATCGGGAAAAATTTTGTAAAAAAATCTTTTAAGGTCTTCTTCGGCTCAAAATTCCAATTATTTTAGAATCCAGTTCTTAACCCAAGATGATATTTTCTTTTATATCTTTCTCGTATTCTTTTTTTTTTAAATAAAATATCAATTATAAATGTCGCACAAATTTTTGCGGGCATACATATGTATTTACATAAATGATCCGTTTTAGAAAATTTAAAATAATTTAATTCGAAAAATATAAACGAGTGAACTTTTGATGGGATTATTATGTTGAATTCATGCAAAGGCAGGATTGGCAACATTCGACTACAACCGCGCTATCTATGTCCCCTTTCACACGTGTCAAGTCTTGCTTTCAAGTCTGCTAGCTCGTAGACGAGGGAGGTGAGAAGAAAGGGGAAGGGTACAGATACCTCGGTACAACTCTTTTAAATTTTTCTTGCCTTGCTTTTAATATTTTCGTTTCGTCTTTTCATTCTGTTTTTCTCACTTCCGTGTCAAAACGAGCGGGTAGACAAATAGAATTTGATTTTCGTGATAAGTTTCATTGTGAAAAATTAATACAAATACATTTATAAAGATTTCAATCAAGTAATCAAATAAGCCCGTTTCATCAAATTCATGAAAAATCAATTATTTTTTTTTAACA
Source organism: Ceratitis rosa (assembly GCA_037013455.1). NCBI lineage: Eukaryota > Metazoa > Arthropoda > Insecta > Diptera > Tephritidae > Ceratitis > Ceratitis rosa. The sequence continues at coordinate 2,576,651 of JAWMAG010000035.1, read as the reverse complement.
TTATATTTATTTATTGAATCTGCTTCGATTTCGGAAGCCTAAAAATAAATTTGCGCATTGGCAGCGGCGAATACCGCAGACGATGGAACGATGAGCTGTACGAGCTATACGATGATATTGACATAGTTCAGCGAATGAAGACAGCGGCTACGCTGGCTAGGTCATGTCGTCCGAATGGATGAAAGCACTTCAGCTTTGAAAGTATTCGATGCAGTACCCGCTGGTGGATGCAGAGGAAGAGGAAGACTTCCACTCCGTTAGAAGGATCGGGTGGAGAGTGACCTGGCCTCACTTGGTATTTCCAACTGGCGCCAAACAGCGAAAAGAAGAGAAGAATGGCGCGCTATAATTGATTCGGATATAATCGTGTAAGCGGTGCAAACACCAATAAAGAGGAAGAGGAGGTCGCGTGTTGCTTAGATTAACAGCATGACTACACTTCTCTTCGGAAAGTGGACCAGGGACTGACCTATTCGAAAAAAGTTTATTTATAGCTGGATTTACTTAAAATTGTGTACATAGGTGGCTTTTTGCTTGCATTAACAGGAAAACTCTTCTTCTATCCGGGAAGTGGACCGGGGACTGACTTATTCAAAAAATCTTGTTTATGGTTTGATTTACTTGAACTTTGGTACAGAGTTGGCCTTTTGCTTAGGTTAAAAGGTAAACTGTTATTCTATCCGGAAGGTGAACCAGTGGCTGACCCATTCAAACAAATCTTATTTACGATTTGATTTAATAGGAATTTGGTACATGGGTGTCTTTTTGCTTAGATTAAAAGGAAGATTGCACTTCTCTCCGGGAGTGGACCAGGTACCGACCTATTAAAAAAAGGCGAGCTACTCTTCTCTCCGAGAAGTGAACTGGTGACTCGCCTTTTCAAATAGTCGGGATATTCCTCTCTCCAGGAAGTGGACCAATGTCAATGGTTAAACCAAAAATGTTGTATTCCCACAAGTATTGAGTAAATAGAGTCATGATAAAAAGATATCCCATGATTTATTTTTCATACATTCAATGAGTATGTGCGAAAGCGACAGCGTTGCAGGATACAGCTAGTTTAAAATAAAATATGTTAATCACATTGTGATAAAAAAGTCGTATTGCGCCAGCCGATGGTAATATCGGCGAATTAAAAAACTAAGCAAAATATATTAAAAAATATCCAAAGGTTATGGAACAATAAACACAATATTAGTAAAACTACGAATCTTCCAGTCTAAAGAAAAAAAATTGTTACTCTGGAGGGCTTGACATTCCCTGCCTGGTTGAACCAGGACTCGAGTCCTGGCCTTCAGAATGGCAGTACGCAATGCTAACCGCTCGGCTATTGCGGCTAAAATTATTAGACATATATATACATAGTAAAAGTCCATATAACTCACCAGTATAGGTTGTTCCTAAAAATCATGAAGTAATATATTTTATTTAGGAGAATCAGAATATTTCCCAACAAGGAAAAAGACATTGAGAAAAAAAAATTTTCCGTAAATAATGAAAAGTGTGAGTTTCTAAGAATCTTATTGGGTTTAAAAATTGCTCTATGTATATTTCAAAGAGCAATAAATAATAGTTTACATGAAAATATGTTTATCTTAACAATGTAATAGTATATTTAAAAACATTTCAAGATCATGTATTTCAATACATCTAGTAAAAATAGTCCATGATTTTTGCGATAAATTGAAATTGAAATTGGCCAATCCCACCAAACCACAACAAAACCTTCCTGACCGTTAATCCTGGCTTGGAAACCGCTGGTGTCGGCCTACTGCCACTCGACCACGACCGTTCTTATTTGACGTTGATGCAATAAGTAATAAAATCTCAAACTAAATTAAAACATAAAGCCCATTAGTAGGAATGGGCTGCTGACTTGACGTCGCTCTTTAGAAGACTGCTTTGTCTCTTCTCCGCATACGGGTTTGATTTGTTGCATGGGCCAAGGTGTTAGCCAAAGGGACCGGATGGTTATGCAGTTTTGTTAAGTATTTTTTTGCTGCGATTTCAATCTCTTCCTTGATGGTAGGTATATTAAGATTTCTATGAATATTTTCATTATGCATGTACCCTGATGCGCCCGTTATTAATCTTAACGTTTTCGATTGGAATCTTTGAATTATATCTATATTCGTCGGGCAAGCTGTGCCCCATAACTGGATTACATACATCCATATCGGTTTTATTGTTGCATTATATAAGAGGACATTGTTGCTAAGGCTAAGTCCAGACTTCTTGCTTAAAAGCCAATGTAAACTGGCAGATTTGAGTTTCAAATTACAGCTTTTTAGCTGCAGTGTGTCGTCTCCAGGGTAAGCGCCTGTCCAAGTGGATTCCGAGGTATGTAATTTCGTCAGCTTGCGGTAACGTCACATTGTTGAACTTAACAGTAGGACACGATTTTGGCCTTAATGTAAAAATGATGTATTTGCACTTATTTTCATTAACTTTTATGCGCTATTCCGCTAGCCATTCTTCAATTAGTTTAAGATGCTGCTGTAACACTTTTGTGGCTGTAATGGGGCATTTATGTCGACTTAGTATAGCAGTATCATACGTAAATGTTGACGTAATTACTTGTAGGAATACCTGCGGTAAACAGTATGTACAATATTGGTCCTGCGGAACACCTGCCGTAATTGGACACTCTTCTGTTATGTATTCATTAACTTTTACAGTGAATCGCCTGTTGGGTAAGGAGGATTTAAGGATATTGTGGAACGTGTTAGGTAAAGATTTTTTAATTTTATGAATGAGACCATCATACCACACTTTGTCAAATGCACATAAAGAAAAACGGTCGAGCAATAATCTCTCATTTCGAAAGCTTTCCTTATTTCATTTGTTATACGATTTACTTGTTCAATTGTGCCGTGTTTTTCCCAAAAACCAAGTTGATGCCATTTTGATGGAGAAAATGAGTAATTTTTGATAGCAGCACTTTTTCTAAAAGTTTTAATAGGCAAGGCAATAGGCTGATTGGTCTATATGGTGACGGCAGGGTTGCGTCTTTACCTGGTTTAGCTATCATAATTATCTAAGACTTTTTCCAGATTTGTGGATAATATCCACAAAGTGACACTGAAAAGCTTTGAAAGAAAAACGAGAGCAATGCTTGGCAATTCTTTTAGCATTTTTGGTGAGATATGATCGTCTCCTGAAGAGAGAGCAGTATGGTTCGGTGACAAAGGTGCGCTACTTGTAGCAGTATTTGGTGGTAATACTGTGCCGAGGTGCCATGCAAAACAAGACACCTTTTCTTTATCGATTTTGCTTTTGTTTTCTGCTCTTGTGTGGCTATATTTGCTGCTGTTGCTAGTATACTGTTAAATACAAGAACTCGTTTTCAGCATCAGTTCCTCTCTCTATTGGCGGATTGGTCTGTATATGACTACTAATGTATTTTTTATATTTAAGCCAGTTAGTTCTTGATGTAGTAAGTCGAGGAATGATCAGAAGATAAGTTAGCACAGGTTTCAGAAAATACTAGACTGCTATCTACGTTTTGAGTGACTGCAAAGTCAATCAGGTCAGGTAATTTCCTTGAGTCCGTAGGCCAGTAATTTGGTTGCCTTGGGGAGATAAAATCATATCTATTTCTTTTATGATCGTGTTATATAACTGATGCTTCGCATTGTAATCACCTCCCGCTAGGAATCTATCTCCTAGAGTCATGAAAAGTCGCTAAATTGTTTTTCTGTTTGTGAAGACCCCAAGTCTAAGGCCTTGAAGCCTTCACAGCAACAACAACTACACCAACAACAAGAACAAAAAGAGAAGTTACACACACACATATATATATATAATCTATGAACATACATATACACACATACATTGAAGTGCACATATAGCCACACTTATAGAATTATTTAAATATATATAGATATATATATTAATATACACATACCTACAGATATAGATATATATGAAACTAATAGCCCATTTCCACCGGACGTTAATTGTGTCTTAGCTTAAATGCATTTAAACATCGCATTTGAATGCCAAATTCCCACTTTTCAAAGTGAGTTAACTCACTTTCGGTAATTTAACAGAAAATGTTATGTTAACAGTCGAGGCTGTCACTACTAATGTAAACATTTCGGAAGTTTCGGTATATTTCTTGCCAGAGTGGTGTATTTTCGGATTTAATGAGGGGCCAGACTTTTATTTTGCATGGTGAAATTTTTTCTGCAAAAGTAACTTTTTTGCATTAATATTAACATAAAAACATATATTAGGTAATAGGCGAAGATAATGCTTCTCCTCTTTAAAAAATAAAATAAAATAAAAATAAAAAACAAACAAAAAGCAATTGTGGAATAGAAAACGATCCCCTCAACATAAAAATATACGCGACTCTGGTAACTATCAGCTGATTGCGCAAAACAAATATTTATGTATATATAATGTGCGCATTGTAACCGGTTAAGCGATTTTTCGGCCGAGCTACTCCTCCAATTATGGTTTTACTGAAAAAAAATAAACTAAACTGAAAATGGAAACAAAACAACGCAAGTGGAACCTTACGGAGGAGCAAAGTTTCCCGGGTTGCTGGGAAGGAAGAGCTCAGGAATTGAGAGGTTGCCGAAAAAACTCTCATGTATACAAAGAAATGGCGTTGTTGGCAAAGTTGTAAGCATGCAAAAAAGCATTTTCCTTTCAGCAGCGTCTGTCCGTTCAGCAATTATCTGCACTTGCAAATTATCATATTGTATAAATAGCAAAATAAAATGAATGCGGTCTCTTGAATTCATGATTTTAATACTTGAGACAAGTTTTGCAAACTGCAAATGTAAACAAAAATCAGCTGTTTGAGTTAACTCACTTTCGGTGGAAACGTTTGACATTTCATTCACTTAACAGAGGCCTTAAATGCATTTAAGTGCTTGGTGGAAATAGGCTATAAAAGATGAATTTTAAATATTTATTCATTTAAGTTAGGTAAGCACCAAGTACTAGCATAGCAAGCCGTCGCTGTTAAGTAGCGTAAAGGAGAATAGGTGACAGGCCTACCAACAACGCAACGCAACGCGTAACTGTCCACCTACAGGCAGATTTAGTATAAAAGGGCAGCATCAGCAGTGATCGAGCACTTCTGTTTGTGCTGTCGTAGCTAGTGTATATGGTATGTCGTGAAAACGCTACCAATAGGAGTAGATAGAAATATATGGTGTGACGTGAAAACGCTGCCAGTAGAGTATATGGTGTGACGTGAAAACGCTGCCAATACGAACGATTAAGGTATATGGTGTGACGCGGAAACGCTACCAGTAGAAAATTTAGAAAATAAAGATAAGTGTGTAACATTTGAGCCACTCGTGTTGTCCTTTACTTTTCTCTTTTGGAATCAACATTATAGGAGAGACCCATAATCCGGCTGAGTGATAGCCCAGCTATAGACCGGAGAACCGGGTTCGTTACATGTTATTACGAAACGTGGCGGACAGTAAATCGCAGCCAAAGTAAGGTCAACCTCCCTATTTTTAAGGGTGATCGAAATTGACTGCAACCAATTTTTTGAAAAGGAATTAAGAAAGTTGTGCTTTAAACGGGTCCTAATAAGAATAGCTGTGCCACCATGTGCTTTGCCATCTGGGTGATTAGTGTTGTACTGCTTAAACCCAGGGATATAAAAATTATACTTCTCGGTGAAATGTGTTTCAGATATAAGCACAGCATCATTTTCGTGAGTCTGTAAAAATAATTTGAGTGATAATTTATGCTGGTTTACACCATTAGCATTCCAAAAGCAAATCCTGAGTTCACTAATTTTTTGGTCAACAAGGTTTGGAGCATTTGGTTTTGCGCCTTTTGAACCACACTTTGCATGGTTGACATAAATTGTGTTATGTACTGGGTTAGATTAAGAACCATGGTCTCATCTCCAGTACTGAATGGAGTGACTGGTGGGGCCTGTTCATTGGCCTCTACTACGTTGGCATAGGGCATTTGACCAATATTTGAGCTGTGTAGGTTGGAAGGGCTCGAAATGGAAATAGTATATGGGAGTTGGTTCCGTTTGGCTTGTATATTCTGAGCAACTTTAGATTTTAAATCTTTTTAAACCGGACAACCTCTTTAATTAGCGGTGTGATTGCCACCGCAGTTGCTACACTTTTTTTGTGTTGCATTCGTTTTGTTCAAAGGGCATTTGGTAGAATGGTGAAGATCACCACATGCTACGCAGACGGTACGTAAAGTACAATAGAATTTTGTGTGACCAAATTTCTGACAGTTTGTGCATTGCACGGGATCATTACGCTTAAGCGCTTCTTCCACCGTGATTCTTCGGTGTAAAAGGTATTTTAAACCGTAAATTGGATGCGCAGCATTCGTCTTACGTTGTGCAGAGCTTGGCGATAAGAATACTTAAAACATAGGCTGCAGCACTTTATTTCTATTAATTATGTTAACGCCCGCCCTAATTTCAAACCCTTGCTCCTCTAGAGCTTCTTTTATGTCACATGAGTCAACAGTGGCTTCAATTCACATCATTACAACAATCAGGCCTTTCGCACTCTTCAACTGGTAAGAGTAATAATTCTTGTTGTTTGCAGAAAGAAACACAACGACTTCACGAAAGTCTTTTTCACTGTGTACTTGTATTTTTGTCTCGTCTATGTTTCCTTTTTTAATAGGTATAATGTAAAAATTGTTGGTATCTATTATCTTGGCTATGTTCGTAGAGCTGCGCTCCCACAAGTAGTTTGGTGGAGGTTTAGTATTGACGACTGTGGAAACACCCTTTGGGTCTGTTATAGGCTATTCCTTATTTAACGTGGCAAATCTGTTCCCTTTTAGTGCATTACCATCAGCATCGATAGTGGAGCCAACGGTGTTATACTTCTTAGCATTAATCAATTTTTTGGGAGGACTAGATTTCCTCTTTTTGTTTATCACATTTATGTAGCGATCAATGCCGACCCTTTTTTCATTTGGGCTGTCTCACCTTGTCAGTATTAGTCGCCCGCACTGGAGTTGCTGTTGTTGCTGCGCTGCTTGACTGCATAGCTGTTTGTTTTTCTGCTTTTTTTCGTTTTTTTTGTTGATAGCACCTCTTATCAATTTAGTTAAAAATAAAACTCCAAGCATCTTTCTACGACTATGGAAAGTAGGCAGATTAATGAGCCGTAAACGACTTTTGTAAGAAGGCAGATTGTTGTTCGCATCTCAGTTTAAATTTCTTATCGCGAATAATAGGAATTGCTTTTGTACAAATTCCAATATATCGGATAGTGCGGACTCCATACAACTGAGCCGTATTCCAAAATGGGCCTAACAAGTGAGGTAAAGAGTAATTAGCCAAACGTTTAATAAAAGCAAAATCTCCTTTTGTCCATTGTGACACCTAAATCAATGAAGTAACTTGTTCAACTGTTCAACATTGTGATTATGTATCATATAGGCAAAGGATTGGAAAGATTTTCTGGAGAAACACATATATTTGCACTTATTTAAATTTAGGGACATACAGTTCGCATCGCACCACCTAACTAAATTATTTAGGTCAAGTTGCCAAAGCTCTCTATCTTGAGTATTTTAAATGAAGAGCAACATTTGGAAGGCCATTGATGCATATAAGGAAGAGTAAGGGACCGAGCTGACTGCCTTGAGGAACACCAGATGTTACTGCTATTTCCCGTAATGTACGATTTTTAGAAATCACTTTTTGTTTTCTACCAATCAAGTACGATGAAATCCACTTGAGAAGGGAAGGTGGAAACCCGAAATGATCGAGTTTAAAGTGAAGTAAAGGATGAGAGACCTTGTCAAATGCTTTGCTGGAGTCAGTGTCGATAACATATGTTTGATGACCATTTTTGAAACCATTACTGATATGGGTGGTGAATTCCAGCAGGTTCGATAGGGTAGATTAACCTTTACAAAACCCATGTTGTGAGATGACAATAATTGATGATAAAGAATGGGCTAATTGATCAGTTATGATAGCTTCAAAAATATTGGGGGTAGAACATAACTTTGCTATTCCCCTGTAATTCCCTATTGAAAATCTACTACCAGATTTATGTAGAGGTACAATGTATGAATCTTTCCACAAAGAAGGGAATAAATTTAATTTAAGTACACTAGTAGGGATATTATCTGGACCGCATGTGAATGAGCTCTTAAGGGCAGGGTGATAAACAACATCAGCGGATATATGTGGTACTTCTACGCAATCAAAAGAAGGCTGGGGAACTTACACATGTTGGCAAGAGAGTTATTTCACTTTTTGCTTTCTATGTTATTGCTAAGGTCTGCGCTGGCGTCTTTAAAGTTGAACTGCTTGCCTTTGCACTGTTGTTAGGTGGTGATATACTCGCAACAACAGTGAAATAGGCATTTCTCTCTGCCGTCGCGACTAAATGTCGTCGTTCTTTCTGATTTGAGCGTTGATCACTCATTACATCGCCCGTTCACTTTTAACTTCTCGTTTTCGTTTCTCTGTTTATTTGAAAATGATTTTTTTTCTTATATTATGTGTACAACTTTGCTTCCGCCGTTTTCCGATAGGTGGCTGTACCGGCTGAGGCTGGTTGAAATACATAGATGATAATGCCTTTAAAGTGAGTGTGGACAGTGCCTAACGAATCGTCATCGCCGTTTCAGTGACAGTTGTTCTTGTTTTCGTATTATTCACGCTCGAAAATGTCCGTTTATGTGCCCAATTCTCGCCATTTGCGGGAAGTTTTACTTTTCTGTTCCAATTCGAAAAAAAAATGCAGCTGAAGCGCATCGAATGCTCTCAGAAACTTACGGTGATGCTGCTCTGAGTGAAAGAACGTGTCGGGAGTGGTTTCAACGTTTTAAGAATGGTGATTTCGATGTCGAAGGCAAACATGGTGGTGGAAGAGAAAAAACCTTCGAAGATGAACAACTAGAAGCATTGCTTGATGAAGATTCATGCCAAACCCAAGAACAGCTTGCCGAATCGTTGGGAGTTAGTCAGCAAGCCATTTCAAAACGTCTCAAGGCCTTAGACTTTCAATTTTGGAAAAAAACGGCGGAAGCAAAGTTGTACACCTAATATATTCTGTTTATTTTTTTATTTTATTTTATTTGTTTATTGCCAACTACAATCGATGTATAAATTTAAACTTTAAGTGAAGTTACGGAGCCGATCAAAAAACGTCCGTACACTAAAGCAGTAGATTTATACGAATTTACATAAATTTTAAAATTCGATCAGTTAAAAAAAAATTTTCGCTTTTCAAAAATTAAATTAAATTCCAAATGTCAAAAGGAAGCAAAGAATGAAAAACTTGAATTCAATAAAGATTGAAGCATGTGAAAGCAAATTGGAATCACTAAAGAGAATGAAAAAATTGCGATGGGGATTAGATAAAAATACCGTTATACTCAATAATTTGGCAACTTTACACATTTACCTGGTATTAGACGCGACTTCTTCTCCAACAGTGAATGCAAAGAAAAAAAATGGTTAAAGAAAAACAGATAGGGAGTGGTGTTAAAAATTTAATGATTAAACGTTTTCAAGAAGAAAAATCTTACCGAGATATAGGAAAAATTCTTGATAATCCTTATACGAGTGTGCAAAATAGTGTACGAAAGTAAACACCCACAAATCTGTTGGAAATAGTCCAAGATCTCGTCGTCCTAGGAAGCTATCCTGGCGAGATGTTAGTTTTACCACCAAGAAAGTGACAAAAAATCCCAAAATAAATGCTCAAAAGGTAGCCGACAACATCGCTAAAATATTAAGCAAAAATGTACACCCAAAAGCTATAGCAAAAACTTTACGGGAAGATAGCTATCGAAGCAGAGTTCCATGTAAAAAGCCTCTAATATCTGAGAAAAATCAGCAACTTCGTCTTGAATTTGCAAATAAATACACAGATATGGATAAATTCTTTAGGAGAAGACGCCTGTTTACGAGCGAATTGAAATTGAACGTGTTCGGAAGCCTAGGCCGCGTAAAAATTTGGCGTAAAGCAATAACCGCTTATCAAACCTAAAATTTAATACAAACCGTTAAACACAGTGGTGGTAGCGTCAAGGTTTGGAGAGCAATTGGAGCAACTGGCGTAGGGCATTTAACGTTTATCGATGGAATAATGAACAAATATGTTTACAAAAGTATTTTGGATTAACACAGGCAGTCTTCGGTGGATTCCTTGGGTCTCGGAAGTTCGAAGATATGTCAACAAGATAACGACCCTAACCATACAGCGGGTTTGGGAAAGGAATGACTATAGTATTATGCTCCTCGTCAGCTTTATAGTCCGCCGCAATCATCAAACTTGAACCCCATTGAGCATATTTGGGAGTTATTGGCACGAAAAATTAATATGGCGACTTCAACCAGCAAAATAAGCCTTTGAGGAACCACTGAAAAAGGCATAGTCTGAAATTGCGCCTTCGAAAATAGAAAACTTGGTTCTATCTACCCCACGTCGTCTAAGGGCAATTATAGAAGCATGAGGCGGGCCAACAAAATATTAAAATTGTTTTAAACCTCTTTATTTTTAGTTTAATTTAGTCAAAATATGAAATAATATATATTGTATTTAAACTTTTGTCCCACGTGATTTTATGTTTTTAATGAATTTATCGTTATCTACGCGACTTTGAATATTTTTTTGGATTGCACTATTGATTAATTATCTACTTTAAATAAACTGCATTCTTACATTTACTCTAAAATACTTAGTTTTAATAAAAAGTGGAATTTTATAGGTGTATTTAAACTTTTGTCTTTGACTGTATATAAAATGTAAGATATGTAAATATAATGTGGTTTGAGTGGAGCACCGATGTTTCACTATCGGTGATGTCTTTGATACTCTTCCACCTATAATTCTGACGATTTGTAAGTAGTTTCATTTTGATTTAAAGAAGAATTGTGTAGATTTTCAGAAGTATAAAAAGTTACATAATTGTAGCAAAATTTTTCATAACTTAATTGGCCTATGACCTTTGCTTACACTTCTGACAACTTTCTGGCTACTTTCTGTGACTTCGCAGAGAGTAGCACGACTGCTGCACAATCAGCTGACGGCCGATCAATAGTTAGTTACTATTTTTTAATTTGCACCGTAATTTGATTTTAATATTTTTTGTACTTAACAATTTCTAATTTCAAACCTCAAGTTGACGTACAAAATGCGGCTAAACTTCCAAACAGGCAATCTACCAAATATCAACCCAAAAGACAAATTGAGAGAGTTATTCACGATCCCTATCTAAACATTAATGATAAACTTAAATTAATAGAAATAATGGATGCAAACGATATGGAGAAAGATTTAAAATTAAAAGAATTATCTCGTAAAATTGAAGATTCTGTGCTTGCTACTCCTATTAATTTCGTAGTCCCACTGCCGAAAGAAGAATCATACCTTGAAAACTCTAAGCAAAACAGAAGCTCTATTTTTAACGACGGCTTAGCAGTCAGAAGTCCCATAAATTATAAAGATTACACATTGAATAAGTATCCACTGTTGGACTTCAAGACCAGAAATGTAGAAGAAGATGTGCGTCCTTGTTCTTCATGTGGTGGTAAAAATAAAAAACCCCATGGCAAAACTGACAGCAATGTGATGCCTCGGAATAATGCGTGCAAGTGTAATGAATTTCATAAAGAATGTGGGTGTGCTTCGAAGAAATTAACTCGTTCTGTTGACGAAGCTTGGTAAGCATATGTTATATACCTATAAAAAAATATAAATCAATTTTAATAAAAATCAGTTAATTTTTTCTAGGTATTCAGTTTACAACATGAGTGCGCCCTTGCCGTTTCTAACAACTAAGGTGAGGATATTCAGGAAGCGGGGAAATATTTGGTTCAAAATTACACCATCGATAATGTAAGAAGCTAATAATAAGCATTTTATTTATAAATATTTTAAACAAATTTTACTACTCTTACTTCCGTAACATATTAAATGTACTCCTTGATAGTATTTTTGTACGAAGTTACCTTTTTACATAAGTAAACTGTTTTAACTATCACAATTTAAGGCATGCACCTGGAGTAACCGATTACTTAATTGGGAAGGTGCAGGTGCCCAGCTGGTTGATGTCCTCGTAAGAATAAAAGCTGACATCACCGCGGGAGCGCAAATTTGGTTTCGGATTTGTAGTGGTAGAGAGACTCTGTCGGCGAGTGCTGGTATTAAATCCGTTGGATGAACGTCTCGCCAAATATCAAAATTGTGCTTGGCGACTTCAATGCCAAGGTAGGCAAAGAAGGCATCTTCGGCACAACTGCCGGAAAATTCAGCCTCCATGAAGAAACATCCCTTAATGGGTAAATGGGTCGGACCACTATCTTGCTGCAAGGAAGATACGCACAAGCCTCTGGACTTGTCCATCAACAAACCCAAGGAAGGTACGACGTCGAAAATCTGCAATTACAACAAATTTGCTGAACGATTTTCTACTCTGCTTGCACACCTGCTTTCTGAGTGCACTCATCAGCAACTTGATATAAGGGAACTATGGAATGGCATCTCAAACCTTGCGATCGACCACAACACTTGCGAAAAGATACAGCGAATTACAATAGGTTGCACGGTCAGAGCAAATTCTTGTAGAACCCAGAGGGGTGATATAGTGACGAGTACCCAGAGTATACTGAATTTATGGAGGAAAAATTTCTCCAGCCTGCTGTATGGCAGTGAAAAATAAATACCCGGAGATGATGAACTCGAAATCCCAATCAACTAGATATTCACCTTGCGCCAAATACCCGTGAAAGAAGAATCGATACACACCACGTTTTAAAAACCAAAAACTTATATGGCTGTGTATACTGACGCTGAACAACACCAGAAACGCAGTAACAATCGCGAAAGACCATCAAGCCATTCGGTACCAAAGAAGGTTTCAGACAGGGTGACTGTTTACCATGTGATTTATTTAATTTGTTGCTGGAGAAAATAAAAATAAAAGTTACAGAGCTAAATAGACAAGGTACAATCTTGACAAGAGCGTACAACTACTGTCGTATGCCGATAATATTGATATGGAACGATGCAGCGATGAGCTGTACAAGTTATACGATGATATTCATATTGTTAAGCGAATGAAGAGACAGCGGCTACACTACCACTCCGTTGGAAGGATCAGGCGGAGAGGGACCTGGTTTAACTGGGTATTTCCAGCTGGCGCTAAATAGCGAAAAGTAGGGAAGAATGGGTAACGAGGGTAACGCTTGAAAATTCTATGAAAAGATACGGCGACTTACAGAAGGTTTCAAGACCGGAGCTCTTGTAGGACCCAGGGAGGTGAGCACTTCTCCAGCCTGCTGAATGGCAGTGAACAGGAAACACGCGGAGATGGTGAACCCGAAACTCCAATCGAGGACGATGGAAAAGTTGTTCCATTACCCGACTATGAAGAAGTGCGAATAGCAATCGTCCGCTTAAAAAACAACAAAGCGGCAGGGGCCGATGGATTACCGGCCGAGCTATTCAAATGCGGCGGCGAAGAACTGATCAGGTGCATGCATCAGCTTCTTTGCAAAATATGGTCGGATGAAAGCATGCCCGACGATTGGAATTTAAGTGTGCTCTGCCCGATCCACAAAAAAGGCGATCCCACTGTCTGCGCATTCGCGACTCGGCTCCCACGTCACTGTTGACAGTCATAACTTCGAGGTCGTAGATAATTTCGTCTATCTAGGAACCAGCATTAATACCAAGAACAATGTCAGCCTTGAAATCCAACGAGGAATCACTCTTGCCAACAGGTGCTACTTTGGGCTGAGTAGGCAATTGAAAAGTAAAGTCCTCTCTCGACGAACGAAAGCCAAGCTCTACAAGTCGCTCATTATACCGGTCCTATTCTATGGCGCAGAAGCTTGGACGTTATCAATATCTGATGAGTCGGCTCTAGGAGTCTTCGAGAGGAAAGTTCTGCGAACGATTTATGGTCCTTTGCGCATTGGCAACGGCGAATACCGCAGACGATGGAACGATGAGTTGTACGAGCTATACAACGATATTGACATAGTTCAGCGAATGAAGAGACAGCGGCTACGCTGGTACCCGCTGGTGGAAGCAGAGGAAGAGGAAGACCTCCACTCCGTTGGAAAGATCAAGTGGAGAGTGACCTGGGTGCACTTGGCATTTCCAACTGGCGCCAAACAGCGAAAAGAAGAGATGAATGGCGCGCTGTAATTGATTCGGCTATAATCGCGTAAGCGGTGCCAACGCCAATAAAGAAGAAGAAGAAGGGATGAATGGCGTGCTATAATTGATTCGGCTATAATCGTGTAAGCGTGGCAAACGCTAATAAAGAAGAAGAAGCCTTAGCCTAAATAGACATTAAAAGTACATGTATTATCGTTATAATGGCTTGATAAACACGAAATTCGATCATTGGTAACTATTTACTTAGATAACCATAAGCACTACTTTTGGAAAGTTTGATTTACTTGAATCTTTGAGCAAAGGTATTTCATTGCTTAGCAAACATATGGAATATATTATTTTCACCCGAAACATAAACCTGTATTTCAAAAACTCGTGTATATGGTTCAATTTAGTTGAAATGCTTTTGTTTTCCTAAACTGAAGCTGATACCGTTAGATTTGTGCTCCAGGTGAGGACCTGCCCGGTTGTCGAGCACGCTGCTTAGTACCAAGCTCTAAAACCATTTATCCTAGTTGCCGAAACATTAAAAGCAAGAGTTTGTTAATCGTCGAAATTTAAAACTGTTCAGCTACAGACAAACAAATTCATTAGCTGAAATATATGATTGATCAATCTATTAACGAATTTACGTGAGTCCGTTAAATCAAATGTGAGTAACAAATTCAAACAAATTAGTTAAAAAAAGAGAAAAATATCTTGCTTTAGGGATGCATTAAAGAGATTCGATGAAGGCTGATACAAGTTTTCAGCGCAATATTTAATGAAGCATGTTGTAATCATATGAGGCCCATAACTAAAGAAACTCTTTAAAGCTTTCAACTGACAGCAAAAAAACTGGGTGTTAATTGAATAATTAATTGAATTAATTGAGTAATTAGATTTGAAAAATTATGCAAACATAAAACCGCGAGACTTTCTTTTTTTTAACGATTTAATTCCTTCGTCAATCACAAATCGGTCCGTTTGGTTTTGTACTTTTGGGTACAAAATTTTCAAATAATTTTAAAATTGTATTATTAAAATGATGGACATTTATTTCAATATTACCATTATAGTCAAGACAATGATTGAGTCGGAATTTTTCATCCTTGAAACAATTATTTTAAATGAGTTAATAAGCTGGAGATATACAGATAAATCCGACTGTGAAGGTATATAAGATAATGGTACATAAATAAAGTTCGTAGAAGTACGAACATTGAATAAGATCTACGAAGGAAACGCATACTTCCTCTGAGCGTACAGAAGAAGAGGCAAGTAGACCTCCTCCGCCGATTCTGTCGGAGAAATTTGAGCAATATTCCTATCATTTTTCCTAATAATTGTATGCTCAATTTCACGTAAAACAGCCCCCGGAGGCCAGAATAAACTATTTAGAAGTTCCGTTACATCAACAGAAATATCAATTTTGAGAGAATATATGTTCCTTTCGTTTTTCGGTTTTTCAACTACAGGGCAAGGTGAGGACAAATTTATTAAATTAGGAGCTGGAAGTGAAATTTTATCTTGAATCGGAAGTGGTGCTTTTTTTGGGGAGGAATAGACACAGTTTCACCAACAGATGGCCGCGTTTACGTTTATTGGCTAGCTTGAAATCACCTTGAGAATTGATTGAACAATTTTCATAATTGCTATACATATTAAATCTGTAGTACGAAAAATTGTTGCATATATGTATATATACATGCATATTTGTGTATTCTTAATTCACGTTTCCGATGACTATATTATTGAAGAGCTTAAGGATCAAGGTATTACAAATGCTTGGTAAGATAAGCCAGTCAGGCCGATACACTAAGAAACATTGTAAAAACCCCCGGCCTGTGATTAATGTAATTAGCTTCTCATACTCCCTCAGATTTTACTAGAGGTGTTTGTACTAATAGCTCTGGAAACCTTTGTAATCCTTATTATAAAATCTAGCCAAACCACAGAACCATTACTAATAATTACAAACAACAATTGGAATCATAAATCCATTTCACCAAATAACATTCATTCCCCTATAATCTCTTCACCCTCTAGTTTTTCAATCATTAAAAATTTCGATAACTCTTCGTTTAACGCCCCTTGTTGGGAAAAGATAAGAGGAGAGACAAGCATTGAGTCTGGATTGATCTAACGGTTTTCAAACTTGCTCTCTTTTTCTCTTTCTAACTATTTTTGCCTTTTCATTTTCTCTTGCGTTCATGATTTCTGTTACAATGGAATATGAATGGTTGTTTCAACAGCGATGTTGAACTTGAGTTATTAATTAAAACCCTTAACCCTTCAGTTAGCGTTGTAAAGGAAACCCATCTTTCCAATAATTTCACAGCGCCTACTCCTAAAGCTTATATCGCTTAACTTATAATCTTCTTAATATTATAAATTGCATTGTATTGCACCCATTCTACCTACCAGCCCTCTTCCTCCATAGCATCTGTCGAGATGGAACCCCACTTAGTTAATAAAATTTCAATTACACAGCGCAACAATGAATTTCTTTTGGTCTCAAAATTAGCCTTTCTTATGTCTTCTCTTTTGCTGAATTTTAAAAACGGCTATTAAAAGAACCGATTAGATCTAGCTTTGGAGATATACCTAACCTACATTTTATAAGTTCTTCTTATTCAATCTACGAACTTGGCAATGTTGTTAATTGTCAAAATACACATACATAATTATTTGTCAAATTAACTAAGTGTGATAATATTACTGTAACGGTAATTTAGTTAATAATTTCTATTACATTTGTGTCGAAATAACGTTTTCCTCACGAAAACTCAATATGACATCTCTTGTGAAGGCTGAATATCAACATTATTTTGATATGAAGGTAGTATACCAAAATAAGCCATGAGCCCCACACATAAAAATAAAAAACGATCCATAGCTTTTGCTGTGCCTATGATTTAGCTAGAGCCCACTAACCACATAGACAAATGCTGTTTTTGTTTGACTCCGTCTACAAAAGCCGGATCGTCAATTAAAAGAAAAACTGTTAAATACTCGACCTGTTCCACATTCAGACAGTTTACCAGTTCCTACACCACCACAGACTTATAAGTTAGAAGCAGGAAGACCTTCTACACTGTCTGAACTCAACAAGCCTTCAATATCTTATGACCCAGAAAGGGTCATAGAAAAATAATTATCAAGCGTATAAATTAGGTCAATCGGAGCTGAGTGATCTCACAGGAGAATGCAGAACTTATGAGATCAAGGTTACGGCTATGGAATTTCCCGCAGAATGATGTCTGGGTCACCAAGTACAGACAACGTAATAGGGATTTGATTCCTTTTCTTGAAAAGAAAAAAAACTTGTTTGAAAGCTGTGTTGCTTCATAATGGCAATCGTCTACCTTCCATTCCTATTGGCCATGTGGTTTACATGAAGGAGACTTATCCAAACATGGAAGCCCAATGAAGCACAACTTTTTTTTTGTCCGCAGTGTTATTTATGAATATTCTCCTCTTAAAATAAATTTTTCTTCGACAGATTGGTATAACCTTATTCCTTCTTTGCGCTTTCCACCCTGCCTGAAGTTCTCGAAGACATTAGCGATAGTTTGGGTCTATAGGCGGCATTTCTACCAAATCAGGGATATGATACTGTATGTAAATTGCTCGTTCGAATACAGTCGGGTGCCTCGAAACCATCCATTCCAAATTCTGGTATCAGTAATGATTTTTACAAGCTTACTAAATAGCTTGGGTGCAAATTGGATATTTTAATTTACATGGTCTCGTTTTGACTGCGCTTAAAAATGATACAAAAATATAGTCTCGCACTGGAACAAGTTTCACAATCCTGCTATTACTCAAATGTGGTTTTGATGTGGCGATGGACCAAGATATGACTCGCTTCTAGCTTATAGATGAAACTTACTCACATATTTATCCAAGCCCAAAAATCAGCTGTGAATTGAAAAGGCCCATGGGTGATTTATGGCATATCCATCAAAAAACAAGGAGCCAAAGTAATATCTTATTAAACAAATTGTAGTAAATAGCTCCGAAAAATATTTAAAACTTTATTTTACAAATACAATTTTGTATTAGTTTGGAAAATTATCTTCCCAAAACTTGGACAATAGGAGTATGCTTATAAAATAAAATTATTGTCCAAGAGAGTTATATTTAAATTTTTGATACAATTACAACCAACTATAATTTTTCCATAGTGGCACCGTTGGCAAATGTTTTCAGAAATGCACATTTTTCGGCGCTATCACAATTAATAAGGTTTATATTATATTTCGTTTCCAATAACTTTACAGGGCTGTTACTGCTTCATTCAAAAACTACGTGAAAAAGTTCTAAAAATTTAAGAGTCCACCAATACAAGGAGAAAAATAGTATTCGGCCGGGGTCCTCTTTCAATTTGTGGCAAGCGTCTTGATAATTTTCCGACAAAAAGGGACTCACTGTTTATTCTAAGCCGCCTTCGAACAGCCGATAGATATTTTATGAGGAGCTTTTATTTCATGTCACAAATACAGTCGGAGGGTTTGGCATTACCTGCTGAGTGGCGACCACAATTAGAAAAATTAGTTTTCTATAATTTTGGATAATGGTCGAATTAGGACTCGAACTCTTCTCGCCTAGTGCGGCCGCCATAATATAATAATACAAAAATGGTGATTCAAACGTGTGTTGTGCTTTAAGAGGAGATTATGATGCACATAATCGTACAATTACTCAAGCCATTGGTAAAATTGTAAAGAAATTTTAAGAGACTGGATCAGATTTTGCAAAGCCTTTGGATTATCGTTTTTAACTTTCCCAATCAGGAAAGCGATGAGGATCGTAACTTGCGTAACTCGTAACTAGCCAATTGTTTTAAAAATTAAATATAGTGTTGTAGCAAAGTATTTATCAGGCAAATAGTTGTCTACATTATTGATGGAGTAAAGGCACAAATTTCGTAAAAATCTCTTAGTAATCTGCTTTTAATAAAGCAAAACGATTGATCGCAGTCCAAAGGTTTTCGACCTTCATAACAACCTAAGTATGTCTTATGCCAACAACTAAAAATCTAGGACAGCGATGTCTTTGACTCCGAAGGTAACTCGATAAATCGTAAAATTTGGCTCCAAATTTTCTCTTTTTGCGTCTAAAAAAGGTACTGGCAGCTAGTAAATCACCGGAGCAAAGGGCTGTACTGAAAGTTCCGAGCCTCAAATATAAGAAGTTACAAAAAACTACCTTTGGATTTGTCTAGCAAACAGTCACGCGTCGAACGCACTTTGACCCACAAGCCTCCAGAACCAATGAAGATACCGGTGAGTGGAAAACAGTTATATTTAGCGACGAGAATAAATTCGGTCTAGATGGTCAAAGTGGATACAACTATTGTTTTTACCACACAAGTCACGGTAGTGATAAAGGGGGCTGCCCAACTTTCACTATGTCGCATTCAAATGGAAAATTGTAGGTTAAATAAGATTATGCGACAGTCCGTCCCTCTGCTAAAGAAATGAATGCTATTGCAGAACGTAACATTTTTAAAATGATTATCATAATCACCGGTATAATAATATATAATAATTTTTAGATTTTCTCAGCTGTATGCAAAAAGCCCGTTGTAAGGATCCCTGGTCATAGGGATATGCTCAGAAAACTGCGTGGTCTACGTGCTGGCCAGAAAGAGAACAGGCATAATCCCGATAAACTCTGCACATAACGTGTTCATATCTCTTTGCTCAGAAGGGCCTACAGCAGACGGCAGAGTGGAACCCATAATGGGGCGCTTTGGGAGCCAAGCAGCGGCATGAATAATGTTTCACCGATTCTTCCACATCTTCGTATCTGCAGCCTTGTAATCGCTGAAGCGATTATCGGCCGAGCTCCTCCTCCAATTTGTGTTTTGCCTACAGTTTTTACCAAGCCGCCTCCGATTGGCTGATGGTTTTTTATGAGGAGCTTTAATTCATGCCAGAAATACCTACGGAGGGGTTGACATTCCATGCCGAGGGACGACCGTAATTACAAAATTTAGCTTAATTTTTTATTTAAATTAATTTTCTATAACTTTTTGGATGTTAGTACGACACCAGGATTTGAACCCGAGCCTTCCAAATGACAGTACGCAATGCTAACCAATCGGCTACCGCGGCTGCCATCACCATTATTCTCCTGAATTTGATAAAACACACTGACTGACTGATTATAATTTCAAATCTCAGTATATTTAGCGGCTATATTAAATTTAAAAGTTTTGGAACATTTATCTCATATAAACGACTTATAGCTGAATTTGCGATATCAATAGCAGAGTAGTTATCATTGCATACACTCACTCAGAAGACCAGGGTTCGTGTCCTGGCCCGACCAATATCCAAAATGATAGAAATTAAATCTTTCTAGTTGCATACTACTAATCGGACGAAAAGGCCAACTGAAAATCGCTTCAACAATTACGAAACGTCAAATATAAATAAATATAATATATTGGGTGTATGCATTAATTCGTGCGGTTTTTTTCGAAAATTAAGACTTTATTGTGAAAAAACTGTCTTGATCAACTCCTAATACTTTTGCAAGTTCTTCTTACGTCTGGCATGCATCTGCGTCGAGCAATGTCTCCAATTCTTCGTCTTGAAATTTTTTGGCTGTCCGGGTCGTTCTCCGTCGTCTAAGTCGATATTGCCACTTTTAAACCGTGCAAACCACTTTTGGCACGTTCGTTCGGCTAAAACATGGTCACCATAAACGTCCAGGAAAAAATGATGGCTTTAGCACTTTTCTTCATGTTAAACACAGCAAAAACACTTTATCTGGTACAAATTTCGACATTTTCAAATGAATGAAACAAATTGTTGTTCATGCTAGAGCATATGACATCTACTGAAAACGAAATGACAGTGCCTTTGACATGAATATAGCCACAGATGAACACGACGCGAAATAATACTAGTAAGCCCTCTCTTAGAAAACCGCATTAATTAATGCATACACCCAATATAAGAAATACATTAAATCGATTCCCATTTTGGTATTAATATTGTAATACAACATTTGTAATGAACCCGGTTCTCCGGTCTATAGCTGGGCTATCCCTCAGCCGGATTATGGGTCTCTCCTATAATGCTGATTCCAAAAGAGAAAAGTAAAGGACAACACGAGTGGTTCACTTTTACACACTTATTTTTATTCTCTAATGTTCTACTGGTAGCGTTTACACGACACGCCATACATCTTAATCGTATCGTATTGGTAGCGTTTTCACGTCACACCATATACCTTAATCGTTATCGTGCTGGCAGCGTTTTCACGATACACCGTATACTTTTATTGGCAGCGTTTTCACGTCACACAATATACTCTACTGGCAGGGCTTTCACGTCATACCATATATTTCTATCTACTCCTATTGGTAGCGTTTGCACGACATACCATATACACTAGCTACGACAGCACAAACAGAAGTGCTCGATCACTGCTGATGCTGCCCTTTTTATACAAAAATCTGCTTGCAGGTGGACAGTTACGCGTTGCGTTGTTGATAGGCCAATCGCCTATTCTCCTTCGCCCTACTCAACAGCGACGGCTTGCTATGCTAGTGCTTGTTGCTTGCCTAACTTAAATGATTAAATATTTAAAACTCATCTTCAACACCACTATAATTTGCGCCCACGCTCCGACGGAAGAGAATGATGACCTGACGAAAGATGTAAAAGGCATCGGAGCGCCTCGAACACACTTATGAGCGCTGCCCCTGCCACGACGTCAAAATTGCGCTTGGCGGCTTCAATGCTAGGGTGGGCAAAGAAGGTGTCTTTGGTACGACTGTCGGAAAATTCAGCCTCCAGGACGAGACATCTCCAAAAGGACTGAGGATGATAGACTTCGTCGGGGCCCGAAATATGGTTGTCTGTAGCACTAGATTCCAGCACAAAAAAATTCACCAAGTTGCTTGGCTGTCTCCAAATCGGAAAACTTTCAACCAGATCGATCTGTTGTGATAGACGTAAGACATGTATCCAGTGTTTTAGATGTGCGTACGTTCCGAGGTCCCAACATTGACTCGGAACACTATCTTGTCGCAGCGAAGATACAACGGCACACAAGGAAGGTTCGACGTTGAAAAGCTGCCGAGTGGTTTTCTACTCGACTTGCACACCTGCTCTCTGAGAGCACTCATCAGCAACCCGGTATAAGGGAACTGTGGGACGGCACTGTGCGTACAGCTGCAAACGAAAGCGTTGGATTTCGGAAAGGTCGCATAGAAAGCTGATACGAGGAGGAATGCCGTGTCGCAGTGGAGAGAAAACAGACTGTCTACCTAGCAACCTTGCGATCGACCCAACACGTGCGGGGTGGGATAGATACCTAGAACTGAAGAGGCAAGCAAGACGCGCCTGCATACAAAAAAAGAGGCCGAGATGCCCGAGTAGGAGGAGCTTGAGAAGCTGACCGACAAGGGTAACGCTCGAAAATTCTATGAAAAGATACGGCGGTTTACAGAAGGTTTCAAGACCGGAGCAAACTCTTGTAGGACCCAGGGAGGTAAGCTAGTGACAGATAACCAGAGTATATGTACTCAAATTATGAAGGTAGCACTTCAAGTTGGTGAATGGCAGTGAAGAGAAGACACCCGGAGATGGTGAACTTGAAACTCCAATTGATGACGATGGAAAAGTTGTTCCGAGCTATTTAAATACGGCGGTGAAGAACTGATCAGATGCATGCATCAGCTTCTTTGCAAAATATGTTCGGATGAAAACATGCCCGACGATTGGAACCTAAGTGTGCTCTGTCCAATTCACAAAAAAGGCGATCCTACGGTCTGCGCCAATTACCGTGGAATAAGCATATTGTGTGAAAGACTTAAACTCACCGTCAACAAACTGATTGGACCTTATCAGTGTGGCTTTAGACCTGGTAAGTCAACTATTAACCATATATTCACCATGCGCCCAATCTTGGAAAATACCCGTGAAAAGAGAATCAACACACACCACCTTTTCGTCGATTTTAAAGCAGCCTTCGTCAGCGGCTTATACGGCTGTGTAAACTGACTTTAAGCAGCACTAAAAACTCCGTCAGGATCGGAAGGACCTTTCCCAGCTGTTCGATACCAAACGAAGTTTCAGACACGGTGGTTCCTTATCGTGTGACTTTTTTAATTTAATACTGGATAAAATAATACGAGCTGAAGAGCTAAATAGAGATGGTACAATCTTCTATAAGAGTGTACAGCTGCTGGCGTACGTCGATGATATCGACATTATTAGCCCCTACAACCACACCGTGAGTTCTGCTTTCTCCAGACTTGATAAAGAAGTGAAACGAATGGGTCTGGTAGTGAATGAGGGCAAGACGAAATATCTCCTGTCATCAAACAAACAGTCATCGCATTCGCGACTCGGCTCCCACGTTACTGTTGACAGTCATAATTTCGAGGTCGTAGATAATTTTGTCTATCTAGGGACCAGCATTAATACCAACAACAATGTCAGCCTGGAAATCCAACGCAAAATCACTCTTGCCAACAGGTGCTACTTTGGACTGAATAGGCAATTGCAAGCCAAACTCTACAAGCCGCTCATCATACCGGTCCTATTATATGGCGCAGAAGCGTGGACGATGTCAACATCTGATGAGTCGGCTCTAGGAGTCTTCGGGAGAAAAGTTTTGCGAGCAATTTATGGCCCTTTGCGCATTGGATGAAAGCAGTCCAGCTATGAAAGTATTTGATGCAGTACCCGCTGGTGGAAGCAGAGGAAGAGGAAGACCTCCACTCCGTTAGAAGGATCAAGTGGAGAGTGACCTGAGTTCACTGGGCATTTCCAACTGGCGCCAGGCAGCGAAAAGAAGAGAAGAATGGCGCTCTTATATTGATTCGGCTATAATCGCGTAAGCGGTGCCAACGCTAATAAATAAGAAGTAGATATTGATATGTATATATCTATATATATTTAATTAAATCTATAAGTATATCAATATGTGTTCTTCATTGTATGTGTGTATATGTATGTTCATAGATATATGTGTATATGGGTGTGTGTGTGTAACTTCTCTTGTTGTTGCTGTTGGTGTTGTTGTTGTTGTTGCTGTGAAGGCTTCAAGGCCTTAGACTTGGGGTCTTGACACATTCATGAAAGACATGTACTCGATGAAGTCTGCTATCAGAGGTCGGAAACTGATATCTGGACTTTTAAACATCTAAAAAATATTAATTCTTCCCATGATTTTCAACTAAAATTTGTAGATTTTTTTTAAGGAGGATTGCACGAAAAAGACGAAACACGTATAATGTCTGATAGCTATGAAGCCGACAGCGAAGAGAGAATGAAACTACCTTTAAATTATTGTATCATGTAAAAATCTTTGGCTTGCATCCAAGGTTTATAAAATTGAAGAATAATTTTAAACCAAAAGTGAGAGTTTGTAAAAATATAATCCTTTACAGTGAAATTTGTAAAGAGAGATCAGCATAAACTATTGCTATTACACAAATATTTAAATGTAATCCAACAAAATATTTCCATATTCACCATAAAACTGCAGGAACAGGTAGTTTTACGCCTATAAATATCTTTAATTGGATTAATGTGGCAATGTTTTTGCATTTTCTTATGAAGTTTATCTGACATTTGATGAACATAGTAATTTTGTTGTTAAGTTTAATAAAGGTTATACCCATAAAATATATTGCGTCCAATCAAGTAAACTGCATGTATATGCTTAGATAAGAAAATACATCGCCGCAATATTTTCTATGCATCCATTTCACAGCACCTTGTAGAGTAGAAGCTATAAGACCCTCAATTTCAATTTTTTCTAAACTCATTAAAATAAAATTTTTATATTTCTATTTTAGTCTGAACAACTTATCTGGAATGTTTGCAAACGCAAATCTTTCGATTTTGTTTTCATCCCATGTCGACGTAATTCAGATGGAGAAGGGACTGCATATTCACAATCACCAACTCCTCATTCCGAAGAATGTCGGCGATACATTTAAAAGTGAAATATTACATTCAGATTTAATAAAATCTTCAGCAATTTGTAAAAGAACACATAATAGTTTAAATCCTATCATAAATTTAGGTTCTTTTCCAACAACGATGAATTCATTAGATCAATGTCCTAGCGATTCCAGCAGGTTGTGCTTAAATATGCTTGGGAGCAAGGCACCAGGTAAGATTTTCAGCTGGCTTTCTACTTCTTTTAACATAGTTGTTTTTACACTCTCCGGGAATTGTATCTTAAGAATACACTTTTATAGTTTTAACCAATATTAGCGAAAATTTTTAAAGATTCATTCATTAAAAACCTAATAATCTCTAAGAATTATTCAAACTAAAACCAGTTAATTAAAATGAGACGAATTGATCCGGAACGTTTATGATTAAGATATTGACACCATGGTCTTAACAACCTGGAAATTACAAGACTTTCCCTCCCTTGAAAAAAACGAGTGGGAAAAGACATCGCTATTGTTGACTAGGTTAAAATCGTGTAAACGGTGCCTATGCGCTTGACGGACACGGCATTCACGTAGGTAACATGTTTTTAGTTCTCTCTGCCACCACTCCCCCTTGGGGTTTTTTCAGAATATCAACAACTGACTCCCAACTATAGTTAAAAACATATCATAAAGTGATTTTATATTGTATCAACTATAGAAGTCGGTAAGATTTAGGAGTAGAAGTTAATGTGTACGTACTTATTATTTTTAAGTGTAGCAAATTTGTGATAATAAGACAAAGTAGCGATAAAACTAGTGAATAATATATATATATAATTGAAGCGATTTTTCGGCCGAGCTCCTCCTCCAATTTGTGGTTTTGCGTCTTGATGTTTTTCCAACAAATGGAGGGACCTACAGTTTATACTAAGCTGCCTCCGAAGGGTTGATGGTTTTTTATGAGGAGCCTTTTATTTCATGTCCGAAATACACTCGGAGGGGTGGAAATTCCCTGCCGAGGGGCGACGGCAATTAGAAAATTTAACTTAATTGGTAAAATTGCTTCCATACGTTTTGGATGTTGCTGGCACTGGGATATGAACCCGAGCCTTCCGAATGTCAGTACGCAATACTAACCACTCGGCTATCGCGGCCGCCAAGTGAATAATACTCATTTATAAAGTGGGCCATATCGGACATATTTATTATTTGCACTATGCCAGCTTAATATTTAATCAGAAGTGATCTTTAATTTAAATAGATTTTAATGTAATTAAAAGTGTTTCGTGTAAAATTAATTACGGCATAATTGCGGCAGAAAAATATATTCTGCTCCATTGCTCTAGGCATAAACGCTAGTGGCGCAAAGGCTTCGTTGGTTGTCAATCTAAATGAATTATCTGCAGCAGTACGTACGTTGTGCGGAAAAGGTGAAATCAGCGACGATGGCGATATTAGAATCCAAAGACTCTCACGGCAGCCGGTTCAACGCACCAAAGTTGACCCGGATTTTATCCGATTAAGGGCTGTCACCCTTTCGGTCAACAGGTAACATTAATTTAAGCGCGCCAACGGAGCAATACCTCGCAGCTGGGCTACTCCAAATCCTTCTCATCACGGCTGGCGTCGAAACCAACCGTGATCCGATGGATTATTTCTGCTGCGTGAGTCAGAAAAGACTCCATCATTCCTCCATTTCGATTAGATACAACCAGGGCAATGGTAGGAGTGCTCTTAAGGTCTGCTCAGGCCCTCAAATACATAGGGAGTGATCCCATGCTGCCAGCGCTTAAATACGCCCCAGCCTCTATGGCAGTACCTCCAGCACACTTACCCAGACTTTTACGGTCCCACGTAGCTCCCCGCAACGTGCCTCTTACCAATCCCCATCCTTACCCACATCCAGCTTCTCTTCCTCCTGCCGTGAGAGGGCAGGCAGCTCCTAGTCTCCCGCATAGTCTGTTCCGTGTGTCAGATCATAGTGCGTCGGAATATGACATAAGTCAAATGCAACTCCTGCTCTAACTGGTGCCGTTTTCTGACCCGGCCCGGATACAGCATCATCCGCAAGGATCACGAGCGATAGCATGGTGGAGACTATGCGTTCATCCTACACAATACCGTGCACTATCGTCT
The DNA here is from genome assembly GCA_037013455.1 of Ceratitis rosa. NCBI lineage: Eukaryota > Metazoa > Arthropoda > Insecta > Diptera > Tephritidae > Ceratitis > Ceratitis rosa. Next base: position 2,549,495 of record JAWMAG010000035.1, on the reverse strand, counting down.
CATCGACCGCAGGGATACCACCCTAGAATAGAAGTAGAATATTCAATATAAACATCGCTCCTGTTAGAAGTTGCCCAGTTGAGAATAGCCCTGATATAGTTGAGCTACTATGAGGGGAAAACCTTTCAACCCTAGAGGGATGAAACTAGCGGAACAGATAGACGATTCTACTTTCCGTACCATGAACTATAATAGCTCTACCAGAGTTGCGGGTAGCTGCCAAAGCTCGATAGACATAACAATTGTGAGTGCTGGTCCGATAAACAATATACTGACATTAGCATCCGAACAATTACCCATAAAAATCTCGATTAACAAACCTCGCGACTTTGTTTCCGCGGACCACCGGAAATTTGTTAACTTCAAAAAAGCTAACTGGCCCGGGTTTACGGAATTTACCAAGAACATCTTCAGTGCTCTGCCCACTCCATCCGGCGCAGGATCGTCGTGACCTCTGCCGCCCTCTTCATCCTGGCAGGCCAAATTGCGAAAATCCGCCCTAATTTCCCGGCGGAAGTGGCAATTCTAGCATCAAGGCGGAAGGAATATCAGACAAAGAGATTCGGCGAATAGTACACAACCATGAGCGGAAAAAGTGGGAGGAGCACTTAAAATCCTGCAATCTCCTGTCTGGGGCAACCAAGCTCTGAGCTACATTCAAATCATTGTCAAACCGGAAGAGACGCGATGACAGAATGGAAATTTTATTCGGTGACCGCGCCTAGTCGTACGCGAAGAGATGAGCGAACTATTTTAGCCGACTTTTCCACTGCATCCTTCGGATGACAAACCGCCGCCTACGCAACGCTTGATTTTTTCAGGTTAGAGGTTCAGGTTGTCATGATACCTGACGTGTGAAAAACGGGTAAGGTGGCAACACTACTTAAACCGGGGAAACCCGCCAACAAAGGAAAGTCCTATCGGCCGATATCTCCTCTGCCCAGTAGCAAAGGCTGTTGAGGCCTTGCACATCAGCATGGCTTCCGATTGAACAACGGAGATGGAACGAGAACCAACAAACTAGAAATGCAAAGTGGAGGTAACAGTGAGTGCTCTTCAAAAAAAGTAGCAAAAATGAAATCTCTTTCTAAGAACTAATCAGAAAGCTAAACCAAATGCGGAAGTCCTGAAGAAACCCTTCTGAATAAGTGATCAAATGTCTAATTGGCCAGATTAATTAGCAACAGTAGCAGAACCAAAAAACGTTAAAAGCAAATTTGAAACTTTTGACAAAATTTACCAATCGAATTGTGAACATTGACGAACAACAACAGCCACTAACAATATACGTGACGTAGCTTATCAAGCAGCCATGCAAAATAGTAAGCAAGTCGTATGATTTATCCTCTCTTATTAGGGAAAGAGAACTCATATTCCCTCTCTTCAAAGATAATTTATCACTGCGAAAATTCACATTTCAAAGAAAGAAGAAAATTCAATGATCAGCTTTAAATACATACATTGCGGACCCTTGGGCCATCAACAATGTGCGACAGCGGGAAGCAAGAATTAATCAAGAACTTCAGAGTAATGGAGACTTCTCAAAATTTGTAATTCTTCCTCTTTATTGGCGTTGGCACCGCTTCCCCGATTATAGCCAAATCACTTATAGCATGCCATTCATCCCTTCTTTTCTTTGTTTGGCGACAGTTGGAAATACCAAGTGAAACCAAGGCACTCTCCACCTGATCCTTCCAACTGAGTGGAGGTCTTCCTCTTCCTCTGCTTCCATCAGCGGGTACTGCATCGAATATTTTCAAAGCTGGAGTGCTTTCATCCATTCGGACGACATGACCAAGCGAATGTAGTCGCTGTCTAGCTCGTACTGCTCATCATTCTATCGTCTGCAGTATTTGCCGTTGCCAATGCGCAAAGGACCATTAATCCTTCGCAAAACTTTTTTCTTAAAGACTCCCAAAGCCGACTAATCAAATGTTGACATCGTCCACGCCATATAATAGGACGGATATGATAAGCGACTTGTAGAGTTTGGTTTTCGTTAGCCGAGAGAGGACTTAACTTTTCAACTGCCTACTCATTCCAAAAGAGCACCTGTTGACAAGAGTGATTCCACTTTGGATTTCAAAGTTGACAATATTATTGGTGTTACTGCTGGTCTCTAGACAGACGAAATTATGTACGACCTCGAAATTATGATTGTCAACATTGACGTCGGAGCCAAGCGGCGAATGCGATGACTGTTTGTTTGATGACAGGAGATATTTCGTTTTGTCCTAGTTCACTATCAGACGACGGCGCGGTTGTTAAGGCTTACCTTGTCTATTTAACTCTGCAGCTCGTAAAGAGCCATCCTGTTTGAAGCCTTGTTTGGTATCGAATGGCTTGGAGGTCTTTCCCAACTCTTACTGCGCTTTGTCGAAGGCTGCTTTAAAATCGACAAAAAGGTAGTGTGTGTCGATCTTCTTTTCACGAGTCTTTTCCAAGATTGGGCGCATTGTGAATATGTGGTCAATGGTTTATTCACCACACTGATAAGGTTAAATCAGTTTGTTGACAGTGGGCTTTAGTCTTTCACTCAAAACGCTCGACTAAGGGGTCTCCTTTTTTAAGGATATGTAGTGGAACGTGTGTTACATCGTCACCGATTTGATTTCGAGTTCACCATCTCCGGGTGTTTCGTTTTAACTGTCATTCAGCAGGCAGGTGAAGTGTTCCCTCCATAAATTCAGCCAATAGATCATCCCTCTGGGTCTTATAAGAGTTTTCTCCGGTCTTGAAACCTTCCGTAAGTAGCCATATCTTTTCGTAGAGTTTTCGAGCATTACCCTTGTTGGTCAGCTTCTCAAGCTCTTCATACTCACGCATTTCGGCCTCTTTTTTTTTTTTTTTTGTCTGTAAATGCGTCTTGGTTCCTTCTTTAGCTCTCGGCATCTATCCCACCCCGCACGTCTTGTAGTCGATCGCAAGGTTGCGAGGTAGGCAGTCTGTTTTCTCTCCATTGCAGTTCGGCATTCCTCCAGGAACCAGCTTGCCCGTAGCAGGGGTACGTAGGGAGTTTGATATACCGTTCCACAGTTCCCTTATATCAAGTTGCTGATGAGCGCTCTCAGAAAGCAGGTGTGCAAGCCGTGCAGAAAATCCTTCAACAGTCTGTTGTGGTTGCAGATTTTCGACGTTGAACCTTCCTTGTGTTTGTTGATGGCCGGTCTTTGATACACCGGATCGTGTGCGTATCTTCTTTGCGGCAAGATGGTGACCCGAGCCTATGTTAGGACCTCGGAACGTATACACATCTAAAACGCTGGATACATGTCTTTCCTCTATCACAACATGATGTATATGGTTGTGGGTTTTTCGATCTGGAGAGAGCCAAGTAGATTGGTGAATTTTCTTATCCTGGAACGCAGTACTACAGACAACCATATTTCGGGCCTCGGCGAAGTCGATCAGCCTCAACCCATTTGGGGATGCTTCGTAGTGAAAACTGAATTTGAATATATGATGTGTTCGCTTTGATGCGGAGTGTGGCGAGACGTTCATCCTCCGGCAAAGGAGTCTCTCTCCTACCACAAATCTGTCGCTGTAGTATCGCAGCGGCACCTTCCCAATTAAGGGACTGGACATTCCAGGTGCATTCCCTCAAATCGTAATCTTTAGAACATTTGCGGGAGTCGTCGTCAAAAGGGGGGTCTTTCATCTGAAGCTATTTAAGATTTTTCATTGGAGTTCGTTTTTCATGTGGTGGGTCCCAAACACTGAGCAGAACTTCATGGGATTCGCCTTTTCACTATATCTCGCTTTCAAACGGGTGTTTGTTGGCTACACAGTGGATTCTTGGTCTAAGACCAGAAGGCGTGAGCTGCTTGAACCATATGCAAAATAATCATTTCTAGCCACTCCGAGGTGAATGGCAGTCAAAGACTTTCCTCACTTGAGTGAACTTCTACACATGGTCCCATCCCCCAAAACTTCTACCAAGCAATAATTTAAGAAGTATATTATTTACATAAGCTAAATAAAGAAATTAAATTAAACTTAAAAGAGAGGTTTGTAATGAAGAAAAAAGCGTAGGACTAGTAAAGAATTATAGAACTCTTAGGCACTAGTATGAACTTGAAAAATGTGCAAGTCGATCAACATTTACACTTGTGATAATTAACTATTGATAATAGGAGTGAACAGAACATTGATAAGGGAAGACATTAGTAAAAGCGAGGACGTAGTTGCCGAAATAACTCTTGACACAGATAATACAGTTTTTCAAATTTAGCTAATCCAAATTTATGTTGTTTTCTTTTATTTTGTATTTTAATTTATTTACATTCAAACTTATGTTTTACAATTCATTTTTTGTATATTAAGGAAGAAAGAAATATCTGTTTACGCGAGGGTTCTTCTTCGAGCTTGTTTGAAATAAAAAGATATTCACGTTTTTATTCGCTAGGAAAAAATAAACGTTTCTATTTAAATAAATTAATTACATTTTAAGTTTAACAATAAATCACCTCGCCGATTAGTGCTTTGCTTACCATGGCTTGTATGGCCGTATATGTTGACCAAAGACGCATTAGGGTGCGCCCAATATATACGGAGTTTTTGATTAGAACATACTGGGCCGCTCTGCACGAAGTGCTGAATTAAATAAGTTAGTTGTATTGGAAACACGATTTTGTGGATGCTGTGTGCTCGCATAGTGCTGGTTCACTCGGTGATTCTGTATGCCATTTCATGGTATTCCTTTTCTGGTCTAAAGCAGACTCTCTTGATATGAGAAAACGTGACTCGATTTGTCTGTCACTTCCCTGAAAGTAAAGTATGAAGTATACTGCAGCGGAAAGTGCTTTTTATTCAATACAAATGATCAATAAAGTGTGCCAACAAACCAAACATACGAGTATAGGTATGTGAAACAATAAGTATAATTGGAAAGCTATTTACCAAAATAGATAATGGAAAGTGCATTATTAAGCACACAACCTTTTCAAAATATACAAAGGATGAATAATATGTACGAAAACATTTTTTTAGCATAAAATCTGGTAAAATCATATTCAAATCTTAAGAAATTTAATAGACACTGGGGCAACAAGCCCATACACACGATCAGGAATATGTAATAATACAATTATTTTAACAATTTAGAAAGGGGTAATAACTACTCTTTGTTGGGCCATCATACAATATTTCCATAATTTTAATCTGTTTTGTGTACAGGAATTCAGAAAGTGATCTATTCATTGGAATCAATTTCTAAAATAAAATCTGAGCAACAAAAAATAATCCGAATAGAATGATTTTTGGCAATCATAAAACAGAAATTATTATTTTTTATTTACATCAATCCCCTTAGAATATAAAAGTCCTAAGGAACCAGGCGAATTTTTTACCGTTAAAAAAGAAAATGAAAAGAAAAAAACCAAATAAGGTTATCTATTTATATAAAAATTAATTACTGTTCGTTAGTCTCGCTAACTTGGGGGATGGGGCCATGTGTAGAAGTTCACGCAAGTGAGGAAAGTTTTTGACTGCCATTCACCTGGGAGTGGCCAGAAACGATTCTTGTGCATATGGTTCAAGCAGCTCACGACGTCCGGTCTTAGACCACGTATCCCCTGGGTAGCCAACGAACATCCGTTTGGAGGCGAGCTAAAGTGAGTAGGCGAATCCCATGCGGTTGTGCGTAGGGTTTGGAACCCATCACATGAAAAAACAACCCAATGAAAAACCAATTTAAGCCTCGGATGAGAGACCCCCCTTTTGATGACGACCCCCGCAAATGCTTCAAGGATTACGATTTTTGGGCATGCACCTGGAATGTCCGGTCCCTTAATTGGGAAGGTGCCGCTGCCCAGCTGGCTGATGTCCTCATAAAGTTAAAGGCTGACATCGCTGCCGTCCAAGAATTGCGATGGACGGGACAAGGACGGAAGAAGGTGGGTCCTTGTGAAATTTACTACAGCGGCCATATAAAGGTGCGCAAATTTGGTGTCGGATTCGTGGTGGGAGAGAGACTCAGTCGCCAAGTACTGGCATTCACTCCGATGAATGAACGTCTAGCCACAATTCGCATTAAGACAAAATTTTTCAACACCACCCTAATTTGCGCCCACGCCCCGACGGAAGAGAAGGATGACTTGACCAAAGATGCCTTTTACGAGCGCCTCGAACACACTTATGAGCGCTGCCCCCGCCACGACGTCAAAATTGTGCTGGGCGACTTCGACGATAGGGTGGGCAAAGAAGGTATCTTTGGTACAGCTGTCGGAAAATTCAGTCTCCACGACGAAACATCTCCAAATGGGCTGAGGCTGATCGACTTCGCCGGGGCTCGAAATATGGTTGTCTGTAGCACTAGATTCCAGCACAAAAAAATTCACCAAGCTACTTGGCTGTCTCCAGATCGGAAAACTTCCAACCAGATCGATCATGTTGTGATAGACGGAAGACACGTATCCAGTGTTTTAGATGTGCGTACGTTAAGAGGTCCCAACATTGACTCGGATCACCATCTTGTCGCAGCGAAGATACGCACGCGCGTCTGCAGACAAAAAAAGAAAGAGGCCGAGATGCGCGAGTATGAGGAGCTTGAGAAGCTGGCCGACAAGGGTAACGCTCGAAAATTCTATGAAAAGATACGGCGGCTTACAGAAGGTTTCAAGACCGGAGCAAACTCTTGTAGGACCCAGGGAGGTGAGCTAGTGGCAGATGCCCAGAGTATACTCGATTTATGGAGGGAGCACTTCTCCAGCCTGCTGAATGGCAGTGAACAGGAAACACGCGGAGATGGTGAACCCGAAACTCCAATGGATGACAATGGAAAAGTTGTTCCATTATCCGACTATGAAGAAGTGCGAATAGCAATCGTCCGCTTAAAAAACAACAAAGCGGCAGGGGCCGATGGATTACCGGCCGAGCTATTCAAATGCGGCGGCGAAGAACTGATCAGGTGCATGCATCAGCTTCTTTGCAAAATATGGTCGGATGAAAGCATGCCCGATGATTGGAATTTAAGTGTGCTCTGCCCGATCCACAAAAAAGGCGATCCCACAGTCTGCGCCAATTACCGTGGAATAAGCCTTCTTAATATCGCATATATAGGACCTTAGCGTATTGTGTGAAAGGCTAAAGCCCACCGTCAACAAACTGATTGGACCTTATCAGTGTGGCTTTAGACCTGGTAAGTCAACCATTGACCAGATATTCACCATGCGCCAAATCTTGGAAAAGACCAGTGAAAAGAGAATCGACACCCACCACCTATTAAAGCCGCCTTCGACAGCACGAATAGGTGCTGCCTTTATGCCGCTATGTCTGAATTTGGAATCCCCGCAAAACTTATACGGCTAAGTAAACTGACGTGAAGCAACACTAAAAGCTCCGTCAGGATCGGGAAGGACCTCTCCGAGCCGTTCGATACCAAACGAGGTTTCAGACAGGGTGATTCCTTATCGTGTGACTTTTTAATTTAATGCTGGAGAAAATAATACGAGCTGCAGAGCTAAATAGAGAAGGTACAATCTTCTACAAGAGTATACAGCTGCTGGCGTACGCCGATGATATCGACATTATTGGCCTCAACAACCGCGCCGTGAGTTCTGCTTTCTCCAGACTTGATAAAGAAGCGAAACGAATGGGTCTGGTAGTGAATGAGGGTAAGACGAAATATCTCCTGTCATCAAACAAACAGTCATCGCATTCGCGACTCGGCTCCCACGTCACTGTTGACAGTCATAACTTCGAGGTCGTAGATAATTTCGTCTATCTAGGAACCAGCATTAATATCAACAACAATGTCAGCCTTGAAATCCAACGCAGAAGCACTCTTGCCAACAGGTGCTACTTTGGACTGAGTAGGCAATTGAAAAGTAAAGTCCTCTCTCGACGAACGAAAATTAAGCTCTACAAGTCGCTCATTATACCGGTCCTACTATATGGCGCAGAAGCGTGGACGTTATCAATATCTGATGACTCGGCTCTAGGAGTCTTCGAGAGGAAAGTTCTGCGAACGATTTATGGTCCTTTGCGCATTGGCAACGGCGAATACCGCAGACGATGGAACGATGAGCTGTACGAGCTATACGACGATATTGACATAGTTCAGCGAATGAAGCGGCTACGCTGGCTAGGCCATGTCGTCCTAATGGATGAAAACACTCCAGCTTTGAAAGTATTTGATGCAGTACCCGCTGGTGGAAGCAGAGGAAGAGGAAGACCTCCACTCCGTTGGAAAGATCAAGTGGAGAGTGACCTGGGTGCACTTGGCATTTCCAACTGGCGCCAAACAGCGAAAAGAAGAGACGAATGGCGCGCTGTAATTGATTCGGCTATAATCGCGTAAGCGGTGCCAACGCCAATAAAGAAGAAGAAGAAGTCTCGCTAAAATTCGAGAACGGTTGAAGAATTCGAAAAATTGTCGGGAAAACCCTAAACAGCCATTTTTTTATCTTATACTAGCTGACCCTGCAACGCTTCACTCGTACTCATTGAATGTATGAAAAATTAATCATGGGATATCTTTTTATCATGACTTTATTCACTCAATACTTGTGGGAATACAACATTTTTGGTTTAACCTTTGACATTGGTCCACTTCATGGGGAGAGGAATAGCCCGACTTTTTTAATTAGTTGGGTCCTGGTCCACTTCTCGGAGAGAAGTGTAATCCTCCTGTTAATCCAAGCAAAGAGACACCTATGTACCGAATTTCCAGTATATTAAATCTTAAATAAGATTTCTTTGAATAGGTCGGTCCCTGATCAAATTCCCGGAAAGAAATTAAGTCTTCCTGTTAATCTAAGCAAAATGTCACCTAAGTACGGAATTTCAAGTAAATCGAGCCATAAATAAACTTATGTGGCTTTTTGCTTTTTGCTTAGATTAAAAGGAAGACTACACTTCTCTCCGGGAAGTGGAACGGGTTCGGTATATAGGTGGCGTAACCCTTGTAGGACCCAGGGAGGTGAGCTAGTGACAGATGCTCAGAGTATACTGGATTTATGGAGAGAGCACTTCTCCAGCCTGCTGAATAGCAGTGAAGAGGAAACACCCGGAGATGGTGAACCCGAAACTCCAATTGATGACGATGGAAAAGTTGTTCCATTACCCGACTATGAAGAAGTCCGAATAGCAATCGCCCGCCTAAAAAACAACAAAGCGGCGGGGACTGATGGATTACAGGCGGAGCTATTCAAATACGGCGGTGAAGAACTGACCAGGTGCATGTATCAGCTTCTTTGCAAAATATGGTCAGATGAAAGCATGCCCGATGATTGGAACCTAAGTGTGTTCTGTCCAATCCACAAAATCAAAAAAATTACCGTGGAATAAGCCTTCTTAACATTGCATATAAGGTCCTATCAAGCGTATTATTTGAAAGACTAAAGCCCACCGTCAACAAACTGATTGGACCTTATCAGTGTGGCTTTAGACATGGTAAGTCAACCATTGACCAGATATTCACCATGCGCCAAATCTTGGGAAAGACCAGTGAAAAGAGAATCGACACACACCACTTTTTCGTCGCTTTTAAAACAGCCCTCGACAGCACGAAAAAGAACTACCTCTATGCCGCTATGTCTGACTTTGATATCTCCGCAAAACTTATAGGGCTGTGCAAGCTGACCTTGTCAGCATCGGGAAGGACCTTTCCGAGCCGTTCGATACAAAACGAGGTTTCAGACAAGGTGATTCCTGGGTCTGGTAGTGAATGAGGGCAAGACGAAATATCTCCTGTCATCAAACAAAACAGTCATCGCATTCGCGACTCGGCTCCCACGCCACTGTTAGCAGTCATAACTTCGAGATCGTAGATAATTTTGTCTATCAAGGGACCAGCATTAACACCAACAACAATGTCAGCCTTGAAATCCAACGCAGAATTACTCTTGCCAACAGGTGCTACTTTAGACTAAGTAGGTAATTGAAAAGTAAAGTCCTCTCCCGGCGAGAGACTCTACAAGTCGCCCATCATTTCCATCCTATTATATGGCGCAGAAGCGTGGACGATGTCAACATCTGATGAGTCGGTTCTAGGAGTCCTCGAAAGAAAACTTTTGCGAACGATGTATGGTCCTTTGCGCATTGGCAACGGCGAATACCGCAGACGATGGAACGATGAGCTGTACGAGCTATACGTTGATATTGACATAGTTCAGCGAATGAAGACAGCGGCTACGCTGGCTAGGTCATGTCGTCCGAAGGGGTGAAAGCACTTCAGCTTTGAAAGTATTCGATGCAGTACCCGCTGGTGGAAGCAGAGAAAGAGGAAGGCTTCCACTCCGTTGGAAGGATCAGGTGGAGAGTGACCTGGCCTCACTTGGTATTTCCAACTGGCGCCAAACAGCGAAAAGGAAGATAAGAATGGCGCGCTATAATTGATTCGGCTATAATCGCGTAAGCGGTGCCAACGCCAATAAAGAAGAAGAGGTGGCGTGCTGCTTAGATTAACAGCATGACTACACTTCTCTTCGGAAAGTGGACCAGGGACTGACCTATTCGAAAAAAGTTTATTTGTAGCAGGATTTACTTAAAATTGTGTACATAGGTGGCTTTTTGCTTGCATTAACAGGAAAACTCTTCTTCTATCCGGGAAGTGGACCGGGGACTGACCTATTCAAAAAATCTTGTTTATGGTTTGATTTACTTGAACTTTGGTACAGAGTTGGCCTTTTGCTTAGGTTAAAAGGTAAACTGTTATTCTATCCGGAAGGTGAACCAGTGGCTGACCCATTCAAACAAATCTTATTTACGATTTGATTTAATAGGAATTTGGTACATGGGTGTCTTTTTGCTTAGATTAAAAGGAAGATTGCACTTCTCTCCGGGAGTGGACCAGGTACCGACCTATTAAAAAAAGGCGAGCTACTCTTCTCTCCGAGAAGTGAACTGGTCGGGATATTCCTCTCTCCAGGAAGTGGACCAATGTCAATGGTTAAACCAAAAATGTTGTATTCCCACAAGTATTGAGTAAATAGAGTCATGATAAAAATATATCCCATGATTTATTTTTCATACATTCAATGAGTATGTGCGAAAGCGACAGCGTTGCAGGATACAGCTAGCTTAAAATAAAATATATTAATCACATTGTGATAAAAAAGTCGTATTGCGCCAGCCGATGGTAATATCGGCGAATTAAAAAACTAAGCAAAATATATTAAAAAATATCCAAAGGTTATGGAACAATAAACACAATATTAGTAAAACTACGAATCTTCCAGTCTAAAGAAAAAAAATTGTTACTCTGGAGGGCTTGACATTCCCTGCCTGGTTGAACCAGGACTCGAGTCCTGGCCTTCAGAATGGCAGTACGCAATGCTAACCGCTCGGCTATTGCGGCTAAAATTATTAGACATATATATACATAGTAAAAGTCCATATAACTCACCAGTATAGGTTGTTCCTAAAAATCATGAAGTTATATATTTTATTTAGGAGAATCAGAATATTTCCCAACAAGGAAAAAGACATTGAGAAAAAAAAATTTTCCGTAAATAATGAAAAGTGTGAGTTTCTAAGAATCTTATTGGGTTTAAAAATTGCTCTATGTATATTTCAAAGAGCAATAAATAATAGTTTACATGAAAATATGTTTATCTTAACAATGTAATAGTATATTTAAAAACATTTCAAGATCATGTATTTCAATACATCTAGTAAAAATAGTCCATGATTTTTGCGATAAATTGAAATTGAAATTGGCCAATCCCACCAAACCACAACAAAACCTTCCTGACCGTTAATCCTGGCTTGGAAACCGCTGGTGTCGGCCTACTGCCACTCGACCACGACCGATCTTATTTGACGTTGATGCAATAAGTAATAAAATCTCAAACTAAATTAAAACATAAAGCCCATTAGTAGGAATGGGCTGCTGACTTGACGTCGCTCTTTAGAAGACTGCTTTGTCTCTTCTCCGCATACGGGTTTGATTTGTTGCATGGGCCAAGGTGTTAGCCAAAGGGACCGGATGGTTATGTTTTGTTAAGTATTTTTTTGCTGCGATTTCAATCTCTTCCTTGATGGTAGGTATATTAAGATTTCTATGAATATTTTCATTATGCATGTACCCTGATGCGCCCGTTATTAATCTTAACGTTTTCGATTGGAATCTTTGAATTATATCTATATTCGTCGGGCAAGCTGTGCCCCATAACTGGATTACATACATCCATATCGGTTTTATTGTTGCATTATATAAGAGGACTTTGTTGCTAAGGCTAAGTCCAGACTTCTTGCTTAAAAGCCAATGTAAACTGGCAGATTTGAGTTTCAAATTACAGCTTTTTAGCTGCAATGTGTCGTCTCCAGGGTAAGCGCCTGTCCAAGTGGATTCCGAGGTATGTAATTTCGTCAACTTGCGGTAACGTCACATTGTTGAACTTAACAGTAGGACACGATTTTGGCCTTAATGTAAAAATGATGTATTTGCACTTATTTTCATTAACTTTTATGCGCTATTCCGCTAGCCATTCTTCAATTAGTTTAAGATGCTGCTGTAACACTTTTGTGGCTGTAATGGGGCATTTATGTCGACTTAGTATAGCAGTATCATACGTAAATGTTGACGTAATTACTTGTAGGAATACCTGCGGTAAACAGTATGTACAATATTGGTCCTGCGGAACACCTGCCGTAATTGGACACTCTTCTGTTATGTATTCATTAACTTTTACAGTGAATCGCCTGTTGGGTAAGGAGGATTTAAGGATATTGTGGAACGTGTTAGGTAAAGATTTTTTAATTTTATGAATGAGACCATCATACCACACTTTGTCAAATGCACATAAAGAAAAACGGTCGAGCAATAATCTCTCATTTCGAAAGCTTTCCTTATTTCATTTGTTATACGATTTACTTGTTCAATTGTGCCGTGTTTTTCCCAAAAACCAAGTTGATGCCATTTTGATGGAGAAAATGAGTAATTTTTGATAGCAGCACTTTTTCTAAAAGTTTTAATAGGCAAGGCAATAGGCTGATTGGTCTATATGGTGACGGCAGGGTTGCGTCTTTACCTGGTTTAGCTATCATAATTATCTAAGACTTTTTCCAGATTTGTGGATAATATCCACAAAGTGACACTGAAAAGCTTTGAAAGAAAAACGAGAGCAATGCTTGGCAATTCTTTTAGCATTTTTGGTGAGATATGATCGTCTCCTGAAGAGAGAGCAGTATGGTTCGGTGACAAAGGTGCGCTACTTGTAGCAGTATTTGGTGGTAATACTGTGCCGAGGTGCCATGCAAAACAAGACACCTTTTCTTTATCGATTTTGCTTTTGTTTTCTGCTCTTGTGTGGCTATATTTGCTGCTGTTGCTAGTATACTGTTAAATACAAGAACTCGTTTTCAGCATCAGTTCCTCTCTCTATTGGCGGATTGGTCTGTATATGACTACTAATGTATTTTTTATATTTAAGCCAGTTAGTTCTTGATGTAGTAAGTCGAAAAGCATGCTCACTTTCAATTGCTTGTTCGTTCAATTTAATGACTATTGAGGAATGATCAGAAGATAAGTTAGCACAGGTTTCAGCAAATACTAATTTCATATCTACGTTTTTAGTGACTGGTCAGGTAATTTCCTTGAGTCCGTAGGCCACTAAGTTGGTTATCTTGGGGAGATAAAATCGTTGTTTTTTGTACTTATGATCGTATTATACAACTGACGACCTTCTGGGTCAATTGGCCTCGGTCCCCAATCAGTACGCTTCGCATTGTATCACCTCCAGCTAGAAGCTATCTCCTAGTGTCATGAAAAAGTCGCTAAATTGTTTTTCTGTTATTACGAAAAGTGGCGGACAGTAAATCGCAGCAAAAGTAATGTCAACCCCCCCCCCCCTACTTTTAAGGGTGATCGAAGTTGACTGCAACCAATTTGTTGAAAAGGAATTAAGAAAGTTGTGCTTTAAACGGTTCATTATGAGTATAGCTGTGCCACCATGTGCTTTGCCATCTGGGTGATTAGTGTTGTACTGCTTAAACCCAGGGATATACAAATTATACTTCTCGGTGAAAAGTGTTTCAGATATAAGCACAGCATCATTTTCGTGAGTATGTAAAAATAATTTGAGTGATAATTTATGCTGGTTTACACCAATAGCATGCCATAAGCAAATCTTGACTTCACTCATTTTTTGGTCAACAAGGTTTGGAGCCTTTGGTTTTGCGCCTTTACTACGTTGGCATAGGACATTTGACGATTGAGCATTTGGTAGAATGGTGAAGATCACCACATGCTACGCAAACGGTACGTAAAGTACAATAAGATTTTTTGTGACCAAATTTCTGACAGTTTGTGCATTGCACGGGACCATTACGCTTAAGCGCTTCTTCCACCGTGATTCTTCGGTGATAAATTGGATGGGTTTCGTTTTTCTCAAGTTGAGCTAAGCTTGGCGATAAGACCACTTTAAACATAGGCTGCGGCACTTTATTTCTGTTAATTATGTCAACGCCCGCCCTAATTTCAAACCCTTGCTCCTCTAGAGCTTCTTTTATTTCACTTGAGTCAACAGTCGCTTCAATTCCCTTAATTACAACAATCAGGCCTTTCGCACTCTTTAACTGGTAAGAGTAATAATTCTTGTTGTTTGCAGAAAGAAACACAACGACTTCACGAAAGTCTTTTTCACTGTGCACTTGTATTTTTGTCTCGTCTATGTTTCCTTTTTTAATAGGTATAATGTAAAAATTGTTGGTACCTATTATCTTGGCTATGTTCGTAGAGCTGCGCTCCCACAAGTAGATTGGTGGAGGTTTAGTATTGACGACTGTGGAAACACCCTTTGGGTCTGTTATAGGCTCTTCCTTATTTAACGTGGCAAATCTGTTCCCTTTTAGTGCATTACCATCAGCAAACGATATTATACTTCTTAGCATTAATCACTTTTTTGGGAGGACTAGATTTCCTCTTTTTGTTGACCACATTTAGGTATGTAGCGATCAATGCCTGTCTCCACTACCGACCCTTTTTTTATTTTTGCTGTCTCACCTTGCTCAGTGTTAGTCGCCCGCACTGGAGTTGCTGCTGCTGCTGCGCTGCTTGACTGCATAGCTGTTTGTTTTTCTGGTATTGCTGGGGAACTTACACATGTTGGGAAGAGAATTTTTTCACTCTTTGCTTTTTCTGTTGTTGCTAAGATCTGCGTTGGTGCCTTTAGAGTTGAACTGCTTGCCTTTGCACTGATGTTAGGTGGTGATTTACTCGCAACAACAGTGAAACAGGCATTTCTCTGCCGTCGCGACTAAATGTCGTCGTTCTTTCTGATTTGAGCGTTGATCACTCATTACATCGCCGGTTCACTTTTCACTTCTCGTACGTCCGTACACGTCCGTACACTCTGTGAACTTTCTAATGCAAGTGATCCACTTTTCATCATCAGCCACACCCCGTTTAAAATGGGGCGATTTTGTTATGTGGTACAATACATCGAGTTTTATTGGTTACACTTTTAAGTGATTCGAAACTATTTTTTTATTTTTATTGTTTAGCTCATTGGCAATATAAACAAAGCTCACTGACGGTCGGACTCGACGATTTCCATTATTTTATCGACATTTTAAACAATTGGCCTTTTACATCAAAATTATCGGAAGGAAGTCGATGAAACAAAAACTGTGCATGATTTGCTGTTACAGTGTGAATATTTTCTCTTTGACGCTACTGATCAACACTTTTCCTGTTATTTTAGTACAGTGTGAATATTTTCTCTTTGACGCTACTGATCAACACTTTTCCTGTTATTTTAGTACAAAATAATCAAATCACACATATCACTAAAAATAATGGATTACTTTTACTAGGCCGATAGAAACCGAAGTTGAATTTTTAGGATATGCTTTGGAAAGATAAAAATAAATAAATAAATAATAAATATCAGTACTGAAGTGATACTTTGCTTCCGCCAGCGCAAAGAAATTCACGGGAAGATCTTCTTTGCCTTGTTTGAATAATGCATAATATACCAATACCATATTCAAATATTTAAATAAGTGGTAGTTACGCAGAATTGTCAGCATATGCAAAATTGGGTACAGTAGCATTAGCAGTAGCAGTAGAATTAGAAAGAAAGATCGTTGGAGCAAGAGCGCCTTAACTTTAGTCTTTCCAGAATAGCTCCAGACCTTTGTTTATGAAAATGATGCTGATTTATTGTTATTGTTTGTAATTGCTGCATTTGTACTTACTTGATATTGTCTGAGCATTTATTTACGAAAGATTATTAGGAATAACTCATTTTGCTTTGCTTTTTTCTTAAATATATCACAAATGAACCTTTTAAACTTTTGACAGCTAACACCAGTGTTGTAAAGTTAATTCAAATTATAGGTCTGCTGCGCGTTCTTTGGCAGGTAGCAAAAGAAAAGGCTTTATATATGTTTACAAAGATGCTTTCTAACTAAAATTTATAATATTATAGTTTATTGATAGATGTTCTATTTTGGGTATTATATAATTTGAGAGAGTTTATGTTTATATGTTAATTTTATTTTAAGTCTCGCCGATTAGTTGATTAGAAATCTCATCCTTTGCTTGCCGTGCACTGCTCTACCTTTATACAAAAGATTTTAATGGAATATCTTCTTCAGTGTGTTCTTCATAGCCGTTTTGTCTGGGTTTTCGCTTCCTTCATCTTCATACTTCTGCAAACAGAGCGTCCAGCTTTTTCTCCATTGGCCTGGTGTTCTAGTGAAATCGTTCACCTTGTTTGACCGATACTTATGAAAACTGTTACCAAAAGGCATCAATGTGACTTTGAAGAAAACATAGTTTCAATGTCATTGATGCACCGACTTTTTCGTAGAAATAAAATACAGTTACTTGATTCTTCCCTAAAACATTAAAAACAAATGTATAGCACTACGATTAGAGCGAAGTGAAGTAATGTAGTTATGAATATACCTAAATACACTATTTAATGTACCATCTTTAAATTTATTTTTACTGAGCTTTGGAAAGATGGTCTCTAAATAACTCATGATGAATTACCACGAATTTTCCACAGATTCCCAGTGTTTACGCGAGGTACCTTCCTCGAAATCTTTTAAAACAAAAAGTCACTCGCGTATACAATTTAAAGTGTACACACGTTTTTATTTAATTGGTTATTACAATTTATAAAAAATTTAATGTTATGCCCCATACACAGGCAAAGTCACCTTTTTCATAAATGTTTATTTTTATTTGTATATTACATATATTGGGTTGTCCCAAAAGAAACCGGCGATTTTTTAAAAGAAAGTAAATACATTTTTTTTTTAATTTTCTAACTTTAATCAATTATGTAAATTCTATTTTGTTAGATAACCTTTCGCCATCTTTCCAGCAATATCATTATTCCACGCTCACAGAACTTCTTGCCTTTATCTGCAAAAAACTGAACCAAGTGCGATATTATAACCTCGCCATTTTCAAAAGTTTTATCATTTAATGAGTTTTGCAAAGATCGAAACAAATGGTAGTCTGACGGTGCAAGGTCAGGGATATAGGGCGGATGCATCAACAGTTCCCAGCGAAGCTCTCTCAGTTTTTGGCGATGACCAAAGATGAGTGGGGTCCATAGCATTGTCCTGGTGGAATATGACACCTTTAAGATTGACCTATTACATCCGAATTAATTGTTTGATTCCTTGGAAGCAGCTCAAAATGTACCACACCTTTCCAGTCTTAAATGACATCATAATCTTTTTTTTGGTTAATATCAGTATTTGAAGTGGTTTGTGATGTTTCATCATGCTTGGGCCATGATCGTTTTTGATTGACGTTGTTGTAAACAATACATTTTTCATCTCCAGTTATTATTTGCTTCAAATACGGATGATATTCATTGCATTTAAGAGGCATAAATGAATTTCTTTGAAATCAAATATCAAGTTTTTTTACCAGACCAAGACGTCGTATATGATTAGGAACGGTTGATTTTGGTATACTTAATTTCTCTCCAATCTCACGCTTAGTTACATGACGATCCGATTCGATTAAAGCCTTGATATCGTCATCATCAACTTCACTTGGCTGACCTGAACGTGGCTTATCTTTGAGTGAGAAATCTCCCGAACGGAATTTGACAAACCAACTTCTACACTGTGTTTCTTTTAAGGCCTTATCACCGTACAAGTTATGCAACTTTTGAGCAACCTGCGCTGCATTATTTCCTTAAAGGAAATAATAAAGTAAAATGTGACGAAAATGTTATTTTGTGTGTTCCATATTAAAATTGACGCCAAACAAACAAGTATAAACAAAATTACGTGTACTTTTTTTATCAAACTAAAAGTGACAGCTTATAACTGTCAAATGAAAAAATACTGTTAAATAGTTACAAGCTGTTCAAAAAAATTATCAATACCGTCTGTATGGATAATCGCCGGTTTCTTTTTGAGGCAACTCAATATATTTTATGATATTTAATTTTAAATACTTTCACCCCGAGTGCGCTTGCTGATATGTTGATGTAAAATCTCGTCGATTTTTGGTTTTCCACTGCAGCAAGCGCATTAGGGTGCACCCAAAAGATATGGTGGCTAACATTGTTTTAAGCACACGCGTAAACACCCAGATTCATTGGCAGTGTCAACGGTATAAAATTTCGGAATTGCCTTACCATGGGTAAATTTTTTAGCCACTAACCCGCAGGGGTAGTGAAAATAGTAGTTTGTCACAGTTGTAATTGTCGGCCGAGCTCCTCCTCCAATTTGTGGTTTTGTGTCTTGATGTTTCTCCAACAAATGGAATTCGGCTGAATAATCGTTTCTAACCCCTGAAAAGCACCAATTATATATACATGAGTTTTAAAATAAGTTTTCGTATATAGTAAAGCGGATTGCTATTTATTGAGTAATAAATAAACGTTAATTAAGAAATTGTACAATAATGTGGAGACTTTTATTTAGCAATCTAGTGATCGAACTCTAAGAATTTGAGTCGTAATTATAGAAAATGGTTCTAGTATTGAGAAAATGTATGTAATGAAACTAAAAGCCTAAAAACAATTTTAAAGTACGATAACTAAAATATTCATTGATTATTTCGAAAAATATTGAAATTACTTTGCGCCATTTTTCAAGCGTTCACAAAATGCTAGTGATAAAAGGATTCCCATTATCTGCCCTTACTGCGGAGAAGTTGTAGGCAATGCAACGCAAAAATTTTACAATAATCCATATATGTATGTAAAGATGTAAGATATATGTGATACACATGTATAGAGGTGATCTTGGGATAGCTGGGAAGTTCTTTGTGACTATATAACGGTGTCAATAGAACAGAGTTTTGCTCATGCACTCATGCACACTGCAACGCTGAAACGTAAACTTCCTCCGATTGTCATGCATCAAAAAAATGCACATTTTCAAGTCGAACTTTGATCAGTTTCCGAAAAAAAAGTATGGAAAGGACAATCTGATGATAAATGGTACAACTGTCTCATTTTCTAATAATGGTCTGGATTTTCGACAAAACATGGAAAAAATAAGATATGTTAAGAGCACTTTTCAAACACAAGTTATTCCCATCATAAATGAGTAGGTGTAGGTGTTCTTTGCTAAGACAGCCTGCAGGTGGATTGGTATTTGAACCCACATAACCTGATTCAGTTTCACTTAAACAAACATTTCATTTTACGGCTTGGGGCTTGCTTGTATGATGACACCTTTTACACCTACTCTAGCGCTACTACCGCCAAAACTTAAATAGTGAAATTAAATAACAGGTCTTTCTCATATTCTCCAGTACTTAGCGGTTATTGCGTTTTAGTTCTTCATTTAGATATAAACGATACTGCCGCCTGGTTGTGTGATGGTCAGAGCTAGTCCCCTGCCATTAAAGCTTGAACTAATCCAGGTTATATGATGGGAATTAGCATCCAACAATTCTGGGCATATCGACTATGTGATTGCGACTGGCAGAAAGAGTGATACCATAAAGCTAGCGTAGAATCCCATGTTCAGGGTCAATTCATTCCGTCGAAAGGTCAGCAAATTTTTCATTGTAAACTAGAAATAAGAAAAATGACAATACTATCGTAGTATATATCGATTGCTAACAAGTGCAAGTTAATAAATTTGTGCATATTTCAGCTTTCAGTGTAAGATTGAAAATGCCTTTGAAAAAAAACGCTATTATTCATCAAAACGACATAAAAGCAAAGATAGCGAAAATCGTCACAGATGCTACTATTCGAGATGTTCTCCAAATTTCCATCGATGTTATTAACGACAGCTGTCTGAAGAAAACATTTTCAATACTTATCAGCAATTGTGGGGCGCCATGCACAGCTGCCAAATCAAAAGTTATGAAAACTTTATCACCGAATATTGGGAACACTATTACCTTTTTGTTGCCACTAATGCCAGAAGATACACATAAAGGCGGAAAGTTCGAATGTGATGGTAAAATCATTATCTTTTAAACACTGTTAATATATAATATGATAAGGACATATTTATTAATTAATTTATTTATTTCACCGAGTTTGGTATTAATTCTATTTACTAAAAATAAAATACAATACAGAAATAACATCTGAATTATGACATTAAAACTGTCCTTTTCTCTTAAATTATGAAAATAACGTTCAGAGTCTGAGGTTTAAAAAAGAAATAGTATTACAAGATTTGAAACATTAAAATGAGCGTGCGAAGTGATTATGCAAAGTACTGTAGGACAAAGTTCTATTGAAAATGATTCCTACATTTCTGGCAGAACACAATATATAAAAGGCATACATACGTGTAGGTGTAGACATTTTATATTCTATGTTATACTCTTTATTCTTATTTCAATTTAATTTAGGTATGTATATGTATATATATATATGTATGTATATATGTATATACCTAAATTGTATGTACGTATATATATATATATATATATATATGTATACTATATAGCTGGCTCTTTCTGGCATGCGTCTTAATGTTTTTATATGCATTTTAGTTTTTTAAAATCATTCACAATTTCAATATTTCAATTAAATTGTCGTAAATAGTTATATGTCGGGAAAACAAGCAGATTAAAAAAACTTAACTGGTATTCAAAAGCTTTGGCCTCATCCAGAATGATCAATTTTCATTCGGGACATCCATGGAATCAAAAGAAAAACGCTGCCATGAACATAATTGAAAAAATTTACAAACCGAAAACAGGAAAACAAATTAAAAACATACTATACGAAAACGGACACCCTCCTCTAACAGAAAGGCTTATAACAGCATCAGTTAACAAAATAGAAGGCACTAACAGGGAAATATATAAACAACAGTAATTTTTGCTCATCGACTACATCGCACACTCAACACTGTCTTTATCAAAAACCAGAGACCAAGTAGTAAAGGAACAACCACACAATGTTTTATATAAAATAAAATGCTAAGGTAAAAATATAGCCCAGCAGGACGTAGAAACCAGCGAATAAGAAAATAAAACTTCGAGCAACGAGAAGGTTCAATTGCGGACCAACGTGGAAACTGTGAAATGAGCCAAAACGCTATGAGTATTTTTTTCACAGGAATTAACAGAGTTTTCTATTAGCGTTTAACATTGGTGAGCATAGTTGTAATAAATACGCTCTAAAATGTAATTCTCCGTCTCGAAATAACATTATTGTATGTTATGTTAATCTTAGATAGTGTACATACATACACGCATATGCAAACAAATTCAAACTGATTATTTTTATGTAAAAATACTTCACCTACACTATCCCTCTAAACGCTTCTCACAACCAAAAGCATGAAATTCTAATAAAATACAACAATAACATTTTCATTATTAAATTTATCGCAGACATGCCCCTGCATAACCGTGCCTACAATCTCTTGACAAAATTAAAAAAATCTAAAAAAAAACGCATGACAATTCAAAAAATCAAAAAACAAAAATGGTCGTAACACATGAAGAAACAACAAAATACATTTGCCTGCAACTTTCTCTTCAATCTGCAAAAATCACATGGCATCTACAAGCATTGATTCAAATTCTAACTAACAAAAATTCAAATATTAAAATTCGTCTACTAAAATGAAAAAATCGGCATTCTGTTACTAAATATTTTGCTCGCCTATTAGCTCATAGGCCAGTAAGTTTCCTTGCCTTCCTGCAAGCGCCTTGTCCTCAAGCTGAGTTGTGGCGAGGTTGATGAAATTCTTAAATTCTAAAATTTTAGAATACTTTTTATTTTGTTCTGGAAAGAAATTTGGCAAGCGAAGAAATATATGGCCATACCATAGACAATTCCAGTTCAAGCCAGAAAATTGTAATATTTTTCGTATTTTGGTGTAAGTATTCAGGTACAGTGAGCTTTGTGTACCACCAAAATACTTCTATCACAAATTAACTATCTCATGAACATCTAGTGAAGTGAGTCTTATAAAACCAATTCCGAAATAGCCCAGTTGTTAGCATTGCATACTGCCATTCGAATATCCAGGGTTCGAGTTCTGGTTCAACTAACATCCTTATAAAAATGCATGGGTCTACTACGGAAGCGACTTAGAATAAATTGTAGGTTTTTCCCTATACTGGAAAATCTGGACGCATACCATAAATTGGAGAAGATCATCCGAAAATCGCTTCTGAGAAATCTTTGATTGTATTAAATTATTAGAATTTTAAGATTTTATTCTAATATTTTTCATAGTTAAAATACATATTGAAGCAAGCTGATAAAACCTATCTTAACTAAAATGAACAATATGTATATAAGCAACTTGAAATGTATTTGTAATAGATTTAACAATGTTACCTTAAGAATACGACTCTGTGGGGATTCCTAAAAATTAATGTTTATGCAAATCTTTGTAAAAGCCCCACGGCAACACCGTATGCTTCGTAGCAGCAGTGTCAGATCGGGGAACTTTCAACAAAATGCACCAGTACCACTATGTCAATAAAAAAATCCATTGTTTTCGTTTCAAAAGAAACTTGCTTCAGCAGTAAATATTAAAGATATTATTGTAATTTTATCCTTAAAATAAATATAATTAAATGTACGACTGTTTCTCAATGAAATATTTTAGTGAAATTGTATTTAAAGATGTCGTTGTTTGTAACAAAATACCCAAAATATACCTAAAAACCCAAAGAAGTCATTTTTCTATCACAGTGGCACTGTTCAGAAATGTTATAAAAAATGCGGGTTTTTGAGCGCTCTCACGAAATAAAGAGTTTCGTATCTAGTCACCTTTGACGAAGTACACGTAGACGTGTGTGCACAATATTGCTTTGGTCAACACAATACTTAGTTGGTACTAATTTACGAAAGTACATTAAATAAAGAGTTTGGGATTGGCGTTTAATTTGAGTTAGAGTAATTCATTAATTTAGTTAATTGCGCGCACAATATTACTTTGAGCAGTAGTTTGCCTAGATGAATTATTGTATAACCTATGGCCATTCTCCAATTCCGTTAATCCTTCAATATTAGTTTTATATTCGTTTGATAATTGTATAGAACCCAGTTCGAATTATCGTGAGTGCGTTTAACAATTGTCGATTTCAATCGTTTTGAATTTGTTCAATTTCAAATTTTTGTATTTTGGTTTGTAGAATAGACGCGTGAGGGGAGATATGCGACTCTCGTTTTTTCCTAATTTTAAATTGCGGCCATTATAATAGTATTGTCATAGCAATGCCTAGTATTTTTTTTTTGGAGGATGAGTACGCTTTTGTTTGTAAAAAAACGTGTTAATTTGAATTCATTTGCGTATACATACATATATGTAAAGGAATGTATGTACATTTGCGTGCCAGGATGAATTTTGATCTGCTTACTTTTCTGATATTTACCTCTAAAACTATGTAACTAAATACAGAGAATGCTTATTAATTATAATTGTTTTAAGTTCTCTGATAAATATTTGCTGGAATTTAATGAACGATGCAGATAATACTTATTACTTTTAATTCATCATAATCATCACTAATCGTTAAAAAATATATACAGTGATGAACTAAGAACTAAGAACAGTAAGATAGTTCACCTTTAGCACTTTTTTTGACCACTTATGAAAACATTTTTAATTCTGAAAAAAAAATGCTAGACAGAGGGACAAACTTAACTATTTTCACTTCAATTCATTTGATTATCTTTTATGTTAAATTAATACCAATTATAAATTAAAAAAGTGCTATTTTTCAACAACCAAACAAAAGTATTGGCGCACTTAAATTTCACTGGGCTATTTCGCTTAAACTTTATTGATCTAGCAACTTTTTTTCAAAAGTTTTCAATTATAGTGTACTTTGCGTAATTTTCAGAAAAATTAGTGGCAAATAAGTGAAACTAACATATCTCAGCGGAAAATAATTTTATATTTGCATATCAGGGCAAATCATATACAGAAATTGCTGAAATGATGACCAGAAGCCGCTACACCATAAGAAGTATTGTGAAACGATTTGAGGGGGTTTCATCTTTACAAAACGGTACGTGTTGCGTTGGCAGCGTGAAGAGTTGGGAAAGGATATTCATACGATAACGGTCCGGAGAGCACTGCATAAAGCTAACTTTAATTCTCCTGTAGCTAGACGCAAACCTCTAATTTCAAAATTGAACCAAAAGAAACCTTTAGCCTATGCTAAGGAGTACCTAAGCAAACCAATTTACTTTTGGGACAATATACTCTTCTCGGATGAAAGTAAATTCAATATCTTTCAATCTGATTGCCGTCAAACTGTGTGGAGAAAACCTAACACTGAACTTCAAAAAGAGAACCTTTCTGCGACTATAAAACATGGTGGTGGAGGAGTCATTGTAAGGAGCTGCATGTCCGCTGCAAGTGTGGGCGAGCTGGAATTCATTGACAGCATTGTAAACAAAAAATACTATATGAAAATTCTTAAGGGGAATGTCAAAAAAGTGCCGAAAAACTTAAATTGCCAGAGCTATTTACATTTCAGCACGACAATGATGCGAAGCATACTGCTCATGATGTACGTATGTGGCCTGCATACCACAATCCGCCCCAACCGCCTGATCTAAACCCAATTGAACATTTGTGGGAAGAGCTGGATAGTCGCGTTAAAAAGCGCGCTGTATCAACAAAAGAAGAGTTGAAGCTGGCACTGGTGGAGGAATGGCAGAATGTCGGGGCAGAAACCAAACAGAAATTGGTCTCATCGATGCAAGAGCGTTTGGAAGCTGTCACCAAACATAAAGGCTTGGGTGCAAAATATTAATTTCGTTAATATTTTACCATTTTATTATAATTTAGGTGAAAATTAGTACTTTTTTCATTTATAATTAGTATTAATTTAATATTAAAGATAATAAAATGAATTGAAGTGAAAATGTGTCCCTCTGTGTAGCATTTTTTTTCCGGAATTAAAAATATTGTCCTAAGTGGTCAATACTTTAGTTCATCACTGTATTTATTATTTTTGGTGCTGCATATACATACCTACATATGTAGATGGGAGGATGTGCATTACGACCGTTGGTTTCTTTTGTTCTTTTATTTTTATAACATTACATCGCTCAGCCCTAAGTCTTTCAGGAGCCCAAACAGGCTTGTACGATCTAATGTGATTTTGTCGCTGATGTCTTATGTACAAATGTATATAAATATGTATGAATGTATGAATGTATGACGAATAATACCATAAAATCCTTCTAAAATATCGTGAATATATCCCAAAAATTGCAAATAGAAGTTTGAACAACCGTTTTCATAAACAAAAAATGTAGTAAGATACAAAAAAATATATTATGAAATTTTTTATGCGTGCTCTGTTATTAATTTTGAAAGGTAAAAGTATACATGCTCTCCTAGAAACTTCACGTGTAAAAAAGAAATAGAAGTTCATTTATACTAGCATGCATACATAGCTGCAATTTACATTGATGTCGTATGCATACAATTTCTAGGAGGCAGAAAAGAAAGCAAAATTTTTGCTTTTATTTAAACGGCCGATATACTACATCATGAATAAATAAATTCTTTTATTTACTAAAATTCCTGGGCTGCGAAACATATGAAACTTTCAATGCCACAACGGCCTTGGACAACATCAAATCGCGATTGACCAAATCTTTAGCTAGAAGACGCTTTGGCACTAGAAGGTTAACAAAGAAAAGCCAGATAAATTAACTTTAAATTCAATTTAAAAAAACTTCGTGACTAGCTGTTGAATCGTTAACCCCCTCATTCCCTGAACAACATGCCGCAAAATACCATGATCGTCTACAAGGACATTCAAACGAGCTGGTCGCTAATCTAATGACAGCAACGCAAATTTAAATTTTTATAGAATTATTTATTATATGAATATATATTGTCGAAGTTCTACCATGCCATCTGTCCTTTGGGTTTTCCGAATGCTCAGTATCAGATACATCTCTTCGAATACCACTGAATCTAAAATCTGTATTTAGTCAGAGTGTAGATCTATACACCGTATCTTGTGGTTTTGCATCTTGATGTTTTTCCAACAAATCGAGGGACCTACAGTTTATACTCAGCCGCCTCCGAACGGCTGATGGTTTTTCTTTACGAGAAGGCTTTTCATGTCCGAAATACACTCGGAGGGGTGGACATTCGCAATTAGACAATTTAACTTAATTTTTTATTTCAATTAATTTTCTATAACTTTTGGATGTTGGTCGTAAAAGGATTTGAACCCGGGCCTTCCAAATGTCAGTACGCAATGCTAACCACTCGGCTACCGCGACCGCTTTAGCACTGCATAAACAGTTCTAACTGGAGAGATACTTATAGACCGGTTATAGTAGGAAATTATCTTCTGTTGCCTATCACTTAGCTGTGAAAGAACGCCTCACAAGTCATATGCATTGGTATAGGCGTAGTGCATAGCCGTTCCTTTAGAACTTGGAAGGCCTTGTTCTACTCGAAATCTTAATTTTTCTTAGAGAGCTTTTGGAGGCAATTAACAATGGTGGACTGGCCAATTCTTCAATATTTCTCTTTTTTACTTTACAGTGCTGACGTTGCATGATGACAATTTTCCTCCTTCTTGACTAATAAGGACTTTTTAGAGCTTAGTTTGAGACCAGCGCCAGCTATCCTCTGAAAAACTTTTTCCAAATTGCCCAGGTATTTTTTAAAGCTTTTACACAATACGATCATGTCGTAACCAAAGATGTTTTCTATGTAGTCTCTTTCAAAACGGGCAGGATTGTTGCTTTATACAATGGGCACCACCGATTATTGCCAATTACCTTTTAAAGGACTGAAAGCTGTATTCTCTTTATCTACTTCGCTCACTATCATTTGCCAATAACCGCCCTTAAGGTCGAGTTTTTGGAACCATTCTGTACTAATCAATGATACTAGGGTGTCATCGACCCTGGACAACATCTTTCTTCTTTATTAGTACCCCCGGCGAACTTCATGGACTCGATAACACCACTTTCATTCATTTTTTTATTATTTGGTTTATATGTTTAGGTTGCCTAGTGCAACACAAAGAGGAGCTTATTCGTTCCAGCGTCACCAGCACCAAAGTAGTGTTTGTCCTAACTGGTTTGTTGCCTTCCTTGTTGAATATGATGGGATATTTGCGGAGAAGTTGCTTGACCTTGTGCTGGGTTTTGCATTCCAATCCTTCCGCACATGTATTTCTGCTTTTCTCCATGTCCTTCTTGTCAACGGAATCGCATTCAATTTAATCTCTACAGTTGATGATGGCGTCCACCTCTTGACGTTGCCCCAAAACAGTTCCCCTTCTAAGTTTTATTGGATATTTTAATTTATTTAATACTCGTACTGGAATGCGTTTATTATTTAGCCAGGATTTTACCAATATGTAGGTTCGGTGTAGAATTTTTTGCTGATTCAACAACCCATAATTTGACTGTCCCTCAATCCCATCACATTTTGCACAAATAATTGCTTCTGATTTTGGACAGCTAAGAGACTCCAGCTGGCTTCTGGGTATTTCACAATACTGTTTACTTCGCTATTATGAACTTGTGTAACACCGCCACATTCTCTATTGCTTCTTTACATGCTATATACTTCTACAATTTGAGTGTCCTCATCAGTTGCCATCCTCTAATCTTGCTCCAGGTAATGGCTTCAGGAGTGCGATGTACCTGAATCCACACAATTAGTTTTCGCTTATATCCATCCATATATCCACTGATAGTAACGTTGCTCGCTTTTCTATCAATTTGGAAGACGGAGATTGTTTAATGATTAAATGGTTGATAGTTCCTCCTTCTCAGCCTTGTTATTTCTCTACTCTTCTTGTCTGATGGAGCCCGTTTTGTGTTCGCGTGCGAAGTACATACATGCGAGAGGTTCATGCGACAGCAGCTCACACTATTTTACTCCTTGTTCAGTAAGTACGTCCACAACGCGAACCTTTTGGTAGGACACTACCATTTACCCCTGTTGTGTAGTTCTTGTAGGTATTGAGTCTTTTACCGAAAACTAAATTGATGATGAAGAACTTTGAGTTTCTGTCATTCTGTCGTCGTAAGTTCCTCATAGCTAAACTAATTATTACTTTACTGGTGTAGATATCGCTCACGCGATTTTTAGATGTGGATTGCAGCTGCCTTGAGGAATGAGTCGATCTCTCGTTGGAGTGTGGGTTGAGTTCCGATGAAGGTTTTCCCATTGTCGGCCATAACCTTATGGTTATGGCGACGCCCAACAAATCTAGCGAAAGCTGCTTGGAATATTTCCGTGGTGAAGTCAGAGCATACTTGGAACCGTAGAGCTTTATTGGAGAAGCATGCATCATACAAACGCATGTCTTTGTATATGACAGTTTAATTAAAATGAACCACAGTAGTGCTGTACGTTTGGCATCTCATATTCTGCATGAAAATTGTGCGTATTTTACAACGAAAGATGCACTTTTTCAAGTTAGCTTTGAATTTTGGGATGCACCATTCGTACAATCACCTTATTTCCAGCTGGTAACACAGTGTTATGAAGAAAATTTATTAGAAGGGGGCAAAAATGAGAATCCTCTGGGGTTATAATAACCTGATAATTATAAGCTGTGAGCCTAAGGTAAATAAAACCTTTTCTTGTTCATTGGTTCGAAGTTTTGTGCGTAGTGATCATTTCATAATAATGCTTTCGTTGAGTCAGTATGATGAGTCGAGTCTTTACTTCGTTTATTTCTGCGTGTGCGGACTCGGACTTTGCCGTTTTGTTTTGCTGCCGGATTTGATGACAGCATGATGGGGTAGATAAAATTAGATATACTTCTTATTGTTAATTACTTCAACGGTTGAAGTAGGCTTCATATAGTCCGAAGTCACGTGTTGTACCAAAACTTTGCTATATTTATTGGCAGATCCGGTTTCCGCTGCAGTGTTTTTTCATTGCTAATGTATTGCTGCTGTGTTGCCATTCGGGTGTGATAGCTGTTATATTAGGAAAGTTAGCTTTGAATAGTAATTCAACAATATATTTGCCATCTTCTTTGCGGGTGGATTATTTTTGATAAAGATTTTAGCAAAGTACAGAGTGTGACTAGCTGGAACTTCCTCTTGCTCCCAAAACCTTCTAAACAGGATGATACGCCATGGGCTTATCTGATTTAAAAGAATGGCGCTCTAAATTCAGAATTGGACAGTGACCACAAATTGGCTAATCGTTACATGAGTTATCACATATGTCTACATATATATATATATATATAATTGGCGCTTTGTAACCGCTGAAGCGATTTTCGGCCGAGCTCCTCCTCCAATTTGTGGTTTTGCGTCTTGATGTTTTTCCAACAAATGGAGGGACCTACGGTTTATACTAAGCCGCCTCCGAACGGCTGACGGTTTTTTGACGAGGAGCTTTATTTCATGTCCGAAATACACTCGGAGGTATGGACATTCCCTGCCGAGGGGCGACCGCAATTAGAAAATTTAATTTAATTTTTAATTTAAATTAATTTTCCATAACTTTTGGATGTTGGTGGCACCGGGATATGAACCCGAGTCTTCCGAATGGCAGGACGCAATGCTAACCACTCGGCTACCGCCATACATATATGTATATAGTTTAATGAAATCACGAGGTAGATACAGTATGTCATCCATTTGATAACATACCATTTCCAAATACTATATTTTGTTCTATCTTAGTTAATATAACATAAACTTTTGAATAAGAAAGATGCGTTCACCAAATAGCCCTGTGAAATTTCAGTTATTAAATGCGGAATTGTTGGAAATATGCTCCTACTTTTCAGAGAATATTAAAAATGTAGGCAAAGGCATGTGATCAACAAGTTGACTTTGTAAAATATAGAAGTATTAGTCGATATAATATTGCTCTGCTATTCAAGTTTTTCTTTTTATTCTGAAATTAATAGTGGTGAAATCGTTAGATTCATGTTTTTAGTAAAAGGTGAGTATTTTCTATTTTATTGTCTTCTTAAATTTAGCTTCAGCATAGATGAAAAAACTAAATGTAACAAAAATAGAAGAAATCAAAAAGCTTTTTGATTTTAACACAACAGAAGAAGTTCCAAGACTCGTTGACAACAAGCCTGGACCAATGCCAATTTTGAACGCCATACGGGAAAGACCCATGGTTAGGCAGATAAAGTTTGGTGTGTATGAAAATGCGGGCCAAATCAAGTGTAATCACGATTTTACGGGTGAGTTTGCTCCTGTTGGAGTCCATATCAAGGACTGCTGTTTGGTATCTGGATCGTACTTATAGAACCAAGATTCGTCACCATTAGCGACTTTACTACAGTTGCTAGACTGACCATTTTCGAAGCCTCGAGCAAATACAGCCATGGCATTCAAGCCCAATTCTTTTCTTGTATCAATCGTGGGACCAGAGCAACAGTGACGTTATCAGTGGAAGATTTTGGTCGACCTTCTCGGGCCTCGTCCTCTACGGAAATATCCGATCTGGAATCTTCGGAACCACTTAGAAATAGTCTTTAAAGACAGTGCAATTGTCCATATGCAATTTGGCATTAACTGAATATTTGTATTGGCTGTAAATTACGCCGAAACCCGAAGAGAATCACTTGGTGGTGGATTTCGTCTGACCCATCCTCAGCTATCTTGCGCTTTCTCGTCTCCATTTTAGCTAATCATCCTAAAATTTGAAAGGAAAACTAACAAAGTAATTGCAGAGGATTTGGTATTTTTAGATTTAACAAAAACTGATTGAAAGTCAATAACAGACTGAACTTTTGTGAATCCCCTCGTATAAGGAGTCATAGTCATGTATTTACTCCGCCATCGGGCTGTACTTAGCACTGGGCGGGTTGAATATGATGTAGCCAGTGGGTATGGGAGCTGTTTAAGTTGGATCATATCGCTGGTGATGACGAAGTAATGACTGCCTTGTGCGTGGGGATCTTTTTCTGGTAGAAATCTTGCTGATACAGAGGTTTTTGCTGGTGACGCTGCCTTGATAGATTCAATATTCTTCTTTTAAAACGTGTATACACATACGTATTTATTTTATTATTTGTTGATAAAAATATATTTTCTTTAACTTATTTTGTTATTTGGTTTTAGTGGCAGAACACACGCTCAGACTTTGTAAATTTTTGTAAAATTCTAATCAGGGTGTTCGTTGGGTATCGCTCTTCAGCATACAAATTATGGATTCCACTTAGTGGAATTCGTAAGAGTACAATACTATTGTCGAATGCCATTCTGTCGTTACTACGCAGAGGAGAAATAGTTTGTTTCCCAATTGCGAAAGGTTTGAGAATTAAATATAGCTTCTGCTCAAATATAAACGAGACTTTATCCATAACTCGAGAAGGACAAGACATATGGCCATACTTTTTTTTGCTTAGGTTGGCAGGACTATTATATGTTTGCATGTCAAATTTGAGCGCGATCTGTCACATAGTTTTTTTTTTACGGCACTATAAACAAGTCAACCTCGAGTGTGTTTTTCGAATTTTACTATGGAAATTAACGTTGAGCCAAAGAGTTTGTTTGAAATTTTGTTATTCCAATGGAATAAGTGCGACGGACGCAATGAAAATGTTGCAGAAGGCATATGGGGAGTCTTGCCTATCACGTGCACGTATTTTTGATTGGTATAAGTCGTTCAAGGACGGCCGTACATTGCTGGAGAACTTGCCCCATGATCGTCGTCCAGCAACGTCAATAAACGAAGAAAACGTCGAAAAAGTAAAGAAAATTGTGTTGGAAAATCGTCGTGTGACTGAAAGAGAGATAGCTAGTGAGCTCAACATATCAAATGGATCCGCTCATAGCATTATTCACGATGTTTTGGGCATGAGACGTGTGTCTGCTCGACTTGTTCCAAAATTGTTGCTCATACGCCTCGTCTTGTACGCGATTATTTGACCAAAAACAACGTAAATATTGTTCCGCAAGCACCATATTCACCCGACATGGCATCGTGTGACTTTTTTCTTTTCTCTAAACTCAAATTGCCGCTTCGTGGAAAGCATTTTCAGTCGATTGAAGTCATAAAAGAGAATTCGAATAAGGAACTGAAAGCCATACCTAAAGCGGCCTACCAGAAGTGTTATGAAGATTGGAAATAAATGTGGCATATGTGTATCGCCTTTAAAGGTGACTATTTTGAAGGGGATAAAATAAATATTGAAGAATAATTAACCGTTTTTGTTTTATTGAGCCAGTCTCGTTTATATTTGAGCAGAAGTATATGTACGAGTATGTATGTATTTTCGACGACTATTCTCGTATAACCCTTTCCACTATAAATTAGGTGGTCACTCTTAGTAGCATGACGTTTATCCGCCCAAGAGAGGTGTCCAATTAAGGGGGTGGATAGCTATTTTGGGATTAAAACAATTATTTATTATATTGCTCAAATAAGGATATTTATGTAAAATATTTATTTAAAAACCAGAGTTCTAAACCTAAAAATAGGACTTATTTACAGTAGTAGTTCATATGAAGTCTCTCGCATACATAAATAAGTGGAATAAAAATAAAATAATTGAAAGTGAAAAAACAACTGGTTATTAAATAAATGAATAAATTTTCTTTTTGAGCTTAAGATTTACCGCGCCATCGTTGGTCAAAGATAACACGGTACGAAACTCTTTATGTCGTGAGAGCGCCGAAAAATGTGAATTTTTACAACACTTGCTGGCGATACAACTACGGAGTAGAAAACTTAGACTATAAAATGCACGCTTTTGATCATCAAATTTACTTTGTAAAAAAAAAAAAATTTTTAAATTTAAACTTCGCAAACAATGTTCATATTTACTCTGTAACTAGTGTTTTTGACGTATTAATAATTATTTTCGTGGCTATATAAGTGAGCAAGTTTTATATTATGCTATTTGTATCCTGCAACGCTTCGCTGTCGCACATACTCATTGAATGTATGAAAAATTAATCATGGGATATCTTTTTATCATAACTTTATTTACTCAAGACTTGTGGGAATACAACATTTTTGGTTTAACCCTTGACAATTGTCCACTTCCTGGAGAGAGGAATAGCCTGACTATTTGAATAGGCGAGTCACCAGTTCACTTACGGGAAAGAAGAGTAGATCGACTTATTTAATAGGTCGGTTCCTGGTCCACTTCACGGAGAGAAGTGCAATCTTCCTGTTAATCTAAGCAAAATACCAAATTTCAAGAAGTGAAGTCTTCCTGCTAATCTAAACAAAATACCACCCATGTACCGAGTTTCAAGTAAATCGAACCATAAGTAAGATTCTTTTGAATAGGTCAGTCCCTGGTCCGCTTTCCGGAGAAAACAACAGAAAGACTCTTCTTTTCTCTGGGAAGTGAACCAGGCACTGGCTAATTTAAGCAACCGATTTTTAAGTAAATCGAACGATAAATAAACTTTTTCGGAATAGGTCAGTTCCTGATCCACTTCCCGGAGAGAAGAAGAGGCCCTGTTAATTTAAGCAAAAAGCTACCTATCCACCGAATTTTAAGTAAATCTAAACTATATAAAAGACTTTCGAATAGAACAGTCCCCGGTCCACTTTTTTTCGTGAAACCCTTAGCAGGTATCATAAAGGCAATCTGACGAAATATCAAGTCATTCGGTAGCTAACTTTTGGAGAACACCCGTTCAGCGGCGACATAAGAGTTTGTTTCGAATAGGACAGTACCCGGTTCTTTTCCGAAATTTTTTTCCATGCAAACCTTTCCAGGTATCAAAGAAACAATCTGATGAAATTTCAAGACATTCGGTCGGTAACTTTTGGAGAGATTTTTGGAAATTAGATTTTTATACATGTACCTATAAGATTATCCTTGTAAGTGCGTTTGAGTTATTTCTAACATACCTACATACATTTTGTTTATTCGGGAAGTCCCGTTTTTCATTTCGTGAATATAAATTCACGATACCACTTCGACGTTTTTTAAGTTTAGGTATCCGACGAACATTTCATCAACTTTTTTACTTTTGTCTGCTTAGAGGGAGTTCGCGTCCGCATAAAGGTTTTGGTTGGATTTGTTATGAAAAAGTAATATTTTTGCTCGTTGTTGAGAGATTCGCTAAGTACAGGTTTTGTTACATTACAGCAAATAGTTGTCCTCGTCCGACAAAGGAGCATAAAAAATTGTTCATTAGGAGAGGTTTCTTTGTATATACATAAGTATACAATATAATTGTGAGACAATTATACAACTTGATAACTTATTTACATATAAATATATAGATTTCATAAATAATTGCACCTTCCTTGCATATGAATCGTATACTCCGATGAAAACACACAAAAAGCATGACGACTGACGCAAACGATTAAAAGATCACGATATGAGGGTATGCACTTTGAATGTCTGGTCCCTTAATTGGGAAGGTGTCGCCGTCCAGCTAGTTGATGTATTCGTAAGAATCGACGGGAAATAAGTAGGTCCTTCTGACATTTAAGGAACGCAAATTCGGCGTCGGATTTGTGGTGGGAGAGCGGCAACGTCGCCTAGTACTGGCATTCACTCTGGTGGATGAACGTCTTGTCACAACCCGCATCAAAACGAAATTATTCAATACCTCGGTGATTTGCGGCTAGAGCGTACTGACGATTGCTGTCTCCGTCACGATTACGGACTTTCACGCCAGGGTGGACAAAGGAGGTACCTTCGGCACAACTGGCGGAAAATTCAGACTCCATGACGAAACATCCACAAATGGGTTAAGGCTGTGAGACTTCACTGGCCCCGAATTATAAATATTTATCGGTGAAACAGAATTCCAGCCCAGGAAAATTCACCAAGCTACCTGGCTGTCTCCAGATCGAAAAACTCATAATCATGTCGATCGACACGAAGATCCCATCCTTAGTGCCTGTATTTCAGATGATGATGGAAAAGGCGTTTAATTATCCTACAAACGATATTCAAACATGACGGAGATGAGCTGGGAAAATAAGTTCGGACTAAAGCATGCTCCACAATTGGATTCTCACTGTGCTCTGTTCAATGCATAAAAAGGGGTCCTCACGGTCTGTGCCAATTATGAGGTATTTATAATCGTGCGTATTGTGTGAAAGACTAAAGCCCAACATCACCAAACTGATTTGACCTTAAAAGTGTGGCTTCAGACCTGGTAAATCAACCAGTGACCTTTACCATTCGCCAAATCTTGACATAACAAATTGATGCTAGAGGTATGAGAGCTGCTGTCTTATGGCGATTATGCCGTCAGTTTTGCTTTTTCCAGCTTCTCCTGTCATTAAATAAACAGACATCGCATTCGCGACTTGGATCCCACGTCACTGTTGACAGTTATAACTTCGAGATCGTAGATAATTTCGTCTAAGTAGGGACTAAAATTAACACCAATAATAATGTCAGCCTTGAAATCCTACGCAAAATCACTCTTGCCAACAGGTGCTACTTTGGGCTGAGTAGGCAATTGAAAAGTAAGGTCTACTCTCGGCGAATAAAATCCAAACTCTACAAGGCCATCATCATTACCGTTCTACTATAATAGTGGCAAGGTCGTGATGTCCGAATGGATGAAAGCGCTCCACCTATAAAAGTGTTCCATGTAAAGCCCGCTGGTGGAAGCAGAGGAAGAGGAAACCCCACTCGCATTTGGTAATTCCAACTGGCATCAAACAGCGAAAAGATAGAATCAATGGGGCGCTACTCTTCAATGGACTATAATAGCTGCCTTCGGTAATAAAGTAGAGGAAAGCGGTTGAACGAAGCTCATTTAATCACGTGGAGGTATCAGGACTAATATTACCACATGCCAGCGCAATTGACAAATATATGGAATTAAAAATGTTGCGACTGCTGGTGACTGCTGTATTAAACTATTGAGTGGTTTGGGCAAGAGTTTATCCGATCGTAATAGCTGCTGGACTACGAGAAATTTGATGTGTTCATTATTTAGAATCATATGATCACAATACAATGAAATTATGAAGACTGGTTGTCACAGAGCGCAGCGAACATATGTACCTATGCCAGATTTATGCTCTTATTCATATTGTACCAATATTCGTCGAAATCGAAAAGAAATTTGTTGGTTATGAGGATGGAAAGCTATTCAAAATTTGTGTGTAGTTAAATAAATCCGGGTAGATATGAATACAATGATTTAATGGTTACGTTTCAAGAATATTCATTCCACCAGTACGGTAAGTTCTCGACTAATGCCATCCTACAAAGTGCACAGCAAGTTATTGAAGCATCAAGACTTTTGTCTATTTCGAAATTATAGTGACATCAAATACTCGAAAACTTCCCATGTCTCCACCATTTTTTGGGTAAAAACCTATAAAAAGCAAGCAGACACAGAAGAGGAAATTCAGCCGAGAACCGCGATATTTTAGTAGCACTTCCTATGGTCTCTGCATAAAACATGAGATCTTAAAGTAATATCTGGCATAATTTCAAAACTCGGCATATCTTCTATTGGAGGAGGAATTTGCTATTATCATCTTTCTTAGTCATTTAAGATTAAATACCAAATGCATAAGCCTACCTAAGAGACCAAATTTCCCTTTTCTTACTACTGGCAATTTTTCATTTATGATTCTACATTCCAAATGGGATCTCATTTCCTTGGGTAATTTCTTAATTATTCTACAACAATTCCTGCATATTGATATTAGCGGGGTAGCATCTGCTGAACTCACTTCGGTCTTTTAAATCTTAAATGAGTCAGCTGGAAATATTATTACAAATTTGAATATTTTCCCGGAAATGATGACCAATTTCTATTTTTTTAGAAAGTTACGTTGACTGCAGTTGGATATTCATTTGGAAAAAGATTAATTTTTCTCTCTTTTGTCAAATAAACTTCTCGTTTTTCAACCGATTTACTCGATTCTGTCTTTGTTTCACTTGTTTTCTCCTTTTATTTTACCTTAAACGAAATAAAATATAGCATAACGCTATATTTTTTTAGGTACAATGGTGCAATAACACTAATTTACAGTTCTTGTTTCGTTCAAGAGGTTTGACGTATGAACGGCGAATGAAATATTCGATAACAGAACTCCACAAGTAGGTATTGTTAACAAATTGATAAGATACTTTTAAGAATTTAAATTATAATTAAAAAATAAAAAAAAATTCAATATTTCGCATAGAAAACATTTTATATTTATTTAAAAAAACTGTGTGATCGTTGTCAAGTCGTTTTTTAATTTTCAGTGTTGGTGAAGTTTCGAGTATCTGAAACTATCAAACATCATCCTCTAAAGAGAAAAATAGTAGTGAATCAAAATAACAATTTATACAAAAATACCTCCTTGGAAAATTATATAACTGCTGCTTCTCGTAAGATTTCAATCGAAATAGAGAAACGATGTTTTTGCATTTGGGAGTGCTATTGTCATTGCTCAACGAAATTGGAAACACATGTTGATTTTAAGATTTGTCAAAAAATGCGGTATGAAGAAAGAAAAATGGCAGGCATGATTTCAAATAATATATATAATAAAGCACCAGAAGACTTTCCTTACGATACTGATTCAGAAAGAATCAATGGTGATAAGGATGCCATATTTGATTTCACAAAGAATGCTTTTATATTGTTCCTGGTAATGTTATTATTAGGTAAGTTTTATTTACTTGCTCGGAGTGCTTTTGTCAGCTAATTAAAATGTACATAGGTTTTAAAAGTGTTTAGGATTTTAATAATACCATTTCCAAGGTCGTAGAACGCCAGGTTTATAGTAAAGCGAATTGTACTTGTACAAAGTATATCGATTTATAATAACGTTTTTAGAGTTTAAAAAATGTAAAAGCTATTGAAAAGCTTTTTAATGTTGGTATAAATTGAAAATAGTAGGGTGTTAAAGTTGTAGAGTAAAGCGAGTTATTATTTATAAATGTACGCCGATGAAGTAAATTGTAAAACCAATTTGGTGACTTTTATTTAACAATCGGCTGTGCTTTAATTTAATATTCCAATGCTTGTTTCAGCCAAACTAATTGACCAATCCTAATGAAATTTCTAGGAGTTGTTGCTGTTGATCTAATTGATGTTTATTTATTATATTTTGCACATAAATGTTGCTAATTTATAAATAATTCGTTGTTCGTGAAGCCCACTACCACCCTCTATAACTCATTTTTCCCAAAGCCTGGAATATTAAAGGAAAAGCATCCCTAACAATCCAGTGATCGAACTCGAAGGATTTGGGAAATCATAAGATGTATTTAGCGAAATACGTTACAATTGGAGTCAGTGGTGGCATTGTTAAATAAATTCCGGTGGATAAGTATTGAAAATGGTCAAGATTCAGAACTAGAGGATACTACCCATAAAAAGGGAATTGACAATAATATAGTCGTAGCTACAATCATGGCGGCGAGCGGCTATGAAAGCCGAAGGTATAGACTTGAGCCAATACGAATTCCATCGCGAGGACGAGGAGATATCCAAGAGGACTGTAGAGAAAGGATTTGGAGCAGCCACCAACAAAGATTAAGGAAGTACTTCTGGCTCACCTACTAATGTGGACATGCACATCCTATTGGATGCAATATCACAAATAAATACAAGATCAGAATGCCAACATTTAAGCACAACTGCGAGTACAGGATACAAGTAAAACCATTCAGTTTTTTTTTTAAATAAGCCGTTGTTGTTGAGCGAGTAGCTACGACTGATTTACTTATTTCGGTGCCTGCACCTGAATACCTACATTGCCAACACCTCACATGGAATGCTACGTGACCATATTAGCTGAATCGACGATTCCCACGAATTGACTTTTGCTGTTAGAGGTGTCTGCGACACTTGAGACGCACATTGCTGCTGTTGGCATTTACACTTGCAGTTTTTGGAATAGTTGTTGTTGCTGCTCCGCCATGTTAACTATTGTATGTGAACTTACACGAATGTCTGAAGTCTCATCACAGATTTCATCACAAACACAAGAACTGAATACATATACTTATATCTGAAATGTCATCACAGCTTCAATACCAGAATATTGGAAAATCGATTCCGAGATTTGCAGTTTAATCCCGCAACGCACCGAAACTTCATTCT
This sequence comes from Ceratitis rosa, assembly GCA_037013455.1. Classification (NCBI taxonomy): domain Eukaryota; kingdom Metazoa; phylum Arthropoda; class Insecta; order Diptera; family Tephritidae; genus Ceratitis; species Ceratitis rosa. The sequence continues at coordinate 2,510,145 of JAWMAG010000035.1, read as the reverse complement.
TTGACTGTACAATTCCTTTCCAAGTCTTTAAGTTCCAGTTCGAAAAAACGTCTACAAACAACTGGAGTATTGCAGAAATTGTGCACACGATTCCCAATTGTGAGATTAAATTGAGAAACTGGCCCAATTAGGTATTGGAGACGAATCTCGAAGGAGAGTGAGCATCCAGAGGTTTATCGGTGGAGTGAAGACATATAAACCCAGCGGAAGACGTATGCGAATCCAATATAAACATTTGCGAAAACTATCGGCTATTTTCAGACACATGAAACGAAGTCATTCCTAAATACTAACCTACAAAGTGAACCATGTGTAAGGTAGATAGTACCAAAAAATATATTGAAAACGCTGAGATTCCTCAAAGAGCAATTTTGCTGGTCCGAAACCGAAAAAAATTCAGTTTTGGGAAGTGGTTCATTTGTCTTTAAATAGCTAGCCAATAGGGGCGTGTGTCGGTTCTTGCCTTAGCATTCTTCTCAAAAATTGGTAGAAAAGCGAGCTACGTTAGTATTAGGGGATATGAGCAAATACCAACCATGGATACGGCTACATCGCACTCCATCATTTGACTTGCTCACTAAAGAAGTACGGCCAGATTAAGGACGGTATGTTGTAGGAGAAGTAATACGTGAAGCCGTTAAGGAGGCATTAAAATCATGCATAGGAGAACTATGAAGTACAAAAACTTGTAAGAGCCACTTAGTATTGATTACAATGGGTCATACAGTAGTAAGCCAGTAGTCTTAGAACAAAGCGAAAAGATTCCTCCAAAGTCTAAAATAGTTGAATAGGAAAGCAAAAAAACCAGGCAGGACCAATTTTGTGAAGCACTTATAGATATTAGTGACGCCTGGTCGATTCGTCCAGCTCCCCGAAGTGTACCACTTGTCAAGAGAGAAGCTGGGAGCCAAAAAAGGAACACCTGGACATTCACACAAGTTTTCTATGGGAAAGCTGGCTCTGGTCTCAAACTAATTCCTAAAAAGTGCTCGGTATTCAAGAAGGAGGATCAAAGGAAAATATGGAAGCAGTGAATTATTGTCGAAGGCACAAGAGTTACGGAGTTTGTTTGGGTTATCGCCGATTTGTCTCAAATTTCGCCAGCGTTTATAAACAGAGGAGGCCTTCCAAGCTCTGAACGAATGGTTATGCACTGCAACATTCATTCTGGATACGAATGCCATAAGAGTCATACTTTCACAGATTATTGATGGGCGAGAGAAGACAGTTGCTTACTATAGCCGGTCTTTTGGAAAACCGGAGCAGAACAACTTCGTAACCATTTCCTCAAGTAACTGTATTGTACCAGCAAAATTTCCCAGCTACGTTGGATCATGAAGCGCTGAAGTGGGGACTACAGTTCAGTGGAAGAGGATAGCTGGCTCGGTGGGATGAGATACTGCACAGTTATGACTTCGCTATTGAACACCGTCAAGAAAGCTCCTCGAAAATGCTGACGCCATGCCCTGCCAACTATTCGCTTGGAATGTAAACAGTGTTCAAAAGCTGAAGGGAAACCCTGCTCAAAAGCTGAAGGTCAAAAATATATAATGGATGCTGTGACAATTACATCTGCTGAAGATCCCGATTTGGAACTTGTAATGCACGCCTGTAGATAGCCAAGTAATGCACAAATATCAGCAGAACATCCACTTGCAAAGCAATACTGGGCACGATAGAGTAATTTACAGTGGTTGTTTGCATAAAGTAGGGGAAACTCTAAAAGTAGCTCTGAAGGTATACATTCCGACCGTTCTCATAAAATTTCACAATAGGTAACGATACGGATTGCAAAGTGCAAGCTAAGGTGTCGAAATTCAAAAGTCAGGGATTAGAAAACATGTACGTTCTTGTAAATATAAATTTCTTGAGCTAAAGGCTAGTAGTATGCTCAATATTCCAAGCTTAGAAGTTAAAACAGTAGAGGATCTATAATTAGGTGACCGGATACGGCACCTATAAAGCTGCGACCTGAGAATTTATGGAATTTGAATCGGCGGTATTCAAAGAAATTATACTGAATATTCGTAAAACCCAAACGACAGCTCTACATTCCCAATAGATCGCATAGTTCAACCGAGCCCTGGAAGACCACTCAAGGAGGATCATGGGGCAATCGATAGTTACGACACTGCCCACGGCGCCAGTGCGAGCCAGCTCATCCGCCTTTTCATTACCTTCTACATCTGTGTGACCTGGGAACCAAGTGATATTCGCTGTGTTTTCCCCACTATAGGTTGTTACCCTGCAGGGGAAAATACTAGTTGTCAACTAGAATCCAACTAGTTTGAATTTTTACACCAACTAGTTCATCTTCATCCATTTTCCATGTAAGCAACTGGTATTGTTAACACGGCGATGTCCTACGAGCTGAAAATTGTCCTATCATGCATCAGCTTTATACTAGTTTTATACTAGTTCATTTAGGCATGTTGTATTTCTACTTCACCAAAAAAAATAAAAATAAAAAAAAAATTATGGTGCCGGCTGCGAGAATCGAACCGAAACCCTAACGCACCACAGTGAAGACCTCTAATCACTAGGCTATCGTCATATCGTAGAGAGTAACGAAATCTGGGCACTTCAACAGAACTTTTTAGGAAATGAAACCATTCGGCTATCGTGACAATATAACGATCAACCTCATTTTGCGCACTTCAATAGAACAGAGCAGAGAATGGAATTCAGCCGCGGCGTGCCGATATAACAACAACAAACGGTGGTGGAAATTATTATTTCTCCCGTTACTGGTGGACTTCTTTACAAATAACGAACTGGTATGATTATATCTTCAACATACTAGTATTTAACTAGAATTTTTGCATACTAGTTGGTTTTCCCCTGCAGGGTAATTGCCTTTTTGCATATTCTTACGCGGGGGCAGAACTCAGATTTTTCTGGGTTTACTGAAAGCCCTTGTCTCTCAGCCCAATCAGCTGCGATTTCAAGTGCCTTCTCTATTACACGTAATAGCCGGTTGGGATGTTTGCCAGAAGAACAAATGTATACCTATATTTATGTTTTCCGCTGTAAGCAGTTGGAGTAAATAGTTTATCAAAGAACCCCACAAAAGCGGAGCCAAGATATCCCCTTGTGCCCCAGCCCGTCTATTGAATAACATGTGATTTAAACAGGCAAGTAAGTTTTGGTTAGAATTATGAAATTGTACAACAAACTTGTGACTTTCATCACAACTCAGTTATCGAACTCGTGAGATATGAGAAGTCATTTAGGCTTTTTATTTGACGATTTTATAAATATGCACGATACAACTCACTTAAAAATATGGGTGAAGGAGATTATGTGGTCTCCTGTCCTAGTGCTATTAATATTTTTGAAAAACAACTATGATACGTATTATGTTTTCAGGATTGCTCAAAGCCTTGATTGGATGTTCTTGTTCTGCATATGTAGACCGTTGCGGATTTGACTATGCACAACCTGGAAAAGGATATGAAGACTCTTCTGGTTGCCGGAGGTTTATTATAAATGTTTTACTCTTCGTTATTCTTCCCTTTTTTTTCTGGTGTAAATGTTTTACTACCCCAAATTTGGATCCGCTTGCAGCAAGCACAGAGTGGAAATGTGCAAATCTACGTAGTATAACCTCTTCGGAAAACAAATATAATTATCACGAGAAAACCCATTTCGATCCCAAAAAACTCGACGAAGAAGATGACGTTATTTTGACTCAGGTTTGTGTTGAACTTATTTTCACTTTATATACATAATTACAGTTAACATATTTCCCATGAAATTTCCAATTGTCTCTGTACACAATAATTCTAGAACAATTTCAGATATCTTGATAAAACTGATAAAAATATTTCTTCATCAACAAGCGCGGACATAAAACTTCGTAGTTAATTGAGGATGAGACAATATACCTATGTATGCGTTTTGAATACGTTTATTTCAATCGTCAAGATAATTATTTTTAATTTCAAATTTATTACTTTCTTGTTTTTAAACAATTAAGTAATAAAATATGCAAAAATTCTTCCCCCACTCTTCTGACAATTCGTAAGGAATTTAATTTGGAATAATAAGAATTTATATGAGAGTTTTCAGAAGCGTAATTTGTTCTGTATATCTCGCAACAAACGTCTTTTGACGGCTCTTTACCTTTAATCACACTTCAGACCTACTTTGTTACAATATTTCCGTTTGATTTGAAAATGTTCAAATTAGACAACATCAATTATTTTGCCAAAAAAAATTGCAAGCTTGACACCTTCATGTAGGCATCCACGGAGAGTTCTGTCGGCTCATCATTACATATTTCGTTACTACCAAACCCTTAAATGACGAGTGGGTCACTAAACTCCGTAATCCGTTTAATAGTAGTACGCAAATTTTTGTTGGAAGACCTTCCTTTATTACTATTCTTCATTACCGTAACCTTACTAAAAAAGAACTCTAAGAAACTTATCTGTAAGATTCAAAGCTAGACAGCATATTTTATAATTCTTTTTGAACTGCATTTTATTTATTTTTAATTTTATAATATTTATAAAATAGAAAATATTTACAAATATCCATTTTGAATTTATCTAAATGTTTCCTGTATTTATAAATATTTGTATGCCGAATACAATTTTGTTCGAAATAAATGTACGTTCAATTCTTCGTTCAGGCTATATTATATGACACAGGCCACGTTCACGGATGTAGAGTTCACGTATGGTATGTACATACATATGTATGTATGTATGTTGTAATTCGACCTCAGAATTATTGATGCTAATACTCGTAAAGCATGAACAATTATGCTGCTTGGATTTTGACTCTTGACTATTTTTAAGAAATATTGAAACTGAATTTTTGTAGAAAAAATTTTGATACTACCTACATAGTATATCATTCGTGTATCTCAATCTTACTTCCCTTCATTTGTTATTAATTTGTGCGTGCACAATTTTTAAAATCTCTTTTTCGGCTGTTGCAGGGGATATCGTTGAATAGGCTGCAAGGCTTCAAATCTTAACTTAGGTGACCTTTGTGTCCATTTTTACATAAAATGGAATATCTTTTAAATTTTAAAAACAATTTTGTACAAATGTTTTGGTATATTTTTCAAATAGCTTTGTTCCATTTTTTTGTTTACTTTGTTTATATTTTTTATAGTTGTTTTCCCAGATTCGTAATTGAAAAACAACTATTATATTATTTGGTATATATTCGCGGCCGCGGTAGCCGAGTGGTTAGCATTGCGTACTGACATTCGGAAGGCTCCGGTTCAACCAACATCCAAAAGTTAAGGAAAATTAATTTAAATAAAAATTTTAAGTTAAATTTTCTAATTGCGGTCGCCCCTAGGCAGGTATTTCGGACATGAAATAAAGGCCCCTCGCAAAAAACCATCAGCCGTTCGGAGGCGGCTTAGTATAAACTGTAGGTCCCTCCATTTGTTGCAAAAACATCAAGACGCAAAGCCACAAATTGGAGGAGGAGCTCGGCCGAAAATCGCTTCATCGGTTACAAAGCGCCAATTATATATATATATATTCGAAAAATAAACGTTTTTATTTAAGACTTGAAGGCCAAGCCACACGTTGCTGCGGCGTTCTGTATTTTATCCAAATTTTAAACAAAAATCCTTACATAACTTTGGGCGCCTGCAAGAGAAGGACCATGTCTAAGCAGGTGGAGGAGAATGTTGAAATGTATTCAAGTTGAGCACTAGGCTCGTTGCAAAAAAATGCTCTTAGCCCAATGTCATAGGAGGCATCAGACGTTGCGCAGACACCAATAGCTTACTCAGCAAGGGAACAAGGAGGGGAAGACGCAAACAGATCAAATTACAAGGTATCTGTTGGGGCCTTAAGAAGGTAAATTCCATTGCAAAGAATAAGGACTTTAGTCGTATCACTTGGCTGATCATTTGAAAATTGCGTTCTTGCAAATATGCATTAATGCAAAAAACATTCATACATACATGCCAGGATGCAAAAGCTCAAATAAATGGACGCAATTAGCCATCGCCCAAAGTTATGCAAGGATTCACGTTCCTCGCTTAAAATACAGGATGTTTAAATTTTGAATTTTTTTTATGCATTTGTATGTGTCAGACCCTTTCAGGAAAGTATTGATATTAATGCTTTGAAGTAAGCCAAACTAACTATTCGGATCTATGCTTATTCATAATAAAGCTAAACGTACAAAAATAGCTGCCAGCAGATTAATAACATGGCTCAGCTGACATCGTACCCACGCTCTATGCTTATTTCCAAATCATAGAAAGAAAAGTTCCATGACCGGCACAAAAAACAATATAATTTTTCTGCAAACTGCATATTATATTTCTAATCTAGGAAACTTAATAAAAAATTGTAATGTAAATGCAATAATGTAATAACTTAACTTTATGTACAAATAATATATAATATGTAATATAATTGGGGCTGAGCGAACGGCCGATAGATTTTTATTAGAAGCTTTTACTTCATGTCAGAAATACACTAGAGGGCTTGACATACCCTGCCGAAAACGAGCGCAATTACAAAAAATTAGTTTTCATACAAAGACTCAAATCCTGGCCTTCGGAATGACAGTGCGCAATGCTAATATCTCGACTATTGCGTCCGCCATTACCATTAGGAGTCGTTACATTGATATTCGCAAATTACTTAAAATTTCTAATTTAACTTTGGCTTTTTTCCATTTTTTGATTGGAAAAAAGTTGATTAGTTTTTAGCTTAGTTTAGATTATGGAAAATTTACATTTCATTTTTGGAATTAAATTTCCAATTGCTCATGTTGCACCAGCTAGTTTTATTTCTTTTCAAGTTACCGTCAAATGATTTCAGTATAGTAAATTTTTGATAAATTATTTCAAGGTTTGTCATTGAAATTAACGAACTTAATACTCATAAGGTTGAACGCAGCGACAAATGCACCACTGGTAAGTTTGTGTATATACCACCTTGATCGGACTGATATCAAAAATGTGTTTTAGTACCAAAAAAGTGGCTTTCTGTCAAAGGAAAACATAACCAAAACCTGCCTTCGTTGAAAACCACCTGAACCCTCACACTCCACTCACTACAATTAATTTCTGCACTCGTTTTTTCAATATTTGTATCGCAAATTTATTCGTTCCGGGACGTTTTGATGATGCCTCCTTTTAACAGATCTCGAGTTTCTTTGTATACAAAATTTGCAACACCCATACGTGTTGAATTTTAATTTTTGATTTATTGTGGCGAAAATACCAAATACTAATGACAGATGAAAACGAGACACTTCAAAACTACATAATGTTCTTAAGCGCGAATGCTCTGCTTCGAGAATTTATTACAAGGGCATATTGTGAGAAATTTTCTGTTAATAGTGCGAGTAATCGGTGAGGTCAAGATTCAGGATTTGACAATACTACCCCTCAATAAGGAGTTAGCAAAGCGAGAATTATCCACCACCGGAAATAAGGCAGAGCTCCTATCACGTCTGGGAGAAGCTATGGAAGCCGAAGCCTTTAGCTTAAGCCAATACCAATTCCGTCGCCAGGAAGAAGAGACATTCACGAAGGAAGTAGAGAAAGGAGAGGCTGCTGAATCTGCAGCTATCAACTATGATTGAGGAAAGGCTATTAGCATGCTAGTGACTGCAATTTTAGTTCCGTTTGATACACGTATGTCGTAATGTAAGCACAGGATATCAACATTTCACAAATGAATGCCAGTATTTCCCAATAGATAGACGCAAGATAAAAAAGAGGAGCTAATTGAGATTATAGTCAACAAATTAGAATATCGTTTGCGAGATTTACATTTAAATCGACCAACCACTTCAATGGATGCCCTCAGGGTAAAAACACTATCTTTTGACCACACAATTCCTTTCCAAGTTTTTAGCCCGATATGAAAAAAGCGGCTTCAGAAATTAACTGACGTATTGAAAAAAAAAATCCGCTGTACTGCAGGGCCTCATTGCATACAGGACGTACGATGGGTATGTCGGAGTCAAGTCAAGATGGGAATTAATTATGGCAGTATTATGAGGGGTCTCTCGAGCTCTTCGTCTACAATGGTCAGTGTGATTTACGGCCGGCCAATTGCCTAGTACGTTGCCATTGCTTCCCGTAACTCTTTGAATATTTTGTTGCGGCTCCGTACTTTAATTTGACACTTAAGTTTGTCAGACATAAAAATGAAGCCCTATACTTTTGAAACCACGAATTGGATAATCCTATATATGCTGGGTAAAATATAATGTGGGATGTTCATAGATCATTGCTGTTTAAAGCGTAATAAGAAGGCTCACACATAATCATTACTTCTAAGCGAAATAGTTAAAATAGAAAATTAAGAGTTATACTTAACGATAATTTATAAAATTTGTGATCAATAATGAAAAAAGTTTCTTTATTAAATAATACCACAGACGTTAATCACTATAAGTTTTATTAAAATATCAGTTTTTAAATATTTTAATAAAACTTATAGTGATTAACGTCTGTGATATTATTTAATTAAGAAACTTTTTTACAATTTCAGCATATAGAAAGCTGTTCGAAAACTAACGTCAGTTCAGCCAGAGGTAACAATAGTATTAAACGCATTACTGGTGGTAACGTTTTGTGCAGTTTGCAAAATTCACGAAATGTAATGCCCTATACAATTTTGGAAGCCACGGGAAGTCGTGGATCCGATGAAGAGGAAAATACAAAATATATTTTGAAAACATTGGCAGAGAGCAGAGAATCTTTGAGAACATTGGTAAGTAGATACTATTTACTTACTGTACTCCGAGGTTAAGATATTTATCTTTTACCGTTTTTGATAAATAAAATGTTAAGAGCTGTATCGGTTCAACAGATTCTTAAAAAAGTAGGTTATGTTAAAGATTTTTGTTTTCAAGGTTTTTCGTATATACATCGATTTCATTTTGTGATTTAACCCTTGAATTACCATAGTACTGAGCTTTTTCAATGAGTGAATCAATGATATCAACAAAAAAGATTCGTTTCGGTTTATACATTTTCTCAATATGATATAATCTTTGTAAAGATTTTAGGAAATTTGTACGTCTATCGAATATTAAATAAGTTATCATAAAAGTCAGTTTAGAACTTATGCCAAAATCGTAACACGTTATATTATATTAAAACTTCTAAGTCTTTAAAACAAACTCAAATTTTTTTAAATACCCTTTTGAATTGAAGCTGAATTCATATCGCTGAAGAACTACTACGTATTTTGTTTTTATTCTTGTGTAAGAATTGTCAAGATCATGGGATATACAAACTGTCTGTTCCCCTTTTTTCGAGCAAATTACGATCACATAATCACGAATTTGAAGATTTGCACGCTTAAAAAGGGGAAATCAAATGAAATTCAAGCAAACAAAACATAAACTAAAAAATTAAATTTAACAAACTCTATATTCAGTGAAAGAAAAATGTTGAGTTTTCTGCCCTAGTAACTTAACTTTGTTTCAAACACACAACAAAATCTGGCTGGCAATCCTGGCTTGGAGACCGTTATTGCCGTTTTTGAGTGATCAATTTTTCATCACCAGTCACTATCCGCTTCAGAAATGGAGCGATTTTGTTACGATTCGCAGATGGAAATTTGGTTCATTAGTATTTTTCTCGTTAATTCATATGGCACCCATACATTGAGATTCCTGCTGAATTCAATAAGAATAGAATAGGTAAAATCACTACCAATGTAATCCTGTAACAAATCTGTCGACAAGGGATGTAGAGGTGATAAGCTAAACCATCTTTATGGTAACAGCTTCCTGCCACTCGTCTTTTCATATTTATTGTAACAGACGAAAAACTGTCGCATGTAGGGGAAAAACATATACGAGGTATTGTATCTCAAGTATCTCAGACTTCAAAGGTAGGAAACTAGATCTGACTATTTCAACTTTGAGAATCTGAATATTGGTGGCACGCCAACCTTAATCTGGAGGGGTTGAAAGAAAGTTTGAGATATGAATTCAGGTTTGCTGTGGCGATATGTACAAAATCCGCAATTAACCACCAGTATGCGTGCCACCCTGCAAAATTATCCATGGGAGCCGATCTGTTTTACGCCAGTTACTGGAACGGCAAGATGTCACCACAAAAACTCTCCAACGACAATTAATCGTTGACAAAACTCAAGGAAATGCACCAAAGTTGGCATGAGTTGGAATAGTAGGTTGCAGAATTGCACAAATTCATAAAATTTATAAATATGTATAAAGTGGATATTTGGTTGTGATAAAGGAATATAATTTACCAGCTAATAATGGAGACCGCGGAAAATCGTTAATTTGCACTCTGAATCAGAAGGAAACACACGCGTGGCGGATATTATAATAGAAAAGGGACAAGACCCGTTGTAAAACTAATATAATTCCAGTGACAATAAAGAAGACAATATGCTTTACAAGCAAAGAATACGACAACGATGTAAACTTTACTAACTACACAACTCTTAATAAACACTCAGCTTATTCTCTTGTTAACACAAAATTTACTCTTCGTTATTTTTTACGACAATGTGGTCTCTACCGATCTCCACACTCAACTATGCGCGCTTTGTTCTTATATAGCTACAGATTGATCGCATGTGTCTTTTAGAAAATTTTGTTAGGATGTTCTCTAGATATCGGTCTCCCTCTTTCATCTGCTATTCAGATTTACATTTTCGCCACAATATGTCAAGCCAAGATAAAAAAGATTGCGTTATGTTAAATCGCATAACTTTCAACTTGCTTTGCTGCTACTTGGGTTGTCAAATCCAGCAGTCCACAATATGAAATATTAAGATTTTAAGACAATTTACTCAACCAAATTTAAAAGTGTATTTACCTTATACCATATCCGGAAAATTCTCCTCTATATTCCGAACTTTGTTAAGTCTTGTTAGTCTAAACTACAATTTTCCTACCTTTCCGAAGCTTATCTAATACTTCTAAATAAACACAAACATACAGGGTCCGCCATCTAACATTTTTTTTTTTTTGAACTAGTGGTTATTTTGAGTGTGGTAACACTGATGTTACATCTGTTTTGTCAGAAAGTTAGTTTTGTCCTTTCGCTGAACGAAACTGGTTGTGTATACGATTGAGGAATGGGCAGATGAGCGCTTGGCCGAAGACCGGGAATTTTACCAAAAAATCATCTTTTCCGACGAAGCTCATTTCCATCTTGGCGGCTACGTCAATAAACAAAATTGTCGTATTTGGGGGACGGAAAACCCGCACGTGATCGAAGAGAAGCCAATGCATCATCAGAGAGTTACTGTTTTGTGTGGATTTTGGGCCGGCGGCATCATTGGCCCATTTTTCTTCGAGCCGCCGTTACGGTCAATGGCGAACGCTACCGCGCCATGTTAACGGATTGGTTCTTCCCGGAAATCGAAGAGGAGGACTTGGACAAAATTTTGTTCCAGCAAGACGGCGCTTCGTGCCACACAGCCAACGTTACGATCGATCTTGTGCGCACTGTTTTAAAAAAAAAAGTTACGTGGCGGACCCTGCATGATGAACTAAAGTATTGGCACAGCAAGATAATTCAACTTTACACCTTTTTTTGACAAGTTATGAAAACAGTTTTAATTCCGAAAAAATGCTAGACAGAGGGACACGTTTTCAATTATTTTCACTTCAATTAATTTTATTATCTTTAATAATTCGTTTCGCTTCTTTATCAAGTCTGGAGAAAGTAGAACTCACGGCGCGGTTGTTGCGGCCAATGATGTCGATATCATCGGCGTACGCCAGCAGCTGTACACTCTTGTAGAAGATTGTACCTTCGCTATTCAGCTCTGCTGCTCGTATTATTTTTTCCATCATCAATTTAAAAAAGTCACACGATAGTCACCTTTTCTGAAACCTCGATAGGTATCGAACGGCTCGGAGAGGTCCATCCCGATCTTGACGGAGCTTTTAGTGTTGCTTAGGGTCAGTTTACACAGACGTACATATATGGTTTGCAGGGATACCAAATTCGGACATAGCGGGGTAGTCAGCTCCTATTCGTACTGTCGAAGGCTGCTTCGTTGGGTATGCTTTCATCCGGCCATATTTTGCAAAGAAGCTGCTGCATGCACCTAATCAGTTCTTGGCCACCGTATTTGAATAGCTCGGCCGGTAAACCATCGGTCCATGGCACTGTGTTGTTTTTTAAGCGGGCGATTGCTATTCGGACTTCTTGATAGTTGGGTAATGGAACAATTTTTCTATTGTCATCAATAGGAGTTTCCGGTTCACCTTCTCCGGGTGTTTCATTTTCACCGCCATTCAGCAGGTTGGAAAAGTGTTCCCTCCATTAGCTCAGCCCTCTGGGTCCTACAAGATCTTACTCCGGTCTTGAATCCTTCCGTAAGTCGCCATAACTTGTCGTAGAATTTCAGCGTTACCTTTGTCTGTCAGCTTCTCAAGCTCCTCGTACTCACGCATTTCGACCTCTTTCTTTTTTCCCTGCAAATGTGTCTTTCTTCCTACTTCAGATCTCGGGATCTATCCCACCCCGCACGTGTTGTGGTCGATCGCAAGGTTGCGAGGTAGGAAATCTGTTTTCTCTCCACTCCACAATAGTTTCGTTTGCAGCTGTACGTAGGGAGTTTGAAATGCCGTCCCACAGTTCCCTTATGCCAGGTGTGCAAGTCGAGTAAAAAACCGCTCGGCAGTCTATTGTGATTGCAGCTTTTCAACGTCGAACATTCTTTGCGTTTGTTGACGGGCGTTTTTCGATACACAGAGGCGCGTGCGTACCTTTGCTGCGACAAAATAGTGATCCGAACGTACGCACATCTAAGCACTGGATACATGTCTTCCGTCGATCACAACATGATCGATCTGTTTGAAAGTTTTTTGATCTGGAGACAGTCAAGTAGCTTGGTGAATTTTCTTATGCTGGAATCTAGTGCTACAGACAACCATATTTCGGACCCCGGCGAAGTCGATCAGCCTAAGCACCTTTGGGGATGTTTCAGCCTCCAATTTTCCGACAGTCGTATACAAAATCTTTGGTTTGGATTGTGGCGAGACGTTCATCCACCAGAGTGAATGTCAGTACTCGGCGACGGAGTCTCCTCCCACCATGAGTCTGACACCAAATTTGCGCTCCTTTATATGGCCGCTGTAGTAAATTTCACAAGGACCACCTTCATCCGTCCTTGTCACGTCCACCGCATTTCTTGGACGGCAGTGATGTCAGCCTTTAACCTTATGAGGGCATCAACCACCTGAGCAGCGGAACCTTCCCATTTAAGGGACCGGGGGTCGTTATCAAAGGGGGGTCTCTCGTCCGACGCTTACTTAAATTCTTCATTGGATTTGGTTGTTAATGTGGTGGCTGACAATCCCTACGCACGCATCCAAACGAATGTTCGTTGGCTACCCAGGGGGTACGTGGTCTAAGACCGGAAGTCGTGAGCTGCTGTTTAAATTGGTAATGGAAAATTGCCACAGTACTAGCTTTTGCCAAAAAAAATTTCGACTGTAACCCGTCTGATTTTCGTCCCATAAGCATCCTATCTGCTCTGTCAAAAAGAGATGCTCATGGCTAAATATCAATGAGTATGTTAGTAAGTATAATTTACTCTTCACTCTTGAGTTAAGCTTTAGGACAAGTCACTGCAGTAATAAAGATCACAGTTGACATGCGATTAAGTTTGGACCATAATCAATTGCAATTGCTCTGTTTACTTGACTTCTCTAAGGCATTTAACACGGTAAATCACGAATTATTATGTATGTGGCAAGTTGAAAGCTTACTTTGGGCTAAACCTTAATACATTAGGGCTCGTTTAAAGCTATTTAGCCGGTAGGTCTCAATTGGTGAAAATCGGCGACGACAAATCGTATCTCGATGCTATTCTTTTTTTAGTATCTGCGAAATTTCAAACTTTAATGTTATGATGATATTCAACTGTAGTTTTCTGCCATTGATCTGCAGTATTATCAATACTGACTTGTCTGTTAACTCGAGTTTGGTCCAATGGTCTGGTTTTAAATAGTAATAAGTGCTGCGTATTACAAATTAGTCTCAGAAAATTTTGCAACTTTTTGCAAATTACCCTGCAAGACGGGTAGCTGATGCCTAACATGTTATCCGCCTGTTACTTTACATACGTGCATTTGTTATTTGAATTGTTACTTTTGTTCTAGCCTTGGAAAAAAAATAACAACGTAATAACACGTACGTGTGATTCTGTTTTTCACTCACTTGCACTGTATTTATCGGTATGCGACATATATTCGCCTTTTTTAATTCTTGTATATTTTTGTAACCGTATTTGTAATACATCTGTTATTTAAACCAAGCACGTATGTTACTCGATCTGGCAGCGACTGGCTATTGAAAACAAATGTATATGATATCGTATCTGCTACCCATGTGTTGTTGGAAACATAATCATTTGTTAGCATATCTATGGGGGGTGAGTTATTCCAAACAAATGCATTTGTTACCAGACCTGTCACCGGTGAGTTAATCGAAGCAAATGTCTTTGTTAGCGGCCGAGTTACTGATTAGTTATTAAAAACATATATCTTTGTTACCCGACGTTTTACTCATTAGTTATTAAAAACAGATGTCTTTGTTAACCAATATGTTACCCATAAGTTTATTTTTGTTTATTAAAAATATAAATAATAAAAATTTACATATGTACATTTTGGATTTAAAAAGTTAGTTTTTTAATCAAATAATAAAATGAAAATTGTTAACTTACTTCTTTTTACATTTACATATGCTTAACAAAATTAATTGTACATTAATTTCTAATACTTAATAGACAATGGTACTAGAATTTTGACGAACTAAAAATAAGTTTTAGAGTAATTAAAACTTTAAGACAGCCGCTTCAGAGTAAGACATCCATTCCGTTAGAAATATCATGCGTAGTAGGACCTGGCTGAACAGGCGGCGTTGTTCACTTGGTTTTAATCGTGACAGCAATCTACGCCAGTAAAGAAGTATACAAATGGAATCTGAAATATACAAAAAAAAATAATTATTATGATGTCTTTTATTGAATTTTTATCTTTATTGTTAGCTTATAAGACCGTTTAATATAATATAATTAATCGCAATAAAAGTTTTACAAAGAACATAGCTATTTACATACATTATTTGTGTATGCTTGGTACATACGTAACAAAAATGTAAAATTTTTATGAAAAAATACATTTTTGTTAATAATATATATCATGAAATAAAAGATAATTAAATAAACTATCTTCCAAAACTAATTTAAAAAAATTTAAGTTAAATATTCAAACAAAAAAAGAACTTTTGTTACACCATTGCTTTTCTACACCCGGATATATGGAGGACTGGCACATGCACAACAAAAATGCAAAGTTTTTACAAAAAAATTAATTTTTAAAATAAATTTCAACAAACTAAAAGACAATTAAATAAACTTTATTTTAAAACTCATTTAATCAAATTTAAGTTAAATGTTAAAACAAAAAAAAGAACTTTTGTTACATTGCCAAATTTGTACACCCGCATATATGTATGACTGGCACATGCACAACAAAAATGCAAAATTTACACAAAAAAATAAAAAAATTTGTAAAACAAATTTCATTAGACTAAAAGATAATTAAATAAACTTTATTTGAAATTTTATTTTAACTAATTTAAGTTAAATGTTTAAACAAAAAATAAACTTTTGTTACAACATTGGCAATTTGTACACACGCATGTACGAGTATGTATGACTGACACATGCACAACAAAAAGCTAAAATTTTCAGAAAAAGCCTATCTTTTTATAAATAAGTTTGATTAAACTAAAATAAACTTTCTTATAAATTTCATTTTAACAAATTTAAGTTTAACAATTCATCATAATAAAAGGTTTCCAAAGACCTTGCTATTTGCATATACAGTTTGGTATTTGCATACATGTACAAACGTGTATGTGTGCTTGTCACGTAAACAACAAATGTAGAATTTACACAAAACAATTTCTTTACACTGTAACTACGGCCAAATGCATGCACACTTTCGGACTAAGTTTTATAGGATTTTGGCCGTAGGTTCAAACAATAACAAATGAAAAACTTACGTTTTGATTATTTATTGTTTCTGGAAGAACGTTTTGCGATGATAATCCAATCGAGCTTGTATAAGTTGATGATATTAATTTACTTGAAGTTGGCGATGATAATCCAACTAAAATGCTGCGATGTGCTGGCTAAAAAAATCGATGAATAACGCTGAAATAAACAATATTGTTATTCTCATGATAAAACCAAAAATAAAACGTAAATATCATATGTATGTACTACATATGTACATGTGTACATGCATGCACATTCGTAAATATGCACATACATACATATGTATATACACATACATATGCATAAGTTGTTATCTTACCTTATTTCTTGATTTAATGTTGCTCCCACTCTGCTACAGTTAATAAAGAAATTATTAAGAAACAAATAATTAATTATTAGAAATTTTATAAAATAACACATCTCACCTCTCAGCGTCTTCAGTTGAAAAAGTAAACGGCGGAAAATTTTCAAAGGCCATATTTGAATAATGTGTATACGCATATTTCTTTCTAATATACTAGATAATCGTTTTCGATATATGTTACTCGTCTTACTACAGAAACTGTCTATAGGAAGGAAAAAATAGTTTTGTGGATGTAGTGGTAAAGCAGCAAAATTTTACGATATTAGTTCCTAAATGCTTACCTCCGTCTTGCAGGGTATAAACATAGATAACAGTCCGTTGTAAACTTAGGACTTATCATTAACTCTAAATTAAGTGACCATATAAATTCTCTTGTAAGAAGTAGGTCTATGTTACTCTCAGAATCCTAGGCCTAAACCTAAGGATCAGCAATCTACAAACCCACTATTACCAAAGGTCAGTTTGCTCTTCAGCTTATTCTTTCAAATATAATATAAACACTAATCTTGATAGTTCACCCTCACACAAAAAGTGATGTTTTGTTTAATATTTTAATAATGGTATTTTCAAGCTTGGAGACTCAAACTGTTGGGTGTACGATTGCTGACTACCATAAGGCCAGAAATTGCATTTTCCTTAATAAGCTCATTGTATCCCATCTCCAAGCTATCTTTATAACAATCTATATTTCAGTACGGTGTCTAATATTTTTTTAATTTTTTTTTTATAAATCTCAACAACCGCCAGAATTCCCTTCTTGTTAACTTAAGGAGAAAAATAAACAAAAGCAATTTCAAAAACCACATATGCCAGACTTGGACTGACCAGTTATTAATTTAATTATTACTTTTTATTCATCCCTTATTACTTAATGCATATGATATTTCTAATATTTGTTGTGCTATTGTAAATAGCAAATGTATTTGTGTTTTAACTGAAATATTAATACTTTAATATGAATGATATACTAATAAAATAAGTGCAATTTGGTAAATTTGCCTATACGATAACAATGATTCCATTAAATAGTAAAGAAACCGGTTACTTGAAAATTTGGCGAAACTGTAGAAGGCTTAGAATTACCTACAATATTTATATTTGTTTTATATAATACAACCCAAAATTAGATTCTTTTTATTTACTAGAAAGCAGTGTCGACCAAATGAACCGCTAAACAGTGTAGCTCATAGTTCAACTTTAACACTTTTTTTGACCACTTAATAAAACATTTTTAATTCCGACAAAAAATGCTAGACAGAGAGACAAACTTTCAACTATTTTCACTTCAATTCATTCGATTATCTTTTATGTTAAATTAATACTAATTATAAATGAAAAAAGTACTAATTTTCACACACACACTTAAATTTCACTGGACTATTTCGTTTAAACTTTATTGATCTAGCAACTTTTTTTCAAAAGTCCCGTTATGCCTACATAAGCAAATGCGATTTTTTTTTGTTTTGCAAAAATCAAACCGTAAACCTCATAGTGCCTTCAATTATAGTGGACTTTGCGTAATTTTCAGAAAAATGAGTGGCAAAAAAGTGAAACTAACATATCTCAGCGGAAAATAATTTTATATTTGTATATCAGGGCAAATCATATGCAGGCTTTAAATGACCGCGAACGCTGCCTAAAAGTAAGAAAGATAAAAAAGACCCAAAATTATCATCCACACAAACCGCAGCAGAAGTTAAGGAAGAGTTGGGAAAGGATATTCATCCGATAGTCCGAGTTTACACGGGGATACTTTTTGTCGCTTTTCATAGAAATTTTTTCTTGTGTGTAGCCCTTCACGTTCACACAGAGACACTTTCTTCAAGCAATTTTTTTGTCATTTGTTTGTTGTCTCTTTTTTTTCTCTAATCCGCTTTATTTTGCACTCGCAATTTTTCGTTCGCATCGCGCTTTATAATACATATGTCTAAAATAAAAACACCATGTTTGTGTAAAAGAAGACACAGCTTTTATTTATATATTTCTTTTATATATTTTTACATTTGATTAAACATCAACTCTACCCTTTCCAAAATGTAATCTACAATAATTACATATCTCGTCCTTTTCACTATCATCAGAGTGAACATCAGCGGCTTCTTCAATAGTCTCTAATATTTCTTGCATTAATTCAACTTTATCTGCTAACTCCGTTATTAATAATTGGATACATATACACAAAGGCATATATGTTTGCATGCATATATTGTATTACATATATGTAAATATTGTAGTAAAAACCCCCAATTTCAATTTCCAATTTTACGGCATTTATTCATTTGAAATTTTAGACAGCTACAATCAGTTCAAAGTGAGAAACAAAATAAAAGGGAACGCCCCCTCCCCTACAAACGAGTGTTTCGTCGACAAAAAGTATCCCCGTGTAAACTCAGACATAACGATCCGGAGAGCACTGCATGAAGCTAACTTTAATTCTCGTGTAGCTAGACGCAAACCTCTAATTTCAAAATTGAACCAAAAGAAACCTTTAGCCTATGCTAAGGAGTACCTAAGCAAACCAATTTACTTTTGGGACAATATACTCTTCTCGGATGAAAGTAAATTCAATATCTTTCAATCTGATTGCCGTCAAACTGTATGAAGAAACCTAGCACTGAACTTCAAAAAGAGAACCTTTCTGCGACTATAGAACATGGTGGTGGAGGAGTCATCGTATGGAGTTGCATGTTCGCTGCAGGTGTGTGCGAGCTGGAGTTCGTTGACGGCATTATGGGAATGCCAAAAAAAGTGCCGAAAAACTTAAATTGCCAGAGTCATTTATATTTCAGCACGACAATGATCCCAAGCATACCGCTCATGATGTGCGTGTGTGGCTTGCACACCACATTAAGCATATACTGCCGCATCCGCCCCAATCGCCTGGTCTAAACCCAATTGAACGTTAAAAAGAGCGCTGTATCAACAAAAGAAGAGTTGAAGTTGGCAATGGTGGAGGAATGGCAGAATGTCGGGGCAGAAACCACACAAAAACTGGTCTCATCGATGCAAAAGCGTTTGAAAGCTGTCATCCAACATAAAGACTTGACTACAAAATATTGATTTCGCTAACATTTTACCATTTTATTATAATTTTTTTGTGTTTTTATGAAGTGTGCCAATACTTTTGTTTGGTGAAAATTAGTACTTTTTTACACGCTTTATATTAGCTTCACTTGTATGTCAGTCTGTATGTCAGTATGTCAGTCAGTTTGTAACTTTTTAGCGGTGACGCGATCCCAATATGAAATATTTGAAATGCGAATCGTTGCATACATCGTAGCGTTAACAAAATTAATCAGAGAACGTATAATAATCCATACTAATAATTATTATACGTTCTCTGATTAATTCAGAGAAAAAAATCAAAATAGAGTTAATTAGAAAAATATATAAAATAAATATAGTTTAAAACACCTAAAAAAAAACACGCTTTTAAAGAATATTAAACTAAAAAGTTAAAAATAAATATAGTTTAAAAAACCAAAAAAAACACGCTTTTAAAGAATATTGTTAATAATAATAATAGTATATAAAAAATCCTTGTATAATTAAGAGAAAAGCGTGGGGCGCTCGATATATGGAAATTATGGTACAAAGCGCCCCACGCTTTTCTCTTAATTACCTATACAAGTATTTTTTATATACTATTGTCTTAAGTTTATTTTCAAAATTATTTTCAACTTTTTAGTACAATATTCTTTAAAAGCCTGTTTTTTTAGTTTTTTAAACTATATTTATTTCCATTTATAATTAGTATTAATTTAACATAAAAGATAATCAAATGAATTGAAGTGAAAATAATTGAAAGTTTGTCCCTCTGTCTAGCATATTTTTCGGAAAAATATTTTCATAAGTGGTAAAAAAAAGGGGTTAAGATTGAACTATCTTGCTGTACTAATACTTTAGTTCATCACTGTATTTATATGTCATACAAAATATGTTAAAACCTAAAAGATATTTAAATACATAGAACGGGAAGACAGGCGAACGGCCAACATGCATGAAAATATCCGAATTTTTTGTATAATATAGCTCATGTTTTAAAACACCACAAATTGCCGAAATTCATATCCCCTTGTTAAATAAAATTATTAAGTTCATCTTTTCAAGATTTATTTATTGCCCTGTAGTGCTTTTCTTGACCTTCATCTCCGTGCTACTGCTTTTAATGGCTCTCATCGGGGAAAAGGTTTTCGAAATCCTCTACCAAGGCCACTAGTTCTTCCGACTCCTAACGAAATGTGCGACATCCATATAAATTTTCTATAACCAAACTGGGACACAAATAATTTATATGTCCACATATCGTTGTTTTTAATGATGTCAGAAGAAATGGCAAGGGGAAGAGCTAAGAGATGTACGAGTACATGCATCTGTTAGACAACTCACCTTAACTATAAGTGACAATATAAAAACACGATATGATAATGATGATAAAGGTTGACCAATTCGTACAGAACTTTCCAGGTCTTTATATCGCCACTCTCTTCTGGTATGTCAGTCAGGTAGTAAACTCGTTGATGATAACACTGCTTTAAAGTGAAGAGTTGCTCAGTTAGTCACCTGATACACAATAAGAGGCACCTCTGGAGGCCACTTCTGTGGTGTCTAACAGCAAACACGTTGATTAGAAATCTGTACAGCACAGGGTGTGGTGTGCTGGCATACGCTGACGACTTTGCCCTAACGGCGACAGGCAAATACCTACAAATTTTAAGCGATCTACTAGTGCACATAAAGCACCAGATAAATTGAAATGGTTTTATTTACCAGGAGCTACAAACCAACTCCTTTTAATATCTCGGGTTAATCTTAGCTAGCAAGCCCAACTGCAGCCGGAACACGGCGGAAAGCTGTAACTGCACTTTATACTTGCAAAAAGGCGGTAGGAAAAAGATGGGGTCTAATACCGAGTATCGTGTACTGGATTTATACATCGGTAGTTAGACCAATCCTACTCTACGGCGTCACCGTTTGGTGGCCGACTCTCGACAAAATTACCTTCATGGGCAAATTAGAGAAAGTTCAACGGCCAGCTGCTTTCCTAGTAATGGGAACACTGTCATCCACTGCCTCAAAAGTACTGCTAACTCTTCTCAACTTTCTTCAAGCCAGCTGCAATGTAATCAGATTGAATGCAACTCAACCTTGGAAGAATGATAGTATAGGCCACACAAAATTATTATATGCAACTTTAAATGTTAATAATAATAAAACTATTGCTAAATTCAGCTTTCTCCCACTTTGAATGAAAAGATAATCATCAAATACATCCATTAAGCCAAAAACCCCATCATTTTTGGACAGTTTTAGCAGAAGCCGCTCTTCTTTATAATCACCCAGTAAATAATGAAGGAGAATAACGAAGGAGATGAAAAATCAATATGGTTCAATTTACGAAAATCGCTACAATATTGTATTTTTTTTTTATTCTATAAACAATGGTCTGATGTGCTCTCTTTGTGGTTGCAGTTGGCTATGAAAAACGCATTAGATCTTACGATGGATACTGATGACAAATTACATCAAGCCGAAGAATTGGTAGAATTTCTCATTGAAGCTCAAATTGTTTATCGAAAGTTAGATCATCCAGTCGGAAATGTGAAAAACATTCCCTATGGTATTAAATACTGCGTGCAAGGCTATTTTTTGCCTACGACAGAAGCAGGGTATGAATTCGTTAATTATCATCCATTGGTGCAATACTATGGAATAGCTGCTAACGTAAGTAACTTCAAATTTCTATAATTGTTCTATCAAAAATCTCTTCCTTGATTATGAAGTGCCAGTTTTATATGTAATTATTGAGGGAAAGATAACATTGGTTGGTTGGTTAACTGATGACACCTACCCGCTAGTCAAACCAGTGAGTGGAGTTTGCAAAACTGAGCAGTCATCGCATCTTGGCCTCCTCTATCTCGCTCAGGTCTCTAAAGGTTGCCGCCCCCAGAAACCTACTCCTCCAAAGAGCGTGGCATTCGCATAGAAAGTGCCTTAAGGTTTCAGGTTCTTCTTCTTCTCTGCAACTTCTACAGAAATCGTTGGATGGTACGCCAAGTCTTTCTGCGTGCTTGCCTAATAAAATATGCCTTTTAAGAAGACCTATTACTGTATATATCTCCTTTCTTTTCAGCTCGATGAGGTCACGTGACCTTCTTCCGTTCCATTTTGGCCACAAAGTCTTAGCTACATTACATGTAATTAGACTTGTCTATCTTAAATTAGCAGTTTAACTCTCTTATATTGAGTTTACAAGTGGAGAGCGGCGTGCCCAGACTCTTCCATGATGGCAAAGAGTGGAAGGGAAGTCCCCTTCCTTGCAAGCTAGTCCGCCATCTCATTATCCGGTATGTTATTATGTCCAGGTACCCATACCAGGTTCAGAGAGATCTGCTTGGTCATCGCGTTAAGCGATCTGCGGCAGTCCTCCACGATTTCAGACTTTATTGTTACAGACTCCAGGGCTCGTAATGCAGCCTGCAGGCTATCCGCTTGAAAAACACTACAGTGATCCGGTAAGCGAAAGGATTTATAGATATCAAGGTCCATTGAGTAGACTCCTCTACCAACCCTGAATCGTGCCGGCGCTTGCTGGTATTATCTGGGATAACCACCTTGAAGTCTGCTGTGAAGTCAGTAGATGATATACAGTAATCCGTTTTTTCTGGAAGATTTTAGTGTGCCCGTGTTTTCTTACTATCCATTCGGACACCTTTTGTAGCCTTACTGCGGCGCAGGCGGCATTGTGTGTTCCCATTATGTCAATGGGGAGTAGTTCCAAGAGAACATTCATAGCCTGAGTTGGTGTGGTACGAAGTGCTCCGCAGATGCACAGGAGCGCTGCCCTCTGTAATCTTTCGAATTTGGGGATAATTTACTTTTTCCCAAGTGCTGGCCACCAGACTACAACCTCATTGAGAAGTATAGGCTTAACAACTGTGATATAGAGCCAACGCACTATTTTAGGTGACATGCCCCATTTCCGGCCTATCGCGCCCTTACAGGTATAGAAGACAATGGACGCCTTACACGCCCTTTCTTCCGAGTTTTGTGACCAGCTCAATTTTCTATCCAGGATGAGTCCCAAGTATTTTGCAAACTCAGAAATGCGCAGGTCCGTTCGTGAGAGCGTTGGTGCTGAGAATTTAGGAATTTTATACTTCCTGGTAAAAAGAACGAGTTCAGTTTTCTGTGGGTTGATGTTCAGCCCAGCATCAATAGCCCCCTTTTTTATCTGCCCGAGCCTGTTTTGCATAATATCACACAAAGTTTATTGGAATTTGCCATTCACTACAACTATGACTCTGCAGCCCTCTCCTCCATGTATCTCAGCCGTTGGATCACTGCTATAATACATAGAAGAGGCGAGAGGACTCCACCCTGTGGAGCGATCGCTGATTTTACTACCCTGTATCTGAGCATTTGGCGTATAAAAGAAGCCACCCGAGGATTGATGCCTAGGCAAGTCAGGGCAGAAGTAACTGCAGTCGGCGCTATATAATTGAAAGCCCCTCAATATCCAGAAAAATCAATTTGCGATACCACCGTGTGTACCGCTGGCTCCGTTGACCTGCCTTTCATATAGACATGTTGGTTTATCGACAGATTGTGATCCACAATAGACCTAATGTGAATCTCCATCAATCGTTCCGCTGACTTAAGTAGAAAGGATGTAGACTTATGGGTCTGAAATCCTTCGGTTTGGTGCTTGCTTTCTGTTAAGAGATCTTTTAGCATGGGCACCAGATAACTCCGTGTCGTTTCCGATGCCATCCTTGTGGATGCATCAAGAAACCGAGTATTTATAGAAGATCAAGGGTTTCCACCGCAGATACCGTATACGTTCCGTGGGCCTTTGCAAGCATCCCAGCACCGAACGAGGGGTACATGACCAACCTTATGGCCCAGACCTTTCCCTTTCCTCCTCGACGTCTTCTTCAACATAACGTTCTTCCTGCTCTACATCGACCAGAATGTTTTTCACCACGATGAGTTCGTTGTTGTATACCTTGACCGTAACCGTGTCGAATCCAAATTTGATTTTGCCGGGGTAAACTTCCTCCAGACTGCTCACGGCTTTCTTATAGAGCATTACAGACCTAGCGTCGTCGCACGCTACAACCTTTATGTTACCCTGGATCCAGCCCGCATCCCTACAGGATGGCGGTGTTCCAGGATTCTCCAGTAAAGCTTGGAAGGCGATACCCGCCAATTCCGCCTGGACCCATTCCCATTGGGCCTTAAACGCTTGTCCATCTCCCTGGTTGTCGTCGCCTATTCCCAGGAGGATGCTTTCTTTTGCAACCTCAGCGATCGATGGTCCTTGAGTTCTCACTCGTTTAGGCTTATTCACCAGGACCTCTGTCGATCTGTCTGGTTTCATCATTTTGCGAACCATCCACTGCGTGCAGATTAAAGTTAGGCAGGACTAACTTTGCCCACTCTATCTCTGCTTATGGCGGCCGCGGTAGCCGAGTGGTTAGCATTGGGTACTTGCATTCGGTAGGCGAGGGTTCAATTCCCGGTAAAAGCATCATCCAAAAAGTTACGCAAAATTAATTTAAATAAAAAATTAAGTTAAATTTTCTAATTAATTAATTTAAATAAAAAATTAAGTTAAATTTTCTAATTTCATTTCATTAATGTCCACCCCTTCGAGTGTATTTCGGACATGAAAAGGCTCCTCGTAAAAAAACCATCAGCCGTTCGGAGGCGGCTTAGTATAAACTGTAGGTCCCTCCATTTGTTGGAAAAACATCAAGACGCAAAACCAAAAATTGGAGGAGGAGCTCGGCCGAAAATCGCTTTAGCGGTTACAAAGTACCAATTATATATATATATATATATATCTGCTTGTATTTGCCTGATTTTCTCGCTATCAGCTTTGCTCATCAGATCACTCGTTAAGGCGGAACTCTTTAGAATCCTCTTGGCAAGCCTTTTGCATTTGTAGCTTGCTGCCAGTGCCAGGAATATACTGTAGAGGATTCCTTTTCTTTCCCCCACTGATATTAGCATTTCTGTGTTGTGCCGGTCCCGGCTGCACCATTGGCCCTGATCCACTACCCTCTGCTTTCGTCAGACGATTTAAGGGAGTACCCTGCGTCGCATCGGTCCCGAAGTTTTTGAGCTTCCGCTCTTCCGGCTTTTTACTAAGGCCGGCACTTTTATTTTTATTTTTGTTTGTAGAGATGTTCATTGTTGAACCCACGAGTAGCGGAAAAGGGGTGTGCCCACCCGAGCAGAGATCCACATTACTCGGGTAAGGCCATGTGTGCAACCTGGTGCGACCTGGTTTCAAGAGGCTCCGTTTGAGATTGCGCTATTAGGGGCCCCCAGCCAGGCAGGGAAACGCAGAACACCTTGATCCAGCCCAACCTCATGACTACGATCAAGAAACATTTCTATATGGCATGTCTATTGAGGAGAGTACGCAGATAGCACTGATTCCTGATCGGGATTACTATGTAGTATCCATTACCAGTCGGGATCCTCTGGGAGGGTTCAGTCTGAGGATTTTTGCTAACCGAGGGAAAGATAACATTGTCAAAATTTATTTAATAGCTGCGAAACGATATGAAAAAAATAATAGTAACAAAACTGCTGTTTAAACGAGCAAAGACTTGCATTATTTTAGACTCTGGCTTATTTCTTTCTGCTATTCGTGTGTTTTTTCACTTAGCCATATTTGCAAGAGTATGTGCTTAGGTGCATACTTTTATGCAAGAATATAATTCTCTAGTGCTCAGTTACTAATTTAAACGATATCTTTATTTATTATTGTAATTCTCTTTTGAGCGAGATCAGTACTCCTAAACCAATGAGGATATCGGTTTTAAGTATATGTAGGTAAATGGAGTACTTAATAATTTTGGTAATTTTTTTAAATACCGTGGCTTAGTAAGCATCATTCCTGCTCTTACTAGACAGCCGATTTATAATTACTCAAGGCTCGACAATTTCTTTTACTTTTACGCCCTTAAAGATGCGAAAAATGTGTTTAGCAACTGATCCTCTTTACGAAACGTCAATATATTGTAAGGACCCCAAAATCCGAGGCTTTTGGAGACCTCACAACAATACATTTTCATATACATTTTCATAGACATACACTGAAGTTATATACATTGAATTTATATACATGAAATAATTAAACTAAATATTACATATATATATATATATATATTTATTATACATACATACAGACTTAAATTATTGAAACATGAAGATACATACATACG
The DNA here is from genome assembly GCA_037013455.1 of Ceratitis rosa. Taxonomy (NCBI): domain Eukaryota; kingdom Metazoa; phylum Arthropoda; class Insecta; order Diptera; family Tephritidae; genus Ceratitis; species Ceratitis rosa. Next base: position 2,483,521 of record JAWMAG010000035.1, on the reverse strand, counting down.
CTGAAGCCTATAAGCATGTTCGAACATGAATTTATTCGCATGCACATACATACGTACACATAGAATAAGTGGGAAACTGTACGCAGCAATAAATCTATATACATAGGTATATAAAAATGAATTGCTATTCGTTAGTCTCGCTAAAACTCGAGAACGGCTGAACGGATTTATCTTATCTTGGTCTTTAATTATTCGTGGAGGTCTAGGGAAGGTTTAAAAGATGAGAAAAATTCGAATAATTGCCGGGAAAATCCTCAAAACAGCATTTTTCTATTTCCCATACAAACGTTTTCTAAATAAAAGGGAGAGTCAATTTGTAATCCGCTGCATAAAGTTCAAATTTCCGTGCGCGTTGGAGGATCTAATACCGCGTTCCGAAACTCAACAAAAGTGAAAGTGAATCGCGAACGCGACAAAATTGCATAGTCACAAAATACATAGTACATAAATAGTGGTCGGCTTCGAGAAACTTAATTTTAGCTAACTTTAGTTGTTAATCTGTTCGATTATTTTTTTAATAAGACTATATAGAAATCGAAAGATAAATCTTAAGTTTTGTCACAAATTAAATTATAAATCTTAAGTTAAATTTCTGAACGCAATCATAATATTTGACATTAGATTTGACAACCAACTAATGTGTCAATCCATCCTGTCGCATATTACGATATTATATTGTGTTACGAGTTACGATATCTATGAGTGCATCCTTCTATCTTTGTGGCTATGTGCGCGAGAACTTTCCTTACTTTGGTGATCCTTTGTGATAGTGACATTCCAAGTAATGTGCTCTTTTTGTGATAGTGACACTTTGCTGCTAAATGAGCGGGAAATTTTCTAATTTTGATTAAATGCAATTTATGATGCCGAGGAGAAGGCGACCTGACTTAGGTCGTCGTAGTCAATCAAATGTGCGAAGAGCTACCTCACGTGCTAACCGCACTGATGACCAGAGACAGACAGATCAAGAAAATAGTCGTATTGCTATGTCAGAATTGCGTTCTTTAGTGAGTGATAATGTAGGAGATAGGCTTAGAATGCAACGAGTTCGTGCACATCAAATACAACAACAGCAAGCTAGACATAATGAAATTGAGCGAATCCGCAGACGCAGTGCTTCTGTGATTCTTGAACGAGCTACATTCCACTATGATCCGGCAATTGATTATTGTGCCGACAAATCGGTAACAATTGGGGAAATGAAAACAATTTGTAAATATTGTAAGGCGTTAAAATACACTGGTGAATCTACTGGATTATGTTGTGCTGAAGGCAAATTCACCGTCGACAACATTAACAAGTTTCTTCACAGTCTGTCAAACTGATGATTTTGCTCGCACTTTGCTGTATGCTGATATGCCACGCTATTACACATGGAACGCATCATCGAAATCGTTTCAGCGTCGAAAACAAGGAACACCAGTTGAAGGACATCTAAATGTATTTGCTTCAGATGCTCTGGGTCGCATCTACACAGTACATCCAAATAACGATGAATGTTATTATTTGCGGCTGTTGTTGGTGAATGTTCGTGGTCCGACATCGTTTAAACAACTGAGAACAGTTAATGGACAGCTGTGTGCGACTTACCGTGAGGCATGTCAACTATTACATTTACTTGAGAACGATTCGCACTGGGATGATACGCTCAAGGATTCCGTAATGTCTTCATCGCCGCATCAAATTCGTACATTGTTTGCGATTATCAAATCGACATGTTTCCCCTCGAATCCAAAAGATTTGTGGGTTAAGTATAGAGATGACGTGTCTGAGAATGTTTTGCATCGTTTGCGCCGTCAAACTTTGAGTCCTACACTACAAATGACTGAAGAAATTTACAATGACACATTGATCATGATAGAAGATATGTGTTTATTGATGGCAAATAAAGTATTGTCGTGTTTGGGAATGACAGCACCCAATCGTCATATGCACGATGCATTAAACCACGAGTTGCAAAGAGAACATCAGTACGACATTGAAACATTGGCCGAAACAGTTCGTACAAATGTTCCACAATTAAATCTACAACAAAGAATTGCGTACGACCCTTTGATAGAAGCTGTGAACAGTGGATCTGGTGGAATTTATTTCCTTGATGCTCCCGGAGGAACCGGAAAAACGTTTTTAATTTCATTGCTTTTGGCGAGGATCAGACCGCGAAATGATGTTGCTCTAGCGTTGGCTTCATCTGGAATAGCTCCGACTCTGCTAGAAGGCGGGCGAACTGCACATTCTGCCTTGAAATTACCACTAAACATGCAAATCACCAAAACACCAATTTGCCAAGATCCTACAGGTATGCAAATTGATTGTTTGGGATGAATGCACAAAGGCCCATAAGAGGTCACTGGAGGCACTGGACAGAACGTTGAAAGATCTTCGTGACAACCAAAATATTTTTAGTGGAGCTATGATTCTGTTGTCAGGTGATTTTCGTCAGACTCTTCCAGTTATTCCCCGATCAACTGTTGCTGATGAGCTAAATGCATGCCTAAAATCATCAAATTTGTGGCAGTACGTAAAGACACTCCACTTAACAACTAACATGCGAGAATTTTTGCAACAAGATGAAACTGCAAATGTGTTTGCGAAGCGGTTGTTAGACATTAGAAATAATAAAGTTGCAGTGGACACCTCGACCGGATTCATCACATTACCTACAGATTTCTGTCACATCACAGACTCAAAAGTGGAGCTTATTCAGCGAGTTTTCCCAGATATAGCGCAAAAGTTCAATAACCATAATTGGCTGAGTGAACGAGCAATATTAGCAGCGAAAAATAAAGATGTCGAGGATCTTAATGCGACCATTCAGAATTTTCTTCAAGCACAGTTGGTTTCCTTCAAATCAGTCGACACCGTAATGAACCAGGATGACGTAGTCAACTATCACACTGAGTTTTTAAATTCACTGGAATTGCCTGGATTACCACCTCACAATTTGCAGTTAAAAGTAGGATCAGTTGTCATCATGCTGCGTAACATTAATCAACCTCGACTATGCAATGGAACAATACTGGCTGTGAAAAGACTGATGAATAACGTCATTGAGGCGACAATCATAAAAGGAAAATACAAAGGAGAGGATGTCTTGATCCCGCGGATACCGATGATTCCAACGGACTTACCATTCGATTTTAAACGCTTACAATTTCCAGTACGTCTGGCCTTTGCGATGACCATCAATAAATCGCAAGGACAGTCGTTGGAAGTTTGTGGAATCAACTTGGAGTTTCCTGTTTCGCGCTTGGACAATTATACGTCGTGTGTTCGCGCGTCGGAAAACCGTCTTCTTTGTTTATTTACGCACCACAAAACAAAACAAAAAATATAGTTTATGAGAAAGCTTTAAATTAATTAACAGACTGTATTTTAACAGTGTGTGTCTGTGAATATCAAATTTAAACCTTACAAATAGCCAGTATTTCAGGAAAACTCTGTTTTGTAAGTAAGCAACATGATGTATCGAAAATAATAATAAAACTTCATGCTTTATTCAATAAATGCTTTTTTATTAAATAGGGAATCGATTTGTTTGTTTTAAAATCATTTTATACAAACGATTAGGTTTTCTATTTATGGATGAGGCAGTACGGAGTCTGCCGGGTCAGCTAGTTGTTATTATAAAATAACATTCTGCCTGCGTGCAGAATAGTATAAAAGGCGACGAAAACGCAAAGGAAATTAAGTAGCCTTTGTGTTGTCGTGTCGATAGGTATACTTGCCCGTGGGATCAACACCACCGGCAAACGTAGTGCACCTGAAGGAGCTGCGCAAACGCTTTGCGAGCTTCATCCAGAATCAGGGTGAAGGAGAAGGCGTACAAAGACGCTTGACGGAGTTGGCCTTCCGACATACTCGGCCAAATATCACCAAAAATCCAGCCAAATATCACCATAAATCAGGCGTGTTTTATGAGGGAGCTCACGGCATGCTTCACGAAGAAGAGCAAGCGTACGTACCTGCGACACCATCGTATGCGAACATTATGGAAAGGGTGCGGAAATGGGGATTCCGCTACGACGGCGGTAAAGATCCCTTAGGATTTATCGAACGGGTAGAGGAATTAGCGGACGGTTACGACAAAAACCGTAACGCAATGCCCCGAGCTATTGAAGGAGAAAGCTTTAGTGTGGTTTCGGAACAACAACCGGCACTGGCAGGAATGGGACGAGTTTAAAAGAGATTTCCTGAAGTTCTTCCTAAGCTAGCGGTACTTTGAACAACTGGACGACGATATGCGCCGACGCGTTCATCGACCGGGTAAGCGCTTTAAAGATTACGTACTGGTACTACAAGGGCTTATGCGGCACGCGAACTACACAGCCGAAGAGAAACTGAGCCGTATTCAACGAAATACGCGCAGAGAATATCAACTTTACGTCAAACGAAGTGAATTCAAAAGTCTGGAAGAGTTAGTGGACGTGGTAGAAGAGAGAGAGCCATTAAAAGCCGCAGCGCGACCATTTGTACCTCGACGACCGGAAGAGCGGTATCAGTCTATGCACATGAAAGAAGAGAGCTATAGGTACCCACACAGCAGCGAAAGGCGCGAACAACCAAGGAGGTTTGAGGGCGCTACAAGACCAGAGCGAGCAGACGGAGCAGAGCGCTACCAGCAATTGCGTGAAGACCGGAATCTCAACACACCAAGGAGAGCAGAGAGCCAACCAAATCAGCAAGGGAGGTACGTAGACCCCCGAAACACATGCAGACGATGCGGTGGAGCCGGACGTTTCGCCCACGGCTGTCGCAGTCCAAAAATCGAATTTTGTTGGAAGTGTGGACATTGTGGAATACACACCCGAAATTGCTGCCCAGATCTACAGGGAAACGACCAGGGGCCTCATCAGTATCGAGGGGTGAGGTCCACAATACTCCCTCGAGAACAGCAGCAGTACTAAACCAGACACAAGGCCGGATCCTGGCCAATGTGACCATGAACGGCGAAAACATAGTAGCGGCAATAGATGCCTGAGCAACGAGGAGTTTCGTGAGTGAAGAAGTGGTGAAGAGATTCGTTACGGAAAGAACGAAACTTATAAAGACACGAGTGATAATGGGAGATGGAAGGCGCAAGGACGTCGAGGAAGCAGTAGAAGCAGAATTGAAGTTGGGGAACGAAGTAAATCACAGCGAGTTACTTGTTCTACCAGGCCTGGTCGCTGAAATGGTACTCGGGATGGACTACCTCGCGAAGGCCAACACAGAGTTGAGATGCGGCGGAGAGTCACTAAGATTAAGAGTAGATAAGAGAGAAGATGAGATAGTCACGTGCACCGACATAGTTGAGAAGAGAGCGAAGGAATACACGGCCTCAGAAGGCCCAAACCAAACCACACCACAAGCAGGCAACCCAGCGGATAAGAAAGTGAGTGAGTTCCTGCAAAGTGAGTTGAAACAATTTGAGGAGATGTCAAGACCGTCCAATGTCGCCACACATAAAATAATCATGCGAGACGATCGACCAATAAAGCAGAGGTACTTCCCCAAGAACCCAAAGATGCAAGAGGTCATCAACAAAGAAATCGACGAACTACTGGAGAAGAGCTGCATTGAGCCATCCCATAGTCCGCACAGTGCACCAATAGTATTGGCAAAGAAGAAAAACGGAATGCCAAATCCGTTCCAGACGCCTACCCGTTGCCGCGCATCCAGCATATACTCGATCGGCTCAGAAGCGCTAGATTCATCAGCAGTCTGGACTTGAAGAATGGTTATTGGCAGATCCCCATGGAGGAGGACAGCAAACAGTACACGGCATTCACACTACCCGGATGTGGCTTGTTCCAATGGAAGGTAATGCCTTTCGGCCTACACTCCGCACCAGCGATGTTCCAGAGGGCACTTGACAGAGTTATCGGCCCAGAACTAGAACCGCACGCATTTGCCTACCTAGACGACATCATAGTCACGACTACAACGCTAGAAGAGCACGTGAAGCACCTCAAAGAAGTATTCCAGCGGCTAAGAAAAGCCAACCTCCGCATCAACTCCGAGAAGTGCGAGTTTTTTTTTAGAAAAAGCTGAAGTATTTAGGCCACGTAGTCAGCGAGAAAGGCATCCATACAGACCCAGATAAGGAAGCGGCCATAAGAGAGCTCACACCTCCAACAAATCTACGAGAAAGACGCGAGTGATTTCGGGCTCGGAGCAGTTCTAACACAAGAGTTAGAGGGTAGCGAGCGAGTAATAGCATATGCGAGTCGGCGGCTGAATAAAGCCGAAATGAACTACTCACCAACGGAGAAGGAGTGTTTAGCGATAGTCTGGGCAATAAGGAAAATGAGACCGTATCTAGAAGGGTACAACTTCACAGTGATTACCGATCACCTGGCGTTGAAGTGGCTCAACGCGATCGAGAGTCTCACAGGTCGGATAGCGAGATGGGCACTAGAGCTCCAACAATATTCGTTCGAGGTGCAGTACAGGAAGGGGAAGCTGAACGTCGTAGCAGACGCGCTATCAAGGTAACCACAAGAGGAACAGTTGGGCACAGTGTTAGAGGAATAGGAAAACGAAGACGGCGGATGGCTAAAAGAAAAGAAGGCGAAGGTGGAAGAAGCTCCAAAAAAGTACCCGGACTACGTGATCGAAGAAGGTAGTTTATATAGGCGAATGACGACCCAAGTCGATGGTGAAGACATTACTCCATGGAAGCTAGGCGTACCAATGTCTCAAAAACTATGAGTGTTAAGAGAAGTGCACGACGCCCCGAGTGCAGGCCATATGGGCATTCGTAAATCCATAGCCCGGGCGATGGCACGATACTACTGGTCAGGAATGTTTCGCGACGTGAAGAAGTATGTACAACAGTGCCACGAGCGCCAAATATATAAGCCCGGCCAACAGCAAGCCGCAGGCAAAATACTCACCCAAATAGCGGAAGAACCATGGGCAACAGTGTGTGCAGATTTCGTCGGCCCGCTACCCCGATCAAAGCATGACCATACAATGGCTCTCGTCTTTCTAGACCGATTCTCTAAATGGGTAGAGATCGTTTCAGTTCACAAAGCCACAACCGAAGGCCTCGTGCGAGCATTCCGAGAAAGGATCTTAGCGCGTTTTGGCGTCCCAAAAGTACTGATTACGGACAACAAAGCAGAATTCACCAGTAAGCATTTCAAAAACTTCTTACGCGAGCACGGAGTGAAACACCAGCTAACCGCAACTTACACACCGCAAGAGAACCCGACCGAAAGAGCAAACAGGAACATTAAAAGAATGATAGCGCAATTCACCGGAAGAGAACAACGTGATTGGGACGAACTACTCCCAGAAATAACACTCGCACTCAATACCTGCGTAGGCGAATCAACAGGGTACAGTCCGGCATACATAGTCCAGGGAAGAGACCCAAGAATGCCGAATAATCTCTTAGACGAACACACCTTCGGAACCGCGCAGAAAACCCCGACACCAGCAGAGAAAGCAACAATGATGGCAGAAGTTCACAGAATAGTCCGAGGTAACCAACAACGCGCAGCAACCGATCAAGCGCGTTATTACAACCTTCGAAGGCGAAATTGGCAACCAGCTATAGGCGACTTGGTACTAGTGAAGGAACACCACCTCTCAAAGGCGATAGAAAACTTTGCGGCTAAACTAGCTCCCAGGTACAGCGGCCCGCATCGAATAATCAACTACGTATCTCCAGTAATAGTGGAACTGGAAAAAATACACAAGGGAAAAAGGAGAACGGCATATCTGAGTGAATTGAAGCCCTACCACGGCGATGGGAAAAACATTCCATAAAGGCGAAAAAAAAAAATTTTTCGTGAAAAAAGGAAAAATTTGAAGTAAAAGTATAAAAGAAAAAAGTTTTTTCGTGAAAAAAAAGGAGAAACTTGAAGTAAACACAAAAAATAACAAATATTAGTGAAAATCAAACAAAAATATTAGTGAAAAATAAAAAAAAAAAATAAAAATTTAAGAGTGAAAAAAAATGAATTAAATCACATAAAAGGGAGTCGTAGTGTTAAGAAACAAAAACAAAAAAAAAAAAATTCAAGGGAAGGTGGCAGCACCCATCAATAGCGGAGCCGTCGGTAAACAAATGAACATACATATATACTAATATACATATGTACATACATATAACCAAGCGAGACAAAAAAAAATACATAATATACATACATACATAAACTAAAATATATGCAAAGAAATGAATATATATATGTACATACAAGTGGAAAAAAACATACATAATATACATACATACATAAACTAAAATATATGCAAAGTGAAGATATACAGGCAAAAACACATAGACGCATAAAAAAATAATATTAACCGAAATACTCCTGCAAAAATTCGGAGGAGAAATTTGTATTAAAAAATATGCAGGAAAAGCACAGTTGGTCGAGCGATGAAAATCAAAATAAAAGCCGGCGCCACGACCAAATTCACATCAAGTGTTCTAACAACTGAAGCGAGCAATAAGCAAATTGTGCTAGCAAAGTATACGGGCGCTTAACCAAACGCGATAAACGAAGTAAGCAGTAAAAACAAGCAGCAGAGATGGCATCAACAAACGACTGGCCGCGCGGACGTATACAAAGGCTGACAGAGGAGGAGATACGTTCTCACATAGCCGAAGCGAAACAATATAAACGAGGCAGAGCAGAGAGTATGTGTACCAGCGAGTCTACAGTGATATTCATACGGGACGAAGGAGATGCAGATAGCGGCAATGGTGATGAAGAAGAATGCTTGGTGCGCGCATCCACACCAATCACAATCTCATCAGAGAGTGAAGATGAGCAGCCGGCGAAGCGACGAGGGGAACTCGATATATCCGAGAAGGACGGTGAAGAGCGTTGCAGAGGCTTCATAGAATACAACAAGCGCATCAACATGCGCTTGCGTATATACAACGAAGGAGTAGCAGCGAGCGACGAACCACAACCACAACCGGCTAAGCTCCATATATGCGAGAACGAAAATGCAATAAGCCTTACAGCAAGCGGCGGGATGTTAGAAGTCGGCGATTGGAATGAGTACGCCAACATGGCAGACGAGGTAGAGCGGTGGCTGCAGGACACAGAGGCTACAACACCGAATACGCGGAACAACCAGACAGGGATCGAACCACTGCCCGAGGCCCTGACTAACGACATTGAGGGGCACATGCAGCAGCCACAGCAGCGACGGGTGAGGTGATCCTTCAAGCGGCACGTTAAAGGTAACTACTACCGCGTGAGAATCCCACGGACCGGCCTGGTGACTATAAGTCTCGCAGCGGGAAATGAGGGGAGGGTGTAAGGACCCCAAAATCCGAGGTTTTTGGAGATCTCACAACAATACATTTTCATAGACATACACTGAAGGTTATATACATTGAATTTATATACATGAAATAATTAAACTAAATATTACATATATATATATATATATATTTATTATACAAACATACATACTTAAATTATTGAAACATGAAGATACATACATACGCTGAAGCCTATAAGCATGTTCGAACATGAATTTATTCTCATGCACATACATACGTACACATAGAATAAGTGGGAAACTGTACGCAGCAATAAATTGTTATTATAAAGTAACATTCTGCCTGCGTGCAGAATAGTATAAAAGGCGACGAAAACGCAAAGGAAATTAAGTAGCCTTTGTGTTGTCGTGTCGCTAGGTATATTTGCCCGTGGGATCAACACCACCGGCAAACGTAGTGCACCTGACGGTTTTACACCTCACGAGCATTTATCTATATTCCACTGAGGGTTTACCCTCAATTGAACGAGGGCTGGTAGAGGGTTTACACCTCCACAGCGCCATACGAAAGAAGTAGTATCTGTGTTATTATTAAGCATACTTGCCGGTGGGTTCAACACCACCGGCAAACGTAGTGTACCTGAGGGTTTTCACCTCACGAACACTTATTTACTTGTCGTAGAAATATCGAGTAGTACATTAGAAACCGTGTACATATAGATTGTTTATAATAATAAATTTGTTGTAACGAACACAGCGTGTTTTACTTTAGCAAACCCTTGGCAAGGCTGAGCTTACCCCAGCCAAGTGGAAAACTCCGTTACAATATATACAATTGGCGCTTTGTAATCGCTGAAGCGATTTTCGGCCGAGCCCTCCTCCAATTTGTGGTCTTGCGTCTTGATGTGTTTCCAACAAACCTATAGTTTATACTAAGCTGCCTCCGAACGGCTGATAGATTTTAATAAGCTTTATTTCATGTCAGAAATACACTAGGAGGGGTTGACATTCCCTGCCGAGGGGCGACCGCTATTAGAAAATTTAGCTTAATTTTTTATTTAAGATAATTTTCTGTAACTTGTTGGATTTTAGTACGACACCGCGATTTGAACCCCAGCCTTCAGAATGACAGTACGCAATGATAACAAATAGGATACCGCGGCCGCCGAAATGTCAATAGTCCGATTATTTATAGGCTTCATTTATGTACTTGTATGTTAAATTTATATTTGATCTGGTAAAAAGTAATCCAAAGGATGACTTTAGTGATCTGTATCTCGTGTTTTGTGAGTGCGCTTGGATTACGCTAGATGGCGTTAGAAAGTTTATGATGATATGTTGATCACTTAACTCAGTGGTGTTTGAGGGCACGTCAAACGCACTGCATGCTTCTGAAAATGTGATGAGTGTTTATAGTCCTGATGCTCTAACAGTAAATCATGCACAATTTTGGTTTCGTCGATTTCGTTAAGGTAATTAGCGAGCACTGTTTCGATTGTCCAGGACCTAACCATTATTCAGAAAACAGTTTGGAACTACTTGAAAAAGGCTGGATACACAAAGAAGCTTGATGTTTGGACGCCACATGGGTTAATGAGAAAAAACCTTATGGACCGAATTTCCATCATCATCGACCCATTTCTGAAGCTGATGATGACTGGTGGTGAAACGGGGATGACTTACAGCGACGTCAAGTGAAAACGGTGATAGTCGAAGGGCATAAACGGTCTCCAAGCCAGAATTGACGGCCAGGATTCTTATGTGTTTGGTGGGACTGGCAAGGGAGCATCCACTATGAGCTGCTCCTCTACAGCCAAACTCTTAATTCGGATCTGTACTGTCAGCAGTTTGACCGTATGAAGGAAGTAATCGCCCATAATCGCCCAGCCTTGGCCAACAGGAGGATAATTGGGTTTCATCATAATAACGCCAGACCACACACATCGATAGTGATTGGATAGTGACTCCCCTCAAGAGAAGTCTATGAAAATCGATTGCCACAATTTTTTGCCAATAGGGACAAGGATTGCTATGAGAGAGGTATTATTATGCTATTACCTTCAAAATGGTCAAAAATTATCGAGCAAAACGGTGAATTCGGACACGTTGACATTATTCGGATTATTCTAATAAAGCCTTCCATTTAATGCTAAACAATGAAGTAATTCATTAATAATTTACAGATATTTTTTTTTACATCAAAGGAATTTATTTATTGCATTTGTTAAACCAAGCAATAGATTTTGAAAATTTATTAGCGGATGAATAACTGCTTTGGTCCGTTAATAAGTAATGACCGGCAGGCAAAACGTTGCTCTTCAAAAGACTGACAATCTCTTATTCTAAAACGTATTCGTCTTGCTGGGCGGGTAAAACGTCAGCTAAAGTATTCTGATGATTTTGCAGTCGCCTATCCTGGGCGGATACCGTGGAATTTAACTTCGCTCGCTGGAAAGATACTCACGTTGTGCAGTTTCAGTATTGCGCATGTTTCTGTCTTTAGAGTAAAAGTTTGGCTGCTAACTTCCAACGAATTTTAGATAATTTCCTAGTGTGCTTGAGGGGCTTTTGATCCATCATAGAATAAGTTAAGTGCTTTTGCTCACGTTGGAAAACGCTGCCTTGAGAAACACCAGCTATAATTAGAAATTACTTTTCTTTATTAGTAAACTTTCTGTTAGTAAGGTATTATATGAAGATTTAATGGAAAGTTTTTGGAAAATTCATTTTAATTTTGTATATAAATCCTTCATGCCATCGTTTATCGAATGTTTGGGCCAAATCAATAAATATTGCTGAACAATACTCTTTCAACTCCAATAACTTCCTGATCTCATAGGTAACGCAATCGGCTTGTACCATGTTTTTCTCAAAACCAAATTGATGATTTTGTATAGTGTCGATATTTTGGATAGCAGAACTTTTTCAAAAAGTTCGGAAAGCACGGGTAACAATTTTGATTAATCGGTAAAGGGCGGAATTCCTCCTGAGTTCCATGTGAAGCTTCAGCAATGAATTTTTCGTGTCTCAATGCTTTATTGGCTCCAGCGAAGTTCGTGCCGTTGTCCGAGTACAGAATTTACGGACAACCACGTCTGGCTACAAACCTGGCAAACGTGAATTTTAACGTTGATAAATCGATAGTTGCATACAAAGATGCAGGCGTATCCTTTAGTTATTAGGCATGCTCCGCTCGTGTAGCTTTTATTCTCAAATCTTTAAATCTACGCCGGTATTGGCGAAGGACCTAGACATGCCAGTTTTTTTCGGTTGAGGTGCTATCGTTTTTTTAACTGAGACATACTTTAAAACTGTTAATATCAGTATTTATTTAATTATTTAACTGGACTCCGTGTGAGTTGAGAAAATTGGGAATCATTCGGTAAGGTCCGATCGGTAATAACCGATATTATACGACAATGACGCTAACACTAGTCTTCCGCCTATATAAATATGTATGCATATATACATACAGCGACATCTGTTCTGTTTACAAACAGAAAACAGGTGATTTACAAATTTACTTATTTTCTTTTGCCATAATATATAACTATAATGTAAAGCTTGAGAAAAGGTTTGAAGAAGCCTTAAACAGACGTCAACATATGAAACAACGGGTAAAAGACATTCTTTGGTTGCCTAGTGATTTGAAGTTTGGAACAAACGGCGACGTAGGAAACGTCTAACATCCTAGGGGAAGAGCTGAGCGAGATACATGCTCTTGTGAGACAGAAAACTAAAATTAATCTTGTAAGATGAAGGCCAGGTATGGTAAGGCGATGAACTCCGTGGATTTCCATGATGACAATTTAGTGTTGCTGTACAATCCATTACAGAAGAAGATTTTGTTCCCAAAGCTTGAATGCAATCGGTAAGCTCTCTATGAGTCATCAGGCAGCTAAACGACGTAATATGCCGAATCCAAACCGTAGAAAAGCTAAGAAACACTATAAAAGTAGTCTACTTGAACAAGCATGCTGCGTTTGGAACTATTAGTGTGTCTGATCGGGACAATGGTTTGGTTGGAGATCCAGCCACTAATATCTTGAATGCATTTTCAATCACACGTTGAAGATTAATAATTTTTCAATGCTTGTTGACTGCTGATCCTGGAGAAGATCGCATTTTCTTAAAACGTAAAAGGATAGCTGAATTCCCCACAAAGAAATATGGAAAAGGGAATTTTCCTTCAATTGTGGATTGCTCAATGCTTATGAGTGCTCGTCCAGAAAGTGTTCTTCGAAGAATATCCAAGAAAGAATGTTAATGATAATTTTGGGAACAGTCATTTCGTTTAGTTTGGAATTTCAAGCTTATACCATGCACCAAATATCTGGACTAAAGCTACATATAATAAAAATTAACATGATTGTATATTTAGGTGATTTATTCATCTCGTATGTACTCCTTTGTTAGGTCATCATAAACGAGAGATAAAAGTAATTGAAAATCAGGAACAATGACGTTAGTAGGCTTGTAAAAGTCTTCATCCGCGAATAGGTAAGTCATCGGATCCCACGGTTTTGTTATTTCTTAAGCGAGTGATCGCAAAGCGAACTTCGTCACTGTCAAATAATTGTTCACTTTTATAATTTTAATGTGCATGAAATGGTATAGTAGATTTGGTCCGAAGTATGTAAGTACCAGAAGAAGAAGAGATAGAATATCTCTACAGTCGCAATCGAAATTACTACATTCATCCCAATGATGACTTTTTTTATTGAACATTTTATTATTAAATATTAAATCAATCGCATAAATAAACAAAAAGTATTAATAAAAAGTAGTACAATGTTTCAAAGTCAAGCTCTCAAGAACCTTAATATAATGTGAAATTCTTAAGAATACTGAATTATATTTAATTATATTAGAAAATATATTATATGTACATGAGTTTACAGTGAAAAATATATAAAAAACATTGCTTATTGACTTAAATCTAAACTATATACAGAAGTAAAATGAACTGTGAAATCTGGATAATCGGAAGGCGGGGAATGTAGGGTTAAGGTATTATTGTGATAACCACCTAATTTTTTTTTTGCATCTGTCAAATTCGAATTTGTCTTTTTATGATAATGAATTATCAAACCTATTATTGAATTCTGTTATAATAGATTCACTAATTCTTTCTTCGTTCGCTGTTCTATATAGGTATATGATATATAATTAGCACATTTTCATAATTTTGAATGAATTTTTGCCTATCTAGGTATAAAAATATTTCAAGTGGAATAAAACCATTGTTTATTGCTATTTCAGGCAACGGGTAGTGTGGTTCCTAATCAGGGATATCATTATTATGTCAATCCTCATTATTTGAGCTGAAGCGTATAGCCTTTTATTTGACATAAATTTTAAGTAGTTGTTAGTTAGTTCTATAAACAGAAGTACAAGATCTGAGTACTCTTCGCTCAAATTTTCCGATGCGTTCCATATAATAAGGAGATATATTAAACCATATAGAGCATCCATAACTTATTATTGGTTGTATTAGTGATTGGTATATACTAATTTTAACTCTGTTGTTTTTTTTTTTGAAGAGAACATTTTTTTGTATATAAAATTTTGTCTAAGGTAATTCCAAGGTACTTAACTTTGTTAGTTACAGTAATTAAATCATTTGATTCACTTGTTTGGACACCAAACTGCCTCCATTTTTTTCTAACATTAATGGAGCACTTAGAAGTTGGAGGCCTAAAGAGAATACCTTCACAATTACTTATATTGTATTTATTTTAAGATGCCAATTCTTAGCGAATTTTTGCACTGTATCGAATTTTCGCTGCAAATTTGTGTTATCATCTGAATTATAGATGACTATGTCATCTGCAAATGCTATTATATTATTTATTTTATTTAAAAGATCTGTAAGAAGGAGCATTAACTGTGCCCTGTTGAATGCCATTTATAACATTAAAATCACAGCTGCTGAATTCGTATCCAATTTGCCTCTAAACTTTTTATTTGAAATCATATTCACTATGAGAACAAGGAAGGGTAAGCAGAAATTTTAACTTAACATTTTTGTGATTAATCCTTTAATCCAAATTTTATCAAAGGCTTTTTCTAAATCGATAAAACATGCTCCTGTAACTTGTTTTTTATTCCAACTTCTATTTATATCTGAGACCAGCAGATTAATTGCGTGGATAGTGGAGTATATTTGAAACCGAATTGGTTATAACTTATTATTTTCTTTTCTTCTAAAAATTTATTCATATTTATATTAATCACTATCTCAAATATTTTACCTATACGTAGGCTGCTATATATATTTCTGGCCTAATAATGAAAATACGAATATTTATCAATGAAAATGTTTTTTTTTTTATTTTTTTGTTTTTTTTTGGATTTGGCTCGTCTTGGAAGACCCACACGGTCGATTGCTGTTTTGTTTCGGGCTCATGCGTATAGATCCATGATTCGTCACCTGTGACGATCTTATAAGCGTCTGTTGAAGCATCGCGATCGCATTTTTTCAGCATTTCCTTACACCAATCCACACGAGCCTTTTTTTGAGCGATTGTCAAATTGTGCGGGATCCAACGAGAACAAACCTTTTTTGCGGACAGGTGTTCATGCAATATCGAATGTATGCTGGTGGGAGAAATGCATAGGCATGCCTCTATCTGGAGGTATGTTACATGACGGTCTTGCATTATCAGTTCACGTACGGCATCGATGTTTTCTGGCACAACGGCTGTTTTTGGACGACCTTCACGGAATTCGTCTTTGAGCGAGCGTCGGCCACGATTGAATTCGTTGTATTCTTGTCGTGAAAAATGATCGCACGAAAATGTTCACGAGTTAATTCCATTTTTTGGCCGAGATGAATTTTTTAATTCCCTGTAAATAAAACAATTCACAATTAAATGACAAAACGTTCTGAGTGATGTTATGCTAAAAAATGTCAAACTTTCCAATGGAAATGTCAGATTGCGCCTGGCAGCACTTAGTGTTGCCTAGGCCAGACCTATATAGCAGCCTACGTATTGGGTAACATACTCATTGGTCTAAGATTCTTTAAATTGTTTTTATCTTAAACTTTTTTAGGAATGACCACGAGTTTGGCTGTTTTCCATTGGTTTGGGAAGTACAAATTGTTAATTAAATTGTTGAATAGTGTGCAATAATCCCGGATAAGACCCATGGGTAAATTTTTTTAGTACAATGTTGGGGATTTGGTCTAGACCTGACGATTGTTTGTTTTTCAGGTTTGAAATGATGTTTGTCAAGAAATCTGGCGTGACGAAGTAATTTTCAGTTTTGTTATGTGTAAGATTATTTGCTTTCTTTACATCAGTAAAAGTCGTTATTGTCGTTTTAATTCCTTCATATCTGGTTTTGATTGCTAAAAACTGGGTGAAAGAATTTTCTACCATACAATGTACTGAATTGCTTAGAAATAATAGCCTATAATATCTGCCATATTCTTCATTTCTTTTACGATGTAGTTGTTTGTTAGTAAATCTATTTCCAACTGACTGGGATTTAGAACTGCTTTATAGATAGTGTTCAAAAGATCTGATGGCACCACTATTCGACTAATGATGTTGTTTTCACGATGAAGAAATTTTTTGTAACAGTTGCGAACTTCCAGGGATTTTTGTTGTCTAGGGCTTTGAGTTTGTTTTCTAGTTGCTTGTTGATTGAATTTTTATATTTTCGTTAATCATTTGTTTTATGAGCTTTAATTTTGCATTAGCTAGGTTAATAGCCTATTTCCACCGGACGTTAAATGCATTTTAGCTTAAATGAATTTAAACATCGCATTTAAATGCGTGAATTAACATAAAAACATTTGTTAAATAATTGGCGAAGAAAATTCTTCTCCTCTTTAAAAAATAAAATAAAATAATAAAACGATCCCCTCAATATAAAAATATGCGTGGCTCTGGCAGCTCTCAGCTGATTGAGCAAAATAAATAATAAAAGGAAACAAACAAGCAAAAGTGAGAATAGAAACATGCATAAAAGCACTTTCCTTTCAGCAGCATTTGTCCATTCAGCAATAATCTGCACTTGCAAATCATAACATTGCATAAGTAGCCAACTAAAATGAATGCGGTCTCTTGAATTCATGATTTCAATAGTTGTGACAAATTTTGTAAACTGCAAATGGTAAACAAAAATCAGTTGTTTGAGTTAACTCACTTTCGGTGGAAACGTTTGACATTTCATTCACTTAACAGATGCCTTAAATGGATTTAAGTGCTCGGTGGAAATAGGCTATAAGACTGTTTCCAATTACATATATTTGAAGACGGTTGTGTTTTTTGTGTTTAATCACTGGAGAGTTAGCAAGTAATCTTTTTTTTATTATTATGTCATTAATTTTAGATAAATATCTGTCTATTTCAGAATTATTAAGATTCTTATTGTTCGGTATTGCTGCTTCTTGTAGATGAAGCCTGAAAATGCATTCCACTTTAGGTTTTTGCAATCCAGCTTATAGGGTGCGCTCTCCCCAAATAAATCAAAGCTATTACCACCAGGACAAGTAGCTATTATCTGGATGGCTCGGTGATCGCTGTCGTAGTCAATGCAGTTCAAACAGCTCATCGAATTTCTATTTTTGTGTATCTCAATTCTATGGTCAGCTATACAAATATCTAAAAATGATTGTAATCTTTCGAATGAGGGAATCGGTGAAGTATAAAGATTACATCCATATTTGATGGAATTTGTAGTTAGCCAAGCATTCATGTTATTACCTTTAGGATTGTTTATTGAGTTACTACAGTTTAAGTGTTTACTATTAAGATCACGTGCTAAAATGTAATAGTCATGTAGTTTTAACTCCTCAAATAGTGCGTTTATCTCACTTTTAAATTCGTAGTTGTTATTTTCTGATGGGTAGTAGCTGCAATGATATATAGAATTTTGTTTGCAAACATCTTAACTTTAATGATGCAAGTCTCAAGATGATTAGGTGAGTCAAGTTTTTTGAAATAATGTTTCTTGAATTTAATATTTTCTTTAATGAGGATGGCAGTGCCTCCTCCATTACCTTTATTTCTGTCTTTTCTGATTAAATTGTAGTTTTGAAATTTTAGCTTGTATTTGGAGCTCAGTTTGGTTTCATTTTGTTTTTTGGTCCTAATTTTTTGATGCACTTCTTTATAACGTTCACAGCCTGTATAAGATGCTGGATGACAAGTTTCTTGCAAATAATGCGGTAGAGCTTGTCCTTTTTTATGGTTGGCTCCTCCGATAGTAGGCAATTTTCGCTCTTGTCACTACATTTGACACATCTGGGTGGAAGATGGCAGTTTGCAGCACTATGGAAGAAATTTTGGTAGTTGCGACGTTGTGGTATTTCTGGTCTACGTAGAGATTCCCATTTAATTTTATGATATTGTATGTTATCAATCGCTTTTAGTTGGTGAACACTGCTTTCGGCGCTAATTTGAACCATAAACATGGGGAGAACGATATTGCGTTGTAGTGAACATTTTGTTGTAAACGGGCAGAGTTTTACAATTTTTCATTTTGATAGCCCACAAGTTCGTCATATATAAGTTGTAATATTTGGATTCATAGCTTTCATTAGAAAGGTTTTAGTTTTGAAACATTTTGGAGTGTATGAATAAAATTTTGCTTTAGCTTTTTCTAAGTGGCCTCGCACTCTTAGGTATAGTCATCTAAGTTAGACAATAGAATAGCACGCTTATTTTGGTTGTATTCTTTGATTTTAAACTTTGCTATTTTAAGTCCGTCTTTTAGCAATTCAATTATTTGTTTAGATGGAATTTCGTGCATATTTATTCGGGGAATATTTGTATTGTTGTTTTTAGCACTGTTGTTATAGTTTTCTGCGTTTTTATTCTCACAAGCGATATTTGCTGGACCGGTTCTATTTAAAGATGGTGTTGTTGGTTTGTCATTCTTATTATTTTGTTGTTCAATATTCTTATTTACGTTGTTGAGTAGGACTT
This sequence comes from Ceratitis rosa, assembly GCA_037013455.1. Lineage (NCBI taxonomy): Eukaryota > Metazoa > Arthropoda > Insecta > Diptera > Tephritidae > Ceratitis > Ceratitis rosa. The sequence continues at coordinate 2,464,349 of JAWMAG010000035.1, read as the reverse complement.
GCCGCTCAAATTTTTGTATCACAATTCTCTGTTTCATTGTCAAGAATCGCGTAATAGTTGGTTTTGATTTTTGCCATCGTATGATCATGTACACTTTGGTTTTTTCTTTTTCTGTTTTCATTCACCGATATATGTATATGAAGTATTATTGTTTAAATGAATGTTATTTTGAGTATTAAGCTCACACATTTCATGCTGTAAACTCGCAATAATTGTTTTGCACTTATTAATAAGAAAAAAGAAAGAAACGAATTTGAAGTTAATAGACTGATGCACAGGTAAAGTACGTGTTGCTCTCTCAGCAGTCAAGATCAAAGTCCCCCAATGATAACTTCTCTTTATCCGGTATCTTACAACTACTATAGGTATGTTAACGCCTGGAGTCACGCAAATTTTAGAGGAGAAATAATAGAAGAAGCACTAGTGTCAACCGTTTTAATATGTTTAAACAACGGGTCTCCTACTCATCATTCGACTTACACCACTATCTCTATTGTCGACATCTTAGACTCACTGATGATTATTTCCAATTTTGACATAAATAATCTCCCTCCAATCAGTTCCCACTCAAATACACATCCCGATTCGACTGGGAAAAATTCAATAAAATTTGCAAGAGGCAGCAATATTGCTTTGAATAATCTTTTCCGCAGCACACTTCCCTATTTTACAAAACAAAAATCCGTGGTGGATTTCTGATATAGCCAAACTTCAATTAGCTAAACATAAATTGTGGCAGCATTAAAATATGTGCGTTCCCTTTAAAACCCGCTGATATCCAAACAGCAAACGCTCAATTCAAACGATCCGCAAAATTGGCAAAACAAAATCGTTGTGCAATTTACAGCCACTATAAACTCCTAAAAAAATATTGAATAAAATTAAAGTTCTCACTGACCCCTCTAAACAGCCCTCCTTTTCCCATAACGCTACCAATTAGCTACACTCAAACACATTCGTTATCACCTCCCGCTAAGCAAATTAGCTCCATAATCCAAAATGCAGAATTTGAATTCGTGCTTTCCTCAGCAAAAGGAAAATGTCTTGGCTTAGACAAAATTTCTTATCCTATCATTCAGAACTTGTCTACTTTGGTCAAAAATTGACTTCTCATTCTTTATAAAGGAATATCTCATGGGTGCTGCTACCCACAATCTTGGAAAACTGCGTGCGTCGTCCCAATACTTAAACCCAATAAATCTCCCTCCGGCCGGAGTAACCATAAACAAATTATTGCCAATCGGTGCTTACCGAAAATATCCCAACCAGGTAGCAAAAATTAAGAAATTCGTAAAACATTTTCTTTGTGCACTCCACAAGGATCACCTTTATATGCAATCCTATTAATTACGACCACCATCCGCGACATCCAATGTCTCCTTTTGGCCAATGATGCCTTGTTTTACACAAAACATAACGAATCTTCGAAAACATGTTATAAACTAACATTTTGGTCGCATTCTATAAGTACGTATACCATAACAACCGAGAAAAATAAAATTCTGCACATTTCCAAGAAACATAACTGTTCCAACCATAATTTAAGTATTATCAATGATTTTAAAGTTCTTGTATTACCAAGATACTCTAAATATATTTACGGCAACTTCCCTGCAACCACAATCAAAAAGGTTTCTACCCCATATCATATCGCTATGCGGAGGAGTATAAGGGCATTTCCAGTATCACCTTTAGAAGATCTTTTTGCAGAAACTGGGTCGCACGCAGTTCTTAAAAGGATAATTGATTGTAACCGATGACTACGGCCTAAACTTTTATTCACGTCGGTAATATTGAGAACCTTGAACTTCGTAAAACAATTGCAAATACAGCCAATAATATATCACACATCATCAAACTACTACGATTTCCGAACGCATCCTTTAAAATACCTCATTTGCAGTTACAAACTGAGAATGGCAATGTAATGCGACTGTCAATACATCGCTACTCTTCGACAGGAGATACTCGGCAATGCCGTTCTGTTCAATCTACTGAAAAAAAAAACAACATATAAAAATGCTCTCTAACTATACACACTTCTACAACGACTGATCTGATGGAACGATGAGCTGTACGAGATATACGGTAACATTAACATAATTCAGCGAATCAAGTAACAGCGGCTGCGCCGCCTGGGTCATGTGGTCCGAATGGATAAGAATACTCCAGCCTTGAAAGTTTTCAATGAAGTACCCGACGGTGAAGATGAAGAGGAAGACTTCCACTCCGTAGGAGATACTAGGTAGAGAGGGACCTGGGTGTACTTGGTATCTCCAATTGGCGCCAAACTACGAAAAGAAGAAATAAATGGCGCAATGTTGTTAACTCGGCTATAATCGCGTAAGCGGTGTCTACGCCAGTAAAGAAGAAGAATCTCACTCAACTCAGATTCTAAAAGAATATTCATTTTGTTTAATGCTACATATATTTCATTGAGAGATCAATCCCTCTTCAGTAATATGGTTGATTAGCTACTAATTTACATGAATTCATATTAACTTTTGTTGGCTAAATCTCTGCTTAGGATAATTTCACTGTTGATAGTCATAGCTCTGAAGTCGTTTATAATTTAACCTATCTTGAATCCAACATCAGTATAGAACGCAAACAAGTGCGACAAGTTGTAATACAATTTCATGTTCATTGTTACATATTCGATGAATTTCACTATCAGAGGTCTCAAGACAAGATTTTTAAGGTATTTGCGTCGTTAAAAAATATTAAAATTCTTCATATATAATTGGTTGTATTTTTTAATTAAAAGTGGTAGATTTTCTATTAAGAGAAGGGTAGCACAGAAAAGACGAAACGCGTTTATTATCAGATAGCTGCGGGAGAAAGAAACTACTTTTAAATTATTGTACCATGCGGAACGTTTCCTTATTGCATCGCGAAACATTCAAGTAATTGGCGATTTTAAGATGACTTATTAGATTTTCATTAAAATCATTTGCGAAAAAAAAATTTATTAATACGTCGAGGCTGAATTATTATTTTCATAATAAATATTCAATATATAATACACTTTTTTTATTTGCAGGGCGCCTTCATGGAAGCGTTATGTCCGCCTGTGCTATTAAACCCGAACGACTTTTCTCGAGTATATCACAATAATTTGGATGTGTTGAATGCAAAAGATTTGCATGTTAATCCGCCGTATTGTGTTCCTTGCATCAATGTGTACTGTTGTGATTTTTTAGCGATTACATAATTAACAACAAATAAAAGCAACGCATGAAGCAAAATTTCAGGGAGCCAAACAATATAAAAAGGTCTGTCAATAGTGAATGCAAATAAAATGCTTTAGCAAACTGTTCACATGACAGTATTTTTGATTGAGAATAAAAAAATATGAATGTATCTTCGTACACGTATGCGCAGCAACTTTAGTTCCATTTTACTTTGATATGAGAATTTGTTAAAATCTGTATAAAAACTTGCCCACATAATTTTCAAATGAAATGCGTTTTGTATCCTTTAAAATTAAAAAGTTCACAATATTGTTTCATTTTAATTTTACTTTATTATATATTTCATTTAATTACATTTAATGTCAATAGGAGTAGGATTGCGTGCTGGTCTATTTAATTTTGTAGTAGACTCATCATGAGTATTGGAAATCCCTGTAAGTATTCGGCTAAGTTTAAATAATAAGTAAATATGTATATATTTTATACATACATTCAAAAGGAACTAAATTCATTTGTGAGATATACTAGTTCAGATAGTTTTAATTAAGCCTCAACTAATACAAAATTTTAAATTGTTCAATATATTAGGTCATTATTTTTGCATTAAATTGAACACAGTATGGCTTGTAGAAACCCTTATGTAAGCCATATGACTAAGAGGTGGTATCCACTATAGATCGAAAAACTTTCCTTTATATTGTACAGACCAGTTCGCTCACTCTTTCGTATGGACTAATTCCATATGAATACATTATGACTATTTCTTTCGTAACCATTTTCAATAAGGCATGAATAAGCATTTAAATATAGGATTTGTATAAGGGATTTTTTAAGTATACACAAAATATAAATAAATATATGCAATTTTTTAAGGCTTTATATAAGCACTGATAAAATAATTTTGAAATGCTTTATATACATGCTCAAAGAAGGCATTATATAAGAAACAATCTTAGAACTGATTAAAAATGATTACATAAATCGTATTTATAAAAACTATTAAAGAACAACTCAAAAAAAATTATTTTTGATTTAACAGTTAATATAAATTATCTTATTTCTAATTGCAATTCTTTATGTCAAATTTCAATTAAAAATATATTTATATTATTAATAATGTTGGATTCTTACTCTGCTACTTTTCGGGTTCCAAGTAAAACACGCTTGCTTCTATGCAATTCAGTATAATAAGTATAAGTGTTTTATTCAACAGTTAGAAAAAGACTGACAGAATGTTTCAGTTTCAGTTGTTTGAAAAACATTACAGGGTTGCATAATATGTTAGTTGCTATTAGGGTTACATTTCAACACGCCTCCTCAACGAACATATTTTGCATACTAAACAAATAATATAATTAATTTAAACTCAACAATTTTGTAAATTTCTCATGACTGGGTCTTGGTAAATTCTTTGTAAATATATCTGCTATCATGTTGCTACTAGTACAAAAGTTCAGCTCGATTTCGCCTCCTCGATAGACATCTCTTAAGCAGTCATGAAAGTTAACTAGTTGAACTGTTTTTTCGGTCTACCAACTCCTCCGGTACGAATTACTTTAGGTCTACCAGGTCCACGCTTCACTGGTGTAGGTTGTTCTTCAGCAGACTCAAAATCCTCTTCACTTCCACCAGACAACACATCTACGTTCTCAATTTCTTCTACAATTTCGTCTTCGTTTACGGTATTATTCTCTTCTTCAACTTGCTGGATTGGTACTTGAGCCACCTGCCCGTTTCCCGTAGCATTCATCTGCGTTGAACCTACTACATCAAAAGTAATCTTGGATTGTTGTGTATCATGTTCATGATGAAGTACACATCCCTACTAATGATTAAACGCTTCGTTCATCGATCAAACAACATATATGCTTTTGACGTATCTGAGTACCCAACCAATGTATACTCTTTACCTCTTGCTTTGAATTTGTTATGTTGACGTTTATCCAGTGCCACCGCGAATGATCCAAACGCCCTCAAATGTGCGACTGTAGACTTATGACCATGCCATGCCTCGTATGGTGTTACACCCTCTAACGCTTTTGTCGGAGATCGATTTCTCAAATATGCAGCAGTATGAACTGCTTCTGCCCATAATGACTCATCAGCACCTGCACTCAGCATCATACACCTAGCCATTTCAATAAGCGTTTTGTTCATTCTTTCAGCTACCCCATTCTGTTGAGATGTATATGGTACAGTGAGTTGTCGTAGAATGCCATTTTATTTCAAAAAATCATCAAAAGCATTGTTGACAAACTCAGTCCCATTATCACTTCGTAAAATCTTTAATTTTTTCCTGTCTGACGTTCTACCATCGTCTTGTACTCTTTAAACTTCTCAAAGGCTTCGTTTTTGTGACGCATAAAATATACAAAAATATAACGCGTTCTATCATCGACGAATATCAAAAAATATCTTGATCCACCAATCGATTCAATATTCACGGGACCACATACATCTGTATGTACAACTCCCAATACATCATCTGCTTTATTCTGCGAACTGCTATACGGACGCTGACTGTATTTACTGGACATACACAATGCACAGTTAACATCTGTTGGAACATTTACTGAAAATCCGTACACCATCTGCTTATTGCTAAGCTCACGTAGACTCCCAAAGTTTAGATGGCCAAGCCTATTGTGCCACTTCATCACGTCATCAGTTGTTTTCCTCGAAAAATATAGCTTATATTTATTTGCTTGAAATATATACAAATCACTGACCTTTTCTGCACTTAAAATAATTCCTCCGTGCTCGCCAAAGATTTTCGCCGTATTGCCCCTGAATTCAACAACATAACCGCTATTGACTGCTCTGGCAACTGAGATAAAGTTGCACTGTAAACCCAGTACGAACAAAACATCTACCAGTGTCACATTGAATTTATCTGTCGTCAATCGAACAACTCCTCTGCCTTTTGCTAATATTTTGTGATCTGCAGCAAGCATAATTGTCTCCTCACATTGTTCGAACTCATCAAACATGTTGCGGTTGCAACATAAATGCGAAGAAGCACCACTGTCAACGCACCAAGCTTTGGCATGCAACACGCTGTTGCTAATAGCTGCGAACTATCCGTTCATCTTAAAATTATTATTCGTAGAATATTCTCGTTTCTTTTCTTTACATTGTGCGGCAAAATGCCCTTTTTTACCACAACTGTAACATCGTAGATTTGATCGTTTGCTTTTCTCATTATTTTTGCTTACGATATCAACACCGTCGTTTGACTTTACGTTCTCGTTCTTGTTCTTTCTTGTGCCTGTGTTCGATTGTGCTACAAAAGCTTGAACACTACTTTCGCCATTTTCAGACCGACTAGTTTTACGCCGTTCACCTTCTTCCATTAACTTTATCTTAACAGCATTAAGATTCGGCAATTCATCTCTCGATTCCAAAGCTACTACCAAGCTTTCAAAAGATTTTGGCAAACTTGCAAGAAGCATAATCACGATTAAATCATCTTGGAGACACACTCCGATTTCTGCTAACTTCTCTGCAACCAATGTGAACTTACAAACATATTGTTGAACATACTCGCCGTTACTCATTCGAATTCTAAGCAACTGCTTGAACAACGTAACTTTTCTTACTGGCCCTTTTGGTCGATGTACCTCACGAAGAGTTTTCCATGCCTCATTAGCCGACTTACAATTTCTTACATGGCTTAACTGCATAGGCGTTACACTTAGGAATATCGTTGCTTTTGCTTTGTCATCTTTTGCTTTCCAAAATCGTACAGACTTCTCTTCTGCGCCTTCTTCTGGATGCGGCCACTCACCACTCGTAATCGTCCATAGTTCTTGATGTACCAGCACGCTCTGCAACTGCAAGCTCCACGAGTCATAATTGGATTCATCCAATTTCTCGATGTTGAACAACGGAGAACTCATTTCTGAAACACTTTTTCAATTTACTTCACTTGGACCCCAGGAATTTGCCCCTGGTCCCATAACCTGTTGGATTCTTACTCTACTACTTTTCGGGTTCCAAGTAAAACACGCTTGCTTCTATGCAATTCAATATAATAAGTAGAAGTGTTTTATTCAACAGTTATCAGAACAGAAGTGCTATAAAATTTAGTTCAAAATAGATTTAAATTAACACTATTAAATCATGGATGTACCTGTTTTCCAGTTTTTAAAATGATTAATGCATATAAAATAGATAAAATATTTACATTTAATAATTATAACAAAATTTAAGAATGTGTTAAAAAAAAATACACACGCACACACACATGCAATTTACATATTTTTGTTAAATTTTTATTTTTAAAAAATGTCTTTTGGTGATATCTGCTATGGCTCAGTTCAACACTTTTCCTCATCGACTCATCGAATTAAAAACCAAAATATATTATTTTCATGGAAGATATTATTTAAGCTGATGGAACATTTTTTACCGCACAAGACTTTGTTCATGAGTTTAACCTTAATTACAGTTCTCTTTTCTCTTCTTCCATTGAAATTAAATTGGAATATTAGGTCATCCGTCATGTTGAAACTTGAATGCAACTCTACAAGCCAATCGCAGATTTATCTAAACTAAGCTTTGAGGGATGGGGCCATGTGCAGAAGTTCACGCAAGTGAGGAAAGTTTTTGACTGCCCTTCACCTGAGAGTGGCCAGAAACCATTATTTTGCATATGGTTCAAGCAGCTCACGACTTCCGGTCTTAGACCATGTATCCCCTGGGTAGCCAACAAACATCTGTTTGGAGGCGAGTTGAAGTGAGAATGCGAATCTCATGCGATAGTGCGTAAGGTTTGGGACCCACCACATGAAAAACTTAATTCTAACGAAAAATCAATTCCATCCTCGGATGAGAGACCCCTTTTGATGACCGATGACCACCCCCGCAAATGTTTTAGAGATTACGATTTTAGGGCATGTACCTGGAATGTCCGGTCCCTTAATTGGGAAGGTGCCGCTGCCCAGCTGGTTGATGTCCTCATAAAATTAAAGGCTGACATTACCGAAGAAGGTGGGTCCTTGTGAAATTTACTACAGCGGCCATATAAAAGAGCGCACATTTTTTTTCTTTTTTTGAAACATTAATACTTATTTATTAAATCTGCTTCGACTTCGGAAGTCTAGCAATAAGTAATAACATCTTAAACTAAATTAAAACATAAAGACCATTAGTAGGAATGGGTTGCTGCCTTGACGTTGCTCTTTAAAAGGCTGCTTTGTCTCTTCTCCGCAGGCGGGTTTGACTTGTTGCATGGACCAAGGTGTTAGCCAAAGGGTTCGGATGGTTATGCAGTTTTGTTAAGTATTTTTTTGCTGCGATTTCAATTGCGATTTGATTTGATGGTAGGTAAATATATTTAGATCTCTAGGAATATTTTCATTACTCATGTACCATTGTGCGCCCGTTATTACTCTATCTATATTCGTCGTGCAAGCTGTGCCCCATAACTGGATTACATACATCCATATCGGTTTTATTGTTGCATTATATAAGAGGACTTTGTTGCTAAGGCTAAGTCCAGACTACTTGTTTAAAAGCCAATGTAAACTGGCAGATTTGAGTTTCAAATTGCAGCTTTTTAGCTGCAGTGTGTCGTCTCCAGGGTAAGCGCCTGTCCAAGTGGATTCCGAGGTATGTAATTTCGTCAGCTTGCGGTATCGTCACATTGTTGAGCTTAACAGTAGGACACGTTTTTGGCCTTAATGTAAAAGTGATGTATTTGCACTTATTTCTTTATTCAATTAGTTTAAGATGCTGCTGTAACACTTTTGTGGCTGTAATGGGGCATTTATGTCGACTTAGTATAGCAGTATCATACGTAAATGTTGACGTAATTACTTGTAGGAATATCTGCGTTAAACAGTATGTACAATATTGGTCCAAGAACACTACCCTGCGGAGCACCTGCCGTAATTGGACACTCTTCTGTTATGTATTCATTAACTTTTACTGTGAATCGCCTGTTCGATAAGTAGAATTCAAGGATATTGTGGAACGTGTTAGGTAAAAGTTTCTTAATTTTATGAATGAGGCCATCCCACACTTTGTCAAATGCATGCGCCACATCAAGAAAAACGGTCGAGCAATACTCTCTCATTTCGAAAGCTTTTCTTATTTCATTTTTTATACGGCTGATTGGTCTACAATTATGCGTACATAGCAAAATAAAAAAAGAAGAAATGGAATATTGGGTTGCCCTAAAAGTAATTGCGGATTTTTAAAAGAAAGTAAATGCATTTTTAATAAAACTTAGAATGAACTTTAATCAAATATATAATTGCCATTTTGTTCGATAACCTTTTGCCATCTTCCCGGCAAATTTAGTATTCCACGCTCATAGAACTTCTGGCCTTTATCTGCAAAAAACTGAACCAAGTGCGATTTTATACCCTCATCATTGCCGAAAGTTTTACCATTTAAGGAAATAAATGGTAGTCTGATGGTGCAAGGTCAGGGCTATATGGTGGATGCATCAAAAGTTCCCAGCCAAGCTCACTCAGTTTTTGGCGAGTGACCAAAGATGTGTGTGGTCTGGCGTTGTCATGATGGAATACGACACCTTTACGATTGACCAATTCTGGTCGCTTCTCCTTGATGGCTGTATTCAATTTCTCCAATTGTTGACAGCAAACATCCGAATTAATCTTTTGGTTCCTTGGAAGCAGCTCAAAATATACCACACCCTTCCAATCCCACCAAACAGACAGCATAACCTTCTTTTGGTGGATATCAGCTTTAGAAGTGGTTTGAGCTGGTTCACCATGCTTGGACCATGATCGTTTTCGATTGACGTTATTGTAAACAATCCATTTTTCATCTCCAGTTATGATTCGTTTTAAAAACGGATCGAATTCATTGCGTTTAAGGTGCATATCACAAGCGTTGATTCGGTTTGTTAAATGAAATTCTTTCAATTCATGTGGTACCCAAATATCAAGTTTTTTTACGAGTCCAAGACTTTTTATGTGATAATGAACGGTTGACTTTGGTATATTTAATTTCTCTCCTATCTCACGCTCAGTTACATGACGATCCGATTCGATTAAAGCCTTGATATCGTCATCGTCAACTTCACTTGGCCGACCTGAACGTGGCTCATCTTTAAGTGAAAAATCTCCAGAACGGAATTTGCGAAACCAATTTTGACACTGTCTTTCTTTTAAGGCTTTATCACCATACACATCTCGTAACTTTTTAGCAACCTGCTCCGCGTTTTTTCCTTTACGGAAATAATAAAGTAAAATATGACGAAAATGCTCTTTTGTGGGCTCCATATTAAAATTGACGCCAATCAAACAAATGTAAACAAAATTTCGCGCACTTTTTTTCTAAAGCAAGCTAAAAGTGACAGCTAATAACTGACAAAAGAAAGAATGCAATTACAGAGTCACCGCCGTTCGAAAAAATTGTCAAAGCCGACTATATGAAAAATCCGCAATTACTTTTTGGGCAACCCAATAGTTATGATTTAAAAACCAAAACACGCGGCTTGTACTCAGTTTTGCACTATCCGTTATTCGCTCATATTGTTGCTCTTCTTACTTTTTTATCAGCAATAGACCTGCAGATTTACCGTTAAGTGCCTTTTGCATTTATTATTCATTTCATTGTCAGAATTCAGAAAATCACTCTCATCCACTAGTTTATAATTGAATTTGGAACTTAGTCTCTAACTATTCACTAAAAAATGAAGAAAGTGTCTTCTGTTAAAGAAAATAGTATTATCTCCCTGACTGAAAGTGGGTGTTCGACCCGCATTATTGCTGTTAATTAGTCAATCAGTGGTTGTCAAGGTGCAGAAAAGACAAAATGTTTGTGCGGAAAAGAAGTTGAATGGTCGCCGTTGCCTTCTAACAGACTCTGACGCTCGACTTATGGTGTCTAAAATGAGAAAAAATAGACTTTTAACGCCAAAAGAAGCTTCTACAGAAATAAATAAAGGCGTAAGTCGATGGACAGCTAGAAGAGCGCTTGGTAGGATTGGGTACGTCGCAGCAGTAAAAAAAACAAACCAGCTTTATCCGAGAAAAATGTTAAGGCTCGGCTAAAATTCGCCAAGGAACACAAGAACTGGACAATAGAAGACTGGAAACGTGTTATCTGGTCGGACGAATCTAAGTCAATCGGATGGAAAGCAATACTGTTGGCGGAGACCTGGTGACAAGCTTCAAAGGCATCATGTGAAGCAAACCGTGAAACATGGAGGCGGCAACATAATGGCATGTGGGTGTTTCACGTATTCGCACGTTGGACCGTTGCACAAAATTGACGGGATTATGTGAAAGGAAGACTATTTGAGCATTTTGCAAACCCATCTTCCCAATTTTCTTGACCAGTGTGCGTACCCAGAGCAGGAAATCACTTTTCAGCAAGATGGAGATCCCAAGCACACTGCGAAAATTGTTAATGAATGGCTCGAAAACCAAAATTTTAAGATGATGGAGTGGCCAGCGCAAAGTTCCGACCTCAATCCGATTGAAAACTTATGGTCAATCGTAAAGCGACGGCTCGGACAGTATCAATCAGCCCCATCCAACTTGGACGATCTTTAGGGGCGTGTATGAAAAATGTCATACAAAATAAGGGTCTCTGGATCAAATATTAATAATGAATTTATTTTGTATTTTTTCTTAAATGGTGCAAAACTGAATACATGCCGCTTGTTTTTGTTTTTGAATCATTAGTATTCTATAGCTTCTTCAATTACTTTATTTCTTACGCCTTGTTGTTACAAATAAAATACTATTAAAACAAATTTAAAAGTTTTATCATTTACTTCGTTTGTTTAGTTTTTATGCCCTCTCAAACATGAAAACGTTGATCGTGGAATCACTTTTGCTCCCCACTGTATATGATGACGGCAGGGTTGCGTCTTTACCTGGTTTAGCAGTATTTGGTTGAAATACTGTGCTGAGGTGCTCTGCAAAACAAGACGCCTTTTCTTCATCCGTTTTTGCCCATGAACCATCACGCAGTCTCAACGGTACTTCAGTGCTTACTGGCGGCATACGGTTTTTGCTAGCTTTCCATAGAGATTTTTTAGTAGAAACGTTGGGAGACAAAGACGTTATAAGATGTTTGATATTTCTTTCTTCTTGGTATATTAACGCCTCTTTTAGATTGTTTTCTGCCACCTTAAGACGAATTTTTGCATCGGGAGATATCTATTTGCGGATTGGTCTGTATATGACTGTTAATGTGTTTTTTATATATAAGCTAATTAGTTCTTGATGTAGTAAGTCGAGAAGCATGTTTACTTTCAATTGCTTGTTCGTTCAACTTAATGATTATAAAGGAATGAGGTTAATTAGCCTCGATCCACAATGAGTACGCTTCGCATTGTAATCACCTCCAGCTAGGAACCTATCTCCTAGAGTCAAGAAAAAGTCGCTAAATTGTTTTTCTGTTATTACGAAAAGTGGCGGACAGTAAATCGCAGCAAAAGTAAGGTCAACCCCCCCTACTTTTAAGGGTGATCCAAGTTGACTGCAACCAATTTGTTGAAAAGGAATTAAGAAAGTTGAACTTTAAACGGTTCCTTATGAATATAGCTGTGCCACCATGTGCTTTGCCATCTGGGTGTTTAGTGTTTCAGATATAAGCATAACATCAATTTCGTGGATCTGTAAAAATAATTTGAGTGCTAATTTATGTTGGTTTGCACCATTAGCATTCCATAAGCAAATGTTGAGTTCACTAATTTTGTGGTCAACAGGGTTTGGAGCCTTTGGTTTTACGCCTTTATTAGGTTTTGAACCATACTTTGCATGGTTGACATAAATTGTGTCATGCACTGGGTTTGATTAAGAATCATGGTCTCAACTCCAGTACTGGATGAAGTGACTGGTGGGGCCTGTTCATTGACTTTTACTACGTTCGCATAGACCATTTGACCAATATTTGAGCTAGATAGGTTGGAAGGGGTTGGAATGGAAGTAGTATATGGGAGTTGGTTCCATTTGGCTTGTGTATTCTGAGCAAGTTTAGATTTTCTTTAGCGGTGTGATTGCCACCGCAGTTGCTACACTTTTTTCTTGCATCCGTTTTATTTAAGGGTCATTTGATAGAATGGTGAAGATCCCCACATGCTACGCAGATGGTACGTAAAGTACAATAGAATTTTGTGTGACCAAATTCCAGAAACCTTGTGCATTGCACGGGACCATTACGCTTAAGCGCTTCTTCCACCGTGATTTTTCGGTGTAAAAGGTATTTTAAACCGTAAATTGGATGCGTATCATTCTTCTAACGTTAAGCTGAGCTTGGCGATAAGAATACTTTAACATAGGCTGCGGCACTTTATTTCTATTAATTATGTTAACGACCGCCCTAATTTCAAACCCTTTCTCTTCTAGAGCTTCTTTTATATCACATGAGTCAACAGTGGCTTCAATTCCCATAATTACAACAATCAGGCCTTTCGCACTCTTCAACTGGTAAGAGTAATAATTCTTTTTGTTTGCAGAAAGTAAGCAACAACTTCACGAAAGTCTTTTTCACTATGTACTTGTATTTTTGTCTCGTCTATGTTTCCTTTTTTAATAGGTACAATGTGAAAATTGTTGGTACCTATTATGTTGGCTATGTTCGTAACGAGTAAATTAGAGCTGCGCTCCCGCAAGTAGATTGGTGGGTGCTTAGTATTGACAACTTTGCACATGTTGGGAAGAGAGTTTTTTCTCTCTTTGCTTTCTCTGTTGTTGCTAATGTCTGCGTTGGCGCCTTTAGAGTTGAAGTGCTTGCCGGTGCACTGCTGTTAGGTGAAATAGGCATTTCTCTCTGCCGTCGCGACTGAATGTCGTCGCTCTTTCTGATTTGAGCGTTGATCACTCATTACATCGCCGGTTTACTTTTTTCTTCTCGTTTTCGTTTCTCTGTTTATTTGGAAAAGATTTTGGTTTTTGTTATATATTCTGTTTATTGTTTTATTTTATTTGTTTATTGCCAACTTAAGTGGCTATACCCACTACAGTCGATGCATAAATTTAAAGGATTTAATATTATCGTTTTCATAAACTTTAAGTGAGGTTACGGAGCCGACCAAAAAAACAAAACACGTCCGTACACTAAAGAGTTACACATTTGGTGTCGCATTCGTGGTGGGAGAGAGACTCTGTCGCCGAGTACTGGCATTCACTCCCGTGGATGAACGTCTCTCCACAATCCGAACAAAACGAAATTTTTCAACACCACACTAATTTGCGCCCACGCTCCAACGGAAGAGACCAAGGATGACTTTTACGAGCGCTTCGAACGCACTTATGAGCGCTGCCCCACCACGACTCAAAATTGTGCTTCGTGACTTCAACGCCAGGGTGGGCAAAGAAGGTATTTTACAGTCGGAAAATTCAGCCTCCACGACGAAACATTCACAAATGGGCTGAGGCTGATCTTCGCCGGAACCCGAAATATGGTTGTCCGTAGCACTAGATTCCAGCACAAAAATATTCACCAAGCTACTTGGCTGTCTCCAGATGAAAAACTCTCAACCAAATCGATCATGTTGTGATTGACGGAAGACATGTATCCAGTGTTTTAGACGTGCGTACGGTCCGAAGTCGGATCACTATATTGTCACAGCGAAGGTACGCACCCGCCTCTGTGTATCGAAGAACACCCGTCAATAAACACAAGGAAGGTTCGACGTTGGTAAGCTGCAAACACAACAGACTGCCGAGCGGTTTTCTACAGTGACAAACGCCCAGAGTATACTGGTTTTATGGAGGGAACACTTCTCCAGCCTGCTGAATGGTAATGAAGAGGAGACACCCGGAGATGGTGAACCTGAAACTCCATGAGTTCTGCTTTCTCCAGACTTGATAAAGAAGCGAAACGAATGGGTTGGTAGTGAATGAGGGCAAGACGAAGTATCTCCTGTCATCAAACAAACAGTCATCGCATTTGCGACTCGGCTCCCACGTCACTGTTGACAGGCACAACTTCGAGGTCGTAGATAATTTCTTCTATCTAGGGACCAGCATTAACACCAACAACAATGTCAGTCTGGAAATCCAACGCAGAATCTCTCTTGCCAACAGGTGCTACTTTGGACTAAGTAGGCAATTAAAAAGTAAAGTCCTCTCTCGGCGAACGAAAACCAAACTCTACAAGTCGCTCATCATTTCCATCCTATTATATGGCGCAGAAGCGTGGGCGAAGTCAACATCGGATGAGTCGGTTCTAGGAGTCTTCGAGAGAAAAGTTTTTCGAACGATTTACGGTCCTTTGCGCATTGACAACGGCGAATACCTATGAGCTGTACGAGCTATACGATGACATTGAATTAGTGAAGCGAAAGAAAAGAGACAGCGGCTACGCTACCCTCTGGTGGAAGCAGAGGAAGAGGAAGACCTCCACTCCGTTGGAAGGATCAGGTGGAGAGTGACCTGGCCTCACTTGGTATTTCAAACTGGCGCCAGACAGTGAAAAGAAGAGAGGAATGGCGCGCCATAATTGATTCGGCTATAATCGCGTAAGCGGTGCCAACGCCAATAAAGAAGAAGAAGAAGCTTTACATAAAGGATTGTATACTAATTTATGTCTAAGGAAAACCGTTTAGAATAGCAAACCACTATTGTAAAACGGCACTCTGAACAAAGCGGGTAACAGAACAAGCACGTTATTTTTCACTACGCTTATTTCTGTAACAAATTTTTACCGAGTCTGGAGTTGTAGACGGTTTCCATAAAGGTTAATTCGGTTTAATTGTTTTCCGGTGGTAAAAACAAGGCGCTAACGACGGCGAAAGCTATAGCCAACATAATTATACAACTTGGTGTACTCGTATATAGATTAAAAGTCTGTTTATCATCTTGGATTTGTGGACAACTTACGACCAGAAGGCACTTGCTGCGATAACGTTGAGTGTCAAGCCAAATGAGAAATTGTTTAACCGCGAAATGTATGTGGGAAACATTAAGTGTTTTGTATAAAGAGGACACAGTAAGTAGAAAAATAAATTTATTTAAAAGGCTAATTCGATTTAAATTCAGAGGAAATGAAAAGTTTTGTGACCAACTGAAAGAGTTTTGCTACGTAATAGAAGGCTTAAAAGAAGTCGGCGCAACGATGGATAATGATTTTTTTATCGATATTACTTCTTTGCTCGTTACCGGTTGAAATGGAAAGTTTTGTTGTAGCAATGAAGAGCAGAGACACTTTGCAGAGGCATGGTTGGAGATAGATTGGAAACCCGAGAAGGTTTATCCTCAGCGAATGAAGCGAAGTTTTGTCTAAAATCAGTGATGAACCAAAGTATTGGCACAGCAACATAGTTCAACTTTAACACTTTTTTTACCACTTATGAACATATTTTTAATTCCGAAAATAAATGCTAGACAGAGGGACACATTTTCAACTTTCGCAAGTAAATATAATTGGCGCTTTGTAACCGCTGAAGCGATTTTCGGCCGAGCTCCTCCTCCAATTTGTGGTTTTGAGTCTTGATGTTTTTCCAACAAATGGAGGGAGCTACAGTTAATACTAAGCCGCCTCCGAACGGCTGATGGTTTTTTCACGAGGAGCCTTTTATTTCATGTCCGAAATGCACTCGGAGGGGTGAACATTCCCTGCCGAGGGGCGACCGCAATTAGAAAATTTAACTTAATTTTTTATTTAAATTAATTTTCCATAACTTTTGCTGGCACTGGGATATGAACTCGAGCCTTCCGAATGTCAGTACGCAATGCTAACCAATCGGCTATCGCGGCCGCCCACATATCCACATTATCAAATAAAGGCAAAGAAAGTGTAAATGCTGTTAGTAAAGCAAATGACTGGCATAGACGTGTCGGTCATATAAACGTAAGTGACTTAAATAAATTATGTGATTTAAATATGGTAAATGGAATAAATGCGAAAATACCAAAAACTATAGAATGTTTTACATGTGCAGTTTGTAAAATACATACTAACCGCATTTAAGTTACAGCAATTTTTATACGAAGAATGTGTTATAATTGGTGTACACAGATTTCTGCGGTCCAATGGGCATTGGTTCGGTTGGAGGTGCGTCGTATTTGCGACAGGCCGCAAAATAAAATGGGGTCGGAGTTACAACGGACGGGAATTCGTAAATTCACAATTTGATGTGGCTGAACGAGCCAACAGGACTATAGTTGAAATAGCGCGGTATATGATAAATGAGTCTAAGTTACCTCAGAAGCTGTAAGTATGGCGGTATACATTAGGAACAGATGTCCTACGAATGCTTTGCGATAAACAACACCCTATGAAAAGTGGTTTGGACGGAAGCCATCACTTTCACATTTTCGCTCGATTAGTTGCGTTGCGGTAGTGCTTCAGAAAGGTCCTAGGCCACGGGAAAAGAATTAAAGTAAAATTCGTCGGGTATTATGATGCAACAAAAGGTAACAGATTAGTAAATTTGCAGACGAATAAAATTACGATCGCACTCGATGTTATATATATTAATAAATCGTATGAATCAACCAAAAACTATAATAATGAAGAATATGATGAAAATAATCTCGAAGAAGATGAGATAGAGGTGAAAGTGAAAATACTTCCGAATATTGCTCGTTCGGGCGGCGTTGGAAGACCGAAAAAGGTGGGCAGAGAGCGGGCTGGAAATGCTGAATTCCTTTATTGAGTATCCAAATTCCGTTAGTGCGGCATTATCTTCATCAGAAGCGAAGCATTGGAAAAAGACGATGAATGCGGAATATGAAACCCTGATGAAAAATGACACGTGAGAATTGGTGGATAGACCTGAAAATGGAAATGTAATTAAATGCTAGTGGGTATTTTCAATTAAACGGAATCCCGACGGTTCTATTGAAAAGTACATGGCAAGGTTGGTTGCTTTAGGTTGTTCGCAAGACTATAATGTGGATTACTACGAAACCTTTGTAAATGTTGTACGCCATTCAACCATTCGCTTTATTTTAGCGTTAGCGAAATACAAATTCTTTGTAAACCATGTAGACATTGTCGCTGCGTACTTGAATGGTGAATTAGAAGATACTGAAAATTCCAACAAAATTTGTAGTCTTAAAGAATGAAATCGAAAAGTTACTGATATTTTATTGAGAAATGGTTTCAATAGGTACAAATCGGATACATCTGTTTTGCGAAATGGCAAAAATGTTTATACAAGAGTGAAATGAGTGATATACTTTCAAAATTAAATAAATACGTTGAGGTGATTGATCGTGGCCCAATTTCATTTTATTTGGAAATGGAGATTGAACGCGATGTTGTTTGAGGCGATATTACAATTCATCAGAAGCGGTATATTGGAGAAATTCTTCAGCAATGGGGTGTGGAAAATTGCAAACCTGCGGCAACCACATGGGCTTTTGGTACTGAGTTACAAAAGTGTCACAGGTAGTGTAATAATTTGGGGACGAAGGCTTACCAAAGTTTGTTTGGTGGACTAATGTATTTGTCGGTCATATCCAGAATTTATTTCACACCCACATAAGGAGCACTTGAATGCTGAGAAATACGTGCTCAGATACCTTAAGAAGAATTCAGTTGGTAGATTTACTTTTTCTGCTAAATGCACGAATTTTAAATGTTTTACTAACGCTGACTGGGAAGTAATAGCAATAGCCTGGGAGTCTCGAAAGCAACCTGATGTGGCACTCAGTTCCATTGAAGCAGACTATGTCGCGTTAGGTGAAGGGACAAAATAATTTGTATTCCTTCGTGTGCTGTTATCGAAGTTGGGTTACGGTGATTTTGTATGATAACCAGAGTGCGCTGTATATGGTGAAGAATCCAGTGGAATCCAGAGAAGCAAGCATATTGACGGTACTACTATATTCGAAAAATGCATGCAGACAAACAAATTGAAGTTTAATATATACCAACTGATGATAATGCTGCAGACGTCTTAACAAAAGTTCTGGGGAGCAGAAACATATTAATGCTTGTAACTTATTAAGAATGAATTTTTAAAATGGAATTATATTAAATATTATTTGGTACGCTTGGTGAGAAGAAAGTTCCAGCTTTCTCTTTAATTTTATAAAGATGCACTTTCTTGAAAGTATTAAAATGAGAAAAAGATTTTCTTTAAAACGGATATTTATCACCATTGCTTCGAGATACTCCTGCGCCGTCATTATCACTTTATCCTGCAATTAGTAAATATATATGTACATGTGAGAACATATGTATTTATTTTAAAAATTAATTCAAAATTGTTGTTACCTTCTCAAATTATTTAGGCGCGTTTAAATTTAGTCTTGCTTCCCCATCATTTTTTGCTGGTTTCCTAAAATTTGCTTCATGAGAGATGTTTGTTCTATAATAAGAAAAAATAAATTACATTATATGTACATATGTTGATATAAATATAACATAAATAATATACAGATGTACATATTCATCTTGAAACCTTACCTTCTCTTTTTTGACTATTTTGTACCAGAGACTCTCCGGAAAGAGGTACTATTCCGTTCATTACGTTTAAATCGGCAAAAACTAATGATTATTTGATTCTTTATTAAACCTAACTTAAAACTAATATTAAAATAAATGCTTTCTAAATCTTTTATTAGACATTTTATATATAATTTATTTGTTTTATATGTTTTAAATTAATAATTTATTTATTATTTTTGTTTTCAACAATTTTTTTTCATTTTGTTTACTTTTCCGCTGCCGTTTGCGTTGAATGTTATTTCAATAATGGCGAATATTTTGATATGTACATGCTTACACGAAATTTATGAAAAAAAGAAATAGAATGATGTAATTTTCACAATTAGAGTTTATTTCTTTTGTTCTTCCAATATCCATTTGAATATGTACCTATGTATATATGTATGTATGTATACGTAAAATTCAAAAATTTTATGAATGTGCTAGAATATCCTGCGTGTTTAGTCGCAAACACAAATCTATACACTTGTCAAATTCCATACATATCTCACAACAAAAACTCATTTCAAACTCACTTTTCACTTGACTTGAATTTGCATGTTTTTCATTATTTGCGATTGGCAACAATGACCATTTTACGTCAATTTTTATTTTTTATTATTTCATTCTTATCGATGTACGGCAACACTGTAAAAAATTAAAATTGACGTAAAATGGTCATTGTTGCCAGTTTGGCATACTGTCCATATTTAAATATATTTTTGTAATTGTGTGAGATTAGTAATGGTGGCCGGGGTAGCCGATTGGTTAGCATTCCGTACTGCCTTTCGGAAGACCCGAGTTCTAATCCTGGTTTCGAACCAACATCCAAAAAGTTATACAAAATTAATTTAAATAAAATATTAAGTTAAATTTTCTAATTGCGTAGGATAAATTATAGATCCCTCGCTTCAGCGGTTACAAAGCGCAAATTATATACATATAAATATGTATTGTATATAGTAAACAAAAATAAATGACAGTTCAAACACTACACTCAGAAACACTTGACAGTTCTCGTAAGCTCAAAACCAGCACACACAGAGTTTACGCTTGGTAGAAACGCCCTGTTCTTGCTGGGTTTAATTACCATAGTTACAGCGGCATTCAGTAATTTTATACAGTCACTAATTCACCACTTGATTGATACTATTTTTGTGGCCATAGTATCAATTGCAATTTTGTACCGAGAGTATCAAAAAATTCGCCTGAAAAATTAAGCGAATAATTAATTCCATCAATCAGATAGCGACCTTTGCTGGAGATGCGGGCAAGCAGCTAACAAAAATTAGCTTATCGATTACATGCGATCAATTTTCTTAAACAGATTTTATAACTATAATTTTTCATTAAAGTAAACAAAAACTGCTAATTATACTAAACATTGGCAAACACCTTATTTTTGAATGTGTTAAACTTGCGTATTACCTAAATCATTTGTTTAAAAAAGGTTTGCAATTTCAAATCTATATCAATCGATTACCATGTCGTGTCACCTTTATGTACGAACGTAATCCTTCGAGAACTACCAAGGAGCAAATCGAATGCTACCTTGGGTTTTTAAAAAGTCATCCCGAGATGTCCAGAAGACGGAGAGGCTGGTCTTCGGGATGGAGTAACTTACTCGATGTGCTCAACGAAACAGAACATTGAATGATATATTAGATTTAAAAATTTACTTAAAAATTCTAATAGCACAGAAAATCGTTTGGAGCTTTCAAATCTTTATGAGGAGGCTGGGGGCATCCTATCGGGGTCTCACTCATTAAAGTTACGAATGTCAAATTGCTGAAATTATACTAAATAATGTTTGTTTTATTTGAATAGCAATGTTTTATTTTACTTTTTTATTTCGGGTAGCGTCGAAATCACACATCTCGAGTGGTGCAAATTTGTACAAATTATGAAGATTGCAATGAGCGTTACCGCAGATAAATGGCGCCTACAATCCCTAGAATATGTAGCTAGAATGAGTGTGTTGTGGGATTTAACAGCCGTGAATAAATATCAATGTACCCAATTAGAGTTAAACGATATGCTGAAAACACTTGTTGTTGTTGATATGGAATGCAGATTACTTTTTATGAGTTATAAAAATTATATTTATTTATTATTCTTTTTTGTGACTCAGTGGTGCTTAGTGAATTCCAAATAGTATCAAATTGATACTTTGGAGAGGAAAGGATGTACATATGACAATCACCTGATGCGAGGTCTGGACTATAAGGTGGATGTATAAGAGCCTTCCAGCCAAGCTCTTAAGGATTCTAGCGAGTCACTACCGATTTGTGTGGTCTGATAAAATAAACACAGAATAATTCAACTCAGAAAAGCTTTGAAAAGTGAGTTAACACACTTTTATACAACAACAAACACATGGGAATTTAGCATTCAAATGCGATGTTTAAATGCATTTAAGCTAAAATGCATTTAACGTTCGGTGGAAATAGGCTATAAGATACCGTCCAAAGAAGACACCAATATAATATAATTGATGCTTTGTAACCGTTTAAGCGATTTTCGGCCGAACTCCTCGTCCAATTTGTGGTATGCGTCTTAATATTTTTCCAACAAATGGAGGGACCCACAGTTTATACTAAGCCGCTTCCGAACAGCTTATGATGCTTTTTATTTCATGTCATTGAACACACCAATACTGCCTTTATAAAGACGGAGGAAGGTGCTTGTAACTCTCATGCTGTACTTTTACGGTGGTCAATAAACTACGGAGATAGGATCATCGAAATAATGCAACAGAAGCTAAAAGAATCAATGGTTCTAAGGTTTGTCCAACTGCCTTACATCTTAAAAAGGTGGAAACGAGTCAAAGTGGTGTTTCTGAACTGGGTAGAAAAACACATGATAATGATAAAGATTTCAAACTTATAAGCCTCAATTCCTTCATGTTGATGATAGTATAACTATTGCACAACATACATGCATGAAGGGTCGATCAACGGAAATTGCGCTGCATGAGGTGATAAATGTTATGTTGTTTTTGATTTGTATTTATTTACTAAAGAAGTTATTTCCGCTGCGTAATTAGAAATTTCCTCTATATTTGAGCAAATACTCTCAAACTCATCAAATATTTCCGGTTGACCAGAACCTTCTAGTATAGTTTATTTTCCGTTTCTCTTATAAGTATCTCCCACCGATGCTAGAGGATGCTTTAATAGCTTCAATACTTTTGATATCATATTAGTTGTGCCACAAGACCGAGTGACACTTTCTAATATACCTGAAGTGCAAGATGGGAAGTAGTAGTTGGCAAGAGTGATTCTGCGCTGGATTTCAAGGCTGAGATTATTATTGGCTTCCTTATCGATTCTGGAGAAAGCAGAACTCACTTCGCGGTTGTTGAGGCCAATAATGTCAATATCATCGGCGTCCGCCAGCATCTGTACACTCCGCAGTTCGTATTATTTTCTCCAGCATTAAATTAAAAAAGTCACACGATAAGGAATCACCCTGTCTGAAACCTCGTTTGGTATCGACCGGCTCGGAGAGGTCCTTCCCGATCCTGACGGAGCTTTTAGTGTTGCTTAAGATCAGTTTACATAGCCATATAAGTTTTGTGGGGATACCAAATTCAGACATAGCGGCGTATAGGCAGCTCCTTCTCGTGCTGTCGAAGACGGCTTTCAAATGGACGAAATGTGGTTGGTGTCGATCCTCTTTTCACGGGTCTTTTCCAAGATTTGGCGCATGATGAATATCTCGTCAATGGTTGACTTACCAGGTCTAAAGCCACACTGATAAGGTCCAATCAGTTTGTTGACGGTGGGCTTAAGTCTTTCACAAAATACGCTCGACAGGACTTTATAGGCAATATTAAGAAGGTTTATCCCACGATAATTGGCGCAGACTGTGAGGTCCCCTTTTTAGAGATTGGGCAGAGCACACTTAAATTCCAATCGTCGGGCATGCTTTCGTCCGACCATATTCTGCAAAGTAGCTGACGCATGCACCTAGTCAGCTCTTGGATGATCTATAGTTTATGTAAAGTCGCCTCCGAGGAGCCGATGATAAGGAGCTTTGGTTCTCATGTCAGAAATCGAGGGCTTAAAATTATAAAAATTAATATTCTACTATATTGAATCAGGACTCGAACTGCTAACAAATTCATTCAATTGATTTGCTGTAATTTTAAATAATTTTAATAATTATAATAATAATAATAATTAATAATAAATTTTGGATGGCAATAAACTGTTGAGAGGCTTAGCTCTTTCTATAATTATTCAAAGCTTCAGAAGTAGTTTATATACAGTTGGCGGTATGAGACTGTAAGACGCAGTGTTTCAGGCGGTTTCTTAAGTTAAGTATCCCAGATCCACCGTGGGATTCAACGTCGGAGTAGCAAGGTTGGAATATAAAAATTATATTTTGTCCGATACGTTTCGGACAGGAGCTAACATATATGGCTCGTGTTAATTCTAATTTTTATTGCAAAAACAAATATTAAGTACGCTCATATTCTATTCATGAAAATTTTTAAGATATTCTGAGTTTTACGTAAGTTTTTGATCATGTTTTGCCTAGTTTCATGATGTTTGTCATATAATACGTATCATTGATTCCATACCTCTGTTAGAATGATTTTGCGGGATCTGGTTTGAAATTTTTTTAAAACGTTGGCATATGAGAATCGGTTTGAATTAATGTTTTTCAGATCTGCGATTTGAGGCAACTACTGTAATTAGCTGTATGATTACCTCCACTTTTTTAATAGTGGCATCATCTTTCTTAGACGCGAATTCAGACGTGCGATGTTATCTCAACATTCTAGACAAGCACTGCGCAGTGTGCAATAGGTTTTAATATGGCCGATTTCTTGTCAGTTGGTACATTGAACTGGACCATTTCTTTTATGTGGCTCTTCTACAATTATCCAGTGGTGCAACAAATATTTCAAACTATAGATGGAATACGTTTCCTTTTTTTTTTGTTGAGTTGCAATGGGCAACAAATTTGCCATAAATATTGACTAAGACACATAAACACCAACAACAATGTCAGTCTTGAAATCCAACGCAGAATAGCTTTGGGTTAAGTAGGCAATCAAAAAGTTAAGTCCTCAGCGAATGAAGACATAGAGTCTACGCTGGCTAAATCAAGTGCACCTCCTGGCTGTACGTGGTATTTCCATTTGGCACCAAACAACGAAAAGAATAGCGCGTCTTTGTTCACTCGGTTTTAAGCGCGTAAGTAAAGGAGAAGAATGCATGTGATTTGCACAACGGGTCAAACCACCTCCAGATTCGCTCAGAACGTTTACGATAGTCTCAGTGTTGCCTAAACCTTTTAAATATAAATTTTTGGTTACATTATTTTGAACAATATGGCAATATATCCAGTGTGTTTGCAATCGGGTGTTTGTAGGAATTTACTTGGAATATATATGAAATGTTTGCTATCAAAATATAGTGCATTTGTAATACAATATAAATCACAGTGTGGAAAGTGTAAGGAACCATTAAGGGTATAATAAATAAGTATACAAATTTACATCAAGTCTAACATTATACAGGAAATTAAGGGGTTACATACGTCCAGAATTTTCAAAAAATCGATTTTTTTTTATAGGTTATTATTCTTTATAGTTTTAGGCGTATTTCTGTGAAAGTCGATTGTAAAAATTCCCCATAGATACAAAGTTATGGTAGAAAATCAGACCGCCCGACGAGAGTTTAATGCACACAGGTAGCTGTCCTTCGTTTGAGGCACATGAAAGTTTAAACGTCATGAAAGTTATAAGTCACTTTTATTGCCGTTGTTGTAACCATTAACCGGTTTTGCCAGTTTTCACTTTGTAACTGTTTCTCTGTTTAAATCTCTGATTATTTACACACTTTGCACAATAAGCATGTTTTATTTATATTTTTTCCAGCTCAATTATTTTCTTATGCAATATACAATATATATTTCTGCTCATAGCTCAACGCGCGTCATGCATTTAAACATATACAATTAAATTTTTTTGGCCACTGCTATTATTACGCACACAATTGTATATATATTTTTAACTTTCATATATGCATTTAAAATTTTCTTTGCAAACGAAATATTTGAAATTTCAGCTTTACAATCTCTTCACAGTCACGATTTTTAAATTCAATTTATTTATATTTTTATTTTTTTAATTTCTTATTATTTTAATGTGCAAATGATAGCAGGTTTTAACCTCTTGCTATATTCTTTTTATGATTTTTCCTTGGGTAATTAATTTTTGTTATTTGATTTTTAGTATGCTTGTCACTTGTTTAATTTTTGTTTTGTTATTTAGAATTTTATGTACAAGTTTTTCACTTAATAATTTTCATTTTAACATGTGTATTTTTGTATGTATATTGTAAAATCACCTTTTTATTTATTTAACTTTGTTTCACCGGTATATGCTTTCCGTTTTGTCACTTCTGTTATTACATATGTGTTATAAATTTTATTTTTATGATTTTTTTTTAATGTATAATTTTTTTTTTATGTATAAATTTTAATTTTAATTTTGAGGTGTATACCGCGCGGGAAAAATTTTCGCGATTTTTTATTTTCGTTTTTTTATTTATCTGAATAGCTCAGTTTTCTAGTTTTGTTCGTTTTAACCGTGTTTCGGCACCATGTAAATATTTCCGTATTTAGTTTTAAAACACATGTAAATATTTATTCTTCGCATTACTAAATTTTTCCAACAGCTCCATTTTTTCCTCTAATTTCTGTATTGGGGTCCGACAAGTATTGTTTCACGACGACTGAAAAATTTTTTAATTTCATGAACCGTCTATGCCAAGTTTTCACTATTTGTATAGTAAATTTTAATAATTTCAATGTGTTGTTGAAGCGTGTATCGTTCCATTTTTCCTACTGGCGTAGTTTTTACTTGTCAAATGTCAAAAGTTACATCTACCGGAATAGCAGGCTATACAAAATAACTCCTCTTATTGGAAAACCCTTTATTAAAGGAAACCAATTTTATATGAAATATCCACTGTGTCACTTCTGAAGATTCACAAAAAATTTATTACTCAATTTAACTAAATTTTCTTTGAGTGAAAATGAAACTACGTACTTTATGATTTTTTTCCAATCCGGATAGTGCAAATATGTGTTGATAGACATGTACATATGCGCATATATAGATGATGTTTTGTGACTCCTGTGCTGGATGTATACGCTGCTGTGGCACTAAATTCACTCGGTAATGAAAGCGTTCACGTCTATATAAATCGACGGTTATAATATCAAAATTTTCGAAATGTTGGTTGTGTGTGGGCTGATTCTTGAATAATATTACAGGTTTACTGCAAAAAACCGCAAAAAACTAGTGGGAACAGTTGTGCGGAGTTTGGCGGAAACCTGCTAACTATTTTTGAGTTAATGTTTTTCCAGGCCTCGCCACTTAGGCAAGAGTACAATCTGTGGATTGGCTCTCTCCGGAATGTGCAAGTCATAAAATTCCATCCAGGAAAAGTATGTATATACTTGCAGCTGCAATAAGGCATGCGCTAAAAAACGGCGAGCCAAATAACAATTTATGCTGCAGTTGCAAAATATAAGAGAATAAAGAAACTGTTAGTATAAACTGTACGTACCTCCATTTGTTGGAAAAACATCAAGACGCAAAACCACAAATCGGAGGAGGAGCTCGGCCGAAAATCGCTTCAGCGGTTACAAAGCGCGAATTATATATATAAGGAATAAAGTAATATCCGTTATGATTTTTGTAGTCAGCAATTCGAGGTTTTGTGACCATTGCAGACCAAGTGTTCTATGCCTGGTCCGTGATATAGCTGTCATTCGCAGAGGAAGTGGATAACTTAGTAGCCGCCTCCGAACGGCTGGTGGTTTTTTTACGAGGAGCCTTTATTTCATGTTCGAAATACACTCGAAGGCAGCACTTATTTTTACGACCATGTCAAATTACATTTGCTAGTTGGTAAAGTAAAAAGAAGAATATTCAGATGATCAGCTACTTCTACATTGATATAAATGAGGAAAGGCTTGGAGGTTGGCAATGCAATCTCTAAATTAGCCGATAAGCATTAATTAACTAATGTTTTATTAGTTACATGAATTTAAAAAGGTTTTTTTATCCTATTGTTTTATGTGTTTGAATTTCATTTGTTGTTGGGAAGCAAATTTTCCCGGCTTTCACTTCGGCAATCAAATTTGAAATATACTGCAGTGATCGCGAAACGAAGCTCATAGCAGTTAGCCAATTGCTGCCAACGCATTTCTGATACGACCCGTAGGAAAAGAAATATATTGTTGAGATAAACGTCAAATAAAATGGCAAGGGTGTCTTCTGTCTAAAAAGAAATTTTAATATTAAAAATTATATGAAAATAAACATCTCACTTGTCATATGGTGCCAAATCGTTTATAAGTTCTAAGCAATACGCCTATACATTATAGTTTTTATTTTTTCTCAATTAACAATACATAATCAAAGAGCAGATTGTTTGTTACCTCTGTTCTTACTCAGAAAACGAATACAATAATTTAATGGTAGTTTCATTCTCTCTTCGCTGTTGGCTTCATAGCTATCTGACATTAAAGGTGTTTCGCCTTTTTCGTGCGTTGTGCGGTCCAAATCTTCCCAAACTTCCTTAATGACCAAACGGTCTTATAGGGTTTTCTTTGGGCTTTTTATCCATGTATTTTGCGCGATATGCATGCCCAGAGTTTCTCCACTGGATTCAAATCGGGATTGCACGCGGGCCACTTCATAAGCGGAATATTGTGCTCCTCAAACCATTTCAAAGACTCTTTTAAAACGTGAATGGCGGCGTTATCCTGTTGAAAAATGAAAGAAGGTGCGTCCTTGGGAAATACACTATAGCGGCCAAATAAAGGAGCGCAAATTTGGTGTCGGATTTGTGATGGCAGAGAGACTCCGTCGCCGAGTATATTCACTCCGTTGGATGAACATTACACAACAAACCGCATCAAAATGAGATTTCTCAATACAACGCTGACTTGCGTCCACACCACGACGGAAAAGAAGGACGGTGTGACAAAGGATACCTTTAATAACCGTACTCACCGCTATGTTGTGCTTGGCGACTTCAACGTCAGTGTGAGTAAGGGGAATATTTTTGACACAGGTGTCGGAAAATTCAGCGTCAACAACGAAACATCCCCAAGTGGGTTGAGGTGGATTGACTTGGCCGGAGCCCGAAATATGGTTGTCTTTAGTACTCGATTCCAGCACAAGAAAATTCATCAAGGTACTTACTTGTCTCCAGAGCGAAAAACCCAAACCAGATCAATCATGTTGCGATAGACGGAAAACATGTCTTCAGTATTCTTGACGTGCGTACACTCCGAGGACCCAACATTGACTCGGACCACTATCTTATAGCAGCAGAGATAAGCCCCGCCGCTATGCAGCAATGAACGCCCCTCTACAAACACAAAACGACCGATGGATTATGAGGAGCTATTATTTCATGTCTGAAATACACTCGGATTTCTTGATATTCCCTGCCGAAAGACGACCGATATTAAAAAAAATTAAATTTCTATAATTTCGAACGTTGGTCGGATCAGGGCTCGAACCCTGTCCATCCGAATGTTAACCAGTGGATATTAAGTCCTTAATTTCAAAAAATAATGGAGTGGTGTGTAAGTTTGAATGCTTCTAAGTGGTAATTCCAAATACTTTCCACTCGCTTGATCTTCTTCAGCGTTGATAGTATTGTGTGCAGTTGAATGTTGACTTCACCCTAAATGTATTTTACATTTTAAAAAGATTTTGCAAAAGAGTTTTATTATGAATATCTAGGGAATATGTTTATTTTAAAAACCGAACCGTTTAAAAATAGAACTTAACGAGGCTTTGCATCAATGTCGGAGTCATCTGCCACCATTCCTTTAGGATCTTTACCACGCTCATCTATTTGTTGGTTTCATTTTTACTTTATTTTGTGTTCATTTTGTTTGTACGACCACCTGTCCGTCAAGGCAGCTCACTAATCGATGTAGAGTATAAGGAATTACACAAATCCCCCGCAATAGTTCTACGAGGCCCACCCCTACGCCTGAAGGTGGTCGGGTGTGATGAAGACTCCGTTATACCACCCTAGGCAGAAAACCATCCACTGGACTAGGGATGTTATTGTTCTTGTTCGCTGTCGTCCAGCAACCCTATA
Source organism: Ceratitis rosa (assembly GCA_037013455.1). Taxonomy (NCBI): domain Eukaryota; kingdom Metazoa; phylum Arthropoda; class Insecta; order Diptera; family Tephritidae; genus Ceratitis; species Ceratitis rosa. Next base: position 2,434,627 of record JAWMAG010000035.1, on the reverse strand, counting down.
CTGTATGACCGGTAGCGCAAGGCTAGAGATAGAGTAGTAGCAACGTTTCTATCATCGGAACGGGACGGACTGCAGATTCAGCCAACCCGAGGCTTTTACTAAAGGCTAAAAATCGCTTCGGCGGTATATATAAAAAACCTTATAATAGCTAGGACAAAGTGCGAGGAGCAAGAACCCGGGCCACCCGGGTGACTAGACCCACTTAACGCAAGCCTACACTTGTTATTTTCTTTCTATACCTTTTCCAGCGGAAAAACAAAATGGTATAAGTTTACAGCTCAAATATTTTTTTCTATGATTGGCTAAGATCTAAATAACCAAACATAATAAGGCAGGTCAGAAAATAATTGTTTGTCGGAATATTGTTATTTTTTTCAAAGCACGAAGTTAATCAAATCGGTTTAGCCATGAAGAAATCTTATATTATATTTTCACATTATATACATAGATATGTGTATTCTGGGATTTATTTTTCAAGTACCCACAGTCTTTCGAAGTAAAAAAATCTTGCATAAGAGACTTCTTTTGCAACTTTTTAAATACACATTGAAATACCTTATAACAACCGATTTTTAATATCACTAATGCCATGACTTTTTTACAGCTAAATATAAAATTTGTACACGTAGAAATAATTCCTTAAAAAATACAAGCAAGTGTAGATACATATTACAACAAAATGATATGATTATTGTTTACGCGAGGAGCGTAAATCCTTACATAACTTTGGGCGCTGGCTAATTGCTTCCTGTTACTTGAGTATTTGCTTTCTGGCATATACAGATGTATGAATTGTTTTGCATTCATGCATATATGTATCCTTGTGTAAGCGATTGGCGGCATTGGGTAAATATCACAACTTTTTGCAACGAGACTAGTGTTAAACTTGAATACATTTCAAGTTCTCCCCCACCCGTATCGTAGACTCATAGGAGTAAGTGGTGATAAAAAGATCCTAATAGGGAACTTGACAAAGTAGGCCCACATTATATAGATAAGAGTTTCGCCGTCATGAAACACATGACTTGCTAGCATTATACTTACCTCAGCGTTTCCTTTGCTGTTTGTGTCGACGACTAAATTAAAGAAGTGTTGCGCTGACAGTTAAATAGTAGCGAGTATGGCAGAGAAAATGTTGCGGTACATCTACCGTTTGACACATGCACATCAACACAGCAACCCAGTCTTATTTCTTTCTTCTATATGCCTTTATGTATACCTCAGAAGCGCACGAGCACGAATATAAACCTCAATCTCGATGGGTGGTACTGCCGTAACCCCAAAGCTTTTCATCTCAAAGTAGTCAGCTACCGCATTGAGTAGAGATATATCAATATGACCACTTAAAAATGATGACGTTGTCGAAAAATGTGTTGGTTAATGGACCAAACAACCAATCTAGCACGAATTGGCAGCGACCACACTTACTTATCTTCGTAATGATTGATGTCAAACCAAGGTGGCAATGGTCACGTCCAATTAACACTCTGCCCTAAACTTTGTGCTCTCCAATATAAGCAGATTGTAAAAAGCAAAGGGTATCTATTTTAATATCGAGTTTTTCAATAATGGTTAAATTTCTCGAACAAATCGGAATTTAAGTTGCTCGATGATATCGTCCACACATTTCTGCAGTCGATATTGGCCAGTCTGTAGGCTTGCCACAAAAATCCGGCCAATTCTGCAATTTTCTTGGTTTGCTTGAAAACTGTAAGGGCACGGATGAATGAATGAATAGTTGCGCCTACAGTTTCAATTACTTATCTAACTAGAGCATAGGGATAACTAAACAGGCGTTGGAATACAGCAAATAGAGAATAGAATAGAGCAAGTTAAAAACAAAAATTGCTCATTGGAGTAAAAAGCCGGCTCCACAACTTAATGTTTGTGTTATTTATTTAGAATATTGTAAATCACATAATAATAAATACTTGACGCTTGTGTTATTTATTTAGAATTTTGTAAATCACATAAAATAATGTTGACAATAACGACTTAATGAAAATAAAAGGGGAGCAAAATTAAAAATAGTATACCTACTTTTTTCTTTAAGGCTGTGTGCCAATCGGATGAAAATTGTAAATTTTGACAGCCAACATTGAAATTCTGTCATTTTTCGTTGTGAGTACAGGCGTCAGAATTTTACCTAGCCCCAGGAAGAGCATAACAACGTAACAATAACAACAACAAATGAATGCAACCACATATAATTGGCGCTTTGTAACCGCTGAAGCGATTTTCTGCCGAGGTCCTCCTCCAAATGGAGGGACCTACAGCTTATACTAAGCCGCCTCTGAACGGCTGATGGTTTTTTTACGAGGAGCCTTTATTTTATGTCCGAAATACACTCGTAGGGGTGGACATTCCCTGCCGAGGGGCGACCGCAATTAGAAAATTTAACTTAGTTTTTTATTTACATTAATTTTCCATAACTTTTGGATGTTGCTGGCACTGGGATATGAACCCGGGCCTTCCGAAAGTCAGTACGCAATGCTAACCACTCGGCTATCGCGGCCGCTTAATGCCATCAAATATAAAAAGCAAATAACTTCATATTCGTGATGTTTCGTGGGAATTAATTGGACAATTTTTGTGAACGAGCTGCAAGAAATTATAAAACATGCCCGAATTTTCCTTTCATCATCGGACATAATTGTTTTAACACAGTATTACTTGGCGACTAGCCCGTTGTCTAAAACTCTGAATTAACAACAAATCATTAATTCAATTCTTTGCTTCTGTTTTATTAGTCGACACATTAGTAGAGAAAAATATTTACTTTGTATTTTATTAATTTTTTAGCAATGCTCAAAAAATATTTGCGACTTCCTCACGAGCTTTTATTTTGTTTACGTCAAAATTTACAATTTTATTTGGCAGAACATATTATAAAATTTTATTTTACCATATGAAAAATAGATACCGATTGGCACACAGCCTAAGTATGACACTAAGTGAATTACATATTTCTTTACAAAGTTTTTGACTATGACAACTTGTAACCACATTTGTATGGCAACTTATAGTTGTATTTTACGTTTTGAAGGCATGGAAACCCTTATTAATTCTTCTGTAGGCATATGTATGTATGTACCTAAAAATAATTATTAAACATCTATGGAAGCTTTCGAGCGGCTCTCTCATGAGAGTATAAACAAACGCTTTTACAAAAGCTCTTCACATGACTATTTTACAAATAACATTCCTTTTATTTGATAACAAGATTTATACAACAAATTACTGTGCAGCCCTTTTATACAGAGTTTTATTTGGATGTGAAACATAGTGACTGTTATTTTATTTAGTGTTAACAATATATGTTTAATGTAGCTTTTTGTGAATTCCACATACTATAATCAGTGTTGCAATGTCAACTTTGGGAAGCAGGAATACGCAAGCACTGCTACAAAAGCAAATGTCTTTTGGTAGCAGCCATATGCCTAAATCAGAAGAATCCGATGCCCTCGAAGGCATAAACATTCACACTTCTACCAAGCACACGGTAAGCGGGGAAGTTATTGTATTATATATTCTTCATATTCATATATACTATAATAGGAAATGGATGTATGTAAACAAATACATACGCACCAATCAGCAAATCATTACCAAAGCCAATTTATGTGCATACACAAATACATGCATTTGTATTTATCATTGTATTATAAAAGCTTCGAGGACTACTTGGACTTGTTTTTCACCTATGGGCGTTTTTTTTCAATATTTTTGACTTTCCAATATCGCATTGATATTCAAATCGGATATGAACTAATCAGTCTATTATGCGAAGCATTTGCCGCTACAATTTTCTTTTCGAAATAAGCTCTTTAAACAAACTTTACAGCAAATTAATTCCCCTGTTTTACAATGTTACAAATTTTTTCGAACACTTTAGAACAACATTTTCTTATTTTTAAATTTTATAAATAATAAATAAGGAAATCAGCATTAAACAAAAAACAATTAAACACATTAGATTGCTAAAAATCATGAGAAAAAAAATTTGGTTGCCTACACTAAACCTACATTAATTTCTTTAAAATACTTGTTTAAAAAAACTTTAAGAACTAAACGTACATAGATTTCCTTCCCATCTCTAAAAAAGAGTCTATTGGCTTCTCGCTGAACATAATGCAGACAATTTTTAAAAATCCAGACAAAACACAACCCCGAGCAGACAAAATAAAATACTATTCCCTTGTAGTAAAAATGTTTCCACAAATTATTGAAAAAGCGACACCATTTAAATATAACCCAAAATAAATTCCTTCAAAAATTAAAACTACACTCTTTATATACATAAATATATATACAGATATGTTAAATAGATTTATAAAAGTGTTCATAAAAAATTGTTTATACAAGAAACCCCATTGTAAGAATACTTTCGCCACGAAGTTTTGTTTCTGCTCTCCTAGTATTATTTTGTCCCAATCAGAGTTTATAGTAAGGTCAATATGCCCAAAAACAATTAAATAGTTTTTTATATTGTCAATTTGAAAAAATTTTGTACTTTTGTTGCTGGACTTCATTTATGGTAGGGAGTAAATGGAACGGAATTCATCAATGTTATTGATGTGAAAAATACGTCGAATGCATAAGCTATATTTTTATAACAGATAGATAAATAGTATTAGCCTATTTCATAAAAACTCTTTCTCCAAGGGCGCCAATAGGATTTGGAGTGACATCTTTTCCGAAAGCCGATTCCGAACGGCCAATGGTTTTTTATAAATACATAGTTTTGATTTTCATGTTAGAAATATCCTCGGAGGGGTTGACATTCCCTGCCGAGGGCGACCGTAATTAAAAAAACAAATTTTCTATAATTTTTGATGTTGTCGAACCTGGACTCGAACCCTGGCCGTCGAATGGTATTATGTAATGCTAACATCTCCGCTATCGCGGCCAAGTTCCTTTTTGGATATAGGAATTTTACAAACATATCTAAATGAAAAACAAATCGGTATATCTCAAAGATTGGTTTAATTTTTTTTCTTGAAAAAAGTTTAATTTTTGTGCAAAAATTATATATGTATCATGAATCAATCCATTTTTTGATAGATTTTTAATATATTTACACTACTTCTCTGGGTGTCTTTCATACAAAATTTAAACATAATTTACACAAAATTAAGAAATACCTATTTTAATAGGTTTTTCTCTTTTTTAATATCTCTTGCTAGGATTATGTCTAGATTACACGTAGGCTTTGTCGGGTTTTGATCATGTCTGAAATGTATTGATCTGGATTTACTTACGGAAGTTAATAAACATTAAAGTAAAATAAAAAATTTAATATAGACTTTTACATCAAAATTATAATTTTTTTTTCTAAAATATCAAACGTACTCTATTTACTTATGTACGTATGAGGAGAGCGTTTTAAATTTTTCACGTAAAAGATGTAATTAGTAATGCCAAAGAACGTATTTTAATATCATGTTTCGCAGATGGAAAAAAGATTACCCCCCCTAGCTAAATTTGATTAACTAAAGACGGTTCAAAGAATACACCCATTGAACCCTCTTGTTGTCAAATGGCGTTCGTTTACACCTAAAAATTAGCCAGCAACCAAAATTTGAGAGAGTAAAACATACATATGTATGTATGCACATACCTATATAAAAATAAATGGTCTCTTTTAAACAAAAAACCTATGTATTTTGTTTGTGTAATCGTAGTTTCGAAAAGTCAAAAACGAAAATTTGCAATGTATTTTGTTTGTGTAATAGAAAGTTCGTAATGTCAAATCTCATGTATTTGGTTTGTGTAATTTGTTGAAATTGAAGGAATAACAAGCAATCATATGATGTGACCGCTTCACAGAAAATATTTTTTTAGATGCTTAGAGATTTTAAATTTTCTCAACTGTGTGCGAAACGTCCGTGGCTTAGGGCCCTGATTATAGGGTACTGCGTGGCCAAAGAACTGACCAAATGAGGAACAGTCATAACCTCGGTAAATTGTGACGCGGGCATACCTATTTCCTCTGCATAGTATCTGTTAAGACTAGCTATTGGCCATTAATCGAAGTACACAGAACTAAGTCTTTACTTCTTCTAAACAGGCTCTCCATAAGCATAACAATCGGCGTAACAACGGACATTATGTTTTGGGGTTCATAGTAAAAAGATGGCTTGCTTCTCAAACGACTTTTGCCGCAGTTTCGGGGGTATAGATGAGGAGGAATCGGGTAAGATTAATTCTGCCACTGCCCAGCTCTCAATGAGGTTAGTTATCGCTTTCTGGGAAATTTCTTTTCCGATTTCCTTGCCGATCTTGCATCTAGGCATCAATAATATACTGAATTTATAAAATATAACAAGTGATTTGAGCGTCTAGTAAGGTGCGGAGAATCTCCTTCACAGCGCCAACATGGGCATCACAACGGGCCAATACGCTTTTATAGGATTCAATATATTTAACGTTTAGAATAACTTTAAAAGTGTTGAGAAATTTAATGAGATTAAACGATTTAATTAGTTTAATTTAGGGAAACAAACAGGCAAAAGTGAAAATGGAAACATGCATAAAAGCACTTTCGTTTCAGCAGCGTTTGTCCATGCAGCAATAATCTGCACTTGCAAATCATAAGATTGCATAAATAGCCAAATAAAATGCATGCGGTCTCTTGAATTCATGATTTCAATAGTAATGACAAATTTTGAAACAAAAAACAGCTTGACATTTCATTCACTTAACAGAGGCCTTAAATGCATTTAAGTGTTCGGTGAAAATAGGCTATAATTCTGGATTTTTTGACATTTAAGAAATGTGAAAATTCTACACATTTTTTATTTAAAGGTGGTAGAACTTTTTAAGCGAAGATGGTTGCACGAAAAAGAGGAAAAACGTTTAATGTCATATAGCTTTGAAGCCGACTGCGAGGAGAAGATGAAATGAATAACTATAAAAAAAAACAAATTAAAGAGAAAAAAACGAAAAATATATCAACAAAATGATAAGTAAATGTATGAAAACAATTATCAAAATGTACATAAATAATTGTAATTGTTGAAACCGTAAGTCTCAAATTAATTAATTTTGCATACATAGATGCTATTTAGTAATACAAGAGCGAAATAATCTCTTACTCTAATTACGGTAATAGATAATACTCTAAGTGCAGTCGACGAATTTGCTTCCATGAAAGGTAGGCTCAATTTTTTATAAATAGAAATTGTGTGTTTAATAACTTAGTTTTTTGCGGTTGGACACAGTTGGTGTGCAAGTCATTACTTCTAATGCAATTGCAATTTTAATGGACTCTTCATCTTCAGAAAGTGACGACGACGAAGACATAATAATACTGGAACATTTACGGGCCACTGACGGAATATATTGCAAATATGATCTACTACTGCTTGAAAAGAGCACGCGTAATTGCGTCTTTTTGAATGTCTGAGTGTGCGATTATTTTACAGCGATTATTACCAACAGCTACGTTCCGATATAAGAATATTTGAAAAATTGTACCTGTTGATTTTTTTGTGGTTCGCTGGCCATAAATCATGTAGTTTTCGGGATCTAGCCGACCACTTATTGCTGTCCACAATTTGCGCGATAATAAATGGAGTTTAACCTATGTATTGTAATAAATATTATTTCACAAACAATTATTCATTCATTTTCCTTAAATCTTAAATCTTTATTTTTATTTGTAAAAAGCTGGCTGGTGGTGGCTAATTTTTAGTTCGAACAGACCTATAATATCTACATATGCATGCATGTATATATATATATATATATATATATTTATATGATCGATTTATATGATCGATTTTTGAGTTGATTAATATAAAAAAAAAAAAAATTAATAGTAAAATATGCATGGCTTTTAAATTATATCATATAATAAATTGAAAAACCTATGTAAGCACAGAACAATCACAATACATACAAAAATATGGTCCAATTAACATTGCGATGACCTAGGTCTGCACCATACACTCCATCTCTGCAAAACATTTGAGTAATCCACGGAGTACATACATGAAATTATTTTTAAAACTTATCCAAACATTACTCCAAATTTTTAATTTCGAATACAATTCGCCTCGGTCAAAACATACATACATTCATATATATGTACATACCAACATAATATTTGTCATATATATAAGTTTAATTAATATTTTGTAGCCAATAAATTCACATACGAGGTGTGATCAGAAAATATCCATTATTTTCAAAATTCGTGAGTTACGTATGTTAGATTTTCGCTTTTCTTCTTTATCTGTTGCCGATGATTTGGGCTATCGTTCTGCTCATGTCAAACAATTTTTACAGATGTTTTAGGCATGAAACGTGCGGCAGCTAAGATGGTTCAGATTAATAAATTTGAGCAAAAACAACGTCGCATGGACATCGCTCAGGAGATGTTGAACATTGTCAACGACGATCCAGATTACCTCATAACTGGTGACAAATCATGGGAGTATGGCTATGACATTGAAACCAAAGCCCAATCATCCCAATGGAAGCGTCTAGAAGAGCCAAGACCGATAAAGGCACGTCTAGTTCGGTCAAATGTGAAGGTTTTGCTTACTGTTTCTTCGACTGGAATGGCGTGGTGCATCATGAATTCTTACCACAAGGTCGTACGGTTAATAAGGAACACTACCCAGAAGTTATGCGCCGTTTGCGAGAAGCAATTCGTCAGAAACGCACAGAGTTGTGGAAAAATCAATCATGAATTTTGCACCACGATAACGCAGCAGCTCACACATCAATGCTTGTGCGTGAGTTATTGGCCAAAAACAAAGCCATTATCATGCCTCAACCACCGTGTTCATCAGACTTAGCCCCCGCTGACTTTTTCCTCTTCCCAAAACTGAAGACAACGATGAAAGGAAAGCGTTTTGCTACGATTGAGGAGATAAAAGAAAAATCGAAACAGGAGCTTTTGGCGATACCAAAAAACGCTTTTCAGAAGTGTTTCGAGGATTGGAAAAAATGCTAGCATAAGTATATTATATCTGAGGGGGATTACTTTGAGGGGCACATATTTAAATTTAAGCACCAACTAATGTACGTCTTTTGTGTACCAGCAGAGATCACCAACAAAGCTAAACTGACTCAATTTCAGTTTCATACATTTTCTGTATACGAGTAACATCTTATTGCGCTCACGTATTTTCTAGTAGTTGCGATCGTTAAAACACGAACAATCATCGGCTAACAATAAGTTGGTAGCGAGACGCAAATTGATCTAATATTTGACAACAGGAAGTACCTATCGGATTACACCAATGGACCATATAACCCAAAAATTTTTGCAGGGCAATGGAGCGTAGAAAAGCAATAGTCGCAAACCCATACATTCAGAGCTCTCTATATGTATACAAAAAACTGATACACGCAATGTTATGTGCGATCAGAGATTTTGTCAAAAATTTGGCCTTACAACATCATATGGACTTTAATCTGTAATCCACAAACAGCTTCTTCGCGACGATGACTAAATGTAAAAAAAAAACTAGAAATTCAAGTTGAACAGTCCCCTCGGCGACGGTTGAAAACCTGGAGGAGAATTTGAACTCGCGCAACGATTTGAACACTTTGAAATTTCGTTGCTTTAATTGGTATCTATTTATATGGCTGAAAACAGCATTATTCAAAATAAATACCATATGCCCTATAATAGATTAGAAAAATAAAATAAGAAGGAACAAATGCAATTGCAATTTATACTTTAGACATTCATAGTAAAAACTCAAGAATTTTTCAAGAAAGTAAATATCATTGCAATCTATTTCTATATATATGCGATTTTTACAAAACATTTGAATATATTCAATAATTGCTGAAAATATTGCAAAAATGGCGAGAATGGAAAAGGTGGATTCCATCGCCACCATTCATCTCAAATTCCAAACTGTTTCACAATTCTTTTCCCTTGTTACTAATATACATATGTATCTTCTTTGGTAATGCTGAGCTGGGTCTTTTATAATTTCGTAATATTGTATAAATAAATATACCACTACAGTTAGTAATATTTCGGAATTAATTAATTTTTCTGCTGTTTCATTTACAGAATACCAGCATGGGATGGATATGTTGTGCGCCTTGTGTTTGGTTGCGCACATCTACAGCCGTTCACAAAATTGCAATAACAGCGGCTACTTTTTTAGTGACGTCTCTATTAGTTGCATCTCCAATATTGTTTCTTATAAGCACAGCTCCTTCACGACTTCCAAGAGAATGCATTCCTAGTGACGATGACTGTTACTTGGAGTCATCTGCAGCCAAGGAATGCTCAGACGTAGTATGTAGAATAGTTTCCACAAGTATTCAAGCAAGTATTGATTGGAATGCGGACCCCTGCTCAGAGTTCAAGAATTTCAGCTGCACAAGCAATCAGATGGGGAAGAGTACAACGGCAATGCGAAGCATTCAAGAGACTGTTGACATTCATATACAATGTACGTAAATTTTTTAAAATGTTTGGTAGAAATTTTTTTAATTTAAATATTAAGCTATTTTTTATATGTCATAGTCAGAAAGCAGATCTGCCTGCCAAGTTCAAAAATTGTCTGAACCTGAATCGAAGTGATGAAATGGCTGACAGGAAATAAAAATTAAATGTATAGACAAAATTGATAAGTTTTATTGCTTTAAATAAGAAAAAATTTTATAAAACAAAGCTATGCTTTGAAAAGAGTTTTACGCTTGAGATGTGGATCGTTAGAAACTTGTCCACAGCATTGAACGTTTTTTCACGAGTTTTGAAATACTTTGGTCTAGCGTTTATGATACCGAAGAGTTCTATAGTTGAGAATAATTGCTTTCATCGCACATTCAACGATTTGTTCAAGAGCAGTTTCTGTGAAATGTAATTTCTCTTCAATTCATCAGTTTACTAAAAGTATCGCAAAATGTTATAAAATCTTGTTTTGCACAATTTCCAGCTGAACTATATATCGATATAGGGTAGTATTGGACTCACCTACCACAGCCCACTTACACATCCTACTTCATTTGTGATAACTTCAGGGAAGTGCCGGTTCTTCAGAAAGTTGAAAAATCAAAGTTACCTACTCTTTTTTCCGCCAACTATTCACAACCGTACCGAAAGGCAATTCCCACAATGCCGACGTAGGAGGCGAGCCCTCAGTCTTGGGGTCGACATAACAGCAAAAGGTGATTGTTTATTTTAGATAAACCAACTCTTGTTTGGACGAAATCCCAAAATCAGCCGGTATGATTTTTTTCGGATGTTCGGAGCTTGTTGCCAACAAGTCCAAACAGACCTCTTCCTTTTAACACACAACCATAGAAACATTTTAATTGATGATTTGTTAACAAAAAGATATCAGACTTAATTCGATATGGTATAATTCAAAAGTCATACTCACCAAACATCTCACCGATACATGAGGTCAAAGAAGGATAAGACGACGATGGAAACCAAAAGTTTAGAATGGTTATAGGCTTTAAAAAATGAAACGAAAAACGTCTTCTGACAAGAAACGATTTCCAGATACGTTAATAATTCTAGCAAATTTGGGAAGGTCGCCAATATTTACGACATTTGACCTAAAGTCGGATTTTCTCCAAATTATTCTCTCAGAAAATGATATATAGAACAGCCTTCATTGTGAATAACGGTAAATTCGAACTTTGTCAGCAGCCCTTGAGGCTTAAAAGTGCAATTTTCAGTGAACAAATTTGCGAGGACGATATTCATGTCTCCTTCTGATGAAACATCACGTTTTCAGCATTTTAACCTAGTATTGAGAAAATAAGAGAGAGTAAGAACGCCTGTGTCACTAGAAAAGTTTCTGTTACAATTTCATTCGATAACGAATTAAAACAAGCTTTTAGAAAATTAAAAAAATGTACATACGTGTATATTACAAAAAATGTGAACAAAAAATAAGGAACAGTAAAAGGCACTCACAAAAATTTCAAAGGCTTTGAATTCTGTATTCTGAAATCTAATGGAAATAAAATTATTATAACTAACATAAAAAATATGTGAAATATATTTTAAATGGCAATATCTTGATGTTAAAATGAAAATAAAACATACAGGTATATTCTATCGAGGAATTAAAATTTACTTTGGTATTAAAATTTACCACTCACAGTCCTATTCTGTCGAGGTAACAAAATTTACTTAGTACTACTTCATATTCTGAGTCCAATGTCACCCTATAGATTTTATTACCAGCGAAATGGGAGCTAACAAACAATCAGCTGTTCGATTTTGTGTTGTTAATTTGTGAAAAAATAAAAAAACCCATATGTAGACATATTTTGCGTCTAGAATTAATTGAAGATGAAGAAAAATTGCAAAAAGGCACATGTTAAAAAGTTTGCGAGAAAAAATTACCCTCTTAATTCGGAAGATTGCGTTTTCATTCAGCTTTTTGTTTGTCGTCCTGACATTTTCCATAATTAGGTTCAATTATTTATGTTTTAATAAACAAGCAAATAAAACTTATTTATTTTGTTGCGCTGCGTCGTCCATTCGGATGTGAATATTCGTTACCAACTTGCAAATGTAATTTGACATGGTCGAAAAAATCAGTGCCGCCAAAGTTTTGTCAAGCAATGTAGCCTGTGCGCTAGAATACCAAATTCAAATTCGGGTAACAAAATTTACTTTACCGGTAACGGTGAGAATTTTGTTACTTCGTATTCTGAGTTCACCGTCACCCTGTAAGCTTTGTTACCCGCGAAATAGGAGGTAACAAATAATCAAATTCAACTTCGAGTGTTGAAAGGAACAAAATATTTTTATCCGATAATAGCGAGAATAGGTATGATAATGTCAAAAAATCTTTTTGTGTTAATTTTATTTTGAGTGAACTACCTTCCTTTTTTGTATCATGGTTGTCTGTATCAAAAAACTGTAAAGTAACGGCCAAATAGAACGTTTCTACTCTATAGTAATAGCACACTTACTCGAGAGATATTGTAAAGGAACGTGCCAGCTGGCATAACCTACTTTACCAATATGTGTACAAACGACAATTCAAAACATATCGTAAAGTAGTATGAAGGATTTCTAAACTCGACCTGCAACTCCAATATTATCGTCGTCAGAACCACCGTTGTGTCGTCGTCGCAATAAATATTTTCAAAATATTGGTAAAGTTCGAGAAACCCATACGCCCAACGAAGCTGTTGCTCAAGCAATTGGGGAAATTATAGCTTTAACTATCTGCTCAATATATATGTATATTGTTGACATATATTTTTAGAATTGAAAAGTTGAATCTTACTTTAATTCTAATATATGAGTTTATTATTTGAAGATAATTTGCGATGTGTATTGATTGGCTGCCAGATGAGAAACAGAGCGAGTGTCAAAACAATTGTACGAATGAACCGTACAGAAAATAAGGAAATAACATAATGTCAAAAACTAGTGGTGGTTAACCTTAAAGAAAATAATGGAATAATTGAGTGTTATAATGTGAACATAAAAGTTAAAAATATAATATAAATCTATTGCAATCCAAATGTGAATTAGTAAAATTAAGGTTATGTTTTTTGTATCTAATTATGTTGATACGCCACATATACAATACAATATAAAATTTTGAACTGAAGAGGTTTTCGACCGGCTCTTCCTGGAATTTATGGTGGGCGCCTAGATGTTCCTTTTACAATTGAATTGACCTGTAATTTACGCTAAGCCGTTTTCAAACGTCTAATGGTTTTTGTGAGGAGCTTTTACTTCATGTGACCCGAGTTAAACACGAAGGGTTAACATTCCCTGCCGAGGAGCACAGCAAATAAAAAAGTTATTTTTTAAATTTATTTTTATTTTGGATGTTAATCCTGCTCTCTGAATGCTAGGACGCAGTGCTCAATGGCTATGTAAATAACAAGCCAGAGTAACGGATCGTATATTTACTCAAAAATTAAATGATATTAAATTTTTTGCTTGGAAAAAATTTATTTTGGTTTTCATACATATACATACATATAAAAATACATATGTACGTACATAAAATAAATCCATTATGTTTTGAAATTGTTGATTTATTTTGTTTTTTTTTGTGTCTCTCAGAGAATGAAATAACTGATTCCCATAGCAACCTATGATTTCAGTAATCAGTAAAAGAGCAGATTTACGTTACTTTACTTTACTTTACTCTGCGATGCCTCTCGTGGAATTGTACTATAACTGAGAGAGCTCGATGAATTAAATCCGAATAAAATGAACTTATACTGCTTATACTGCCAAACCTGTAGACGTAATTAACAATTCTCTGCAGCGTCATTTGAGAGAAATTAAATCAAAATTAATTCCGGCTCCCGCAATAGCCGAGTGGTTAGCATTACATGGTGTACCGCAAGTTCTAGTACACCGCATTTATACCATATCATTCTCATACCTGAATATGTCACAAATTTTGCTTTGGTATATTCTTAGACCTACGAACAAACACCGCCAAAAAATTGCGTGTTCTTGGTGATCGAGCGCGCAGCTAATTTTTGTGTTGCTTTAGTTTTGTATTCCATGCGTTCATATAGATCTACATAAAATGCTCAAATGTACATATGTAGGTATATGTATAGATCAGTAAGGTTGTGTGAGTTTTTACATACAACTGTGAAAGCCAATGTTATTCTAGTACTAGATTCCTGCACAAGAAAACCTTAAAGATACTTGGCTGCATCCAGACCGAAAAACTCAAAACCAGATCGACCATGTTGTGATAAATAAGCGACATCTCTCCAAAATCGACTCGGACCGCTTTCTTGTAGCTGAGCCTCTGTGTGGCAAATAACGCCCGCCAACATATACAAGGATGGTTCGAAGACTGAATCCTACAATCACAACAGACTATAAAACGGTTTTCGACAGTACTTACATTCCTGCTCTCTGAGAGCATTCACCAGCAACTCGGTATAAGGGAACTGTGGGACAGAATTTCTCTACGTACAGCTACAAATATAACTATCGGTTTTCGAATAGGTTGCTAAAACAGATAGTACGATGAAGATTGTCCTGCCACAGTAGAGAGAAAGCAGGCTGTTTACCTCGCAACGTTGAGATCGAGTGGAATAATACCGTGCGGAGTGGAACAAGATGGGAGCAAGACGCATGTGCAGACAAAAAAAGGAGGCAGAGATACATGAGTATGAAAACCTTGAGAAGCTGACCGACAAAGGTAATGGTCAAAAATTCTAAGAAAACACACGGAGACTTACAAAAGGTTCCAAGACCAGAACTGACTCTTGCAGGATGCAGAGAAGTAATCTAGTGGCTGAGGCCCAGAGCGAACCCGATTCTCTAATCGATGACCATGAAAGAATTGTTTCATTGCTTGACTATGAAGAAGTTCGAATATCAATCGGCAGTTTGCAAAACAACAAAGTGGCGGGAGCCGATGGATTTATCGGTAGAGCTATTGAGTAAATATTGTTGCTCTGGCGGCTTCGTTAACCCCGCTTAGGAACAGGTTAATTAATATAAGTCACTAAGCTCAATGTCCAGGAAACGTGCTGTGTCGACGAGATCGGACCAGAGGGAGAGGGCGGTTATATGTGTCGGCTTTAGGGAGCATGTGAAGAAGTGATTAGTGTAGTGTGTAGACTCTCCACATGCAGAACATACGTTGAATATATTGGGGTCGAGTCTGAATAAGTAGGAGTTTAACCTGCTACAGCACCCAGACCTGCCAGTGACACGGCGCTGAAGAACTGGTAAGGTGCACGCATCAGTTTCTTTGCAAAATATGCGGAGATGAAAGCATGCCCGACAATTAGAAGCTGAGTATTCACAAAGAGGGGAATCCCAAAGTCTGTGTCAATTACCATGGGATAAGACTCCTTAATATCGCATATCCTATCGAGCATATTGTATGAAAGATTGAATCCCATGATCAAAGAACTGATTGAATCTTATTAGTATGGCTTTAGACCTGGTAAATCAACGGAAAATATCCTTGAAAGTGGATCGCCACACACCACCTCTTCGTTGACTTTAAAGCAGCCTTCGACAGAACAGAAAGGAGCTGGCTCTATGTCGCTATGTCCGGATTTCGTATCCCCGCCAAACTAAAACGGTTGTGTAAACTGACGTTAAGCGACATCTCCGTCTGGATCGGGAAGGACCTCTCCGCGTTGTTCGATTTCTATTATTTATTGCTGGAAAAAATAAAACGAGCTGCAGAGCTGAATAGAAAAGTTACAATCTTCTATAAGAGTTTACAGCTGCTGGCGTACGCCGATGATATTGTAATCATTGATCTCAACAACCACGTCATGAGTTCAGACTAGATAAGGAAGCGAACAAAAGCAAAACGAAGTATTTCCTATAATCAAACAAACAGTCATTGCAGTCGCAAATCGGCTCCCACTTAGAACCAGTTTAACACCAACAACAATGTCGTCATTGAAGTCGAACGCATAATCACTCTTGCCAACGGGTGCTACTTTGGACTGAGCTGGGAATTAAAAATTAAGGTCCTCATTATTCCCGTCTTGCTATAGATTTATTGTCTTCTACGAATTGGTAACGGCGCGTGTTGCAGCTGATTGCACGATGAGCTGTCGAGATATACGGCGACGTTTAGGTAGTTCAGCGAATCAGAAGGCAGCGGCTACGCTGGCTAGGTCATGTGGTTCGGATAGGTAAGAATGCTCCAACTTTGATCCAATACCCTCCGGTGGAAGCAGAGCAAGAAAAGTTCTCCACTCCAAGTATAGAAGGGACTGGCTGTACTTGGTATTTCCAATTGGCGCCAAACAGCGAAAAGAAGGAATGAATGCCGCACTGTTGTTAACTCGCCTGTAATCGCGTAAGCGGTGTCTACGCCAGTAAAGAAGAGGATGTACTTGACTTCAATTAATGCCATCTTGGTTTTTCGTAAATATTTTTCGATACATTTTGACTAACTTTGTTTTTGTATTCTGAACAATTATGTAGCGAAAGGAAACAGAAAACATTCAATATTTGTTGCTTTGATTATACACTATTCATTATCTTGTTGCTTCGCATACGCTTCGCGCAAACGAGCACAATAATATTTGGTAAAGGAAAAGGACCCTAAGCTATTAATAATATTGGTAAAAAAATAGCAAAAGTGAAAAGTGTTTAAATTATAAAGCTTAAAAACTTAAATTGGTTTAAATTATCTTCCTAACACCCTGGCCTCCGTAACGAGTCAAACCTGTCTGAAAAAAATGGCAAACTAGCCTTCTAAAAAGCAACGGATTTTGATGTCGAGGCAAACCAAAAAATAAATGCAAATTAAATAAAATAAGAATTGTTTGAATAGTTTAATAATTAAAGAGTGGACGAAAACAACGTTTCAAAGAGACATTCGTCAGCTTCCATTATTCAAACTGATCTCATTTAAGGGAATACTGTACACTGGAAATTTTTTTATTTCATACGTATGTATTCGTTTTGCCAAAATTGTTTTATACATACGTGTACAAAGTTCATTTAAATACATACTCATAAATATTTTTCAATTATCCCATAGATCTTCTTCAACACAACACCACAAGCGGACCATTTCGGAAACTCGGTCGACTCTTTAGCAGCTGTCTACGCCAAACTACAAATTCTTCCACCATCAAATATGTTTTGGAACAGTTGGGCGGTTATCTTCCTGTTGGTGCGGTTGGTCCCATATCGATTTCTTCTTTGATTAAGAAAATTTATAATTTGGGTCCAACTCCTCTTGTTGATATATATTATGACTTAAGCTATGGTCGTCGTCCTCAAGTCATTTTAATAATAAGTGAACCTGGAATTTCATCCCCAATTTTAGAGGTAAGTAGTTACATAAGTATAATATGTTTATATTCATGAAAAATGTGTAATTTTTTTTATTTTGTATTCTAAGAATAATATCCGTTGGTCTGGACCAAAAGCCCCACCACATCAGTTCAAACAGGAAAAATATAAACTCCTTAACCAATTATTGGAAGATTTTTTACCAAAAGAGCTTTCTTTTGATCAAAAGACCACGGAAAAGGAGGCTATAACAGCATTTATTACCGAAATCAACCGCGTAAGTAGTATATACACGGTGTGTCCCAAAAATAACCGAACTTTAAATTTAAATCATACAACATACAGCGCCATGTATTGAGAATTTGCAACATTAAAAACATACATTAATCCTCTTTCAAACGCACCTAACTTCATGTAAGTCGGATGACAGATGTAAAAGTGACAGCCATTTCAATAAAACCCAAAAATAACCGAACTTTATATTTAAATCATACAACATACAGCGCCATCTATTGCAACAATTAAAAAGATACATTCATTCTCTTTCAAACGCACCTGACTTCATGTAAGTCGGATGACAGATGTAAAAGTGACAGCCATTTCAATAAAACCAAAAGTGTGCTAATGGTTCCAAGCAAAATGGAACAAAGAGCAACTATAAAATTTTGTGTCAAACTTGAATTGTTACGAATTACGAATTACGAATTAATGAAAAAAGTTTATTATTATTCAAGCAGCCGTAACCGAGGAACTGAAGAACATTTCTATAAATGACATAAAAAAATCTATGCATGCGCTGGTTGATCGTTCCAAACGTTGTGTTGGGTCAAATGGAACCTATTTTGAATAAATAATAACTTTCAAAGGTTATATAATGTGTATTTTACTATTTTATATCCAAAAAATTCGGTTATTTTTGGGACACACCGTGTACAATCTTTATGCGTATCCTTTTACATCTGGTATGAATTGAAATATATTATAAGTTGTTTAAATAATCCATAGAACCACTACTTCTTTAATATGTTGCTGTTGTAACCGCAAGGTATTTGCCGAATTGGTTTTCGGGGAACATTGCGGGAGTGACAGTCCTTGGCCGGATTTGAAATCCGCGTCGTTCCGGTATAAAGACCCGACTGTCGCGGGAACTATTTTAGTTGCCTCTTACGACAGGCATGCCTTACCACGGGTAAATTCTTTAGCCCCTAACTCGCACGGGTTGCTTCTTTAAAATCTACATACCTATATGCCTTAAAAATGATAAGCAAAGCCAAACAATTCCGACTTTTATTTAATCAAATTCTTGAGAATCTGGATCTTGTAACGCTAACAGTTTCAATCGTTTGACAGGGACTGTCCATAAATTACGTAGGCATAATTTTCAGCAGTTTACAAAACCTCTCCGCTAAAATAAGCATTATTAAGATTTCAAAATTAATATTGATATTTCTGAAACGAAATAAGAACTACATAGTGGACTTGTAAATTGTTTAATGCTTTCGTACGATAGCTCTTGACTTTTACGTGCTAACTATACAAAAAAATTAAAACATACATCATTTTTTGGGAGATCATCAGCCCTGTGAGACGAGACGAGATCCAAAATTTAATAAACGTCCTGATATCTGTCAACTAAGAGGAACCATTCGGAAATGAGTTTCGTCCAGGTGCATTAGTCACACAAAAAATTGCAAAATCTTTAAGATATCGAGGATTTTCGTCAGATCTTATATCGACCATAAAGATAACAATAGGCTTAACTGTACTTTCAGAAGTTCGAGTTAAGTCTTTAAATGCATAGAGATCTAATAAACTTATCGGCATGTGAAGAAGCAGTATACGAGGACTGCTTCTCACTTCTGATAGATTTATTTTATATCCTGAATTAAAAATTAGTTTAATTCATATATTTTGGTGAAATATATATGTCCACAAACCGCGGCCGCGATAGCCGAGTGGTTAGCATTGCGTAATGCCATTCGGAAGGCTCGCTTTCAAATTTTGGTGTCGTACTAACATCCAAAAAGTTATAGAAAATTAATTTAAAGAACAAATTAATCTAAATTTTCTAAATGTGGTCGTCCCTCGGTAGAAAATGTCAAACGCCTTCGAGTGTATTTCTGACATGAAATAAAGCTCTGACATGAAATAAAGCTCCATCGGAGGCGCCTTAGTATAAACTCCATTTGTTGGAAAAACATCAAGACGCAAAACCACAAATTGGAGGAGGAGCTCAATCGAAAATCGCTTCAGCGCTAACAAAGTGAAGTGGAAGTGAATCCAATTATCGATCTATAGAATATAGAATTAAAATTAAAATGTCGATTTTCAATGAAAGAAGAGGAATTTCTTGTTACCACTACAAAAAAAAACAAAAAACAAATAAATACAGCATACTCCTTTTAGTAAGCATGCATAATGGTTCAATACATAATACCTTCTGGAATCTGGTGTAGCATTGCACTCCGCCTTTTATACTTCAAATTTAAAAACCCACCACAGCTTAACATAACAATAAATGGAAATGGCTTAGAAATATTAAATTGAACTCTGGTTATTATTTTGCTCCGAAAAGTTAGAATTAAACAAAACACAATGGGACCAGATAATACCTATAATTGCCTTCTGCACCTCACCGCTGTCGGTTATTCAGCGCACAATGGCATTTGATTTTACACTAATTGCCATGTCCAGAAGTTCACGCAAGTGAGGAAAGTTTTTGACTGCCCTTCACCTGGGAGTGGCCAGAAACGATTCTTTTGCATTAGGTTCAAGCAGGATTTTCGGTCTTAGACAACGTATCGCCTGAGTAGCCAACAAACATCCGTTTGGGGCCGAGCTAAAGTGAGAAGGCGAATCCCATGCAATTGTGCGCAGGGTTTGGGCCCCACCACATGGAACACAAAATCCAATGAAAAATTGAAATAAGCCATGGGCGAGAAAACCCTCTTTTGATGACGACCCCAGCAAATGTTTTAAGGACTACGATTTTAGGGGATGCACCTGAAATGTCCGGTCTGGTTGATGCCCTCATAAAGTTAAAATCTGACATCGCTGCCGTCCAAGAAATGCGATGGACGGGACAAGGACGGAAGAAGGTGGGTCCATGTCAAATTTACTACAGCGCAAATTTGGTGTCGGATTCGTGGTGGGAGAGAGACTCCGTCGCCGAGTACTGGCATTAACTCCGGTGGATGAACGTCTCGCCACAATTCACATCAAAACGAAATTTTCCAACACCACTCCGACGGAAGAGAAGGATGACTAGACCAAAGATACCTTTAACGAGCGCCTCGTAAACACATATGAGCGCTGCCCCCGCCACGACGTCAAAATTGTGCTTGGCGACTTCAACGCTAGGGTCGGCAAAGAAGGTATCTCTGGTACGACTGTCGGAAAATTCAGCCTCCACTACGAAACATCGCCAAATGGGCCAAGGCTGATCGACTCCGCCGGGGCCCGAAATATGGCTGTCCAAGCTACTTGACCTCTTCGTCGATTTTAAAGCAGCATTCGACAGCACGAATAGGAGCTGCCTTACGCCGCTATGTCTGAATTTGGTATCCCCGCAAAACTTATACGGCTATGTAAACTCACGTCAAGCAACACTAAAAGCTCCGCCAAGATCGGGAAGGACCTGTCCGAGCCGTTCGATACCAAACGAGGTTTCAGACAAAGTGACTCTGTATCGTGTGATTTTTTTAATTTAATGCTGGAGAAAATAATACGAGCTGTAGAGCTAAATAGAGAAGGTATAATCTTCTAAAGAGTGTACAGCTACTGGTGTATCATCGACATTATTGGCCTCAACAACCGCGCCGTGAATTCTGCTTTCTCCAGACTGGATAAGGAAGCGAAGGATATGGGTCTGGTAGTGAACGAGGGCAAGATGAAATATCTCCTGTCATCACACAAACAGTCATCGAATTCGCGACTCGGCTCCCATGTCCTTGTTGGCAGTCATAACTTCGAGGTCGTAGATAATTTCGTCTATCTGGGAACCAGCATCGACACCAATAATAATGTCAGCCTTGAAATACAGCGCAGAATCACTCTTGCCAACAGGTGCTACCTTGGACTAAGTAGGCCATTGAAAAGTAAAGCCCTCTTTCGACGAACGAGAACCAAACTATACAAGTCTCTCATCGTTCCCGTCCTGCTATATTGTGCGGAAGCATATATGATGACAACATCTGATGAGTCTTCGTTAGGAGTTTTCGAGAGAAAAGTTTTGCGTAAGAGTTATGGTTCTGTGTGAGTTGGCAACGGCGAATATCGCAGACGATGGAATAATGAGCTGTACGAGTTATACGACGACATTGGCATAGTTCAGCGAATCAAGAAGCAGCGACTACTCTGGCTAGGCCATGTGGTCCAGATTAATACGAATACTCCAGCTTTGAAAAATTTCGATGCAGTACCCACTGGTGGAAGCAGAGGCAGAGGAAGACCTCCACTCCGTTGGACCAGGTAGAGAAGGACCTGGCTGTACTTGGTATTTCCAACTGGCACCACACAGCAAAAAGAAGAAGCGAATGGCGCAAAAATCATACGCTAAAATCGCGTAAGCAGTGTCTACGCCAGTAAAGTAAGTAAGTAAGCTACTTGGCTATCTCCAGATCGAAAATCTTTCAACCAGATCGATCATGTTGTGACGGAAGACATGGAGGGAACACTTCTCCAGCAGTGAAAATTAAACACCCGGAGAAGGCGATCCAGAAACTCCAATTGTTGACGATGAAAAAGTTGTTCCATTACCCGAATAGCAATCGTCCGCTTAAATATTATTCAAATACGGCGGTGAAGAACTGATCAGGTGCATGCATCAGCTTCTTTGGATTATATGGTCAGATAAAAGCACGCCCGCTGATTGAAATCTTCGTGCGCTCTGCCCAATCCACAAAAAGGGCGATCCAGTCTGCGTCGTTTACCGTGGAATAAGCCTCTTTAACATCACATATAAGATCCCATCAAGCGAATTGTGTGAATGACTAAAGCCCACCGTCACCAAATTGATTGGAACTTGTCAGTGTGGCTTTAGACCTGGTAAGTCAACCATTGACCAGATATTCACCATGCGCCAAATCTTGGAAAAGACCCGTGAAAAGAGAATCAATACACACCACCTTTTCGTCGATTTTAAAGCAGTCTTTGACAGCACGAAAAGGAGCTCTCTACGCCGCTATGTCTAAATTTGGTATCCCCGCAAAACTTATACAGCTGTGTAAACTGACCTTAAACCGCACTAAAAGCTCCGTCAGGATCGGGAAGGACCTCTCCGAGCCGTTCGATACAAAACGAGGTTTCAGACAGGGTGATTCCTGGGTCTGGTAGTGAATGAAGGCAAGACGAAATATCTCCTGCCATCAAACAGACAGTCATCGCATTCGCGACTCGGCTCCCACGTCACTGTTGGCAGTCATAACTTCGAGGCAGTAGATAATTTCGTTTATCTGGGGACCGGCATCAACACCAACAACAATGTCAGCCTTGAAATCCCACTCAGAATCACTCTTGCCAACAGGTGCTATTTTGAACTAAGTAGGCAATTGAAAAATAAAGTCCTATTTTGGCGAACGAAAACCAAACTCTACAAGCCGCTCATCCTTCCGGTCTTACTATATGGTGGAGAAGCGTGGACGATGTCAAGATCGGATGAGTAGGCTCTAGGAGTCTTCGAAAGAAAAGTTTTGCGAACGATTTATGGTTTTTTGCCCACTGGCAACGGCGAATACCGCACACGATGGAACGATGAGCTGTACGAGCTATTCAATGATATTGACATAGTTCAGCGAATGAAGAGACAGCGGTTCCCAATTAATGGGTGAAAATTGGTTTAAATTATTAGAAACTTTTCCGACAATAGGAGTCCGAAATAAGAATTTACTGAATCTGCCTCCATGCCTGAAGCTTCATAATAACTTATCAAGTCTTAAAAAATTAATAAAAATTAATTAATTGCTCATGAGAACCTCCCAGTTTTTAGCACAGGTACTTTTGCTAGTGGTTAGTGTTATATAGATGGCGTTATTTCGAAGTAGGGCCAATATATGTTGGTTCCTGCACCGGTTAGCTACTTCTAAATACCTTATTTGAATAAAAATTTACCCTTGGTATCTTTGCTACCCCATACAGTGTAATAAGCCTTGAACTATGTGCCTACAAACATGGGTTTTCGCCTTCTTAGCACTTACTACCAACCTCCGAAGTTCTACGGGCGGCGTATCAACATCGGGAGCAAGTAAAAGGCTAACCGTTGCCATCCTTTACAGCTACAAATAAAACATGATACATGATGCAAAATAATCTGTTCACATGCGATTACAAAGATTGTTGTATTTTTATTTTATTTGGTTTTACTACTATACAATATTTTATTTTTGTATATTATTTCTAAACGATTTGCAAGAGAACTGGCCAGTAATGGAAATAACTGAGTGTTGCCATATGGCATAAAAATAAAAATACACTTCTGTACAGGGTTGTATGTACACAGTAATATTTAAAAAAAAAAAAACATTTTTTATACTTCATAAAAGGAATGACAACTTACAAAGGAGTTTTACTTAAAAATACTGTGCAAGACGAATCCGGCGTTGGTCCGGCCCAGGGTTACACTCAAAAACATGGCCGAAGGCCGCCAACTTACAAAGGAATTTCGCTTAAAAATACTGTGCAAGGCGAAGACGTGTGTGACATCTTTTAAAATTAAAAGAAAGCAGAATAGCGGTAAAATTTCGTTTTTCTTTTTCGTGTGAAAAATTAACTACCATTATAGGTATTCAATAGCGTATCAGCATTAGTGTGATTTATTTGAGCCATTAGTGCAATTTATTTCAAATTTTATTAAAATTAGTGATATTGAGTATGGTAAGTTTAATTGGGTTTAAAATTTTATGAATATATATGTACTGAACATAATTTTTTTATAGTCTGATGTTCCATCTACCAGCGCAGCGGCAGCGAAACGGGTGCGACTCACTGTGGGGGGTTTCCGCAACATGTGAAGCATCCACAAAATGCGGGACAATTTGGGCACCGTGGAGCAATGTATAGCATTTGCAGAGGGGCATGGGCTACTGCATCGCAGTAAATTGTCTCCTTCTGATGTTCTCGGCAGTTTTTGGTGCCGCAAAGGCAAATGTAGTGAGAAATCCTGCATATCAAGGGCAAGAAGCACTTGGTTTGAGGAGGCTCGCCTATTCCACATATTTTTTACGTCATGTTTTGCTTTGCGCGGAAAAAGTTCCAATTCGACGTAATGCTCGACGATTACGTTGGTGGGCCTTTGTCGAGCCGGACCATCCACCTTTGGTACAGTTACTGCAGGGAAAGCGTGGTGCTGTTGCAAATCGACCAGCAAACAACAGAGGGAAAAATTGGTGGTCCGGGGAAAAGGAAATATAATAAAAGTAATAGTTATATATTTTGTTATTATGGTATATAGGCTTAACATTGTTTTTAATTTATTTTAGGGAGTAGGGTCGAAGGCCATTGAGTCCTCGGAATGATCGAGGACGGCTCGGAGGGTCTACGGTTGGAAGTACGCCCGCTTAGACAAAATATTGTGAGGTGAGCAGGAGAGACCGATAACTACAGCACGTTCCATAGAGCGTAAGTATGTACATGCGAATCGCGCACTGTGGCTAATACAGATGAGTATAATGCTCGATAGTGACGGCATCAGTGTGGAGTAAAACCGAGCAAGCTGTATGTTTACAGGATAATAAACTATTTGTTTATAGATAGTTGAGTTGTTATGTTTCCATTAAGGATGCTGAACAAGAAACCTTTGGACTTTAATTTAACAATCTAGTAATCAAACTCGTAGGACTTGGGAAATCCTCAACATTTATAAGAGTCTCTAAGTTATATAGTTATATAGTGTCCAGATTTGGATATGTCGTATTCAATTTTTCACTTTTTTGAGGAAATAATGGATTTGTAAACCTAAATATATTCAGATCTTATTTATTTCAATTATTATTTGTTTTGCTTCGAGTGTTTTACGCAATGGAATAAAAAACTTCTTATAAAAGTCCACATATGTATATATTTATAATTGAAGCCTCCAGACGGTTGGATAATTCTTATGAGGCGCTTTTTACTCCATGTTAGACTTACACTCGAATGGGGTTGACATACTTTGCTGAGTGGCGACCTGAGTTGCATTTTTTATCAAAAATAAAATTGCTTGATTACATTTTTAAAAAACATTTAATTTATTTTTTTATCTAAACAGATTCGACTGGAACATTCACTTCGTGGTTTCTGGAATAGCTCAGTATTGTACAATATCTCTTCTTTACAAGATATGTATCCAATAGTAAGTATCAATATTAATGACCTATGTCTTTACCATGTTTGTGTACTAAATTATTATTGATATATTCCTTAAAACAAATTATGTAGCGTTTCTCAATAACCAATCGAGTAATCAAACTTGTACAACATACCATTAGGTGAACCCCTCCAAAAATTCTAGTCATTGCTTAAACCCTCTATGGATAAAAATTTAAGAGACTATGCTTTGTGAAAATTAATTAGAATAGACTGTACAGAGCGGGTAAATTGGTGCAGCTAGTCACTACTGTGTCCAAAGCCATATATTAAAAAAAGTGAACTGATATTTTGTTAATCTATAAAATCTCAATAAATAACCAAACGTGACCTTTAAAAGAACATTAGGTAGGTTATCGAAAACAGCAACACAGAATAAGCAACTTTAGTTATTTAACTGGTTTGAGTTTAAGTCGCTAGAAAAAGAGATACTATTGTGAATGGGCCACTGAAAAAAAACAATAGAAATTGTCCCTAAATGTCTAACTGTTGGGAAATTTCAGTTTAACTTAAAAACTCTGTGGCACTTTAAAACAGTATAAACATGAATTGAATAATCTGATGCTATAATTGCAGTTTTCAAAGTTCTGTGAAAATATAATATTTTCGTTAATTCACTAAAAAAATTTGAAGTAAATTGTGTTTCCTGATCAACAGCTACATTATGGTAAGAAGAATACCAAAGCGAGAAACATTACTTACTTGTAATTTGTTTTTAGTATAATTTTTCGGTTGTATTTCGATTACGAAGAAATGTAGACAATAAATATTATATTTCGAAAAGTCCGACTTTTTAATTTTTGCAAAATGCAATACGAGATTTTCAAAAAGTTTGCAATTATTACTTTTTAGACACTTCGCTGTAACACGTTTCAATTTTAAAAGCAATTTCACTCTTTGAATCAAAGTTGAAACACTTCTCATATTAATTTTTATTTTCGTAGTCGTCAGAGGTTGAACACATGGTGTCCAGTATTTCATCAACAGAAACCTGCGGCGATTTGATTTTCTCCGTAAAACCGGTTTAGCTCATTGCTCGCTGTTATTCCGTAGTTTTTTTACCAAAAGAATTGAAAACTAAATTCATAACTAAGTATTTGTTACCATATAGATCATGTATGTATATTTGATTGGCGTTTATATTCGCACATATAAAATATGAAATTTGTTGACGAAAATTATGAATTTGTTTACAAGTATGCAAACACACTGGCAGCTGGTAACATTTCGCCGCTGTCAGCAACGTCGTTAACTCCTGTATGTACAATATATCTCTCTTCCAGTCGGGTGTTATTGTTAATAAGAAAAGTGGAGGTGACAAATTGTTGCCCAATGTGGGGCTCAATATTTAAAGATAAAAATATTTTTCAGAAGAGTTTCTGTTTTGAAAAACTGTGTGATTTTGTTTAAGCATATTTCGAAAGGCGTTTTGTGCTGTTGGTTTTTGTTTCAAATAATTATGACCAATTTTCTATTTTTCTGTATTCTTATTAGTAGGGCATTCCAGGAAGGAGTAACGAAAGATTGGGAGTCGAACCCAGACCCAGAGGCATATTATACAGCATTTTCTTACTCTGAAGGAATTTTGTGAGTCCGTTCACACCCCTCACAGTTTTGGAGCGTTTATAGTGTTTTATACTGGTAGGAAAAATTGTACGTTAAGTGTTTCGAGACTGGCCCGAAAGTGGCCAATAGTGGTTGTTGCGAATTTAGTTTGTGTTTTTACCTTTTTTCGTTAGTTAACGATTTTTTTGATATACAATTTTTGTTTGAAATAAATATTTCTTCTATATATAATTTTATGGGATAATTATTGTTTTGTCAAAGTAGACAATATATTTGGTTTTTTTATTAATTTTTTTTTGTGGTGGGTTAGGGTCTTTTGTTGAGCCAGTATAGGGTAACGCAGAAATTACATTAGCGTAATAGCTTTTTTTAATTCTGATTATTATTAAAATATTTTTAGGGGCGGTTAGGTCATCTGTGGATGCTCCTCCTCCGAGTCATAAGGCCAAAGGTTTGTTGGACCCTGACCTGACTTATGTCTCAGCTGGTGTAGAGATCGCGGCGGTAGCGGGGCAGACCTAGTTGATAGCTTTAGGCCGGGGTCGAATACCCGGTGTTTCAATTGTAGAAGGTTCGGGCATATTTCTTCATAGTGTAGGAAGGGGATTAAATGCTTCGGTTGCGGTAGACTTGGAGTCATGACGTGAGACTGCACGGCGTATGAAGCGAAGTCGAGTGGCTTCCCGCGTACCCATCGAAGTTCAGATTCCAGTGGTGGGCGAAACCACAACCCCTTCAGGACAGGGCGTGTTATGGATAATAGGCCGGATGACGGCGGTCCAAATTCTCGGTCAAGCGATAGGGTTGTCAGATCGGACAACAGATCGGGAAACGGGAGATAGACCCCTGGGACAGCAGGACATGCGATCTAGTAGGGCGAGTTAGTGAACCTGCTAACTCCCAGAGGTTAGAATAGCGTTCTCGTTGGTAACGTACGGTCACGACGAACGCCCCTATTTGAATATTAGGATCCATGGTTTTGCTTTCTGAGCTTTGTTGGATTCTGGTGCGACCAGAACAGTAATATGTCGGCTAGGTTGGCAGAAATTGAGTTCGTATGGAATTAGGGTGAGTTCAGTTTCAAATTTTCTGGATAATGGAGGTCATATCTCGGTGTTAGGTTCGGTTTTGTTGCCAATCGAGGTGGAGAGCAAGTCGGTTCACCTAGAATGCTTCGTGGTTCCAGAGTTACCTCAAGGCGTAAGCCTTGGCGTCCATATTTGGGCCAAGGCGGGTATTATCCCGGATGTATCAAAAATGAGATGGTCCTTTTCTCGGCCGGAACCAAAACCGTTGGTGGCAATAGTGGACCACTCCGAGCTAGGTGATAGGGAATCTAGAGCATTATGTCAACTAATAGCTGGGGCGTTCCAGGCTATGCCGGAAGGGCTAGGCCGGACCGATTTAGTCGAACATAAGATCAGGGTAAAAGCAGGAGTTGAACCTGTAAAACAGCGTTATTACCCCGAGTCCCCCGTCATACAATCGCGTATGGACGAGGAGATTAAGGATATGCTTGTCAAAGGGGTGATAGAGAAATCACATAGTCCTTGGGCGTCTCCAGTAGTTATGATCAGGAAGAAAGACAGTACATATAGGTTTTGCGTAGACTATAGGGTTTTGAATAAGTGTACCGAAAAGGATAGTTACCTCCATCCATAAGTGTCGGCGATCTTAGATAAGTTAAGGGATGTCAAGTTTCTGTCCAGTCTGGATATTAAGTCCGCGTATTGGCAAATTCCGGTGAAAGAGCAGTCGAGGCCCTTCACCACATTTACGGTACCAGGTAGAGGACTATTTCAATTTAAGAGGATGCCATACGGTTTGCATAATGCACTGGCAACTTGGCAGAGATTTATAAATTCGGTCATAGGACGAGAGTTAGAACCTCATGTTTTTGTGTATTTGGACGATATTATTATCGTTACAAATAATTTGGAGAAGCATTTAGAGATTTTGAAGATTGTCTTAGATAGATTAGCTAGTGCAGAGCTCAGATTAAATAGGGATAAATGTAATTTTTGTCGGTCTGATTTCAAATATTTGGGCTACGTGGTGGACAAGTAGAGGCGGTGCTTCGGATTGAGGTACCGAAGAACGTAAAGCAAGTGCGGTCATTTATAGGAACAGTATCCTGGTACCGCAGATTTATTAAAGATTTTGCAGAGTTAGTTAGGCCTTTCACCGATTTAACAAAGAAGAACCGAAAATTCAATTGGACTGAAGATTGTGAAAGGAGTTTTAGAGAAGCGAAGGAACGCTTGGTGACAGCTCCGGTTTTGAGTTGCCCGGATTTTGATTGACCTTTCACAATCCAGACAAACGCGTCTGATTTCGGTGTAGGTGCGGTGTTAACGCAGATGTTTGATGACGGTGAGAGGGTGATAGTTTATATGAGTAGGTCCTTGAACAAAGGAGAGCGAAATTACCCGACGACCGAAAAGGAGTGTCTAGCGGTTCTGTGGGCGGTTGAGAAACTGCGACCATATGTTGAGGGCGCTAAGTTTACGGTTGTTAGGGACCATTATTCGCTTAATTGGTTGAATAAGTTGAAGGATCCGTGTGGTAGATTAGCGGGATGGGGTTTGAAACCCCAGCAGTACGATTTTGATATAGTGAATCGGCAAGACAAGGAACATGTGGTTCCAGATATGCCATCCCGTAGTATGTCAGTTATTGTTAGTAGAGAAAAAGCCTTTGTCGTATCCAGCGTGGACAGTTGAAGGTGGCAACCTTTACAAGTTTATTAGGTCGAGATTTACTTCTGTTTACGGCGATTCACCAGAGTGGAAAAGAGTTATAGGGCGTGATGGTAGAGTTGAGATTTTAAAACAATGTCACGGGCCATTTGGGTGTGAAAAAGACTTTTGTGCGTGCTTCGCAAAAGTTCTCCAGGCCAAGGATGAAGTCGGGCATTGCGAAATATGTTAGGGCGTGTAAAACTTGTCAGCAGGTGAAACCTGAGAATTCACAGCCAGCTGGGGGTATGATAGAGAGGACCAAGGCAGTCGAGCCATGGGAGTTGATTTGTGTGAATCTTGTAGGGCCTTTAGTGAAGTCGTCACAAGGCTACCAGTATATTTTGACAATAGTGGACTATTTTTCCAAATTTCCCCTCCTATTCCCTTTGCTTACTGCCACGGCAAAAGGCGTATGCAAACAATTGGAGGACAATGTATTTCTTTTGTTTGGAGTTCCTCGGTCGGTTGTGTGTGACAATGGACCCCAATTTAGAAGTCGAGAGCTTTGGGGCCTATGCGGTGACTATGGCGTCCATTTCCGGTACACCGCACACTATCACCAACAGGCTAATCCGGCCGAGAGAATTAATCAGATTATTAAAACAACACTTAGGGCTTATATATCAGAGAAGCAGAGGACATGGGAACAACAGTTAGCTGTATTAGGACAGCGCAGCGCGAAGTGTTAGGAGCTACGCCATATTTCGTGAATTTTGGTAGAGAAACGACGGTAGAAAGCAGTAGGGACTTCATAGACAGTTTTTCATTTCATTTATTTATTTATCCGTACAGTAAGACACAGAGTCTTTTCATTGTACACATATTAACATATAATGAATTACAATTTGATTTTTTAAATCTTAGGAATAACTAAGAATAATATTATATCTAAAAGGAGGGATTTCAACAGAGTGTTGACATAGGTAAGGAGAATAGGGATGGGTATTATGCAAATAGGTTTGTAACTGCCATTTTGAAGCATCTAATCGTTTTGATACATTTTATTGAAATTGGTAATGAGTTCCAAATTCTCACAGCACTAACAAAAAACAATCTAGAGGTCGTCAAAGTTTTGTATTTGGGGACAACAATATTGTGAGTACGAGAAGATTGCACAAACTTTATTTTCCGGAAAAGATATCCTGGTTGAAGGTTTTTGATGATTTTAAATAAAAATATTAAATTACAAACCTTGAGATAATTCTCAAGGGTGAAACCGAGAATGTTTTTGGTGTACAAAGAGATGTGTTCAAACTTTTTTTTGCAGTAAATGAACCTAGCTACGTTATTTAAAGCTAAATTTAATTTGTTTCTGGAATCGCAGCTTAAAGTACCATATACGACTTCAAAATAAGAAATTTGGGGAATAATAAGGGACTGAACTAGTTTAAGTTTTATTCTAATCGGCAAACAATCACTTGTATGCCATAAATTTCGTAATGTCGAATATATTTTTATTACGCAGTTGTTTATATGATCTTCACAATTTAGACGGACATTAATTTTGAAGCCAAGATTTTTTACAACATGTTCAAATTTTAGTTCAACCCCGTTCAAAACAATTGGTGACAGATTGCTGAGGTCAAGATAATTACTTTTAATAGGAAGTACCTTCGTTTTCTTAGCATTTAGACAGAGACCATTTATGTTGGACCATTCCTCAATTCTTATTAGATCCTCATTCAGTCTAGCTATTAAATCTTCACCAAGACCAATCGGACGTGAGAGGTAAATCTGAGTATCATCAGCATATAGATGTATAGAAGAATTTTCGCAACAGTGGACAATGTCATCAATAAATAAACTGAAAAGTATG
Source organism: Ceratitis rosa (assembly GCA_037013455.1). NCBI lineage: Eukaryota > Metazoa > Arthropoda > Insecta > Diptera > Tephritidae > Ceratitis > Ceratitis rosa. Next base: position 2,402,445 of record JAWMAG010000035.1, on the reverse strand, counting down.
GGCCCTAAAATAGAGCCCTGAGGAACTCCAGAGATGATTTCTCTGCGATTTTAAATTACGTCCCCACACTGAACTTGCTGATATCTGTCCGATAAGTAGCTTCTCATAAGCTTAATTGCTGATGTGTTGAAACCAAAATAAGTTTTCAGTTTTAACAGTAGAATTTCATGGTTTACAGTGTCGAAAGCTTTAGAGAAATCTAAGAGCACTAAGATGGTAAGTAAGTTATCATCGAAATCAGGGCGGATGTCGTCCATTATTTTCATCACAGCTGTGGAACAACTATGATTGGATCTATACCCAGATTGAGATTCGCTCAATAAATCATGTAGACGCAGGTGTGACAGTATTTGAGCGGTAATAAATTTTTCAAATACTTTTGACAATGTTGGTAAGATACTAATAGGCCTGAAGTCTTGGGGAGCATTACACGAGTTACCTTTAACCACCGGAATGACGTTGGCAATTTTCCACTGATTTGGAAACGTAGAGGAGGTTATAGCATGATTAAAAATGTGTGTAAGCATGGGAATCACATACGGCAGTATAAGTTTTAGAAAACGTAAACTCAGACCATCCACTCCAATTGCATTAGATTTTATATCAAAAACACATTTTATAACATCCTCTTCAGTAGCTGGGTTAAATGAGAATTCATGGGTGTGGTCAGTAACTAAGCTTTCATTGATGGTGAATGCAGATACATTTGCATGTGAATTTATATCGCGAAAGTATGAGTTCATCACACCATCATCAAATCCACAAGTTTTTGCCTCTTTGGCACAAATACCAAGTGATTTTAGATTTGTCCACTATACTTTGGAAGGCAAATCAGTTTTAAATTTTGCACAAAGATAAGTTTTTTTACTTTTTCGCAATTCAGTTGTTACTTTATTCCTCAAGTTCTTATATGTGGTCCAACGTTCATTAGTAGGATTACGCTTCCAATATCTGTAAGCCCTACATCGGTCTTTTATAAGGGATAGAATAGCCTTAGTGATCCAAGGTTTAGTATGGTTTATAGCTTTAATTCTACGAAGGGGAACATATCTTTCAAACAGGTAATTAATTAGCGTGGTAAAGTACTGTAACTTGTCATTAACATCTACAAGTAGCCAGCAGTAATTCCAGTTTAGGGTCACGGCTTCAGCAGATGGCGAAGCACTGTCTATATTCTTGAAATCTCTGAAAGTTAAATCTATTGATGGCTTAACTCTATTTAATTCAAAATTGAAAAATATTATAATTAGCTCATGGTCAGAAACTCCAGGCAACGAAAATTGGTCAACATGGCTTACACTACTCCCCACGCTTACACCAAAAAGGTCTAACATACTTGGCTTGCAGTGTGGTGCAAATCTAGTTGCATACTCATTTACTATTGTTATGCCAACGTTGCTAAAACAGCTTCGCAAGTGTCTAGACTTAGCATTATTCGACAACATATCAACGTTAAAGTCACCACAAATGAGGACATGCACATAACTCAAGGACAGTTCCGATATTTTACTGAACAGTTGAGTGAGATCATTTGATTTATGAGGGTTGTATACACATACAACAACACACTTTTGTACATTATCACTACATTCAATAAACATACTTTCAACAGTTTCAGAAGAATGAGATTTATATATTATTTTATATTTAATATTAGCCTTTAAATAAATTGCTATGCCACCCCCTCTCTGACCAGTCGTTCTATCATTTCGTACAAGCAAATAGTCACATACAGAATATGCACAATCTGCAATAAAAGGTTTGAACCAGGTCTCAGTCACACAAATTTTGCTACAGCTTAGGTCACGAAAGGTCAAGTTCATATAATCAAGTTTTTCACGAGTTAAACTCCTAGCATTAAAGTGGCAAACATTGAACCCTTTATGATATTGACATGTATATTTAAGAGCTAGCCTCAGATTGTCATTGTTATTGTGCTCACAAAGATTGCTGCTCATAACAATTTGATATATATAAGAGATGCTTGAAAATGGTCAGTTACTATGAAGGAAACGGGAAACATAAGGTAAGGATGAAATGAGGGATTAATAAGGCATATCTTACAAATAACATAAATAAAGTATAAACTTAAAATAAACAGTGGCATTTACATAGAGTTTATAAAGTTTTCAGCTAGCAGCTGCAATTTGATCGACGCTCGCTTGATTAAATATTTTCGACGCTTCGCTGTGTTGATGCTTTCTAACATACACTTGTCCACGAATTGAGAACGCACTCGCCAATTGTTTTTGCCGTATTAGCTGCGTTGCGTATTGCATTAGCCTACGATTTCTCTTTGTTAGGCATTCATGCACAAAAATGTCTCCATTAGAAACAAGCCCAATATCTTTAAGTGCTAATGACTTACGGCTTGCCTTAAGAGAGCAAGCAATCCCCTTAAACAGAACTGAGCGGTCATACGAAGAATTCAATTTGACTATAATAGGAGCGGGCCTGTTAGTTTTGTTCTTGTTTTGGCGCATGCGAAAAATTGAACGTACAGGCAATGAAGATAAACTTAGTGAAGAGCACAGATTGGCAAACAACGACGGTAAATTCTCTTCGCTTGCAGGCGGAACGCCATAAATTATTGCGTCTGATGCCACTAACGCATTCTCCAAGTCATCAATTTGTTGAGACAAAGTTTCGACCTCTTTGTTTTGGTCAATACTTTCGCATCGCAAAGATTCTAGCGCACTCACTCTCTCATCAATGCCTTTCACAGCTGATTTTAAATTGCTGAGTTCAGCAGAAACTTCACTTAATTTCTGCATCATACGCTCTTCACTCTCAGACATTTTTGTTATGATGCTCGCTATGGAAGCTTCTAATTTCAGTTCAAGCCTCTCAAACAAACTTAGTGTAGTTGGGCTGTTTACCGCTTTGCTGTCTCCCTTACTTTGTAACTTCTGAGCAGGAGTTTGTTGAGGGGAGAGAGTATTACGTGCACTTTTTCTTTGTGTTGACATATTATTGTATATTATTTATACATATGTACGATTATTAGCAAAATCAAAAATAAATTTGCTGAAAATTAGCTTGTTTGAAGATTTACCACTAACACAATAACGAGGAATGTTGATGCAAATTTTGACAATTTGTTACGACAAAAATGTTTTTTATTTTAAAGCCGGTAATTACTTTTTAAAGCGTGATTGGTTGCAGAGATTGAAAAACACGTCTACTCACTTCTACACATACTTTTTTTAGGAGATCAGAAGAAATTAAATTATGAGAAGCGAGCAAAGAGGCTCGATGAAATTAGGGCCAACATTAGAACCACGTTAGAACAGGCGAGTGAGAAGCTTGCGAGGCAGTACAATCTTAGACGTCGAGATGTACAGTACATGCCTGGAGAGTTAGTGTCGAGGAAGAATTTTATGCTGTCGGATGCAGCGAAGTTAGCGCCAAAGTATGTAGGGCCGTTTATTGTTAGGAAACGAGTGTCACCGTGGACATACACACTGACAGAAGACTTAGGCAAAGACAAAGGGACTTGGAACGTTGAAGAGTTGAGGCCATATAGGGATTGATAGGATACTGTAAGAGATTTCCGTTCTCTGACCAAAAGGAAGATTCCTTCCTTTTCGTTGAGGAAGGGGTGGAGTTGTCGCGTACTGGCCGCAGCAAAAACTTCTTTTGTGTTTGTTTGTTCATTTCCTTTGTTTTGCCTAATATTCCTTTCACTCTAAGCGTTGGCAGTGGCATCTGTCGGCAAATAGTTGTGTAAATTAAAGTCATGAATTGTTGGCACGGTTGCACTCGGTGTGTGCCTACCCAGTGGTATAAGTTTTCAAAAGGAGGTTCTCATACAAAATGGTTTTTCCACTAACAAATATTAGGTAAACGGAATGCTTTGTGCGGGTATTCCGTAAAAAGGGGTGTCCCCTTTCTTTTTATACGGCGAGGAGAAAATTATCCCAGTGTACTTGGTGTGCCATAATGGCGTGCGATATACAACTCTGTCCGTTTGGGTAATGGGGGCGGCGCCAAATGATTGGGCACCAATACCCACTCGCCTAAGAATTCTGAAGGCCGACGCGTAGCTTGTGTAACGTGCGATATTTTAGTGGACAAAAAAAATAAAAATTGAAAATTATAGAAAGGGCAGTTGAAGCCTAGTGCGAGGTTTTTTGGTGTAGTGCAACGGAGGTTATTGCTTTTACCGTGCTTATTGACAGAACCGGAGTTTGGAGGCATCACCGGAGGAGCACCGAAGTTGGGTACTCACACCCGACCGAGTAGCTGCTAAGTATCATTTTGTCGTTTTATTGTTTGTCTACGTTTTGTCTTGCCGAAAGTGTTGCTTCCTTCGTTTTCCCCATACCCATCCTTATAGCATCACGCACCCAGAGCCCAGTCATACAGGCGGGTTAAAATTACCCCCGGCAGCACGGGAGTAGTGCGAGTGGGTTCGTAACCAGTTTGGTTGGACCACACCTCGGATGCACACCAAAAATATATTTTGTTTACTTTGTCGTACATCGTTGCTTAATTGTTGTACTCCGATTTGTTTTTCGCGTCAGTAAAATTCATTTGGTGTTGTTTGGGCTGGTAGTTGTTGTTCTTGCACTTAGCTGTTGACCCACGCCGTCTCCACTAAGCTGGCCGGTCACTTTGTTAGTTAGTACATACGCACATACATATTGTTAATAAGAAAATTGGAGGTGACAATCTAATAGTAAAAGATAAATACAAAAATTACTAGAAAAATAACAAGAAGTCAATAATAATAATGATAATATTAAAGTAAAATAAATAACAAGGTTTACTTCAAAGAGAGTAGGTACATTTCATTTAATCGCTCAGCGAGCGCAAAGCATATTTTACAGTTGTTTCTTCCAACTATAGATTTAACTAGAAGAGAGCGCAAACGAATCAACAAAAACGCAATGCCAGCAGTGGAAAGACGATTATAGCCGAGTTAACAACACTGCGCCATTCAATTCTTCTTTTCACAGTTTCCGGACCACATTACCCAGCCAGTGCAGCCGCTGTTTCTTGATTCGCTGAATTAAGTCTATGTTGCCATATATCTCGTACAGCTCATAGTTCCGTCGTCCATGCCTCCGCACCATATAGCGGGACGGGAACGATAAGTGACTTGTAGAGTTTGGTTTTCGTTCGTCGAGAGAGGACTTTACTTTTCAATTGCCTACTCAGTCCAAAGTAGCACCTCTTGGCAAGAGGGGTTTTGCGTTGGACTTCCAGGCTGACATTGTTGTTTGTATTAGTAATCGTTCCAAGATAGACGAAGTTATCTACGACTTCAAAGCTGTGACTGTCATTATTGACGTAGCAGCCGAATCAGGAATGCGATGACTGTTTGTTTGATGCCAGCAGATATTTCGTCTTGCCCCGTTCACTACCAGACCTATATCCTTCGCTTCTTTAAACAGTTTTGAAAAAGCAGAACTCACGACGGTGTTGTTGATGCCAATAATGTCAATATCATGGGCGTACCCCAGCAGCTGTATACTCTTATAGAAAATGGTACCTTCTCTATTCACTTTTGCAGGTTTTACTATTTTCTCCAGCGATAAATTAATTTATTTATAAAAAAATTATGATAAATCTTCTCATTACGGTCTGAAAATCAAAGCTTCTCATAAAGACCATCAACCATTTGGAGGCAGCTTAGTGCAAGATGAATTTAATATTTAAATATTCCAACATTGATTACGTATAAAACCTTATATGCAGAAGCTTGAAAAACAAAGATACGATTGATTTCCGTTAATAAAAGTTACCACAACAAATTCAAACCCATTTAGCTTCATCTAATAATACTCAAAATAAAGATGAAATAATTATTTTCACTGATAAAATTGTTAATTTAATAAAATTATTTAACCAATTAACTTTTTTAATTTATGCAAGCGCAATTTTTTGGTGATACCATTTTCAAAATTCAAGTCATTTAAAAGAAATTCTTATCTTAAACATTTGGCTGCAAATATGAAAACATTTGGAACAAAAAAACTAGATTTAGGATTAAGAAGACATTTCGAATTTCCATTTCTAATAGCTGAGATTTCAACTGGTATTTAGTATTTTCGTAGATATCTAAGCAAAAGAAATGACTGATTTGTCAATTAATTTTTAAAATTTCAGAAAATAAATTTACAAATATTTTAAATCAATTTCCTTCCATTACCTGGGAACCTGATTACTCTAGATATGTGCAGGACCATACGGTTCATGGAATTGAAACAAAATGGATTCTTCCATTTTTTAAACCTCGCCGTCCCAATTCGCATCTTATCTCGTCTTCATTTAGTTCCCAAAAAATAATCAAGTGAATGGAGACCATGTGGTAATTATAGAAAATTCAATATTCTATTCCGCATCGATATCAATTACCTCACATTCATAATTTAAGTATTAATTTAGAAAATAAAACAATATTTGAAAAAATTGAGAACGCACGAACTAGCTTATCATCAAATACCAATGTACATAAATACATATGCCTTTGGAATTATAAACAGAAATGAAATATTTTCTGGATTAGATTTCGTATTTGTTTACATCAATGATATTCTCGAGGTCAGTGGCATGATATCTCTATTTAAATGACTTGGAAATTATAATTTAAATTTTAAACCTACTAAATGTATTTAAATAATTTAAAAATTAGATATTGTAAATTATTATCAGCGTTTTACATCGAAAAAATAACAACACATTAGAACATTAGCGCATTTTCGAGAAAAAACATTCAATTTAGAACTGGCCATATATCTATACTAATATTATAAATGCGAAAGTCGTTTCGTTTGCTGCGCTTTCACGCAAAAACTACTTAACCGATCATCATGAAATTTTGTACACATACTCTTGGAGGTATCAGAATGAACATAGGCTACTTTTTATTTAATAAAAAAAATTATTTTTTAAATTAAATAAAGAAACTTTTTTGTCCAATAGCCACAATAGAGAATATACATACGCATGCATAAAGTAACGCCCCATATGCACAGAGAGAGAGAGAGTGGGACTATACATAGGTATAGGCATATATGTAGCTGCATTGAGAGTAGTGTTGTATGTGTGTATGGGAGTATACAGTATACAGCATACATATCTACATGTATGGTGGCCATAAAATGTAAGCATACAAGAGAGAGAGTGGGACTATACATAGGTATAGGCACATATGTAGCTGCATTGAGAGTAGTGTGGTGTGTGTGGATGGGAGTATACAGTATACAGTATACAGCATACATATCTACATGTATGGTGGCCATAAAATGTGAGCATACATACGTACATGTATGGTGGTGGCCTGGTCATCTATTTGCTGAGCGCTACGTTAACGCCATCTAGCGGGTAAAAGCTAAAAATATTTTACATCGACTTCAGCAAGTACATACAGATATGACTTTCAATGAACATATGTACAACCAAACGCTAATTCTAATTGAAAATAAGGTTTTCACAATGGTTGGAAAAAAATTAGATGATTTTGGGATGCAAAGCCCTCAAAGAGATAATGAGGATGATTTCAACAATGAAATTGCTCGAGAGTTAGATTATGATTTCATAGCACTGCAGCGACAAGTAGAAGAATTAATCCCTTTGTTACTTCCAGAGCAGGCTCATGTTCTCCATCAAGTTTTACGTAGAATAGAATACGGTAAAGGTGGACTCTTCTTTCTCGATGCACCAGGTGGAACCGGAAAGACGTTTTTGCTCAACTTATTATTAATGTACATCAGAAAAAACAGAAAAATAGCAGTTGCAGTAGCTTCGTCGGGTATTGCCGCGACGCTTTTAAACGGCGGCCGTACGGCACATTCCGTTTTGAAATTACCATTGAACCTTGTACATGAAGATTCGCCCATCTGTAATTTCAGTCAAAATAGTTCTCGAGGTAGGATGCTGCGAGAATGTAAGCTTTTAGTGTGGGATAAATGTACAATGTCTCACAAAAAGGCTATAGAAGCTTCAAACCGGACTCTTCAGGACCTGCGGGATAGTACAGATATAATGGGAAGAATGGTAGTTTTACTGGCTGGTGATTTTCGTCAAACCCTTCCAGTTATTCAGAGGGGAACACCAGCAGATGAAATTCAAGCATGCTTAAAATCATCGAGCTTATGGTCGAGAGTTGAAAAGCTGAGCCTAAAAACAAATATGAGAGTGCATCTTCATAATGACGTGGATTCAGGACTTTATGCTGAAATGTTATTGAAAATTGGTGATGGTCATTTAGATGTTGATGCTGAAGGTTGCGTATCACTTTCAAGAGAATTTTGTAATTTAGTAGAAAATGATGTGGATCTCATTGCTCATGTTTTTTCCGAATTGCAACAGAATTTGGGTTGTGATCAGTGGCTGTGCGCAAGAGCAATATTAGCACCAAAAAATTAAGTAGTTAATAGAATCAACAATGACATTTTAAAAGAGGTGGAAGGGGAAATGGTGGAATATTTATCAATGGATACAATTATGGATACAGAATTAAGTACCTCATATCCTGTAGAGTTTTTAAATTCACTTGAATTGTCGGGTGTACCATCACATAAGCTTCAGTTGAAACTAAATGTACCAGTAATGCTTATGCGAAATTTAAATGCTCCTCTGCTATGTAATGGAACACAACTTCGGATAACGAAATTGGGACAGAATATACTTGGTGCTACTATTTTAACAGGTGTCGGTAAAGGAAAAAGTGTAATCATACCTCGGATTCCAATTATTCCCACTGACCTTCCATTCCAATTTAAAAGAGTTCAGTTTCCCGTCAAACTTAGCTTTGCCGTAACTATAAACAAAGCACAAGGACAGACATTACAGGTAGCACGAGTGCATTTAGAAAAGTCATGCTTTTCTCATGGTCAACTATATGTAGCCTGTTCGCGTGTGTCTAATGCCCGGAATTTACAAATATTTACACCCAACGGAAAAACGTACAATATAGTTTATAGAAATATCCTTGACTAATAATCTGCATTTTATATTTTCAATTGTCACCATTCCGAATTATTTATTTTCTTTATAGTGACATATATATTTTAATATTTGTTGTAATGATTCAATAAAGTATACTTTGAAATTTGAAACTTCATTGCATGTAGTAATTTTTTCAAATTCAATAGATAATCTCAGACAAGCAATAAAATATATTCTTTATATTGATCCGTTTGTACTATAATGATCTCTTATTGGATGGATTTAATGCGAGCGAAGCCGCGGGTAAAAGCTAGTACTACATAACTCAATTAATCACCTTAGCCATTTGTGTACACTGATCATGAACCATTTAAACATTTTCTAAATTCTAAAGTATTGTAGATAGCAGATCGTCAAATAAGACATTTATAATAAATTGCACAATGCACTAATGATATTATGGTATATACAGTTGTGGGAATGATAATCAAATTTCTGACTTAAGGATATTATTTCAGATTCAAATACAAATAGTAATTTAAAAGAAGCTCTCTTCTTTTGTTATGCATAATGGTAAAATTTGCAAATCTACTGTTATAGTTTTAAAAAAACGACACTTGCATTTTTTTTGGTACTCTATTTACTACTCAATGCCCCCAGATTTGTAGTTGTGCATTTCAAGTACATTATTATTTTCCCACTTTGGGCATGTATCACTTGGTGTAAAGTAAATCAAGGGCGACAGTTAATTAGAAACGATTGTTCAATAGTAACATATTCTTAGCGTTGTGTTGTCTTAGTGATAATATTACTAATTTTTGGTAAGTACTTATCTCAAATTTATTATTTAAAATCAATTAAAATGTTTACCTCAAGATTTGTGATGGGAAAAAGCAGCATTACGCAGCTCTATTTTTGACCTTCGTAGAGATGGAAAGTCATACATTCAAATTGCGGAGCAAGTCAGATGCTCCAAAATGATGGTTTTTAATGCCTTAAAGCATACCCACAATTTTAAAACTGTTGCAAATGTTGCACGTAAAAAAAGGCCCCAGAAAACGAAGAGACCCCAAAAAGAGTTCCTCGGACATTCAACGTGAAATTTAGGATGTATTCACATTTCAAATATCGAAGAGAACAATTGCACGGCGTTTGGTTGACTCTGGACTTTATTGAAGAGCAGTACGCAGGAAACCGCTTCTGACCAAAATCCAAAGAAAACGACGTGTAGACTTTGGCCATTGTCATTGGTGTTGGACCCTAAACCAGTCGAAGTATCTCGTTTGGAACTATGAAACTAATATTAATCGCATTGGTATATTCGCCCGTAGAGAAGCATAGTGGAGGATCAATCATGGTATGGGGATATTTTTCCTTTAATGGTGTTTGTCCACTCTATAGGATAAATGAAATTTTAAGTAAGGAGAAATACGTCGACATACTAGAAAATGCCATGTTGCTTTAGGCTGAGGAAAATTTGCCTGTTATATGGAAATTTCAATAGGATACGTATAAAGATCCAAATCACACCGCAAAGTTGACGAAAAAATTGTTTGACAAAAAATCCATCAATGTTTTAGAATGGCCATCATCCAGTCCAGACTTGAACCCTCCGGGGTGACGTTAAACGAGTCGTTAGTGTTGAAAATATCTCAAAAATGGATGTCCTTTTTTTGGAAATACGAACGACATGGCAAACAATATCACTGGCGCGCTGTCGAAATCTTATAACTTCAATGAGAAATCGGTGTGAGGCAGTGTTGAAGCAGAAGGGTTATGTAACCAAAAAAAAAACCGCTTACGAACGGCTGATGGTTTTATTTCATGTCCCTACTGTGAAGAAATTTAGATACTCATTCTAAATCAAATATGCGTAACAAAATTAATAATTGGACATCATCTTGCATTAGCTGTCAAGAATCTAAGGTTACTAAGTATACCAAAACTCCAGTTCAACAGATGAATATTCCTTCTGAAAGATTTGAACATATTCATATGGATCTAGTAGGACCTCTTCCTGTTTCTGTTGAAATGTGATACATCATTCCTAAAAATTTCAGTAATTATGAATTTGTATTCGTGAAAGATATTGATAACAATTGAAATCTTGACATATACACCGAAATGGTTCATATACATATGTAACTCAAAATTTGTTTTTCTAGATTTAAAAAAAAATGTCCTAAACTGTCTTGATAATCAAATGAGACATTAAGATTTACTTCACCTAAAAGAAATGAACTGAAATCAGTCTGTTAAGACCGTAAGTATCAAAATAGAACGCCGGTATGAACTCGCAACTCAACCCGAAATAAAAAGAAACGGTTAAATACAAAGGTGTTAGTCGAAGTACTAACTTTTATCGTAATTAAAGGAATATTACCAAAGTATAAGATATCCAGAATGTGATGAAATATGTGGATATTCTAGTTAAACTAAACTAACTGAAATTATTTAACTTCTGCCTTTTCATAAGACTGTTGATGAACAACTCATACGGAATTCTTATTCCGTTTTCGCTTATAAATTGCAGGTGATACAGCAACAACACACTCCCTCACCCCCGAGACAAGCACGACTACTACAATTTAACTGCAACGGACTCCAGGGGAAGATCGACGAGATAGTCGACTTTATGAGTCGGGAGCACCTGTCAATTGCTGCGATTCAGGAAACGAAGGTGACAGCCCGCTCGGACCTTCTGAGCCGGACCGGATACAAAATGATCCGTAAGGATCGCGAGAGAGACCAAGGTGGGGGCTTAGCGTTCATCCTACACAACACGACACTAGCATCGGACCACTTACCCATACAAATCTCGATTGACAAACCTGCCGACTTTGTTTCAGTCCTCTCCCCACTCCATCAGACGTCACTTCTGGTGAACGTTCCTTCAGCAGGATCGCGTGACCGCTACCGCCCGCTTCATCAATTTCCCAACGAAAGCGGCGGTTTTAGCATATAGGCGCGACACCCTTCGTAAATCCGATCCAGATAATCCCCTAATCAGAGATTTAAACGTGGAGATTCGTACTGTAGTGAACAACCACAAGCAGAAAAGTGGGAGGAGCACTTAAGGTCCTGTAGAGTCGTTGTCTAACCCGACGAGACCCAATGACCGAGTGGAAATTTCATTCGGTGACCGCGCCTCGTCAGACCTGAAGAGACGCGTGAGCTACTTCACCGACTCTTTACACTGCATCCTTCGGTAGACAAAACGAAGTGACGTGTAACCCGCCTTATGCGCAATTTGCCAAACCCAAGCGCGGCACCTGATTTGTCCAGGGAAGAGGTTCAGGGGGTCATCGGGAAGGCGAATGCCTCCAAATCCATCGGCCCCGACGGAATAAGCGTGCTGATGCTAAAACACCTTGGAACAGCGGAAGCAGATTTTCTTACCAAGGACCTGAACTTGTCTTTGACCACCCTAATGATACCTGAAAACCAGCCAACAAAGGAGAGTCTTATCGGCCGATAACTCTCCTCTCCCCAGTAGCGAAGGCACTTGAGATCTTGCTGCTCCCGACTTTCTCCCACCATCTGCGTCCCCACTACTGCTTAATTTTTACATATCGAAACTTCCTCCTCCACCAGAAGGAGTTTCTGAACCGAATGGTAACTGGCGATGAAAAGTGGATCACTTTCAGCAACGTCAAACGTCGAAGGACACAAACGGTCTCCAAGCCAGGATCGACGGCCAGGAAGGTTTTGTTATGTGTGTGGGGGTATTGGCAAGTGATTACCATCTGTTCCTGTCTATGGCCAATGATTTGGCTCGTGAATAGTTGTGATAAATTTTTTGCCAATAACGAGAAGATTGAGAGAGACACAATAGCAATTCCTTCAAATTGGCAAAAAGTTATCGAGCAAAACGGTGCTCACTTAATATAAAACGAATTATTTTAACATGGTAAATAAAGCCTTTAGTTTAGCAAAAATAATGGATCACTTCTTAATATATCGTATATAAAGTCTCACACCCTGAGGCTAAACAAGCTAATGATCCCGCAAGCAAGGAATACCGGCATCCACCTAGATGGGCGGTTGACAGACCAATGGTAAATAAACGTAGAAGTGTAAGATACCTTAAGGAAATACCTATCGAAACTGCAAAATCATCCGAATACCCAACGTTTATTACTGCCCAGCAAGTGTTTTCAGACGGTAATAACGATCGCAAGAGTGAGCACCAGGAGACATTGTATTCTTTCGAACACATTCCCGTATCAAAAACTTTAAAAAACCCAAGCTTATAGTTAAAGAATGTATAAAGGTGACGCGACAGCGTAGCCGGATTATATAATAAAAAATATATTATTATCCTTATACCAATCAGCGTTTCGAAAATATCTGTTTGCAGTGATCGCCAGTGAAATTGGAAGTTCTCATCCGAGGGTTTATTGTTTCGTTGGTTGGTTGGTTTCTACATTTGTGTCACAACCTCGCTCAGGGGAAATGCGGGCATTAATTGGATACCTATGTATAACGGGGCACTTGCTTCAAGACCAACATCCGCCCGCAGCCGCACTTCTGGTGAACAGACGATTTATTTAAACTTCAACGAACCCTTAAACCGAATATATCGGGGTGGCTCCACTAACACAATCATAATATTTATGGGTGATGCTTGTGTTTACAGAAATTTCAATGAATCTTCTTTTGTATAGATCTTAAAATTGTCGATGTTTATTGTCGATTACAGTACTGTACAGTGATTCCACAATTCAAATTATAATTAAACGAAAGCATAAGTTATACACAGCATTAATGTTGTACCTACAGATATACTTCTGTTAAGCATAACGGATTTTTCCCTACCAAGAGTTTAAATGTCTGTTTCCAGTTTTCTAAAATTATTCGTTGGGAAACCACACAATTACTATCAAATGCAATTCTTATGATCATGTAAATAACCGCATGTCTATCCCTTTTTTTAATTATAGCTCGATTGGGTCGGCTTAATCCCGAAGGAATGGAATAAGCCTATTGTTGTGCGAAGTTCTGATTATTTGAAAGCTCTTGAATTAATCCTAGTAAAGCATTCCACCAGAGTTGCACATAACTCGATTCTTGCTCTTTTTGCTCTTGGGATATTGCCGCAAGATAGCCCAAGCCCAACCGTATGTACCCGAGCTACAATGTGGGCGCTACCAGATATCACTTCTGCACTTTTCATGGCGTACTATTCAAAAAGTGACCTCCACAGCTACATTCAAAGGGTATAACAATAATTTAATAAGCATCTTTTAACTTTTTTTGTATTTTTTGTAAATGCTAATAATTGATTGTTTTTTTATTTTAGACTGATCTAATTTTCAAATCACTTAAAGCACACTTAAAGCGCGCCCCATCACTTAAAGGAGCAGCATTGGTAAAATTATCATCACTAAGAATTCAATCTCACCCTTGGGAAGGTTTCACTAACATAACAACAGCGACAAAGGAACTAGAATCGTTGGATATATCTTCTGACAATTGGTTTCAGAATATATTGAAAATATTTAAAAGAAATAAATTGGATCCCAATTCGATTAAAGTGGACGTTAATTCACATGATACGTAAGTTTTCAAAATGGCAGCTCTCATATACATACATATGTACAGATATTTCTTAATCACAATTTATGTAGATACCGCTTAACACGTTCACGCCGGCACTGCAATTCATGTTTCGCGCCCACAGGCGGTTGCGCTGAAAGCTTTTTGTTCTATCAGACGGGGCCGAACTAAATGTTTCAACGGAAGATTATCGCACGGGAAAACGGTCTAATAAAACTTAAACAAAAATGTTTATGTTATAGCATTGAAATATTTTCTTATGTTTTTGTTATAAGTACTATTGAATTAGTTATGTTTGGTGATGCACACTGATTGATAGTACAATCATATGCGAGCCACCGGTGGTACACGCCGGCGTGAACGTGTTAAGCAGTCATAGATGAATACCCAGTCAAATGGAAAAACCATGTTCGTTTATCATCCATAACACAATAGGTCATTACCTATCGGAATATACCTTGGTGTTTGGATGTCTAGAGCTGCAAGGTTTATAGAATAGAAGGTTACGACAAGAGCGAAAACATATGTTTAATGACGAAGTTGGTTCAATTTTATGGGTTGCCGAAAATTTTAAAATATATTTTCATAATTATCATATAAAACTCTAAAAACCTGCATAGTAGTTTTTTTTTTGTTAATAAATAACAATTACAAGTAAAACATTTTGAATAGTTTAGTCGAATAAATGTATTCTAAAATTCAATAATTTTTAATTATGAAAATTAATATTATTTTTTAACAAAAATTTCTGTAGCTTGCAACTCTAACTTTTGGTGTTATGTAATACGAATGCCATGAGTAAATAATGTCAAAAACGTTTAAAATTTTCAAAATTCGAAACAAACGGATAGTATTTACAAAAATTTAATATAGAAATCGATTCAGGCATAATTTTTTTATGTGTTAAAAAGCTTTTGGGAAATGTATAATCCCTATTTAGTTAAAAATGCGTGTTTATAAAATCGAAGCGATGAAAAAGTGTACAGTTGGTTATAGTTACAAAATTGTGCAAGTGATAATAATAATTGTCGCCTCCACTTTTTATTACTAGCAATATGTATGCGCGTACGTGTATGTACATACGTACATACATATGTATACCTACAGTGGCTGTTGGTCAAGCGCCTACCAACAACCTCACACACGTCAACAAACTACCACACAAACAGGAGATGACAACTAGTAAGGCGACCGGCCAGCTTAGTGGAGACGGCGTGGGTCAACAGCTAAGTGCAAGAACAACAACTACTAGCAAGAACAAAACCAAATAAAATGATCACCGCTGACTTAGATAAACGAAGATCGCACAACAATAATTATTTTTGGGGTACACCCGAGGTGTGGTCCAACCAAACTGGTTACGAACCCACTCGCAGTACTCCCGTGCTGCCGGAGGTAACTTTAACCCGCCTGTATGACTGGGCTCAGGGTGCGGGATGCTAGAGAGAGGGGTATGGGGAAAACGAAAGGAACGACACTGCCGGCACGGCAAAAAAGTTAACCAACAATAAGTGGACAAAATGATACTTATCGGTTACTCGGTCGGGTGTGAGTGCCAAACTTCGGTGCTCCTCCGGTGGTGCCGTCAAACTCCGGTTGCGCCCCTAGATCGCGGAAACAATAAATCTACACTATGGGCTTCGACTGCCCTTACTTCTATTAACTGCCTCGACTAGCAAAACACTGCACTGTTCTATATTTTCAATTTTTATTTTTCTAAAACACTCGCACGTCTGCGACAAAAAAAGGTGTTCACTGTTTTGTAGATTGTGAGATCCGGCACGAACTTAAGAGCCAGGCCGCAAGCTACGCGTCGGCCTTCAGAATTTTCAGGCGAGTGTGTATTGGTGCCCAATCATTTGGCGCCGCCCCCATTACCCAAAGGGACAGAGTTGTATAGCGCACGCCACCATGGCACACCAAGTACACTGGGATAATTTTCCCCTCGCCGTATAAAAAGAAAGGCGACACCCCTTTTTACGGAATACCCGCGCATAGCTTTCCGTTTCCCTAATATTTGTTAGTGGAGGAACCGTTTTGTCGAACACCTCCTTTTGGAGACTTATACCACTGAGTAGGCACACACCGAGTGCAACCGTGCCAACAATTCATGGCTTTGAATTATACAATTATTTGCCGACAGATGCCACTGCCAACGGTTGGAGTGAAAGGAATATTAGGCAAAACAAAGGAAATGAACAAACAAACACAAAAGAAGTGTTTGTTGCGGCCAGTACGTGACATAATATAATTTAATGATAAAATTTTTTATAGCTGAAAACTTGAAGTTTTGGTATTAAGAAGGCGTGAGTTCATCGGATAGTTAAATATATAATGCATATATATAATATTAATAATATATGTATGTTGCTTTAACATATTATATTTACGTATTAACGCCACCGCAGCAGGTCCTTTGTGTAAAGCTCTTATTCACATTTGGTAGCCCTGGCTTGATGAATAAAGGCTACACCTTTCACAGTACGTTGTTTTTTGCTAATTTTTGTGTAACTTTCTTAGTCAGAAAAATCGCCAAATCTAAGACTGCGGTGGTAAGTATCAAAAAAATATTGTATAATTTGTTTTTTCGCCTGTATAAGAAAATGTTTCCTATATTTATGTTATTAGGTTCACGTACATTTTTTAAAGAAAACTACTCTTTTTTATGATATAAGTATCAAGTCTCGCCCTCTGCATATATGACGAGGTTGGTTCGGTGACGTCAACGGTTGTCGTAACCTTGTATGGTATATGACTTGAAAGTTCTTGCAAATATTACAAACGAAAGGTGTTTGGCGGTTATGTTCAAATTGTAAGGTTTTGTGTTTACAAGTACTGTCAAATTTTTGCATTGTAGAGTTTAGTATACTTCATAGAAAATTCACATCTAATTATAAAAGTTAACTCATGGCGCATTGACTTAGTAGAAACGAGAAACAGCTGAATTAATTTCTTTAAGCTTCAATGCAAACATATGTATGTATAAGCAGTGTTTGTATGTGCTCTACGCTGATTGATATTTTGCAATTCGCAACCATATCTGCTTTAGATTCGGCTATCCGGGTAAATACTTGCATTTCTTATCCTCCCGTTGTTGTTCATAGAGCTCTACTGTTCTTCTCTATACCTAGAACTTTCGCTTGGAAGATACTAGCAGAATGCGGTAGACGCTTCTATACCGCGGCTCATTTTGGATGGATCGCTGCAAATGGAAATAGTGTACTCCTTTCCTATAAAAACTCTTTTTCATGTGCGTCTAGGGGAATCCTCACCTTGAAGGAACTATTGATATCTAACCTAGTGAGGATATTTAGTATGGTATAGCTCCATTCCATAAGTCTGATAGCAGAATTGCAGAATGGAGGATATATAGGGAATTGATACAAGGACTTAAGAGCATCTGTGGGACATGACTATGGCTCCAGTAATGCTTGCGCAAGCTTTTCACTGTATTGCATTTATATTCTTAATATTATACTGTTTGGGCAATGTTGGACATCACACCACGGTGGAAGTTATAATCAATCTATTCACAAGCAGCGATTGCATCCAACTTCGAACCATGTCGGCTATATCTACTTATACGAGTATCTTGAAAGGCCGCTATTATGTATTGCTTTTTAATGCGCGCATGTTTCGCAGTCACTTCCTGTAGGATTAATATAATTTGAAGATCCAATAGCCTTTCCACCGCCTTCAGTATAAATGATTTGAGGCTTATGAGTCTGAAGCACTATTCACAGCTGTTAACTCTTGCTTCCGGCTTTGCATAGAGCACCCCTTCTACTATTTTCCAAATTAGTGGTATGATGGTATGTAGATCCTTCCCAGTAATTGAACTATTGGTTCCCTTAGCTTCTAGAGCGTTACGGGTATAATTTCATCTGGACCCACCGCTGTAATTGTCGAGTAGCTGTTTATTGCATAGATAATTTTGTTCTTGTTCACGATCTTACTCGGATGGTTTATATAAGTCTATAGTGATGATGATGACAATCCGAGGAATGTGCTTTCATGAGCTCATCAAATATTTTGTCGGTAGTAGTTGTTCAACCACCGTCCCCATCCCCCATTTTAAAGAAAAAACACAGAAAATTCAAATTTATTGGGGAATGTTTATTATCATACGAAAAGAACATTCTTAGGTACTTATGTTTTGAGGGTTATCTCTTTCAAATGTTGTCTGCGCCTACGTTTCAAATGATCCATCTATTGAGTCCAATTTTCGATGACACGTTCGAGCATTTCTACTGCGAACTGATAAATGACACGCGTGATGCTTTGCCCCAAGGTTTGATTCGAAGCAGGATTGTTCGCATAGACTTTAAACTCTACATATCTCCACAGGAAAAAGTCTAACGGTGCAATATCACATAATCTTGGTGGCCAATGGACCGGCCCAAAACGTGAAATTATCTGTTTACCGAAGTGTTCTCTCAATGAATTCACTGATTGATGCGATTTTGGTTGTTTACATACCCATTGAGCTGAAAATGTGCCTAATCGATGAACAAAATTTGTCTCGCAAACGTCTGATCTTTTTGGAACTTTTCAAGAGCTAATAGAGCGAAGCGATGTCGCTTGGAAAGGTCAAACGGCTTCAGTTCTTGTACAAGCTGTATTTTGTACGCTTTCAATTTAAGATCTTTGCGTAAAATACGCCAAGTCATTCCATACATCAGTCCGAGTTGCTGGGTCTCGAAATAGGTGAAGGTGTTGCGAATAGTAGGCTCAGCATGCCGATTATGTGGACCGTAAGTTGAGCGGTAGCCGAGTGGTTAGCATTGCGTACTGACATTCGGAAGGCTCGGGTTCAAGTCCCGGTGCCACCAACATCCAAAAGTTATGGAAAATTAATTTAAATAAAAATTAAGTTAAATTCTCTAATTGCGGTCGCCCCTCGGCAGGGAATGTTCACCCCTCCGAGTGTATTTCGGACATGAAATAAAGGCTCCTCGTAAAAAAACCATCAGCCGTAAGGAAGCGACTTAGTATAAACTGTAGGTCCCTCCATTTGTTGGAAAAACATCAAGACGCAAAAACCACAGATTGGAGGAAGAGCTCGGCCGAAAATCGCTTCAACGGTTACCAAGCACCAATTATATATATATATATAAGTTGAGCGAAGCACACGAATGACTCTTTTTACAAAGCATGAACTTTCTTAAAAAAGTTGAACGATTTGTCAAAGTTGTTCACGTGTAGGCCTTTTGATGATAAAATGCCAAACAATACTGAAAAAAAGACAACATGACAGCTTCACACATGCACTCTCACTCACGCTTGATCTGTCAAAAAAAGGCTTTGAAAAAAGTACCTCCATTGGATCATTCGCTATTTATTGCGAAAAGAATAAACAATTCTTTCATATTTTACAATTTTTTTTAAATTTGTGAATTTTCTTTTCAAATATATTAAACTTACATCATTAATATCTTATTTTGTAAATTTATAACGCACTTTAATCACACTTTGTTAAGCTTTGCTTGGATTTCATCAACAATAATGGATTTTGAATTGGTTACTTATTATTTATATAATATTTATAAGAATTTAATCAAATATCTTTTATTATGTCTTAAATTATCATAACTACCATTAGTTTTATCTTTAAAAAATTATTAGTATGAAATGAGACATATTTAAGCATATAAAAACCATATGATTTGATAAACTTCAAAAACATTTAATGAAATTTACAAATTACTAAAAACCAATAAACAAGAAAAGACATTATTAGAAATTTTTGATGATAACCATCTGCAAAAGGCAAATTTATAGAAGGTGAAGTTGTCACATCATATGATTGCTTGTTCTTCCTTCCATTTCAACAAATTACGCAAACAACATACAAGGTTTATAGAATACAAGGTTGCGACAACCGTTGACATCACCGAACCAGCTTCGTCATACCTATATGCAGTGGGCGAGACTTTCTTTAAAAAATGTATATGTATGTGAACTTTATAATATACAATACATATAGGAAACATCGTCTTATACAGCCGAAACAACAAATTATACAATATTTTTTTGGTACGTATACTTACCACCGCAGTCATAGATTTGGCGATTTTTCAACAAAGTATTGTGCAAGGTGTAGCCTTTGTTCATCAAGCCAGGGCCACCAAATGTGAATAAGAGCTTTGCACAAAGGACCTGCTGCGGTGGCGTTAAGACGTAAATATAATTTTTTAAAGCAACATATATTATTAATATATATGCAAGCAATACTTCTTTCTACCATATACATATGTGCATTATATATTTAACTATCCGATGAACTCCCGTTTTCTTAATACCAAAACTTCAAGTTTTAAGCTTTAAAAATTTTATCGTTAAATTATATTATTATTATCACTTGCACAATTTTTTTTTTTTGTAATCTTGTTCATTCTGCTATTTTGAGCACGATTTCTGTGTGCTCACTGTTAAAGTGAGGTGAAATCCTTTCATAACACGAGCTAGCGTA
This sequence comes from Ceratitis rosa, assembly GCA_037013455.1. Classification (NCBI taxonomy): domain Eukaryota; kingdom Metazoa; phylum Arthropoda; class Insecta; order Diptera; family Tephritidae; genus Ceratitis; species Ceratitis rosa. The sequence continues at coordinate 2,381,516 of JAWMAG010000035.1, read as the reverse complement.
ATAATTTGATATAGTCACGCCCTGGTCCTTCTCGTCATTCTAAGTTCTCTGTTTATCATAACCAAACTAATACAGTGAACTTAGTCACACCGAATATAGATACGACTGCCAATCAATCCACTTTATGGTATATACATCGACAGTAACACCAGTTGGTGACGTTTGTCTCTCTGAGTGTAAAACGTTCAGTGAACAAGTAGTTATTGCCGCAGCCATTTACATTTCTCCAAATCAAAATATTGATGATATTATATATTATATTTCATCCACCGTTCGCTGCTGGTATACAGTCGAGGATGTGGTGCTATTCTTGGCAAATTACTTATGATCTTTGACGGTGATTTCAACACAAACTTTCAATTTATTGATTCATTAGTTAATTTTCTTTTCGAAACTTTCAATTTTGCGAATAACTCAACAAAGAAATCGGGGACGACGTCATATCTAGACAACATCGAGTCGCGAATACGAGTATACGTGTACATATCATATTTTAATTACCATACGCCAATTGCATCTGCTTTGAAAATTTATTAATCTGACGAACAGAATATCCAAATAACTAAAAGAAATAAATTAATAATAAATGATTAAATGTAGTTATTTTCGAATGTTCATCTCTCATTATCTTTTAGAATCGTCAATGAATTAAAACTTTTTCTCATTCTCCCTCGCCATGATTGCTATTGAAGTTTACCTTCTGTCCTGTGTACTGAGCTGCACATGATTTTTTTATTTCACTTTGTATTGATTTCTATCATTTGCTGGTACCCGTAGATCAACAACATCTTCCTTTATCTGTTTTTGTAGTATTTTACGATATTAGATGTTGTTTTTGAAATTAACGCACGCATTTTTAATCTTTGTTTGGTTTATATAAGAATTAATTTAGATATAACCTTATAGTTAGAACTATAATATACTCGGTAATGAAGCAAACTTTTTGTTCTCGATTTTAAACTCCTTATTGCATTTCACTGTCATTGGATTATGGATGTATAAATATCAAGCATAAAAACAATAGGGCCAATGTTTTCTACTTAGGTTTAGCAAATCTCACCTTTTGACTTTTTGACATATACGTGAAGATATGATGTAGCTGCAGTTGGCTGCGTTGGATGTTATAAGAAGATAAATGAACAAAGTAGTATATTTAGCGAGAACACAATTAATCTTTAAACGATCATGGATGATTAACCCCTAAAAACGGATACTGAAAAACATATTTATAAGACAGGAAATAGATGATAAAGTTCCAAATTAACTTCAATAACTTCATACAATTTCTTACTGCAAAATGATAAGTTTTAGCTCTGAAAGTGCACTAAGTATGTTATGAATAAATTGAGCTGGAAAATTAGTCTTTGAATCTTTAACATTTAATCGGATTCAGCATAGTAATTTTTATTATATGTATATTAGTTAAGAGCTGTAAAATGTATAATAATAATTTATCTCTTTCTTTTAGATGGGCTTATCCGATTGTCGCAAAAATATTTTATGACACATTAAGTCACTCTATTGGTATGTAAAATAGTTTTCTTTATAATCGCATTTAAAATATAATTCATTTACTAAAATATACACACTGAAAGTCAAGTCATGTCAAGGATAATGAATGCGAGAAATAATCTTTAAGCTCTTATACCACAGTGGCAGACAAGCTGAGAGTAAAGCTGGCCGATGCAAGGAAACCGAAACTAAAGGTCTTTTCATTTGTTAGGAAAGCATTAATGTTCACAACACAAACTGTTAAAACATACTTTATTGTTATTGATCATATAAAAAAGCAACTAAAAATAGATTGAAATAGTGGCTAATATGTACAACTGTGCTCTATAGTGACGATATGTTTCAGCGCGATATGTCGTTTATTTTGTTTACAGCGCTCAACGGAAGACGGGTGCTCGATTTGGTAATTTGAGTTCCTGAAATTGATTGACAATAAATTAAAAGACAGATCGCTCCCAAGCTCAAAAGTGTATTTTTTCTTTCACGTCAATTTGTAGAATTAATAAGAATAATTATAATAAACTATCTGCGTTTGGTGGAGGCGTCAAGTGATGCGCCCTGGACGGTGACTTATAGCGCAATGTTTTGAAATGATTTTCGTATCGGTTCGTACTATCCTACTACTTTTTAATTCATACTGGAACACCCACACACACGTTGCTGTGGCGTTTTGTGCTTTGTTCAATTTATACATATATAATTAGTAAAAAAGGGTTCCCCAATAAGTAGTGTTCATTTGAATAGCCCGCTACGCTGGTATGTGTCACTTTTGAAGCTGTAATTTTTTGGCATTTGACGGTAATAAAAATAGAACGATACACGCTTCAACAACGCATTGAAATTTTTTGAAAAACTAAAACATTTTTCAGTCGTCGTGAAGCACCTTGTCGGATCGCAATACAGAAATTAATGGAAAAATGGATTTGTTGGGACAAGTTAGTGACGTGAAGAATAAGACTCGTGCACGTCGCTCAAGAGCAACTGAGAATATTGCTTCTGTAACCCAAAGTGTCTTTGCTGATTGTGTCTTGAAATGCATGAAAATAATCCGGAATTTTCCGGAGAATGAGGCTGGAGCAACAGTTACATATAATGGATTGCGGTATCGAGAGATGATTGATGATTTTTTATGGCCGAAATTGTATGGTATTGATCTGGACAACGTTTCAACTGGCACACATGCAACGAGATCATCGATCTTTTAAGGAAAAAGTTATCTCTCAAAGAGGTTATGCCTGATGATGCAACTGCTAATGCAACTTTTTGTTGTGACCGTAGTTTCGCAAGAATGAAAGATAACAAATATGTTTTACTGGTCCCACCTGGTGCATCTAAATAGAAAAAACCGCCTTGTTTGGCATCAACAGCCAACATAATTCGATTGCATGTTTTTCTGCTCGTCAGTTAATGATGGTTCATTATTAGTAACAAATGTATTTAAATAACGATTATTAAATTGTTCTTCTCGTTGCAAATCACTATTTACTAAATCTGTAACTGGGCGATTAGGAGATGGAATACCATAATGACTTAGTGGTGAATTTGAAATCATAATACATAAATCTTCAATCAATATCAATGCTTCGTTATACATATCTTGTGTCAAATCTAGGTATGTTAGGAGAGCCGTTACTTGTTTATGTCGGTAGAGTATATCTTCAGTCATGTAGTTCTTATATTATTCCCACAATATAGATAACTGTGTTGGAAAACACGTTCCAGACTTATGGAACTTACGATTAATAACAACAATCAACGTTGATGATCAGTTTTTCTTATTAATTAATAATTATTGAAACCATTAATTTAAATAATAACTATATATCATCTAAGTTGGACCAAATAACAGATATATTTGTCAACTATCATGAATATCAGTTGACTTGTTTTTGAGTTATTTCGGGAAATACACACGGACACGGGTTTTTTTATGTATTAAGATATAACTTGCCTTTAAGATGTTACATTTTCCATATTAATTACAAGAGATTTCTTTTTCACTTTTTCCATTATTTAATTTTTTCAGTGTATCTACACATTTGTGTAGAATATTAAAGAGTATATAAAAAGGTCTTAATACATTTGTTGCTACACTCACTCTATCAAATTTTATAACATACATACCTGTACATTGTTGTTGGGCAACAAGAACTAGCGCTCGCATATGTAATATAACCTTAAATAATATTTGAGAACGCGACCACTACAACCAATATAAAATATCGGATTTACTACGTAATCAATATGGAAAGTAGTTAACAGTTTATCGTCGTTGTCAATAGTATTGAGGCACTGTTCCATCTTTCCTGATTTGGCATTTGTGACCAGGCCCTCTACACAACGTTATACTATTTTGGGTAAGTTTGCGTTTAGTTGAGGAACACAAAAATATTTCTTGACCTCATTTTGAATTTTCTTGACGGAAAACTGTCTTTGTCTGTGCGCCACGTTTCTGAAACCGTGGACTTAGGGAATCTGCTTAATGCATCCAGCTGACTCCTTTTTGTTTCCCTTCCGTGCTCAATTTCATAGTCACCTTGCAGTAACATCGCATAACAGGATACTTTTGGGAGGATATTTCACATCTTCAAGGGGTGACAATTCGGAACTATTTCGGTCTTTATTCTTATTGAATATACTCGCCGTTTCAGGAGACTTTAACAATCGCTATAACTTCTTCTGACGGCTTGGTCTATCTAAACAACAAACTTAAAATGTAAGTGTGTCGAAATGGGTGGGTTATCTATCCACTGTACAATTTTCATAACCACTCCTCAGCGTATATAACGTATTTTTATTTTGCTACAGTATGATCAAAGAACTTACATATATGAATAAGATTCTACAAGACTCATACGGTTTTTGTATGAGTGAGGAGTGATGGTCCCAGTAGTTCGATTTTGTGGGCTTCCCCACCCTCATATAGAAATGCAAAGAAATAATATTAAACAATAAGTTTTGCTTGGAAGACGCTGTAGTAGTCTGGTAGCTTGAAAATTTGTTGAGAGCGTTGTTGAGTGAATTCCGCAGCCTATCCTTTCATCGAGTTTAGAGCCCTCCGTGAAGATGGCCATGTCACTCTGATCAAGAGCATTTGCAGTTTCCCATTCATTCCTGTCTGGCAGAAGAAGTTGTCAAAACAGTAAGGAGAGATAAGCGGTCTAACTCCGCTGGAAACCAAATGGGTGGGCCGAATTGGGAATGATTGATATTCATGCCTTTTAGCTTGGGTGGCTTAATAGGAAATGGTTTATATGTCTTTTTCAAAATAACCACTTCAGTTTTCACTGGTTTGACATCTAGCCCACATACCCTGCGGCGAGTGTCGCTGTTAGGGCAATATCGTTCTGTTTCTCAGAAGAGATTTCACGAGCTTTACAGCCAGCTGTGTAAGATATATTTTTTGAAAAGCTTCTATTATGGCCCCAGAAGAATATTTTAAAAAGGTCCCTTCAGTGTCTAAGAAAATACCAAGCGTGTACTCTTTTACAGTCAGTCTTTCTCGATGCGTCCAACGATGTCATGGAACGCAAAGTCGACGGACTTTTTAGTAGGCGTGTTGCTTCCCCGAAAGGCTATTTTGGGGTAGCCTTTGGCGAATATAGACGAGTTTTTAGATGAAACGAGGTCAAGTTAATGATAATCGAAAATCTTTTGGATTTACATGGTTGGTTCTGCGTCCTTTTGGATTGAATATCACCTTAGCCTTGGTCCATGTATTAGGAATATATTCATCGCGTAGACAGTGGGGACAAGATGTTCTCCGCTGCTTGTAATTCATCTGGAAATATCCCGTCCCGGAGATTTATAGGGTTGGAATGATTTTAAATCCCATCCCATCCTTTTACGATTGACTATTTCGTTAATGTTAGGGCCATATTCTAAGTTTCACTCGAATTACGTTTTGGTCTTCTAAACAGCCCGGAAAATTTGTATTCAAAAGAACATCGAGCAGTTCGCCGCAAGATAAGGATATAATATCATTAGAGGCAGGTTTGCATGCTTTTTTACAATGACTACCGCTTCATCAATTTTCAACGATGAGTCGTGCTCACCGAGAGAAGCAGGGCTTGTGCTAGACGAGCAGCAGGGCTTATCTCGAAAAGCGTTACTTTGAAGGAAACTGATAGTTCTTTTTTAAAAGTCGTGAGTTTTTTCTTCGTTTCCTTCCTATTTTTGAACGTTGATATCGATGGTGCTTTTAAGTTAAGAACAAAACATATGCAAAGATAGTCCGAGAAACAGGGTTTGTTGATTACATGCCAATCCCTGATCTGGTCAGATAATGAGTTCGAGAACCTCTGTTATGGTAGAGGTTCCCTCCTACACTTACATTTTGCTAGATCATTACTAAGAATAAGATCAAGTAGACACTTAACTCGAAAGTTGATGTCACAAGAGCGCCAGATAGTGTGGTGTGAGTTTGCATCGACTCCAACAACAACGGGAAGTTTGTTGCTGTTTGTTTATTTTATTGCATATTCTGGCCAACTCGGCGGTACGCAAGATATGCTGCGATGATTAAGTTGTGCTTTTGTTTTCAATCCACGTCGCTGTTGTGAGAGAAAATTTAATAAGAGATGTTCTTTTTAATTAAAATACACGCTCTGTCGTAGCAGCTGACACTGCCTGGTAGGGGTCAGACGACAGTCCACAGATCTTGTCGCCTACGACCCAAGGCTCCGGGACAAGAATGATGCCCTCCGCTTTTGGGCCGAGTCGAAGAATGAGAGCGGCAGATGCCATTTTGGAGTGGTGCAAATTAATTTGAAGAATGTGGTGCAGATTCTGTGATATAGTCAGGTCCAAGCTTCTGCGATGGTGTTTATGTCCTCCTCTTCTGTTTTGGAGTCCAGACGCTGGTTCTCTTCAGGATTCTCCCTGCGCCGACTTATCCAGACCGACTTCGTTTCAACCTCTGAGTCAAGTAACTTTGGTTCACTCGAGGTGTTACCAACGGGTTTCAAAATTTTCGCAACATCTCAGACCATTAAATTTTGCATTCATATGCAAGTAAGCTTTGTCACCGAAAATCGTCGACGTCGGATTTGTTAAAGTATGACGCTTTTGGTAAAAGTAAAGAGTTTCGTATCTAGTCATCTTTGTCCATGTCTCCACACCATTTAGCAGTACGGGAATGATAAGCGACTTCTAGATTTTGTTCTTTGATCCTCGAGAGAGGACTCTATTTTTTAATTGCCTTCTTAGTCCATTGTTATTGGGGTTAGATAGACGAAATTATATACCACTTCAAAAATACGATATTAGAAGTGACGTGGGAGCCCAGTTGCGAGACTTATCACATGGTAATTGGTGTGGACTGTGTGATCGCCCAGTTTGTAGATTGGGCAGGGCACACTTAGGTTCCAATCGTCATGTGCATGCTTTTTTCTTTCTGAAAAGAAGCGGTTGCATGCCACTTGTTAGCTCTTCACCGCTATGTTTAAATACCTCATCGGGTAAGCCATTACCTCCAGCCGCTTTATTGTTCTTAAAGCGGGTAATCGCTATTCGAACATCATCATGGTCGGGTAATGGAGCGTCTATTCCATCATCATCGATTGGGGTTTCGAGTTTCGGGTTCGCCATCTCCCGGTGTTGCATTTCCACCGTTCTCTCCATACATACATATGTATGCATAGTAAGTATGTATAGCTACTATGGGCATCAGCCACTAGATCACCTCTTTTTGTCCTAAAAGCCAAGTTTACTCCAGTCTTGAAACCTTTTGTAATTCGCGGTATCTATTCGTAAAACTGTTAAATGTTAAAGAGGATTATTTGCTGCACAAAGGCGGGTGGGTATTTTTGGCACTACAATATAGTGAAGTCGATGTTGGTTTCTCAGAGCGCACCCACGTCATCAAAACGGGGGTCTCTCATCTAAAATGTTATTACTTTTTTCATTGCAGCTGCTTTCTACGTGGCGCGCAAGCTAGGTATGTTTGAATTTAATACATCTTTATATAGTGGGCCGCTTATATTCAAATTTTATGCAGGTGAAAGCATATTGAAGTACTGAAATTTTGGAACTAGTTCGAGCACTGATGGGTTCTAACAACTCAGAAGGAGAAATGGTAGACATATCCAAATATACTCGTATACCGACAAGGTCAAAATGACGAGTTGATTTGATTTAGCCATGCCCGTCCGTCCGACTATATGTACGCAAACTAGTTCCACAGTTTTTGAGATTCAACCAAAGTTGGAAATCGAACCATTAAATCATATATTCTGCATACAACGAGTTTTTCAGGTATAAGGTTTTAGGTCAAAAATACGTAAAAAATTTATAAGAGCATGAAATTTAGTATTCCTCCTGAATTCCGGTGACGGGGGTTGTGGAAGATACTGGACTTTGCTGAAAGAAAAATTGAAAGTCTTCCTTCTCTTTGTGAACGGTTCACTTAGGAACCCAATTGAGTTGTTTATTTACAAAATAAAATTATATACAAAATATGTACAAAATTTAAGGTTGAAAGAAGAAGAAGAAATACAAGAACACCAAATACACTCACCGGAGATGTCGCTGATAAGGCTAATAAACGAGAAAAGAGGGTATTAGAACGGTAACCTTGGTCTTTTATAGATATGTACAACCAAATGGAAATTTTAAGAAACGGTACCATCTGGAAATATTCCGCAAGTGAATGGACATTTTTTCGTTCTTTATCAGCGGCATCTCGCGGTGGTATTTCTGTGTGCTAAGTAGGGTTGCATGCACGAACATGCAGGTTTTCTTCTAAGTTAAGTTCTTTACAATTCAGCTTTATCATTTAATAAATACTTCAAGATTTTTCTATTTCAAGTTTTTTACATCTATCTCTTCAACTAGTTCTGCTTCTGTCCCACTTTTTCTCAGAACGGCGTACTGGCGGAGAGCATCCATCCAAATATGGTGTTCTGTGCTGCTGGTCGTGTGGGAGTAGGCTTTGGCCTATGATCCGTTCTCGGGCGTCTTTCACGTTTCGATGCGGATGTTGTTGGTTGCGCTTGTTGACTGCTGTTCCTTTTCGGCGTGATTGTCGACACTTTCTGTATAGCCGACCGAATCCATGACAGAGGAGGTCTAAAGTTCGGTGACGATCTAGTGCTGGTCTTCCTGCCTGTAATGCTGCTCACCCAGGTGTAGAAGACTGTGGTGTCGTTGTTCGCATCGGTCGCAGTTCCTGGAAGAACTGCAGTTTTTTATGATGCGGAGATAGGCAATTCACGCAGTACCGGTGTACGAGGAGAGCACGTGGTCTCTCGACGGGCTCGATCCTATGTAGTTCGCGGCAAAACACTAGACGGTGATTGTGGCGGCAGAGAGGGCATCTATGGTTTAAACACGCTTCGAGCGTCGCTAGCTAGCAGCGTCGAAAACTCTTCCATCGTGAAGCGCATTGATTCTGACACCTTCCTGAAATGCCTTCGAAACTTTTTACTCCGTCTTGACATAATCCTCCCATATGTGGCGCGCCGGTAGGTATAAAATGTCAGTTCAACTCTTGATGGGCAAAGGATTGGATGGTCAGTTGTGGTGCCGCTTTGACGAAGTTTTCAAAGTCCTGCTTCATCATTTTGTTAGCACCTACAAAATTCGTGCCATTATCGGAATATAAGTTGCGTGGGCATCCGCGTCGACCTACGAATCGATTGAAGGTGGCTATCAAGGTGAAGGTAGACAAATCACTGGTTTGTCCTAAGTGGATAGCCTTTGTTACAAAGCATACGAAGACGCAGACGTAACCTTTGGTAATTAGGAAGGCTCGTCCGGTGAAGTTTCGAATGTCAAACGGCCCGGTGAAATCGATGCCTGTGTTTGCTGGGGGTAAGGCTGCCATTATTTGTTCTTGCGTTTTTTTCTGTAAATGACACAAGCTTTACAATTATTAACAATATTTTTTGCAAGATTTTTCATCCGTACGATCCAAAATTCTGATCTCAGCAATCTCACCATTAATTGATTTCATCCGTGGAGCGAAATCAATTGGGAGAACTTTACGAGTAATCTAGAGAATTGGCAATCGTATGGTAGAATAACTGGAAACCGCTCATTGTACGGCAAGTTTTCCAACGCAAATCTTCCACCGACTCTCATTATTCCATTTCTATCGAGGGTTGAGAGTCTTAATGGAGCTCCTTGCGCTGATATGCTTCGACGTGTTCAGTGCCTGATATTCTTCCTCGTAGCCTTGTCGATCAATCGATCTTCGCTGCTCGAATCTCTTCGGAGGTGATCTGAGGTGACTCCGCTTGTAAAACCTGAAAATTATGGCGACTATCCGCAACGCTTAGGAAAAATCCGAGAATCGCTCTAGAATGTCTTTTCGTTCGTTTACTATTGTCGTATGGACCCTGGTAACTTTTTGCTCCAGTTCGGTGTTCAAACACAGCTCCTTTTCGTGGTAAGGCCATTCGTCTTGTGGTTTTGCTAACCAGATTGGCCCATGCAACCATAGCCTACTTTTGGCTAACTCTTGAGGTGACACTCCTCGGCTACTAAGGTCCGCTGGGTTGTCGGAAGAATCTACGTGCTGCCAGCCTGAGGTTCTAACTAGCTCCTCAATTTTTGCTACTCTGTTCGCTACGAATGTTGTCCAGGACCATGGACCGGTTGAGCGATTTCAAACTGTGGGACTATAGCACATAAACAACCTGCGGGATCTAACAGCTTAGCTACGGATGATAGAACTTCCCTCTTGAAATAGCTATGTCTTATCGGAATATACTGCACATTAAAGTAGAAGGCATCCTGAGCGGCATTCCATCTTATGCCCAGCATTTTTGCCCCGCTCAGATCGTCGATTTCCAGAAACTCATCCTTTAATAGGTGCTCCTTTTTATAGAATTCCTCCGAAGTTTAATGCCCATTTCCTAAATGGGAATCCAGCGCTTTTCAGTGATTCTATAAGCTGATCACGGAATTGGATGGCACTTTTACTATCATGAGCTCCAACCAGGACATCATCTACTTACATATGGTATGTGGCTAAAGGCCACCGGGCGCTGATATCGTCTGTTAACTGAAGAAGGGTTCTAATAGACAAGTAAAGGGTACAATTCACGCCGAACGTCACCGTCAGGAGTTCCCGTTCTGGAATCCTCTGTAGACAATCCTTTGGTATCGTGTGTTGTCTGACTGTAATCTGCCGATACATCCTCTTTATATCGGCGTTAAAGACGTACTTGGAGAACCGCCACTTTAACAGTAGGCAGACGAGATCAGCTTGAAGTACTGGACTGGGGTGATTTAGGCTGATTCCGTTAGATTATGGCGAAGAGGCGTTGAAAACCACTCGTACTTTGGTAGCAGTGCTGTCCGGCTTTATCACTGCATAATAAGGGAGGTAGTATGTATTCTGGGACTGGCCCCTTATAACATCTTGGCTTCGTACCATATGACCCATCAGTATTGCTGCTTCGCTCCGCAAGAACTGCTGAATAGTGCTGCTTTTTGACTTTCCCACGTTGACGTTGGAAATTCTTGTCGAAATGGCAGAGGCACCACATATCGTCCTTCTTCATCTCTCACGGTAGTCCGTCTGAATTGTTATTTGCAGAAAGATTCCTCTTGGTTCATCTAGAAGAGCTTTGGCTACATAATTCACTCCTAAGCAACAGATGTTAATCATAGCGGTGCCCAAAATCAGGTTTTTTGCACTAGTTGCAAATAATGCTTGAACATTCGCGCTACTACCCGATGGCTGAGGAGATCGATTGTCCCTGTTGTCAGTAGTTGGCCGTGATGGCTGTGACGCGGTTCGGTTCCTGGTGGGATAACTATGAAGTAGAGAGTGGTGTCTTTGATAACAGCTTAGTCTCTAAAGTTTGGAATCTGTTGGTGAAGAACTGATTTGATTCCTCCCACTTCTGAACTTCGGCCTTATTTACGATACCTTGTTCCCATAAAGCTAGAGTAGTATCTGGTAATCTGCTTGATACCAAGAAAATGAATATTGCATCCCAGTTCTCGATATCAATTTCGTACATTTGCAAAACGGTGATACAATTGTTCACTGCGCGGTGCAAATTTTTTATTTCCGTACCACGCTCATTCATTACGGACGGTAAATTGAAGAGCGTTTTTAATTGGTTTTTGACCATTATTCGCTTATTTTCAAAGCGATCGGACAGGTTTTGCTACGCCGTAGCAAATCCTTCATTGGTCAGTGGGGATTTTTTAACAATATCTCTTGCCTCCCAACGGGTTTTTTGTATTAGGTTGTACAATTTTTCCACCGGACGTACACACGAATTATTAATATAGATGGCGGTAAATAAATCGCAGAAAGATGGCCATGCCCATACTCAGCTGTGGTGCCGTACCATCTCTCGTACGATAGGATTTATTGTCGATGAACTTAGCTCAACAAGCGTAAGATTGTGGATTGTTTCTCCCATTAATGCAGCGTATGTCAGGTATGCTGAGTAGCAATCCTGGTGCGTGTCGAATGATTCTTTGACCTTTATCTAGAGCGCCTTTAGTTTCTCCTTCTGAATTTCCAGCGAAAAAACGGAATGGCTTGCATTGAACTCCAGTAGCGCATCACATGCGCGCGAGAAATCGTTTGAATTTGCCATTTTTTCGGGGGGCTTGATACCTACGCAGCTTCAAGTCACAATATAAAATTCAGAAAACAAGCACGAAAAATTTTTTTAAAAAAATTTTTTCAAGTGTGTACATGCTTTCGAAGCTTCAAGCCAAATTGTAAATTTCCAAAAACACGAAAAAACTAATTTTTTAACAAATTTTTGAAGTTCATACGGGGTACACAAATTTCGAAAAGCTAACATCTCGAAAAAACTTTTCTAACAAATTTTTTTAACATTTATACGGAGTTTCAAGTCAAAATATAAAATTCAGAAAAAAGCACCAAAAATTGTTCTAAAAAAAATTGTTTCAAGTGTATACGGGGCACTTGATGCTTTCGAAGCTTCAAGCCAAATTGTAAATATCCAAAGAGTACGAAAAATTTTGCCAAAACAAAATTTTTTTCAAGTTTGTACGGGGTATATAAATTTCGAAAAACTAAAATCGCGAAAAAACTTTTCTAATAATTTTTTTAACGTTTATAAGGGGCATGATGCTTTCGCAGCATCAAATCAAAAATTTAAATTCAGAAAAAAAGGACGAAAAATTTTAAATTAAAATTTTTCTAAAAATTGTTTGAAGTTTATACGGGGCTTTGGAAGCTTCAAGCCAAATTGTAAATTTCCAAAAAGTACGAAAAATTTTTCCAAAAAAAAAATTTTCCAAGTTTATACGGGATATATAAATTTCGAAAAATTAAAATCGCGAAAAAATTTTTGAAACATGTTTAAAAGTGAAAAATAAACAGTGCCAGAGAGAATTGGAAAGCAATTTTCTTACCCTTCACTCTGCTTTATATCACTTGTTGCACGTTGGGCCTCGGTTCGGGCCTTGTTGCACGCTGGGCAGTTGGTGTGCCTTGTTGTTGGGCCTTGGTATGGGTCTTCTTGCACGGTGGGCCGTTGATGTGGGCCTTGTTGCACGTTAAGCCTTTGGCGTGGGCCTTGCGTGGGATTGCGCACACAATCCCTGGGTTAACTTCACTTCACTAGTGGGGCGCTTTACGTTTAGGCTCCTCCACTGCCTGCGCTACCACTTGGTCACTTCACTTCGGACTATGTAACGTATTTTTTTTTTTTTTTTGTAACGTTTCGCGCACTTTTAGCAATTTTCTTTTTTTTATAATTCCCTATGTAGGTATATATATATTTAAATTTTTGCTCACTTTTATGCAATTTATATTTGCTTTTTATTTCGCTATTTCATTGCAATTTTCTCAATTTACATATTCAATAGAATTTTCGCGCACTTTTCGTAAATTTTAACACCCTTTTATAGCGTTTTCTTGGGGTTTACACACATCACACACGTATATAGAGCCTCCTCCTGAATTCCGGTGACGGGGGCCGTGGAAGACACTGGTCTTTGCTGAAAGAAAAATTGAAAGTCTTCCTTCACTTTGTGAACGGTTCACTAGGAACCCATTTGATTTGTTTATATATATAAAATATGTACAAAATTTAAGGCTGAAAGAAGAAGAAAAAATACAAGAACACAAAATTCACTCACCGGGGAGGTCGCTGATAAGGCTAATAAACGGGAAAAGAGGGCATTGTAACGGTAACCCTGGTCTTTTATAGACATGGAAATATTCCGCAAGTGTATGGACATTTTTTGCGTTCCTTATCAAGGGCATCTCGAGGTGGTATTTCTGAGTGCTGCTTGCACCAACAGTTACTATGGAATAAAATAGAAACAATTTCACGAAGGTACTTATATTTTATGCAAAGTTATACAAAAAAATAAATTAATTAAGTGTATTAGTATATTATTGAAAACAACAAAAACGGTTAGAAATGCACATCTGAAGGGCGATAGCAATGTTATAAAAAAAAATAAATTAATTAAGTGAGTTATGATTAGTTTATTATTGAAAACAAAAAAACGATTAAAAATGCACATCTGAAGGGCGATCACAATTGAAAAAATTAATTTTCTATAGTTTTTGATATTGGTTACACCGAGACAACTGGGATTTCCAATGGCGATACGAAATGTTAACCACTCGGCTATGGCGGCCGCATAAACACTAATAATAATGTCAGCCGTGAAATCCAACGCAGAATCACCCTTTTATACATGCGTTTCTGAGCAGGCAATTGGAAAGTTTCCCTTGATGATCAACAAGTAACCTTTACAATTTGCCCATAATTCCCATCCTGCTTTATGGCGCAGAAGCGTGGACGAGGTCGTAGGATTTTACAAGAGAAAGGTTTTTCGAAAGATTTATAGTCCTTTGCGCAACGACGAATACTAAGAGAGCGAGCGAAGAAAGAAACATTATCGTTGCCGAAAAAATAGTCACTTTTCGACAGATATGAAAATTAAGAAAAACGATTGCGCGTTCGTAAAATTGAAGTTAAGTTCAAAAAAATAAGATTTCATACAAAATGACGAAAAGTAACGTTGGAAATTACTCTTGTTTGTGGAACAAAAAATAGTCATTATTTTTATGACAATTAATTTTAAAACAAAAATAATTTTAAATTGTTTCTAAATTATTGTTTTCTATTAGTAAAAATTTGACAAGTTTGATAAAAGTAATGAACTATTACATTATGGAAAATTTCCCTCAACAACCATCCCAGCGTAATTATGGGGCTACTTCGGGCAGGCTACTTCAGAGAAAAATTCTGACTGCAGTGATGCAGAATGCAGATGATTCGAAATACTAGTGGTTTCACTACTCGATGGATCGAGCTTTGGGCAAGATGGGAGTGATCAAATGGAACGGAAGAATAAAATTCAATTTAGCAAAGAGTTTTTTCATAATTTTAAAGGAGGTGGAAATAAATAAAGAAATTTAGAAAACACAAGTCTCGAGTTATTAAGAGTTTTCAATGAGTCATATCATTCACAACTTGGACGAAAACAACGTTTCATGTAGTCTTTCAGAATTGTCAGCAATTTCATAGACACTTTGAATAATATATAGAACCATAATAATTTTTTGCAACATAACAAAAATAAAAAGAGAACTCCTGGTACTAATTTATCGTGAAAAGTTTCTTTTCTTTCTTACTTAGTAGCTGGGAAATAACTCATTATTTATTAAAAATCCAGAGTGATCCTTTAAATTACTAAATTTTTAAATATTTTAATTATGATTAACTCAATTCCAAAATTCCATGTTCAGTAAAAAAATTTTTAAATTTATTTCCTAGCCAAATTAATTTAAATGAAAAAAGGAAATGGCGATTGGCCTAGAAAATTAATTTAAATGAAAACAGGAGATGCCGAAACCAGTTCTTCAATCGATGACAGATGTTCCATTGACCGACGATGAAGAAGTTCGAATAGTAATCGCTCGCTTGAAAACCAACAGAGCGGCGAATGCCGATGGATTGCCGGCAAAGCTACTCAAATACGGCGGAGATGGAACGATCCAGATTTATTTAAAATTGTATCAATTGCTTGAGCGGGGCTTAGATTTAGTTATTTGAAGTAAGCGCAAATTGTGCCTTTTTCACTTTTATCTACTACTTCTAATGATGAGCTGATGCTGCTCTTTTATTTTTCGGAGTTGACAACATTGACCTGCAGTCAAGAAGGCAAGAGGCAAGAATTTTGTTTAGAGCTGGTTTCTAGTCATATTTTAAAAATATGGTTGATTCAAAGCTATTATCAAATCAAAAATAAAGTGCATTGTGCATTTACCTATATTAATTTAGTTAATTCAATTTATTAATTTAACTACTCATTTATTGATTTTCGTTTTAATTACTAAATTTCATGTTCTTATGATATAAAGTCATATATCCTGCACCAGCAGAGTGTACGCGATAGCAACAACAAAATTAAATTCAGCACAAGAGAGTATGACGATGCCTATTAAAAGTAGCACACCCGCTTGGATCAATGCTGCTTAGCTTTACAGATTTTAGAAAAGTTAGAACAGCCAATAAAAAAAAACTTGTAACTAAAGAGAAGTAGAAAGTAGAAGTTTTGTTCCATAACTTGTTGCCATTTTAAAGGTAAATTCATTATGCTTCTCTCAAAGAAGCCCTCGTTCCCATAGGCAAAAAAATGAGTCGATTTTCCCAAGCCTCCCTTGAAGCGAATTTTTCACCAGTAAAATTGTTCGCCATGGACAGGAACAAATGAAAATCACTTAGTGCCAGGTAAGGACTAGAAGGTGGATGCATAAGAACCTCTCAACCAAGCTTCCGAAGCGTCTGGCGAGTCACTATCGATGTGTGTGACCTGACGGTGGTTTGATGGAACACAACTCCTCTCCTATTGGCCAAAGCTGGCAGCTGCTGTGCGATTACTTCCTTCAGATGGTTTAATTGTTGACAGTACAGTTCCGAGTTTTGCCGTATGGGCAGCTCATAATTGATAATTCCCTCCCAATCCTCAGTCTTGGTTTGGCCACCGTTTCCGCCGGCTCACCGCGTTTCGACCACGAACGTTTTCGCTCCATTTCGGTCAATGAGGTTATTTTGTGTAAACTCGTGTGGTTATCGACAATTGGCCTTCCAGTGTGTGGTGCATCTTTGACATCGAAATTACCGGAACGGAATCGACGAAACCAAAATTGCGCATGATTGGCTATTACAGAATCTGGACCATGAACGCTATTCACTTTTTCAGGCGCCTGGCTTGCATTTTCGCCCTTATCGAAGAAAAACGTTAAATGTAGCGTATTTTTTCTTTGCTAGTGTTCATCTTTGACGCACGCTCAAAAAAAACCTCAATCAACCAATTACAAAACATTCAAAAAAGCTTTTTTAGTACGAAAAGTCATCTTTCTAACGTAATCTAACGAAACCCGATCGGATTTTCACAACAACAGATACAGATAAATAACGCCATCTATTGGAAAAATAATGAATTTCTTTTTACTACACCGATATTTACTATTTGCGTTATATTGAGCTCGTTTAATTACAATCTGATCTTTTAATTATCTATGTGGTTATATGCAGTTTATAAAGTGGTCATACACGTATGTGAGCGGTACGTTAATTTCATGGTCTTAGATGCTTAATTGTGGGAATTATGATATAGAGTCACCCGTCTTACCGATCACTTGTATCTATCAGGAAAATATTTAGCACTTATAAAAAATGCACCACATTTTGTTTAACAACAGAGTTCCGTTCGAACAGATACGCGATGGACACGTCTAGATCAATTCGGTTTCTCGTTTTAATCGCATTAGTATACATTTTTATAGACCTATAGCTTCTTCTTCTTAATCAAGTTTATATAATTCTTGTTTTATTTTTAGTTGTACCTTTGTCGGTGATACTAGTACCACATTTCGACAGCAGGTTACCACCATACATACAGTTTGCATCAGTTGGCGTTCACATTGCTAAGGAAATTTTAAGATCTATCACAAAAAGCTTCGATGACAAAGCAATGCGTTGCGTTCCTGAGTCAGTGAAGGTTTTTTCTAACCACAGTCAAATGGATCTTCTTATTCGTTCCGGAGGTATGCAGATATCATACCATTCCATGTTGTCTATCACGGGACCACTGAAGGGAATGGCGCGATTACCTGCATTAAACTTAACTCCCACACAAATATTTTTCTTGTTATCGGCGCAAGAAATGTGTGAAGAATCTGTGTACGCGGGCATAGATACGGACACTGCAGATTTCGAACATATGTGAGTAATAATTTATTTATTTATCTAAGAACGTTAAGGTCACAGAGATACTTATCTTAGATTGGGTTGAAATACGTAAAAAAAACTAATTAAAGGACTTATGCAGGGCTACTGCATAAATATTTCCTAACAAGAGTTATTTAAGTAGCCTTTAGCTAAGAAATATTTAAGTCCACAAAACTTAGGAACCTTTCAATGTTCTTTTTACTAGCGCATTCATACTATACTTTGTACTGGCAAAACTAATACTAAATAAATCAAAGATTTCCAGGTCGAAAATTTAAATTAATCTTGCCAAGCATGAAATTAATAGAAATAAATGATCTTATGTTGCAAAGATCTTAGATTGATCAATGATATTAATTTTAATGATGCAGGACTTGTAGAGTTTAACCTGTGTTCGTTAAGAGAGGATTTTGCTTAATCAATCCAAAGCAGCAGCTGTTGCAAGAGTGATTCTGCCTTTGATTTCAAATGTCATTGTCTGAAACCTCGTTTGGTATCGAACGGCTCGGTGAGGAGGTTTTGGTATTGATTAACGCCAGTTTACATAGCCGCAAAGTTTTGCGAGGTTACCAAATTCAGACAAAGCGTCGTATAGGCAGTGGAGACATTTCTTCCATCTATCACAACATAATCGATCTGGTAGCGATTTTTTCGAGCCGGAGTCAAGTAGTTTGATGAATTTTTTTACTGTAATCTAGTACTACAGACAAATATATTTTGTGCCGAAGTTATCTTTACCTGCCTTGGCGTTAAAGTATACAAGCGAAATTTTCATAAATATGCTCCAGGCGCTCAGAAAAGGCATCTTAGGTCATATCGTCCTTCTCTTCCAATGGGAGCCAATCAGCGATATGCGGATTATGGCGAAACTTTCACCCACAGAAGTGAATGTCAGTACCTAGTGACAGAGTCTTTCCCATTTGGAATTCCGCACCATGGTCGTAAAGAGGTCGCTGAGTAAGCACCTGAAGGACTTACTCGTTTCCGTCTTTATCCCGTCCATTGCACTTTTAGGACGAGCGTGATGTCGGCTTTTAAGTTTATGAGGACATCAACCCGGGCAGCGGCACCTTCCCTTTAAATGGTCCTTAATACTTTTGCAGTGATCGTCTCAATCGAAATATAATTCACTTTTTCATTTGGGCTGGTTTCTACGTGACGTACAACCACCCTAGGCGAGTAGGTTTAAATTTTTACGCATTTAAATAGCGAGCCATTTGCTTCCAGACCTACGACCGCTCGAAGCCGCATCTCTGGTGAATAGATGCTTTAATTATACTTCAGAAAATCCTTCATCCGAATATGTCGGAATGATTCCATTGAAACTTTCTCTCTCACGGGTTGGTTACCGTAAAGGCTGCTCACGTTTCCAGGGTGCGGTACGTGGACGCAAGAGTTGGATTTCACCACAGCCGACATAGTTCAGTGAATAAAGAGACAGCGTCCGAATGTTCGATGTTGTAGCCGCTGGTGGAATCAGAGGAAGACCTCCACTCCGTTGGAAAGACAAGGTGAGAAGATCCTGGCTTCGCTTGGTAATTCCAACTCGCGGTAAATAATGAAGACAAGGAACAAATGGCGCACTATTGTTAATTCGGTTATAATCGCGTAAGCGGTGCCTGCGCCAATGATTAAAAATAATCATAGCTCAATCAACATTTTATATATCTTAGACCCTTACCTTCCAGCTGTAATTTCGTCAACAAATTTCATAACTTAAATGGTCGAATATAAACACTATATACTGTAGATTGCGTTAATAACGAGATCAGCTTTAATTTATTTTAACAAAAAAAATTGCGTTCGCTTAGTTTATTTGAAAATTATTTTAAACAAAATTCTGTATACTGGCAGCCTTTTATGACAGCGAGCAATCAGTCAGTCGCTGTGTTTCTTCATAGCTCCCTCATAAGATGGTTTTTTCATCTGAGTCACTATTTTGCCTCTTCTTCTTCTTCTTTATTGGCGTTGGTACCGCTTACGCGATTATAGCCGAATCAATTACAGCGCGCCATTCATCTCTTCTTTTCGCTGTTTGGCGCCAGTTGGAAATGCCAAGTGCACCCAGGTCACTCTCCACTTGATCTTTTCAACGGAGTGGAGGTCTTCCTCTTCCTCTGCTTCCACCAGCAGGTACTGGACCATAAATCGTTCGCAGAACTTTCCTCTCGAAGACTCCTAGAGCCGACTCATCAGATATTGATAACATCCACGCTTCTGCGCCATATAGTAGGACCGGTATAATGAGCGACTTGTAGAGCTTGGTTTTCGTTCGTCGAGAGAGGACTTTACTTTTCAATTGCCTACTCAGCCCAAAGTAGCACCTGTTGGCAAGAGTGATTCTGCGTTGGATTTCAAAGCTGATATTGTTGTTGGTATTAATGCTGGTTCCTAGATAGATGAAATTATCTACGACCTCGAAGTTATGACTGTCAACAGTGACGTGGGAGCCGAGTCGCGAATGCGATGACTGTTTGTTTGATGACAGGAGATATTTCGTCTTGCCCTCATTCACTACCAGACCCATTCGTTTCGCTTCTTTATCAAGTCTGGAGAAAGCAGAACTCACAGCGCTGTTGTTGAGGCCAATAATGTCGATATCATCTGCGTACGCCAGCAGCTGTACACTCTTATAGAAGATTGTACCTTCTCTATTTAGCTCTGCAGCTCATATTATTTTCTCCAGCATTAAATTAAAAAGTCACACGATAAGGAATCACCCTGTCTGAAACCTCGTTTGGTATCGAACGGCTCGGAGAAGTCCTTCCCGATCCTGACGGAGCTTTTAGTGTTGCTTAACGTCAGTTTACTTAGCCGTATAAGCTATGCGGAGATTCCAAATTCAGACAAAGCGGCATAAAGGCAGCTCCTATTCGTGCTGTCGAAGGCGGCTTTAAAATCGACGAAAAGGTGGTGGGTGTCGATTCTCTTTTTACGGGTCTTTTCCAAGATTTGGCGCATGGTGAATATCTGGTCAATGGTTGACTTACCAGGTCTAAAGCCACACTGAAAAGGTCCAATCAGTTTGTTGACGGTGGGCTTTAGTCTTTCACACAATACGCTTGATAGTACCTTATATGCGATATTAAGAAGGCTTATTCCACGGTAATTGGCGCAGACTGTGGGATCGCCTTTTTTGTGGATCGGGCAGAGCACACTTAAATTTCAATCGTCGGGCATGCTTTCAGCCGACCATATTGCAAAGAAGCTGATGCATGCACCTGATCAGTTCTTCGCCGCCGCATTTGAATAGCTCGGCGGGTAATCCATCGGCCCCTGCCGCTTTGTTGTTTTTTAAGCGGACGATTGCTATTCGCACTTCTTCATAATCGGGTAATGGAACAACTTTTCCATCGTCATCAATTGGAGTTTCGGGTTCACCATCTCCGCGTGTTTCCTGTTCACTGCCATTCAGCAGGCTGGAGAAGTGCTCCCTCCATAAATCGAGTATACTCTGGGCATCTGTCACTAGCTCACCTCCCTGGGTCCTACAAGAGTTTGCTCCGGTCTTGAAACCTTCTGTAAGTCGCCGTATCTTTTCATAGAATTTTCGAGCGTTACGCTTTTCGGCCAGCTTCTCAAGCTCCTCATACTCGCGCATCTCGGCCTCTTTCTTTTTTTGTCTGCAGACGCGCCTTGCTTCCCTCTTCAGTTCTCGGCATCTATCCCACCCCGCACGTGTTGTGGTCGATCGCAAGTTTGCGAGGTAGGCAGTTTTTTTTCTCTCCACTGCGAAACGGCAGTCCTCATCGTACCAGGTGTTTTTGCGAACTTTCCGAAATCCAATGGTTTCGTTTGCAGCTGTACGCAGGGAGTTTGCAATGCCGTCCCACAGTTCCCTTACACCGGGTTGCTGATGAGTGCTCTCAGAGAGCAGGTGTGCAAGTCGAGTAGAAAATCGCTCGGCAGTCTGTTGTGATTGCAGCTTTTCAACGTCGAACCTTCCTTGTGTTTGTTGATGGCCGTTCTTCGATACACAGAGGCGCGTGCGTATCTTCGCTGCGACAAGATAGTGATCCGAGTCAATGTTGGGACCTCGGAACGTACGCACATCTAAAACACTGGATACGTGTCTTCCGTCTATCACAACATGATCGATCTGGTTGGAAGTTTTCCGATCTGGAGACAGCCAAGTAGCTTGGTGAATTTTTTTGTGCTGGAATCTAGTGCTACAGACAACCATATTTCGGGCCCCGGCGAAGGCGATCAGCCTCAGCCCATTTGGAGATGTTTCGTTGTGGAGACTGAATTTTCCGACAGCTGTACCAAAGATACCTTCTTTGCCCACCCTATCGTTGAAGTCGCCCAGCACAATTTTGACGTCGTGGCGGGGGCAGCGCTCATAAGTGTGTTCGAGGCGCTCGTAAAAGGCATCTTTGGTCAAGTCATCATTCTCTTCCGTCGGGGCGTGGGCGCAAATTAGGGTGGTGTTGAAAAATTTTGTCTTAATGCGAATTGTGGCTAGACGTTCATCCATCGGAGTGAATGCCAGTACTTGGCGACGGAGTCTCTCTCCCACCACGAATCCGACACCAAATTTGCGCTCCTTTATATGGCCGCTGTAGTAAATTTCACAAGGACCCAGCTTCTTCCGTCCTTGTCCCGTCCATCGCAATTCTTGGACGGCAGCGATGTCAGCCTTTAACTTTATGAGGACATCAGCCAGCTGGGCAGCGGCACCTTCCCAATTAAGGGACCGGACATTCCAGGTGCTTACCCTAAAATCGTAATCCTTGAAGCATTTGCGGGGGTCGTCATCAAAAGGGGGGTCTCTCATCCGAGGCTTAAATTGGTTTTTCATTGGGTTGTTTTTTCATGTGGTGGGTTCCAAACCCTACTCACAACCGCATGGGATTCGCCTTCTCAATTTAGCTCGCCTCCAAACGGATGTTCGTTGGCTACCCAGGGGATACGTGGTCTAAGACCGGACGTCGTGAGCTGCTTGAACCATATACAAAAGAATCGTTTCTGGCCACTCCCAGGTGAATGGCAGTCAAAAACTTTCCTCACTTGCGTGAACTTCTGCACATGGCCCCATCCCCCACTATTTTGGCTGGTACGTTATAATTGTAATGCCCATACCGTTCATTCCACAATTAATTTATTTGCCCGGCTTAAAAAATTCGTTATCAATGGCTCGTGTTACTCTTTACTAATAAATGACCTCGCTTATTAATAACCTACATTTGTGTGCTTAATTATCTTTTTAATATATTTTAGATTGATTTGGCTTGTCGCTCAAGGGGGAAAAGCTTCAGAGGAATTTAAATGTGCACCTGGGTCTGTGATGTACGATCAAAAAACTTGCAACGTATTATAAAAATAATCAACATTACATAGCTGATGTGATAAAAATATTAAAATACATATATTTCAAATTACTACAATTTCTAAATTTGACTTTCCGTAGCCTCTGTTAAAAGATTAATGTTATGAATTAGTAACCTACAGGTAAATTTAATTTTTCTGTTGTACAAATTCGGTTTAAAAATTTTCTCCTAAATCTTTTGCTTTAAATTTGATTTTATCACATTATATTAATTAATTCATAACACTATTATTAAAATTGTAATGAAGTATTTTTGAATTGCCTAATAAATAAATTCAGACAGTAAATGTTATTCAGCCGGGCTATCAACATCATCCTTATTGACGGCTTGGTTAAGTTCAGAAAGTGTGGCAAGGTAAGTTTGGCTGCGTTCCAGAGCGCCGGAGTTGTTAACGTTGTTAATCCAAAAAACTTGCTCCATCAATAAAAATTCGACAGAGGAGAATTTAATCAAATATCTTTGAGGCCTATGTCTAAATTATCATAACTACCATTAATTTTATCTTTAAAAAATTATTAGTGAAAATGAGAAATATGTTGCATAGGCTTTATCAATTTTGCGTGTATTTTCTCATTTTACATACAACCCTGCACATTCATCTATTTGGAGCTTGATTTCTTTCTGCTCACAGTTAAAATACGAGTCAGTGGAACAATTTGATAATTGTCACGCCCTGGTCCTTCTCGTCATTCTAAGCGCTCTGTTTATCATAATCAAAATAATACAGTGAACTTAGTCACACCGAATATAGATACGACTGCCAATCAATCCACTTCATACTTGTATACATCGACAGTAACACCAGTTGGTGACGTTTGTCTCTCTGAGTGTAAAACGTTCAGTGGACAAATAGTTATAATCGCAGCCATTTACATTTCTCCAAATCAAAATATTGATGATATTATATATTATATTTCATCCACCGTTCGCTGCTGGTATACAGTCGAGGAGGATCTGCTCTTCTTGGCAAAGGAGACGGTAAATTGCTATGATCTTTGACGGTGATTTCAACACAAACTTTCAATCTGATGACTCACGACTATTAGTTAATTTTCTTCTCAAAACTCTCAGTTTACAAATGAGTAGCCATCCCAATACCTCAACAACGAAATCGGAAACGACGATAGATGCAATATTTTCGCGATATCTAGACAACATCGAGTTGTGAGGTATGTATGCATAAGCCAATTGTTCCTTCTGTAGAAATTGATTAATCTGAAGAAGAGAGTATGCACATATATAGAAGAAATAAATTAATCACAAATGTTTAATTAGTATAATGAGAAATGATTGATTAGGAAATTATTTTACATATACGATGTATGTAGTTATTTTCGAATGTTCCTCCCTCACTATCACTTAGAATCGTCGATGAATTGAAAACCTTTTTTCTTGCTATTGTTAAAAAACCGAAAATTTTTACAATTCAAGTTCAAATATATTTAAATTTAATTACTTTATATTAATTAAATTTACAAATTCACTTATGAGAATTAAAAATTTACTCGTATCGCTCTGCCCTCTATTTCGTTTCTGTCATAGCTTTTATCTTCTGAGCGGGAGCTTAGCCAGACTGCTTATCGAGGAGTTCAAACGCTGACTTCAGTTCCCTCTCTGCGCCTTTAAATTTTGTGCCATTGTCACTCCACATCACCAACGGGCTCCCTCTGCGAGCTATAAAATTACGCCAAAATGCAAGAGTCTGTAGACAGCGAGTATGCAATTTCCAGGTGTACAGCTATGGTTGTTAAGTAAGTGAACAACACTCTGTATCTCTTCTCGGTGCTTCTCTTGACCGTAACAAAAAGTGGGCCAAAGCAATCGATGCGTAGGTAAATGGACGACCAATTGCTGAAGTGCGGGCTGGAGGTAGACATGCCATCATAGGTGATCGAGGTTGAGTGGCTCTGTTTTTACAAACTTGACAATTACGTCGTATTTTGTTGGCCATTGTACGAAGTTTTATGATCCAATAAGCCTGTCTTATTTCGTTGATGACTGTCTTCAAGCTACCGTGAAGATACTTGACATGAAAGTGGTTTATCGTAAGATGTGTCATATAGTGATTAGATGGTAATATAACTTGGTCGGGTTGCCCCATCATTTTAACTCTGCCATTTATTCTCAAAACCCCATTGTCATCCAGATATGGTGGAAGCTTGAAAATATTGCTCGATTTGTCTACAGCCTTATTAGCTTCTAAAGACGTAATAGAATCTAAAAAGCTGACATATTGAGCTTTTCTCTAAAGCAAGTTCTCCGCTTTTCGAAAGTCTTCAGCGCTTGGAACATAACCCACCGACTGATATTTTCGAATAACGTTTAGCCAAACTCGAGCACAAAACAGCGCCATAGCGGTTGCTTGAAGAAGACGGTTCCAAGTAGAAAATCCAATAAACTGTGGCCGTAGCTCTTCAGTTGAAGTACTATAAAGTTTATCGGACGCAGGCTATTCATCACGAGAACGGTATAAACCATCGATTGTTGTTTAAAAAATCTGGTTCACCATGCCACTTGGTGGCTTCATCAGCTACATTTTGATTCGTTGGAACCCAATGCCACTCCTTCGTGTCAGTCAGCTCTAAAATCTCGCTAACTCGAAAAGCCACAAATTCCTTGTAGCGGTTATGATCAGCATCCGACCAATATACACTGCTATCAACGTGGATAGAATGAGATTCGATGATGTGTTTTGCAAGACGAGCTACCAAAAGTGCCGCTTTCAACTCAAGACGAGGTATAGATATTAATTTGGGTGGGGCTATCATAGTTTTACTCGCGGCCATGGTACAGTTCATTGCGTTACCGTAAGAGTATCGGAAATAGCACAATGTCGCATAGCTGCTCTCACTTGCTTCAACAAATGTGCGCAATTCTATTTGAGGTGTTCTTCCAAAACTTGTTTGCTTTTAGCATCGTGGAATTCTAAGGTGTTCTGTTTTTGGAATGAGCTTAAGCCATGTGAAGACCCCAAGTCTAAGGCCTTGAAGCCTTCACAGCAACAACAACAACAACAATAACATCATCATCATCAACAACAACAACAACGATAGCAACAACAACAATAACAACAACAACAACGATAGCAACAACAACAATAATAACAACAACAACAACAACAACAACAACAACAACAACAGCAACAACAACACTAACACCAACACCAACAACAACACTAACACCAACACCAACAATATCAACAACAACACTAACACCAACAACAACCATAACAACAACAAGTTATCTATATATATATATATATATATATATATATATGTAGTTAATACATACATACATACATTGAAGTACATATACTTATAATTAATTAAATATATATATATATATGGTACATATATTAATATAAATGTACATATATATACATAGATATAGATATATATATACGTATGAATATAAAATACGAATTTTAAATATTTGAACTAAGCAAGCATTAAGCACAGCAAGCCGTCGCTGTTAAGTAGGGCAAAGAAGAATAGGCGATAGGCCTACCAACAACGTAATGCGTAACTGTCCACCTGCAGGCAGAGTTTAGTATAAAAAGGGCAGCATCAGCAGTGATCAGACACTTCCGTTTGTGCTGTCATAGCTAGAGTATATGGTGTGACGTGCAAACGCTACCAATAGGAGTAGATAGAAATATATGGTGTGACGTGAAAACGCTGCCAGTAGGTTATATGGTGTGACGTGAAAACGCTGCCAGTACGATACAATTAAGTTATATGGTGTGACGTGAAAACGCTGCCAATAGAATTATATGGTGTGTCGTGAAAACGCTGCCAGTACGATACAACTAAGATATATGGTGTGTCATGAAAACGCTGCCAGTAGAAAATATAGAAAATAAAGATAAGTGTGTAACATTAGAACCACTCGTGTTGTCCTTTACTTTCCCCTTTTGGAATCAACATTATAGGAGAAACTCATAATCCGGCTGAGTGATAGCCCAGCTATAGACCGGAGAACCGGGTTCGTTACAGCCATCTTAACTATTTATTAAATTGGTTATCTGGAATTGGGCTATCCCACTCGCATCCAACCTTCCATATATTTGGCGTATACAACTTAAAAGCCAAGGAGTCCAAGTGGATCGAATATAGTCATAACCAATCTCAAGACTTCGCGCTTGGTTGGTCGCCGCTGCTGGAGAATTCCGGTACTCAGCGGAAACACGAAATGCAAAATGATCACTAGCGGTGACCCACCACATGTCTAAAACCTTTTCAGTAGGCAATTCATTTTCTAGATCAAGAGATAGCTCCTCAGTAGCGTTCTCATTTAGGACAGCTAATACTCGACTCGAGCTCGATAAAAATTTTCTTATATTAAAGCCTCCCATCGCAAGAACATGACGAACCTGTTGCGCTAACTTAATAGCATCTTCCTCTGTATCTATACTCATGGGCATTTCATCGACGTAGTGGTTCTCGGTAATACACCGCGACGCATCAGGAAACTCCTGCTGAAACTCTTCTGCATTCTTATTTTTTACAAATTGGGCACAGCTTGTTGAACACGAAGCTCCGAAGCTCATTACAATCATCACAAAGGTGGTGGGCTCACTGGCGTTGGGTTCATACCATGAAAAACGTAAGAGGTTTTGATCTTCATACCGCACGCGTACCTGATGAAACATTTCTTCTGCAATATCGGCCGTGATCGTAATCGGCTTTTCACGGAACTTAAACAGAACGGACAGTAGAGGAGTCGTCAGGTCTGAACCTTTAAGCAAAATACTATTCAAGGACATTCCATTTACCTTGGCAGCAGCGTCCCATACTAGACGAACCTTTCCTGGTTTATTAATGTTGCTTACTGCAAAAATCGGTAACTACCAAAATTTTGCAATGGCAGCATCGTCTGACATAACCCTTCTGTATATAATCATCGTTGGAGAACCTTAGCCATGTTATGTTCACATAGCATTTTTTTACGAAGGCACTGCGCCCGGAATAAGGCCATTGACAGGCTATTCGGCGGATGAATGTACTGATGTTTCCACAATAAACTGGTTTCAAAACGGCTTCCCGATCGGCAACGTTAAGTGATTGTATAGGTAAATCTAGTCTAGTCGCTATCTTTGGTTGATATAGCTAGGTCAACTACGACAGATTCGGTCTCGTACCGATGAGTATTGCCAGTCCAACCTAAGCAAAGTGGTTGTGGAGTGCCTGTTACGTTCAGTTTTCGCAAGAACTCTTCGTCGATAAGTGTGAGAGACGAACCATCGTCTATGAATGCGTACGTTGACACCCTACTATGACCTGAGTATAAGACTATTGGAAGAACCCGAAATAATGTGCTGCTTTGGACGAAGCAATGCGCGTTAACATCAGCTGCTGGTGGTTTGACATTCGCATTGATAATTCTTGAAGATTTCGTATTCGGAGCAACAACTAACTCTGTATTGTGTAGGAGCGGATGGTAATTGCGATTACAGCCATCAATGCCGCACGGTTCGGCAGTTACAGTTATTAGCCGGATGCTTCTCCAAGCATCGGTGACATAATTTAAACTTGCGAACTAGATGCCACCTCTGACTAGATGGCATTACCTTAAAGGGGGTACAATTAAATAAAGGGTGGTTAAATTTTCAAGGGCCGATGTTGATTTTGAATAAAACACAAACTATTTAGGAAATTATTGAAATTTTATTTTATTATGATATATTGGTATTACTCAATTATGTATGTAACAAAATATCGGCCAAATGAGCGCCGCGACCTCGGCGGCACACCTCCATACGATGGTCCAAATTTTCGATGACGCTGAGGCATAATGGAGTTTCTATGCCGTTAATGTGCCGAATTATCTCATCCTTTAGCTCTTGAATTGTTGCTGGCTTATCGACGTACACCTTTTCTTTCAAATAACCCCAGAGAAAAAAGTCCAATGGTGTCAAATCACATGATCTTGGGGGCCAATTGACATCGCCATTACGTGAGATAACACGGCCATTGAATTTGTTGCGCAAAAGAGCCATTGTTTCGTTAGCTGTGTGGCAAGTGGCACCGTCCTGCTGAAACCACATATCATCCACATCCATATCTTCCAATTGTGGCCATAAAAAATTCGTTATCATCTCACGATAGCGAACACCATTCACAGTAACTGCCTGACCGGCCTCATTTTGGAAAAAATGCGGCCCGATGATGCCGCCAGCCCATAAACCGCACCAAACAGTCACTCTTTGTGGGTGCATTGGTTTTTCGACAATCACTCTTGGATTCTCATTCGCCCAAATGTGGCAATTCTGTTTATTAACGAATCCACTGAGGTGAAAATGTGCCTCATCACTGAAGATGATTTTCTTCGAAAATTTTCATAATAAGTCTGGATAACTTTAACACGTTGTTGGATTGTGTATCTCTCCATGGTTCAAATTGAGTATGTCTGAAATAGAGAATTGTCAAATTAAATTCGGAAAAAAACTTGGCGTTTAGGTGTGGTTCACATTCAACATCGGCCCTTACAATTTAACCACCTTTACATCACTATAGTTTACGTTGCAAACGATACATCTTACCGAAATAGAATGATGATTAATTGCACCGTGCTTGCGGATTCTTATCGACTCCTTTGGGACTATTACGCAATTGGCTCCTTGCGCTATTTCTAACGCATTGGCTTCATTGTCCTTGTAATGCTTGTCGAAGCCTTAGCAGATTCTCCTCGTCGGAGAATCAACAAATCTCTGTCAATTGCGTATAAGCAGCATAAAACAATGGCCACTTACTTGGCTTACCATCATATTTGGGTAGTTCTTGGCGAGGTTGCTGCGGGAACCTACCTGGTGAATGGTTAATCGGCGATAAGGAAGCGCATCAAAACGTTAGCTGTTAACGTGACCGGCTGTAGGCAACGTTGTATGCGCTGGCAGCTGTAGAGACCGTTCCGTATTGCTGATTGACTTACGTTTAAACTGCTGTTCAAGTGACTGTATTCGGACAGTTCACTTAGTGGTTGCTGGAAAGTTGACGTTCTAATCGGAATGGTGTACGGCAGAGAAGACCAATTATTAATAACCGTAGTTGTAGGGGGTGTGCTGTTAAATGGCGCCACCAAATTCGGAGGTAGCTGCAAGGTCTGCGTTGTATTAAGTGCCAAGTCCCTCATGGCGGTTGAAGCCCCATGCAAAGCATACTGACTTTCATCCAGATCATCGTCGAAGCCCATTGCGTCAATGCGACCGATAAAGCTGTATTCCTCTCTGAGTAACGCCTCCCTCTGTCTCAGGATTTCACTTTGCTCATGTAGCAATTCGGCCCTGCGACGAGGACCTTACAAACCAACAGAGTTTACGGAGTGAGCGGGGCTTATTGGCTGATTCTTCTGAAACGGCATTGTATTGGCCGTTGGCGGTGCAGGAATGTGTTGCTGCGAGGCTGCATTAGTAGTACCAGGAAGAATAGATGCAGCCGTTAAAGTGCTACAGTGAAGTTAGCTGGCACAGCGGCTGCCTCGTCCATGTTGGCAGTAGTAATCGACATTATAATTTTCAATGTTTATAGAATTTGGAAATGCGCCATAAAGACAGAGTATATTTTTAAGATGTTAAAAAGCCGAAAATTTTTACAATTCAAGTTCAAATTTATTTAAATTTAATTACTTTATATTAATTAAATTTACAAATTCACTTATGAGAATTAAAAATTTATTCGTATCGCTCTGCCTTCTATTTCGTTTCTGTCATAGTTTTTATCTTCTGAGCGGGATCTTAGCCAGACCAGATCTTAGCCCTTTTTATCCACTTCAATTTAGTTGGCCAATCACAATTCGCCACGTATATAAAAACGTAAGCTTAGTAAGCGGGACTTACGTTGACTGCGCTGCCAGATCGTTCATAACAGCTATTGAAATTTCACTTCTGTCTTGCGTACTGATCCGCGAATAATTATTTTACACATACATGCTGGCAACCCTCGAGAGAACCTGAGAAGTGAAAGAAATAATAAGGGAAACGTGAAGAAGTAAGAGAAGCAGTAAATAAAGGAAGTCGTTAAGTTCGCAGTGGAATAACAAGTTGGCCTTCGAAAATTCCAAAACGTTCTTAAAATTGCAAAAATTAAGCCGTCAAGTGGACAAGTGGTTAAATCCAATGCTGTATAACTCTTCAATCAACAATATTTAACACTTTCAAATATTTTTACATTTTTTTTTTTAGTATTCAATCAAATTGCCAAATAACTTGAATACAATAAGACATTTAAATACCATTCGATGCTACTTCTCATATTTGGGGGCTCAGCCCTGGCTAACAAGTGGGGTGATGCGTCAAGCAACATTAAATTTCGCTAGTAGAGTAGTCATCGTAAAAAGAAGGACATACAGAGAAGTACGTACAGAGTTTGTGTCGATTTTCGTAAAAGGATGCTACCCAGTATCTGTTATCGAAGATGTGGTTGAAAAACTTCAAACAGCAAATACGTTTATTATCATGGATCTGGAAAAAAAAATTTTCACGTTCCTACCGAAGAGCCAAGCCGCAAGTTTACGGCTTTTATCACAAAGCAAGACCTTTATAAATTCAACAAAACTCCGCTTGGGTTTTGCAACTCCCCAGCTGCGCTTATAAGATTTATTAATTACGTTTTCCAAAATCTCGTCGAACAAGACCTGATGTAAATTTATGTGGATGATATAATCGTCTACGGGCAAAGTCCCCATGAGTGTATTACTAAGCTAAAGAAAGTATGGCAGTAATATCCCAATACAACCTAAACATCAAGAGGAAGAATTGTAATTTTTTGCGAAACAGAATCAAGTTCTTGGGCATTTTCTTTGGGAATTTTCCGACAACGAAATATGTGATTTCTCCGAAAATTTATTAAAAGGCATGCACAGATAGCACGTCTAATGACAAATTTTTGAAAGATCGAAGTTGACGAAATGAAAGCAATCAGTCATTTGGAAAATGTGAATATAATGTGCCGAACCAGTTTTAAGAATTTACTGTAGAAACAGAATTGGACACTAATGCCTCAAAAGACAGTCTTGGGGCTGCTCTGCATATCTTGCGATTGAAAAATTCAGAAATTATCTACTGGAATAACAACAATACAGCCACATACCTTCCAATATAAAAAGCAAATAACTTCATATTCGCATAACCATCCTTGATGTTTTGTGGGAATCGATTGGAAGAAATTCTTAAATGTGTTTCAATTTCCCTTTCATCACCGGACATAATTGGTGACTAACCCGTTGCCTAAAATTCTGAATTAACAAAAAAATAATTAATTGAATTCTTTGCTTCTGTTTTATTCGTGGAAACATTAATGAAGAAATTAATTTTTTAGCAGTGCGTAAAAAGTATCTGCGACTTCCTCACGAGCTTTTATTTTGTTTACGTCGAAATTTACAGTTTCATTTAACTCAGCAAATTGTAAAATTTTTCACAGCATAGTAAATTTTCTCACCTCATTTCACCAAATGAAAAAAAGATACGAATTGGCATACAGCCTTGCTTGGCAAATTAAACTTTTTCAGAATTTGCATATTTATACGTTTACATGAAAAATATGTTCAAATACTTATTCTGCACATATCCTTCAAACTATATTTAAAAAGAAATAATTTATATAATTCTTTTTTCATAATTCAATTCAATTGTTTTTATAAGTTGGTACAATAGAAATAATTTTATCACTTTTTTCTTCAGGGTGTCCTCTATGACGGT
The DNA here is from genome assembly GCA_037013455.1 of Ceratitis rosa. Classification (NCBI taxonomy): domain Eukaryota; kingdom Metazoa; phylum Arthropoda; class Insecta; order Diptera; family Tephritidae; genus Ceratitis; species Ceratitis rosa. The sequence goes on along the minus strand of JAWMAG010000035.1, from coordinate 2,348,781 downwards.
GAGACGGACCTCCAAATTGCTCATGAAGTGATGCAAGTTATGTTGAAGCGTCGCTTAAAAAGGAAAGTAAAAACAATCATTAAAATAATAAATAATTCAATTAAGGGGTCGGCTTTGCGAGGGTGTGCCAGGCTTTGAAAAAAAATTCCTCTTGGGGGGGTTAGAGGAGGTCATACACATTATAAAAATATATGCCGTTCCCCGAGGTAACTTATAGTTTTCGAGAAATTTGTTGTTAAAGTTGATTTTTTGACCCACCGAAATCTCCGAATAAAAGCTATGGTGTGGCAACACAGTTTCTAACAGACATGGAGAACGTGAGAATGCATATTTTATGTGTAAAAATTATGGAAAATTATAATATTTTGATGAAATTAATTAAATAAAATCTTTGTAAACGTTATTAGGCATTGTTATAGGCGATATTTAAGTGTTCCGGGTGATTATATTAGCTTTTATTCTAAAATTTCGGTGGGTCAAAAAATCAACTTTAACAACAAATTTCTCGAAAACTATAAGTTACCTCGGGGAACGGCATATATTTTTATGATGTGTATGACGTCCTCTAACCCCCTCAAGGGGAAATTTTTTTCAAAGCCTGGCATACCCTCGTAAAATTTCCCCTAATTAAGTCTTATAACCTCTTAAAGCGGCCGATCTTTGCGAGCATTCCGACTTCTGAAAATATTCAGTTAACTGAGATAAAATAAGGCCTACATATTAGTTGCAACTTGTTACTTCATTAAAATCTCTAACTATTTAGCAAACTCAGACCGCACAAATTTTGCCAAGTGTGGCAGGTTTTAACATTCATTCATTACACGCACACTGCCTCTAGAAATAAGAAACCTAGCAGGTTTTTCATTAAAGCGAAATCTACTAAATCTACTAAACGCATAAGCTCCAAGGGAAACTGTTAAACCATATTAAAATTTTTAGATTCTGTTGAGGACATGGACCTCCTTACGTTTTCGGAGTGATCCCACTCAGGTGGCAACGCCGCGATGTGCTGCCCAATGTTGCCAACGCTCCGCACCAGCAACACCGTTTTTAATTAACCAACCGGCCAAAATAGCCAACAGCGACAAACAGTTTTATCAGTCGCTTTTCAACCCCCAACGAATCGACATCGCGACCACGGACCGCTCTTCCTCATTTAAATTCAATCATATATACTTATATCTTTAATTGTAATTTCAAATAATTTTCAAAGACCTAGTCTTTTAATACCTAAATGGTCTCAAAGACACTAAGACGATTTGTGTCTAAAAATTTGTACAACGAATTTAAATCTACATTATTCTTATTTTTTTCAATAATTCATTTTATAACTTAAAAAACTGAATAAACTTGAATTGATACCGTTTATACTCATACTTATACTTCTTAATTCCATTGGAAACGGCCCATTTTTTACCCCCACTCAACATTATACATGGTCTTTCGGTGCCGCCAAAACGAATTTGCACCACTGATCTACCCAACGGCAACAGCGGCCATCATACATAATTGACAAAATAAAACGGAATCTTAAACTGAGCGGTCGTGTGTCAAAAAAAAAAACAAAAAAACAAACTAAAATTGTGATAATAAAAATAATAGGAAGTGAACAAAATCGGACGAAATAAATGCAAAAAAGCGCGAAATACCTAAAAAAGTGAAGTATTGTGTGTGCTGCCCGCTATGTGAGAAAAAAAAACAAAAAAAAAAACCATACAGACTTACAAAAAAATAAACAAACGGTACAAAGATAATAAAAAATCAAACGGAATCTTTAAACGAGCGGTAGTGTGTGTGATAAAAGAAAAAAAAATGGAAATATCTCAACAATAATAATGTTGAAAAGAAGCCAGAGGCAAAACGGTTTAAACACAATTGCGTTCAGTACAAAATAATTTTCGTAAAAAAAAAAAATCAAATTTTCAAGACTTAATTTGAATTAAAAATTTATATTTTCAAAAGCGAAATATAGCAAAAGAAAAGATCTCTTTTAAAGCGCTGATTTAAAACTTCTGTGACATTAGTGTTTGAAATGACAAATTTTGTTTAAATAGTTTTTGGAAAAAATTAAATTCGTTTACTTGTTAATTTCGCATAACGTAACATAGCGGACTCGTCGGAGAAGGAGAAGGGCAAACGAAAAGCCGTACGACCTGCTAAAATTACAGCTATAAAATATTTGACTAAGAGAAAGAAACGGTGAAAATTATAAAACTAAAAAATCCAAGCAATTTGAAAATAAAAGCTACTATTTACACATTGTTAAGAGACGAAACTGTGCGAGTTTTATCAAACTAACGTGCTAAGAGTTTAACAAAAAAAAAGAAAATTAAATTAAAATTGAAAAAAAACGATAATTAATTATATATTGAAAACGTTTACATATTGAAAGAAAAGTAGAAAATCTGTGTGAAAATTGGCATTTGTACAAAAAGTGCTAAAAATAAATACATACGCGCACATTGTACAAACATACATACAACCTGCGGGATCAATCAACCAGAAAAATTGTGCTAATATAATAAGCGAAAATGTTTAAAAGAAACAAAGAATTAAATATATTGTGATAATATACATATACAGAAAAATACCTTTTACTATATAATATACATACATATCTGTACATATGTACATATTGAAAAAAAAAATCATTAAAATTTCAAAACGAATTTTTATAAGTGTAAAATAAATAACACGCGTATACATACACAAACATACAAACAAAAATTATCTGCTTTCGTACAAATCGATTGTTAAATATTTTATAAATTTTCCAAGAACATTGTATGAAAATTTTTTTAAGAAAAAGCGAAACTGTAATTTACAAATTGTGCTAAATAAAAAAAAATTGCAATAACAAAATAATATTATACATATGTATGTATATCCTACAAATGCATGATAAATATACGCACGTTAACAGTAAATATTCAGTGCTATAAATTAGTAATATAAAGTTAAAGTGTATTAAATAATTTTCGATTTTTGTGTTTGAAACAAAAAAAAGTTCCAGAATAAACAATTTTAATCGAAAATATTTTCCGCTATAAGCAAAAATTCATATATATATAAAACAAAAAAATATATTTGAAATTGAAAGTGATTTTTCTAAATACCTAACCCATTTCCTAACGTTTTTGTTGCGTGCATACATACGCGTACATATGTACATATGTACATTGGTATAAATATAGCGGTTAAAGAAAAGTGCAATAGAAAGTTCAGCAACAATTGACGCTGAAATTTACCCATAAGTCGAAGCTCGATTATTCATTACAAAACAACCAATTCGACGTAAAAATAAAAAAAATGTATATATAATACATATGCATATATAAATATCGTGAAGTTTCGAGCAATATAATACAAATAAAAGCGTACGCTTTCTACCACCACCGCCAACAACAACAACAACCAAGTCCGCCAGCGCAAGGAAAGTCCAACCAACAACAACAACCAAGTCCCATCAGCTAGAAAACCCTAGGCTAAGTAAAACCCATAGCGGAGTAAGTACAACCTATTCTTAACTCAGACATATTGTACATCCATATATAGTCGCATATAATTTTTCAAGCCCTCATAAATTACATAATTATTGGTGTCAACTGTACAAGCTTGAACAACACCAAAAAACCCCGTTAGCCATACCCTCAAATTTACAGTAGCGAAAAAACATATACACATCAGTACCGTTTTTCTGAAAAACGGTCGAAATATACCCATCAAAAAAAATATATACAAATTAAACTGTACAAGCTTGTACAACACAAAAAAATCCCGTTGGCCACTCCCTCAAATTTGCAGCGGTTAAAAAATATAGTATACATCTCAGTACCGTCTCTCTCTAAAACGGTTGGCATATAGCATATCTGTATACGTATATGCAAAATCTCAATCCCGTTACAGCGCAGCACACACATTTGATTCCCACTCAAACGCGCTCTCAAACATCAAACGCATTGCACTCAGACGAGCTGAGGAAAAATAAACAAAAGGAGTCGCAGCATGAGACACAGTGGTCAGCGATCAAGTAGTTATTACACTTTTGTACAGTGGGACAAAAGTGAATAGTTTTTAATAGGAATTCACCACTAAAAACGCAATTATAAATAAATTTATTTGGAATATATAATAAATATACACCCAAAAAAAAAAAAGACAAATTTTTTTAAATTTTGCATACCCTCCCAAATATTTGCACTCAGACGCGCTGAGGCAAATAGACACATTAAAATTTTTTTATTAAAAACTCAGCCAATTTTTACAATACTAACCCAATTTTTTTTTATAAAACCCACCCTATATCAATTAATTAATTAATGAAGATAAGGCAGAAAAAGCATCAACCAAGATGAACAGGTACTTGCAGAAGTTCATCCTTGAATCCAACACACTAGAGGTCTTCTGCAAAATGGTCAACGGACTTGGCGAGTGACCAGACGGAAACCCTACTCAGCTTAAAAATACAGCAGATGGACAAAAATTGGGATAGACTCCTAGAAGCATACGAGGCTATTTTCATGGCAGACGCATACCCGGAAGTCAGCGATTCAGTGGAGCAGAAATACGCAAAATGTTCCGAAAGCTTCCAGAACTGTAAAGGGCAAATGCTAGAAGCATTGCAGCTTTTCACAGTTACAACACCCACCCAAACAACCCAACAATCAACAAATACACACACAAGCTCAGTTTCCAATGGGGTATGTCTCAAAGTACCAGCATGCGATACTGAAGCATATTACGGAGGCTACGAAGGCTGGCTGACATTCCGAGACATGTTTACGGCAGTCTATATAAATCACCCTCAATTAACACCCGCCCAAAAATTATTTCACCTGCACCACAAGGCGAAAGGTCCAGCAGGCCTCATTGTGAAACAATACCCACTCACAGATGAAAGCTTTCCGCTTGCTTGGGAAGCATTAAAATCTCGGGAACCCAAGAATTCTGGTAGATGACCAGCTCAAAACCCTCCTTAATCTACAACCCATCTATGCAGAGAACGGTGAGCAGCTGCAAAAACTGCAGACCACAATAAATAACTGCTTCTCCAATCTCTCATCACAAAAGATTTCGACTAAGGATTGGGACCCCATCCTCATTTATATATGCTCCTCGAAACTCCCGAGCGAAACACTCGCGCTTTGGGAACAATCACTCAGTTCGAGGAAAGAACTACCACTCTGGTCCGAAATGAACGCATTCCTGACCAGTAGATACGAGGTAGTAGAACGACTGGGAACATATCGCCCAGGTAAACCCAAACCCCACATCAATACATTCACACCCAGAGCTGGCAATCAAAGCTCCCCATTTGCGAATAAAAGTCGCATGCAAACCTATCACAAGAGTTCCAAAAACCCATTTCCTGCAAGTTATGCAACTCTAGTCACGGGTTGAAAATGTGCATCCGATTTAGGAACCTTTCCGTCCCAGATCGCCAAAAATTCGTTCGAGAAAACAATTACTGCGAAAATTGTCTTTCCTGTTCACACCAGCGAAAACAATGTCAAAGCAAATTCACCTGCGTTTACTGCCAAAGGCGTCATCACTCACTACTCCATCATCAAAATACAACCCCATACTCAAAACCCCTCTCATCGACAGCACAGGCAGCGACCGCAGTGGAAATAGCAGACGACAGACCATCAACTTCAACAGGAATCAGCCACACCCCCCAGGCTCAGAAGAAGACAATAAAGGTAACAACACACCATGTAAGCAGTAACGAAACCACACTCTTGCCCACGGCTATAGTCCTGTAACATCTAGCAGGAGAACAACACAAAATCCGAGCAATGATAGACCAAGGTGCGCAAAAAAACCTTTGTCACATCTCGGATTCAAAAAACACTCAATCTACCCACGAAGGAAACCCATTACGAAATCTCAGGAATGGGAGGAACTTTCGTCCAGAACTCAACTAAAGTCAGCGAACTAACTCTATGTTCGTCAGACTTATCACACCATGTAAAAGCTAGAGCAATAATTTTACCCAAGCTCACACACCTACTACCCACAACCCAGTTGTCAACCATTGACATCAACCAATTAACCCAATTAGCGTTAGCCGACCCAAAATGTCTCACCCCATCTCGAATTGACATGGTAATCGGCAGCGACTTAGCACCCCAAATCCTCAAACAAGGAGTGCAACACCTCCACAATGGAACCCTGTTGGCACAACAAACAATATTTGGATATATAATCAGCGGACCGACAACTCAAAAGGTAGAATCCTTTTCAACACAGGTCCATCCGACCCGATCAGCATCCAACTAAGGAAATTCTGGGAGCAAGAAGAAGTCCCAGCTCCTAAAACTCACTCAGAAGCTGACGAATTTTGCGAAAATTTGTATCGCAAAACAACAACGCGTCAAAATAACGATAAATACACAGTCAAATTACCATTCAAAAAGGAGTTTCCCAGGGACGCAGCCCTAGGCCACTCCAGACTAGCAGCACAGCAACAGTACATCAGCAACGAGCGGACACTAGAGCGAAAACCAGTGCTGCAGCAAAAATATCAGGAGGGTTTGGAAGAATACTTGACCTTGGACCACATGGAACCCACTTCACCTCTCGAAGTAATCCACGAAGGGAAGTACTTCTCCTTCTATCTACCCCATCACGCTGTCATAAAACCCGACAATTAATCCACAAAGGTCCGAGTGGTATTCAACGCGTCCAGATTATAACAATCAGGGAACTCGTTAAACGACGTCCTACACACAGGCCCAACACTACAAAACGATTTAATGCTAATAATCCTCAATTGGCGACTCTATAAGTACGTATTTAACGGCGACATTGAGAAAATGTACCGGCAAATACTCGTTAACTAGGAAGATCAAGACTTCCAGCGAATACTCTTTCGCAGAACCCCCGACTCTCCAATAGAAGATTTCAAGCTAAAGACAGTTACGTTTGGCGTTAACTGTGCCCCATATTTAGCTATTCGAACCCTACATCAATTAACCGAAGATTGCAAAACCGAATACCCTCTCGCAAACAATAACCTACTCAAAGAAATTTACGTAGATGACATTCTTTCAGGCAGTAATGAAATACAGTCCACTATCAACTCACTCACCCAAGTTATCGAAGCGTTAAATTCAGCAGGATTCCCTCTTAAGAAAATTTCGGCAAACCACCCGAAAATACTCGAAAAAATCACAGAGTCTCATTTGCTAGATGCTGACTTTCTTAAATTCAGCGACACAAGCTCAACAAAAACTCTAGGAATACGCTGGAACGCGCTTACGGGCACCTTCTCATACTCATACGAACCTCAACCCGCAGCAAAGTGTAGTACGAAACGCCAGATTTTATCGGCTGTGGCGAAATTATTCGACCCGGCAGGATGGTTATCATCAATTATGATAGTAGCCAAGGTACTACTCCAAACACTTTGGTTAGAAGGAACGGATTGGGACGAAAACGTATAATCCGGATCCCTACATTAGCGGAACTCGTTTCATGAGAATCTCCCGGCAATTTGGATGTCTTTCCAAATACCCCGATGGGTGCAGTACTCCCCCGACAAACCGATTCAACTCCATGAATTCTCAGATGCCTCAGAGAAGGCATTCTACGCTTGTGTGTACATGAGGGTACAACACGGCGAAAACTCCTTCACCTCCCATTTACTAGCTGCAAAAACAAAGGTAGCTCCTCTCCAAACAATAAGTCTCCCCCGTCTAGAGCTCTGTGGAGCAGTTCTACTGGCACAGTTGGTAAAGCAAATACAAACCGAATTAAGTTTACCACCTCACGAACTGTTCTGTGGACAGACTCGATCATCGTCTTAGCATGGCTAGAGAAACCACCACACTCTTGGAAATCATATGTAGCAAACGGGATATCCCAGATCCTGCAACTGATTAGCAATGCTATGTGGCGGCACGTATGCAGCAGCGACAACCCAGCTGACCTAGGCACCCGTGGATGTCGACCTCAGGATCTCGTTGAAGACACCATCTGGTGGAAAGGTCCTGAATGGCTCGCCAAACCCGCCAGTGAATGGCCTAGCTCTCGCCCCCAACACCCATCGCCTCCGGAGCAAAGGCACATCGCCGCATTCCATACCTCGCCATCCGAAGATATCTTGGAGAGATTTTCTTCCTTCCTCCGAGCCCTTAGAGTAATATATATGTATCGTTTTATATATGTACATCGTTTTATTCACAGGTCACGAAAATTGCCATCTCGGATGAGCATGACTCTAAGCCACGAAGAGATGAACGACGTAAAAACGCGACTCATAACCCTAACTCAACGAAGGCATTATGGTGAAACCATAGCTCAACTCGAAACTTCAAAACCGATCAGCAAGAAGGACCCGCTGCTGACATTAAATCCTATACTCGACAGCAAAGGCGTACTGCGCGTAAACGGATGGCTTAAATAGTTAATTAGTTACAACGAGCGCCATCGCAGGAAACTCAATATTCTGCACCATGCTGCATGCTGGAAACCAGTTAATGATGCGAATGGTACAACAAGAGTACTACATTCCCCGACTCAAACCCAAAATAAAAAAGTGCATCTTTCACTGCAAAACATGCACCATCCACAAGCAGCAGATGAGATCGCAGATTATGGCAGCACGACCCTCCGAACGAACCACATACACCCTACCGTTTCACACGACTGGGGTGGATTCGCCGGCCCGTTCCTAGTAAAGGTATCTACCCATCGGCGAGCTTCATATTCAATGGCATACGTTTGTGTGTTTGTATGCTTCTCCACGAAAGCAATACACCTTGAAGTCTGCTCTGACTTGACAACGGAGGCTTTCCGAGCAGTCTTCGCTAGATTTGTTGGACGTCGCGGTCTCCCCTATAAGATTATGTCCGACAGTGGAAAAACATTTGTCGGAGCTCAACGCACCTTCTACCGCGATTTCGGCGTGTTCGTGAAGGAAGTAGCAGCTGACGTCTCCGCTAAATACGCCCCACTCGGCTTCTATTGGGAGTTTATTCCACCGTATGCCCTTCATATGGGTGGACTATGGGAAGCAGCAGTGAAGAGTTTTAAGCTGTACTTCACTAAAGTCGCCGGAAATCATAAATTTAGCTTTGAGGAACTCACAACCCTGATGGTAAGAATAGAAGTGGTTCTCAATTCCCGACCACTCTCAGCCATATCGCAAGACTTACTGGCACTCACCCCTGGACATTTCCTCCGCGGTGCTCCATTGTTATCGATACCCGAACCCAATGCCGAAGACCTCTCTCTGGTTCCCAAATAGCAGAAACTCAAGGTGCTTCACCATCAATTTAGTACCAGATGGAAGAACGAGTATCTTAGAGAATTACACAAGAGGTATAAATGGAAGAGGGCGGAAAGCCCGGTAAAGGAAGGAGATCTAGTTGTCGTCGAGGATGACTTCCTCCCCCGAATGAATGGCGCCTAGGACGTATAACCAAATTGTACCAAGGTGCAAACGGAAAAATCCGTGTAGTTGACATAATCACGCAGAATGGAATGATAACCCGAAATATAGCCAAATTGTGTGTGCTGCCCGCTGTAGGAACCTCGAACCCTATGACTTAATCCCAACATTTTACATTAACATATACCAACCTACAACTCATATAAAAGCATCTCATGAAATCTCTTCATATACCCTTTTTTCAACCATATACTAAAGTCGTATATTTTCACTCTTCTCTCCTAGGTACCGACGAGACGCGACATCGGGGAAGTGCCGTTTATGCGGCCGGTTGCATTCGCTGCGCCATTGCCCTGCTTTCCTCGCCATGGTACCGGAGGACAGGTATGAGTGCGCAAGGGTGCACCGGTACTGCATCTACTGCCTGGCAATCTCCCATACGACCGGTGAATGCGACTCAAGGTCTAGTTGCCATCGGTGCACACTCGAGCATCATACTCTGCTCCACCGGGCGAGGTTAAGGAGGGTAAGCGGTGCAGCGAATGCAGCCAATTCCAGGCCAGCTTTATCCAGCCGGTCTGCCAAGCAGCGGAAGAAGTTGCAACAATTGGTGAAGGACGTCCGGAGTCTGATTGGCAAGCTGGAGAAGGAGATACAGGCACCAACGCCGGGGGGCGCCATGTTGAGGACATGGACCTCCTTACGTTTTCGGAGTGATCCCACTCAGGTGGCAACGCCGCGATGTGCTGCCCAATGTTGCCAACGCTCCGCACCAGCAACACCGTTTTTAATTAACCAACCGGCCAAAATAGCTAACAGCGACAAACAGTTTTATCAGTCGCTTTTCAACCCCCAACGAATCGACATCGCGACCACGGACCGCTCTTCCTCATTTAAATTCAATCATATATACTTATATCTTTAATTGTAATTTCAAATAATTTTCAAAGACCTAGTATTTTAATAACTAAATGGTCTCAAAGACACTAAGACGATTTGTGTCTAAAAATTTGTACAACGAATTTAAATCTACATTATTCTTATTTTTTTCAATAATTCATTTTATAACTTAAAAAACTGAATAAACTTGAATTGATACCGTTTAAAAACGAAAAAACCTATACTTCTTAATTCCATTGGAAACGGCCCATTTTTTACCCCCACTCAACATTATACAGATTCTACTAAATTTATCCCTTCTAGTTTTAAAACAATCATGAATGCGAGCTAATCCCACAACTGTATCAAAACTAACTCTCGCCTGGCTATACTTATTTTCTTACTTATACATTTCTTACAACCATGTGCGTACATAACTCCAGTCAAAAGACAACGGGCAGATGCATCGCAGATGAAGCATCTAATTTCGAACAGACTTATTACTTGGTTAATACCTACTCACGCTCCGTTTGCTCTTAAAAGACCTACTTTTATACAAAAATGCATAAGAGAATCTTCTAGATTTCTTTCGTTAAAAGCAACCATAGACGGACTGACTGAGGATAATTGACTACTGAACCCAAAATGACTAAATAATTACACTTACTGGACGATTTTGTCAATTGTGGGCCATCAATTCCAATGTCAACATCCATCTGTTCCCTATCTTCTAAATCAAATTCAGAAGAGTTAAAATAACTTTGAATTACGCAATACAAAAATTCTCCTCCTAGAATATCTTTATCTCTCCCTTTATCCCTAATTGTCCCAAGCAGAGTTTTAGCGGTTAATGGTAAGCCATTCACACCTACTTTATTCAAAGTATGAAGGAGGTCTGTAAGAACATATTGTGATATATTATTTCTGATTGCCCCTGCCTTTAGCGCTACCGCTTTATCCACTTCACACGTCGGGACTCTTCTTCCTCCAAGTATCAAAATCTTTTTCATTATCACTATCATAGTCTACAAAGTCTACGTTACTATAAGCAACTGCTGCTCGGCTAGTACTGAGAATGTCATCGTTATTTACAATACTTGGAAATCCCTTTTTTGCCACCGTAGCTTAAAACATTATTTTTTCCTTGCTCAGCTTTGTAAACTCCACTCCACTCCGCTCACTCACTGGTTTGATTAGCAGGTAGGGGTCATCAGAATCCTCAGTGGTATCACAATGGACCCACTTTGGGCCCAGGTGTGCTGATGCCCAGCAACCACTTTGTTGAGTAATTTTAAAACACGTTTATTTTCTTTAATAACAAAATATTTATTACAAAACTAATTGATTAATTGTGCAAGCAAAATCCAACCGCAGACCGTGAACGAAAATGAAAAAGAGACCGAAGGCAAAAGATAAAACGAAAATGTAAAACAAGCAGTAAATGAGTGTTGCCATATTAGCATTGCACTGACAGGCACACGCTTGCATTAACATTGCATTTGTAACATTCCAAACACCTCGTCCAGCCCATGGGACGAAATATATTTCCACCCACCGTGTGGTATCAGTCCTTTCCAAGAGGGAGTAACACCAGCTTTGATATTGCTCGCTTGATGTCGGATGTGGGCGTACGAATGATAGCCACTCTCACGATGCCATCAGTACCTGGATGCACTTATTGAAGATTGTCAACAGCATCTTCAACAGAATCAGCTCCATGCAGGCAGTCATCCATATAAAACGGCTCCATTAATATCCTTGAGGCCGCCGGAAAATCTGTCTCTTCGTTATCCGCGAGGGTGTGTAGAACTTTTATGGTGAGGTAAGGCGAACAATTTAAGCCGTAGGTGACAATAAGCAGTCGATATATGGCTGGACTGCCCTGGTCATTGCGCCAAATGATTCGTTGCATATCAGCGTCGGCCTTGCTAACTAAAATCTGACGATAGCATTTTTCAATAATAATAATTTTCCGCCATAAAACCAATTCGAAGCATTCGCCATTTTAAGATTATTGAGCTCAAATCGCATTGGAGCTTCGGACCAATGTGAAGAGAGTCATTCAAGGATACGCCTTCCTTGTATTTTCTTGACGCGTTGAATACCGTACGTAGCTTTGTCGTAGAGCTAGACTCTTTATAAACACCATGGTGAGGTATGTAGCATACTGACGTCGCATCGTCGCTCGCTGCTACAGGTTCCATATGACCGATGCTAACGTTGTATACATACTGCTCATCTTTGCATCCTTTCGCAGGCGAATTTGTTGATATGCAAATATCTTGAGAGCATCGGATTTAAAATCGGAGAGTTTAGTTAGGTCACAAGACTCCTTGAATTGAACTTGATACCGTCCATGGGTGTTACGGCGCACTATACGTTCAAAGTGCTTTGCGCAATAGATCTCATCTTGTGTCATCTAAGAGCAGCTTTCCACACCATTAATTTCGTTAAATATCCACATTTGTTTAATTAAATTGCTTAGCTCGACACGGTTTTGGGGAATCAGGTGCCCTAAACGCCTAAGCACTAAAGCTGAGCATTGGGTACTGAACTCGGGCTCTGTAAGTGAATGCAGCGATAATGAAACTAGGCCCTTACCCACACTACAGCCGCCTATCCCAGTGATGGGTACATGGCGACGGGTTTTGTGAAGATGCAGCTGTTGAGCGGAAAACTCGCTGATGAATGACGCTTGTGATCCGCTGTCCAGCAGCGCACGAAGTTGAATGTAATGGCCAGTGGCAGAGCGGGCTCCAATTACCGCAGTGGCAAGCAGAATAGATGAGAGGGAGCGTATACCATCTGGTGATTTAGTTGAATAATCGGGTCGTGCATGATGAGCTGTAACAGCACTGTGTTGAATAGTGACACTGTCATGCAATAGAGTATGGTGTTTTTGCATGCACTTTTGGCATGTGTACGTAGATGAGCATTCGCTGAGAGTGTGACCTGCCTTCAGACAATTTTTGCAAAGATTTGCATTGTAAACCAAATCCAATCTTGCTGACAATGATTTTTTACGGAAATCAGGGCAATACATAAGACTATGTATACCCACACAGCAAGAACATCGTCCCAGGTTTGTTTGATGGCTTCGTACTACTTGATAGTGCTGAGGTTTTTGTGACGAATCTTTAGGTTTTAACTTACCGGCGGCACTCATGGCCTCCAATCCTTGAATTCGTTTCTCTAAAAATGCTACCAAACCACTGTACTCCGGCATTTCGCTGGGATGTCCAAGGCTCATTTCCCAATCTTTCACGGTGACAAAATCAAGCTTTTCCGTTATTAAAAATATTCACCAATCATCCCACTGTGTTGTTGGACGTCCTAGTTGTTCTAACGCACGTATGGATTCTGTAACTGTATCTAAAAGTTTCCGAATATTCGTGTCGGATTCGATCGATGGCATCTTCATAATGTTACATAGATATGACTTGACTAAGCGCCGCGTGTTATCATTTCTTTGCTAAAGCATGTCCTAAGCAATCTTAAAAAGGGACTCTATCACGTTCAAACTCCGAAGCATGATTTCTGTCTCACCGTGTATGCTGTTTTTTAAATAATGCATTCGATGTACGTTGGAGATTGTTATATCATTGACTACACATGTAAGGAACATATCCTTGAAGTTAAGCCACTTCTGGAATGAACCATCAAATTTTGGTAATTCAATTTTAGGTAGAACTGAACGTGGCGAAACTGTATGCATAAGAGTCGACCGATTCAAAGTTTCGTTCGTATGATCTGAGAACTCTTCAATGCCGTCTTTTAATTCGCCCATTGCCTCACATTACGCCGCCTCAATCGGAGCAAAATGGTCTTCTTATAACGTGTCACGCACCGCTTTCGAGTTGGTATCAGTGACAGTCAGAACTCCAAGCTCATCGCGAATAGCATGGTACCGAGTCCAACACTCCGCCAGCAAACTTCTCCTGGCGATGAGATACCCTTTTGTTTTTTTCATTTTCGAGACTTTGCGCATGTTTGCAGCGAAGTTATGGATAAGCTTCGAGAGGGATTCTTCCTTTATCAGCGCCATTACGTTTTCAAGTTGTATTTGGTGAAAGGCCCACGAGGAGGATTACGCAATTTTGTTGAGGTTATTTATGTACGAATTGTACCTCCAAAATTGTAGTAATCTAGTTGAAGAAGATCTGGAATCTTTCAATACGCAGGGAATGAGGTTCCCCACAAGGAATGCCAAAATGCAGAGTAACTTTAAAACACGTTTATTTTCTTTAATAACAAAATATTTATTACAAAACTAATTGATTAATTGTGCAAGCAAAATCCAACCGCACACCAGAGAACTTAGAGCAACGAGAAGGTTCAATTGCGGACCAGCGTGGAAACTGTCAAATGAGCCAGAGCGCTATGAGCGTTTTTTTCACCACTGTCACAGGAATTAACAGAGTTTTCTATTAGCGTATAACATTGGTGAGCATAGTTGTAATAAATATGCTCTGAAATGTACAATAATTCTCCGTTTCGAAATAACATTGCTGTATGTTAACCTTAGATACAAAACTTTTTGTACATTTGATATCAAAATATGCGAAAATATTATTTTCAATCTGTGTGTGCATTAATACATTTTCAGAATAAAAAGGAAAGAATCAAGTTTTATTAATAAATTTGAACTTTTTCGGTATGATCTTATAGAAAATAATATTAATAATATAATTTACTTTTAAAGCAAAAATATGGTTAGAGTAAAATTCAGGAAAAAATTTCTCTTTGATAAGTAGTGATAAGATTAACAATTGTATGAATTACAAGCATATGTACCTTAGAAAGTACTTAATTGTGTCAAGAAATACATATATACATACATATGTACATACATACATATGCAAACAAATTCAAACTGATTACTTTTATATTAAAATACTTCACCTATACCTATTATCCCTCTAAAGACTTATCACTTCCAAATGCTAGAAATTCTAATAAAATACAACAAAAACATTTTCGTTCATAAATGTTACCGCACACATGCCCCTGCATATCTATGCCAACAAGCTCTTGACAATATTCAAAAATTCAAAAAAATCAAAAAAAAATGTATGCCCCTCTCCCTTCAACCCGTAAAATTCATACGACATCTACAAATTATTCAAATTCTAGTCAAATACAACAATAACATTTTCATTCATAAATAATACCGCACACATGCCCCTGCCTACAAGCTGTTGAAAAAATTCAAAAAATCAAAAAACAAAAATGATCGTAATACATGAAGCAACAACAAAATACATTTGTCTGCCCCTTTCACTTCAGCCTGCAAAAATCACATGGCATCACAAGCATTGATTCAAATTCTAGACAAAATTTTAAATATTCAAATTTGTCTACTAAAATGAAAAAATCGGCATTTTCTTGTTAAATTTGCTGTTCGCCTATTAGCTCATATTGGCCAGTAAGAATTTCCTTGCCTTCCCGCAAGCGCCTTGTCCTCAAGCTGAGTTGTGGCGAGGTTGATGAAATTCTTAAATTCTAAAATTTTAGAATATTTTTTGTTTTGTTCGGGAAAGAAAATTGGCAAGCGAAGATTGGCAACATTGCCCTAGACAATTCCAGTACAAGCCAGAAAATTTATTATATTTCGTGTTTTGGTACCACCAAACTAACTATCCCATAAACAGTGAGTTAAAGTGAGTTTTATAAAGCTTATTCCAAAATAGCCGAGTGGTTGGCATTGCGAACTTCCAGGGTTCGAGTCCTCGATCTACTAACACCCTTATAAAAATGCCTGGGCCGACTTGGAATAAACTATTGGTATTTCCATTTGTTGGAAAATCAAGACGCATTCCAAAATTGTAGATCAGTAGATAATCGCTTCCGAGAAATCTTTAATTGTATTAAATTATAAGACTGTTGCGAAATGTTGCGTTGGCAACCCGTCGCATTTTGTCATTTCTCTTTGTTCTCAATTCTCAATTCTTCTTGCTTTAATTGCAAATGTCAAATTCCATGTAATTTCTCTTTCATTATATTTTCTGGTTGTTCAAGTGCGCATAGGCGCCGCAGATAAAACAAAATGTAAGTTCTTTATATTGAAAATGTATTATTTTAAGAAAACTAAACTTGTAAATTTGATTATATTTAATAAAGATTTCAGCTCGTTGAAAAGGAGACTAGGATATTGTTTCAATTGCGGGCCGCCAATTGCCGGAATAACATTCTGAAATATTTTGGTATTTCTTGGGATTTTTCGTTCGTTTCCTTTGTCATCAAGGTTTTAAAATGGAAGACTCCGAACATATTAATATGCCAGCTGAAGATAACGGAGTAGCTGCAGCTATAAGCATTGGTGAGGCTGACAGATTTGGCATCGTCACAGCTACAGCAGTAGGATCACCTTTCACATCTGCAAATCTGCCGCACTGTCACGCATCAACGCCTATAACTCATCCTTCGATGTTTACAGTACCACTTGGGAAAAATGCATCTATAGTAACATCCGTCCATGGGACCCAACCGCATTCAATGCTATATTCCTTGAATGCACCACAGCTTCCATTCGCGCCAACGAGCGCGTACTTGCCTGTCAATGCCATCGGGGCCGTACAAAACCTCACCTCTGCTGCCATGCCGTTTAGCGCGCTGTCTTACGCAACATTCGGCAGCGGCTTTCGGCCATTTTATTCACAAACAGTTACGAATAGTTCTACAGTGCCACCGCCAAATAACTAAGCCTTCGGGCAAACGAATACGTCACATTTTGAGCAACCGAACACGATGCCCGCATATACGCAAATATATGGCCCACCTTACAGTTCACTCGGCCCGAATAGCGCAGCCAACATTAGCTTAACTCCAATGCAGATTTCCAGTCGACAAGTGATGACAAAAGATCTGCCTAATTTCTCGGGCAAGCCTGAGGACTGGCCCTTGTTTATCACGAATTACGAGCAGTACACCGAGCGATGCGGATTCACCGATCAAGAAAATTTAATCAGACTGCAGAAGTGCTTGGAGGGTCCAGCCCTCGAAGCAGTACGTGGTAGGTTAATGATGCCATCAACAGTGGGGCTAGCTATCAACACACTGAGAATGCTCTACGGTAGACCAGACGTTATTCATCAAACAATGCAGTTGAAGTTGAGGCAAGAGCCTCCGGTCAGGGCAGACAAATTGGAAACGCTCGTAGCCTTTTCGCTTGCAGTTCAGAACTATCGGGCTACTATGCAGGCGGTTGGACTGGCCGATTATTTAAATGATCCCGCTCTGCTAAATGACCTGGTATCTAAATTGCCCAGCGAGCAAAGACTCAACTGGGGCAGTGTTCGTATGTCTCTTGGTCGTGCCGACATTGCTATATTCGATGAATGGCTTTTTGGACTAGCAATGTGCGCTAGTCAGGTAACTACTTGTCCGCCAGTTGCAGCGGCATTTGACATAACTGAAACCAAGAAGAATGTCCGCAATATTCAAAAGGCGAGAATTCTAGTCCACGACGCCATCGATAAGAAGGTGGACACAAATGTAAAAACGGCTACATGCCCGAAATGTGACGCGAATCATAAGCTGTCGGATTGTACTGACTTCAGAGCTCTGTCTCAACACGATCGCTGGCAGTTCATTCGGGAAAAGAAACTTTGCTTGCGCTGTTTCAAATCGCATTACGTTCGTCGTTGTAATTTAAAGAATAAGTGCGGAGTGGACGGCTGCCAGATGGCGCACAATCCACTTCTCCATACATTTGCGGCCGTGAAGGACAGTATCGGTCACGAGCAAATGGCGTTATATCACGAACGTCGTTCAAGCGCAGCAGACGAGCAAAACAGCGCGCTCTTCAGGTACGTCGCCTTCACTATTCGCAGCGCGTCCAAATCGATCAACACGTTTGCGCTCATCGATGAAGGCGCTGCTTGTACCCTGATTGAGAGTGATCTCGCAGATGATCTAGACTTGGATGGTCCAGCTGAAGTACTGTGCCTTCGATGGACTAACGAAATCACTCAAATCGAAAACAATTCAAAATTTGTAAGCTTCGAGATTACATCAACTCAGGTGAATGGTCCACGGTATATACTACGAGGAGTACGTACTGTCGCTCATCTAGACCTACCCGCTCAAACACTGGACAGTGCTTCAATTGAGCAGCACGCTCATCTTAAGGATCTGCCCATTACACCTTACAATGCCGTTAGGCCGCGCATCCTTATTGGAATCGACAACGCAAAAATTTGTGTACCAATCGAAGTTAAAGAGAATAGCGAGTCAAATCTGATCGCCGCTAAATGCCGATTGGGGTGGACTGTTTACGGACGCTCTTCATCCAACAGCACAGACACTCCACGTGTGCTGCATATCTGTTGCTGTAATCCTAATAGTAACGATCGAATGGATGAGCAGATGAAAGCGTATTTTGCTGTAGATGCCATCGGTGTTTACGCGCCAATTAAGCCACTTCGCTCAAAGGATGATGAACGGGCCCTTCAATTAATGGAAAAATACACAAAGTTTCTGCCATCTGAAAAAAGATGGGAAACCAAACTATTGTGGAAACAAGATGTAGTCAATTTACCCAACTCATTTTCCATGGAACGCCGCCGACTAGAATGTCTAGAAGCCAAGATGAGGCGCGATCCTTCACTTCACCAGTTTATTGTTGACAAAATTGACGACTATAGAAAAAAGGGCTATGTACGCAAATTGAAACCGAACGAAATATCGAACAGCAGTAGGTCGTGGTATCTTCCTATATTCACGGTGCTTAACGCCAATAAAAACAAAACAAGATTGGTATGGGACGCCGCAGCCAAGGTTGGAGATATTGCTTTGAACAGCATGCTGTTGAAAGGACCTGACCAGCTGAAATCACTGATGGGCATATTGCTTCGCTTTCGGGAAAAACCTGTGGCTATTTGTGGTGACATACGCGAGATGTTTCACCAGGTGAAGGTGGCAGAAGAAGACCAAGAAGCGCAAATGTTCTTATGGCGCGATGGTGAATTCAATCGAAAGCCAGATGTGTACGCCATGTGTGTAATGACATTTGGTGCCTCGTGCTCTCCTTCTTTGGCGAACTACGTAAAGAACCGAAATGCTCAACGCTTTTCCGCAACTAACCCGGAGGCTGTAGAAGCCATCATTAACAACACGTTCGTCGATGACTGGCTCCAGAGTGCGGACACTGAAGAAGACTTATCTCGTATGGCTACTGCGGTTCGCTGGATTCATAACGAGGGCGGATTCGAAATGCGAAATTGGGTGTCGAATTCGAAACGAGTCCTGGCCGAACTCTCTGCAGATCAGAAGCAGCTGACAAGATGCTTTGAAGAGCCAGCCGCTACTATTGAGAAAGTATTAGGAATGTGGTGGCTTCCAATGTCGGACGAACTGACGTTTGTGGAGAAGTTTCCAGAAGAAATTTTTGACGAGTCTAAATTTCCTTCGAAACGGCAAGTTCTACGTACGATAATGAAGATATTCGATCCTCTTGGACTACTCGGCTACGTTGTTATACAAGCAAAAATCATCCTGCGGGATGTTTGGCGTTCTGGCGTTACTTGGGATGAGCCTATTCATGAGGCTGAACGAAAGAGTTGGTTTGATTGGCTGCGGCGAATATCTTCTATAAACAACATTAGGATCCCTCGGTGCTACACACTCGCTAAGAGCAGCGACGGTAATCAATTGCACATTTTCGTAGATGCGAGCATCAACGCCTATGCTGCCGTGGCATATCTGCGTGCTGAGGGTAGTAACCGACCGACCTGCTCGCTGTTAGCTTCGAAGACGAGAGTTACGCCTTTGAAACCTATTTCAATTCCTAGACTGGAATTGTTGGCGGCTGTTCTGGGCCTGCGATTGGCGAAATTCATAAGCGAAGAACTTTCTATTCAGGTAAGCCGTAAAATTTTTTGGACGGACTCAAAAAACGTTATATACTGGGTGCGTTCAGATGCCAGAAGATTCCATCAATTCGTCGCGATACGTGTCGGAGAAATTTTAGAAGGCTCCTGCGCTAAAGATTGGAGGTGGGTGGCATCCTCTGAGAACATTGCCGATGAAGACATGAAATGGAACGGAGAACGTAAGTTTGACGACAACTCGCGCTGGCTCCATGGCCCAAAGTTCCTTACTGAGTCGGAATCTAATTGGCCTTCGACGGAGATAGTGGTCCCTACGGCAAACGTGACAGCGGAACTGCATCACATAAGACCATCAAATACATCGCCATCGGCGCTATCAGTAATTTGTCCAGAAGTAGAGAGATTCAGCACTTGGGAACGGCTACGTTCCACACAGCACTTTGTCTTACGTTTTCTGCGCTTAGTTGTGAAGGCCACTCCTCAGTTACTACTAAAATTCTTCGAACTACACGATATGGACGCAGCAGAGCTCGTTATTATAGCCGTGTGCCAGGCAGATGCGTTTTGTCAAGAAATAACATACCTTAAACGCGGTCAAAACATTCCACAGCAGTCGACAATCTTTAAATGGTCACCATATCTGGACGAGTTTGGCATTCTTCGAGTGAAGGGAAGAATCGATTGCATAGAAGGTGTGGCTGTCAACGTAAAGCGGCCAGTAATACTTCCGAAGAACCACGCAGTCACGCGGTTGATAATCGACTTTTATCATAGAAAATTTCATCACCATCATAACGAAATAACAGTGAATGAGGTGAGACAACGGTTCTGCGTAGCTGCGCTGCGCGTGTGCCAAAGATGTCAGATGTGCCGCAATCGTAAGGCAAAGCCGCAACCACCTTTAATGGGAGATCTTCCTTCAGTACGATTGTCACCATATACATTGCCATTCACGTTCACTGGGGTAGACTATTTCGGGCCCATTGACGTAGCTGTTGGACGCCGCCGAAAGAAGCGCTGGGGTGCATTGTTTACATGCCTAACTACTCGTGCTGTTCACATTGAGATCGCGCAATCGTTGTCAACGGAATCATTCCTCCTCGTTCTAAAGCAGTTCGTATGTCGCAGAGGCGTACCGAAACGCATTGTGTCAGATAATGGCACAAACTTTCGTGGCGCTAGCCGAGCACTTATCGAAGAGATTGAAAAGGTGTCGTCCGTTGACCTAAAGAAGAAGCATCCCCTAATTGAATGGTCCTTCAACCCGCCTCCAGCTCCCCACATGGGTGGGGCAAGGGAACGAATGATACGGTCGACAAAATCCATTTTAATGGATATCACGCACGATTCTACCCTACGAGAAGAAGTTTTGAGAGCTACTCTTGCTGACATCGAAAATATTCTAAACTCTAGACCGCTAACGTATGTGCCTTTGGATACTGCAGACGGCGATGCACTAACGCCCAATCATTTTCTGCTAGGAAGCTCGAGTGGAATTCGAGAGTCTGGTTGTGACGATGACAGCGGTACAGCCCTCCGACGATGCTTTCGCATTTCGAATCAACTAGCTAACCAATTTTGGAAGCGATGGATCAGAGAATACCTTCCATGCCTAACCAGACGGGCAAAGTGGTTTCATCCGCCGATACAACCAATTGAAGTAAACGACGTCGTAATCATTGTTGACGATAATGCGAAAAGAAACTCATGGCCAAAGGGAGTAGTAATAGACCTTCATCGCGGAAAAGATGGACATGCTCGTAGCGCTGTGGTGAGGACGATAAACGGCCTGTGTACTCGACCTGTGGTTAAGTTGGCGAAACTTGATATCGCGAGCCCAAATTAAGTTGGTAAACTTCATACGAAAAGACGTAGGAAATTTACGAAGGGGGGTATGTTGCGAAATGTTGCGTTGGCAACCCGTCGCATTTTGTCATTTCTCTTTGTTCTCAATTCTCAATTCTTCTTGCTTTAATTGCAAATGTCAAATTCCATGTAATTTCTCTTTCATTATATTTTCTGGTTGTTCAAGTGCGCATAGGCGCCGCAGATAAAACAAAATGTAAGTTCTTTATATTGAAAATGTATTATTTTAAGAAAACTAAACTTGTAAATTTGATTATATTTAATAAAGATTTCAGCTCGTTGAAAAGGAGACTAAGATATTGTTTCAATTGCGGGCCGCCAATTGCCGGAATAACAATTAGACATTTGAAATTGTATTATTATATTTTTCATAGTTAAGATACATATTAAATTTATATTTGTTTGGTAATTGTAAAGAAAAGGGTTCATTCGAATCGATAGTTATTTGCTGTTGTCGCAGAATAATTCAGGTGCACTATGTATGGTATATCGCGAATATTGCTATAATATTTTAATCATACAATGTACATCCAATTGCATTATCTTTTCATACGTAATTTCTCCACTATTTTAAATTTCTATTAAATGTTAGACTATATCGCAGTATTAAACGTAAATTTAAATCAAATATATATTTTTAAAAATAATGAGGTACTCTTGGACTGGTTCCATAAACCAGGTAGCTCGGCTAAGAGGAGGAATTGGGTAGGATATTATTATAATATATTAATCACTTAAAATATAATATTTTTAATAAATACATACATACATATGTGGAGGAAAATTAAAAGAAGTGTGAAAGAAAGCTGTGTTCCGTCCGGCAGGTATGGAGGGGTCTCAAAAAAGGCCACGTTGGGCTATATGAAGGAAGGGAGGTGTCCGGTAAGGCCTAATATATGACCATGTACATTATAAACAATCCTTTATTAAACATTCGTTTGATAATTGTATAGAACCTAGTTCGAATTATCGTGATTGCGTTTTACAATTGTCGATTGAAAATACAAATTTGTTCAATTTCAAATTTTTGAATTTTGGTTTGTAGAATAGACGCAAGAGGGGGATGTGCAATGCTCGTTTTTTCTAATTTCAAATTGCGGCCATTACAATAGTATTGTAATGGCAATGCGTAGTATATTTTTTTGATGGATGCGTATGTGTAAATTTGAATTTTTGAAACCGATAACGAAGCGCAAGTGTACGGACGTGTTTTTTTGATCGGCTCCGTAACTTCACTTAAAGTCTAAGAAAACTTAAATATTAAATCGCTTAAACTTATACATCGACTGTAGTGGGTGCATAGCCACTTAAGTTGGCAATAAACAAATAAAATAACAAATAAAAAAATAGAAAATAAATAAATAAATAATAATAAAAATAAACAGAGAAACGAAAACGATAAGTAAAAAGTGAACCGGCGATGTAATGAGTGATCAACGCTCAAATTAGAAAGAGCGTCGGCAACAACAGAGAAAGCAAAGAGTGGAAAAACTCTCTTCCCAACAGAAAAACAAACAGCTATGCAGTCAAGCAGCGCAGCAGCAGCAGCAACTCCAGTGCGGGCGACTAACACTGAGCAAGGTGAGACAGCCAAAATGAAAAAAGGTTCGGCAATGCAGACAAGCATTGATCGGTACATAAATGTGGAAAACAAAAAGAGGAAATCTAGTCCTCCCAAAAAAGTGATTAATGCTAAGAGGTATAATACCGTTGGCTCGACTATGGATGCTATGGTAATGCACTAAAAGGGAACAGATTTGCCCCGTTAAATGAGGAAGAGCCTATAACAGCCCCGAAGGGTATTTCCACAGTCGTCAGTACTAAACCTCCACCAATCTACTTGCGGGAGCGCAGCTCCAATTCGCTAGTTACGAACATAGCTAAGATAATAGGCACCAACAATTTTCACATTGTACCTCTTAAAAAAGGAAACATTGACGAGACAAAAATACAAGTACACAGTGAAAAAGACTTTCGTGAAGTCATTGTGTTTCTTTCTGCAAACAACAAGAATTATTACTCTTACCAGTTAAAGAGTGCGAAAGGCCTGATTGTTGTAATTAAGGGAATTGAAGCGACTGTTGACTCAAGTGAAATAAAAGAAGGTCTAGAGGAGCAAGGGTTTGCAATTAGAGCGGTCGTTAACATAATTAACAGAAATAAAGTGCCGCAGCCTATGTTTAAAGTGTTCTTATCGCCAAGCTTAGTTCAACTTAAGAAAAACGAAACGCACCCAATTTACGGTTTAAAATACCTTTTACACCGAAGAATCACGGTGGAAGAAGGGCTTAAGCGTAATGGTCCCGTGCAATGCACAAACTGTCAAGAATTTGGTCACACAAAATCCTATTGTACTTTACGTACCGTTTGTGTAGCATGTGGTGAGCTTCACCATTCTACCAAATGCGCATTGAATAAAACGGATGCAACACAAAAAAAAGTGTAGCAACTGCGGTGGCAATCACACCGCTAATTATAGAGGTTGTCCGGTTTACAAGGATTTAAAATGTAAACTTTCTCAGGGTATACAAGCCAAACGGAACCAACTCCCATATACTACTTCCATTCCGAGCCTTTCCAACATACCCAGCTCAAATATTGGTCAAATCTCCTATGCTAACGTAGTAAAAGCCAATGTACAGGCCCCACCAGTCACCCCATCCAGTACTGGAGTTGAGACCATGATTCTTAATCTAACCCAGTGCATCACACAATTTATGTCAACCATGCAAAGTATGGTTCAAGACCTAATAAAGGCGTAAAACCAAATGCTCCAAACCCTGTTGACCAAAAAATGAGTGAACTCCGGATTTGCTTATGGAATGCTAATGGTGTAAACCAGCATAAATTTGCACTCAAATTATTTTTACAGACCCACGAAATTGATGTTATGCTTATATCTGAAACACATCTCACCCAGAACTATAATTTTTACATCGCTGGGTTTAAGCTGTATAACACTAATCACCCAGATGGCAAAGCACATGGTGGCACAGCTATACTCATAAGGAACCGTTTAAAGCATAACTTTCTTAATTTCTTTACAACAAATTGGTTGCAGTCAACCTCGATCACCCTTAAAAATAGGGGGGCTGACCTTACTTTAGCTGCAATTTACTGTCCGCCACGTTTCGTAATAACAGAAAAACAATTTAGCGACTTTTGTATGACTCTAGGAGGTTCCTAGCTGGAGGTGATTACAATGCGAAGCATACTCATTGGGGATCGAGGCTAATTAACCCGAAAGGTCGTCAGTTATATAACACGGTCATAAGTACAAAAAATAGTTACGATTTTATCTCCCCAAGACAACCAACTTACTGGCCTACGGACTCAAGGAAATTACCTGACCTGATTGACTTTGCAGTCACTAAAAACGTAGATAGGAGTTTAGTATTTGCTGAAACCTGTGCTGACTTATCTGCTGATCATTCCTCAATAATCATTAAGTTGAACGAACAACCAATTGAAAGTGAGCATGCTTTTCGACTTACTACATCAAGAACTAACTGGCTTAAATATAAAAAATACATTAGCAGTCATATACAGACCAATCCGCAAATATAGAGAGGAACTGACGTTGAAAATGAGTTACTTGTATTTAACAGTATACTAGCAACAGCAGCAACTATAGCCACACCAGAGCAGAATACAAAAGCAAAGGCATTGATAACTAATAGTGGAATAGAATTACTGGTCCGAAATAAACGGCGTTTGCGTCGTGAATGGCAAGCCTGCCGATCTCCCGATGCAAAAATTCGTCTTAAGGTGGCAGAAAACAAACTAAAAAAAGCATTAGTATACGAAGAAGAAAGAAATATCAAACATCTTATAACGTCTTTTCTACTAAAAAATCTCTATGGAAAGCAAGCAAAAACCTTAAGCCGCCAGTAGCACTGAAGTACCGTTGAGAATGCGTAAAGGTTCATGGGCAAGAACGGATGAAGAAAAGGCGTCTTGTTTCGCAGAGTACCTCAGCACAGTATTTAAACCAAATACTGCTACATATAGTGCACCTTTGTCACCGAACCATACTGCTCCTACATACACTTTTACTTGCGGAACATCTGTGTCTGAACTAAAG
Organism: Ceratitis rosa; assembly: GCA_037013455.1. Taxonomy (NCBI): domain Eukaryota; kingdom Metazoa; phylum Arthropoda; class Insecta; order Diptera; family Tephritidae; genus Ceratitis; species Ceratitis rosa. Next base: position 2,322,725 of record JAWMAG010000035.1, on the reverse strand, counting down.
AACACTATTATCGCCTTAAATCCAAAAAAAATCTCCAGGAGACGATCATATCTCGCTTAAAATGCTAAAAGAATTGCCAAGCATTGCTCTCGTTTTTCTTGCAAAGCTTTTCAGTGCCATTTTGATCCTGGGATATTATCCACAAATCTGGAAAAAAAGCAGATAATTATGGTAGCTAAACCAGGTAAAGACGCAACCCTGCCGTCATCATATAGACCAATCAGCCTGTTGCCTTGCCTATCAAAACTTTTCGAAAAAGTGCTGCTATCAAAAATTACTCCTTTTCTCCATCAAAAAGATATTATTCCTACACATCAATTTGGTTTTCGGGAAAAACACGGCAGAATTGAACAAGTAAATCGTATAACAAACGAAATAAGGAAAGCTTTCGAAATGCGAGAGTATTGCTCGGCTGTTTTTCTTGATGTGACGCAAGCATTTGACAAAGTGTGGTATGATGGACTCATTCATAAAATTAAAAAATCATTACCTAACACGTTCCACAATATCCTTGAATCCTACATATCCAACAGGCGATTCACAGTAAAAGTAAATGAATACATAACAGACGAGTGTCCGATTACGGCAGGTGTTCCGCAGGGTAGTGTTCTTGGACCAATATTGTACATACTGTTTACCGCAGATATCCCTACAAGTGACGAAGTAATTACGTCAACATTTGCGGATGTTACTGCTATACTAAGTCGACATAAATGCCCCATTACAGCCACAAAAGTGTTACAGCAGCATCTTAAACAAATTGAAGAATGGCTAGCGAAATGGCGTATAAAAGTTAATGAAAACAAGTGCAAACACATAACTTTTACATTAAGGCCAAAAACATGTTCTACTGTTAAGCTCAACAATGTATCAATACCGCAAGCTGACGAAATTACATACCTCGGAATCCACTTGGACAGCTTAAACTCAAATCTGCCAGTTTACATTGGCTTTTAAACAAGAAGTCTGGACTAAGCCTTAGCAACAAAGTCCTCTTATATAATGCAACAATAAAACCGATATGGATGTATGGGATCCAGTTATGGGGCACAGCTTGCGCGACGAATATAGATATAATTCAAAGATTCCAATCGAAAACGTTAAGAGTAATAACGGGCGCACCATGGTACATGCGTAATGAAAATATTCATAGAGATCTAAATATACCTACCATCAAGGAAGAAATTGAAATCGCATCAAAAAAATACTTAACAAAACTGCGTAACCATCCTTTGGCTAACACCTTGGCCCATGCAACAAGTCAAACCCGCCTGCGAAGAAGAAACAAAGCAGCCTTCTAAAGAGCAACGTCAAGCCAGCAGCCCATTCCTACTAATGGGCTTTATGTTTTAATTTAGTTTAAGATTTTATTACTTATTGTTAGGCTTCCGAAGTCGAAGTAGATTCAATAAATAAATATTAATATTTCAAAAAAAAAAAAAGTGCGTCTATATGTAAATAAATGTACATATATTTGCGTGCGTGAATGAATCTTGATTTGCTTACTTTTCTGATATTTACCTCTAAAACTATGTAAATAAATACAGAGAATGTTTATTAATTATTATTGTTTTAAGTTCTCTGATAAATATTTAATAGAATTTAATCAAATATGCAGATATTATTTATTACTTTTAATTAATCATAATTATAAGGGTGTTAGTAGATCCAGGACTCGAACCCTGGAAGTTCGCAATGCCAACCACTCGGTTATTTTGGAATAAGCTTTATAAAACTCACTTTAACTCACTGTTTATGGGATAGTTAGTTTGGTGGTACCAAAACAGGAAATATAATAAATTTTCTGGCTTGTACTGGAATTGTCTAGGGCAATGTTGCCAATCTTCGCTTGCCAATTTTCTTTCCCGAACAAAACATAAAATATTCTAAAATTTTAGAATTTAAGAATTTCATCAACCTCGCCACAACTCAGCTTGAGGACAAGGCGCTTGCGGGAAGGCAAGGAAATTCTTACTGGCCAATATGAGCTAATAGGCGAACAGCAAATTTAACAAGAAAATGCCGATTTTTTCATTTTAGAATACAAATTTGAATATTTAAAATTTTGTCTAGAATTTGAATCAATGCTTGTGATGCCATGTGATTTTTGCAGGTTGAAGGGAAAGGGGCAGACAAATGTATTTTGTTGTTGCTTCATGTATTACGATCATTTTTGTTTTTTGATTTTTTGAATTTTTTCAACAGCTTGTAGGCACAGATATGCAGGGGCATGTGTGTGATAAATTTATGAATGAAAATGTTATTGTTGCATTTGACTAGAATTTGAATAATTTGTAGTTGTCGCATAAATTTTACGGGTTGAAGGGAGAGGGGCATGCGATTTTTTTGGATTTTTGAATATTGTCAAGAGCTTGTTGGCCTGGATATGCAGGGGCATGTGTGCGGTAACATTTATGAATGAAAATGTTTTTGTTGTATTTTATTAGAATTTCTAGCTTTTGGAAGTGAGAAGTCTTTAGAGGGATAATAGGTATAGGTAAAGTATTTTAACATAAAAGTAATCAGTTTGAATTTGTTTGCATATATATGTATGTACATATGTATGTATATATGTATTTCTTGACACAATTAAGTACTTTCTAAGGTACATATGCTTGTAATTCATACAAATGTTAGTCTTATCACTACTTATACTTACTTGAATTTTACTCTAACCAAATTTTTGCTTTAAAAGTAAATTATATTATTAATATTATTATCTATAAGATGGTCCAAAAAAAAGTTCAAATATATTGATAAAACATGATTATTTCCTTTTTATTCTGAAAATGTATTAATGCACACACAGATTGAAAATAATATTTTCGCATATTTTGATATCAAATGTACAAAAAGTTTTGTATTTAAGGTTAACATACAGCAATGTTATTTCGAAACGGAGAATCACATTTCAGAGCTGTGGACTTTTTGTTTCTCTTAATGAGAAACACAAAAAATAAAAACTTCATTTTCTCCTAATGAGAAAACACCCAAAATAAACGAGTCGAGTTAAGGTTTGATCAATAACTAACTGTATTCTTTATTTTCTACTTTCTTATATACTATTATTTTGCTGATAATGATAAAAAGTTCGTACAATAATTCTTAGGAAATTTGTCTGGTGCATTTACAAAAAGTGTAACAATTCGCTAATGTTGCATTTTCGTTAGCGGAAATGCACTTGAAAATAAAATTAATAAAGTTATTAAAGTTCTTTGGAATTAATGGACTTGGGCAAATAAGTAATAAAAGTATTTGGAATTAGCGATACATTTTTGTTAACCGTTAGCGGAATGCACTTGGAGTACAATTTATAAATATATTTTATGAAAATACAATTGATAATGAGTTACAATAGCGTGTGTATGTGTATGGTTAAGGGAATAGTGGAAGACACTATAACACTGTGGCACTGCGGCAAAAAATTCACTTCTTTGAATTATTAGAGGATTTTTGGTAATTTTGTTATGAACAACGACGTCTTTAATTGCAATTTTACTACAATATTTTATTGAGAAAGAATTCAATATTTAATTCTATTAAATTTTAATAATAAAGATACAAAATTTCTTTAATATTTCCTGCTCAAGAAAAATTTTTTTTTGAAGCGAAAGCAATGGGCTGTTTAATTACATCTGACACTCCTGTCAACATTAGAATGTGAGATGGACGAACGCTGCAATTTGAGTGAATTTGAGTAAATTTTATATGGATCCTTTTGCATGTGGTTCAAGCTGCTCACGACGTGGAAAGGTGCAGGTATCGGATTCGTGGTGGGAGACGTCTCGCCCCAATCCGCATCAAAACGAAATTCTTTAACCCACACTAATTTGTACCCACGCCCCGACGGAAGAGAAGGATGACTTGACCAAAGATGCCTTTTACGAGCGCCTCGAACACACTTATGAGCGCTGCCCCCGCCACGACGTCAAAATTGTGCTTGGCGGTATTTTTGGAACCACAGTGGGAAAATTCAGCCTCCAGGACAAAACATCCCCAAATGGGCTAAGACCTCGCAGGGGCCCGAAATATGGTTGTATGTAGCACTAGATTCCAGCACAAAAAATCACCAAGCTACTTGGCTGTCTCCAGATCGGAAAACCCACAACCATATACATCATGTTGTGATAGAGGAAAGACATGTATCCAGCGTTTTAGATGTGCGTACGTTCCAAGGTCCTAACATAAACTCGGATCACCATCTTGTTGCAGCGAAGATACGCACGCACCTCTGTGTATCGAAGAACGCCCGTCAAGAAATACAAGGAAGGTTCGACGTTGAAAAGCTGCAATTACAACAGACTGCCGAGCGGTTTTCTACTCGACTTGCCTAACCTCTCTCTGAGAGTACTCATCAACAACTCGGTATACGGGAACTGTAAAAACAGCTGGTACGATGAGGACTGCCGTGTCGCAATGGAGAGAAAACAGACTACCTACATCGCAACCTTGCGATCAACCAGAACACGTGCGGAGTGGGATAGATACAGAGAACTGAAGGGGGAAGCAAGACGCATTTGCAGGGAAAAAGAGAGAGGCCGAAACGTGTGAGTACGAGCTTGAGAAGCTCGACACACACCACCATTTCGTCGATTTTAAAACAGCAGCACGAAAAGGAGTTGGCTCTATTTCTGAATTTGGTATCCCCGCGGCCGCAGTGGCCGAGTGGTTAGCATTGTGTACAGACATTCGGAAGGCTCGGGTTCAAATCCCGGTGCCACCAACATCCAAAAAATTATGAAAAATAAATTTTAATAAAAAAATAATATAAATTTTCTAATTGCGGTCGCCCCTCGGCAGGGAACGTCCACCCCTCCGAGTGTATTTCGGACATGAAATAAAGGCTCCTCGTAAAAAAACCATCAGCAGTTCGGAGGCGGCTTAGTATAAACCGTAGGTCCCTCCATTTGTTGGAAAAACATCAAGACGCAAAACCACAATTTGGAGGAGGGGCTCGGGCGAAAATTGCTTCAGCGGTTACAAAGCGCCAATTATATAAATGTATTCCCGCAAAACTTATATGGCTGTGTAAACTGACCTTAAGCAGCACTAAAATCTACGTCAGGATCGGGAAGGACCTTTCCCAGCCGTTCGATACCAAACTAGGTTTCAGACAAAGTGACTCTTTATCGTGTGACTTTTTTAACTTATTGCTGGGGAAAATAATACGAGCTGCAGAGCTGAATAGAGAAGGTACTATCTTCTATATAAGTGTACAGCTGCTGGCGTACGCCGCTGATATCGACATTATTGGCCTCAATAACCGCGCCGTGAGTTCTGTTTTATCCAGACTTGATGCCTACATATGTGCATATGAGTATATTTAGTTAGTTTGATAACTGCTATTTCCAAAATGCTTGAACCGAAACGATAGAAATTTTTCGATTGACGTGAAATTTATAGCTGGGATGCAGCCTTGCACTTCACACATTAATTATGGTAACAGCTCTTTGATGGTTAAAAGGCAAACATTTGAAACGGTTTTCGAGTACTCCAATTACTCTTTCAATAATATTATGAGCTTTTGAATGTGCCGAATTGTATTAATGCTCCAATGTCCCAACAATTTAATTGCGATAAGGAGCCACCAAATATGGTTCTAAAGCTTAACTGGAGCCCCCCAACAACGAGTTTTGTTCGCCGCTTTCATAATTAGATAATAAGAATCGTTTTATACTGGACAAATTAAAAATAAAGGATACAATGTTTTCTGTCATGTCATAAGATATAATCAAGACGGTCTGTATTTATTTTGAGCCCTACGGAGCTTTAGAACGAAATGAATATGTACACAAGTATATGCCGTACGTGAACTTTGAGCTCTCTACTTAATGTACTTTCCGTTACACTGACTTTGGAATATCTAAAAGATGGAGCGATCAATTATTCAATTATTTCGGTACATTAAATAAGCAGAAACAGCTAAAACGTTCATATTCACAAAATGTTAATAAATGTCAATTGTTTGATTATCAGTAACAAATGCATAAGTGAGAGGCAATCGATACTCCATGCGCTGAAAACTGTTCACCCTTCTTGTAAGGCTATGTGTTGGCTACCTACTTATAACTGCGCATGCTGTTTTGCGTTTTCTTTCATTTATGCTTCCAAGCGCTTTGCCATTCTTCTGCATAGTTTCAGTATCAATTTCTCTAAAACATCCTGATTGTCCGTTTGCGTTGGTTTATTAAAAGCTGTTTGTCGGAGTCAATTTTAATTAATTCAAAAGAATTCATTCATCTAACCTTTCACAGAAATGCTTTTCTTTATTTTTCCACGTGTCAGTTAAACGATATTTATGTACCTATATGGTCCAATGGCTTTGCATTCTTGATACATATTTTCTAATTTCGCAACACACGATGTAACATTTTAATTGGAATTCTAGCGTTTTTCCAAAACACAGAAAGTCAATCAAGCACTTACACGTGTTGATAACTTCACTATATTCTGATTGTAAAAACAAATTGTTGCAAAGCAAGATTATTAAAAAAAAATATTGGTATCTTTATCGTTTGAGGGCTATATAGCATGTATAATTTCGTAATTGCTGGAATACAATAAATCATAAATACAAATAATAAATTAAAAATGTCATATAATTGCCAATTTTATTAAAATACTTAGGAAAATATTTAAAAGCAAATAAAATAATCAGTTATTTTTATTTCGTTTCAATTAATTTAATTAAAATCATTATTCTTTTATAAAATATCGATTTGTATATAAATTTTCATTGAACTGTTGTTTTGTTGAAATCCGTAGAAAATTGTTATTATTTATCTGTTATCACTTTCAACATCCCACTAACGTACCCATACAACATTCTAAAGTTAGCGTCCGGTTTCGCTTATATCCTTCCAACCATTTGTGTGCACTAGCTTTCCAGCTGCTTCAGTCATGGGGGGGGTTCGGCTTATAATGGCTTTCGGGACTAAACCGGAAAACTGATGTTGGAAATAAACAACAACAATAATGAACATAATTTGCACACATGAAAATTAAATAAAAGAAACCAGTGAACCGATGCGCTGTTTCCTAAGCCTCCTAAATTCCTGGATAACGTTTAACCATACAAATGCTTTAGCAGCCACTGATGTTGTTTTAGCTGCTCCGAGCCCACCCTACCAATGGTTTCATTGCTGTAACAGAAACCCCTTTTGACCTATCAACGATACATCCAATTTCAGTCCACCGTTTTAAGATTTAACAATTCATAATCATAATCTTTATTTACTAATTGGGCATAGAATACTAATAATCATCAACTTAAACATAATTCCATTTATTAAGACTATTTTTAAATATAATTTTTAATTTTATCTAGTCGACATTAAATACTATCATTTATTTGTTATTTTAATCAAACATTATGAGAAAATTACAAAAAGGAAAGTGAGAAAAAAAAATGCCGTAAATAAAGAAACTGAAACATATGCATGAATAAAGAGCTTCAATATTTTATGTGCGTATATTCATGAACATTAGATCAAAAAATGAAGAGAAAATACAAAAAAAATATTAATAGGTTGTCGTTTTACTTACATACGTACATACTTAGTGCTGCTTCGAAGGCCTTCGATGAGTCTCGTCGTATGCTGCTGTTGTTGTATAGCATTTAGAAATTATTATTTAATTAATATATTACTAAAATTATACATTTCTTTCACCATTATCTTTTTTTTTCTCAATACTTTTCTGCTTTAATTTTCAGTAACTTTACCTACTCTTCTATTATTGACATATTTACATAATTCGCTTTACACTTAGTTTTAGTTCATTTCCATATGCTCTTTTATTTTCTTATTGTACACTAAATACCATTAATATTTATTTATCAAATCACATGTTAATTTCTAATTCCTTCTTAATTATTTTTGTTTCAACACGAAAATAAAAGAAAAAAACTATTACAATTTCTTTGTTAATTTCTCCTAAGCACTTTAAACTTTCGTCTTCTAACTTTAAGCATTTATTACTTTAAATAATATTTATTATGACATGTAAAAGAAAATATTTTAACAACACGCTTTCAATGCAGAATAACACAGTGAACTAAAAAAAAAAATGTGTATCCATCATTCTACTCTTGTTCTTCTTCGGAGAGCCGCTTTCTAAGCTGCTGTGCTAATGATCATTAGTGGCCACTACATCCTGTGTTATTTGTTTTTTTTTTCTTTCTTTTTTTTTTCTTTTAGAATAAACGTTCAAAATGCAATATAAAAATTATGTGTACATATGAACATGAAAGATACGAAGCTTAAAATCGCTAAAGCAAAGATTTCAATAATATGATTATATGATTATTATATCATTATGTTTTTTGATTTCAAAATTTAGATAAATTAATACTTGTCATTAGACTGTTTTGTATATATATACTTTAATTAAATTAAGAACATCATTGTTATCGCTGCCTTTTTTCCAATTTTTATTTTACAATTCTGCATATTTCTTCAAATATCAGTCGCTTGCACTCGCTGACTAATTCACCTGTTCCTAATTCCTGATATCCGGATACAACATGCAACTTCGCTGGGGCTGGAGTTAATTTTAGTCAAATGAAACTGATTCCATTCGTGTTACCGAAATCGAATTATAAAATTTACTTTGCTTTTATTTCGCTTCGTTTGTAGAATATATCAAACACTAATTTATTTAATTGATTTTTATCAGCTGAAATCACTTTATACAATACAATATGATAAGCAGTGTAAAAATACTTATTGAGGCACGTCTCTATCGTTCGGCAGCTCCAATCAAAAAAGGCAGATCTTTGGGAAACGGAAATATTATAGACCTCATGACTAATATTCACTTTTGAATCATCTCTGTCAAGATTACTACATTTTGCGCTTCCAAGATGTATGGTTTATGGTATACCATGAAAATAATATTTAGAAATAATTCAGAAAATAGTTCGTTTCAATAAAATTTATTTTACCAAAATAAAGTAAAGAAATGAATATGAGATATTATTTGAATATCTAATTATATTCCATTTTCTTGAAAGTTATTAATTCTAACTTAATAATCTTCACTCACATTTAGGTGTCGCTAAAGAGTGTGGAAGCGAAGAACAGGAAAAAGTTTGAAAAAGAGAAAGAGTTAGATATTGCTATGTAGGTATATTTGTATGGGTGTTCAAAATTTTGTTATTCTTACATACATATGATAACGAGATGCCTGTACATAGTACAAAATACGCAAATATAATTAATTACATGTTTCGCGTTGGTATATCGGAAGCATCAGATTCTAATGCTTGTTGGTGAAGATCTTATATCTTTTAATTTTTCGTACTGGTACAACGAGTATCAGCTTTGGCGGGCTGACGGATACGTTCCGATAAACAACCATTCCTTTAAAAATTTATTTACTACTTTACTAAAAATCTTTCATAATGACTCACGCTAATGATTTTCTCCGCGCCTGTGGTGCACTGCTAACAACACTCCAAGTGCATATCCCTCAGTTTTTTCGCTGGAAATACAAAAGGAAGAACTGAAGGCGTTGTGGATGAAAGTGAAGGAGTCATTCGATGTATATTCGCGGAATTTATAGGCTGACGAAGCGGGTAGCATATCTATGAACTCAGCGAAGACCAGGTATCAGGATTGCTATTCAGCATACCTGACATGTGCAGCACTGATGGGCGAGACCACGCACAACCTGACTTTTGTTCAACAAAGCTCATCAACGGTTAACCCTGCAGCGCGGGAACCTGAACCGGTTCTACGCCCAAGTATGAATCTCCCTCCATGTGACACTTAAATTTTGTATGGTGATTACATGGCATGGCCAACGTTCCGCGATTTATTCACAGCCATCTATATAAATAACTCTCGACTGACACCGGTTGAGAAATTATACCATCTAAACCATAAGACTCGTGGGGAAACAAAGGACACCGTGAAGAAATCCCCATTGACCAATGATGATTTCATAACCGCGTGGCAGGACTTGTCGGAGCGATATGAAAACAAGAGGGTGATGGTAAACAGCTAGTTGAAAACGTTGTTCACCTTACCAAATGTGACTGTCGAATGCGGCGCGGAAATAAAGGGTTTGCAACGAGAAGTAAAATATTGCATCTCAGTGCTACAGAAATTGAAATAAGCAACTGGGATGCAATTTTTTTCTTCTTAGTTTCCAGTAGGTTGCCGGACACCACATTAGCTCTATGGGAGCAAGGAATCGTGCAGAAGGCCGAAAGTCCGAGGTGGGGAGAACTGGATAATTTTTTGACTAATAGGTTTCAGACGCTTGAAACGGTTTCGGACATTCAAAGTACAAGAGTGTCTAGAACAATGCAGAGTCGCGCTCCAGCACCATCATATGGAATACTCTTTTTCCTACTTTCTGCTCATCATACTCAGTTTTCACAACCCGCTTGCAAGCTGTGCCCACAGCCCAAAATTTCTGGCGATGAAAGTTGACGATCGCGTCAAAATAGCTAGAAAATATAATTTGTGTATGAATTAGCACCTAGAAAGAGATTGTAAGAGCACATTTAGCTGCTTAAATTGCCATCAACGACATCATTCACTGCATTCGGTATCCAAGTGGGAATAGTCCGTCGACTCCAAACAATAGGCATCAGGAAATGCGGAGACTAGGCCTGATCAACCCCATCCACATCAAAGGATGTCAACGCACTTTTCGCAAAAACATGCGAAAAATGTAATTTTAGGTACGGCGATGGTACATATCTGTTACTCTGGAGTGAACTATGAGGCAAGAGCCCTTCTTGATTCGGGATCAGAAGGCACTTTCATCACGAAGCGGTTGCAACGACATTTCAAATTGCCTACACAGCTTGCTGACATGCAGATTTGCGGTATTAATGCGTCGACATCGGCTAAGGTGCGAGAAGTCGCATAATTCATTTTAGGCTCTCCTGTCAACCCCCAGCTTAGAATTGAGGCAAGAGCCCTGATTCTCCCCCAACCGACAGGAAACCTCTCCGAGTTTTCAGTAGGCCAAGTAGATTTTGGCCTTCATTACATAGTGGAAATAAACTCATACTGAGGCTCATGAGGTCAAAATATTGGGTAGTACGGTTAAAAAATTCAATAAAAATGGTTATTAATAATTGTAAAGTTTGTCTCATTCATTGGAAAAGGACAGGAGAACAACTCATGGCTGTGCTTCCAGCGGAAAGATCTGAGATATCCAGGCCCATTACCAATATTGACGTAGATTTAACGGGTCCGTTTGAAATTAAAAACTACACTACATGCTCGGCCGCCTAATAACAAAAGGATACATCTGCGTATTTGTGTGTTTCGCTACAAAGGCAATTCATCTGGAGGCAACAATCGAATTATCAACGTCAACATTTTTGGCTGCGTTCGCCAGGTTTGTAGTGAGACGTGGTTGTCCGCTTCGCCATGGAGGAATTTTCGATGTTACTGGCCAAAATCGAGGTCTGCCTCAACTCCCGGCCAATTAGTCCACTCTCCGATAATTCCGAGTCAATTGAACCTCTAACCCCGTGATATTTTCTAGTTGAAAGTCCGCTGCTCGAGATCGCTGAACCCGAAATCAGCGGAAGCCCGATGACAATCATCAACCGATGGCAGATACTAAAAGCACTTCACCAATGATTCTGTCAGTGATGGAAGGTGGAGTTCTCGCGTACTGGCCGCAACAAAAACTTCTTTTGTGTTTGTTTGTTTATTTCCTTTGTTTTGCCTAATATTCCTTTCACTCCAAGCGTTGACAGTGGCATCTGTCGGCAAATAGATGTATAATTTAAAGCCAGGAATTGTAGGCACGGTTGCCCTCGGTGTGTGCCTACCCAGTGGTATAAGTCTCCAACAGGAGGTGTTCGTACAAAACGGTTCCTCCACTATCAAATATTAGGGAAACGGAATGCTTTGCGCGGGTATTCCGTAAAAAGGGGTGTCCCCTTTCTTTTTATACGGCGAGGGGAAAATTATCCCAGTGTACTTGGTGTGCCATGGTGGCGTGCGATATACAACTCTGTCCCTTTGGGTAATGGGGGCGGCGCCAAATGATTTGGCACCAATACACACTCGCCTGAGAATTCTGAACGCCGACGCGTAGCTTGCGTAACGTGCGATATTTTAGTGGAAAAAAAATAAAAATTGAAAATTATCGAAAGTGCAATTGAAACCTAGTGCGAGGTTTTTTTGGTGTAGTGCAACGGAGGTTATTGCTTTTACCGTGCTTAGTGACGGAACCGGAGTTTGGAGGCATCACCGGAGGAGCACCGAAGTTGGGTACTCACACCCGACCGAGTAGCTGCTAAGTATCATTTTGTCGTTTTATTGTTTGTCTACCTTTTGTCGTGCCGACAGTGTTGCTTCCTTCGTTTTCCCATACCCATCCTTATAGCATCACGCACCCAGAGCCCAGTCATACAGGCGGGTTAAAGTTACCCCCGCCAGTACGGGAGTAGTGCGAGTGGGTTCGTAACCAGTTTGGTTTGGTTCACCTCGGGTGCACCCCAAAAACATATTTTGTTTTTTTTTATGTGTGTACATATACGTTTAGTTTTACTTTAGTGTTTAATTATTGTTGTGCGATTTTCGTTTATCTAAGTCAGCGTTGATCATTTAACTTGGTTTTGTTCTTGCTAGTAGTTGTTGTTCTTGCCCTTAACTGTTGACCCACGCCGTCTCCACTAAGCTGGCCGGTCGCTCTGTTAGATTGTGTTGTCACCTTCTTCTTTGTGCGGAGATTCGTTTGTTCAGTGAGTAGTGTGGTTGTTGGTAGGCTTTAACCAACAACCACTGTAGGTATATGTACGTATACACATACGCGTATACATATTGTTTTTTTGAAAAAAAGTGGAGGTGTGTAAAAGGATCAATGTATCGAGATTGACAAGATAATAGGGTCATAACTGAGGTCCCTACGAAGAGTACCTATTGCATTAATTGACTTTATTCAATTTCTCACGGTCTATTTATACTAAATTTTTGTCACAATTCATTTCCGCGATTTCCATATGTTTGCTGACATGGCATTTGAAGTGAACGTTGAAGTGGTGTAATAAGACTCTTTCTTTTATTGCTTAGCTCTGCTTGTGTGATAGCTGCAGCGCAGAGTTATTGGCCCGATTCTTTGTTTATGTCATTATGTCATTTCATTGTTTTGTTTACATAGTATTTTGATACTTTGTATGTATGTACATATATGACTAAGGCCACTACAGGTGACAGAGTATCTAAAGGAACTGCACAAAAGAGTAAAGTGGCAGTTTCCTCACCGAAATCTAGAGGTTGATGACTTCGTAGTTGTCATAGAAGACAATCTATCCTAGAACAAGTGGCGACTTGATAATAGAGTTAGAATTGTTGATCTACTTACGACAAGAGGCATAATTACACGTCCAATTGTGAAATTAATTATGCTTCCCGTAGTAAAACCCACTAATGATATCGATAGTTCTAGAGATTTCCAACATGGTACGTGCAAACAACCCAAACAAACAACACTGGTGCCCCGTATGCCACCACAATCACCGGTTGCTGTTCTGCCGACAGATGCGTCGACTGGAGCCAGCGGAGAGACTGAGGGCTGTCCTCCTCTATCGGCATTGTACCAATTTGTCCCCGCACCACATGGCCAACAGCTGCCCGTCCATGAAGAACTGCGACCGCGGTCAGGAGTGGCACCATAGTCTCCTGCATCTGTGGGAGACCGACAGGAGCGAAGAAGACGTGCCGTCGGTCGTAGACACGGTAGATCACCGGAGTAAGAGACGACACTGTCCTTACCGGGCCCAAGCCTTACCAGATGACTACAGCGATGACGAGGCGCTGGAGATCGACGCCAGTGACGATGAAGTGCTGGAACAACCTCCCAATGAACTGGCTAGCACACCAAACCCCCCGGTACTCAGACCGCCTCTGTCGGGTATCCGGTCCGTGGTTCAGCGACACTCACCAGCAGAAGATAGAAGTTCCTCATCAAGAAGGCGCAATAACAAGCCACAAAGGCGGCCTCAGGCGGTGAGAGACGCTCGCGAGCGGATAAAGGGAGCGGAAGTGTGTTGGGCATGTCTGTCTTCACGCCAATTGTGATGGTGAGAGTGGTGGCAAGTGGCCGAGGACAGTGCCCTGATCGACCCAGGGCAATCGAGGTCGTTGATAACAAGAACGATGGCGAGACAACTGCACCTGCTGCCACGCGAATATGCGGAAAATATAAGCATGACGGTAAAGGTTGGCGGGATCGGATCAGTCTGAATGCCAAGGTAGTGACAAGCCTCATGAAGACCACATTGGTAAGCACATTGGACGCAAGGGTCGTCGACGAGTTCGACAATTTCCGGTTAGCAGACTCAACGTTTTACAGGTCCAGTGCGGTGTCGCTAATTCTCGGTGCCGATGTATACGGCATGATATTGCGGCCAGGACTTATGCCAGCAACCCCGACTCGACCGGCTGCCCAGAACACCATATTTGGATGGGTGATCTCTGGCTGTTCACCGTACTAGACGGCAGCGATGGACGCAGAACATTTAGTTTTAAGTCAAAATGAAATGTGAATCAAAAACAAAATGAAATGTAAATTTGAATTTTAAATTGTATTTATTTAGAATAAGGTTTTGAACTTAAATACAACAATGAATTGTAAAGTTTTATAAAATTGTAAGATTATTTTTTGCGTGCAACCCTGGGTAGCATATGGTACATAACATTCACCAACAGATGGCGCTGCTGTTTTTCGTTAATATATAACTCTTCAAAGTTATGGGAAGAGTCCTGTTAGCCTCTTTTTTCTACAACCGTCGCAGCAGCAACATCTTTGGTGAGTGGGTATATTTTACATATTTTCAAATTTACACGTATATATTTTACAATCTATTTTAATAAATTAATTTGAATAATCTGTCTTGTTTTTTTTTTTGAGAAAGCTTAGGGATTTTTTGCACCTCCCCAATGCCCGTTGCCGGAATTCAAGAGGAATTCCGGCCCCTAATTAACCCCGACACGAAACAGAAATTTTGTAAAAATTAACGGCAATACCTTACGATCAATACGATTTCCCTTAACTTTTCAAATCATGAGAATTTGAGGAATTTTTTGTTCAAATTTAAAAAAAAAAATTAAAAAAAGAATTTAATAAAAAAATTAACTTACCATATCTGACATAAGTTCTATTGTGAAATTCGTCTTTAGCAAAGAATATTTTAATTATTATCATATCGAATTCAGTTTTTTGGTGAAACTCAAATACGTATGAAAAGTAGAAATAAGTTTATTCGTCAAAATGCATGTAGTACCTATTTTGTATTAAAAATATTAAAGCATTAAGAAAAAGTATTTAATGAAGGCAAGGCGAATTTATAAAAGGTGAAGTTATTCCATCGTATTGGGTGTATGCATTTATTCGTGGGGTTTTCAAAGAGAGGGCTCTACTAGTATTATTTCGCGACGTGTTCTTCTGTGGTTATATTCATTTCAAAGGTACTTTCATTTCGCGTCGTTTTCAGTAGATGTCATTTGTTTCAGTGTGAACAACAATTTGTTTCATTCATTTGAAAATGTCGAAATTTGTACCAGATAAAGTGTTTTTGCGGGGAGTTCTTCTTCATTACTTTAACTTGAAGAAAAGTGCTACCGAAAGCCATCATATTTTACGGAACGTTTATGGTGACCATGCTGTAGCCGAACGAACGTGCCAAAAGTGGTTTGCACGGTTTAAAAGTGGCAATTTCGACTTAGACGACGGACTGGCAAAAAAATTTCAAAACGAAGAATTTTAGACATTGCTCGACGCAGATGCATGCACGCAAGAAGAACTTGCAAAAATATTAGGAGTTGATCAAGACAATTTTTTCACAATAAAGTCTTAATTTTCGAAAAAAAAAACCCACGAATTAACGCATACACCCAATATGTTTGCTTAAATTGTTATTTTTAACTGGAAAAAAATTATTTCAACTTGTGGAAAAAACTAACTATGGTCAAGTTCGTAATATGTTTAAAAAAGCCTAAACGGTGAACTGGATAATTTTTCCATGTTCCAAAAGATATGTTAATTCGTTCGGTGTGGTTTTTGTCGTGTGAAATGCAGCTGTGCGAAAAAGATCTCATTTTTGGAGATAATTTTTCAGATGAGAACATAGTTGGTGCGGGAAAAAACGCAATTAATTTGGAACTACTTTAACTTAATGTTTAAATTAGGATTGATATCACCAGTCCTCATATGGCAAATGCTATTAATTCACAAATGTGTGCTGATCAAAAAACTAAAACAAATTCGTACACACAAACCGTAGTGTGGGTAAGGATAGCCAGATACAAGCCCAAATTATGGTACAAGATAGTGACTGCCAAACGCAAACCGAGTAAGTAATTATTAATTAGAGGTCACTATCAGTAAGATAATACTTTAGTTGTCTACTACTTCTTCTGTTATAAAACCTAAACTCATTTTTAATTTAAACCACTTTCAGATAAGCCATGGTGTGTACTTCGTATTTTATATCTTCAAAATACATAC
This sequence comes from Ceratitis rosa, assembly GCA_037013455.1. Classification (NCBI taxonomy): domain Eukaryota; kingdom Metazoa; phylum Arthropoda; class Insecta; order Diptera; family Tephritidae; genus Ceratitis; species Ceratitis rosa. The sequence continues at coordinate 2,306,240 of JAWMAG010000035.1, read as the reverse complement.
CAGGTGTGTTTGTTGAAGTGTGCCGGTTTTACTAGTAGATGTCGCTAGCAATATGTATAAATTTCTATGATTTGGCATGTATGTAATTTTTTTCTATTGACATTCCGCCAAAATAATAGCGTCATATTTGTTTACCTCAGTGCATATGTCGAATTTCGTTCCAAGTAAATCAAAAGAAAAAAGCAATATAATGTTCCTTGTCACGAATCAGCGACTACGATGCGTTGGTTTAGAAATAACAATATTGTTTTGTTAGATTGGTCTGCACAATCTCCAGATCTTAATCCCATTGAGCACATGTAGGCTATTTTAAAACACTAGAAAACAGTATAACATCAAAAACAGCCTTAAAGAATGCCTTAATTAACGAGTGGTACGCTATAAGTGCGGACGAATGTACAAAGCTTGTACGCAGCATGCCTAAGAGAATTGCTGCCGTTATTAACACGTTCACGCCGGCGTGTACCACCGGTGGCTCGCACATGTCTGCCTGATCGGGCGGCGCGTACCACCGGTGGCTCGCATATGATTGTACTATCAATCAGTGTGCATCACCAAACATAACTAATTCAATGGTACTAATAACAAAAACATAAGTAAATATTTCAATGATATAACATAAACATTATTATTTAAGTTTTATTAGACCGTTTTCCCGTGCGATAATCTTTCGTTGAAACATTTAGTTCGGCGCCGCCTGATAGAACAAAAAGCTTTCAGCGCACCCGCCTATGGGCGCGAAACATGAATTGCAGCGCCGACGTGAACGTGTTAAATCGAAGGGTGTACCTACTAAATATTAATGTTATTATCACTTATTTATTTTATTTTCACTGTTTTACTAATAAAACTTCATTACTTCACTTGTTAAAACAAAAAATTCAGTAATTAGTGGGGTGCCTAATACTTTTGGCCAAAGCTGTACTATTTATGTTTATTTGAAATCGATACATAGGCAGAGAACTTAAAATAACGAGAAGGTGCAAATTCGTTGCAACATCGAACCACCTTCAAACATTTTCTGAAAAATCTTGGGAAAGGGATTAACCACACTGGGAAAGGGATTCACCACACTTTATATAACAGCCACTCTAAAAGTTAGCAGAGATAAACAAGTGATTTTCTGTTAAGTATTATTTTATATAAATACCAATTATGCCAACGAAACTTAAAAGTGATTAGTGGCACAATGGTTTGCGTCGATTAATTTTTTGTCCAAGCTGCGCGGGTTCAAATCCTTCTCTCGCTTCTTTCTCGCGTTTTATCTTTTGAAATTGGCAAATTTTAAATCGTCGACAAGGAATTGCTTGTTCATTCGGGGTACGAGGGAAAAGAAGTTGACATACTTTTGTGTATGTATGGGTCTTTCATATACATGCAGGGACCTTTGCATGTGTTTGTATTTGACTTCATCTCAACTAGATTTTCTGATTTTTACAAATTTTACTGTCGTCGAAATGAAACTGCTTGTAGACGACGGGTTTAGGGGAAGAGAATAGGCAAGTTTTTGAGCATGTGTGTGATTTTCGTATTTACATTGGTCGCTTTGAATGTATGCGTCTTCAACTTCAGACCAACTTGAATTCTGATTTTTGTAAATTTTGTCATCGTCGCGAAGAAGTCGTTTATGGATTGACGGAGGGAAGGAGATGCCCATTATTAAGATTGTGTGGGTTTTTCTTATACATATTAAAATGCTTACATGTATGCGTTTTCACTTTGGCCTGAGTTGAACATCAATTTTTGATTTTTAGCAATATTTGACTTCGCTTGAGCAAATTGTTTGTTGATGAAGAGTAGAAGGGAAGAGGGTTTGTATGCGGTAGTTGTTTTTGCTGCGTTTATGCTTCTTCTTCTTAGAAAAACGAGCTGCATGTATGAATTTGTTTTTGTGTTATGAATGAATAAAAATATTTGAAGTTATTTGTTTTTAAATGACTTTATGCATGCTTTAGGCATTACATATAAATGCCCATATTTTCATGCATACATACATGTGTACATATGTGTGTATAATATATATAAAATATTTAATTAATATTAAAATAAAAATTTATAAAAATATTTAAAATAAAATAGCTATTTAATTTTCTAATTCCATTTCAAAGTATTTTCCAATTTATTTTATGACTTGGTTTAAATATTCTATTTATTTATTAACTTTTATGAATTATTCAACCAAAAAATCAAGCATATTTTATCCACCGCCAAACATGCATACATACATATGTTTGTATGCACATATTATGTCTTCATTTGTAAACATACATCATAACCATGACAGCATACATACATACATATATGCCGGCTAGTTGAACCTGCAAAAAATATTCTTCGCATCGTCAACAAAACGTATACTGCAAGCAATACCTCTCCCCGCGCGCAGCTCTTCCACAAGCCACAGCTCACAAAAATCAGAAGTTGAAGAAATTTCTTTACACGCTGCGCACAAACATACTCTCGATAAAGCGAACAAATGTACTACAATTCAAAAGTGAAAATGAAATGAAAATTTGGCAATACTACACCTTTAATTCACATAAACTAATGAGTATATCTAATTGAAATCATGTACGCATTGTTCGCCTACTCGCGCGCGCACTGTGAAAATCAGCGAAGTCGATTGTTGACGAAGTGCACGCGGGGAGAACATATTCTTTCGTGTACTTAAATGAGTAAGAAGAAGAAAAACCAATGTTCTATTTCTTTGATTCGCTATAAGTGCGGAATATGCCACAATTTCCTTATGTGGTGCTGTGGCACAGTTGGTAGCGCCCAGGTGCTGCAAGGGTTTTTGGTATTTTTGCTTCTGGTGCAAGTTCAAATTACCTTCGCAGGGGCCAATATCACTTATTCAAAATAATTTATTTTTTTTATTTTTATTTATTTTCTTTAATACTTTTTGTTTATTAATACAAAAATTCCTAATGTAATGAACGTAAAAATAAAAAAATATCATTTCTAAAATTTATTTTTATGTGCTGCTGTAGCGTAGTAATTAGCGCGTGCTTATGTACATACATTGTCACCTCCACTTTTTATATTTACAATATGTATGTGCGCATGTACATATTGTAAACATAAAAAGTGGAGGTGACAAATTGGCGCCCAACGTGGGGCCCAATATTTAAAGATATCTATTTTGATAGATTTTTGCGATTTTTATTTCAGCTGATTTTGAGTGGCTTTTTGTTGTCTAGTCTTTGTGTTAAATAATATTTAACAATTTTCTACTTTTTTCTTTTGTTAGTTAGGCATTCCAATAGTGGAAGTAGCGAAGAAGTAAAGAAGAGATTGGGGGTCGAACCCAGGCCCGTCGGCAGATTGATTGAAATATATTTAGTACAAAGGAATTTGGTGAGTTCGTTCCGTTTTGTAAATTTGCAATTTTTGTGTGTGCGTTGCGGTAAATTGTATTGGAGTGTTATCTAGGTAGGAAAAATTGTTGGTCAAGTGGGTAGAGACTGGTCCAGAAGTAACCAGTAGTGGTCCTGCCCAAAATTAGGTTGTGTTTTTTGTTTTTTTTTTGTTAATTAAGGATTTTTGTTGTTTTTTTAATTGTTTTAGATTGAAAACTTTTTTTTTTAATAAAAAAAATTTTTGTTTTTTTTTTGTTAATAGTTGTGTTGTCGGAGTAGACAATATTTGTTTTTTATTTTATTAATTTTTTTGTTTCTTGTGGTTAGGCTCTTTTGTTGTTTTCGTGTTAGGGTCTTTTGTTGAGCCAGTATAGGGCAACGCGGAAGTAACATTAGGGTAATAGCTTCTTTTAATTTTGACTATAATTAAATAAATTATTTCTTTTGTTTTTTTTTTTTAATAAATATTTGCTTTTTGGTTTTTTTTCCTTATTTTTTTGTTTTTCGAGTTTATTTTTTTTTTTTTTATTTTAAAAATGGAGATTAATCGTTTAGCGCAGGATGAGCTCGCGTACGAGATGGAGGCACGCGGCCTTCCAGTCGGTACGGTCGAGGCCATGCGTAAGTCGCTTAGGGCATCACGATTAATCGAGCGAAGAGGGTCGGTAAACCTCTTTCAGGACTACCCCTTCAGTTTCGACGAGGATAAGACGGCGGTCGAATCGAAACTGGAGGAGGTAGAGAAATTAATTTTATCGGTTACGGGAGGCAAGCCATCGCATGGAGCGAAAGCGATGGCGAAGATCGAGTGGTGTCTTTCGCGAATAGGACGGGCGCGACCGGGAAGCGACGGCGAGATGACTCAGCAGATGGAGCTGAAGAGCAAGTTGTTGCTCCATCTCGCCGAACTACAAGAGGTAGTCGGCAGCGAGGACGCCGAGGAGAAGGAAACTGGTTCGGTAGAGCGCTCGGGAGCCATTCGTGCGGACCCGATGGCACCCCCGCCCGTGGAGGTACGACGCGTCGTTGAGGAGACAGCCGAGTCTCAGAAGCCGGTGAACTTGTCGAAGTGGGACGTCCACTTCGACGGCGAAAAAGCGGGAATGTCGCTTTTCGCATTCTTGGAACGGATTGAGGAGTTGAGCGAGGCACGCGGTGTGACCCAAGCTCAACTCTTCCCAGGCGCGGTCGATTTATTCGTAGGGAAAGCTCTTTTGTGGTTTAGGTCTGTTAGGAAGACTCTAGGTAGCTGGGAGGAGCTAGTAAGAGAGTTAAAGTTGGAGTTATTGCACCCCAACTACGACGATCTCTTACTAGACGAGATTAGGCGAAGGACTCAGGGAGCGAATGAGTCAATCGGTGTTTATGTTGCGGCTATGAAGGTCATGTCTAGTAGACTTCAGGAGCCTTTATCGGAAAAGAGGAGGTTAGGATTGATTAGGTCGAATCTCCTACCATTCTACCAGACCCAGACAATAGGGTCGATTTCGGAACTAGTTGCTTTAGGTAGGCAACTAGAGGCGGTTAGGTCATCGGTGGACGCTTTTGTCCCTCCTCCGAGTCATAAGGCCAAGCGGTTGTTGGAACCTGACCTGGCTTATGTCTCGGCTGGTGTAGAGGTCGCGGCGGTAGCGCAGCCGGACCATTCAGATAGCTTTAAGCCGGGGTCAAATACCCGTTGCTTTAATTGTAGGCGGTTTGGCCACATTTAAGCGGATTGTAGGAAGGGAATTAAGTGCTTCGGGTGCGGTAGACTTGGAGTCATGAAGCGGGACTGCCCGGCGTGTGCAGCGAAGCCGAGTGGCTCTCCGCGGACCCAACGAAGTTCAGATTCCGGTGGTGGGCGAAACCACGACCCCTTCAGGTCAGGGCGCGTTAGGAATGATAGGCCGGAGGACAGCGGTCCAAATTCTCGGTCAAGCGATAGGGTTGTCAGGTCGGACAACAGATCGGGAAACGGGAGATAGACCCCTGGGACAGCAGGACAGGCGGTCTAGTAGGTCGAGTTAGTGAACCTGCTAACTCCCAGCTGGCAAATGTAGGAGTCGAAGTTGAAGAGGTTAGGTTGGCGTTTTCTTTGGTGACGGACGGTCACGACGAACGCCCGTATTTGGATATTAGGATCCATGGTTTCGCTTTTAGGGCTTTGTTGGATTCTGGTGCGACCAGAACAGTAATAGGTCGGCTAGGTTGGCAGAAATTGAGTTCGTTTGGTATTAGGGTGAGTTCAGTTTCGAATTTTTTGAGAGTGACTTTCGCGGATGGAGGTCATATCTCGGTGTTAGGTTCGGTTTTGTTGCCAATCGAGGTGGAGGGCAAGTCGGTTCTCCTGGAATGCCTCGTGGTTCCAGAGTTACCTCAGGGCGTAATCCTTGGCATCGATTTTTGGGCCAAGGTGGGTATTATCCCGGATATATCGAGAATGAGGTGGTCGTTTTCTCGGCCGGAACCAGAACCGTTGGTGGCAATAGTGGACCACTCCGAGTTAGGTGATAGGGAATCTAGGGCATTAGGTCAACTAATAGCTGGGGCGTTCCAGGCTATGCCGGAAAGGCTAGGCCGGACCCATTTGGTCGAGCATAAGATCAGGGTAAAAGCAGGAGTTGAACCTGTGAAACAGCGTTATTACCCTGTGTCTCCCGTCATACAGTCGCGTATGGACGAGGAGATTAAAGATATGTCCGACAAAGGGGTGATAGAGAAATCACATAGTCCTTGGGCATCTCCAGTTGTAATGATCAGAAAAAAAGACGGTACATATAGGTTTTGTGTAGATTATAGGGTTTTGAATAAATGTACCGAGAAGGATAGTTACCCCCTTCCATACGTGTCGGCGACCTTAGACAAGCTAAGGGATGCCAAGTTTCTGTCCAGTCTGGACATTAAGTCTGCTTATTGGCAAATTCCGGTGGAAGAGCAATCGAGGCCCTTCACCGCATTCACGGTACCAGGTAGGGGACTATTTCAGTTTAAGAGGATGCCATACGGTTTGCATAATGCACCGGCGACTTGGCAGAGATTTATAGATTCGGTCATAGGACCAGAGCTAGAACCTCATGTTTTTGTGTATTTGGACGATATTATTACCGTTACAAATAATTTTGAGAAGCATTTAAAAATTTTGAAGATTGTCTTAGATAGATTAGCTAGTGCAGGGCTCAGATTAAATAGGGACAAATGTAATTTTTGTCGGCCTGAATTTAAATATTTGGGCTACGTGGTGGACAAGAACGGTCTACACGTAGACCCCGAGAAGGTAGAGGCGATGCTTCGGATTGAGGTACCGAAGAACGTAAAGCAAGTGAGGTCATTTATAGGAACAGTGTCCTGATACCGCAGATTTATTAAAGATTTTGCAGAGTTAGTTAGGCCTCTCACCGATTTAACAAAGAAGAATCGAAAGTTCAATTGGACTGAAGATTGTGAAAGGAGTTTTAGAGAAGCGAAGGAACGCTTGGTGACAGCTCCGGTTTTGAGTTGCCCGGATTTTGATAGACCTTTCACAATCCAGACAGACGCGTCTGATTTCGGTGTAGGTGCGGTGTTAACGCAGATGTTTGATGACGGTGAGAGGGTGATAGTTTATATGAGTAGGTCCTTGAACAAAGGAGAGCGAAATTACTCGACGACCGAAAAGGAGTGTCTAGCGGTTCTGTGGGCGGTTGAGAAACTGCGACCATATGTTGAGGGCGCTAAGTTTACGGTCGTCACAGATCATTATTCACTTATTTGGTTGAATAAGTTTAAGGATCCGTGTGGTAGGTTAGCTAGATGGGCTTTGAAACTCCAGCAGTACGATATTGATATAGTGCATCGGAAAGGCAAGGAACATGTGGTTCCAGATATGCTATCCCGAAGTGTGCCAGTTATTGCTGAGGTGACTACTGCCGATCCTTGGTTAGTAAGGATGATTCGGTTAGTAGAGAAAAAGCCTTTGTCGTATCCAGCGTGGAGAGTTGAAAGTGGCAACCTCTACAAGTTTATTAGGTCGAGATTTCCTTCTGTTTACGGTGATTCACCAGAGTGGAAAAAAGTAATAGGGCGTGATGGTAGAGGTGAGATTTTAAAACAATGTCACGACAATCCATTAGCGGGCCATATGGGTGTAAAAAAGACTTTTGCGCGTATTTCACAAAAGTTCTACTGGCCAAGGATGAAGTCGGACATTGCGAAATATGTTAGGGCGTGTAAAACTTGTCAACAGGTGAAACTTGAGAATTCACAGCCAGCTGGGGGTATGATAGAGAGGACCAAGGCAGTCGAGCCTTGGGAAATGATTTGTGTAGATCTGGTAGGGCCTTTAGTGAAGTCGTCACAAGGCTACCAGTATATTTTAACAGTAGTGGACTATTTTTCCAAATATCCCCTCCTATTTCCTTTGCGTACTGCCACGGCAAAAAGAATATGCAAACAATTGGAGGACAATGTATTTCTTTTGTTTGGAGTTCCTCGGTCGGTTGTGTGTGACAATGGACCCCAATTTAGGAGTCGAGAGCTTCGGGGCCTCTGCGGTGACTATGGCGTCCAACTTCGGTACACCGCACACTATCACCCACAGGCTAATCCGGCCGAGAGGATCAATCAGATCATTAAAACGACACTAAGGGCTTATATATCAGAGAACCAGAGGACATGGGACCAACAGTTAGCGAAGGTAGCATGCTGTATTAGGACAGCGCAACACGAAGTGTTAGGAGCTACGCCATATTTTGTGAATTTCGGTAGGGAAATGGCGGTAGAAGGCAGTAGGGACTTCATAGACAGTTTAGGAGATCAGGAGAAATTAAATTGTCAGGAGCGGGCAAAGAGGCTCGAAGAGATTAGGACCAACATTAGAACTAGGTTAGAGCAGGCGAGTGAGAAGCTTGCGAGGCAGTACAATCTCAGACGTCGAGATGTACAGTACATGCCTGGAGAGTTAGTGTGGAGGAAGAATTTTATGCTGTCGGATGCAGCGAAGTTAGCGCCAAAGTATGTAGGGCCGTTTATTGTTAGGAAGCGAGTGTCACCGTGGACATACACACTGACAGATGACTTAGGCAAAGACAAAGGGACTTGGAACGTTAAAGAGTTGAGGCCATATAGGGATTAATAGGATACTGTAGGAGATTTCCGTTCCCTGACCAAAAGGAAGAGTCCTTCCTTTTCGTTGAGGAAGGGGTGGAGTTGTCGCGTACTGGCCGCAACAAAAACTTCTTTGGTGTTTGTTTGTTTATTTCCTTTGTTTTGCCTAATATTCCTTCCACTCCAAACGTTGGCAGTGGCATCTATCGGCACATAATTGCATAATTCAAAGCCATGAATTGTTGGCACGGTTGCACTCGGTGTGTGCCTACCCAGTGGTATAAGTCTCCAAAAGGGGATGTTCGCCAAAACGGTTCCTCCACTAACAAATATTAGGGAAACGGAATGCTTTGCGCGGGTATTCCGTAAAAAGGGGTGTCGCTTTTCTTTTTATATGGCGAGGGGAAAATTATCCCAGTGTACTTGGTGTGCCATGGTGGCGTGCGCTATATAACTCTGTCCCTTTGGGTAATGGGGGCGGCGCCAAATGATTGGGCACCAATACACACTCGCCTGAGAATTCTGACGGCCGACGCGTAGCTTGCGGCCTGGCTAGTAAGTGCGTGCCGGATCAGATTCTAACAATCTACAAGAAAGTGAACATCTTTTTTTGCGCAGGCGTGCGTGTATATATATTAGTGAAAGAAAAAAAAAAAAACAAAATAAAATTTTATAAGCGTAAGGCCAGTCGAGGCTAAGAGCGGGAAAATCAGTGTTAGTGACCAGGAGGCAGTGGAAGCCTAGTTTTGTGTCAGGACGAAGTCGTTTGTGTGGAGAGTGGCGGAACCGGAGTTTGGCGGCATCACCGGAGGAGCACCGAAGTTGGGTACCCACACTTGACTGAGAAACTTAAGTATCATTTTGTCTTTTATATTGTTTTCGTACGATTTTTTTTGTCGTGCCGACAGTGTCGTTCCCTCCGTTCGTCCTCACCCATCCCTCTAGCATCCCGCACCCAGAGCCCAGTCATACAGGCGGGTTAAAGTTACCCCCGGCAGCACGGGAGTAGTGCGAGTGGGTTCGTAACCAGTTTGGTTGGACCACACCTCGGGTGCACCCCAAAAATATATTTTGTTTATTCTGTCTTATATCGCTGCTTAATTGTTGTCGTGCATTCGTTTGTCCAAGTCAGCGTTGATCATTTCACTTGGTTTGTTTTTGCTCATAGTTTTGTTATTGTACGTAGATAGCGACCCACGCCGTCTTTGTAGTTTGTTTTGTTGACGTGTGTGGTTGTTGGTAGGCGCTTGACCAACAGCCACTGTAGGTATACATATGTATGTACGTATGTACATGCGCACATACATATTGTAAACATAAAAAGTGGAGGTGACAACATATACATATGTATTTGTATTTTTGGTGTTTTGTTTGTCATTTTTATTTTTGTTATTTCTAATTATAATTATTTATAAAAAAAATATTTATATAATAAATAAATTTCATGTAGATTTGTAAATAATGAATATAAAAATGACAAATATCAGATATAAAATAGATAGTTAGAAAAATTCTGAAATATTAAATTTTTTTTTACATTTTTTTTAATAAATAAAAACAAAATGCGGTTGGGAATACAATTAAAAAATTAATGAATTATTGGTTTTCATTATATTTCTATTCTATTTTCATTGATTTTATTTAATTCGTAGTGAATAACAGTTTTTTGTTATGTTAAACCATCAATTCTGTTAGTTTGCAGCCAAATTTTAACAGAGTGGTGAATCCCTTTCTTGAGATAGGTGAGGTGCGCGGTGCTGCACCATAGATATGCCAAAGATGGCATGATAAGGGGACTGTCCGATTGACTTATGTACAACACTACGTAAAGCGAAAGCTGTGTCTCTAACATGTTTATCCCAATCCTTTTGGTTTTATTTAATGTTCGGAATATTTGATGTATGGAACGATTTGCTCGTTCTGCTGCGTTACCCTGAGGTAAGTAAAAGACCGTCCGAATGTGCTTTGTACCATATTTATTGAGTAATGTTGCGAACTGTGCAGATGTATTGCTTTCCATTATCTGAGTGAATGAATTCTATACTCTGGTAATATATGAGATTCGTCCTTCTCTAGGTATTTTATTGAGTCATTTGAAGTTGCCCTGCGCATTGGTTTAAGAAACACAAATTTGGAAAAATGGTCAAGACAAACAAATATGTAACAATTACCATAACTAGAACGAGGATGCGGACTCATGAAATCTAACAAACGCTGAAATGGTCGCTCGGTTACGTGCTGCTTACCATTTGTGGTCGATGGAATAAATTCTGAGTTTTGTTGCCTTTACATATTTGACAATCCCTATAGAATGTTTGTACGTCTGCCACCATGCCAGGCCAATAATATCTATATCGAATACGAGGAAGTGTTTTATGGATTCCCCCATGTCCAGCTGACGGCGAGCAGTGCGATGCTTCCACTAAGGCTTGGCGTAACTCCGTCGGTACCCAGAGTTTCCAAGTATGGTCCTCTTGAGGCCCTTCTCCCCGAGAAAATTGTGTTCGTTTGTAAACAAAACCGTCCGATACGCACACGTCCGGAAATTTTTCTTTGTTTTCCGTCACCGTCTTCTTCAGCTCAGCGTATTCTTCGGTGGAAAAATATGGAGACTTCATGCAAATGTCAAGAATGCTTTCGTTTTTATTTATTTCAGCCATGTCTATTCTGGACAACGCATCGGGAACTACATTTTGAGCGGCCTTTCGGTGTTGAATGTCAAAGTTATAGGCCTGTAGCTTTAAGCTCCACCGGTCTAACCGTCCCGACAAATCCTTCTGATTCATCAGCCACTTCAGGCTGGCGTGGTCTGTAATGATGGTAAACGGCAAGCCTTCGACATAAGGCCGGAAGCGTTTGACACTCAGCACTGCAGCGTAACATTCTAATTCAGTTATGCTGTAATTTTTTTCTATCGTTGCTGTCCTCGTCTAGTTGAAAAAGTACTCTCCCTACTCCGTCGGTTGATGCATCGCATTAAATAAGAATCGTCTGTTGAAGTCAGGGTGAGTTAGCACTGGAGCAGATATTAGGCTCTGTTTTAAACGTTCAAATGCTATTTTTGCTTCGTCCGTCATGATAAATTTTTTGATTTTGTCCTTAGTGAGACAGTCATGCGACGGGGTTGCAATAGTTGCATAATCATGAATGAAACGTCGGTGCCATCCAGTCATCCCCAGGAAACGACGGAGTTGTTTGGGGCTTTTAGGTTAAGTGAAATCCCTAACTGCTGCCAATTTCTTCGCGTCTGTTCGAATGCATCCGCCGCCTACCACATATCTGAGATACCTGACTTCGCAAAAACAGAACTTGCTCTTTTCCACATTGATGGTGAGCTTAGCCTCACGTCAGCACCTAGCGACCTTTTCAAGTACACACATATGAGACAAAAGATCTTCAGAACACACCAACAAGTCAATGCTGCGCTTTGATCTGGCCTAAGCTTATGTTGCATGGCGTCAAACGACAGGTCTCCTTCGACGGGTACGAGCTCTGCAACTTCAGCACTTTTGCTTCTCATTTTGCAACCCCTACTCACGACTTCCATCTCAAACGTTCTCCAGAAGTCAACCCCCAAGTACACTTCTTGTTGTTGTTCCGGAACAATTAAAAATTCAAGATCTTTGGTATCTCCGTCCCACTTTACCGACAAAACAACAACACCCATTACAGGGGCCTCATCACCGTTCGCTGTTTTCACACGCTGCCGGTGTATGTGTACAATCTTTTTCTCCATTCCTTCCAGCAACCTCAACGCGTGTTTTCCAAGACAGCTTTCTCCAGCACCAAAATCCAACAACGCTAACACCTCCTTTCCACCAATACTAACTTGTGCAAAAAATCTAGTATCCCCTTTCACCGTAACTATTGTTGCTATAATTTTGTTTCTAATTCGCCTATATTCCGTACTCTTCTGCTTCTTCATAATTCATTTTTCTTTGGTGAAGACTTTAGTTTGAAAATTCATTATTTCTTACACTTAACTTAACTTAATTCTATCATTACCATTGCTACTAGTCCTATCCTCCCTTCTAAGGATCTTTATTGCCCTAGTTACTTACTGGGTTGGTCTATACACGCAAAATGGCATTTCTTCCCCGCAAGCGAAGCATACCATGTCATGAAATGTAGACATACAACGATCCTCCCTCCGTACTTCTGACGTGTTCTTGCGGTAGTAGCCTACCGGCATTCCACACTTGAAGCAAATCATCAAGTGGAAGGGAGATGAACAAAAGGCCTTCCCGGGGGTGTTTGGAATACTAGGAAGAGTGTGCTTGTAGCAACTCACCTATCAAAATTCTGACCCGTCGATGAATTTGTGTTTGGTGTGTTAGTTTTGTCTTTCCCGTTATATTTCATTGCTTCCACCAGATACTTTTCCTGTTGCTCCTCTTCACGCATGTATGTAGTTTACCTCATTCACTGTTTTGAGCGTTGACCGATTCTCTCGTAACACCTTCTTTGCCCTTTTGCATTCCGCCTTAAGATCCCCGAGACATTCAATCCTTGACGCAAACGTCATATTCGCTAGTGATGGTATTCCCACTAACTCTCAGGCATCTTTTGGCGCAAGTGGATGATCAAATCGTGGACATCACTATAGAAGTGATGTTCCATAGTGGGTCAGCAGCTCCGCCTTCAGCTCAAAGTACCCGAAGCTGGAGCCCTCGGCGTGGTCTTTGAATAGCTGTCAATACCACTTCAGGACATTTCCTGCTACTAGGCAATGAAAGTCGGAGAACAGCTGATTATAAGAGACATCGTATTGAGCTCGCATGCGCTCTATGCGGGAGATGAAGCTTTCTACCATGATATTCTTCCCGGTTCCATCGAATTTAAGGTGCCACTTGTCGAAGTCGATCTTTTTTCGTCTGTTTTCCTCCTGAGAACTGTCCTGACTACGGTTGTTCATGTCGGTCCGTGTTTCTGTCCCTTCCCGATGGTCTTCTTTACCTGTTGGTTTCTGTCAATTATTGCCAATGATCTTAAGTGTGAATTCTCGTCTTCGGATAACTGAAGGACTCTTTCCAGTTTCTCCCCGAAGCTTAGAGTGTTGAAGTGAATATTGTTAGTAGTTGTGGTGAGCGTCGGTTGAGAAGCGTTCGACGTGGTGGCAAGGAGACGAGAAGCGCACCTCTTAAATATGTCTAAGAGCACAAAGTCAACCGGATATTCTACACCTGTATTGATCTGGGTAAGGATTGACCCCGTAATCTGGTAACGTGTCTGACCAAAACATAAAAACTTAGTATGTCTACTAAAGACCTTAAGTTTAAGGTAAGATCATTGCGGACGCAAAAAAACCCAAAATACGGAATATAATAACTATCTGCTTATAGAGCTAAATAAAATTGGATAACTAGTGATCTCTATTTAATTTTAAATTATAAATCTTAATGAGACGGTGAGTAGGTTGGTGTGTATCGGTGCTACTCTGATCATATTCGTGCGTAAGTCTACTTGTCCATTTGTTCAGTCCGTCTAGTAAGAGTCCGTGTACTTATGTCTCCTTTCATACCCTACTGTAACACCTACACCAAAAACAAAATAAATTATTCCTCCATAATTGCCTTAGTTCATTTCAAGAATAAAAATAATGAAAATATTTTTTCCGACTGCATGTATTTTTGATTAGAAATATTTTTAAAAAGGTATCTTATAAGACCGAATTATTGAAAAGGCATCTGCCTGAAATTTATAAAAAAAATAAACTTAAGTATGAGCTGTTAATAACAGAAAAATATATGTAAGTTTGCACCTTTTTTTCTCCGTTTTCTTCGTTACTATTTACTTCAGGCTAACCCTATTATTTCATCACATACAAACGTATGTATGGAAGAGACAAAAAAACATTCTCGCAAAAAAAAAACAGTTATGTCCGCATCTCCGAATGATATATGTATATATATGACAAGGTATGTATTTATGTATACCTATAGTAGCAATTAAAATTATGGAAACTCAATTATATAAAAATTAAATATTGAGACAGGGGTGTTTCATGCCAAACAAAAAACACAGCAAAATTATATGTGCACTGGTAATAAGTAAAGAAGATAAAAAAAGGAAAAATCGAATGAACCCTATATAGGGAAGAAAAAAATGTCGATTGCAGTTTGTAAGAATTAAATCTGAAATAATTTGTACAAAAAACAGGATTTTTAAAAGTGAATTTTCCTATTGCGTTTTACAAATAATATCTGTATCTATATATATATATATATGTATATACGTACAATATATATTGTGTAATTGCATAATATGTATGCTTCATGCATAAACCCAAAAAATCCATAAATGTTATTGCTGTCTCTGATGCTGTTGTTGAGGTGGTATTGACCGGTCGTTGTCAGCTGGTGGCTGCGCTGTATTAGAGCTGATCGCAATCCAGCTGTTCGCCTGTAGCTGGTATCTGTCCACTTTATTAAATTTCCCGTAGTTTTGGTACGTGGTGCTTTTGGTACTTCATTAGTTACCAGGCTACTTCTCCCGAAATGTTCCCAATACTGAAACTATTGTTAGCGAGGCCCTTTTGTTTTAAAACTGCATCGACCTATAGAAATGAAAATGAAATCAGATCACTTAACAATGATTATAATGTTAATAAATAAATATTAACAGACTTGCTTGCACTATTTACCTCGATTTCCAATTATTATTATATTTTTTGGCACGGACTGAAACTGGAAATGTGTCCTTTACTTAGTTTTACACCTTTTTCAATATTATTTTAAATTTTTGTTCTTCACTTTCATGAGCTTTAAAATTCAAAATCTTTTTATTCCACTATGACAACTAGAAATTAGCAGCAGTGCCTTTGCTGGTTCCGTAAACTTTCTCCATTGTCCTTTCGATTCGATTTGCGCTATTTGCCAGCCGTTGATTTAACCCAAATTCGCATATCCTCCATTTCTTAAGAATCCCCCGAAGTGCCATGGTCTCTTACTGAGTTGCACAAAAATATGACTTATACAAATAAACCCAACACTGCTTTACCTACGATCTAGGTTTCACACCCTTGCCCTTAAAGGTAGGCAGTATGTCAGTCAGAGAACTTAAAATAACAATAATATTTTAAGTTCTCTGCCTGACTCTCGAAGTATTCATCGCCCAAAGTGTGGCTTCGACCCACTTAAAGCCGGACTTCTGATGTTGTGCTTTCCCTGTTTGCCTAACCTCAATGATTTGAATTTAGTGACGCACCTACACAGTCACAATCAAAACTCTAATTCTATATCACGGATAATCTACTTACATATGCTACATCAGAGGAGGTAACCATACCAAGGGACAATTCTAGAATAATCTAAATAATAAGAGATAATTTGAACAAGATTTACTGACTAGATGATAAATAAATTAACATGAAGTGAAAATAACAGAATATCACAGATGATCAGTATTATAGTTATATAAATAACTACAGCTAAAACATTAGTTAGACGGATAGCTACACTGAGCACAAATAGATACGCATTCACCTCGTACACTAGCAACATTTAACATAGAACGTATAAGATTATACCTACAACAAAAATATCCTTAGCGTGGTATACCGCGATCTTTTTTCCACTAGTGTTACCTAATTCGTACATAGAGTTTCCAATCGTTTTCAGGACGACACATTTAACATGTTTGGGAGCGAGTTTCGCGTTATAATTATCGATAAGGGAACACTTTTTAAAGTTGCTGTGGTATATCATTTGACCAGTTTGAAGTCCCTGCTTCTAGTGTTATATGTTTTCTGGTTTCTTTCATAGGCCAGCTTCAGCTCATTCTGTATTCCGTTTCGTATAAGCTGTCTTCTCTCATCTGACGATTCGACCCCATCGTAAGCTTCTCTGAGCGTACCCAGTCTTCGGTATAGCTCGTACTATGCCGCATGTAGATGTATCATAGGCATACCAAAAAGGGCATGATACGGCGTGCTATTTAATGCAGTACGTACTGCACTACGCAGGTCAAATGCTGCATCACTGATGTGCTTAACCCAACTCTTTTGATTATCCTTTATAAAGGACCTAGCGATCTGTAGCACGGATCTATTTACTCTCTCGGTTGCATTGGCCTGTGGTGAGTAAAAGGCAGTTTTAACATGTTTAGCTCCATATTTTTCCAAAAATGACTATTCTATTCAACGTTTATCGTCAATTTAGCATCACGAAGACATCTAGCAACACTCTCTAACAAACACAAATGTGACATAAAGTCCTCCGAACAAACAAGTAAATCATCTAAATACACAAAAATGGACTCACGTAACGAAGCGGGTATAACCTTGTCTATGAGTCTACACATACGTTGTGCCGCATTGCATAACCCAAAAGGCATGACCGCGTATTTTGCAATCGGCTTAGAATACCGTCTATATGCGGGAGTCGGAAAGCATCTTTTATGGTTCTTTCGTTTACATCTAAACAAAGTCGATTTTTCGTTCCCTTAATAACTAATGACACGGGTGAATTCCAGCTGCTGTTGCTGAGTGCTATCACACCCATATCCAGCATTCTATCCAACTCCGCATATATAAGTTTTTGCACTGCCGGAGATATAGGATAGTGCCTCTGTCTCACTGGAAGATTTTCATCAGTCACCTCAATTACATGTTCCTCTTTATATTTCTTGCCCAACCCTAACACATCAAAAGAAGAAAATTGTGCTTTGACTCTCTCTAAAGCCATTGTCTCGTTAGGAGTCAGCTCAAGTTGTACTGCATCGAACATAAGATCGCCTTCGGCAGTCACGAGCTCTGAGACGGTAGCTTTGTTCACCCTCGCAGTCACACCTACATTAACAACACTCATACCGAATCCCTGCCAGAAGTCAACTCCTAGGTAAACTTCTTGTTGAAGCCCTGGAACAATCAGGAATTCTAAATCCAGACAACTTACTCCAGCTCCTGAGTCTAAGAGAGCTATAGTGGTTTTCGCAAAAAATCTATGATCTCCTTCTAGAGTGACGAAGCTTACTGGATGCTGGATCTCAGTATCAATTTGCGTGAAAATCGAACCGACTCGTGCTACGCTTCGCGTTACTCTGCGATTTGTATCCAATAAAATCAAACCCCCAAACCCCCAATTGTCACTCACTCGATCCTCAACCTCTCTTTCTTCCATTCACACGATTCCCTTTGAAAATAATTGAGCTACCCTAGGCTTTTCCAATTCAAGTAAAATCAAATCACGAGAATTAGGAAAAAATTCAAAGAAAAATTCTTAAATAGTACAGTTCTTTAAAAGTTTCGAATAAATTTTGAATAAAATTGCAATTTAAATAAATTCAGCTTGGTTAATTTGCTATCTTAGAATTCCAATATTTAAATCTGATAAACTCAACTTAATTCAACTCAAATCTATTTTATAAAAATTCAGTTAAAAATTTAAACAGATAAAAAAATAAATTTGTAAAGCAGAGCTTTAATTCACTTCTAAACTCAGAGAATAAATTCAAATAAAAATTCAAAAATTTTATTTTCAGTGGAGTGAAATAATCAAAAAATTTACTACGAAAACAGTGATTCGAAACCTCCTAATAATACATTCAATCAATTACTAGCATTCTAAATTACAATGTACATTATGTAAAAAAACTTAAAATGAAAAATTCACAACCAACTCAATCTTAAATATTTCAAAATTTAAACTTACATCCGAAGTTGAGACTATAAAAAAATATCTTTGTGCTATATACTCCAAATAAAAAACCCCAATACCCAAAAAATTGCAAAGTTTATAATATAGAATTCAAAAACTCATAAATTAAGTTCATAAAATGAAATAAGTATAAAAAAAGAGTTTAAAAAATTTCATACAATAATATTTGTTTGTAAAAAAAATGTTGATGAAGAAAATTAAAAAAGAATAATAATGTATAAGAAGCGATTTTAATCACTTTGGTGTTTGTGTGTTACATGGGGCAAGGTCATAGTGAGGGCTCGCTGTACGTCTGTGTGTCCTCAATCCGAAGCCAAAGTCATCTAAGCCCCCCAATTCTGTGTTAGTGTGACATGTCAATCGTGAGCACCGCAATTCCAGCAATAGACGTCACACCCCCCCTTTTTACCCCCTTGTAAATATCAGTTGTGTACTTCACCATTGCGAGATGCTGGATCACACACTGGGCGTTACAACCTGTATTACAAAAAAAATAATTTATGTAAGAATAAATGACGTAACAACTTTGAATCCCACTTCGTCGGAGAGTTGAAGCAATCGAAAAGGCACTTCAAAGTCGTGGCGTTCAGTTCCCCCCAGATTTGTCGCTCAGGCACGAGCTGCTTCCGTTCGACACACAGATTAGGAAATGGAAGCGGAAACTATAAACTGAAATAGGAAGGAAAAGTGATAGGAAAAAAGGAAGGAAAGTTGAAACCTAATGGGAAAAACAAAACAACATTCGGTAAGCTCGGGTTCAAATCCCGGTGCCACCAACATCCAAAAAAAAACAGTTATGGAAAATTAATTTAAATAAAAAATTAAGTTAAATTTTCTAATTGCGGTCGCCCCTCGGCAGGGAATGTCCACTCCTTCGAGTGTATTTCGGACATGAAATAGAAGCTAGTCGTAAAAAAACGATCAGCCGTTCGGAGACGGCTTAGTATAAACTTTAGGTCCCTCCATTTGTTAGAAAAACATCAATGTTCAAAAACACAAATTGGAGGAGGAGCTCGGCCGAAAATCGCTTCAGCGGTTACAAAGCGCAAATTATATATATATGATAAAAACGGTAAAGTGGAGCTATTCAAGGCTAGATTAGTAGCTAAAGGATGCAGTCAATAATATGGCGTTAATTATAACCAAACGTTTTCATCGGTTGATCAATATGAAACCATTCCTATAGCAATAGCACTAGCAGTGGAATACGAAATGTATTAGCATCAAATGGACATATCAACAGCGTACTTAAACGGTGATTTACGGGACGAAGTTTATATGAAGCAGCCCGAACAATTCATTGACAAGAGATATCCGAATCGTGTACTGAGACTTAATAAGTCTCTATATGGTCAGGTCGTGAGTGGAACGCGAAGTTAGATACAGTTTTGAAATCAATCGGATAATGTTAGCGCATAGCATCTTGTAAAGAATCCAGTTTATCACGCGCGTAGTAAACATATCGACATCTGATACCATTATATTCGAGAAGTATATATGAAGAAAGAAGTTGAATTAAGATACACTTCAACGAATGAAATGGTGGCTGATATTTTGACCAAGAAGCCTAATATGCTTTCGCGGTCGATCTGGCTTGCCGCTGCGAATGATTAGTGGTCTCCCTCGACCTAACTTTATATTGTCATCTGATAATTCTTCATTAAAATTATCGGTGCTATCTTCGATATTGATGGACTCTCGATCTTCTTAATCGTAATGAACTACATTCCTCCCCTCCATCGATATTCTCTTCAATAATATTTCAAGTAAAATCCCTTTGGCTCCATGTAGCATATCCTTTTAAATCGCCGTCCTCTGATTTTCGAGAAATACTCTTTGGACTCTCAATGAATTTTAAATCTCTGCTCATAAATACTTTACGATTACATTTACGTTTGTTTTTGTTATCAATAAACATAAATAGATTATTGGTATGTTTACCTCTGATCACTTCTTGACCAAACCTATTTCTCAAAACTGCATACTTGTTGTTAAAAACTACTGTATTTTCATGTTTGACAGCTCTACTTACGGATATGAAATTGCTTCGCATATCCGGTACGTATAAAATTTTTTGCAAAGTTACTTTAGATTTTCCAATTTTCAACGTCACGTTTCCTATTCCTTTAGCTTCTACGAAATTTTCACCTGCTAATATGACTTTCTCGCGATGATTTTAAAATGTATCGAACTTTTTCCTATCGCAGCATATATGCGATGTCGCTCCGCTATCGATGCACCAATCACCTTTACCTAGGGTTTCTTCTTGCACTGATGCAAGAACAGAAATGCCTTCTTGTCATCTCGTTGTTCCGTTGAGGAATTCTTCCGCTTGTCTTTACAATTTACAGCAGAATGTCCTTTCAATTTTTAATAATACAAATTTTAGTAATAATACAAATCTTGTGTTAATATGGCAAAATAACTCTCAGCTTTCATTAAATGTTGGGTTAAGGATTTCATTGCCCCATAGTTTACTAAATTAGACCCAGTTGTATGGAATCCAGACTATTAATTGTATAGTGATATATTGGATGGGAGGATTGGGGGGATGGGGTCAAGTACAGAAGATCACGCAAGTGAGGAAAGTTTTTGACTGTCATTCACCTGTGAGTGGCCAGAAACGATTCTTGTGCATATGGTTCAAGCAGCTCACGACGTCCGGTCTTAGACCACGTATCCCCTGGGTAGCCAACGAACATCCGTTTGGAGGCGAGCTAAAGTGAAGCGAATCCCATGCGGTTGTGCGTAGGGTGTGGAACCCACCACATGAAAAAACAACCCAATGAAAAAGCAATTTAAGTCTCGGATTAGAGACCCCCCTTTTGATGACGACCCCCGCAAATGTTTTAAGGATTACGATTTTTGGTCATGCACCTGGAATGTCCGGCCCCTTAATTGGGAAGGTGCCGCTGCCCCCGCCACGACGTCAAAATTGTGCTTGGCGACTTCAACGCTAGGGTGGGCAAAGAAGGTATCTTTGGTACGACTGTCGGAAATTTCAGTCTCCACGATGAAACATCTCCAAATGGGCTGAGGCTGATCGACTTCGCCGGGGCCCGAAAAATGGTTGTCTGTAGCACTAGATTTCAGCACAAAAAAATTCACCAAGCTACTTGGTTGTCTCCAGATCGGAAAACTTCCAACCAGATCGATCATGCCGCCTCCGAACGACTGATGGTTTTTTATAAGGAGCCTTCATTTCATGTCAGAAATACACAAGGAGGCGTTGACATGCCATGTTGAACTCATGAATTTCCGACATCATGAACTAATTACTTTAAATAAATAAGTAATTTCTTTCTAAGTTTTCTGTGTAATCTATAGCAGCTGGTTAGTGTAAAAGGCAATTGTAACCGCGACCTTCCGTAATCGATCTCGGATTCCAGACTGTCACTGGGTTTTAGTTCTGGCTCGACCAACATCAAACGTTATAGAAAATCCTAATTAAGAAATCAACTTCGTCTGGGTTCCTGGCAAGAAATAAAAGCTTCTCATAAAAAAACTAAAGGGAAAATTTGTTATGATCTAGCGGTGATTATTGATTATGTTTAGTTTCATGCAATAACTTTGGAGTTATCATCATATTGCTATTATATCTGGTGGCTAGAAATTAATATTATCTAGAATCCAAGGATCTAATTTGGCTGCTTACAATTACGAGAACGTCGCATTGACATGCATTACGAAATATGAAATTTGAAAAAACAAGCTTCAAAAACTACAATAAAATTATTAATTGCTTCTACCAAAAATTACTATTTAAAGGAGATCCTTGGACACTAGTTCTAGGTTGAATGCAATGCTGTAATGTGCAGACCAACACTTATGAAAATGCTTTTGGTTACAATTTCTTCCAGTAACATAATTTAAACATTTAAACCAGCGTAACTGTCAGTCTTGATGGACTTAGTGTTAAAAACCCGTATGTATAATCATTCGGCACCCGCAGTAGCCGAGTGTTTAGCACAGCGTACCGCCATTCAAACTTCCAGGGTTAGAGTCTCGGTTCAACCAACATCCAAAATTATAAGAAATTTATTTTTTAAATTTTTATTTTTAGAATTTTAATAAATCTTGATTTGACAGAGTACATTTGAAAGTATTTTAAATTTTACACAAAATAGATAACCGTGTGTTTCATACAAGAGCGAACAGCTGATAAAGTATTATTACCTTATCTTATTACGCTTTAGCTATAGAAAAATTACAATGGAAACTATTCCTGCCATACCTGAAAACGTATAGACTAAACTAAGATTTTATTGAAAATTTTTCTGGTATGATTCGTGGTCTTGGTAGAATGGAGATAACAACCCAGTTCTATACCTTGCAACTACATATATACACGTATGTTAATTGATATATTAAGAGTTTGTGTTATTATACCACAAAAAATATGTAAAGTTTTAACTCTCAAAAATTTATTAGAGGAAAGTGCGAAAGACCTGGGAAGACCTGACTAAAGAGCTTATCTGATTTAGAAGGATAGTGAATTTCAGAAATAGTTGATATATTTTCCAAAATTTTCAATAATTGTATAAATTATTAATATTCGAAAATACAACGTTGAGCTAAGGCAACTTTGTCAAAGTCTCTTTCTACTCTACTTACTTCACCTGGTTATTATTTCATCATGGTATTGTAAAACGAATGTGTGAAAAATATCAGAATCATATGTGAAATATGTAAGTTCCATTGCCAAATCGCAGTTGCATTGATTTTTTAAATTATTTGAAAACAGACCAACTTATTTGAGTTAACGTATTTTATCATACGGGAGTTAAAAATAGGAGGAGGTATGTTGAATTGGCATATTCAATAACTTTCGACCTAGAAAATACAGAAAGACTCCGATAAGGAAGAAATAAATTCTTTTAACAGTTATGTTTATAAAAAAATCCTAGAAAATTTTCTTATTTCAAGATTTGTTTGGTCAAATGTCCACAGATATAAAGCACAGAAAGAATTTTTTCTCAAAAAAAAACTTCCAAAAATGAAAGATTTCTCACTCAAAGCAATTTTTTGATTTCCCCCACCAGCGGTAAGGAATTTTAGAAAGTACATTGAGTTAACAAAAATAAATAGCGCTCCCGCTTGTGATTTTCACAACTTGAACTTTACACTAAGCATAAAATACAAGTCGATGTTATGTTAAAAACGCTTGATATTCTTAGAAAAGCTAAAACAAATAATTAAAAGTTGCGTACAAACTGTCGTTAAGCTCTATGAAACCGATGCCTTCAGCGGTTCACGCAAGAGAAAAGAGCGTAATAAATTTATAATTACATAAGAAATTAAAAAAAAATAACATGTGTATTCCTACATTATAAATTTTAGATACTAATGACAAATATTTGTTCGCTATGTTTCAAAATATATACATAAATATGTACATATATAATGTGATTTTTTGGATATATTGAAAATACAAATTTTAAGTATATATTTTAATTTTTTCTTGGAAAACTGTTGTGTTTGAAATTTTAGTGGTTTCTAAAGTGTGTGTTTGTAAAGCCGATTTGCAAAATTGTTTCGTTTATCTACATATGTAAGTATGAAGATTTTTATTTTCTTTTTTATTGTTTTTGTGCGGAAATAGCAACAAAGGTATGTTAATAAATTTAAATCAGATTGTAAAACAGATCAAAATTATAATTAAGCAGAGAAACTAATGAAATAAATCGATGCATTTGAGTTGATACGAATTCAAAGGTTGCAGCATGTGGTGCTTTGTTTGTTTGTTTGTTTGATTATTGCCCAAAAATATCATCTATACTAATATTATAAATGCGAAAGTCGTTTCGTTTGCTGCGCTTTCACGCAAAAATTACTTAACCGATCATCATGAAACTTTGTACACATACTCTTGGAGGTATCAGAATGAACATAGGCTACTTTTTATTTAATAAAAAAAATTATTTTTTAAATAAAATAAAGAAACTTTTTTGTCCAATAGCCACAATAGAGAATATACATACGCATGCATAAAGTAACGCCCCATATGCACAGAGAGAGAGAGAAAGTGGGACTATACATAGATATAGGCACATATGTAGCTGCATTGAGAGTAGTGTTGTATGTGTGTATGGGAGTATACAGTATACAGTATACAGCATACATATCTACATGTATGGTGGCCATAAAATGTGAGCATACATACGTACATGTATGGTGGTGGCCTGGTCATCTATTTGCTGAGCGCTACGTTAACGCCATCTAGCGGGTAAAAGCTAAAAATATTTTACATCGACTTCAGCAAGTACATACAGATATGACTTTCAATGAACATATTTACAACCAAACGCTAATTCTAATTGAAAACAAGGTTTTCACAATGGTTGGAAAAAAATTAGATGATTTTGGGATGCAAAGCCCTCAAAGAGATAATGAGGATGATTTCAACAATGAAATTGCTCGAGAGTTAGATTATGATTTCATAGCACTGCAGCGACAAGTAGAAGAATTAATCCCTTTGTTACTTCCAGAGCAGGCTCATGTTCTCCATCAAGTTTTACGTAGAATAGAATACGGTAAAGGTGGACTCTTCTTTCTCGATGCACCAGGTGGAACCGGAAAGACGTTTTTGCTCAACTTATTATTAATGTACATCAGAAAAAACAGAAAAATAGCAGTTGCAGTAGCTTCGTCGGGTATTGCCGCGACGCTTTTCAACGGCTCCCGTACGGCACATTCCGTTTTGAAATTACCATTGAACCTTGCACATGAAGATTCGCCCATCTGTAATTTCAGTAAAAATAGTTCTCGAGGTAGGATGCTGCGAGAATGTAAGCTTTTAGTGTGGGATGAATGTACAATGTCTCACAAAAAGGCTATAGAAGCTTTAAACCGGACTCTTCAGGACCTGCGGGATAGTACAGATATAATGGGAGGAATGGTAGTTTTACTGGCTGGTGATTTTCGTCAAACCCTTCCAGTTATTCAGAGGGGAACACCAGCAGATGAAATTCAAGCATGCTTAAAATCATCGAGCTATGGTCGAGAATTGAAAAGCTGAGCTGAAATGTTATTGAAAATTGGTGATGGTCGTTTAGATGTTGATGCTGAAGGTTGCGTATCACTTTCAAGAGAATTTTGTAATTTAGTAGAAAATGATGTGGATCTCATTGCTCATGTTTTTCCCGAATTGCAACAGAATTTGGGTTGTGATCAGTGGCTGTGCGCAAGAGCAATATTAGCACCAAAAAATGAAGTAGTTAATAGAATCAACAATGACATTTTAAAAGAGGTGGAAGGGGAAATGGTGGAATATTTATCAATGGATACAATTATGGATACAGAATTAAGTACCTCATATCCTGTAGAGTTTTTAAATTCACTTGAATTGTCCGGTGTACCATCACATAAGCTTCAGTTGAAACTAAATGTACCAGTAATGCTTATGCGAAATTTAAATGCTCCTCTGCTATGTAATGGAACACGACTTCGGATAACGAAATTGGGACAGAATATACTTGGTGCTACTATTTTAACAGGTGTCGGTAAAGGAAAAAGTGTAATCATACCTCGGATTCCAATTATTCCCACTGACCTTCCATTCCAATTTAAAATAGTTCAGTTTCCCGTCAAACTTAGCTTTGCCGTAACTATAAACAAAGCACAAGGACAGACTTTACAGGTAGCACGAGTGCATTTAGAAAAGTCATGCTTTTCTCATGGTCAACTATATGTAGCCTGTTCGCGTGTGTCTAATGCCCGGAATTTACAAAACGTATAATATAGTTTATAGAAATATCCTTGACTAATAATCTGCATTTTATATTTTCCATTGTTACCATTCCGAATTATTTATTTTCTTTATAGTGACATATATATTTTAATATTTGTTGTATTGATTCAATAAAGTATACTTTGAAATTTGAAACTTCATTGCATGTAGTAATTTTTTCAAATAAATAATCTCAGGCAAGCAATAAAATATATTCTTTATATTGATCCGTTTGTACTATAATGATCTCTTATTGGATGGATTTAATGCGAGCGAAGCCGCGGGTAAAAGCTAGTTAATAATACATGAGTGTGATCACATTAAGTATTTCTTAATTACTCCTAACAGGCTACATGCTTTTATCTAGGATTTCTAAATTTATTTGTTTTATGTTTATACCGATTGAAACGAGTAAACCTTTATAAATTAAGTTATTTCATGTACATTTTTATCAGTAACATATTATTTTTCTTCAAAAAGGGCATGAAAATAAAGATAATATGATGAATTAAAATAGCGTGAAAATAAGTTCTTATATTTAATGACTACTAATAAAATTATTAACTAATTAAAAATTGTTCTAAAACAGTAAGTTTATCGTTATCATATTTTATTTTGAAACGATATATTGATCTACATTATAAACCAAATTATCACTTATATCATAAGAATTGTACTTTCTGTGATAGAATAACAATTTGTTATCTTTGTGCAACATATTACGATTTAAGATACTTATATATGTACGTGTATATAGGTGACAAATATTGTTCAGTAAGAGGATATTCAATATTGTCTTTCTTATTAATGTATATTTTAATGCGTTCGTTTTCTAATAGATTCAGTTGATTTAAGAACCGTAGTGCATTGTCCATAAGATATTTGTCTATACGAGTTATATTATATTTTTTTCGTTTGAAATTCTTTTTCTAAATAAATCTCTGCCACGATAGGGTTCACGGTTTACACCAGTACAAATTCTTAGAATGTATCGTTCGAAAATTCGTAATCTTTCCATTTGGGCTGAGGAGATACTAAACCATACTGGGAAAGCATGTGTTAAGATTGGTCGAATAATTTGTTTGTAGATATTAATTTTTATATGAAAAGAACATATTTTTTGCCTTTTTAATTACATAGTCCAGGTGGGGTTTGAAATTGAATTTACTTTGCAGTATAACGCCTAGGTATTTAATCTTTTCTTTAACCTGGATACGATTTCCATTTATTTGAATATTTGCTATAAAAGTTCTCGCATTTGGATAGAGGTATTTATGAAGCCCTGTGAAAGTAGTGCATTCTCCTTTTGAGACTTTAATTTTCAATTTCCATTTAGAGAAAAAATTAGATAATATAATTAAATAATTGTTTATCATATTATTCGCTTTCTTTGCATTCTGTAGAGACCCTAATATCATAATATCGTCACCATATGAAAGGCAATCATATTTGTGTTGTCACTTGGTGGATCGGGTAGGTCAGCTAGTAATATGTTATAGAGAACCGGACCTAATAGAGACCCCTGTGGGACTCTTGCTGCAATATCCCTTGTCATTGAGCAGTTATCTTTCATACTAACTAAAAAAATTCTGTCACTTAAGTAATTGTAGATAATACGACTTATATTTATATCAAATTTAAATAGTTTGTACATTTTGTATATAATACCCTCTTTCCACGCCGTATCAAAAGCTTTTTCTATATCAAGGCTGACTGCTATAGTGGCCCAGCGGCGATTAAGGTTAGAGCATACAAAATCACTCAATAGAGTTAATGCGTGATTTGTTGAATGAAAGTTGCGAAAGCCAAATTGTGTGTCTTTAAAGATTTTGTTTTTGGTTGCATGTGTTTTAATTTTTTGTAATAGGAATTTATCGAATAATTTTCCAATATTAGATAATAAGGTAATTGGACGGTAGCTACGGACGGATTTTGGATCAGATTGTGGTTTCTGGATTGCTACAACTTGAGCACATTTCTATACTTTTGGAAAATATCCTATATTATATGCATGATTAAATGGAATAGCTAAATAGCGCCAAAAATGGGAGTATGTTTTGCGAAGCAGAAAATTTGATATTTGATCATCTCCTGTACTCTTCTTGTTGTTAAGTAAATATATTGTTGTTTCAATTTCATCCGCATTTGTAAATTGTTTTGTTAGTAACTATTAAACTCTAGTTCAGTGTAAGGTACGCTCGTTTTGTTAACCCGACTTATAATGGTCTCTCCGTCAGCTGTAAGATATTTACTACATCTAATTATTGGTAACCTGTGGCTAGCAATATCAGAAATTGACTGTGTGATCTGTTCATGAAAATCGTGCTCCCCAGTATTTAAGTCTTGTTTGTGCACTTGTTCAAATCTCCAAGCTAATGCGTTCACCTTATCAATTTCACTCCTCATAACAACAGAACCATCTGATTGATGGACACCCCTTCGAAGTCTAAAAGATTTGCATCATCTACTACGATATCTGGTAATTTTAATCTATTATTAATCCCACACAAATTTTTAATTTTTTTATAGGTCTTTGTAAAGGGTGGTTAAATTTCAAGGGCCGATGTTTTTTTTTGTTTTGAATAAAACACAAACTATTTAGGAAATTATTGAAATTTTATTTTATTATGATACTAGCTTTTACCCGCGGCTTCGCTCGCATTAAATCCATCCAATAAGAGATCATTATAGTACAAACGGATCAATATAAAGAATATATTTTATTGCTTACCTGAGATTATTTATTTGAAAAAATTACTACATGCAATGAAGTTTCAAATTTCAAAGTATACTTTAATGAATCAATACAACAAATATTAAAATATATATGTCACTATAAAGAAAATAAATAATTCGGAATGGTAACAATGGAAAATGTAAAATGCAGATTATTAGTCAAGGATATTTCTATAAACTATATTATACGTTTTTCCGTTGGGTGTAAATATTTGTAAATTCCGGGCATTAGACACACGCGAACAGGCTACATATAGTTGACCATGAGAAAAGCATGACTTTTCTAAATGCACTCGTGCTACCTGTAAAGTCTGTCCTTGTGCTTTGTTTATAGTTACGGCAAAGCTAAGTTTGACGGGAAACTGAACTATTTTAAATTGGAATGGAAGGTCAGTGGGAATAATTGGAATCCGAGGTATGATTACACTTTTTCCTTTACCGACACCTGTTAAAATAGTAGCACCAAGTATATTCTGTCCCAATTTCGTTATCCGAAGTCGTGTTCCATTACATAGCAGAGGAGCATTTAAATTTCGCATAAGCATTACTGGTACATTTAGTTTCAACTGAAGCTTATGTGATGGTACACCGGACAATTCAAGTGAATTTAAAAACTCTACAGGATATGAGGTACTTAATTCTGTATCCATAATTGTATCCATTGATAAATATTCCACCATTTCCCCTTCCACCTCTTTTAAAATGTCATTGTTGATTCTATTAACTACTTCATTTTTTGGTGCTAATATTGCTCTTGCGCACAGCCACTGATCACAACCCAAATTCTGTTGCAATTCGGGAAAAACATGAGCAATGAGATCCACATCATTTTCTACTAAATTACAAAATTCTCTTGAAAGTGATACGCAACCTTCAGCATCAACATCTAAACGACCATCACCAATTTTCAATAACATTTCAGCATAACGTCCTGAATCCACGTCATTATGAAGATGCACTCTCATATTTGTTTTTAGGCTCAGCTTTTCAATTCTCGACCATAGCTCGATGATTTTAAGCATGCTTGAATTTCATCTGCTGGTGTTCCCCTCTGAATAACTGGAAGGGTTTGACGAAAATCACCAGCCAGTAAAACTACCATTCCTCCCATTATATCTGTACTATCCCGCAGGTCCTGAAGAGTCCGGTTTAAAGCTTCTATAGCCTTTTTGTGAGACATTGTACATTCATCCCACACTAAAAGCTTACATTCTCGCAGCATCCTACCTCGAGAACTATTTTTACTGAAATTACAGATGGGCGAATCTTCATGTGCAAGGTTCAATGGTAATTTCAAAACGGAATGTGCCGTACGGCCGCCGTTTAAAAGCGTCGCGGCAATACCCGACGAAGCTACTGCAACTGCTATTTTTCTGTTTTTTCTGATGTACATTAATAATAAGTTGAGCAAAAACGTCTTTCCGGTTCCACCTGGTGCATCGAGAAAGAAGAGTCCACCTTTACCGTATTCTATTCTACGTAAAACTTGATGGAGAACATGAGCCTGCTCTGGAAGTAACAAAGGGATTAATTCTTCTACTTGTCGCTGCAGTGCTATGAAATCATAATCTAACTCTCGAGCAATTTCATTGTTGAAATCATCCTCATTATCTCTTTGAGGGCTTTGCATCCCAAAATCATCTAATTTTTTTCCAACCATTGTGAAAACCTTGTTTTCAATTAGAATTAGCGTTTGGTTGTAAATATGTTCATTGAAAGTCATATCTGTATGTACTTGCTGAAGTCGATGTAAAATATTTTTAGCTTTTACCCGCTAGATGGCGTTAACGTAGCGCTCAGCAAATAGATGACCAGGCCACCACCATACATGTACGTATGTATGCTCACATTTTATGGCCACCATACATGTAGATATGTATGCTGTATACTGTATACTGTATACTCCCATACACACATACAACACTACTCTCAATGCAGCTACATATGTGCCTATATCTATGTATAGTCCCACTTTCTCTCTCTCTCTCTGTGCATATGGGGCGTTACTTTATGCATGCGTATGTATATTCTCTATTGTGGCTATTGGACAAAAAAGTTTCTTTATTTTATTTAAAAATAATTTTTTTTATTAAATAAAAAGTAGCCTATGTTCATTCTGATACCTCCAAGAGTATGTGTACAAAGTTTCATGATGATCGGTTAAGTAATTTTTGCGTGAAAGCGCAGCAAACGAAACGACTTTCGCATTTATAATATTAGTATAGATATTGGTATTACTCAATTATGTATATAACAAAATATCGGCCAAATGAGCGCCGCGACCTCGGCGGCTCACCTCCATACGATGGTCCAAATTTTCGATGACGCTGAGGCATAATGGAGTTTCTATGCCGTTAATGTGCCGAATTATCTCATCCTTTAGCTCTTGAATTGTTGCTGGCTTATCGACGTACACCTTTTCTTTCAAATAACCCCAGAGAAAAAAGTCCAACGGTGTCAAATCACATGATTGGGGGCCAATTGACATCGCCATTACGTGAGATAACACGGCCATTGAATTTGTTGCGCAAAAGAGCCATTGTTTCGTTAGCTGTGTGTGTGTGTCTCTCCATGGTTCAAATTGAGTAAGTCTGAAATAGAGAAATGTCAAATTAAATTTGGAAAAAAACTTGGCGTTTAGGTGTGGTTCACATTCAACATCGGCCCTTGAAATTTAACCACCCTTTATAATTTCAACAATGTTGAGAATTATTTTCTTTTAATGTATACATATGTATATATTTATTTATTTTCTTTAGATTTTTAAATGAAACGCGCTGGTTTATTTTAGAAGTGTATTTTAGAAACGAATTTATTTTATTTAGAATTTTAAATTTCACAATTTAGGGTTTTTTATTATTTATATATATAATTTATTTATAACACAACCGGTTTGCATATTCGAGCGAGCGAAAAATTATTTTGACTATACTTAAAATTACCAATACAAACATATTTATACACTTTTGTTTTGGTTTCTCCTTTAGAGTAGTAACGGAAGTACGGTATTTTAATTAGGAGTAAATTCATGGTGAGTAAGTATAAGGGTAAGTAATTCAGTATTTCATTTTTAGTTAATTAGGAATTTTATATATATATATATTTCTAAAATTTAAAATTCGATGAGGTCTTTGCTCATTTCTTCAACAGTCTTGTTGTTCATACGTATTTTCTCAAAACATTTTTTCCAATAACTCTTCGTTTATACGAATTCGATCAGATATAATCTTGCTAAGGTTACGAACTGTTGCTATAAGTATTTTCTTGCGTCTTGGATCTATACATCTGAACGCTGCACGACGCAATTTTTTTACACGCTTTATATTAGCTCCACTTGTATGTCAGTCCGTATGTCAGTATGTCAGTCAGTTTGTAACTTTTTAGCGGTGACGCGATCCCAATATGAAATATTTGAAATGCGAATCGTTGCATACATCGTAGCGTTAACAAAATTAATCAGAGAACGTATAATAATCCATACTAATAATTATTATACGTTCTCTGATTAATTCAGAGAAAAAAAATCAAAATAGAGTTAATTAGAAAAATATATAAAATAAATATAGTTTAAAAAAAACTAAAAAAAACACGCTTTTAAAGAATATTAAACTAAAAAGTTGAAAATAATTTTGGAAATAAACTTAAGACAATAGTATATAATAAATATAGTTTAAAACAACTAAAAAAACACGCTTTTAAAGAATATTAAACTAAAAAGTTAAAAATAAATATAGTTTAAAAAACTAAAAAAAACACGCTTTTAAAGAATATTGTACTAAAAAGTTGAAAATAATTTTGAAAATAAACTTAAGACAATAGTATATAAAAAATACTTGTATAATTAAGAGAAAAGCGTGGGGCGCTCGATATATGGAAATTATGGTTTTGTCGTGCCGACAGTGTTGCTTCCTTCGTTTTCCCATACCCATCCTTATAGCATCCCGCACCCAGAGCCCAGTCATACAGGCGGGTTAAAGTTACCTCCGGCAGCACGAAAGTAGTGCGAGTGGGTTCGTAACCAGTTTGGTTGGACCACACCTCGGGTGCACCCCAAAAATATATTTTGTTTATTTTGTCTTATATTGTTGCTTAATTGTTGTCGTGCATTTGTTTATACCAGCGTTAGTAAAATTCACTTTTTGTTGTTTTCCTTCCTTGCGAATAGTTTTGTTAGTGTACGTAGCTAGCGACCCACGCCGTCTCCACTTAGCTGGACGGTCGCTCTGTTAGATTGTGTTGTCACCTTCCTCTTTGTGTGGAGATTCGTTTGTTCAGTGGGTAGTGTGGTTGTTGGTAGGCTTTAACCAACAACCACTGTAGGTATATGTTCGTATACATATACGTACCTATATATGGTACATATTGTTTTTGAAGAAAAGTGGAGGTGACACTCTGGCAATTTTTGCATTGAGTGGGTATTAGTGGCTTAAGTTTTTCAAGATTTATTTTGCAATTAAGAATATATTTAATTTTGTAAAACTCTTCAATATCAGACCTTTTGTTGGATATATTAAAGTACGACTCGCTTTTCTTTCTAATAGATGTTTATTCACACATGTTTTAAAACGGACTGAAGTTACAATAATAGATACTTAAAAGAAATGAATAATGAATAATGCAGAGTTGCATGGATATGTACGTTGTACACAGGATTGTATTTCAACACGCCTTTTCAACGTTCATATGCATGCATAATTATAATACAAACAATTGTTTTCTTAACTTAAACCTAACATCTTAACTAATTTTTCGTGTCTAGGTTTCGGTACATTTTTAGTTAAAATGTCAGCAATCATGTCACTGCTGCAACAGTATTTTAGTTCAATAGCGCCTCCTCGATAGATATCCCTTATATAATGATACCGTATATCAATATGTTTAGTTCTTGAATGGTATACTGGATTCTTTACCAAATTCATACTGCATCAAATTCAAATAATTATATTGCTTTGTTGGTCTGCCTGGCCCGCCGCTGCGAATTAATTTTGGTCTGCCAGGGCCTTTTCTCTGTTGTGCTGTTGCCACTGCTTCTTCCTCTGCTGGCGCAAAATCATCATCGCTGTTAACCACTTGTTCTTCTTCGACATTATTTTCAATCGGGTCTGAACTTGCCACTTCAACGTCGCCGTTGCATTCATCAATAATATGTATATATTCATCATTAGCTGCTTGCTTATTTGCTTCTTTACGCTGTTTAGCCATCGTTGATTCAATGAAATATACATCTCTGCTTACTATCAGTTGCCTATTACTACGATCAAACAGGCGATATGCTTTGGACGCCTCCGAGTAACCCACCATCGTATACTCTTTGCCTTTCGGCTTGAACTTGTTTGACTCTCGCTTGTCTAATGCAATTGCAAGAGAACCAAACTCACGCAAATGCCCCATAGCTGGCTTGTAGCCATGAAAAGCTTCAAATGGTGTGATATTATTTACTGCCTTCGTTGGTGCTCGGTTCCTTAAATACGCCGCAGTATTAACTGCCTCTGCCCACAGTGATTCGTCTGCAGCCGAACTTACTAGCATGCAACGCGCCATCTCTATTAGCGTACGATTGAACCGCTCCGCAACACCATTTTGTTGCGGGGTATAAGGCACGGTTAGTTGTCGAACTATACCCTCTTTCAAATAATTGTCAAATGCTGTGTTGACAAACTCTGTACCATTGTCACTACGAAGTACCTTGATCTTCTTCTCTGTTTGACGCTCAATCATTGTTTTGTATTCTTTGAATTTACCGAATACTTCATGTTTTCCCTTTAGGAAATATACACATACGTAGCGTGTCTTGTCATCAATGAAGGTAAGCAAATACTTCGCGCCACCAATCGATAAATTTCTCATAGGGCCACATACGTCTGTATGTACTATACCCAGCACGTCTTTTGCGCGACTTCCAACATTACTGTATGGTTTCTGCGTGCACTTGTTGGTCATGCACAATGGACAACAAATATCATTTGGCACGCCAACCTGCAACCCTCTAACCATCTGCTTCTTAACCAGCTCACGTATGCTAGCAAAATTAAGGTGTCCATACCGCGAATGCCACTTCATCGCCTCTTCTTCAGATTTCCTTGCAAAAAACAATGTGTTCTTATTTTGTTCATAAATAAACATATCACTGACCTTATTAGCACGTAAAATTGTGCCTCCGTGCTTATTTAAAATTGTTGCTGTGTTTTTTCGAAACTCCACTATGTAGCCGCTGTTCACCGCTCTTGCAACAGAAATAAAGTTGCATTGCAACCCCGGAACGTACAAAACATTCACCAATGTGACGTCGAACATGTCTGATTTCAACCGCACAACTCCTCTGCCTGTTGCCAACATTCGGTTGTCTCCTGCTAGTATAATCGACTCTTCATAATTTTCGAATTTCACGAACATATCGCGATCGCAACACAAATGAGACGAAGCGCCGCTGTCGACGCACCACACATTAGCATGTAGCAACTTCTTGCTACCCGCCGCAAATAGACCATTTCTTTTGTTATTGTTGTCTCTATTTTCTTCATATACTTGTTGTCGCTCCCTGCACTGAGCAGCAAAGTGGCCTCTCTTTCCACAACTGTAGCATTTCAATTTATTGCGTCTGTTGATGTTGTTGTTGTTCTTGCTGTCGTTACTTTTTGAACTGTTTGTTCCGTTAGGTTTCAAATTCGTCGAATCATACTTTTTTCGAGAATTTTCTCGAGCCATAAACGCTTGTACACTATTATCGGTGCTTTCTGTACCATATGATTTACGTCGTTCAGCTTCTTCTATTAATTTAATTTTTATTGAATTAAGTTTAGGTAGCTCATCACGCGACTCCAATGCGACGACCAAATTTTCAAATGATTTGGGTAAACTCGCAAGCAGCATAATAACGTAGAACTCATCCTGCATACTAACCCCAATTTCTTGAATCTTCTCTGCCAGCGAATTAAATTTACACAAATATGCCTGAACGCACTCGTTATCGCTCATACGCATGCCAAGTAGACGTTTGAATAAGGTGACCTTTCGCACTGGCCCCTTTGGCCGATGAATCTCACGAAGAGTATTCCACGCCTCACTTGATGTCTTGCAATTCTTCACATGGGCTATCTGCATCGTCGTTATACTCAATATTATCGTTGCTGTCGCCTTTTCATCTTTGGTTTTCCATAAGATAACCTTGTTGTCATCTGGTGCTCCTTCTGGACATGGTGTCCCTCCCGATGCATGAATCGTAGTTTGATTCATCAAGTTTCTCAATGTTAAAAAGTGACGAACTCATTTTAACATTCACTGAATAATTAAACACATTAACTATTACTTTCAATTTCCGATTATTTTAACGCGCAGGATTATGCATTTGGGCACATAACCTGTTGGATATATTAAAGTACGACTCGCTTTTCTTTCTAATAGATGTTTATTCACACATGTTTTAAAACGGACTGAAGTTACAATAATAGATACTTAAAAGAAATGAATAATGAATAATGCAGAGTTGCATGGATATGTACGTTGTACACAGGATTGTATTTCAACACCTTTTACTTAGTTGAATTAGGCAATTGTTATTTTTAAATTTAGACAAATTTATAATTTCAACATTCAAATTTACCTAGTTCATTAATGTATTGCAGTATTTCTTCACATTCATAGGTTTCACATAGCTTTTTGATTACAATAGATTTCGGTTTCTCTTCAATTACAATTTAATACAACTTTCAATAAGATAAGCTTTAATTTTATAATCATCGTAGATAAGGGTGATAATATATAACAACAATTTATTCGTCGTTTCTTTTTGTGTCAAGTTAAAACACACAAATACTGGTGGTCTACTCTTTGTTTTAGTTGATTTATTGTTGTGTCCAGTTTTCTTAGATGGCTGAGCTGGATGAGAGAATTTCCTGTCTCATTACTTCTGTTACAGATTATCCGTTATTGTATGGTAAATTTTGAAAACGTCTTTGTCCATTTGTAGTTGAGATAATGATTTTTTTAGTTCTTCCATTTGATTTTGATTTTTGATATAAATCATTTTGGGTTTGATGGACTACGTTATTTTCTAAAGATGGGGAGCTCGAATCTGCTGATTCCGAGTTTCTGGACTTTTTGCGCCTTTTCTTTGATGCTGACCTCTGGTTTCCAGCGGTCACTTCATATTCTCTTGAACCACTTGCACTATTTTTAATGTCTTCACTCATCACTTCCATAATTTGTACATGATTAATATCAATGTTATCGTTATGGTCTTTCTTATCGTCTTTATCACACATATTGTAATTTAGGTATAATTAATTACTTAAGAATAAATTAGAAAAATTGTACCCTTTTAAGTTTCACACACTTCTGATTTCACGACAAAGTTATTATCGCGTCTGTTCACTGTGACGGCTCAAAAAGCACCACATACAGCTTCTAGCGCAAGCAACCTTCACAGCATGTGGTGCATAAAAGTGCTTAAACTGATAAAAAAAAGTACTTGTAACTAACAGAGGGGCACCGGTGCCTGTTATCGACACTACTAGTTTACTCTCCTTTCTTGCAATGTGTGCAATAATAACACCACCAAGAATTTGCGGTTGTGTTTACACAACCAGCTTTGAAAGTTTTCCCGTACCCGCCGGTGGAAGTAGAGGAAGAGGAAGACCAGGTGGAGAAGGAACTGGTTGTTCTTGATATTTCCAATTGGCGCCAAAACAGCGAAAAGAAGAAATGAATGGCGGAAAGTTTTTAATTCGGCTTTAATCGTGTAAGCGGTGTTTATGCCAGTAAAGAAGAGGAAGAATGTCCATTACTAAATATCCGGTGTTCTCCAAAAGCTATCGACCGATTTGTTTGAAATATGGTCGAATTGTTTCTGTGGTTCCTGAAAAGGACAAAGGAATGACCTATTCGAAAAAATCTTATTTGTCGTTTGACTTACTTGAAATTCGGTACATATGTAGGTGGCTTTATACTTAGATCAACTTGAAGACGATTTTTCTCTCCGGGAAGTGGAACAGGTATTTATGGTTCCATTCAATTGAAATACGGTATATATGTAACTTTTTGTGAAAAAATGTATTAATAGTTTTCTTAGCTTGAAGGGTTCTTCGGGAAGTGAATATTTTTTTTTTGTTATAAGTACGCGGTTACGAGCTTAAACCTTCAACATGTGTGTGAAGCATAGATCCGAATTGTGCGTTTGGCTCACCTCTAGACATTATATTGCCATTCGAGCAGCGAAGAAGTGGCCCACACTTACAAATGAGTATATATATAATTCTTACGTTCTTTATATTTCGAAAAGTGACGGGCCACTCGATAAACACGGACGAGATCAATGCTTGCCTAAAACTTGGTTGTGGCGACATCTATAAAGCCTGTATTTATCCACAAATATGCGTGTCAACATACAAATTGATCCATCGATAATTTTTGTAATTTTGTTACATCATGGCGGCCGCGGTAGCCGAGTGATAAGCATTGCGTACTAAAATTCGGAAGGCTCGGGTTCAAATCCCGGTGCCACCAACATCAAAAAGTTATGGAAAATTAATTTAAAGAAATAATTAAGTTAAATTTTCTAATTGCGTTCGCCCCACGGCAGGGCATGTCCCTTCCCCCTCTGAGTGTATTTCGGACATGAAATAAATGCATCTCGTAAAAAAACCATCAGCCATTCGGAGGCGGCTTAGTATTGTATAAACTGTAAGTCCTTCCTGTAGAAGACATGAGCGAAGACCTCATCGAATTTGAAATATATATAATATATAATGAAATACTGAATTATACTCACCCTTACACTTACCCACCATGAATTTGCTCCTAATTAAAATACTTACCAGCAACCCTACTGCCACTACTACTCCCAAAGAGAGAGCAAAACAAAAAAATATATTAATATGTATGTAAATGTAATTTTTAAGTACAATAAATTTTTCGCTCGCTAAGACCTCCAAACGGTTGTGACTTAAATAAATTATCTATAATATATAAATAAAATTATAAGGTGTGAGATTTTTAAACAGTTTAATAAAATTCTCAAAAAAATATAAAACTGTATTTTCAGTGCAAGAGGAAAAATACCTAATAATTAAAAAAAGGAAAAAAAATTCCATATAAACCAGGAATTTATAAATGGTGCCGAAACCCGCTCATCGGAGCGAACTGTAAAAAAAAGGAATATACCATACATATATATACATATATATATTCATAAAAATATATATATTTTATATTAAAAATAAATCAATTTTTACAAAAATTAACGCGATCAGCGAATTAACATTAGCATTCGCGAGCGAAAAGTCGTGTTCTAACTCGAGCGTGTAAATTTAATTAATAAGTTGATATACATACTGTGTGAAAACATACAAAAATTAAAACATATAAAAATTGAAAGTGCGTTTTCTTTTCTAAAATTTAGGAAAATATATACATAAATATATATATTACAATAAACCGCTTTGAAAATATAAACGCGGAAAAAAATATATATGTACAATACATGCATGCATATACAATTGCATACATACATGTGACACGCAAAAAGAAGTGAAACACTAAATACAAATTAAAACAAAAAATTTAAAAAAATATATACATGTATATATAAAGAAAAACAAACATAAAAATACATACATAAAGTGCAAGTGCTGTGCTACAAAATACATACATAAACAATTAAAATAGAAAATTAAAACAAAAAAAAAAAGAAAATCCTCAAGTATATACATATAAATATACAAAAAACCATTATAAGCGGTGACACAATACATAAAAAAAAGTAGTGAAAAAAATACATATATAGCTACATACATAAAATAAATAAATATTTAAAAATTTTTTAAAAATAAATATTTACAAAAACTAACAAACGTGCACGTTAATAAGTCACAGAGGACACAATCCTCAACCTCAACAACCTAGGAACACCAGCACTACAGAGAAGGCAACACTCCCCCGTACCGTCCCCAGAACAAAAAATTGGTTTATACTAGTCCGGATGCCAAAGTAAGTGCCACCCATTCTCACTCATAATACCATTTGCTTAGCGGATTTTGCTCGTGCTGTGTGTGAAACTCTTTTGTCATACACATACATAATCTTATAAATTAAATTATAACTTCTTATGGAAAGTTCGAGCAAAATATCAAAATCCGCTAAACAATAAGATATAATCACAATATATATAAAATACATAGCGGGTCCCAAAAGTCGGTAAATGCAAATCCTCTAATTTTCATTTACCGAATATAACAGCGCTCATATATAATATATTAAAACGTATATATGAAAAACGCGCGTTTTCCCCATCACAAGTATATATTTAATACAAAAAACCGCTTATTATACAATATATCCCATCACGTATATAAAATCCCCTTTTATATACGCCAACTGGTCCAAAAACACCTTCAAGTATATATATACTGCCGGAATATACACCCCAATTATACCGAAACTCATTACAACGGGACCAGAACCGGATCAGTGTAAACCCATTACCCTGCCCAAAGTCACCACCGCATAGCAAGTCACCGCTACCCAACCGTGGTACATGTATATACATACACATATATATATATAAAGTGGTTTTTTTCAAATTCCGTCAATTTCCACTTCTTCGCTATTTACAATAGCAAGCGGGCAAAGAAACGTATGTACATAAGTATACATACGTACATACTCGTATAAGCTAAGCGAAGCACCCAGCATACAAACAAGGAATAATAAAAACCCAGTATACATTTATACATTGCTGTGCTCAGACGCGCTGAGACAGTACAGTACACAACATAAAAGCTACCCACTAAATAAATTAATTAACAATAATATATATACATATATATATATAAATATAAATAAATATTTTATAATAAAATTTTATAAAATCAATATCTCACAATGGAGGACAAAATGGAGAAAACACAAACCCTCCACCCCCTTACAGTACACCAAATTCACTCGAAATCCCAGGCGGTAGAAGAAGAATTCTCCCAGCTGCATAAAAAATAAATGGAAATGCGGGAACACTAGTGAAGATGCTCACACCGAAGCAGCACTTAAAATTTTCAAGGACCATCTGGAAAGGCACATGGAACTAGTGGAGGCAGCCAACCAAAACCTACAGATGAGCAACGTGGAAGATGAGAAGACACGCTCAGCATGCACAGAGGCCTACGAGACCACAAATGACAACGCAATGCTCACGAAAATCCGGATAAGTGAGTTACTTGGCCAAATCCAACA
Source organism: Ceratitis rosa (assembly GCA_037013455.1). Classification (NCBI taxonomy): domain Eukaryota; kingdom Metazoa; phylum Arthropoda; class Insecta; order Diptera; family Tephritidae; genus Ceratitis; species Ceratitis rosa. The sequence continues at coordinate 2,265,474 of JAWMAG010000035.1, read as the reverse complement.
AAATATGGATTCTTCCCGGTCAAACACCCCATCACAAAGATGCGCCCCTCCCCCAACACAAGCAGACTCACTCAGCTCTTCAAGGTACCTGCATGTGACACAGAAATCTTCTATGGAAGATATGAAGATTGGCCCTAATTTAGGGGCATGTTCACAGCAGTGTACATCAACCACCCCCAATTATCCGAAGTGCAGAAACTATACCACTTGAGACAAAAATTACCCACTCAGTGGCCACAATTTTAGCATGGAATGCACTCAAGGCACGTACGAAAATAGAAGAATCGTAGTGGATGGCCAAATAAAGACATTGTTCAACATCCAACCTGCCCACACAGAGAACGGAGAAAGGATTCAACAGATCCAGACAACAATAAAAAATTGTCTTTCTACCTTTCAGGCAAATGGAGTATCAACAGAAAGCTGGGACCCAATGCTTGTCTACCTCTACTCGTCAAAACTGCCGGATGAAACACTAGCTCTCTGGGAGCAATCACTCAACTCAAGGAAGCAGTTACCTCGATAGTCAGAAATGGACCAATTTCTGACAGCTCGTTACGAGGTCGTGGAGCGACTCAGCACATACAGACCCAATAAGCCGAAGATCAGTCAGCCCATCTACTCCCAATGGACATCAGCGGTCCCTCCCCCAACACTCAATTATCGGAGCAAAACCTAATCGTTCCATACTCAAAACAAAAGGCAAGTTTCATGTAAACTATGCCAATCAAACCACGCGATGACAACGTGCGTCAAATTTCGAGAACTATCCGTCTCAGACCGGAACAAGTACATTAAAGACAACAACTACTGCAAAAATTGCCTGGCGTACTCGCATTTGGAGAAAGATTGCAAAAGCAACTTTACGTGCGAAGTCAAAGACGTCACCACTCCCTCCTCCATTACACTACGAACAACCACTCGCCTTACCCCCCAAAACCTCAAAGAAACATCACTACTTCAAAATGAAAGAAGTAGATTTAACAGAATATCTCTCACTACCATTAGCAGACCCCAACTGCTGTACACCAGCTAGAATAGACATGGTCATTGGTAGCGATATAATCCCAAAAATACTGACCCCAGGCGTCAAAATTAATGTAGGCGGCAGCTTAATAGCCCAAAACACAATATTTGGGTGGATATTAAGTGGACCAGTTGTAGAAGAAATATCATCATTCTCTACTCAGGTTATTGAAACCCCTTTAGAATCACTAGGAGAACTACTCAGGAAATTCTGGGAACAAGAAGAGGTACCACCGGCCCCCACATACACAGACGATGATGCATATTGTGAAGCGCTCTACAAAAAAACAACTCATCGACGAGAAGATGGTCGGTATGTAGTAAAGCTGCCATTCAAATCAGCGTTCCCGGACTCCATCGCACTCGGGCACTCCAGACCTGCAGCACAGCAGCAATACCTCAGCTAGAGGAACGTTAGACCACATGGAACCAACCCATTCTCGAGAAATCATAAGCGACGGTAAATATTTCTTCTTTTACCTACCCCATCACGCGGTGATTAAACCTGGAAGTAAATCTACTAAAGTCCGTGTAGTTTTCAATGCCTCAGAAACCACGCATTCCGGTCTTTCACTCAACGACGTATTTCATACGGGCACGGTTTTCCAAAATGACTTCATGCTCATTATTCTAAAATGGAGATTATATAAGTATGTATTTAACGGCGACATTGAAAAAATGTACCGCCAAATATACGTCCATAAGGAAGACCAAGACTTCCAACGCGTTCTATTCCGTAGAACCCCCAATAGTCTGATAGAAGACTTTAAACTAAAAACGGTGACTTTCGGTGTCAACTGCGCTCCATTCTTGGCAATAAAGACACTCCACCAATTAGCCGAGGACTCTAAGGAGACATACCCCACGTATCAAAAGTATTAAGAGGAGAGACATACGTAGATGACATCCTCTCAGGCGGACACAGTCTAGACTCAGCCGGCGAATCGATACATCAAGTTATCGAAGTACTCAAGTCAGCCGGATTCCCGTTAAAAAAGATCACAGCAAACCACAAGTCACTGCTGAAAGACATCCCCCCGTCTGATCTTTTAGATGAAGAATTTCTCCAATTCAACCCAAACAGTTCCATTCAGCTACACGGATTCTCAGATGCTTCCGAGAAGGCATTCTGCGCTTGCGTATATTTACGAGTCCAGCAAGGCGAAGCTGCTACATCCCACTTACTTGCAGCCAAGAGTAAAGTAGCCCCATTACAAACCGTCTCTCTCCCTAGGCTGGAACTTTGCGGCGCAGTTTTACTAACAAAATTAGTAAAGCAGATCCGATCCTCCCTAAATCTGCCATCTCATGAACTAAGTTTATGGACAGACTCCTCAATTGTATTAGCATGGCTGGAAAAACCCCCATGGACGTGGAAAACATACGTAGCGAACAGGACATCTCAGATCCTCGAACTCGTGAACAATGCTACGTGGCGACATGTCTCCAGCGCTGACAACCCAGCTGATCTAGGTACAGGTGGAGCTAAACCACAAGAACTCGTCAACTGTTCACTCTGGTGGAAAGGCCCCGAGTGGTTAACTAGGCCATCCCCTCTTTGGCCGAAAAGCTCACCAACTCATTCGTTCCCTCCCGAAGAACGACAAATTGAAGCATTCCACGCTTTAGAATCTCCTGAAGTCTAGACCGTTTCTCCTCCTTTCCCACCGTTCTCAGAGTAACAACGTACATATTTCGTTTCACACAAAAGGCTAGGAAACTGCCAAATCCGCTCTCTACCACTCTCAGTCAAAGCAAGATAAAGTTCGCAAAAACTCGCCCCAAAGCTATCACCCAGCGAAAGTACTCCGGAAAAACCATCACAGCATTGGAGTCGAAATGTCCGATAGAAAAAAGAGATCACCTCCGTACTCTCAACCCCTTCTTAGATACATCAGGACTGCTGCGTGCAAATGGACGTCTCATTCATGCCGCCTTCAGCTACGATGAGTCATCCAATTATCATACCCGATAATTCCCGATATTGCTCCCTCCTCCTCGAGTTCCTCCCCTCAACTCTACTGCACGCGGAAAAGCAGCTGATGATTCGCGTGGTCCAACAGGAATATCATATTCCCCGAATCCGCCAGAAGGTAAAATCTTGCATTTTTCGGTGCAAGACATGCACGATATACAAGCAGAAGATGAGCACGCAGCGTCACCCCCTGAACGGGTCACATATACACTCCCATTCCATACTACCGATGTAGATTTTGCCGGCCCATTCCTCGTCAAAACCTCGATTCTCGGCCGAGCATCCCATTCCAAAGCATACGTATGTGTATTCGTATGTTTCTCGACAAAGGCCATTTATCTGGAAGTATGCTCCGACCTAACAACAGAAGCGTTTAAGGCAGCATTCGCACGATTTGTAGGTCGAAGAGGCATTCCCCACAAGATAATGTCCGACAACGGCAAAACCTTCGTAGGAGCACAGCGAAGCCTACAAATAGAATTATCCTCCTTCCTTGAGGAAGTTTCGGACAAAACCACAACAGAATATGCCATTCACGGACTTACATGGCAATTTATACCTCCTTACGCTCCACATATGGGAGGACTTTGGGAAGCGGCAGTGAAGAGCTTCAAAACTCACTACACTAAAGCCGCTGGAAATCAAAAGTTCACCTTCGAGGCGTTTACCACTCTCCTAATACGCATCGAAGCGGTACTCAACTCCAGACCACTCTCTCCTATGTCTCAAGATCCCGAAGACTTGAAGGTACTAACCCCAGGGCACTTCTTACGAGGTGCACCTTTACTCTCGATCGCTGAGCCAAACTCAGAAAACCTCTCACTCATTAATAAATGGCAAAAATTAAGAGTACTCCATCATCAGTTCAGCAAGCGCGGGTAAACTGAATATCTCCATCATCTTCAAAAACACTATAAATGGAAAGGATCCCAGAAAAATATGAAGGAAGGTGATCTCGCCGTCATCAAAGACGACCTCCTACCCCCAAACGAATGGCGACTAGGTCGCATAACCAAACTGCATCCCGGACCCGACCAAAACGTTCGCGTAGTAGTCATCCGCATTCAAGGCGGAACGGTCACCCGCAACATAACCAAACTCTGCCTTCTGCCACCCGCTTAGCTTATACATCCCCCTCTCCCTCTCTCTTGAAAAGCTAAACTCTGCACACCTCCACTCTCCATCATACTAAAATTGCTTTTCGAACGATGTCTTTTCAGATCACAGAACTTCGACAAATGTCGGCTGTGCTGCCGCACCCACTCATTGCGCCACTGTCGTGCGTTCCTGGCAATGACTCCAGACGAGCGATATGAGTCTGCGAAGGTGCACAAATATTGCATCTATTGTTTGGCGACATCGCACGCGACGGGAAGCTGTAACTCTCGAGACAGCTGCCACCGCTGTGGACTCGCACCCCATACTCTGCTGCACAGCTCCACACGCATGCCATCAACACGAGCCACGCCCAGCAGTTCGAAGAGAGCCCCCAAACCACCACGTGGTAAACCTGTCGCTAATGGACGAGTCCAGAAAGCGAAAAGGTCAAAAGAATCGTGGGAAAGCAGGAAGTCCCAAAAGGAGCAAGACACCGAAAAGTTGACGCGCCAAAATCCCGAAGGCATTCTTCCTCGGCCCTCCAACGTCGACTCACTGGCCTGGTCAACGAAGCCAAGAAGGCATTACGACAACTCGAGGACTTATTGCATGTTACGACCCGCAGGCCCCCCGGCATGTAAAAGACATGAGCGAAGACCTCATCGATATATATAAGAAATTTAATATATTGTATAATGAAATACTGAATTATACTCACCCTTACACTTACCCACCATGAGTTTGCTCCTAATTAAAATACTTACCAGCAACCCTACTTCCGCTACTACTTCCAATGAGAGAGCAAAACAAAAAAATATATAAATATGTATGTAAATAATGTAATTTTTAAGTACAATAAATTTTTCGCTCGCTAAGACCTCCAAACGGTTGTGACTTAAATAAATTATCTATAATATATAAATAAAATTATAAGGTGTGAGATTTTTAAACAGTTTAATAAAATTCTCAAAAAAATATAAAACTGTATTTTCAGTGCAAGTGGAAAAATACCTAATAATTAAAAAAAAACATAAATTCCATATAAACCAGGAATTTATACACCTCCTTTTGTTGGAAAAACATCATGACGCAAAACCATAAATTCGAAGAGGAGCTCGGCCGAAAATCGCTTCAGCGAAGTATTCCCAAACTTTGATCTCAACCACACTATTCAGTCCAACAATGAAAGCCAATGCGTCACATATAATTCACCTGTAGTATATTTTTCAATACCTTGCTCATGTAAGTTTATAGTAAAATATAACTACATACGTATTTTTCGAATGCATTCACGACTCCAATAATTATTTCGTAGTAGGATGTTTAGTATGCAACTTTTAGCCTATTACTTTTGTAGTAACGAAGGAAGGCAATTTTGACGTTTAGTTTGAAGCGAAATTCGTGGTGGAAAAATTTTAACAAGTAAACCTAGAAAGAATGATTTGTGATCATCCCTGCCAGCCAATACTTTTCCCTTCCCCTTGACTTCAAAAAATTACACACATTCGCATGATTCAAAAATTAAAGGTTGGATAAGTAGAAATAAGAAATGGAGTAATCTGTGAAATAATTACCATTACTGTAATCATTATAAGTCATAAGCAAACGATTATGTTTTTTGAGGAGCCGTAGAATAAATAGAAAAAAAATTCCCGTATCAATGGGTATAAAATTATTTTTAGTTTTAAATTATCCATAAGTGGTACACATTTTAAAAAGTTTTTAATCATTTTTATCACCATTTTACTATGCTGACTTATCTGATACGAGTATATTCGAACAAGCATACAGTAAGCTTTTAATCCGTTTGATCTAAATATTTATAATATAATATTTGTCTAAAACCTCTGATATACGAATATAATAATAACCGATCAAATAAAATAATAATCTTCCTACTTTTTCCCCATTTTGGCAATAATTTAACTACCTTTTTAAATACCGGAAAATATTTTATACCTCTTTCTACTACTTTCGAAAATGCAACCGTTTGTAAGGGAGTGTCACAACTCCCTTGTCATTACTTATCCAACCTTTAATTATTGAATCATGACACATTCTTAAATTTTTGGGTACTTCCCATGGTGAAATAATATACAGGTGTAGTAAGTAAGCAATTGTCCCTTTCCCACACGCTGCCTTAGCAAAAGATGTTGCTTTTATAGAATTATATTCCAATATTTAAATAAAAATCTTAGAAAAAAAGGGAGAATTTAAAGTTTTTGATCACTGAGAGGAGTAGGCATTGTTGGAGGTATTTCAATGTTTGTTTTAACGACATTCCGTTGTAAATAAGTTTTGTTCAAACTTTTTGTTTAAAAAATTATAGTAGGAACAATTTAACACGTTAAGAATTGAATATAACATACATTTTGTTAAATACAAACTCACAATAAATGGATTTATGCATTTTATAATTGGCCAGTGTCGTGTTTTTAACGAAAGGGAAAATTTGTATTGACCTATCGGTGATCAGCGATTTTGTTTAGTTTCAAGTAATAATTTTGTAGTTACCTTGATATTGCTTTAGATCCAGTGGTGTGAAGTTAATTGTTATTTACTACATAGTCGTAAAGCGATGTTTAAAGGTTATTTTAAACTGAATTGATCATCTAGACCCCTTTCGTGCAAAACAAATGGTTGAGCAAAGATTTTAATACTCATTCTACCAGCTTTAATTCCTCCAAGCCTTACTTCTACATCAAGAACTAATTAATTTAAATAAATAAGTAATTTCCTTCCCCTTTTTCAGTGTAGTTTATAGCAGCTGGTGAGTAATTCTGTAGCTGTTTAGTGTAAGAGGCAAGTACATACCTATAACCGCGATCTTCCGTGATCGATCTCGGATTCAGAGCAGTGCAGACTGTCACTGGGTCTTAGTTCTGGCCGGATCAACATCCAAAATTATAGAAAATCCAAATAAAAAAAATTAACTTAATCTTTTCTAGTTGCGGTCGTCATTCGGCGGGGAATGTCACGCACTTCAATTGTGTTTCTGGCATGAAATGAAAGCTTCTCATAGAAATTTGTCAGATGTTTTCAAGGTACCTTAAAATTAAGTCTAGGTCTCTACATTTGTTGGGAAAACATCAATACGCACATCATAAATATGAGGAGGAGCTCGGCCGAAAAACACTTCAGCAGTTATATATTATAAAAATAATGTTTGTATATATACATATATAAATTTCAAAACATAATTTATTATTTTCAATATTTATATAAATCCCCCTGAAATTCCCGATTTTTGTTTCTTTCCTCCCCTTTCTCTTCAAATTCGAAAATACAACGTTGAGCTAAGGCAGTGTCAAAGTCTCTTTCTACTCTACTTACTACACCTGGTTATTATTTCATCATGGGTACTTCCCACACAGTTACAATGTTTATTTTCAAATTTTCTTTGACAACACTTATTTTGTTGACATTCGTTGAACATTTATTTTATTATATTGAAATTAAAAAAAAAAAAATTATATGAAAGTTGGAGAACTTTTAAACATGAATTTAAATGTAAATACAATGGTAAGGAATTAAGATAATACATTCTTTTCTATACTTCAATTAATGTTTTATTATTTTACAGCCCCCTATTTCCCAATTTGGATGTGGTTACAATAAAATTGGACAAATTTCAAATCGCTACGAAGCTGCATTGCCTGGAGAGTGCAAGTGATTATATTTCTGATTCATACACTTATGTAGGATATACATATGTATGTGCAAAGAGGCAAGAAATCATAAAAAGAAAATGTGGAAAAACATAATTTTTCTACATACATATATTTGTTTAAATCTGTGTATATTTGTATGTATGTATATGTTTTAATTTGGGTACAAAATTCTAACTCTCATATTTTGGTTTCATTTATAAAAAAGATTTTGTTCAATTTTTTGTTAAAAAAATTATAATAGAGACAATATAACGCGGTAAGAATTGAATATTACATACATTTTGTTAAACACAAACTTACAATAAATGGATTTATTAGCATTTTACAATTGGCCAGTGTCGCGTTTTAACGAAAGGGAAAATTTATTATTGACCTATCGGCGATCAGTGATTTTGTTTAGTTTCATGTAATGATTTTTCAGTTACCTTGATATTGCTTTAGATCCAGTGGTTGGAAGTTAATTATTATTTACCGCATAGTCGTGTATCGATGTTTGAAAATTATTTTAAACTGAATTGATTAGAGGCCTTATTATCCCTTTAAGATCATCTTTTATTGTGTTCTTGCAAACCCAATGTTTTAGCAAATATTTTAATACTCATTCCACCAGCTTTTATCTTCCAAGTCTTATTTCCGCATCAAGAAGTAATTACTTTAAATAAATAAGTAAATTCCTTCTCTATTTTCTATGTAATCTATAGCAGCTGGTGGGTAAATCTGTAGCTGTTTAGTGTAAGAGGCAAATATAACCGCGACCTTCCATAATCGATCTCGGATTCAGGGCAGCCGAGACTGTCACATTCAAAATTATAGAAAATCCATATAAAAAAATTTACTTAATATTTTCTAATTGCGCTCGTCAATCGCGGCTGGAAATATCAATTGTGTTTCTGACATGAAATAAAAGCTTCTCATAAAAATTTGTCAGATATTTTCGAGGTAGCTTAGAATTAAGTCTAGGTCTCTACATTTGTTGGAAAACATCAAGACGCAGATCATAAATAGGAGAAGCTCGTCTGAATAAAACTTCAACAGTCCAAATAGCCATTATAGGCTTTTTTGTGTGTACAAAATTAACAACATAGCAGGTGCAAAACAAGTTTAAAAAATGATAAAGCTAACTTGAATATTGAAAGTTGGGATAGTAGTTTTACACGTAACGATATATAAAAACATTATATTACACGGAAACGTCGATAAAGCCATTTAAATTGTTGGACGGGTTCCCTTATTTTTATTTAAACTTTTAATCCTAAAATACATTCTACACTTGAAAAACAATTTTTTTACATCAAACCTGATTTCACCAACTTCGAGCCTGCTTTCTAACTTCTGCAGAAATCCCGAGCAAGTTTGAAGACTATTGCCTTTGAACTGTATAAATATCGCTTCAAGTAATTTTATTTTTGTAAGAAAGTCGGCAGAGGGTTTAATAAGCCCCCCCATAGATATTTCGTCGACCCACGTGAATGTTGCCTCTGACGAAGAACAATTTTTAAGGCCCAATTTTCGTATTATGTACCCCGCGACGTACTCCAGGGCATCTACCTGAAGGCTATTCTGCTCATCAGGATTACTTTCATATGCTTCTACAAATGCGTTCTCCTCTGGGTCTACCTCGTCTACATCTACTAGAGTTCTGAGGGAATCAATAGAATTTTCTGGTACCCGGAACCACTCGGTTTCATCGGCTTCCACATTTCCTCGAACTATTAAACTTTCTGTATTTCTTGCTATATAAGAACTCAATTTCTCAATATAACAATCAACATACATATATAAACAATCACAACAATTACCCATCAAGTATTTCCTCAATCTGTATTTGAATTGCATCGGACTTGGAAAAAATGTTCAAGAATATCATAGTTTAATCTATACGTCAGTAGGTATTGCAGGGAATACTTCTCATTGACAAACTTGTATAGCTCACGTAATGAGTTATTATTTAATAAAACCCCTTTTTGGCAAGGTAATAATATTGACCGGCTACCTGCTCTTGTGTGAAGCATACAATTATTCATTTTGCTTAAAATTTCCAATTGCTGGACCAAATCCAAACCAAATGGCTTTTTTGCGGCACTTATTTGTGACTTCGAGTACTTAGAATTTAGAATATCGAACCAGTTGTTGATTGTTTCGAAAAAATCTGATGTTTCAACACCGTTAAAAATGTCTAACCCTAACATCATACAACGACGCATAGCACTTGCAACGCTATGAGAAAATAGTTGCACAGCTGGTTTGACTTTTTGACGTTCGGCATGGTGGACAGTGAGGTGTTTTTCTGTCAACTTATGGACAATAGACATGTCAGAAACGGAGGTATTAATAATAATTGGGCTACTGATTTTGGAACTATATCTGTTCCGTTACACTTGTACCCAGTGTTAAGAAAATAATTTCTTAAAAGTTTAATTAAGTGCGGTGTATCTGCAAACACAAACGCTTTATCGGACGTACTTGGATGTAGAAACCAAACTTTCTCTAAAATAAAGGATAAACAAAAAAGCTTAATATTGCACAAATATTTAAGAAAACAAATAAATTAAGATTACCACAATTAACACCCAGGTCTCTCCATAAATTTTGATTTGACTGGCCCATGTCGGACACAATACCAATGACTGAATAGCGAATTTCGTATAATTCCACAAGTATGTTGAACATGATCTGCTTCGACATTTTGCAGTCGAAGGCATAAAAAATTGGTTGCTTCCACGAATTCTTTAAGCCACGAGCCATTACTAACTGCACGTAGTTACAAGGTTTCCGCATTGTATCTGACAACGCGTCATACTCATACATACAATCAACTTTCATTTCGTCGAACGACAAAATACAAAGCCTATCTGCATCTGAAGTATTTTTTGCGCTCTTCATTACACCAAGTGAAAAATTTAAAATGCCATCGTCAAACCTCAACTTTTGCAGCCATTTGGTGATAGTGGATTCACAGGGTAGAGGATAACCTTTATTGTATAAATACCGATATGCTCGCGGTCCAGCGGAGTGTAATGCTATTGCTGGCGATACATCATTCCATGTCCAATGAATTGATTTCTCAGGGAATGTTATTTTTCGCAACTGCCCTTCAGTAAATATTGTCCGTAAGCTTTCCTGCAACTTTTATAATTCTTTTACGCGTTCACTTAAAATCATCACCTCATTTTCAAGTGATGTTAAGTGTTCATCAATTTTTGATCTAAAGTAGATATAGTATATATGTATATATATATAAATACCTAATTTTTAACGTATGTATAAATTTTACTCAGTCTGGGTAGATGTGTCTTTTGACACAAAATGCAGCTTGCTTTTGGCATTTTAATACTACAATATTCGAAAACATTATATATTAAACTTTATATTCGGACATTAGACATTTTCAAACTAAGGTAAATGTGACCTTATCATTTGTGTTTTCGACCTTCGTGTCTTGAAAAAAGTCCGTTATATAAGAAAAATTATGTCGTATGTTTAATTTTGTGGTAGCATTTGTTTCAATTTTACATGTACATGTATGTACATATAATATATATAAAAACATGATCAATGATGTCGAGCCATAAAAAAGCATACATCAGCATATAAAAGAACAAGTTTAATTTCAGTTTTGCTATGTATCAACTGATATATACAAGTTACTTCTGGAATTGCATAGTTTCAGTTTTTTCATCATCATGTCAAACCACTCCAAAATTCCCTCTATCCATCCTTGATAACATATCCGCTCCATTAATGTCTCAATCAGTTAACAAAGCTGGAAATCGCAGTTGAAAAACTTCACTTAATTTGTTATTTAAATTAATTTTCTATATTTTTGGATGTCAGTCGGACCAGGATTTGAACCACAACCCTACGAATGGCAATACACAAGACCATATCCTTATTTCCTTGCACTAGTATAACCCAAAAAAAAAAATATTAACGATGATGTATGTGTGTTGTATTCATTGTCCGTTGTCCATTTATACTTGAATAAATATTTTAAAAAATATATAAAAGTGATTCAGAGATCACGGGGGCTTATAACTCTTATTTAAGCAAAAATATTAGAAGAATTAGTTTTATTACTTACTTGAAATTTTAGTTAGACAAGTTTTAAATTGATATATTCTTCGGACATGTAGTAGCGACAAAACCCACTTGCTTGTTGAAAACAGCTAATACATAATTTATATAATACTTGTCTTCAAGAATTTGTTTTACTACTTACATAAAAATCGTTCAAAAATATTTGTCCCCCAATAAACACAAAAGTAAATTTACTTGAAGAAACCACAATAAATAAATATCATTAAATATAAGATATTTTTAAACAAATTTAACTAAAATTAAATTACTTACTCGAAAAATTAGTTCTAATGTATTTTATTTAAACGACATATTGAAAAAAATTTTATATCAAACGAAAATCATCATAACGTATAGAGAATAAAATTCTGTAATGTATACTATAATTTTTGTTAAAAAACTTTAACTTTGGCCTTTTTTTTAAATAATTTTTAAAATAAGGGTCTAGAATCGTATAAAATCAACATTGTTTTGCTAAGGCAGCGTGTGGGAGAGGGACAATTGCTTACTTACTACACCTGTATACTATTGTATTTCATCATGGGGGAAAGTGGTAAACAGGTGAAGTAAGTAAGCAATTGTCCCTTTCTCACACGCTGCCTTAGCAAAAGATCTTGCTTTTATAAATATTTCTTCCCAAATATTACACTAAATCTTAGAAAAAAGGGAGAATTTAAAGTTTTTGATCAATGAGAAGAGTAGACATTATTGGAGGTATTTCAATGTTTGTGTTTCGTGTCGGCGTGAATTAGGGGCCGGAATTCCGGCAATGGGGATCAGGGGAGGTGCCGGCCTACTTATATTATTATTATCTACTTTCCTGCCAATGGCTGAGATGTTGATGCTGTGTCTGCTGAATCAAAAGAAGGGCCTCAGGCCGGCAACATTGGCCTTCTAAAGATTTCCACATAAGGTGGAAATCCTAAACGGAACTAACTGGAATTTTCCCATAAATTTGAAGAGTCACTTAGATGAGAACAAAAGTCAGCAGCAATATTTCTAGGCACGCGTAAACATGCCGCCCACCTTGCAGCAACACTGCAAAAAATGACTACATTACAAATTTCAATACATAGAATTCAAATTTTAAGAGTTAAATTTAGAAAATAATTCAAATACAATTTATTATTTAACCGTTCATTTTTTATATCAAATTTCATTTCTAAAACTAAATGTGCTTTTCTTGACTCCCTCGCGCCAACTTTTCAGGGTCAGATTAATCTGCTCTCCTGAATCACATCGCAGCAGGTGCATTCGTCTCGCCAGGGTGCGTGCTATTGTTGATTTTGGTTGCCCTAAATCTATTAGGGCACGAACAGCATGTACTCGGCCACTTTCCACCAATCTCACCATCACTGTTAGCGTGAGGACAGACATACCCGTAGCATTTCGAGCGGGTACCTTGGTCCGCTGCCGGGCGTCTCTCACCGCCTGCGGCCGCTTCTGTGACCTGTGGGGCGGCCGCTGGACCACTGACCGGATACCCGACACAGGTGGTCTGAGTACCGGGGGTTTGGTGTTTATTTTGTTCTGCGGGGACCTCTTCGTCGCTGGCATCAATTTCCAGGACCTCCTTGTCACTGGAGTCGTCCAACAAAGCTTGGGCTCGATACGGGTCATGCCTTCTGGTAGGCCTACTGTCTACCGCGTCTAAGGCCTGCGGCACGTCTTCCTAGCCCCTGTAGGTTTCCCACAGGTGTACTGTGATGCCGCTCCTGACAGCAATCGCGGTGTCTCGTCAAAGGGCAACTGCTGGCCATGTGACGCGGCGACAGGCAGTTGACGCAATGCGGATGAACGCAGGTGTCGACAGAAGAGCAGCCGGTAGTTGTGATTGCTTACAGGGCACCGGTGTTTCCTCACTTGGTTGTTGTTGTTGTTGGTTCGGAACATTTTGAGTTTCTCTGAAATAATATAATTCATTAGAGTATTTTTCGACGGAAAGAATAATCAGTTTCACAATTGGTCGTGTAATTCTGCCTCACGTCGTACGTATATCTACAACTCTAACTCAACTATCTTGACCTAAAAAAACCCTAACAACTCTACCAAGTCGCCACTCATTCGGGAGTCGTCAACCTCTAGATTTAGGTGTGGGAACTACCACTTGACTCTCTTGTGCAGTTCCTTTAGGTACTTCACCTCCCATCGCTGACAGAATCCATGGTGTAGCGCGTTTAGCTTTTGCCAGCGGTTGATTATTGACATCGGGCTTCCGCTGATTTCAGGTTCAGCGATCCAGAGCAGCGAACTTCCAATTAAAAAATGTCCCGGGGTTGGGGGTTGTGATTCAAGATTATCTGAAAGTGGACTTATCGGACGTGAGTTAAGGCATGCTACTATTTTGACCAGTAACATCGAGAATTCTTCCATCGTAAAACGCATCGCAATTGCTACCTTTCGAAAATGAGTTTTGAAGCTCTTCACTCCTGCTTCCCATAATCCTGGTGGTATGAAGTGCCAGTTGACTTCTTGATGAAGATATGACTGCATTGTTATGTGTGAGGCTTCAGTCATGAATTTTTTAAAATCATGTCTCAAGGCTATATTTGATCCAACAAAGTTCGTGCATTGTTCAAGTACACATTATGTGGACAGCTCCGTCTTGCCACAAACCTGGCAAATGCTACCAAGAACGTTGATGTAGATAGATCGCTAGCTGCCTCTAGGTGTATTGCCATTGTAGCAAAACAATATTCTAACCTCATAAGTCTCAGCATGAGTTGATTTCCTCCATGTAATGAAATCATGTGTGAGGACTTTACGAGAAGTCGCGAAAATTGGCAATCATGCAGCAGAATGGTCGGATAACGTTCATTATACGACAATGACGCTAGCGCTAGTTTTCCTCCTTCTCACATACCTCCATTCTTATCCAGAAACGGATTGAGAGTACGGATGGAGCTCTTAGCGCTTACTGGGTTAAAAGAAGATAATTCACCGTATTCATAAGGATAAAAACGCTTTTGGGACAAAAAGATAAGTTGCGTTTTTACCTCTCGAATTTCCTTTGCTGTAAGTTCCGTAGATTCGCTTCGATTTGCTAATTTGTGCACCAGATGTATTTTCCAATAGAATTGAAAAACTCGTGGAATTACCCTCAGTGCGCGAGAAAAATCGGAGAACCGTTCCATGATGTCTTCTTTGTCTAAAATTCGTGCTGCGTTAGTTCTAACTCCATTTTGCTCCAGTTAGGTTTTCTGTGGCCCCGTCTGTCTCTGAGGCCACTCAGAAGGCTGGTCCTTCAACCAGCTTGGACCCTGACACAAAACAGTGCTCTCCACGAGTTCTTGGGGGAAACGCCGCGGCTACCAATATCTACCGGATTGTCTTTTGAACCCACGTGATTCCAGCCACTAGATCCGACGAGTTCCTCAATCTTCGAAAGTCCTTTCGCCAAGAACGTAGTCCAGCAGCATGGGGGCTCTGTAGCCATGAGAGCACGATAGTGGAGTCTGTCCATTTGTAGACTAGTTGAGCACCATCGAACTGAGTAAAGTAAAGCGTTAATTAATTCTGCTAAAAATAAGGCCCCACATAATTCTAATCGTGGTAAAGATATTGTTTTTACTGTCGCTACTTTGGTCTTACTTGCCAACAGATTTACGTTTGGAACGATATTTGAATTTCGTTCCCTCTTCTCAGAAGCATCACAAAACCCATGAAATTCAACTTCCGATTATTGAAATATAGACGTAATTTTTGAGAAAATTTTTCCCTCTCAAGTCTTAGCTAACAAAATATCTTGCATAAGGATTTTCGCCTCGATGACCATTGGGCTTAGCCAACCTGCAGGATCGAACAGTTTTGCCACATACGATAATACCTCTTTCTTGGTGTAGCTTGGATTTATGTACATCTCCTGGACATTGAAATCTTGAACAGCATTCCATCTGATCCCTAACATCCTTGCCTCGCTTAAGTCGTCAATCTACAGGAAATCCTCCTTGAGAAGATGCTCTTTTGGTAAATCGGCTAAATTTTCTTTGGAGTTTGAGGCCCCTTTACGTAGTAGAAATCCTGCATCTTTAAGAGCATCGACTAATTCATTCCGAGTGTGAATGGCGATCTCACAATCATGTGCACCAGCAAGGACGTCATCAACATATGTATATATGTTGCTTTAAAACCCTGGATGCTAGAGGGTACTTCAGGCTAATATCTTCTGCCAGCTGGAGTAGTGTCCTTATCGCTAGGTATGGGGCACAGTTAACTCCGAAAGTCACTGTTTGGAGCTCGTAATCCATTAATTCCTCTTCCGCTGATTCCCTAAATACAATAATATCCTATGAAACCTAGTGTCCTTTGGATACAGCAAGATTTGCCGATACATCTTTTCAATATCAGCGTTGAATATATATTTGAAGAATATCCATTTCAATATCAACGCGATAAGGTCGGCTTGAAGAACTGGACCAGGATGAAGCACATAATTTAAACTTAACCCATTAGATGTTGGGTTTGATGCATTAAACACTCCGCGGACCTTTGTCGTAGTGCTATCCGGTTTTACCACTGCATGATGCGGCAGGTAATAAGATCCTGGGCCTTTGTTTCCAGATGTGCTGTCCACTAGTTTCATATGACCGAGAGTTATATATTCTCGGAGTACCCGATGGTATTCTGCCTTTCCGGCTTTCGCACCATAGCTTCTTCCTTCCTCAAGAATTGCTGCATTGCACCGGTCCTCGAATATCCAATATTTATGTCCACTGGGAATTCATGCCGAAATGAGAGTGTCACCATATATTTTCCTTGTTCGGTTCTCGTTGTTGTGCTTACATACTGCCGCTCGCAGGATGTTTCTTCAGAAGTTATCTGTTTTTTACTTGGGACTTGTTCTAGTTCCCAAAACCGAGTGAGCTCAGAGCTCGAAATATCGGTGTACATCGAGACGTATGATTTTGTAATCATTTTGGGGGTACGAGGGATTGGATCTGTTAAGATCCAACCAAAGACTGTCTCCTGCGCCAGAAGAGAGCCTAAAACGTTCTTCTTAACGTTTCCAATCATTATTTGCGGGTACAAATCCGCACCAATTACCACGTTCACCTGCTGACTTTTATTGAAGTTGACATCGGCTAAATTAATTGGGAGCAGTAGACCAAAAGTTGGTCCACTGTAAACTGGGGGAGGTTTCCTGTCAGTTGGGGGAGAATCAGGCCTCTTGCCTCAATTCTAATCTGGGGGTTGACAGGAGAACCTAAAACGAACTGTGCGACTTCTCGCACCTTAGCCGAGGTCGACGCATTAATACCTTGTTTCATATTTAACTCCTGAGTAGGAGATATGTACCATTGCAGTACCTAATATAACATTTTTTGCGTTTCTTGCAAAAAGTGCGTTGACGTTCGTCGATGTGGTTGGGGGTTGAGCAGGTCTGGCCTCCGTATTTCCTGATGCCTGCCGATTTGTTGAAGTCGATGGGTTATTCCCAGTTGGATTCCGGTGCAGCAGGGAACGATGCCGCTACAATTTAAACAGCTAAAAGTGCTCTTACAATCTCTTGCTAAGAGCGAATGTGCTAAACAATTCACACATAAGTTGTATTTTCTAGCCACTTTGACGCGATCGTCTACTTTCATGGCTAGAAATTTCGGGCACGCTTTTAGCACATGCATTTCCTGTGAACAGAGTCCGCAAGTAGGCTGTGGGAATTGAGTATGATGAGCAGCTACATTCTTTCCATATGATGGGGCTGGAGCACGATTTTGCATTGTCCTATTGCATTGTGCTTTGAATGTCTGAAACCGTTTCCAGCGTCTGAAACCTGTTTGTTGAAAAGTTATCCAGTTCCCCCACCTCGGAATTTTGGTCTTGTGGACAATTCCTTGCCCACATAGGGCTAATGTGGTGTCCGGCAACCTACTAGAGACTAGAAAGACAAAAATTGTATCCCAGTTGCTTATCTCAATTCCAAACATCTGAAGCACTAAGATGCAATTATTTCCTCCGTGTTGTAAGTTTTTTATTTCCGCGCCGCGTTCGACAGTGGCAGATGGTAAGGTGAACAACGTTTTCAACTGACTGTTTACCATCACCCTTTTGTTTTCGTATCGCTCCGACAAGTTCTGCCACGCGGTTATGAACTCATCATTGGTCAATGGGGATTTCTTCACGATGTCCTTTGCTTCCTCACGAAACTTATAGTTTAGATGGTATAATTTTTCAACCGGTGTTAGTCGAGAATTATTTATATAAATGGCTGTGAGAAAATTGCGGAACATTGGCCATGCTATGTAGTCACCATAAAAAATTTCGGTGTCACATGGGGGGAGATTAACACTCGAGCGTGGGATGGATTCAGGTTAGCCGAACGCATGGCTCTACTACATATTGCGCGAATACACATCGAATGACTCCTTGACTTTCAACCACAGCGCTTTCAATTCTTCCTTCTGAATTTCAAGAGAAAAAACTGAGTGATTTGCACTTGGAGTGTTGTTAAAGAACTCTTCAAACTCTAGCAGTGCATTACAGGCGCGAGAAAAGTCATTAGCATGAGTCATTTTCAGTAATTGCGAATTAAGTGAAAAATTTAGTTATTGTATGTGCTCGTGTAGCAGATATATGTCGCGTATATAGATTTTAGGCCAAAACGTTATAATGCCTGAGAGTTCGAAAAGGAAATTTTTCATAACTTAAAACTTGCGAAGAATCAACCGGTCGTACCACATGTGCTCGAATAGCACAGATATTTCGATAAAAATGTTATAATGTCTGAGAGTTCACGTATAAATCCACAGAAAAATTTTACGAACTCTCAAAACTTTCAAAAATCAATTTAAAAAGTAATAGGAAACCAGATGGCTTACCCTTAGTTGGGTCTCACTGCTTGATAAGCAATATCTGGAGACCTCGTTGCATCGTTCGGCCTTTGCTGGTGGCCCTACTGCGAAATGTTGGGCCGTTAGTGGTAGCCTTCCTGCTTACCGATGGGCCGCGTAGTGATGGGCCTTTGGTGGTGGCCTGGCCGCTTACTGCGCGCGTTTGGTGTTTGCCGCTTGCACTGCACACCTGCCGCTTCTACTGCGCGCTTGGCCGCTTACACTGCGCGCCTGATGCCTGCGCTGCTGCACTTCGCGCTTGCCGCGTTCACTGCGCTTACACTGCCTAATTGCGTGCCTGACGCTTTTACCACTTCTTTAACTTTTGAGCTTTTTTTACACTAAATTACTTTCTTTTCCATTTTTATTTCTTATTGTTCACTGTTTTTTTTATTTTTGATTTTTGTTTTTATTTGTTTGTTATTGAAACCTTTGGACCATTTTTGGCTGGTTTTACACTTCTAATATTTCACTTTTTTATTTTTTTTTCGGTTTTTGGTGTTTCACTAATTTCTTAATTATTTTTTGCCTCTTTTTTTACTTGTTAGTGGTTTGTTATCCAATCAGATTCTTTTTCACTTCTCTACAATTTTAATGATCTTTGGTTTTGTTTTTATTATATTTCTCTTTAACCACAATTTTCACTTCTTTTTACTTCTTTACAACTTTAACTTCTTCTGTGTTTTTTTTTTAATTTTTCTTTTTTAAGACCTTTTCTCTGCAATTTTAACTTCTTTCTTTTTCTTTTTAATTTTTCTGTTTTAAGTCCTATTTTAACTTCTTTTTTTCACTTTTATTTTTCTTTTTTAAAGCCTGTTTTTGCAATTTTAACTCGTTTTTTACAGTTTACCTTTTAAAGCTTTTGTTATTTCCTTCTTTTCTTCACTTTAATTTTTGTTATATGCTATAAGGCTTTTTTTGCACTTTTATTTTTCTTTTTTAAGGTTTTTTTCCACTTTGATTTTTCTTTTTTTTAAGGCTTTTTTCACTTTTATTTTTCTTTTTTAAGAACTTTGTTTTTGCACTTTACTTACTTTTTTTCTAATAATCTCTCACCTCTGCTCTCGTTGCTATTTTTATTTATTGAATAAATTATTTTGGCGGAAATGGTCGCGTTCCGTTCCTTTTCCACTGGATGGCGAGCAGAGTTGTTTTTTCACGTTGTAGCAGATCGCGCCACTTGGTAAGAATTTAAGTGAATTATTATGTCAAAATGACCACGCGACTTGGTAAAGAAGTTCTATATTTGATTATTCGTTTTTGAAGATGGTAATTTCACAAAAGTGTAATTTAAATATAGATTCATTTTTAATTCCTTCATAATTTCACACAAAATATGTCTTTCTGACAGATCCGGCTCAAAGGACCATATTTCATGTCGGCAATGCGGATCGGGGGACTGGACTTTTCCCATAAGTTTGAAGAGTCGCTTAGATGAGAACAAGAGACAGCAGCGACATCTCTAGGTAGAAGTTATGGCTGTTGCTCAGGGTTGCACGCGTAAACAGTTTGTTTTAACGACATTCCATTATAAATAAGATTGTGTTCATCACAAACTTACAATAAATGCATTTAGTAGCATTTTATAATTGGACAGTGTCCCGTTTTTAACGATAATCAGCGATTTTGTTTAGTTTCATGTAATAATTTTGGAGTTACCTTGATATTGCTTTAGATCCGGGGGTTGGAAGTCAATTGTTATTTATAATACAATAAATTAATCTCGCTCTTAACATTTATGAGAACGCCCCATTGAGATGCAATGAAATATTTGGAAAAGCGTTCGGTTACAATTTCTTACATAATTTTTTCAAACCAGCGTTGCAGTAAGTCTTAATGGACTTAGTGTTAAAAACTCGTATCTTTATAATTTATAACTAGAAGCTTTTAAATAAATATATGTATGTGTATAATCAATCAGGCATCCACAGTAGCAGAGTGATTAGTACCGTTTACTGCCATTCGGAAGGCCTGCTTGGGTGTTTGTTCGACCAGCATCACAAATTATAAGAAATTCATTTTTCTTATTTACAAAATTTATCCAACTTGTAAGCTTTTTATAATATACAGTGGGGAGCAAAAGTGATTCCACGATCAACGTTTTCATGTTTGGGAGCGCATAAAAACTAAACGAACGAAATAAATGATAAAACTTTTAAATTTTTTTTAGTAGTATTTTATTTGTAACAACAAGGCGTTAGAAATAAAGTAATTGAAGAAGCTACAAAATACAAAATAAATTCATTATTAATATTTGGTCCAGAGGCCCTTATTTTGTATGACATTTTTCATACGTTTTGGCATACTTTCAACTAATTTTTCGAATATTCCTTTCGGAATATTATTCCACTCTTGTTCAACACGCCCCCAAAGATCGTCCAAGTTGGATGGGGCTGATTGATACTGTCCGAGCCGTCGCTTTACGATTAACCATAGGTTTTCAATCGGATTGAGGTCGGGACTTTGCTCTGGCCACTCCATCATCTTCAAATTTTGGTTTTCGATTCTTTAACAATTTCCGCAGTGTGCTTGGGATCCACATCTTGCTGAAAAGTGATTTCCTGCTCTGGGTACGCACACTAGTCAAGAAAATTGGGAAGATGGGTTTGCAAAATGCTTAAATAGTCTTCCTTTCACATAATCCCGTCAATTTTGTGCAACGGTCCAAAGTGCGAATACGTGAAACACCCCCATGCCATTATGTTGCCGCCTCCATGTTTCACGGTTTGCTTCACATGATGCCTTTGAAGCTTGTCACCAGGTCTCCGCCAACAGTATTGCTTTCCATCCGATTGAAAACGATTAAACTTAGATTCATCCGACCAGATAATACGTTTCCAGTCTTCTATTGTCTAGTTCTTGTGTTCCTCGGCAAATTTTAGCCGAGCCTTAACATTTTTCTCGGATAAAGCTGGTTTATTTTTTTTTCACTGCTGCGACGTACCCTATCCCACCAAGCGCTCTTCTAGCTGTCCATCTACTCACGTCTTTATTTATTTCTGTAGAAGCTTCTTTAGTGTTCAGCGTTAAAAGTCTATTTTTTCTCATTTTAGACACCATAAGTCGAGCGTCAGAATCTGTTAGAAGGCAACGGTCCACTCAACTTCTTTTCAGCACAAACATTTTGTCTTTTCTGCACCTTGACAACCACTGATTGACTAACTTGCAGCTTCCCAGCAATAATGCGGGTCGAACACACACTTTCAGAAGACAGTTTCTTCATTTTCAGTGAATAGTTAGAGACTAAGTTCCAAATTCAACAAATCAACTATAAACTAGTGGAAGAGAGTGATTTTCTGAATTCTGACAACGAATAATAAATGCAAAAGGCACTTAACGGTAAATCTGCATGTCTATTGCTGATAAGAAATGAGCGAATAACGGATGGTGCAAAACTGAGTACAAGCCGTTTGTTTTGGTTTTTAAATCATAACTATTCCATTTCTTGTTTTTCTGTTTTGCTATATACGCCTAATTGTAAAAAATAAACAAGGTGTTCAATAAAAAAAGTTTTTGTCATTTACTTTATTCGTTTAACATTTATGTGAGCTCAAAGATGAAAACATTGATCGTGGAATCACTTTTGCTCCCCACTGTATATGTACATTCATATAGAATCGGCTTGGAATTTTAACAAGCCTTGATTTGGCAGAGCAACTTTTGAAACTGATCTAAATTTTATACAAAATGAATGAATGTTTCACACAAGAGCAAATTAAAAAATGAAAATTTGTTTGGTATTATTCGTGGCGTTGGTGGTGCATGAAAACCCTCCTGGCTCGGTGTTGCTCTTTACAAGAGTTACATGTAAATTCCTCATCTTCAGGCGAATTTAACTTGTTTCGAAAGCCAAGGTTTTAGCCAAAGGGTTCGGATGATTGTGCAGTGTTGCCACGTAGTTTTGTGTTACGATTTCAATCTCTTCTTTGATTGTGCGTTATTATTTTTAACGTTTTCTTGGAGTCTTTGTATAATATCTATGTATGTATATTCGTAGCGCAAGCTGTGCCCCATAACTGGATTCCATATATCGGTTTTATTGTCGCGCTATACAGATGAACTTTATGTTCCAGGTGAGTGCAAATTTTTTCCTAAAAAGCCACCTCTAAGTTTACCGTCTATCCAAGTGAACGCCAAGATAAGTGATTTCGTTAGCTTGTGGGATGGAGACATTGTTGAGCTTGATAATAGCTCGGGATTTTGTCTTCAATGTAAATTGATTTGTTTGCATTAACTTTTATTCGCCATTTTGCTAGCAATTCTTCAATTGAAGTAATTCTTTCAATATTTGCGGATGATATTGCTGTATTTAGTCGGCAAAATGCCCCATTATGGCCACAAAAGTTTTCGAAGTGTTACGTATCAATTTGCTTTTACAGTGAATCGCCTATTGGATAGATAGGATTCAAGGCTATTGTGGAACGTGTTAGATAGTAATTGTTTCATTTTATAAATTAGACCATAATGAATCTGAATTCGAAAGTTTTCCTTGTTCAATTGCGTCATGTTTTTCGCGAAAACCAAATTGAGAACAAAACCAAAAAGTTTGGAAAGACAAAGCAACAGGCTGATTGGTCTATATTGCGTTAGCTATCATAATTATCTGCGACTTTTTCCGTATATTTGTGTTGGCGAGATATGCTATCAAGCCGCTTGTGAATACCGCCATCAATAACCAGCAACAGTTGTTCTAGCTTTAAGAATAATATATGTTCGAATTTGTTCAGTAAACATAATTAATTTCGAATTCTCTCATTTTGCTCATTTCGATATATGTATTAATTTTTGTAATTTGCTTTTCGAATCCTCTCATTTGTTTTTTTCGATATGTATGTATGTATTAGCTTTGTGAAATTTGAATTCGAAGAAATATACGTTTAAAATTGGAGCAGCTGCCGTTGATTTCATTTACATTTGCGTTTAAAATATTGATTTCCGGAGTAAGGTAATTACGTTCAAAGCCAAAGCTAGAATAATCGGAAAGAACAAGGAGTCTGTTGAGGACGCGGCAGTCCAAGGAACGAATATTGGGAGCAGTTCAGAGTCATTTTGTGAATCGGAGTACAATTCAACGGTAAACGACATGGAAGAAGATTCAACGCCAGTGCAACACGTAACTATACCGTGTGACCAAATTAATCTTCTTGTTTCAAGCATAACTGTACTTCGGGAATGGGTAACGGAATTGTGAAATGACGCTTTGCGTAGTAGGCCACAAGTCATCGACAGCTCTGTCAACGCTGCCGTTTCGGACAACGCCGAGCTGCCTATACGAACGTCAACGCAAGCGCCTGCGCCAACGGAACGCCGACAATCAATACAACCGCCTTGACCTTTATGGACAATTCAGCCGCAAAATTGTTTCTATTGCCATCGTTCGATGGAAATCCGGAGGATTGGCCGTTAATTTTGGCTATGAATTTCAATACAGCCATAGACAGAACCTTATGCGCCTGCATAAAGATTTACATGGTGCTGCCAAACATGCTGTTACGTCTTTGCTAATTTACCCTGAAGATGTGCTACGGGTTATAAAAGAGTTGGAGTTCAACTTTGCTCATCAAGGCACAGTTACAAAAGGAACAACGTTTTCCGTCCATCAGTGAGAGCCAGCTCGATCAGATTCTAGACTTTTCAAATAGAGTAAGAAACATCGTCGCGTTTTTTAAGTCTGCTAGGTGTGAACATCATTTGATGAACCCCACGCTATTAGAAAGTTTGGTGAGTAAGTTGCCTTCATCTAAACAGTACGAATGGAGCCAGCGCGCCGTCAATATAATGCCATTTTCAACAGTGAAAGATTTTGGTGAGTGGTTAAGCGATATCGCGAAGTTTGTGTCATTATTGCCAGGTGTATCTGATTTGTCGTTGCACAACATCCAAGCGAGCGTAACACAGTCGTCGTCAGCTGCGCCGCAATGCAATCCTACTCGCCAAAGTGGAAGTTCAACTCGTCGAGTTCTTTATAATAACGATGTACGGTCCGAGCAAAAGACAAATTGCTTGGAGTGCGGCCAGCTACACAAGCTGTCTGAATGTTCTAAATTTTCGACGCGCGATATTCAATCAAAATGGAGTTTCGTGAAAAGCAATCATTTGTGTTTTGGGTGTTTACGCAAAGGACATAGCCTTTCAAACTGCCGTCAAAGTAAGACATACTCAGTCAACGGGTGCAAACGTATGCACCACACATTGCTGCATCAAGGCAAAAGTCCGCCAAACACACAGAATGTCGAACGCGTGCTTAATTGTTTATTTGAAAACCAGGCAGATTTATTTAACATTTTGCCAATTACGTTGTCAGGACCTAATGGAAGCATATATTCGACGAAAAATCGTCTACAACACTTCTTGAGGAGAATATAGCCATAAAATTAGGTCTGCGTGGTCCAAACGTCCCATTAACATTACAATGGTGCGGTGATAGTAAAACTAAAGAAAGTTCTCGTAAGGTTTCTGTTAATATTAGAGGTGATTCCACAGAATTCAATATAAGAAACGCCCACACCGTAAAGTCATTAAACCTGCCGCAACAATCGTCTGATAAGAGTAAATTTGCACATTTGTTATCGTTGCCGATTGCCAGTTATGTGAACGCCAAGCCCATCATTTTGATAGGGATAGACAACAGTTATCTCGGCGTTGCGAAAGAGGTAGTCGATGAAGGACCAGAACAGCCAATAGCTGTCGAAACTCGTCTTGGGTGGGTAGCCTATGGCCCACTTTTTCAGAATACCGTCCGTCAGCCTCGTGTTCTGCATATTCACGAATATAAATCACAGTCGCTTCAGGTCTTGCACAATTTGGTAAACGAATACTTTTTAGTAGAGGGGTTTGGTGTCCGTAGTACCGATGTAGTGTTGGAGTCGGAAATAAATTGTCGAGCAAGAGTAATTTTAGAGAAGTTTCTTGTTCAAAGGTATGAAGTTGGTTTGATATGGAGAAAAGATGAAGTCAAGCTGCCTCCTAGCTACGACATGGCACACAAGCGCCTGCAGAAGCCGCATGCTGAAAAATTAAAATTATGCCGCTAGCTATAAACGTGAGATACAAAAGTATGTTGAGAAAGGGTACGCCAGGTTATTAAAGCCGTATGAAGTTTCGCTAAAGGCTTCTTCTACTTGGTATCTAACACATTTTGGGGTTGTGAACCCCCACAAACCGGACAAGCTCCGTGTTGTATTTGATGCCGCCGCTGCTACGTTGAACGTTTCGCTGAACTCAGAGTTACTCAAGGGTCCTGAACATGCCCAATCCTTGATAACAATAGTTTTTAAGTTTCGTCAAAGGGTTGTAGCCGTCGCTGCTGATGTCCAAGAAATGTTCTCGCAGGTAGCAATCAAACCTGACGACCAGAACTCGCAACGCTTTCTACGGCGAGATTCGCCTTGCAGAATACGTGAAGAATCATAACGCCTTGAAGTTTAAAGTCCACATGCCCCGTGGATCGTCTGCCGTCATCAACAATATTTATGTGGATGATTTAGTCATCAGTTTCACGAGCGTTGAAGAAGCCGAGGAAGTCTCCAAAGAAGCAATTGCCATTAATGCTGCCGCAGGGTTTAAAATACGCATTTTCGTATCGAACAACAAAAGCCTTCAAGCGAAGTTGAATGGTGATCATAATTTTACAAAGAACGTAATAGACATGGAGAGAAAGTCTACAATCAACAAGGTGCTAGGTATGTATGGGAATACCCTCACCGATTGCTTTGAGTTCCACTTTAAGTTCAATAAGATAGCATCTGACACTCTCGATTGCGTAAATCCGCCGACAAAGCGGGAGCTTTTAGGGATCGTGATGGCCATATACGATCCGTTCGGACTTTTAGCCAACATCACCATATGCATGAAGATTCTTTTACAGTCTTTATGAAAACGACAGATTGATCGGGATGACCCAATCCCAGAGCAAGCACAATGGACGTCATGGTGGAAGAGTTTCCAAAAGGTAACAAGCCTTTCCATCCCACGTTGCTACTCTTCAATGCTTCCAACAGCAGACGATGTACAGTTACATGTATTCGTGGATGCAAGTTCCAGCGCTTTTGCAGCCGTCGCTTATTTACGCATATGCAAAGAAGGAGCCGTTGATGTCGCATTTGTCGCTGCTAAATCGCGTTGTGCCCCTTTGAAGGGTATGACGATTCCTCGATTAGAACTTCAAGCTGCAGTGCTTGGCAGTCGTCTTCAGAAATCCATTATGGAATATCACGAGTACCACATACATCGCATCGTGTTATGGAGTGATTCGAAGGCAGATGAGTATACCATTAACTTTTCGTAATTTTTCAAATTACTTAAGGTAACGAGTTGGGTGTTACGATTCATCTACCATGCCAAAAACGGTATTAGTCGTTCTGGAGAAATTACAGCGTCTGAGATCGCTGATGCGGAAACAGTCGTATGCCGTCGCGTTCAGGAAAAAGCCTTTCCTGGCGAATTAGAAGAGCTACGTACAAAACATAAGGTGTGCAAATCGACTTATATCCACTTTCACCGTCTTTAGATACCGATGGAGTGATGAAAGTTAACGGCCGCATCGATGCAACATATTGCCTTCCATTATCGGCACGTCGTCCAATCATTATGCCACAACACCATGTGTCTCACCTCTTAGTCTCATAGTGGCACAAAAAATTTCATCAACAGAAAGTTCTCGGTACCACATATGTGCTGTGCTCGCGTCGGTCAAAAAACGTTGCACAGTATGCATCATTAAGAAAGCCAAACCAAGTACGCCGATGATGGGTCAGTTACCAGTCGACCGTCTCACACCTTACGTTCAACTGTTCACCTATACCGGAATCGATTACTGTGGTCCGTTTTTCATATCAGTTGGTCGCCGTCTAGAGAAACGCTGGATTGCGTTATTTACTTGTCTAACCGTCAGAGCCATTCATCTGGAGGTATGCGAGGACCTATTGACTGATGCGTTTATAGTTTGCCTTAGAAATTTCATTAATCGTCGAGGCACGCCTATACGAATCCGGAGTGACAACGGAACCAACTTTGTTGGTGCTCAAAACTGCTAAGCATTGAAGATAGACTATTCGATTTTAAGCGTAATGAACAAGACTGTACACAGCGAGGAATAGAATGGGTCTTTAATTTCCCTGGGAGCCCGGCAGCTGGTGGATGC
The DNA here is from genome assembly GCA_037013455.1 of Ceratitis rosa. Lineage (NCBI taxonomy): Eukaryota > Metazoa > Arthropoda > Insecta > Diptera > Tephritidae > Ceratitis > Ceratitis rosa. Next base: position 2,237,658 of record JAWMAG010000035.1, on the reverse strand, counting down.
TGGGAAAGGTTGGTACAGTGCGTAAAACGGTTCTTACAACGAGTGCTAAAGGAAGAGGCCCCTCGGCTAGAAACTTTCCGATCTGCGTTAATTGAGGCCGAAAATATCATTAACAGCCGTCCGCTCACAGATATTCCAGTCTCACCTCACGACGAAGAACCAATAACTCCAAACCACTTTTTATTGGGGTGTGTCAATTCATCGCAAACCCCTAGTCTCGACGAAGGAATGTTATGTATGAGAAAGCAGTGGAGAATTTCGCAGGCCCTAAAAGACCGCATTTGAAAAAGGTGGACTAAAGAGTATTTGCCTTCTCTAATTTGTCGACCAAAATGGAGAGAATATGTTAAGCCACTACAGCCAGGGCAGTTGGTTCTGTATAATAAATATTTTAAGCTGTGAATGGGATGAGTTTCATCATTCTTAAGCTGAACTGAACTTGGGGTAGGGAAACGTAAATAATCGCAAAATTAGACATATATATATATCAAATAGGTGGCAAATCTATTACGTTTCAATGCATTACCATCAGCATCTGTAACAGTATTTAATTGGAATACCGTAATGAGATGATGTGCAAAACAAGTCGCCTTTTCTTTTTCCGGACCAATGACTCTATTGCTCTACCTGGTGTTGATATAGTTGCTGCTGTTGCTAGCTTATTGTTAAATACAAGTATCTCGTTTTCAATATTGGGTTTTCTCTCTCATTCTGGATTTGTCTTTAAGTGACTGCTTTATATTTTTTATATTTAAGCCAGTTTATCTTGAATGTAGTAAATCGAAAAGTATGCTCACTTTCAGCTCGTTATTCGTTCAATTTAATGGTTATGGGAATGATCAGAAGATAAGTCAACACAGGTTTCTGCAAATACTAAGTTCCTATCTACGTTTTGACTGCAAAGTCAATCAAATCATGCATTTTCCTTTGTTTTGTAGGCCAGTAAGTTAGTTGTCTTGGGGAGATAAAATCCTATCTTTTTTTGGCACTTATGATCGTAATATATAACTGTCGACCTTTTGAGTTTATTAGTCTAGAGCTAAAAATCTATCTCCCAGAGTTATGAAAAATTCACGAAACTGGTTTTCTGTTATAACGAGTGGTTGGAGACCGTAAATCGCAGCCAAAGTAAGGTTTTAAGAGCAATCGAAGTTGACTGTAACTAGTTTGTTGCCTTGGAGTTAAGCAAACTATGCTTTAAACGATAACTAATAAGATATCGTGCAGCAGCAGTGCCATCTGGGTGATTAATGCTGCACAGCTTAAACCCAGGAATATAAAAATTATACTTATTGGTGAATTATACTTACGGTAAGAGCATAACAATGGTTTCATTACTCTGCAGAAATAATTTAAGAGCTAATTTATGTTTTTTAACATCGTTATCCTTCCATATGCATATCCTGAGTTCGCTCATTTTTTGGTAATTAAGGTGATGAAACAAAAATCCAAACTTACAGCTTACTTTCTATCGTCGAGTAATAAAAATTATTACTCATATAAACTGAAGAGCTCGAAAAGCCTAACAGTTGTAATTAAAGGTATCGAATCCTCAGTCAAGTCAGACGAAATAAAAGACTCTCTTGAAGAAAATGGTTTCAGTACTAAATCGGTCATAAATATACTTAATAGAAACAAAGTACCCCAGTCAATGTTTAAGGTAGAACTAGAGCCCAATGCAAGTCAGTTAAAGAAAAACGAAACCCATCCCATATACAATTTAAAATATTTGCTACATCGTAGGGTTACAGTAAAAGAGCCACACAAAAGAAACGGCCCAGTGCATTGCACCAACTGCCAAGAATTCGGCCATACTAAATCCTACTGCACATTGCGCAGTGTTTGCGTAGCATGTGGGGACCTACATCCCACGTCTGAATCCACGTCAAAGAAAGATGATCACACTGCTAATTATAGGGGCTGCCCTGTATATAAAGATCTAAAAGTTAGGTTGGCAAACAATATACAGACTCACCGAAGTCAAATGGTAAATAGACCTAAAAATCCAATTTGTAGAAAAAAATACGGATAAAACTGTTCCAAACGTGCAAAATTTGAATCCAAATAAATTATCTATGCGAATGTATTGAAGAATGATTCAGATTGTATTCCACAGAACCAATCTAATGGAGGTATTGAATCGATGATTTTAACCCTTACGCAGTGCGTGACACAGTTCATGTCAACTATTCAAAGTATGATCCAAGACTTGATTAAAGCCCAGAATAACGCTACAAATCTTCATGCAAAAAAAAGGAGCGTGCTAAACATTTGTTTTTGGAATGCAAACGGTGTGAACCAACATAAATTAGAATTGGCACGATTTTTAACAGAGTTTGCTATGGAGGTAATACTATTGTCTGAAACGCACTTGACGAATAAATATAACTTTTATATACCTGGGTTCATATTCTACTCCACTAACCACCCTGATGGCAAAGCGCTCTGTGGCACTGGAATACTTCTAAGAAACCGCCTTAAACACTGCGTCTTACAGCCTTACGCCACCAATTATCTACAAGCTACCACTGTAACTTTGAATAATTATGCCAAAAAGCTAAATCTCTCAGCCATTTGTTGCCCTCCAAAATTTGATATCACAGAAAATCAATTTAAGGAATTTTTTGATAATCTTGCTAATAGATTTATAGCAGAAGGAGACTACAATGCAAAGCATGTATACTGGGGATCCCGTATAATAAGCCCCAAAGGCCTTCAACTGTACAATACCATTATAAACAAGCGTAACAATTTAGATTGTATTTCCCCAGGTCAACCAACATACTGGCCTACCGATCGGAAGAAAATACCTGACTTAATAGACTTTGCTGTCTCAAGAAAAATCGACAGGCAATTTGTATCAGCTGTGACGGTTGCTAAGTTGTCATCAGGCCACTCACCAGTTCTAATAAAAATTTATGAGCGCCCGAAGATAGTTGCACAAGAATCAAGACTAACAAATAGAGAAACAAACTGTCTGAAATACAAAAAATATTCTAGTAGTCATATCAACATCAACCCAATATTGATTTGTGAAAACGATATTGATGACTACATTAAAGAGCTCAACAATGTCCTTGTTTCTGCGGCAACCAAAGCAACTCCAAAAAGTAAAAAGCCTACTACGTGCCCAAAAATCCTAACAAATACAGAAATAGAAAAATTAGTAAAGAATAAGCGCCGTTTGCGGAGAGAATGGCAAGAATTTCGCTCTCCAGCCGCAAAGTTACGGTTGAAGCAGCAGAGAGGAAGCTGAAAAGTGCACTGAAACAAACAGAAGACCACAATGGGAAGGCATACATAGAAAAACTAGCGCCAAATTCTGCCAAAAAATACTCACTCTGGAAAGCACAAAAGAAATTTAAGCCTCCAATAGAAGTGAATATGCCAATCAGGGACCAAAATGGTAACTGGACACGTAGTAACGAAGCAAAGGCAAATTGCTTTGCAAATCATTTAAGTAATGTATTCCAGCCAAATGACGCAACTAATAGTTTTGTTTTGCCGGAAGTTGTTGTTAACGGCCAGGAAAATCAAGTGGCAATTAAAATATTAAGCTTAGAAGTGGTAAACGCGATACAGAAACTAAATCCAAAGAAATCTCCAGGCCACGACCTTATTACACCAAAAATGCTAATAGAGCTACCAAGAGTTGCACAAGCATTGCTCTCTGAACTCTTTAATGCCATTCTAAAACTAAATTACTTTCCAAACAGGTGGAAAAAGTCGCAGATATTAATGATAGCCAAACCAGGCAAAGACCATACACAGACGTCTTCTTACAGACCAAGAAGCCTACTACCCAGTCTTTCCAAATTATTTGAAAAAATTCTGCTATCAAAAACATCTCCTTTTCTCCACCGTAACAATGTGATACCGGATCACCAATTCGGTTTTCGTGAAAAACATAGTACTATTGAACAAGTTAACCGAATAACTAATGAAATTAGGAAGGCATTCGAGCTCAAGGAGTATTGCTGTGCAATCTTTCTTGACGTAGCACAAGCGTTCGACAAAGTCTGGCATAAAGGTTTACTGTACGAAATAAATAAAGCTCTATCTGTTCAATTTTATATGATACTTAAGTCATATCTGACTAACAGACAATTTACAATTAAACAATCTGAATTTATCAGTGAGGAATATCCGGTAAAAGCTGGTGTTCCGCAGGGTAGCGTCCTTGGGCCTATTTTATATATTATATACACTGCAGACATCCCATTAAACCCAAAAGTGCAGACATCTACCTTTGCGGATGACACATCTGTTTTATGCCGGATGAATGCCCTAAAAGAGCAGCAAAAACGATTAGTAATCATTTACTCCTCATCGAATGACTAGAAAACTGGAGAATCAAAGTTAATGAACAAAAGTGTAAACACGTTACATTTACTCTAAGACCGCAATCATGTCCTGCAATTCGCTTAAATGGTATAAACATTCCCCAAGTAAATGATGTTATATATCTCGGTATACACTTAGATAGACGTCTCACTTGGAAGAGACACATAGAGGCAAAAATACTACACATGAAATTAAAAGCAGCTAGTTTAAATTTAAACTTCTATATAAAAAACTCCGGTCTAAAACTAGACTACAAAGTCCTTATTTAGAACGCAGTATTAAAACCAATTTGGATGTAAGGCATTCAACTGTGGGGTACGACCTGTGCAACTAACATTGATAAAATACAGAGGTTCCAGCCCAAAATTTTAAGAGCACTAACGGGCGCACCATGGTACGTTCGTAACGTAAATATTCACAAAGACCTTGGTATTTTACTGGTTAAGCCTGAAATTGAAAGAAGCAGGACGAAGTACTTCACAAAGCTGAGAAATCATCCAAACCCGCTAGCTAATGCTTTATGCAACCCAACAAGAAATCCCCGCCTGCAGCGAAGAGATGTTCCCGCCTTCTAAGGAGAGCGCCGTAGTTTGAAAAGGGCTCAGAGTTATACAATATAACTCGAGCTATCATGTTTGTAATTTAGTTCTTAAGATTTGTACACTTACTGTTAGGCTTATATTAAAGCAGATCCAGTAAATAAATGAATTTGTGTATACAAAAAAAAAGGTTTGAAGCATTTGGTTTTGCTCTGGGTTACTGGACTGAGTGACAAGTGGATTCTGTTCGCTTGCTTATAATACTTTGACCAGAAAAAATTGGGAAGGCTCGCAATAGGAAAAATACTTGTCAGTTGGTTTCGCTGTCTTTGATTTCCCTGACTAAGCTTAGATTTTTAATTTTTGTGCACCAGGCAACCTCTGTAATTGGAGGTCATTGATTTGTTAAATCTATGGCATTGGTTGAGAAGAAAGAAAATTTGTCAGACATCCAGAAGATGTACGTTTAGAGTATCAATCAAGAATAATTTTGTTGTCATCTCTATGTATTCTTTTGTCTAGAAATACAATTTTTTTTTTTCAATTTCCATCGTGAACTGGAGCGTCTTCTGACACTGGAGAGAGTCAAGTATTGTTTTTGTGTATTTGTATTTAATAATGGGAAATACACGTATGTCATCTACGTATTTTGTTATGTATTTAAAGTCAATATTGTGGTACATTTAGCAATCGTGTTTTCAAGAAGGTCGTCCATTATAATATCAGCAATTGTTGGAGAAAGTGGGTTTCCCATTGTTATTATATGTATTTTGGGTAGTCCATAAAGTCTGGGTGCAGTTGTTATAGTTCAAGTGAAAAGGTATTTCTCTTCTATGCTGAGATTTCGCCTTAAAAAGTTCATATATCATTTTTTTGTTGTCGGTTCTAATTGTTTTGTATGTCTTTTGTCCACACTAACAGAGTTCATCTTTTCTATATACTCTGTTTTGTATATTGCTGCTGTCTTATTGCCTTTGTCTGCTTCTGTTATCACGATGTTGTTGTGGGATTTCAAAGGCTGCTAAAATGAACTTTTCGGCAGAATTCTGTTTTATATTTCTTTTGAAAAAGAGAATCCGATTGATGAGTTTGTTTCTTGCCGTTTCTTTGTCTTTTTCGTTGTTTATAGTTATTTCTTTAATTTCTGCGATCATGTGCACTGCGGAGAAACTTTTCTTTGTTGAAAAGACGAATTTGTTCCCAAGTGCGTGTAGTTCCCTTACTTCTTCGGAAAATTTAATATTGGTTTTGTTCGTGAACCAGCTCACTTTTTAACTTGTCTAGTTTACATGCACACATGTGTCTTTTGGCTTAGAACTTTTTGCTTGATGATAAATGCCTCCAGTTCTTGGTTGCTTAGATTGCATTTAAATTGTTGTTGCGTATGGTGCAGCAAATTCTTTATCATTTTGATATTGAGGTTGTTTTGTTATCTCTATGTTAAGAATATTTTTTGGAACAATCGTTCTTTTTCTATTTGTTGTTTTAGTTTGGTGGTAGTTGAACTGATATACACATTTTTGATTGAGTTCGTGACATTGCAATAAGAATTTAAGTTGCTCAATCTGTTTACCTAATTTGTGTACATGTTTGTTGTAATGCTTAACCCTTAAAATCTTGCGGTTCTAAACAAAGATTTTGCTTTTAAGTAATACTAAGCTAAGCCGCTGGGCATCCAGACATTCAAGTCATAAAAATAAGTTTTGTATTATATGAAAGACCTTTAGTTTTTTTATATTTATTTAAGAGTTGAAGTTATTAGGTATAAAATTATTAGTAAAGGCAGTTAAATTTGATGAAATTCAGCCGAAAAACATAAATGTATTCTACATTTCTGGCACCGTACCTGCGGTGAACGTTTTAAAGATTTTTACTAAAATATAAACAAATTATATCGTCTACGATCGTGATCTGATAATACAAAGAAATTTACTGGTAAATCCCAAAAAATGCAACACTGGGGTTCATCTCTCAACTGAGTTCTTTTTAATTTTTTACAAAGCATAACCATAATAATATTTTGCAAAAATAACTTTTTTCTATTTAACTCTCAAAGTGGAAACATCACCATTTCATAAGCCAGCTCTTGTACTATTTTATGTGTAAGAGGAAAGTACCCCATCATCTTTTGATATACGGGACACGTGGAACGCTCAACTTGGCTCGCCACGATCAAAGATTCCGACCTTTTCATTTCACCACCAGCGCAATAAAGCTCTTCAGAATCCATAATTTTACAATATTTCATCTTGAATTCAGAAATCCATCTACCACATTTGAAAGGGCTCATACACCTCGCCAAACTGTCTGGTAATCTCTACCTCAACACAACTCTCTGGGCAATTACAGGTGCAAAATTGTCCTTCTAAAGTGTTAAGCAGGAGTATGGCTTAAATGCCTGCAATGAATATTTAAAAAGAAAGTATTATATCCAAACTTAAATTAAATCATAAAATTAAAATTTAATATAATAATATGGAAAGTATCGTTCAAAACGTGCAAAAAGAAACCTAAATGAGGTTATAGATGTGTACCGTACACGTATAATCAATGTGAATAAACGCTGAACTTTTTTTTCTTAATTATTTAAATACTGGCTGTACCCTGCAACGCTTCTCTGTTGCACATACATTGAATATATGAAAAATTAATCATGGGATATCTTTTTATCATATCTTTATTTACTCAATACTTATAGGAAAACAACATTTTTGGTTTTACCATTGATGTTGGTTCACTTCGCGGAAAGTGGAATAGCACGACTTTTTGAATAGATCAGTCCACGGTCCACTTCTCGGAGAGAAGAAGAGTCTTCCTACTAATCTAAGCAAAAAGCCACCTTTGTAGGGAATTCCAAGTAAATCGAACCATAACTAATAATTTTCGAATAGGTTAGTCCCTGTGATCAACTTTGGAGACTACACTTCCGGTCTTTCTGTTAATCTAGGCAAAAAGCCACCTATGCTTCATTTCAAATAAATCGAAAGATAACTACAAATTTTTCATACAGATCAGTCCTTGGTCCGATTCCCGGGGATAATAATAGTCAGCAGCAACAGCATTTCGGTCATCGAACATCAGCAATTGCAAACGTTGTTCCGCAGTAAGTCTCTTAATTATGAATGGCAAACCAAAAAAGGAAAAGCTGTCAAAAAAATCAACACCGGTATTCAAATATCGTCTTATTAAAAAAACATCATGCTTCGATCAAGGCGAAAAAGCACCCAAAACGGCAGAAAAAATTAATTTAGTTTATGGGCCCGACACTGTAAATGAACGTGTAGCACAAAAATGGGTTTCTAGGTTCCGTTCCGGTAATTTCGATGTCAAAGATGCACCACGAGTCGGAAGGCCTGTCGTCGAAAATTGCGATAAAATTTTTTTTTTTTAAATTTGATATGACTTGAAGTCAAATCCTTTTAAGCCGTACTTAAAATTTGGATATTAAAAATAATAAAACACTGTTGGTAACGCGATTTTTGTTTGACTGATGTAATGACGTGGAAACTGATGCATTTTATCTCGCGTGCCGAAACTAATACAAAAGAAACACGAGTTTCGGAACGCGACATTAAACTCCTCCAACTTTGTATTCTGTGCTCCAACGCACACACGCACATTGTTTTGATAGATATGATCTTTGACGTTAGGAACACACCTACATTGCTTAGACAACAGTGAGTGCTTGTAATTTAATATGAACTTTATACCATAGCAATAAAGCTCAAATTGACTACGTTTTAGTTACAAATCATTTGGATGGGAAAAAGAAAAGGGCTATTTTTAGGGTTTTTCCAGCAATAATTCTAATTTTTCTCGCCGTAAAAACCATCCTTGAACTTCAACGAACATTTTAAAAAAAGATTTGGCCAAATTGGTCCAGGCGTTGTTGAGTTATGCGCTTACCAACACATTTTGCGATTCATTTTTATATTATAGAAGATTATTTTGTTATATTTGTGGCAAAAAGATTATGAATTTTTCTATAATATTATATTAATACAATTTAATAACACTACAAAAAAAGAATACACATATATGGCAACTTAATGCATTTAGGGTATGCACACTTATGTACATATTTCTTAACATTATAATGATTATTTAATTAGTTGCGTTAACATTATTGCTGATCTTTGTGAAGGCCTTCGATGATCATCATGCCATAAGTGGAAAATTTAAGTGCACTTCTATAAATTTTTACCAATTATTGTACCAATTTTTCATATACGTTTTGTATTAATAATCAAGCGATTTAGTCTGCGAGAATTGCATTTTATTACCTTACATTAATAACATTCATTGACTCTCCTGCTTGCTAATTCGCAGCAGAGGATGCTGACCGATCGGCTGGTCTTTTAGTAGTTATGTATATCGGCTCACCTCACCTGCGAAGAAGGGGGTAGAGTAAATATGTAAACAGACAAACGATCTGCAATTTTTTACAGAGAGCGCATAAGGTTGCCATGCATCCTAAGTAAATTACACATGTAATGAATTTCTATGTTATTTTTTTTTTGTTTTGTATTATTTCGAAACAAACTCGTCTAAATTATTATTTTTTTTAATATGAAACTCAATATGTGCATTTTCTAGGATGTTTGGTTCTAGTAACCTAATTTGTACTTTTATATACCTTATTTCCATTTTGTAAATAGAACTAGGATTGTGAATAAAATTTTAATTTCAAATATGAATTATTAAATTAAGAATTTTACTATGATATGGTGGAATATGGTTAAATAGAAAATTAGGGACTTTGCATACTATTTTCGCGCGTCACAAAGTCAAGGAAGGGTGGGTTAAAGAAGCATATATCTTAATAACACCTTTAAGATATAACTATATATTTCTTCTGCTAACCAGTTGGTCAAGTAGCTTTGTTTTTTTTTTTTTTTTGTTCTTTAGCTTTATTTACAGTATGTCACGAATATATAGAAGATTTTCTTTTGTTTATATGATTGGCCTTGGTCCATTTAATTTTAGAGTAGATGTTGTATTTGATTTATTTATTTTTGTTGTGAAACAAGGGAGTCTAAAATAAACGTTTATGTGTTTACGTGTATGTGCAAATAGTAGAAGTTGAAGTGTCAATAATCCCCAAATCCTGACTGCTAGCTAGCATTTCAAAGGCTCCTGCTCGACTCTTCTTCTATTCCTATAGAATCAGGTTTTCAGTAACCACGCATGCTACAAATTATTTTACAAATGTACATTACAGACCTTTGAGCGAGATGTACATTTCAGGTTCTTGCATCTGGGTTTATCTTCCGAAATGTATTCTGTTCTGCTTGAAGACTACTTAGTCCACCTTTACCAACACGCATCTCTGTGCCAGACTTCGTCAAGCAGTATGTCACTTCCGATACAAATTCATGCAACGTTTTTTTTGGCTCCGTTTGATTAGTCCTTTGTATAAAATCCAAGCATTGAAAATTGCCATATCAGTCATGTGATAGAACAAGCGATTTGTCCATCAAATCAACACCACCCATATATTTATTGTAGATTATTTACTTAAAGAACACTTCTGCTCACTTGCATCCAAAAAATGAATTATAGGTATACTAACAAAATAAGAGTCACATGTAATTTTGTTAAATTAAATTTAATGATATCAAAGTTTCAATTAAATAGTTAAGTTACTCGTTAAACGAAAATGTGGTGACAGCATAGAAGGCATAGAATTAAGTATGGTATATTCTTCTGGATTCTGGACTCCTTTAATTTACTAGAAAGTATTGCCGGCCAAATGAACCGCAAATAATTGCAAAGCAAGGTTGTTGCTACCTTTTTAATGACGATAATGTATCCTTAAGCTTCCGAAAGCAACAAAGCTGCACAAAATGTGATGTTATATACCTATATATAATTGCGTCTTGATTTTTTTCCAACAAATGGAGGGACCTACAACTTATACTAGCCCGCCATCGCCCGGCTGATGGTTTTTTATGAGGAGCCTTTATACACTCGGAGGAGCTGAGATCGGAGGGGTTGAGATTCCCCGCGGAGGGGCGACCGCAATCAAAAAATTTAACCTAATGTTTTATTTAAATTAAATTTTTATAATTTTAGAAGTTCGTTTGACCAGGACACGAACCCTGGCCTTCCGAATGGCAGTACGCAATGCTTACCACTCGTCTATCACGCCGTGTGATAGTCGAATTAAAAAAAAAAAATCACTTTCTAAATATGAAATGTTAGTCGAATTTAAAAAGAAAATAAAAAAGAAAATCAAAATGGAAAAAAGTAACTTTTTGGAATTTTCCAGGTTTCCAACTTTTCCTCAGGAAAAGTGCAAGGTTTTTTATTTAGCCTTGGTTTCACTAACAAACAAACATTCATTTTTACATATTAAGATATGTATTTACATTTTTGCGGCCGCGACAGCCGAGTGGTTAGCATTGCGTACTGACATTCGGAAGGCTGGGGTTCATATCCCAGTGCCAGCAACATCCAAAAGTTATGGACAATTAATTAAAAAAAAAAATTAAGTTAAATTTTTTAATTGCGGTCGCCACTCGGCAGGGAACGTCCACCCCTCCGAGTGTATTTCGGACATGAAATAAAAGCTCCTCATAAAAAACCATCAGCCGTTCGGAGGCGGCTTAGTATAAACTGTAGGTCCCTCTATTTATTGGAAAAAACATCAAGACGCAAAACCACAAATTGGAGGAGGAGCTAGGCCGAAAATCGCTTCAGCGGTTACAAAGCGCCAATTATATATATATTTACATTTTTATAATAAGAATAGAAAATTGTTATTGTATATAGGAAAGCAAAAGAATTTAAGCAGGTTAAAAATTGAGAAGTATTTTCCTATAATGATCTTCATCCATTTTTCCATATCAGAAACAGTTATTCCCCGTGTCTCAAATAAAATTCCTCACTTATGATTAAGTTTTTCTACATTTTTAAAATGTTTTTTTTGGGCAAAATAACTAAAATAAATAATAATAATAAAACAATTCTTAGATTTAATTCTACTTGATTTTATATTTGCATTTATTATTAGGGATATTCTCAGTAAATTTTGACATGCAAATATTTCCTAGGAAAATTTACTAGAGAATGAGAGTACCCCCTTTGCTGATTGTGGCAAACTCAAGTCAAATAACCACAATTAGCTGCCACAGGGTTGCAAACTGTAGGAAATAAATATATGTACATAGGTTTTGGTATAGGATATTTTGCTATCGTAGCATGTATGAGTTTTGCATGTATTTTCTTGCATTTCATAAACTAAGAGAATACCCCTATTGTTTCTTTGTGAATCCGAAGAATGCCGGTACGCACTCACCACAATATTGAAATGAAAACGATGAAAAGACAAACGAATTATTTAAGAAATATAATGACAACAATTTATTAAAGGAATGGCCTCGGAAATGTACAAGAAAACGACATATTTATATACAAGGAAGAGTGTGCTTATATTTTACCCTATATAATGAGTCTTAATATATAAAAATTTTTGTTTGTTAGTGACGCTAAGGCTCGAGAACGGCTGGACCAATCTTGCTGAAATTTGCAGAGGTCGTTCGTTGTGGATCTAACTCTTTTTTTCATACACATTTTTCTAAATTTTCTTTATTTTTTCCTACTTTTTGTTTTTTCAAATCCATCTTTTTTTAAAAAAATGTTTTTTTCTTTATGATTTGTTTATTCGAAAAGTTTTTGTTTGTTGGTGAATATACCTAGCCTCATTTACAATGAAATTTATTTTTGTTACTTCTTCAGCTTACAACGAGCAACAACGATTGAAAAGACGACAAGTTCTTGCTCAGGAAATTCATTCTTAAAAAACCCAATTTAAGAAAAAAACAAAAAAAAATTTATGGAAAAAGTGACTTCACTTTTTGGAATTTCAATTTTTCCGCTTGCGCACCACAATCGGACGGTTCTTTTGGAAATTTCAGTGCATCTCAATGCGGGCAAACGACAGACATCGAGCCAAATCGAACTGATGCCTGCGCACCGTATTCAATGTCCGGCGCATATCGATATTCGAAGAAAGCAAATGCTTTGTGTTATAATTTTTATATATCGAGCGCCCCACGCTTTTCTCTCAATTATACAAGTATTTTTTATATACTATTGTCTTAAGTTTATTTCCAAAATTATTTTCAACTTTTTACTTTAATGTCCTTTAAAAGGGTGTTTTTTTAATTCTTTTTAACAATATTTATTGCTTGTAAAGCGTACATGTTTTACATTGAAAAGTTCTCTTTTTAACTACAAGTTTTAGCTTCGCTATAATGTACTCAGTTGACTAAACCTTGATTTAGTTGGAATGATGATTGGGTGCCTTCCGTTGTAGCTTAAGGTGGAATGTGCCAATATAACACTAACTCCAAGAAGTCCATCTTTACTCAAAAATGGATTCCAAACGAGTAGTGAACTTTTTTGTGAATTGGTATTTTATTTTGCAAGTCATCTTTTTGGATAGGAAAATATCAGGTTTTTTAGAAATATAAATTATGCGTTTCTTTGCAACTTGGTGTTCACCATGTATAAGATGGGGTAAGGTGAGTAATGGTTGCCCCTTGAACTTGTTTCGGACGTTGTTCATGCAGTCAGCCAGGTCTTCCCCTTCCTCTGCTACCACCGTCGAGTACTGCATCGAAAACTTGCAAAGCTGGAGTATTCACATCCATGACCCAGCAAGCGCAGCCGCTGTTTTTTGATTCGCTGAACTATGCTAATGTCGCCGTATATCTTATACAGCTCGTCATTCGCCGTTACCAACTCGTAGAGGTCTATAAATCTTACGCAAAACCTTTTCCCGAAAACACCTAATGCCAATTCATCAGATGTTGTCATCGTCCAGGCCTCCGCACCATATAGCAGGATGGGAGCGATGAGCGATTTGTAGAGTTTGGTCTTAGTTCGTCAAGAGAGGACTTTTAATCGGTGACAAGAAATTTAGCCGATTTGTGAAATATGATTCGCTGAAACTGTTTATTATCGTTGTGAATTGATATCTGAGGATACAATTTTTTTCAATATCTCCGTTGAATACGAAACATCATTAAGCAGGTTGCCTGAGCTCTATTTTCTTGAGCATTGTGTTTTGTGGGCACTTTTTCCGGTTTCATAACGGCCTGATGTAGAAAGTAGAAAGAAACAAAAGAGAGTTGCCACTAAAGATTACTTCAGGTGTCTAGGTGAACTCCATGTTCCCGAGATCAAGGTGTTCTTGCACCTCATTCTGGTGCATTGTGATTAACTCTCCTTTTTCGTTTAACGTGAGCTGAAAAATTGTTGCAGCGCTGCAGACCGGGAATGGCCTAAAGGGTGTTTTCCGGGAAAGCTTTCCTTGAAAGATAGCCGCACAATGCACCGACCGTTTGGGGCACGTGTGAAATTTGCGGAATCGGAAGAATTTTTTCCTCCTCCCAAAATTGTGGTTAGCATTGTGTACTGCATTCGGAAGGCCAAGGTTCAATTCCTTGTACGACCAATGTCCCAAAGTTAGAGAAAATTAATTTAAATTTTCTAATTGCAGTCGCCCCTCGGGTGTATATAAGACATGAAATAAAGGCTTCTCCTAAAAAAACAATCAGCTGGTCGGAGGTGGCTTAGTATAAACTGTAGGTCCCCCCCATTTGCTGGAAAAACAACAAGACGCCAATCAGCGCGGCCGTAAATTTCTTCCGCTGTTACAAAGCGCCAATTATATATAACATATACCGCTGCCGATTGCCATGTCGGTTTGAGCTGATATGTGGCAATTTGGGGCAGCTAGTTCGAGGATTTTGAACTGCTGCGATTTATTGCTAAAGGTAAATGTTGTTGCGTGGAACAAAGTTTGAATCTTGAAATTTCGAGGAAATTAAAATTTTTTGTGACACTTGGTCGATCTAAGTTGGAATCTCTCCACTTTGTATTCCATTTTGTATTAAATATCTACTTGCTTGGAGCAGCACGGAGGATCGCTTGGATTGGAGGTTTTTATGTGCCTTTTTTTGGAATTTCAGGGCTATTAAATTCTTATACAGCCAGGTTGTTAACCTAAGCGTTGGTTTTAAAAAGAAAGTGTTTGGCGATATTTTATAAGTTGATTGTGGTATTGATATTTTCTCTTGAAATTCCGAGGACGTTGTATTTATTTAATGGTGGTACCGTATAGTGCTGTTTAGGGGTATTGTACATAAACAGCATCATCTTATTTTTTCTTCTTTTTTTGGGCAGATTGAGTGGTACGGGTTGGTTAATTAATTTAGTTAAATATTTGTAAATTATGATTAAAAATTTAATTTGGCTTTTTGTAGAAAGTTGGCCAGTTGAGTGATTTTGGTGGTATCATTTGCTCAAGTATTTCTAAGAAACAAGGACGAAAATGAGTAGGTTCTTGTGACATCTACTTCAACGGTCATATAAAGGACCGCAAATTTGGTGTCGGCTTTGTGGTGGGAGAAAGACTCCGTCTTCGAGTATTGGCATTGGTAGATGAACGTCTCGCCATAATCCGCATTAAAGCGAAATTTTTCAACATATCATTGATTTGATCCGTCCCCGACGGAGAAGGACGATTTGGCCAAAAATGCCTTATATGAGCACCTAGAGTATACTTACGAACACTGCCTCTGGCACGATGTGAAAATCGTGCTTAGCGATTTTAATGCCAAGGTGGGCTAAGAAGGTTTCTTTGGTACTACTGTCGGAAAATTCAGCCTCCACAACGAAACATTCCCTAATGCGTTGAGGCTGATCGACTTCGCCGGTGCCTGAAATATGGTTGTCTGCAGTACTAGATTCCAGAACAAAAAAAAATTTACTTGGCTGTTCCCTGATCGAAAAACACAGACGGAAGACATGTCGCCAGTGTTATTGACGTGCGTGCACCCGATAACCCAACATCGACTCGGACCATTATCTTGTTGCAGCGAAGATACGCATGGGCCTCTGTGTATCGAAAGTTCGACGTCGAAAAGCTGCAATCACAACAGACTGCCGAACGGTTTTCTACTCGACTTGCACTCCTGCTATCTGAGTGCACTCATCAACAACTTGGTATAAGGGACAGCAATAAACGGAACTATTCGATTTTGCAAATGTCGCAAAAACAGCTGGTACGATGAGGACTGCCATGTCACAGTGGAGTGAAAGCAGATGCCTACATCGCAACGTCGATATCGACCACGACACGTGAGGGATGGGATAGACACCGAGAGCTGCAAAGGGAAGCAAGACGCATCTGCAGACAAAAAAAAAGAAAGAGGCCGAGATGCATGAGTATCAAGAGCTTGAGAAGCTGGCCGACAAGGGCAATGCTCGAAAATTCCATAAGAAGATACGATGACTTACAGAAGGTTTCAAGACCGGAGCAGACTCCGGTAGGACATAAAGAGGTGATCTAGACACCGATGTATATTAAATTTATGGAGGGAACACAAACAGTCATCGCATTCGCGACTCGGCCCCCCTGTCACTGTTGATAGTCATAACTTCTAGGTCGTAGATAATATCTATCTAGGAACCAGCATCAACACCAATAATAATGCCAGGCCTTGAAATACAGCGCAGAATCACTCTTGCCAACAGGTTACTTTGAACTGAGTAAGTAATTGAAAGGTAAAGTCCTCTCCCGACGAACGAAAACCAAACCCTACAAGTCCCTCATCGTTCCCGTCCTGCTATATAGACGATGACAACATCTGATGAGTCACCGTTAGAAGTTTTTGAGAGGAAGGTTTTGCGTAGGATTTATGGTCCTCTACGAGTTGGCAACGGCGAATATCGCAGACGATGGAACGATGAGCTGTACGAGTTATACGGCGACATTGACATAGTTCAGCGAATCAAAAAGCAGCGGCTACGCTGGCTAGGCCATGTGGTCCGGATGGATACGAATACTCCAGTTTTGAAAGCTTTCGATGCAATACCCGCTGGTGGAAGCAGAGGAAGAGGTAGACCTCCATTTCGTTGGAAGGAGCAGGTAGAGAAGGACCGGGCTATAGTTTGTAACGAACCCGGTTCTCCGGTCTATAGCTGGGCTATCACTCAGCCGGATTTTGGGTCTTTCCTATAATTCTGATTCCCAAAGAGAAAAGTAAAGGATAACACGAGTGGCTCTAATGTTACACACTTATCATTATTTTCTAAATTTTCTACTGGCAGGATTTCACGACACGCCATATACTCTACTGGCAGCGTTTTAACGTCACACCATATATTTCTATCTACTCCTATTGGTAGCGTTTTCACGACACACCATATACACTAGCTACGATCACTGCTGATGCTGCCCTTTTTATACTAAAACCTGCTTGCAGCTGGACAGTTACGCGCTGCGTTGTTGGTAGGCCTATCGCCTATTCTCCTTTGTCCTACGACGGCTGGCTTGCTATGCTAGTGCTAGGTGCTTGCCTAACTTAAATGATTAAATATTTCAAATTCATCTTTTAGTTTCATACGTATATATCTATATCTTTATAGGTATATGTATAGGTATGTATATTAATATATATATCTATATATATTTAATTAATTCTATAAGTATATCTATATTTGGACTTCATTGTATGTGTGTATATGTATGTTCATAGATATGTATATATATATATATTTATATTTGCTGTGAAGGTTTCAAGGCAAGTTGGTATTTCCAATTAGCGCCAAATAACAAAAAGAAGAAACAAATGACACAATGTTGTTAACTCGGCTATAATCGTGTAAGCGGGGTCTACGCTAGTAAAGTAAATAAGTAAGTAAGTATGTTGGCTGAGGAGTCCCCTTGATTTCGGTATCTCTTTTTCTTAAAAAATTTTTTCTGTTGTTTCTAGGCACTGCTACGTTAGTGCATATATTGCTTCACTTTTCTCTAAATTTATGTCATTTTTTAGAATTTTCCCATCTAATTCATTTAGTTTGGTTCAACCTCCACTATTCGATAATGCATAAAACAGGAGATCTCCTAATTTTCTGTGACTTCCGATTTTTTGGTCTAGACGCTATTTTGTTCATTATACTTTAGTGCCATACGCAGCACTTTTTTCTTTTAATTTTTTACACTGTCAGCAATTTGAGGAGGTACAGGAAACCACAAAAGTTTAAAGAAAAAAATAAAAATCGCCAGAAATCACTCACCAAGTCCAAGGAATCCCAATTTATGATGAAAATGCATGCAAAAACGTTTTGTCAAATTTAATTCACACTTTTATAAATACACAGCTACTTTCAAAAACGTGTATGTACATACTATTTATACTCTTTTTTTGACACTAAAAGACGTGCACGACCATTCGCGCTCGTTATTAAAATCAAAGTCTTTATATGTTCCCGACGAGCTGGAGAAGACGACTTGGCAGTTGCATGTTGCAAAGTAGCGTTGTGAAAACTGCTGATGGCTGTTTGAGAGGAAAGTGTTACATTTAGGTGTAACAAGGAATGAATAAGTGACAATGTGCACATGCAAGCCTGCTCGTATTATCGTTAATTGCGATAAGCAGTTTTTGGTAGAATTGGTTCTGCTTAGAAAAATGTACTCGGTTTGTTAGCGAATTTTTATTTAATATCTCTCTGTGTAACTAGGTATCGGGAATTTCAACACGGACATATGGAATCCCTGCTTTGTTCTGCCGCAAATTTTTGTATTCTGTTGAAGGATCTATTATGAGCGACGTTTCGAGTGGCGACTAATTTCGGTCTAATTTGGCTTGGATGCAACCTATTAAGACGTTCCATCATTTTATATCTATAAGTGAGGAAGTCGTTCATTTGCGACCGTGTTAGCAGCTTTTTTTCGAGATGAAAGAGATTGCCTTCCTAAGGGTAATGTGTCTCGCGTAGAGTCGAGGGGCAAATATAAACTAACATTGGATCCCAACTACCAGTCGATACGCCTTAGGTTTGTAAGGCGAACAGACAGTCGTTTATTGAAGTTTGTACTTTTTGTAACTGCTCGCTATTAACGGTCTGGATGGTGGACATCAAGAGAAGGGCCTTTGTTGTACGCTAAGATACGTTCACTCTCGTATCTTTACCGCGTTAATATGCCACGATAAGCTGGTTATTCTTATATGCATATGAAAGCATATATTGTATAATACCGCAACGAGAAGTGCTCGTATCAATTGCAGCTGATCCACTACCTTAAACTTTGTCATTTCATACATGTCATGAAACGCGAAATCAGGCAAGCAGTCAACAGTTTTGGTGCAAACCTATACTGCCTGAAATTCTGCTCAACACTGGTTTAATAGCAAATTTTTAATAAGTAAATATGGTTCAGCATAGTTGGATTGATTGAAATGAATCGAATCGAACATTTTTTCTTAAATTAATTCGTAAATATATAATAAAATCTTTGAAAATAAAGATTCCATTTAGCGAGTCTGGATTCGTGTCCTTGCACTAGCAACATAGGGCTATATCGCAAACGTCATTTCACAAGCGCTTATATTTATATTCATTTCAGGTATCAAGTAATCCCATTCTAAGTGTCGCTCGCTTACGAATCACGCTATAAGCCGTTTTATGGTTCTTGCCAGTCGTTTGGGTTTTCCTGTAGAGTATAAGGTGCTGTGAATTTGTTGGTAAATTAAGGCCCGAATCGTGCGAGTATGCACTAGCGAAACACTTTTGCCAAGCTTCTGTCGTGGCTTTTCGAAGTTCGGAGTTCGCTTGAAGAATTGTTCCCATGCTTTAATATTTGCATTTACTATTTGATTAAAATATTTTTCCGATTTTTGGAGAATGATACTATAAAATCACCTGATCTATGTCAAAATATTGGAATAAAGACTAAATCTTAACAAAGTATATATGTATGAATACACGTAGGCGGCCGAGGGGTTAGCATAGAGTATTGCCATTCGGAAGGCCAGTTTTCGAATCCTGGGTCGACCAACATACAAATTATAGCAAATTAATTCTTAAATTACGGTCCTTTTGTTGGGAAAACATTAAGATACCAAAGGCGTTATCTAGATCCATTATGAATTCCGCCACGAGGATGAAAATACATCCCAGAAGAATGTAGAGAAAGAATATGATGTTTTATCTACGAAGAAATAGAGCTGCTAGCAATTAAAATTGAGGAAGAGGCTCCTAGCCTATCTTCTTTTGGCTACAATGTCACAAATAAACGACGGAATTTTCCAAAATATGGATGCACAGGATGACAGCATGTCACAAAAGAATGCCTAAATTTCCCAAAGGATAGATACCTATGTCTGAGATGTCAGCACAAACTTCATCATAACTTGAAAGCCCAAGAAGCGCTTATTTCACCCCAGCTAATACAGCTTCAACAAAATTTGGTCAAGTGCAGCGAAGAGCGCAAATAGAGGCGGGATATAATCGAAGAACATCAACACAAAATAAAGATCCTATTTAAGGAAACATTTGGGACCAAAGTCAACAAGTTGGAAAGTTAATTCCGAGATTTGCAGGTAAATCGTTCGCCTGGATTATGAAATAAAAGTCCCTAAATTTCTTGTAAAATATCTTAATTTTAAAGAAATTTATCAACGTCTTTTTATTACTCAATAAATAAAAAATCTCTTTAGTACACACAACCTCTTACTTTACAACTTTAACACTATTATTTTTACTTGGCATCGATGCTGTCATCAATAAATTTACTTTCTAACTGCTTATAAACACTCAGTTTATTTTTCTGTAATCATACAGATTACTACGCCGAGATAGCAACGTTGCGCAATTCATTCCTTTTTATCGCAGTTTGGCGCCAACTGGAAACATCAAGTACAGCCAGGTCCTTCTCTACCTTGTCTTTCCAACAAAGTGGATATCTTCATCTTCCTCTGCTTCCACCGGCGGATACTGCACACTATCAAGGCTGTAGTATTCTTATTCATCCGGACCACATGACCTAGCCAGTGTAGCCGTCGTTTCTTAATTCGCTGAACCAAATCAATGTGGCCGTATATCTCATACTGTTCAAAGCCTTTCTCCGAAATTTCCTGCGCTAGGAGATGTCGTCATCGTCCAAGCCTCCGCCCCATACAGCAGGACGGGAACAAGGCGTGACTTAGAGTTTGGTTTTCGTTCGCCGAGAGAGGACTCTACTTTTTCATATACCTACTCAGTCTAACGTAGCACCTGTTGACAGCAGTGACTCTGCGTTGGATTTCCAGGCTGACATTGTTGTTGGTGTTAATACTGGCCCCTAGATAGACGAAATTATCTACGACCTCGAAGTTATGACTGTCAATAGTCACGTGGGAGCCGAGTAGCGAATGCGATTGACCTCGTTCACTACCAGGCCCATTCGCTTCGCTTATTTATCAAGTCTGGAGAAAGCAGAACTAACGGCGCGGTTGTAAAAGAGTGTACCTTCTATAGTCAGCTCAGCAGCTCTTATAATTTTCTCCAACATCAAATGAAAGAAATCACACGATAAAGAGTCACCCTGTCTGAAACCTCGTTTGGTATCGAACGGCTCGGAGAGGTCCTTCCCGATCCTGACGGAGCTTTTAGTGCTGCTTAGGGCCAGTTTACACAGCCGTATATGGTTTGCGGGGATAACAAATTCAAACATATTCGTGCTGTCGAAGGCTGCTTGAAAGTCGACAAAAAAATAGTGTGGGTCGATCCTCTTTTCACGGGTATTTTCCAAGATTTGGCGCATGGTGTATATCTGGCCAATGGTTGACTTACCAGGTCTGAACCCACACTGATAAGGTCCAATCAGTTTGTTGACGGTGAGCTTTAGTCTTTCGCACAATATTCTTGATAGGACCTTATATGCGATGTTAAGGAGGCTTATTCCACTGTAATTGGTGCAAACTATGGGGATCTGTGGATTGGGCAGAGCACTCTTAGGTTCCAATCGTCGGGCATGCTTTCATCAGACCATATTTTGCAAAGAAGCTGATGCATGTATCTGATCAGTTCTTCACCACTGTATTTGAATAGCTCGGCCGGTAATCCATCGCCCCTTTGTTGTGTTTAAGGCGGGCGATTGCTATTCGAAAATTCTTCTTAGTCGGAGATGAGTTTCCTTTAAAAATTCGATATCCTCTGGGCATCAGTTACTTTTTTTTGAAACATTAATATTTATTTATTGAATCTACTTTGACTTCGGAAGCCTAACAATAAGTAATAAAATCTTAAACTAAATTAAAACATAAGGCCCATTAGTAGGAATGGGCTGCTGGCTTGACGTTGCTCTTTAGAAAATCTGAGGTAAATAGTATGTACAATATTGATCCAAGAACACTACCCTACGGAACACCTGCCCTAATTGGACACTCTTCTATTATGTAGGATAGGATAAGTGGGATTCAAGGATATTGTGAAACGTGTTAGGTAATGATTTTTTTTAATTTTATGAATGAGGCCATCATACCACACCTTGTCAAATGCTTGCGCCACATCAAGAAAAACGGCCGAGCAATACTCTCTCATTTCGAAAGCTTTCCTAATTTTATTTGTTATACGATTTTTGACAGCACCACTTTTTCGAAAAGTTTTGATGGGCAAGGTAACAGGCTGATTCCTATATATGATAACGGCAGGGTTGCGTCTTTACCTATACCTTTTTCGGTGACAAAGGTGCACTATTTGTAGCAGTGTTTGGTTGAAGTACTGTGCTGAGGTGCTCTGCAAAACAAGACGCCTTTTCTTCATCCGTTCTTGCCCATGAAACATTACGCAGTCTCGACGGTACTTCAGTGTCAAGGTTTGCGCTAGCTTTCCATAGAGATTTTTTAGTAGAAACGTTGGGAGACAAAGACGTTGTAAGATTTTTGATATTTCTCTTTTTCGTATTTGAATGCCTTTTTTAGTTTATTTTCTGCCACCTTAAGACGATTTTTTGTATCGGGAGATCGGTAGGCTTGCCATTCGCGATGCAAACGTCGCTTAATTCGGACAAGTAATTCTATTCCGCTATTAGTTATCAATGTTTTTGCTTTTGTTTTCTGCTCTTGTGTGGCTATAGTTGCTGCTCTTGCTAGTATACTGTTAAATGCAAGGAACTCGTTTTCAACATCAGTTCCTCTCTATTTGCGGATTGGTCTGTATATGACTGCTAATGTATACACGTATTTTATATTTAAGCCAGTTAGTTCTTGATGTAGTAAGTCGAAAAGCATGCTCACTTTCAATTGCTTGTTCGTTCAATTTAATGATTATTGAGAAATGATCGGAAGATAAGTCAGCACGGGTTTCAGCAAATACTAAACTCATATCAAGGTTTTTAGTGATTGCAAAGTCAATCAGGTCAGGTAATTTCCTTGAGTCCGTAGACCAGTAAGTTGGTTGTCTTGAGGAGATAAAATCGTATCTATATTTGGTACTTATGATCGTGTTAACCCTTTTGGGTTCATTGGCCTCGATCCCCAATTAGTACGCTTCGCATTGTAATCACCTCCAGCTAGGAACCCATCTCCTAGAATCATGAAAAAGTCGCTAAATAGTTTTTCTGTTATTACGAAAAGTGGCGGACTGTAAATCATAGCAAAAGTAAGGTCAGCCCCCCTAGTTTAAGGGTGATCGAAGTTGACTGCAACCATTTTGTTGAAAAGGAATTAAGAAAGTTGTGCTTTAAACGGGTCCTTATGAGTATAGCTGTGCCACCATGTGCTTTGCCATCTGGGTGATAAGTGTTGTCCTGCTTAAACGCAGGGATATAAGAATTATACTTCTGGGTGAGATGTGTTTCAGATATAAGCATAACATCAATTTCGTGGGTCTGTAAAAATAATTTGAATGCTAATTTATGCTGGTTTACACCATTAGCATTCCATAAGCAAATCTTGAGTTCACTCATTTTTGGGTCAACAGGGTTTGGACCATTTGGTTTTACGCCTTTATTAGGTCTTGAACCATACTTTGCGTGGTTGACATAAATTGTGTCATGCACTGGGTTAGGTTAAGAATCATGGTCTCAACTCCAGTACTGGATGGAGTGACTGGTGGGGCCTGATCATTGGCCTTTACTAAGTTGGCATAGGACATTTGACCAATATTTGAGCTGGGTATTGTGGAAGGTCTCGAAATGGAAGTAGTAAATGGAAATTGGTTCCGTTTGGCTTGTATACCCTGAGCAAGTTTAGATTTTAAATCTCTGTAAACCGGACAACCTCTATAATTAGCGGTGTGATTGCCACCGCAGTTGCTACACTTTTTTATCTTGAATCCGTTTTTTTCAAGGGGCATTTGGTAGAATGGTGAAGATCACCACATGCTACGCAAACGGTACGTAAAGTAAAATAGGATTTCGTGTGACCAAATTCCTGACAGGTTGTGCATTGCACGGGACCATTACGCTTAAGCGCTTCTTCCATCGTGGTTCTTCGGTGTAAAAGGTATTTTAAACCGTAAATTGGATGTGTTTCATTTTTCTCAAGTCGAGCTAAGCTTAGCGATAAAAAACACTTTAAACATAGGCTGCGGCACTTTATTTCTGTTAATTATGTTAACGACCGCCCAAATTTCTAACCTTTGCTCCTCTAGAGCTTCGTTTATGTCACATGAGTCAACAGTGGCTTCAATTCCCTTAATTACAACAATCAAGCCTTTCGCACTCTGTTGTTTGCAGAAAGAAACACAACGACTTCACGAAAGTCTTTTTCACTGTGTACTTGTATTTTTGTCTCGTCTATGTTTCCTTTTTAAAGAGGTACAGTGTGAAAATTGTTGGTACCTATTATGGCTCTGTTCGTAACGAGTAAAGTGGAGCTGCGCTCCCGCAAGTAGATTGGTGGAGGTTTAGTACTGACGACTGTGGAAATACCCTTTGGGTCTGTTATAGGCTCTTCCTCATTTAACGGGGCAAATCTGTTCCCTTTTAGTGCATTACCATCAGCATCGATAGTGGAGCTAACGGTATTATACTTCTTAGCATTAATCACATTTTTGGAGGACTAGATTTCCTCTTTTTGCTTACCACATTTATGTAGCGATCAATGCCTTTCTGCACTGCCGACGCTTTTCTCATTTTGGCTGTCTCACCTTGCTCAGTATTGGTCGCCCACACTGGAGGTGCTGCTGCTTGACTGCATAGCTGTTTGTTTTTCTGCTATTGCTGAGAAACTTACACATGTTGTGAAGGGAGTTATTTCACTCTTTGCTTTCTCTGCTGTTGCTAAGGTCTGCGTTGGAGTCTTTAAAGATGAACTTATTGCCGTTAGGTAGTGCTTTTCTCGCAACAACAATGAAATAGGCATTTCTCTCTGCTGTCGCGACTGAATGCCATTGCTCTTTCTGATTTGAGCGTTGATCACTCACGTGCCAACCAATCGGAAATTTACGACCAAATAAAACTACTTATAACTTGAGGAATCCGTTGAATTTATTATTTGTGATGAAATTGAAGATGTAGAGTATAATTTAGTAATAATACCGCCTGATCTACACGTTGTAAGTGATGGTAACTTCCCGTATATCAGTTACCAAATGCAAAACAAGCGAGTAATAAATATAATTGAAACAGAAACAGGGTAATATGTAGAGTGCATTCAGGATTTCAAAGAAACTGTATAATGTCACACTCTCAGCGTTGTTGCCTTATTCGTCTTCGAGTAGATTCCGTTCTGGAGGCCTAGAGCCCTCAACTCTGACAGTTAATCGCTCCGCGGATGATCGCCAGCTGTCTGGCGAGTCACATCTACTGCTTCTCTCCTGTTGTGTTTACGTACGCTCGATCGGCTTCATTCGCGTTCAGTGCTGCTTCGATGGTGACCACTTCGACCGCCATCTCTTTGATATGCTTTTGTGGACACTGGGTTTTCCCCGACTTCGTCTATCCTAGTCAGCCTTATTCTTTCACCTTCGCGCTTATCTAGCCGATACACCTTGTTTCCTGGAGGTGTTCGGTGGCCTCCCGAGACAAACCAGCGAGTACAGCCTTGCTTCTAGTGCAACTCTCCCTAGGCGGTCCGAGAAGGCACCGTTATACTACAGCCGGTTTTTGACCCTCCCCGCTGCAAACCAACAAACCAACCATTGTCCGCGTAACACCTTGGCTTAGGAGGGGTGGTATTGCTTGGTCACTGCTCGCCATTCCACTCCGGTCAAGAGTTGACAGACTACTTTGATAATTTGTCTGTCAACTTTATCTTCTTGGATAAAATTGATGAGCAAGCAGTTAAGCCCCCACACCACCGGCAGGGTGTCTACCATCTTGGAGGAGACGAATTCCTTTATCCGCCATAGAATTTGACGATAGGCAACAACCGCAGGCACGAACCGCTGTTGCCCAAGAAGATTTTTTACTACGTTTCTCTGAATTACGAGTATTTATTTGGATGTATTGCCGTACCAAATTGCGATGTTTTTCAGTATATACCACTAAAGCAAAACTTTATTACTACTTATATAGGTTATAGTTATTACAACCCTGGGTGAAAAATTGGAATATTTCGATCAGCTGATCTCAGCTCCTTTTTGACCAGATGATAGTTTTTCTATTTGTAAATCAGCTGACAAATCAAAAAAAAAAATGAAAGTCATAAAAGAAAACATTAAAACACAAGCATTTATTTGAAACCAAACACTATTTATACATTATAAAAAAAATAAAAATTAGAAATTGTTAAAGAACCTGTAGTGCTCAGGCGGTGATTAAACTTGTTGAAATTATAAGCAAGGTAATAATATAATTTTGATTGAAGGTGTTGATTTAATGAATTTTTTTTTTTGTCAGATTCCACTTGTGTCTAAGCGGGTGGAGGAGAATGTGAATTCTATTCATGTTGAGCACAAGGCTCGTTTCAAAAAGTTGTGGTCATTATCCAAAGCCATAGGAGGCACCTGACTCTGCGCAGACGCCAATTGTTTACTCAAGGAGCATGGATGGGAAGACGAACATATCAGATAACAAAATATCTGACCTGGACCATACGAAGGTAAATCCCCTTGCAGACAATGAACACTTTAGCCGTATCACTTCGCTGATCATTTGAGAATTGCATATATGCATGAAGTTATGCATGAAGTTATGCAAGGACTTACTCTCCTCGCGTAAACATTCTCCCCCCCTTGACGGCTTAGTCGTCTAGAAACCCATAAGCCCCGCTATATGGCTCGAAAGGAAAATAAAAAAAATCGAAAAACAATCTTAGTTCTGGGTTAATTAAATTATACTTTATTAAATATTTGGTGCGTGTACCTGTGATGGCTGGCACTAGATCGCTGATATCGTACACGTATATGGGTAGAAAAAAACCTTTCGGGAACTTGTGGTCATTTGGATTGCTAAAATGCAGTGCTATAAGAAACCTTTGTAAATATCTGATCAACCCGAAATATTAGGGCGGTACTAGTTAATGAGGGAGTTTAGGCTTTCGGCCTAAATAACTTGCTTCAATTCAATATTTTATAAATTTCTACTAAAATCTTTCATTTTCATTGCGTTTACAAATGGAACAAACAAGCTAAAGAGAAAACTGTCAAAGTACGTCAATTGAGAAGACGGAAAAGGTATTCACGATGCCGTGGAAAAGCCATATTACGATATACAGAATATTCGATACTCGCTCTTTAGAATGTGCTTTAGTTATCGGCATCTCCTTTTTATCTGTATCTTTCTTTTTTGTTTGAGTTTACACGGGATACTTTTGGTCGACGAAACAGTCGTTTGTTGGGGAGAGGGCCACGACGAAGGGGGCAGCGCACCGTGTCGCTGTGCTCGTTCGACGCGTTTTGTGTTGCTATTCGTCTCTGTAGATTTTGACATTCTTTTTTTACTTCTCACTTTGAACTGATTGTAGTGTCTTAAATTTGAAACGAATAAATACCGTAAATTTGGAAATTGAAGTTTAAGTATTTTATTTAATTATAAGTATGTTCATGCAAACATATATGCCTATGCGTATATGTATCTTATTATTAATAAATATTTCAGATAATGGAGTTTGCAGATAGCCTTGAATTAATGCAAGAAATATTAGAGAGTATTGAAAAAGCCGCTGAAAAGCCACTGATGATAGTGAAAAGGATGAAACATATTATTAGATTAAGCTTTGGAAAGGGTAGAGTTAATGTTCAATTGAATGCAACATTTAAAAAAAATAGATAAATAAGAGCACAAACATGGTGTTTTTATTTTAGAAATATAAGAAACCGCGAAACGAACGAAAAATTGCGAGTGTAAAATATAGGGGAATAGGGAACAAAAATGAAGAAGACACATATGTCAAAAAAATTGCTTGGAGAAAGTGCGACACAAGGAAGAAAATTACGATAGTAAGCGACAAAAGTATTATCATGTAAGTTTAGACTTTTCGACACAATATAATTTACTTTGCCGTGGAAAAGTCGTTTTATGTTCGCCGCGATTGAAACCAAAATAATCGATTATATCAAAAGCATCGAAGCTTTACTTACATTCCTAGTCAGTAGTAGAAATATTAGCCATTTTAAGACGCTGAAAGTATTGTCGTGTAAAAATTGTGGTGTATTTCCATCAAATTTAAACATTTATATAAATTACAACATCTTGCAGTGAAACTTGTCAATCTATTTTCGAAGGTATAATATAGCATACATATTTGAGTCATTTTTTCGTATTATTATTGTTATGTAGTTAGCTTTTGATAAAGATTTTTATTCTAGTATATCTATTGCGGATAATCGATATTCCCATTGGTTAAAAATGTGTATGTATGTATGTGCAAAATTCACAGTTGAATGTCTAATTTATATGTAAAGCTTAGTTACATTGGAGACTGAAAAGAAATATTTTATTTAGAGTTTGCACGTTTCAATAGCAGATAATTGTTTTTGAAAGTATGGTCCACTCCATGATACACAAATTTTATGAAGAAGTTTTACGACATTTTTTTGGACAACGTGCTTGCTGATGATATATACTTATGAAATATTTAATTTAGAAATGCTTATTTATCATTAGGGGTGTTTTAGGCAGTAATTGTTGTCGGTACTCTATACGTATGAACATATGCCTGGTGAATCTTTAGAAAAGTAGTAGTAGAACGCGCAGGGAGGGGGTGTTGTGCTTCCAACGCACCATATATGAAAGTCAATGAATTAAACTTTTGATTAATTTAACTGGGGTTTTTAACAAAGTCTGTCTCTTTCAATGTTTAAATTATAAAACGACATTCGCAAATCTTAAAAATCTTACCGGCTTCAAAACATTTATGTTAGAACTTAAAAGTAAACATGTAACCCAGCCATCATTTATATTTATGCTACAATATAATTTTTTTTTAAGTCCCCTATTAAGGTTGACTAGTAAGGGAAGCGTTTTTATAATTTGGCTTGAAATAATAACTCATGGCCAGACCAACACCTGCTTCTTAAGGGGTGAACCAACTCTAGAAGTTGGAAAATATACTCATTTTTAAAAACTTATTGTGGAATATGGGAAAAGGAATATAAATTCATTGAACAAATTTTGAGGTATAAAAAAGTCCATTAGTTAATCCATGTTTTTTTGTAAGTCGTCCGCGGGAAGACCGATTTCTTCTAAAGAATGAGACCTAGAACGGAAAAGCGTTTTTTTTTTTGTAATTTTTGTGGAAGCAATACAATTTTTGGGAAAATTTTAGTTTTCAGCCGCAGGCTTTCGCTAATAAATTTGGTAAGGATGGAAAGAGGATAAAGCCTAGATTCTAAAATGCCTTTCTTTCTAGCTGACTTATAGTTCTTTAATAATTCCGTTTTAAGTTTTCCGTAATAAATGTAAAATTACGTCCACTTTGGTGTTGCCAGACTACTAAGTAAAATAATTAAGAATATAGCCTGTTTTTTTTTTTGTACTTCTGCTCAAATATAAACGAAACTGACTCAATAAAACAAAAACGGTTAATTATTCTTCAATATTTATTTTATCCCCTTCACCATTAGAGGAGATACACATATGTCACCTTTTTTTTCCAATCTTTATAACACTTCTGGTAGGCCGCTTTAGGTATGGCTTTCAGTTCCTTCTTCGAATTCTCTTTTATGACTTCAATCGACTGAAAATGCTTTCCACGAAGCGGCAATTTGAGTTTAGGGAAAAGAAAAAAGTCACACGGTGCCATGTCGTGTGAATACGGTGCTTGCGGAACAATATTTACGTTGTTTTTGGTAAAATAATCGCGTACAAGACGAGAAGTATGAGCAACAATTTTAGACCAAGTCGAGCAGACACACGTCTCATGCCCAAAACATCGTGAATAATGCTATGAGAGGATCCATTTGATATGTTGAGCTCACTAGCTATCTCTCTTTCAGTCACACGACGATTTTCCAACACAATTTTCTTTACTTTTTCGACGTTTTCTTCGTTTATTGACGTTGCTGGACGACGATCATGGGGCAAGTTCTCCAGCAATGTACGGCCGTCCTTGAACGACTTATACCAATCAAAAATACGTGCACGTGATAGGCAAGACTCCCCATATGCCTTCTGCAACATTTTCATTGCGTCCGTCGCACTTATTCCATTGGAATAACAAAATTTCAAACAAACTCTTTGGCTCAACGTTAATTTCCATAGTAAAATTCGAAAAACACACTCGAGGTTGACTTGTTTATAGTGCCGTAAAAAAAAAACTATGTGACAGATCGCGCTCAAATTTGACATGCAAACATATAATAGTCCTGCCAACCTAAGCAAAAAAAAGTATGGCCATATGTCTTGTCCTTC
Organism: Ceratitis rosa; assembly: GCA_037013455.1. NCBI lineage: Eukaryota > Metazoa > Arthropoda > Insecta > Diptera > Tephritidae > Ceratitis > Ceratitis rosa. Next base: position 2,207,199 of record JAWMAG010000035.1, on the reverse strand, counting down.
TCGAGTTATGGATAAAGTCTCGTTTATATTTGAGCAGAAGCTATATTGGCAAGGCAGTCGTAGCTACTCAATAAAAAAAAAATTATTAAATTATGAATAAATATTTAAAAAATAAAATAGAAATTTTGTTTAAAAAATAAAAGGGGGAACTTTGCGAGGGTCTACCGTGCTTTGAAAAAATATCCTCTTGGGGGGGATAGAGGAAGCCATATACACCATAAAAAATATATGGCGTTCCCCGAGGTCACTCATAGTTCTCGAGAAATTTTTTGTTAAAATTGATTTTTTAACCAACCGAAATTCACAAATAAAAGCTAATATAAGTTCACGGAACATTTAAATATCGGTTACAATAATGCCTAGTAATGGTGGCAACGATTTAGCATGATTAAATTTATCAAAATGTTAATATATTCCATAATTTCTACCCATAAAAAATGAGTTCTCCCAATTGCTTACTTTAGTAAGAAAAATAAAGTATGCATGTCGGTTAGAATCCGGAAAATCTGTGCTGCTACAACTTTCAATATTAAGTATATTACAAAGGAATAAACAAATAACGTATTCACGATAAGTTGGCGGTCTTCAGCCACATTTAAAAAAAAAATTACCGCGGGTCGGATGGACATCGGCCTCGCCTTCCACAGTATTTTTACGTGAAACACATTTGTAAGTTGGCGGCCTTCGGCTGCATTTAAAAAAGTTACTTTGGGCCGCCCCAACACTGGCTTCGCCTTGCACAATATTCTTAAACGAAACACCTTTGTAAGTTGGCGACCTTCGGCCGCATTTAAAAAAATAACCCTTGGACGATGACAAAATTTACAAAAATCGGAATTCACATGCACAAAACTTGCATATTCCCTTCCCCTAAACTGAAGTCAAATACAAACACATTCAAATGGCCGTGCATGTATATGAAAAACCCATACATACACAAAAGTATGCCAACTTCTTTCCCCCCGTACCCCGAATCCACAAGCAATTCCTTGACGGCAATTTAAAATTTGCCAATTTCAAAAAGTAAAACGCGAAAAAGAAAATCAACCAACGCAAACCATTGCGCCACTGATCACTTTGAAGTTTCATTGCCATAATTGGTATTTATTTAGATCGCTGACACTTGAAATTTTCAGAGATTATTTTTTAGATATTATACTTAACGAAAATGCCAAAAAAAATTTGATTTTTTGAAAATTCTGACTACCCCTAACAACTTAAGTGAAACACCTTTGTAAGTTGTCGGCTTTTGGCCGCATTTTAAAAAAATTTCCCTGGGTCGGACCAACACCGCCTTCGTCTTGCATAGTATTCTCAAGTGAAACACCTTTGTAAGTTCGAGCGTGATATTAAAATAATATACCTACTCTTCAAAGGTGTGGCAGCACAGTTTTTTCTTGTTGTAACGGATATGTATAATTTAATTTTTCTTACTAAAGTAAACAAACGTGAGAATGCATATTTTATGTGTGAAAATTATGGAAAATGATAATATTTTGATGAAGTTAATTAAATAAAATCTTTGTAAACGGTATTAGGTATTGTTATGGTATAAGCGATATTTAAGTGTTCCGGGTGATTATATTAGCTTTTATTCTAAAATTTCGGTGGGTCAAAAAATTAACTTTAACAACAAATTTCTCGAAAACCATAAGTTACCTCGGGGAACGGTATATATTTTTATGATGTGTATGATCTACTTTAATAGCGTAATATTTATGGTCCGACGAAATAAAAATTGTTTTGTTTTGGTTCCTATGGACGTCGACAATATGTGCGAAGGCCCGAAAATGCTTCATCTGACCCCTGACACGTTTTCCGGACTGTTGTTGTTGTTTTTGTAGTTGTTGTTGTAGCGACTGGCTAACCCCGCTTAGCGAGGTTCAGGAAACGTGCTGTTTCGACGGGATTGGACCAGAGGGAGAGGAGGGTTGGATGAGTCGGTTTAAAGGTTCATTCGAAGAGGTGGTTATCGTCGTACGGAGACTCTTCACATGCAGGGTTTACGTTGGGTATGCTGAAGTCGAGTCTGGATAAGCAGGTTAACCTGCTACAATATCCAGATCTAAGTTGTGCAAGGGTCACGCGGGTTTCTCGTGGCAGCTCGAGCTCGTTGTCTGCTATAGGTGGTGGTTTTACTCCGAGTACGCTATTCATGGGAAGGGAGTCTTTGAAGGTGTTAACTGACTCCTGGTGAATGGGGTTCAGTGTTTATCGGTACGCCGTCCTGTCCAGCGGTTACACGTGTTGTTGGATGGTGCTCTTTAAGTCGAGTACTCCCTTCCTGATGTGCCCAGATGGAGGTTCGGCTTCTATGAGGTGCCTGCTGGGGTGCTCCTTAACTCGTGGCATAGATGCTTCGCTGTGCAAGTGATGCTCCGGCGATATCAGGAGGTTTCCTGTCGCAGTCCTAAGGGCGGTGTTCTGGCATGCCTGTATTTTCCTCAACTGTGTCTCAGTAAAATAGTACTGAGTAAAACAAAAAGTAACGGGATTTCATGAATGTGGTAACTAAATCAGAAATCATTTTGAATGCAGGTTGGTACTATTTGGGCCTACATCCTGGCATTGGCACATTTAAATTACGGGTATTATTTAAAACTAAGAAAATTATTACTTAAATTTCCATTAGCCACTGCTATTATTACGTACACAGTTGTAAATATGGTCATACACAGAAGTATGTCTTTAGAATATTATTTGAGTTTTTGTCAATACTGTTGTCAGCGATCTATGGTATATAAATACCAATTATACCAACGAAACTTCAAAGTGATCAATGGCGCGATGGTTTGCGTCGATTGAGTTTTGTCCATGCTGCGCGGGTTCAAATCTTTCTTTCGCTTCCTTTTCTCGTTTTATTTTTTGAAATTGGCAAATTTTAAATCGTCGCCAAGGGATTGCTTTTAGATTCGGGGTACTAAATAAAAGAAGTTGGCATACTTTTGTGTTTGTATGGGTCTTTCATATACATGCAGGAAGCTTCAAATGTGTTTGTAGTTGACTTCAGCTCAACTAGAATTTCTGATTTATTCAAATTTTACTATCGTCGGAATGAAACTGCTTGTAGACGGCGGGTTTAGGGGGAGGAAATGGGCAAGTCTTTGTGCATGTGTGTGATGTACTACTATTAATATTGCGTGAGTTTTTCTTATACATATTAGAATTCTTAAATGTATGTGTTTTAACTTTGGCGTGAGTTGAACATCAATTTCAGATTTTTAAAAAAATTTACCAGCGAAACTGCTTGTTGGTAAAGGGAGCAAGGGAAAGGGAATTGCACAATTTTTTGTGTGTATTCGTTTTCTGTATACATATAGAAAGCTTTGAATGTATGTGTTTGCGACTTTTGCTCAACTTCAATTTCTGATTTTTAGCAAAATTTGACTTCGCTTGAGGAAACTCTTTGTTGTTTTTGTTGCATTTACTTCTTCACCTAGAATGCCCGGTCCCTTAAATGGGAAGGTGCCGCTGCTCAGGTGGTTGATGACAAGGACGGAAGAAGGTGGTCCTTGTGAAATTTACTACAGCGGCCATATAAAGGAGCGCAAATTTGGTGTCGAACTCGTGGTGGGAGGACACTCCGTCGCCAAGTACTGGCATTCACTCCGGTGGATGAACGTCTCGCTACAATCCACATCAAAACGAAATTCTATAAAACCACACTAATTTGCGCCCACGCCTCGACGGAAGAGAAGGACTATGTGACAAAAGATCTTTGGTACGACTGTCGGAAAATTGGAGGCTGAAACATCCCCAAATGGGCTTAGGCTGATCGACTTCGCCGGGGCTCGAAATATGGTTGTCTGTAGCACTAGATTCCAGCATAAGAAAATTCACCAAGCTACTTGACTGTCTCCAGATCGAAAAACTTTCAAACAGATCGATCATGTTGTGATCGACGGAAAACATGTATCCAGTGTTTAGATGTACGTACGTTCCGAGGGCCTATCATCGACTCAGATCACTATGTTGTCACAGCAAAGATACGCACGCGCTTCTGTATATCGAAAAACGCCTGTCAAGAAACACAAAGAAGGTTCGACGTTGAAAAACTGCAATCACAACAGACTGCCGATCGGTTTTCTACTCGACTTGCACACCTGCTCTCTGAGAGCACTTATCAGCAAACCGGAATAAGGGAACTGTGGGACGGCATTTCAAACTCCCTACGTACAGCTGCACACGAAACTATTGGACTTCGGAAAGGTCGCAAAAACAGCTGGTACGATGAGGAGTACTGTGTCGCAGTGGAGAGAAAACAGACTGCCTACCTCGTAACCTTGCGATCGACCACATCACGTGCGGGGTGGGATAGATAGCGAGATCTGAAGTGGGAAGAAAGACACATTTGCAGGGAAAAAATAAAGAGGTCGAAATGCGTGAGTACGAGGAGCTTGAGAGGCTGGCCGACAAAGGTAACGCTGAAATTCTACGAATAGATAAGGCGACTTACGGAAGGTTTCAAGACCGGAGTAAACTCTTGTAGGACCCAAAGGACTGAGCTAATGGAGGGAACACTTTTCCAACCTGCTGAATGGCAGAGAAAATGAAACAGCCGTAGAAAGTGAACCCGAAACTCCAATTGATGACGATGGAAAAATTGTTCCATTACCCGACTATGAAGAAGTCCGAATAGCAATCGCCAGATTAAAAAACAACAAAGCGGCAGGGACCGCTGGATTACCGGCCGAGCTATTCAAGTACGGCGGCGAAAAACTGATTAGGTGCATGCAGCAGCTTCTTTGCAGAATATGGTCGCCGCTATGTCTGAATTTGGTATCCCCGCAAACCATATATTGCAAACTGACCCTAAGCAACACAAGAAGCTCCGTCAAGATCGGGAAGGACCTCTCCGAGACGTTCGATGCCAAACGAGGTTTCGGACACGGTGATTCCTTATCGTATGACTTATTTAATTTAATGCTGATTGGCCTCAACAACCGCGCCGTAAGTTCTACTTTCTCCAGATTTGATAAAGAAGCGAAGCGAATGGGTCTGGTAGTGAATGAGACGAAATATCCCCTGTCATCAAACAAACAGTCATCGCACTCGCGATTCGGCTTCCACGTCACTGTTAACAGTCATAACTTCGAGGTCGTAGATAATTTCGTCTATCTAGGAACCAGCATCAACACCAATAATAACGTCAGCCTTAAAAGCCAACGCAGAATCACTCTTGATAACAGGTTCCACTTTGGACTGAATAGGCAATTGCAAACCAAACTCTACAAGTCGCTCATCATACCGGTCCTACTATATGGCGCCGAAGCGTGGATGATGTCAACATCTGATGAGTCGGCTCTGGGAGCCTTCGAGAGAAAAGTTTTGCGCACGATTTTGCGGCTCCGCTGGCTGGGTCATGTCGTCCGAATGGATGAAAGTACTCCAGCTTTGAAAGTATTCGATGCAGTACCCGCTGGTGGAAGCAGAGGAAGAGGAAGACCTCCACTCCGTTGGAAGGATCAGGTGGAGAGTGATCTGGGTTCACTTAAAACAGGTGTCATGAGAGCACTCAAAGAACAACTGAATCTCGAATCTGTTGATATTACGGTTGGAATTTAGCTTTGATTTAAAATATTCGTTTTTCACCCCTAATGACTAGTGTCGCTCTGTTACGAGTAGATTTAAAACCATACCAATTAGCTTTTGTGGGTTTCTTTTCCATATTTCTTGTTACGTAATTAAATGGACATCAGAACTTTTGAAGTAAACAAAGCATATGACAGTCTAGTTTTTCATCGACTGATGGATATAACCAACATGTACTCTAGTCAACACTGTTCAATTCCGAATAAATAAATAACATTAACAAAGCGGTTATCTCTAAAATAGATAATCTTGTTTACAAAAGAACGATTAACATTAATGTCAAAGGAAATAAAAATTGAATCATGATCAGACACGAAGTAATTGGTTAAATTTAAAGATGGTAGTCAGAGCAGAACAATGAAATAGTCCAGAAACTGGGAGTGATGTTCGCCGCAAACCAAGTAGAAAAAAAGTTGTTGAGTACAGAAAACCTGCAGCTAGAGATGTTGTCAAGTAAGTTGACAGTCTAACGGTCATAACGGCCTGACTAACATTAAATTCACCACAAACAATATCATTGTCACACAATACAATATATGTATGTGGTCATTACACCGAAGAAGAACCACATTCGATTTGTGAGGGTTATAGACACAAGAAACAAGAGTCCGGAAATTTTGTGCAGATACTTTAATTATTAAGTTTTGAAAATTAACTTCAAAGAGTTGTTATTCCGGCAATATATTGCAACCTCACCTCTTGTGTCAGTACCGTTATTGAGTGAGGGTGTAATTTTTTATATTAAATCAATCCAGGTCTCAGAAATGCAGATAACATCAACCAACGAAGACTCAGAATTCAAGCTCCGAGCATTAAAATGAACTATGTTCTGTTGTTTATGTAATATTGTACATCAATCGTGAGAAGACTTCATGCCAACACTAGAACACCTGCATTGCGAACTCATAACAACTAAAAGCAAAAACAACATACATACAAGTATATATTAAAGTCATACAAAAGAAATATGGATAATTAATACTAACGAAATCGCTGCTGATAATTTGCTTTAATATTAAAGATCCTTACGTAACTAAATCATTTTTTACGACTTTGGTGAGGCCAATATTAGAATATGGTTCACTGATTTGGTTCCCCAATTATCACGTTCGTTCCGATAAGTTAGTCTATTCAAAAACAATTTTTACTTTTAAATTTTCCTACCTATATCTACCTACTTCCAGTCGAAGAGAAATGTTAGGCGCATTGTTCATAGTCAAACTTCTTAACGGATCAGTTTCTAGTTCATGACTCTTGTATGAGGTAAACTTTAATCTTCCAACTCGTGTATCTAGGCTGTTTAGGGCTTTATTATTAATGTCGTGTAAATTATGAACTGAATGAACCTTTTCACCGATTGTGTCACAATTTTCGTTTTCATTCCGTCACCTTCGACCTCTCAGACTCACTTCATAGCATCAAAAAACTACTCTTACTTCTTTCAACAATTAAATTTTAAAAAATTTTACAGTTTTAACAGTTTTAAATTTCGACATTGAACAATCGTTTGGCAATCATGACCCGATAAATTCCGTAGGTTATGCGCATGTCGCCCCTCGTGTCGATTGGGCGGGTGGAGGCTATTCGTTGGCCTTATTAATAACAATAAATACAGAGGTCCTTATTACTCTTCGGACATAAACAAAACCTCATAGAAAATAAAAGTCGCTTTTTTTATGAACCGTGGGAAGACACTTGATTGAATATGCTTTTGACATTCTCTCCCTCCGCAAATGGTACACCAAAAACAATTGCATGTGTTAGATTATTCACTCAAAAGACAAGTGATTTAAGAGCTTCTGCATCTCAACCTCTTGCGCTCCGGCCCCGCATTACACTTCTCTTTCTAAACCATTACTTCGTCACTCTTCTTCTTCAGAGCCATATCTTTCATTTCTTTTAGTTTAGATGAGAGCATTTGAAAGATATATTATATCTCTTTTGTTTGCGCCTTCATACAGTTTCAGAGCTTTAGCAAACGGTGATTCTAATCTATACGGCGTTTTGAACTCGGCTGGTTATTAGGTGAGCTTATTTTGTCATAATTTATTTTTGTATAGTTTGTAAATCAGTAAACAAACAAAACTTTTTGATTTTTACTCGGCTACACTCTTCACCAGCTGTAAGAAGGAGTACAGGCTCGAACTCGATGTGAACGTTGATGACGCAAAACTTCAGACTATAAACAACCCAAAGTTACTGGGAGTCACATTCGACATTCGACAGCCTGCACTCCTTCACTCCGCATACGACTGCAATTGACCCAAAACTCCACAGCCGCAACAAAATCCTCAAAGCTTTAGCTGGCAGCCGGTTGAAGAAGTTACAAACCTTCCAAAACATCGCTATCAGGAGTGCAACAGGAAACATTCTGATGTCCCTGGAGCTTCACTTGTAGAGGGAAGCATCTATGCTACGAATTAAGGAGCATAATGCTTCATTGTGTAATCGATTTCTGCTGGGATTCGACCGTAGGGAGCACCCCAACATACCTTTATTATAAGCCGTACCACCACCCAGGTACATTAGAGATTGAGTACTTAACCTAAAGGACTGTATTCGTTCTACAATGATTTCTGGGCAAGACGGCGTACAGACATGTCACAACACCTTTGTGAATTCTCTTCCTGTGAATGGCGTTCTCGGAGTCAAAGCATCAATTATTGCAGACGAAAAGCTTGAGCTGCCTTGAGAGTCCCGCGTAATACTGGCACAACTTAGTTCTGGATATTGTAGTAGACTAAACTCCTATTTATCCAGACTCGACCCCCTCGACCTTAGTCGTCTCTTACGACAGGTAAGGGGGATAAATTTTTGAGCCCCTAACCCGCAGGTGTGGGCAATGTACAGAAGTGCTAAAAATCCTATTTATTCCATTTACATATTTATTCTAAAAAAAACACTGTTTAAGTTTGGAAAAACGCCTATCAATTAGATCATCAATAAGGGGCGAATAGTCCTTTGATGAACTCAAGCTGGTACGCTGACCAAAAGGGTAGACGTATTGAAGTGATCTGGTGAAATATCATTATTTTTGGGCATACCAATATGATAATAACACCAAATATACGGTTAAATTGTGAAAGACAGGCTTATTTCCACTGAAATCGAGGTATTAGAGTGACTTGCTCATCCTCTCGATCTCAACATAATAGAGTATGTGATATCGTATATTTTTACGAAGCTATTCATATAACTGGCTTTTCTTCGTTAAATATGGTTGTGAACTCAACTTATAAAGAAACTCTGAGGAGGAGACTTATTATTCTGTAAATAACCCCAATCTACATTTCTTTATGTAGAATAAAGCAACAATTGGCTGACCAGCTATCGCCATTGCCTGTATATTGAAAACAAACTTAATTTGCATTACATTAACCGCACAATCGAACTTATTGATTGTACATTAACTTTCACTATAACTAAATACTATGTTGTGTTGTTGTTGTTGTAACCGCAAAAATGTTCCCCAAAGTAGTTTTCGGGGAATGTTTCGGAAGTTTCGGAAAAATCCGACTGTAGCGGGAAGGCGGTGTATTTTATGGATACTAGTTGCGCAGGCATAGCCGCATAATGGTTTTCCAAACATCCATAGTGGCTTTATGACAAGGATTTTATGATCCGAATTGTCCAAGATTGCATTAAACATATAAGTATTAACAGTGAAGACAAGAAATTGAAAGTAATATTAGGTAGCTCTGTTAGCATTTGTGGTATTATGTGGTCGTAACCACGTAATTTTTTTTTACATGAAACGTTTTTATTATGACTTCTATCTCAGATGACGTCGTACTTGTAGTCCTAAAGACATAATGAAACAAAGAAGAAATCGTTAAATTATTGGTTTTGAGAAGAGTACGGCGTAAAAGTAGAAATTAAACTATTATTTATATTTGAAAGTTTTCCTCAGTTTTTTCTGAACAGCTTTTAGTTTAAATAAAGGGATCGATTGTTGGGAACGGACTACGAATTCATTTATTTTTGATATAAAATTTTTAAAAGTTTTCTTATTTTTTTTGTAAACGGGTGGTGTCCGTTCACTAGCAAACATCCTCTATATATATAGTATAAGAAAGTTGTATACATTCAGTATTGGCCAAAACTAAAGCACGTACCCCCTTAAGTACTTTCAAATAAATGAAAAAGCTCGAAATATTGCAGTAAACATGACCAATATGATGGATTTTTTAAATAAAAATGTACGATAAATTGATGAATATGATTTCAATTTCGTTCCACTCGCTTTGAAAATTTGAAAGGTAAAACTCGAGCCCTTTCCTCATCCGAATTTTCATCTTCTTTCGGTTAATATAATATTGAAAGAGGACTGGAATCAATATAAATTTAAAATAAAAACAAAAGAAACGATTTGTTTGGTTAGTTTTTCTTAAAAGATACGACTTTACATTTATTTTTGTAATTTTAACAAACAAATTTAAATTTGAATTTTCCGAATAGGTCACTTGTCGGGAGAAAAAATAGTGTTCGTGATAATCTAACCAAAACGCTACTCTTGTACCAAATTTCAAGTAAGTTAAACCATAAATCCGATTTTTTCGACATTTATTTATGCTTATCTAATAAAAAAGCTACATTTGTAGAGAACTTCTAATAAATCGAACCATGAATTCGAAAAAAATATGTTGGTCACTTGTTCACTTTCCTGGAATTTATTTTACAGACTTCGCAAGAACAAAGGGGCCAATCTGACTGACTGTTACTGTAAAATTCATTTAAAATACGTCTTATACAACCCTTAAATAGATAGATATGGAAGTACTGAAGTAGAGGCCATGATAGTCATGTTCTAGCTGATTAAAAAGAGCGATTTTTCAAAATCCTTTTGGTTTTAGATGGCTATAAGTTTACGAAAGCAATCGGGCAAAAGTTAAGTTGATTCCATTCAAAAAATGTATATATACGGGCATGTGCTGCAATTCGTTTCGCATGAAATTGTTATCGAAAATTTGATGCCGCAATCACCGCAAAATTTTCAAAATTTGTAGGTATGATAGCCTCCATTTCCGCGGCCGTGATAGCTGGGTGGTTAGCATTGCTTACTTCCATTCGGAAGGCCAGGATTCTAGTCCAGGTCTGACCAAAATCTAGAAATTATAGAAAATCAATTTAATTATAAAATTAAGTTAAGTTTTCTGATTGCGGTCGCCCTCGGCAGGGAAAGTCAAGCCTTTCGATTATATTTCTGGCAAGAAAATCAAAGACTCATAAAAAACCATCAACGGTTCGGAGGCGGCTAGGTATAAATTATAGATCCCTGCATTTGTTGTAAAAAAAATTAAGATGCAAACTACAAATTGGAGGAGGAGCTCGGCCTGAAAATAGCTTCAGGGTTGCAATGCACCAGTTATATATATAATATATATGTACTCGTATATGACAGCATCCAAATATTTATTAAATTTTAATAGGTTATATCTACCTAATAAATGATTATTAATTTATTAACTGTTACTAATTATTCATTAAGTCGTATGATATTTTAGAAAATTACTTATTTTACAAATATTTTATAATATATCATTCGCTTAAAATAGCGCTGTTAAATCGCACGATCTTTTAGTTTCCTTCAGTAAAAATATTGTTTTGTTGGCTATATGGTATCTATCGCCGTCTTGTTGGAATCATGGTTCTAAAGCGTACTTTATTGACTGTAACATGGTCCACTTCATTTTATAATAAATATGGACCAATGATATTCCCTCTGGCCAAAAAGCATATCAAACAGTGACTTTATGAAGATGTAACGGTACCGGCCGCGGAAGCCGATTGGTTAGCATTGCGTACTGCAATTCGGAAGGCTCGGGTTCAAATCCTGGTGTCATACTAACAACCAAAAAGTTACAAAAAATTAATTTAAATAAAAAAATAAGTTAAATTTTCTAATTTCGGGAAGTGGATGTCAACCCATCCGAGTGTATTTCTGACATGAATAAAGCTCCTCATAAAAAACTATCAGCCGCCATGCTTAGTATAAACTGTAGGTCCCTCCATTTGTTGGTAATACATCAAGACGCAGAACCACAAATTGGAAAACGAGCTCGTCTGAAAATCGCTTCAGCGATTAGATTATCATCAGCTCAAATACGGGAATATTGTTTATTAATGAAATGGCAAACTAAACTGAGGTGCATCAAGTAAAAAGACCAACTCCGAAAAAAGTATTACCTAATTGAAAACTCCGCGTCGGTAAAAAAAAACTCATTTTTTTATGAAAGTGGAATTAAATTTTTTTTTAATAATTCAAAATAGCGATCTCTTTGCAGTTTTTTCTACACCTCTTTCCACACTGTAAACGATTCTGCGTTCGAAAAATTGAATACTTTACAGACGATTTCAAGGACTTAAAAAGGAGCGACTAACGCCCAGGGTGTACTGACTTTAAAGACGAAACTATGAAGAAGTCGGAAGTCCGAACAACAGAGCGGTGGGAGCCTATGGTTTACCGGCTGAGGTGTTTAGATATTGTTGTGAAAATCTGAAAAAGTGCATGCAACAGCTTCTTTGCAAAATTTGGTGGTATGACGATTGGTAAATATAAGCCTCCTCCATATCGCACCTGGGGAGAAGACTAGAGAGAAACGTTCGACACTCATTACCACTTAGCAAAAGCGTACAACTATCGATGACGATATCTGTTTAGCTAGGTGAGCTGACCGGAATATGCAACTTTGACATAGTTCAATGAATTACGGCTACGCTAACTAGGTCATGCCGTTCATATAGGCAACATCGCTATAGTTTTGTACCTCCTCAATCAAGAAGAAGAAAATTTGTGGCATGTTTAACTTCTCGAAATAGAAGCATATTTTTTGTCGCGGCCCCTCTGCTAAGCGTCCAAGAATAAACATCTATTTATACATTTATTTACATAGGCGTTTCATTGGTACAACATTTAATCAACCTGGAGTAACGCTCCGTCCGTTAACCTTCAATATGCTCTGAATTTCGTTAAATGGATTGCTATCGTGGTTCTTATAGAAATAGATACAAATTATCGTAGAATGTTTAAGTATGTTCCAATCAGAGAGCATTTAAAATAATTCGTATATGTTTGCGAATGATCCTGATATACGTTTCTGAACACAACTTTTGAATTTAAAAATTTTCCAGACTACGTTATTTCGGCTCCTACTGCGCACTGTTGGCAGTGCCAACAGGGCAATTGAAAAGTAAAATTCTACGAACAAAAACTAAACTACAAGTCGCGCTCTGCTTTATGGTGCAGAAGGGTGGACGATGGCAACATCCGATGAGTCGGCGCTTAGAGTTTTCAAGAGAAATAATATTCAAACGCTTTGTCTACCTTTGAGTATTGGCAATGGCGAATACCGCAGACGATAGAGCAATGAGCTGTACATACATATAAGACATGGTTAAGTGAAATAAGCTAACTAAGTTCTGTCATCCCTAAGAGGGATCTGGAAAGATAAGGTGAAGAAGGACCTGGTTTTACTTAGTGTCTCACAAATTGACGATGAATGGCTGAGAGAAGAAGAAAGAAGAGCTCCGTTGAGAAGAAGGTCATCAAATACAGCATGAATAGGAGTGGGTTGCAAACATACATGCATACACATATACAGGTGAAGCTAATATCAGCGTGTTAAATAAGGATGATAATATTTTTGACAGGCTTTTATTTTGGTATCATCCATTTAGTTTTTTAATAACTGAATACATCTTAAAGTAAAAGGGCACGCAAATAATACACACCGAATCCACTACCATATTCCACTTTATACATTCGACCTATTCCATTTCGGTTTAAAAAAGAAAAACTTGAGCATTAATGAAGAGAAGTAATTAAAAATACACAGAAGTTCCGATTAAAATTGCGTGTTGACATATTTAGCAACGGACAATGCTGGATAGAGAAATTTGGACATTTTTTAAGAACGGAACGGAACAAGAACCTTCTACGTCTCGTAAATAGATCGATTTTTTCATTAAAGATGTATGATTTGTGTACTCTATGTTGTGTTGAAATAAGAAACTTTTCATGTGAAATAATAATAAATTTATATCTGTCGAATTAAGATAGGACATTAAGAAAAAACATCGCCTTATAAACTTCATAATTATGTTTATAGATTAAAAAAGTTGGTAATCTTGGGATACATAACTTAAAGTATATATTTTTACTTTATAAATATTTAACAATCTTAAAAAATGCTTACAAGCCTAACATTGAAATTTATTTCTTTTGCCATTTTAGTAAAAAGTTAAGGTTGTCAATTTCTTACATCGCAATCGTTTTCCTGGTACCCTTCTGCAACTACTTTTAGTAGATTAAGCGCCTCTAAATTCGAAATGACAGCACCGGATGTCATAGAAGAGCCTCTACTCAATAACGATGAGTTCTTTAGCCTCATCCCACACCTTGAGCTAGAAGAACTCTTAATGACTCAAATACATAAGGATGGAGCATGGAATTTTTTATTTAAAGCTTCATTTGATAAGCCGAATCAGCTAAAAACACTTACATGTGTTGCGTGCGAGGAACTTTTAGATTATAAAGAATTCAGCATCCATTTAAAACAAAATTCACATGAATTGGCGATGAAGAATATAAAACAATTCTATCATCCTTATTACACAAATAATGACGACGGTGAAAAAAATGAAAGTGATGCTGCTGCTTTAGAAAATGACAAGGAAAATGTTAAAGAACAAGCTAACTCTTCGCCTTGTTCAGATTCGGTCACCATATCTAAATCAAAACTAATTGCTGAAAGTATTCGAAAGTTTCAAGGGGATTTAAATTTGGATAGCTTCAAAGATCCTTTATTAAAAACGGTTTTAACAAAAGATGTTATGAACCCTGAAGATTTTTTGGTAGAGGTAAAATTGCCACTTGAAGATTTATTAAATCTGGAGTTCTGTGTAGAAAAAGACAAGTGGATTCGAATGGTAACCGTGAACAAAACAGCAAACACAAAGTTTTATTGTGCTTTGTGCTCAAAGTTCTGCTTTGGTATTATTACTGTAGAAGACCATTTGAAAGGATATACTCATAAAAAGGCACAAATAGGATGCATTGGGATTCGATGCATACGCTATAAAGATCTTACTAAAAACTGCATTTATGGATACGGCGAAGATTTCGCAATCAAAACAAAAAAGCCATTAACAAAATCCTCAGTAAATAAGAACGATGAGGTAAGGGAAAAAAACGATGATGAAATCAAACAGGACCAAATAGACGTCCTCAATGTGGAAAGAAAACCCACTTTACCTGCTACCATTGCAGAAAAAGTTAAGAACATAAAGGAAAAAATGCATTCACAAAGCAAAGATAACGTGGAAGGTTTGATAGGAGTAGAATACGTTATTAAGATTTTAAAAATGCCGACAGACAAGTATCCAAAGTATGAATGTTGCCTTTGCGAGACTGTCTTGAACGAAAATCGGATGCAAGGTCATTTGACTGGATACAATCATCGGCTTAAATATTGCGAGCTGCATTATCCTAATACTATAGAAAAATTTAAAGATTTAATTGGCCATGTTAAATATGTGGATTACTTCAATGCAATGAACTATGCTCTATCCAAAATTGCTTCGGCGATTGAGCAGCATCATGGTCGTAGCACTCCATATGTGGTTTCATCATCTACTTTTACCAGAATGCGGTCGGAATTAATTGCAGAATTATATAGTTATCCAAATGCTTGTCAGCAACATGGACCATCATTTACAAACGTTATCGATGAACAGGAAATTAAAAGTGTGGCTAGCGGTCAGACTGAGTACGTTGTTCAAATTAATAATCATGCTAGATTCGTAGAAAATCCAGAGGATAAAATGTATTTACGAGTATATCGAAAATGTCATGATCCCAAACTTAGAAATGAAGAGAACTTTGTTGCTATTAGAAAAAGAAAACGCTCAAAATCTCCGCCTTCTAACAAAAAATATATTAAATCCATGTCACGACCACAGCCTCCCGTTTCATCCAAGCAATATTCTCAGAAATTAGCTAATACAGGTAATATGTCTCCGCATTATAACGATGAAGTAACTGTTACTATCTCTGAGATAGAACGCATGTACAAGGAGTATCGCAAAAATCCGGAGAGCCATCCGCTTTACGATGAAGAATGGAACGAATTTTGGAGGCAACGAAAGGAACAACTCATTTCACAAGGAATTGACCATCGATCTTATAACTATCAACCGGAATGGGTTAAATATTTTAAAACTCGATTAGAGGAACTATTTGACAAGGAATTATATGATTCCCGAATGGAAGTACGTGAGCGCTTTTCCAATTATGAAAACAAATCTGGTACAATTAATAAATTATCTAATAAAACCAAGGTGGTTCATGGTGAACATCCGTATTCTCACTCTACACGTTCCAATCATTTGGAAGAAACAAAGGACGTAACGGATGGTAAACCTACTGTAATCCACGTACTTCGTCTTTTAACAGCTTTAGAAGAATATCTTGGTAGTTTGGGATCTAAAGTAATGGATTTACTTTCGAAAGCTTTAATGTTTGAGAAAAATTGTTCTAATAATATCGAATTAGAACAAAAAATTTTGACGTATGAAAATTGCACTCTCTTGGAAACAGCAGTCGAGAAGTTGAAAGGAATAATATTCGCTGGTTTACTTGATGATAGCAAGTTACAAGGTTTTAAACGGATTATCCAGTATACTTCGGATTTACTGAAATATGCCGATAGAATGGGATGGCGCAATTCGCAACCACAGTTTTCTAATAGAAACGATAAGCCGGATTATCGAAAAATTACAAATGATGCTTCACAAAATATTAAAATCCCTCCTAATCAAAAGACACTTTCTGATACACTAATGGATCTACTATCAATGCAAAAGAATAGTAATGAAAGTATGTTGCCCGTAAATAACAATCCAATGAAACCATACTCTAATGGAAGACGTGAAATACCCAACTCAGAAGTCGGTCAGTATTTTATGAACACACAGCCAAAAAATAGTTACTGGCAAACTTTAGGAAGTAATACATCTGTCTTTCTTAACAAACCTCAATTTTTGGAAAGAAATTTGAATGGATCATCAATGAGTAATACAAATAACTTAAATAAGGCATATAACCAGCCACCAATGACATATAACCCACCAGCAATGGCATATAACCACCCAGCAATGTTTCCTTCCATGCAAATGACCGGAAATAGACCTAATTACAATTATAACCAGACGGGAGGAGTCAACAATTTTCAATAAAGGATTTCTTTGGTAATGTAAGGGAAATTATCTAATATAGCAATTTATATTTCAGATGTATTAAGTAAATTTGCTGTTATAATAAAATTTGTGAAGTCTTAAAAGAAATGTTTTTTTTTGTTTGTGAAGTTTATTTCGCAAAACGTTGAGTAGATGTAGATTTTAATTGACATTGCTTTATGTTACATGTTTTTATTACTGTCTGTCTTAAAAAATCTAGCTTTATATTACTCCTGCTGGGAAAAATAGTTATTGTTAATTAGAATTCTTATATTTCGCATTTTTACACTAATTATTTTGCTGATTTCCGCCCACGCCCCGACGGAAGAAAAGGACGACCAAAGATGCCTTTGATGAGCGCCTGGAACATATTTGTGTGCGCTACTCCGACAATATATATTGAAATCGCGCATGGTGACTTTAATGTCAGGGTTGAAAAAGAAGGTATTTTCGGCACAATTGTCGAAAAATTCAGTCTCAATGACGAAACATACGCACATGGTTTGAGGCTAATAGTCTTCAACCCGAACAGAAATATTATATTCTGTGGTACTAGTTCCAACAAAAGAAAATTCATCAAGCTACATGGTTGTCTGCGGATTGAACAACTTGATTCCCTAATTCATGAGGGTGGAACAGATGTTCCATCACCCGAGAATGAAGAAGTCAGAAGCAGTCAGGATGTCAATCGTCAGCCTTAAGTACAACAAGGCGGTAATTGGGGTATGTTGCTGGAGTTACAATCCGTGGCCGGTATAAAGACTGTTGACGAACAAAAACCAAACTACAATTCGCTCATCATATTGTCATGCAATATGGTGGAAAAGAACGGAGGATAACGACATCCGGCCTTAGAAGTTTTCGATAAAAAGGTTTTGCGTACGACTTATGGACCTTTGCGAATTAAGAAACATTTAACTCAGTGAAAGCGTCCGATGCAAAGTTCGCCGGTGAAAGCAAGAGAAAGACCTCTACTATTTTGAAAATATCATGTCGAGACGGGCCTGGTTTCACTGGTTTATCAATTGGCGCCGGCACGCTATGGTTGACTCGGCTATAATCGTGTAAACGGTATTTGTGCCAATCTAAAAAAAAAAACAGAAGTTCATCTTCCATCTTTTTTTAAACTTTCATATGACTTTTGAAGTTCTGCTGCACCAAAAATAAAAGTAAGAATTATATTGTGAACGGAGAGGTTGTAATCGAGGATCTCACGTGCCACTCGGCACACATCAAAACATGAAACTCATCCGTGGCTTCCTAGAAGTAGCAACAACATATGAAATGCGTGGTGTTGGAAATTATTATTAGTCACGTTATTGATGAACTTCTATTCAATAACCAACTATGTTTAGCTCGAGTGAGTCGTTTCCTCAAAGCAAAAGCGGACTTATACCACTTTCATTTATATCATATGTGCCTTAAATACAGTGTTGGCCGCAATAGCAGAGTGGTTAGAATAGCGTACTACCATTCAGAAAGCCAGGGCTTGTGTTCCAACCAAGATCCAACATTATAGAAAATTAATCAAATAAAAGCTGCTCAGAAAACTGCTTCAGCCATTCGTAGGCAGCTTAGAATAAACTGTAAACACCCCATTGGAAAAACATGAAGAAAAACACCATAAATTGGAGAAGAAGCTCGGCCGACAGAACATGTCGAAACGTTTGTACCGGAGAGCTAAGATTTCATTTCAATTTCATTTATTTATCAGTACAGTAAGACACAGAGTCTTTTCATTGTACACATATTAACATATAATGAATTACAATTTAATTTTTTTTTTTTAAATCTTAGGAATAACTAAGAATAATATTAAGTCTAAAAGGAGGGATTTCAACAGTATGTTGACATAGGTAAGGATAATAGGGATGGGTATTATGCAAATAGGTTTGTAACTGCCGTTTTGAAGCATCCAATCGTTTTGATACATTTTATTGAAATTGGTAATGAGTTCCAAATTCTGACAGCACTAACAAAAAACAATCTAGAGGTCGTCAAAGTTTTGTATTTGGGGACAACAATATTGTGAGTACGAGAAGATCGCACAAACTTTATTCTGCGGAAAAGGTATCCTGGTTGACGGTTTTTGATGATTTTAAATAAAAATATTAAGTTACGAACCTTGAGATAATTTTCAAGGGTGAAGCCGAGAATGTTTTTGGTGTACAGAGATATGTGTTCAATGTTTTTTTGCAGTAAATGAACCTAGCTACGTTATTTAAAGCTAAATTTAATTTGTTTCCGGAATCGCAGCTTAGAGTACCATATACGACTTCAAAATAAGAAATTTGGGGAATAATAAGGGACTGAACTAGTTTAAGTTTTATTCTAATCGGCAAACAATCACACGTATGCCATAAATTTCGTAATGTCGAATATATTTTTATTACGCAATTGTTTATGTGATCTTCACAATTTAGACGGACATTAATTTTGAAGCCAAGATTTTTTACAACATTTTCAAATTTTAGTTCAACCCCGTTCAAAACAATTGGTAACAGATTGCTGAGATCAAAATAATTACTTTTAATAGGAAGTATCTTCGTTTTCTTAGCATTTAGACAGAGACCATTTATGTTAGACCATTTCGCAATTCTTATTAGATCCTCATTCAATCTAGCTATTAAATCTTCACCAAGACCAATGGGACGTGAGAGGTAAATCTGAGTATCATCGGCATATAGATGTATAGAAGAATTTTCGCAACAGTGAACAATGTCATCAATAAATAAACTGAAAAGTATGGGCCCTAAAATAGAGCCCTGAGGAACTCCAGAGATGATTTCTCTGCGACTTGAAATTACGTCCCCATACTGAACTTGCTGATATCTGTCCGATAAGTAGCTTCTCATAAGCTTAATTGCTGATGTGTTGAAACCAAAATAAGTTTTCAGTTTTAACAGTAGAATATCATGGTTTACAGTGTCGAAAGCTTTAGAGAAATCTAATAGCACTAAGATGGTAAGTAAGTTATCGTCGAAAGCAGGACGGATGTCGTCCATTATTTTCATCACAGCTGTGGAACAACTATGATTGGATCTATACCCAGATTGAGATTCGCTCAATAAATCATGTAGACGCAGGTGTGACAGTATTTGAGCGGTAATAAATTTTTCAAATACTTTTGACAATGTTGGTAAGATACTAATAGGCCTGAAGTCTTGGGGAGCATTACACGAGTTACCTTTAACCACCGGAATGACGTTGGCAATTTTCCACTGATTCGGAAACGTAGAGGAGGTTATAGCATGATTAAAAATATATGTAAGCATGGGAATCACATATGGCAGTATAAGTTTTAGAAAACGTAAACTCAGACCATCCACTCCAATTGCGTTAGATTTTATATCAAAAACACACTTTATAACATCCTCTTCAGTAGCTGGTTTAAATGAGAATTCATGGGTGTGGTCAGTAACTAAGCTTTCATTGATGGTGAATGCAGATACATTTGCATGTGAATTTATATCAAGAAAGTATGAGTTCATCACACCAGCATCAATCCTACAAGTTTTTACCTCTTTGGCAGAAATACCAAGTGATTTCCATACTTATCAACTTAATTTAATACTTAACATTGCTTGTGTTCCGGTTTCGATGGTTTTCAACGTGCAATTCATTATACTTATGTGCACAGAATACCGAATTTCATGTTCTTGGCTGTTTTTAGACGCATATTCATATGATACAGTGTTCAGCTTCCAATGGTTTTCGGTGATCTAATTTCCTGATCATAGATGCTTTTTTTAATATTAAAATTTATTTATCGAAT
This sequence comes from Ceratitis rosa, assembly GCA_037013455.1. Lineage (NCBI taxonomy): Eukaryota > Metazoa > Arthropoda > Insecta > Diptera > Tephritidae > Ceratitis > Ceratitis rosa. The sequence continues at coordinate 2,186,597 of JAWMAG010000035.1, read as the reverse complement.
CTGCTTCGACATCGGAACCCTAACAATAAGTAATAAAATCTTAAACTAAATTAAAACATAAAGCCCATTATTAGGAATGGGCTGCTGGCTTGACGTTGCTCTTTAGAAGGGTGCTTTGTCTCTTCTCCGCAAGCGGCTTTGACTTGTTGCATGGGCCAAATGTTAGCCAAAAGGTTCGGATGATTACGCGGATTTGTTAAGTATTTTTTTGCTGCAATTTTAATCTCTTCCTTGATTGATGGTAGTTATATTTAGATCTATATGGATTTTTTCGTTACGGATGTACGATGGTGCGCCCGTTATTACTCTTAACGTTTTCGATTGGAACCATACATTCATATCGGTTTTATTGTTGCATTAATAAGAGGACTTTGTTGCTAAGGCTAAGTCCAGACTCCTTCTTTTGAAAGCCAATGTTAACTGGCAGATTTGAGTTTAAGCTGCAGCTTTTTAGCTGCAATGTGTCGTCTGCAGATTAGGCGCCTGACCAAGTGGCTTCCGAGGTATGTAATTTCGTCAGCTTGCGGGATTGACACATTGTTGAGCTTAACAGTAGGGCACGTTTTTGGCCTTAATGTAAGAGTGATGTATTTGTACTTGTTTTCATTAACTTTTATGCGGTATTCCGCTAGCCATTCTTCAATTAGTTTAAGATGCTGTTTAGCACTTTCGTGGTTGTAGTGGGGCATTTATGTCGACTTAGTATAGCAGTGTCATCCGCAAAAGTTGATGTCATTACTTTGTCACAAATGTTGAAAAAAATTTTGAGCTCTAGTTTAAACCATAGCAAGGTCATGAAATTAGTGAAGTCATTTGAATCAATCATTCGAAGTAAATTTTACAGGAAAAGGTTTTGTAATTTTTTTTTTCATCCAGTCTACATATTGCCATGAAATTTAGTACATAACTTTTATTTAGTTCAATTTGTACTATAAAGCAACAAAGTTTTGGCAGGAGTTGCGTGTGATGAAAAATTATCGGTTGTTGTAACAAAAATCTAAAATCGAAAATCATGCCTATTACGTCTTCTTGAAATGTTGAGGTTGATGCACCAAATCAACTTTTCTCTGAACACGCCATTCACGGGAAAGGAGTCTTTGAAGGTGTTGACATACTCCTGGTGAATGGCGTTCAGTGCTTGTCTTTAAGCCGTCCTGTCCAGCGGTTGTTGCACATGTTGCTGGATGGTGTCCTTCATGTCAAGTACTCCCTTTCTGATGTGGCTAGGTGGAGGTTCGGCTTCTATAAGGACCCTATTGGGGTGTTCCCCACGGTAGCATCCCAATAAAAATTGTTTGCATAGCAAAGCATTATGCTCCTTACTCGTAGCATAGATGCTTCGCTGTGCAAGGAATGCTTTCTGTCGCGGTCCCAAGGGTGTTTTGACAAGCCTCTAGCTTCTTCATCTGCCTCCCTTTCGTTCCCGGCGCCCAGATCGGTGCAGCATTTACGACCGGCCGGCCAATTGCTTTGTAAGTTACCAGCAAGGTTTCTTTGTCTTTACCACAGGCGCTGCCGGCTAGCGCTTTGAGTATTTTGTTGCGGCCCTAGAGTTTTGCTGCAATTGCGGTCGTATGCGGAGTGCAGGCTGTGGAGTGTTACTCCCAATATTTTTGGGTTTTTAATAGTCGGAATTTTTACTTCATCGCCCTTCACATCTAATTCTAGCCTGTACTCCTTCGTTCATTTTGAGCTGTCTTGCAGTGAAGAAGTGTAACAGGTCGGCGAGGTAGAACTTCACTTTCGAACAGAGGTCATCAATATCTCGCCCTGACGCCAATATCGTGAAATCATCGGCATATTAGGTTAAGGAAACTCCTTCTGGTGGAGGAGGGAGTTTCGAAATGTAGAAATTAAACAATAGTGTGGAGAGGACGACACCCTGCGGAACCCCCTGTTCAATTTTCTTAAGTTTCGATGTTTCAGCTCGGAATATAACCGATGATTGACGACCACTCAGGTAGCCCATGACTCACCTCAGCAACCCTGGCGGTAATGAGAATTCCTCAATGTCCGTAAGCAGCACTGTATGGTTAACGGTGTCAAAAGCTTTTGACAAATCCAGTGCTACCAGGACAGTTCGCGCGCAGGGTGAGTTTTGGTTCAGGCCGTTGACCACCTAGGTGTTTATGGCGTTTAGAGCTCTTGTGGTACTATGCACTTAACGAATGCTGCTGGACGCAGATGGTGAGTGAAAGTCGGGAGCAGGAAGGCCTCAAGTGTCTTCGCTATTGGGGAGAGGAGAGTTATCGGCCTATAAGATTCTCTTTTGTTGGCTGGTTTTCCCGGCTTGAGTAGCGGGACACCCAGCCCGTTTTCCACACGTCAGGTATCCTTTGATGGTCAAAGACAAGTTGAGGACCTTGGTTCAGGAGTCTGTTCCCGCTGGTCCAAGATGTTTTAGCATCAGCATGCTTATTCCGTTAGGGCCAATGGATTTGGAGGCTTTCGCTTTCCCGATGACCCCCTGACTCCCACTTTTCCCGCTTGTGGTTGTTCACTACATTACGAATCTCTGCGTTTAAATCCCTGATTATGGGTTTCCGGGATCGGAGTTACGATGGGCGCCGCGCCTAAATGCTAAAACCGCCGCTTTCGTCTGAAAATCGGGGCGGATTTCCGCAATTCGACCTGCTGGGATGAAGCGGCGGCAGCGGCCACGATGATCCTACGTCACCACAAGTGACGTTTGATGGAGTGAGGAGAGCACTGAAGGCGTTCTCGGTGATTTCCGTGAAGTCAGTCCAGTTAGCTTTTTTAAAGTTAACGAACGTCCGGTGATCCGCGAAAACAAAGTCGGAGAGTCTGTCAATCGAGATTTGTATGGGTAAGTGGCCCGATGCTAATGTCAGTACAGGTCGCCAGGCTATACTGTTTATGAGACCAGCACTCACAATTGTTATATCAGGCGAGCTTTGGCAATTACCTATAACTCAGGTGGGAGTGGTATCGTTCAGGCTAGAATGCCAAAGATCGTGATGCGCGTTAAAGTCGGCCAAAACCGAACGGGTTTCGCATCTGAGTAGCGCACCTATATAAGGGCAATATCCAACTGGGCAACTCGTAACAGGAGGAATGTATATATTAAACATTTGGAGCTTGGCATCGCCTGACCGGATAGCTATACCCTGACATTCTAGGGTAGTATACATACGGTCGATGTCGCCGTCGATAAGACGTTACTGCACGGTGTTGTGTAGGATGAACGCTAAGCCCCCACCATGGTCTCGCTCGCGATCCTTGCGGATTATGTTGTATTCGGCCCGGCTCAGAAGATCCGAGCGGGCGGTCAACTTCGTTTCCTGGAGCGCAGCAACTGACAGGTGCTGAGACCGAAGAGGTTTGTTGGTTACCCAAAGTGGGTAGAGGTACTGAAGACACTGCCGTGGAGGCTGGGGGCGCACTACAGCGCTGGCAGCATGGGGCCACATAACGTGTGGTCCACTCCCTATTTGTCTTAAGTCCTGAGCAGACCTTAAGATGACTCCAACCATTGCACTGGTTGCACCTAACCGAGATGGAGGAGTGGTGGAGCGTTTTATGGCACACGCAGCAGAAATAATCCGTCGGATCAGGGTTGGTTTCGACGCCAGCCTTGATAAGAAGGATTTGGAGCAACCCAGTTTCGAGGTGTTACTCCATTTGCGCACTTAGATTAATGTTACCTGTTGACCTAAACGTGGTTAGATCGCCGAAAGGGTGATCGCCGGTGCGTAGAACCACTGAAGCGATTTTCGGCCGAGCTCCTCCTATAAATTGTGGCTTTGTGTCTTAATGTTTTTCCAACAAATGGAGGGACCTAGAGTTTATACTAAGCCGCCCCCGAACGGCTGATGGTTGTTTTATAAGAAGCCTTTATTTTAAGGAATACGTAGACGTTTACTTCATGTCCAAAATACACTCGGAGGGGTGGATATTCCCTGCCGAGGGGCGACCGCAATTAGAAAATTTAACTTAATTTTTTTATTTAAATTAATTTTTCATAACTTTTGGATGTTGGTGGCACCGGGATTTGAAGCCGAGCCTTCCGAATGCCAGTACGCAATGCTTACCACTCGGCAACCGCAGCCGTTCCCCTATTAGTTTATTTAAATATATACTCAAGAACTATTGCCAACTTCGCTTTTTCGGGTGTAAAGTCCTTTGGTCTCGTGGACACAAATTAAATTTGTTATTTTCCACCAGTTGATTGCGGTAGGGTTGCATATCTTAAGAAAAGTACGTTTCTAATACAATTTTCTTTTTAAGTAATAATATACCCCGGCGGGGTGATTGGACCTTACTTTTTCGAAAAGGAATGGAATGCGCTATTGACAGATGATTAATGATTTTTTATGGCCGGAATTGTATGGTATTGATCTGGACAACGCTCACTTTCAAACAAGGCGGCTCAAAATAACACCTTTTAATGGAAACCCCTGTATTTGCTTGCAGGAGGCGTAGTTGTTTGCGCACATAATTATGAAGTTTTTCGGTAAAGGCATGTTAAGCGCTAAAACTCGGCGCTTTAATTGTTGTCTGACTATCACTGGAGATAAATTTCTGCATAGAACACACTACAATGATCTGGTAGCTTGTATGAGCCTTTTGCCTGCAAGGAAAAAATAATGTTTTCGTAAGATTTGTGTTATGTCTTCAAAATTGCTCTAGGGTACTAAATTATGGCTGTTAATACTTTAAGACGATCTCAACTAAGTTTACCTCGAAGTTTGATTCATCAGACCTCAGAACATTCGACCAATCTTCTTCCGTGAAATGTTGGTATCGGCGAGCCAATTCCAAACGATTTTTCCTAAATGTAATTTACACTTTCACTTTCAAATTTTTCAAGGCTGTATTTCCCTAGGATTGATACGTGTAGATCATCTAATTCTGTTTTCTTAAGCGAAGCCACGCTGCACTGCCAATTCTATAGGCAGGATGACCAGGATTACGCTTAGATCATCACTCTGCGTGGTTCTAAGCTCACCACTATTTGCATATCAACGCTGTTCTTTGAATCTCACCATATAAGAGTATTGATCTAACCACGGATACGAAAATCCAGTGACAGAATCTGGCACTTAAACCCTAATTTTTACAGATAGCTCTTATATAAGTATAGAAAGTAATTGAAGCCTTCTCATATCTACCTCTTCCAGCTCTGTATTCTGTCCAAAATAGCTGCCTTAGCTCCAAAATTGGGTAAACTCCGTTTAAGAGTGGTGGACTAATAGACAGAACTTTTCATTTTCTGCTAAACGGGGCAAGTTCCACCTGCATTATATCACGTAAGTAACCAAACCACCGCCTATTTCTGCTCCAGTAAGAACTGAGTTCAACGTGAGATACCAGAGCAAATATGAAAGACTTATCTCAGATCTTTTGGACTACTGTCCGTAGAAATTAATACCACTGGCACTTGTCTTCATGCTGAAGGAGCATAATTATAATTTAAACACTCGAAACTCTTAAAGTTTTAACACTGCATTTCAACGGTCCTGTGAGGTTATGGCTTGTTATTATCTGAGAAAATATCAAGATTAATAATTAAGGGTTCTGATCAGATTAAATTGAGATGAGGTCTAACTACTCATCGCTTTTGTTAAAATACCGTACAATGCTCTCTTTTTCCGACACTTATTACGGTTGGATAGCAGGGCTTCCTTTTGAAGCGGCATTTTCGTCACATTCTTAAATTTTAATAGATAATCTGGAAGTTCTAAAATATTTTTTTTAGGCAAAATAACGTCCATGCGCAAAGTATTTAGGATGGGTTTGATCTTATGAGGTAGAGCGTTCCAAATTGGCTCCGAAAAGAACATTTCATATTAAGTCAGCTACATAATCGGACCGATTAAATGTATTGAATTTGAACAACATGTTTGGTCCCGTGAAATTTAAGGACCATCTGAAACAAACAGAATTGGGTATTTTAATTGTATATATCATCGAATTACGTGTATATGAGTAATATAAATTCGGATATGTGCTCACAACGGCTTACACAGTACACGTATCTACTGATGTTTTAGAGGATAATAAGTTTAGCCACTGTCGGCACTCATCCACTCATCCATACAATAAGGTTGGTGAGAGAAACGATTCAGCTAAGAGCAATCGGATTTTTACCGGGAGACCATAACATGCAGTATACTTTGCCTTTCGCGCCATATATGTAGTTGTCCCATCAAAGAGTACCGCCATTCGGAAGGTCAGGTTACAATTTAGAAAAGAGTCTCATAAAACATAATTTACGCGCAATGGGGTTTTGATTTCACATTTTAATATTATGTTTAATATTTCGAAGTGGAGTTGCAAACTTTAACTAGTAACTAACCATTTCGTCGATTAAGCATACGTTTTGAAAGCAGTCTCAGAGTGGACATTTCTTCTAACATAAACTTATATCAATTAAGCCTGTTGATGCAAGAAGTGCTTTAAGTTTCAATTTGTTACTCGAACCATTTATTATTTATTCATACATGTACCAGGTGAAAAGTAACCTCCTTGACCGCCAGAATGAGCTGCTACTGCAAAAATTTCGGTGCGGTATGGACGAAAACGATTTTCTTTCTTTCATAAAACATTATTTTTCGAGAGGCAAAACGGCGAAGGTAATAAAAGAAATGTTGGATAAATATTATGGAGCTAATGCTCCGTCAGATTACACCGTCAAATATTGGTTTCGAGAGTTTCGTTGTGGCCGCAACTCCCTCCGATGCGGTCATAGAGGACAATGTCAAAAAAATACATGAAATGGTGTTGACTGACAGGAAAGTGAAGCTAGCTACAAAGCTAGCAGATGCTACAAAGATGAGTACTGAGCGCATGGGTGCCGCGCATGCTCAGTCCGTACCAAACTCTGAAGACAGCCGGCCAAGGGCTCTCACCGTTTCGGCGACCTAACCCCGTTTAGGTCAGCAGGAAAAATTAATCTAAGTTCGCCAACGGAGCAACACCTCGCAGCTGGGTTGCTTCAAATCCTTATCAGGGCTGGCTTCGAACCCAACCCTGGTCCGACGGATTATTTCTGCTGCGTGTGCACCAAAAGACTCCACCACTCCTCCACCTCGGTTAGGTGCAACCAGTGCAATGGTTGGAGTCATCTTAAGGTCTGCTCAGGCCTTAAGACACATAGGGAGTGGACAACACGTTATGTGGCCCCATGCTGCCAACGCCCAAGTGCGCCCCAGCCTCCATGGTAGTGCCTTCAGCATTGTTACCCATTTTGGGTAACCCGCAGACCTCCACGGTTTCGCGGAGCTGCTCGCAACATGTTTCCCGGCAACCCTTACCCCCTTCCCTACCCACAACCAGGTCCTCTTCCTCCTCCCGTGCGAGGGATACCCAGCAGTTCCTAGTCCCCCGCACAGTCTGTTCCGTGTGTCAGACCATAGTACGTCGGAACGTGACCTCAGTCAGATGCAATTTTTGCTCCGGCTGGTGTCACTTTCGGACGAGCTCTGGCCTGCGCACTACCCGTGAGTGGAATAATGCGTACGTTGCCCCTTGCTGTAGGAGTCTGCCCCCGCCTGTCAACACAACAACGCCGCCAACCAACACCTGCGGAACCAACCTCAGCAGGTATTACAGCAGCAACACACCTCATCCACGCACCACTCCCTCACCCCCCGCATCGCGAACGTTCCCCCGAGACGGACTCGACTCCCACAATTGAACTGCAACGGACTCCAGGGGAAGATCGACAAAATAGTCGACTATTTTAGCCGGGAGCATCTGTCAATTGCTGCGATCCAGGAAACTAAGTTGACCGCCCGCTCAAATCTTCTGAGCTGGGCCGGATACAACATAATCCGCAAGGATCCCGAGCGGGACCAAGGAGGGGGTTTGGCGTTCATATTACACAATACCGTGCAGTATCGTCTCATCGATCGCAGGGATACTACCCTAGAATGTCAGGGCATAGCTATCCGGTCAGGCGATGCCGAGCTCGAAATATTTAATATATACTTTCCTCCCGTTACAAGTTGCCCTGTTGGATATAGCCCTGATATAGGTGCGCTACTCAGAGGCGAAACCCGTTTGGTTTTGGGCGATTTTAACGCGCACCACGATCTTTGGCATTCTAGCCTGTCAAATGACCGTAGAGGAGTGGAGCTGGCGGAACAGATAGACGATTCGACATTCTGCATAATGAACGACAACACCCCTACCAGAGAGCCAAAGCTCGCCCGAGATAACAATTGCGAGTGCTGGTCTGATAAACAGTATAGTCTGGCGACCTATACTGACTCTAGCATCGGACCACTTGCCCATACACATCTCGCTAGACAGACCTCCCGACTTTGTTTCCGCGGACCACCGGACGTCCGCTAACTTTAAAAAAGCTAAATGGACTGGCTTCACGGAATTCACCAAATCCACTCCAACAGACGTCAGCTCTGGCTAGCGATCATTCCGCAGGATTGCTGTGACCGCTGCCGCCCGCTTCATCCCGGCAGGCCGAATTGTGGAAATCCGTCTCAACGCGGAGATTCGGACCGTTGTAAACCAGCATAAGCGGAAAATGTGGGAGGAGCACTTAAGGTCCTGCAACCTCTCCTCTGGGGCAACCAAGCTCTGGGCTACAGTCAAGTCGCTGTCTAACCCGACGAGACGCGATGATCGAGTGGAAATTTCATGCGCCATGCTATTTTAGCCGGCTCTTCACACTGCATCCTTCGGTAGACAAGGCGAAACGACGTGTAACCCGCCGTATGCGCAAACTGCCAAACACAAGCGCGGTGCTTGATTTCTCCAGAGAGGAGGTTCAGGGGGTTATCGGGAAGGCGAAGCCTTCAAATCCATCGGCCCTAGCGGAATAAGCATACTGATGCAAAAACATCTTGGACCAGCGGGAGCAGATAATCTCACCAAGGTCCTCAATTTGTCTTTGACCACCCTAATTATACCGGAGATGTGGAAAAATGGTTGGGTGGTCCCGCTACTTAAACCGGGGAAACCAGCCAACAAAGGAGAGTCTTATCGGCCGATAACTATCCTCTCCCCAGTAGTGAAGACACTTAAGGCCTTACTGCACCCGACATTCACTCACCATCGTCCAGCGTCCAGCAGCACATCAGCATGGCTTCCGAAAAGTGCACAGTACCACAACAGCACTTAACGCCATAAACACTTAGGTGGTCAATGGCCTGAACCAAAACTGACCCTGCGCGACAACCGTCCTGGTAACACTGGATTTGTCAAAAGCTTTTGACACAGTTAACCATTCAGTGCTGCTCACGGACATTGAGGAATTCTCATTACCGCCGGGGTTGCCGAGGTGGGTCATGGGCTACCTGAGTGGTCGTCAATCATCGGTTATATTCCGAGCTGAAACATCGAAACTTAAGAAAATTAAACAGGGGGTTCCGCAGGGTGGTGTCCTCTCTCCACTATTGTTTAATTTCTACATTTCGAAACTCCCTCCTCCACCAGAAGGAGTTTCCTTAACCTAATATGCCGATGATTTCACGATATTGGCATCAGGGCGAGATATTGATGACCTCTGTTCGAAAGTGAAGTTCTACCTCGCCGACCTATTACACTTCTTCACTGCAATACAGCTCAAAATGAACGAAGGAGTACAGGCTAGAATTAGATGTGAAGGGCGATGAAGTAAAAATTCCGACTATTAAAAACCAAAAAATATTGGGAGTCACACTCCATAGCCTGCACTCCGCATACGACCGCAATTGCAGCAAAACTCCAGGGCCGCAACAAAATACTCAAAGTGCTAACCGGCAGTGCATGGGGTAAAGACAAAGAAACCTTGCTGGCAACCTACAAAGCAATTGGCCGGTCGTAAACTGTGCTGCACCGATCTGGGCGCCGGGGAAGAACGAGCATCACTTGCACAGCGAAGCATCTACGCTACGAGTTAAGGAGCATAATGATTTGCAGTGCAAGCAGTTCCTGTTGGGATACCACCGCAGGGAGCACCCCAAAGGCACCTTTTAGAAGCCGAATCTCCACCTAGGCACATCAAGAAGGGAATACTTGACTTAAAGAGCACCATCCAGCAACACGCACAACAACCGCTAGACACCTTCATAGGCTCCCTTCCCGTGAATGGCGTGCTCGGAGTTAAACCACCACCCATAGCGGACAACGAGCTCGAGCTGCCTCGAGAGACCCGCGTGTCCTTGGCACAACGTAGATCTGGACATTGTACCAGGTTAAACTCCTACTTATCCAGCATACCCAACGTATGCCCTGCATGTTGGAGAGTCCCCGCACGACACTAACCACCTCTTCACATGCCCCCTTAAACCAACTTATCTAACCCCCCTCTCCCTTTGGTCCAATCTGGTCGAAACAGCACTCCCCTTAGATGACCTCGGCGACTTAGATTGACAATACCTGCCCTAAGCGGGGTTAGCTAACCGCTACAACAACAACAACATCATCGACTTTTGCTTTTTTTTGGTGCTACCAATTTCCTTTATTTAAAAAAATTAATATTCCAATGGATAAAAATAATTGTATAGCAAAATATTTTAATATCATTAAAAAAATGAAGAAAAGTAAAACAACCCTTTAAAGTCTACCTATGAAATCTAATGGAAATAAAATTATTTAGGTGCCTTAAGAGGTTTTTAAAAAAAAAAATTACTAAATATTTTAAAAGTGGCAGTGTTTAAGACAAATTCAAATTCAAAAAAACAAAAAAACGTTTAGTATCAATTTATTTGAGGAAAACTACCTTGCTTTTTTGCATCATATGTATGTATGTATGTATCTATTTATTTATATGAAAAAATGATGTTGGCATATTATATTTTAATGAGTACTCAAAGTTAAGGTAAGGTAATAAACATTAATTCAATTGTCTAATTTTGAAAAAAAAGCTTGCAAAAATGCTATTGCGATCGCATTAAAAAATTATCTTATGAGAAATTTTTTACTCCATACATATTTTTTACAATTCATCACAATAGTTCATATAGGTTTCAACAATAAATAAAAATAAAAATTAAATTAAATTACCAAACTCAATAAGCAGTTGCAATATCTTGTTACTTCTTATGAAAACTATAACTAAGACATGTTTTTTATATTTTCGTTTAAAAATGCAATCATTTTGTCTTTTCATTTGTCTTTCCGGTCGTAGAAAATAACCTTTTTTAAAGTACTTATGATGCTAAGAATCCTAATTTATTGCGGGCAATTGACGACATGTACGGGTACCTATAATTATTTGTTTTCCAATACTGGAGTGCAACTTCTGCTAAATTTACTCCATTTTGGGAGGTCCGATAGAGAAGGTCAAAGCTTCCCCTATCGATGATTTTGAACTTCTCAGCTTACTTCACAATATCTGTTACCGTAGAAGTGGCATTGCGGATCCAAAAACATACCCACAGTACGATATTGCCTTTTTCTGTTTCCAATTCATTTTTTAGCCGCTTTGGCTACTTTTTCGCCTAGATCGAAGAAAAATTGTAAAATATAGCGAATTTTCTCTTTGCTGGTGTCCATCTTTGACGAGCGTTCACAACGTACTGAGTCAATCAATCGAAAAACTGTCAAAGACAAACTTTTAGCGCGAATAAACATGTTTTCAGCGCCGTATAGTATGACATGATACGACACGTAACACTAGTATTGGATAAGTGCATAAGTTCGTGCCCGATTCCGCTAGATGCCGTACGAATCGTTTGAGAGAGGCGCTCGTGAAAGAAATATATACATATTATATATCGTTGGAAAGGTGACAGTCCGAACTGTAAATCAAGCATAAAATAACTTCATTTTGATTTGAGTTGCTTAGTGAAAAGACGCATGGAAGATGAACAACGAAAAAGATCATATGCGTCATATTATGTTATACGAATTCCGCAAAGGAAAAACAGTGGGCGCTGCAACTAAAGATATTCGCGAAGTTTATTTGGACCGTGCTCCAGCACTCCGCACAGTAAAGAAATGGTTCGCGAAATTTCATTCTGGAGATTTTAACCTCGAAGATCAACCTCGCAGTGGACGGCCTTCTGAGCTTGATGACGATGTTCTAAGGACTTTAGTTGCGAATAACTCACGTATTTCGACGGAAGAGGTTGCCAGTGAATTGAACGTCAACAAATCAACTGCGTTTCGTCGTTTCAAAATAGTTGGGTACACTTTGAAGCTCGATACATGGGTGTCACATCAGTTGAGTGAAAAGAACAAAGTGGACCGTATGTCAACAGCAATTTCTTTGCTTCGACGGATCAAAAACGAACCTTTTTTGGATCGGCTCGTGACTGGTGATGAAAAATGGGTCCTGTACAACAATGTTCAACGCAAAAGAACATGGAAACAGGCACACGAAGGGGCGGAACCGATGTCGAAAGGTGGATTGCATCCGATGAAGGTACTGCTGCGCATTTGGTGGGATATCCGAGGTGTGATCTATTTTGAGCTCTTGCCAGCTGGAGAAACGATCACTGCCAACAAGTATTGTCAGCAATTGGTCGAATTGAAGAAAGCAATTGATGAAAAACGTCCGATTTTGGCCAATCGCAAAGGAGTTCTTTTCCATCATGACAACGCCAGGCCACATGTTGCAAAACCGACCCTGGCCAAACTGAAGGAGATGAATTGGGAAATCATGCCGCATCCCCCATATTCACCCGACATTGCACCTTCTGATTATCATTTGTTTCGATCGCTGCAGAACAATTTGAATGGAAAAAAATTTAAAAACGTGGAAGACGTCAAAAACCACCTTGACACCTTTTTCAACGAGAAACCGCGCGATTTCTATGGATCAGGCATCCGTAAATTGGTTGAACGTTGGGAGTGGATTGCCGAACATGATGGCGAATACATAATTGATTAATAAAAGCGTTTTCTTCAAAAAATTTCAATTTTAGTTTGCACTTGAAATCGGGCACGAACTTATGCACTCATCCAATACTATGGACAATAACACCATCTCTCAGATAAAAACCGAACCTAACCTAACACTAACTGCTTTCACAAGGTTCGGATATTTTTCATCAATTAATAAATCATTCAAAAATTGCAAAGGATATTGTAATTAGAAAAACCATAGAAACAGTACAATGTTTGTAACCGCTTGTTTCAATCGTTGCATGTTCCAATGGCTTTAGGATAGTGACCAAATAATCATTAGTAAAAAGTGCAGTTTTACTATTATCAGCATCTTAACCTTTGATTTCAGATTAAAAAAAAAAACATTGGACAATTGAACAAGTAAATCGTATAACTAATGAAATAAGAAAAACTTTGGAACTCTGCGGTTTTTTAACATTGCTCAAGCATTTCGCAAGGAGTGGCATTATGGCGTTATTAACGAAATTAAACATTAATTACCGAATACGTTCCGTTATATCCTAGAATTCTACTCATCCAACAGGCGATTCACTGTAAAAGCAAGTAAATATATAATACAGGAATATCCAATCACGGCAGGTGTTCCGCACACTAGTGTTATTGAGCAATTATTGTATATACTGTTCACCGCAGATATTTCAGCAAGTGACAAAGTAATCACTTTTGTGAATAATACTGCTGTAATTGGTCGACATAAACGCGCAAATACAAGGACGAAAGTGTTAAAACAGCACCTTAAATGAAGAATAAAATAAAATAGAAAATAAATGCAAGCGCATGACTTTTACATTTGAGTCAAAAAATGCCCTCATGCCAACTTCAACATTGTATGTATTATATATATATATACAGTCTTGACCAAAAGTATTAGGCACCCCACTAAAAACATTGTGAAAAAGATTAATTAAAGACTGTTCATTGGCAGCTATATTTCTCAGCTTTAATTTTTGCCATGTTTTCTTCTTCACTTCTTCGTTTTTTTTAATGCATTTTCTCTTAAAGATTGAACGTACATACATACATGTTGGTTGAAAAGTTTCTGCGCTCACCAAGAAATATCACATCTGTCGTGAGAACACATGCACGGCTACAAGACATTCTATCAATTCATTCTTTGTTTACAAACCATTTGAAGTTAACGTGCCAGAGTATTTTTTTTTTTTTTTAATATAGAAAAAATTTAATATCTCACAGTGATTAAATTTTTTTCTTTTAAAACTTGTACATGTTTGTTATGAACAATTGTAAGCAGTGTATAATAAGTCCTCATCTTCAAAAGGCACCGTTGAATTTTGGACTGGTGAATTTAAACGTGGTCGTACTACGCTTAAAGACGATCCGCGCGAAGAACGACCAAAAACCGCAACCACACCAGAAATCATTAAGCAAGTTCATAATATAAGATCAACTCTCAAGACAGCCGGTTCTACGCACCGGAGTTGACCCGGATTTTATCCGGCCAAGGGCTGTCACCCCGTTTAGGTCAACAGGTAAAATTAATCTAAGTACGCCAACGGAGCAACATCTCGAAGCTGGGCTGCTCCAAATCCTTCTTATCAGGGCTGGCGTCGAAACCACCCTGGACCGACGGATTATTTCTGCCGCGTGTGCCTTAAAATACTCCACCACTCCTCCACCTCGGTTAGGTGCAAATAGTGCAATGGTTGGAATCATCTTAAAGTCTCCTCAGGCCTTTACACCCATGGAGAGTGGTCCACAAGTTATGTGGCCCCATGCTGCCAGCGCCCAAGTGCGCCCCTACCCACTTTGGGTAACCCTCAAACCTCTATGGTCTCCCGGAGCTCTCCGCAGCAGGACTCCCACCAACGCTCACCCCAATCCTTACCCACAACCAGATCTTCCTCCTCCCGTGTGAGGGGTAGCCCCTAGTCCCCCGCACAGTCTGTTCCGTGTGTCAGACCATAGTACCTCGGAACATGACCACAATCAGATGCAACTTTGCTCCGGCTGGGGTCATTTTCTGGCCTGCACACCACCCGTGAGTGGAATGATGCGTACGTTGCCCCGTGCTGTAGGATATTCTGAGCCGGGCCGGATACAATATAATCCGCAAGGAGCGCAAGCGAGACCGTAGAGGAATGGAGCTGGCGGAACAGATAGACGATTCGACATTTTCATTTCACAATGAATGATAACACTCCCACCAGAGTTGTAGGTAATTGCTAAAGCTGACCTGATATAACAATTGCGAGTGCTGGTCTGATAAACAGTATAGTCTGGCGACCTATACTGACTCTAGCATCGGACCACTTACCCATAAAACTCTCGATTGACAGACTCTCCGACTTTGTTTCCGCGGATCACCGGACGTTCGTTAACTTAAAAAGAGCTAACTGGACTGGCTTCACGGTATTCACCGAGAACGCCTTCGGTGCTCTCTCCACTCCATCAGACGTCACTTCTGGGGAACGTTCATTCCGCAGGATTGTTGTGACCGCTGCCGCCCGCTTCATCCCGACAGGCCGAATTGCGGAAATCCACCTCAACGCGGAGATTCGTACCGTAGTAAACAACCACCAGCGGAAAAAGTGTGAGGAGCACTTAAGGTCCTGCAACCTCTCCTCTGGGGTAACCAAGCTCTGGGCTACAGTCAAGTCGCTGTCTAGCCCGACGACACGCGATGGCCGAGTGGAAATTTCATCCGGTGACCGCGCCTCGTCGGACCCGAAGAGATGCGCGAGCTACTTCAGCCGACTTTTTACATTGCATCCTTCGGTAGACAAAGTGAAACGACGTGTAACCCGCCCTATGTGCAAACTGCCAAACACAAGCGCGGCGCATGATTTTTCCAGGGAAGAGGTTTAGGGGTTCATCGGGAAGGCGAAAGCCTCCAAATCTATCGGTCCTGACGGAATAAGCATGCTGATGCTAAAACGTTTTTAACCAGCGGGAGCAGACTTCATAGCGAAGACACTTAAGGCTTTGCTACTTCCGGCTTTCACCCACTATCTGCGTCCAGCAGCACATCAGCGTGGCTTCCGGAAAGTGCATAGTACCACAACAGCTCTAAACGCCATAAACACTCAGATAGTCAATGGCCTAAACCAAAACTCACCCTGCGCGCGAACTGTCCTGGTAGCACTGGATTTGTCAAAAGCTTTTAACACCGCAAACCATTCAGTGCTGCTCACGGACATTGAGGAATCCTCATTACCGCCAGGGTTGCCGAGGTGAGTCATGGGCTACCTGAGTGGTCGACAATCATTGGTTATATTCCGCGGTGAAACATCGAAGTTCAGAAAAATTAAACAGGGGGTTCCGCAGTGTGGTGTCCTCTCCTCACTACTGTTTAATTTTTTTATATCGAAGCTCCCTTCTCCACCAGAAGGAGTTTCCCTAACCTCGTATGCCGATGATTGCACGATATTGGTATCTGGCCAGGATATTGATGACTTATGTTCGAAAGCGAACTACTACATCGCCGATCTTTCTCACTTCTTCACTGCAAGATACCTGCGAATACAACCGGCCAAATCCTCCTCCTCCTACCGTAGGGAGCACCCCAATAGGCACCTTTTTGAGGCCCAACCTTCACCTAGGCACATCAGAAAGGGGTACTCCCTTGAATGATTTGAAGAGCACCATCCAGCAATACGTGCAATAACCGCCGGACAGGACGGCGTACAGACAAGCACTGAACGCCATTCCCCAGGAGCCTGTCAACACCTTCAAAGACTTCCTTCCCGTGAATGGCGTGCTTGGAGTTAAACCACTCGACCCCAGCATACCCTGCATGTGAAGAGTCTCCGCACGACATTAACCACCTCTTCACATACCCTCTTAAACCGATTCATCTAACCCCCCTCTCCCTTTGGTCCAATTTCATCGAAACAGCACGTTTCCTGGACCTCTCTTCAGATGATCTCGACGACTTAGATTGATAAAGCCTGTCCTAAGCGGGGTTAAGGAACCGCTACTACAACAAGAAAATATAAGATCCAAGATTGATTAAGCGTGAAATTGCTAATGCCATAGGCATCTCAGACGAACGAGTACTTCATATAATATATGGAGAATGACATTTGAAAAAGCTGTTTGGAATGTTAGTGCCGCAAACGTTAACAATTCAACAAGCGGGATCGAAAACAAATCTCTTTGCATCGTTTTATTACAATGGATGAGACTTTGACCACCATGATCCCAAATTGAAACAAGAACTGGATAAAAATTCGTGAGCAAACCCTGGTTTGCAGCACAAGAAAATCTTTTTTCATGGAGGCAATGCACTTGCTTACAAAGGTGTTTTAACAATGAAATTCTTCGAATTAAAGTACGAATTGCTTGAGCATCCACAGTATTCGCCAGATTAGGTTGCCACCGACTACTACCTGTTCAGAAACCTAAAACAATCCCATCGTGGAAAGCTTTTTTCGTCGAACGAAGATGCTATTACCGCCGTAGACGAGTATTTTGCAGGGTTTCCGGAAAGTTATAGGAATAGTATAAAATTATTGGAAGATTATTGGAATAAGTGTATTTAAGTTATGGGAGATTGTATTCAATTAAAAGTTATATTTCCTAGCAAAAATATCCTTATGAACCGATGTATTATCAGCAAAACTTTAGTAGTGATGCCTCATTCCTCAGTAACTCTCAATGATTTATCTTTTTTTTTTTGCATAATCATTCATTTTTATTTATAAAATCGGCTGTGATGTTATGCAGAATTTGGAACCTTCACTTATTTTCCTTCATTTGTGCAATTATATAGAAAATACATGTATTATTTCATTTGAGATTAAATTACAGCTTATTTTTGTTTGACATAAAGTATTTGTAGTCAAAATTAAACTTGACTGTCGCATGCTTATTTCGGACATTTTGTTTTTTTTTTTCTTTTAATTGACTTGTAGAGTTTTATATGTCATTTTTGATAAATAAATGCCGTTTGGTAGGAATGGCAAAACTTGTTGATTTTGATTTAAAATAGATTACACATTTTTAATTATCAGTTTAATCTCAGGCGGCCGCGGTAGCCGAGTGGTTAGCGTTGCGTACTGCCATTCGGAAGGCTCGGGTTCATATCCCGGTGCCACCAACATCAAAAAAAAAAGTTATGGAAAATTAATTTAAATAAAAAATTAATTAAAATTTTCTAATTGCGGTCGTCTCTCGACAGGGAATGTCCACCCCTCCGAGTGTATTTCGGACATGAAATAAAGCTCCTCATAAAAAACCATCAGCCGTTCGGAGGCGGCTTAGTATAAAATGTAGGTCCTTCCATTTGTTGGAAAAAAATCAAGACGCAAAACCACAAATTGTAGGAGGAGCTTGGCCGAAAATGGCTTCAGCGGTTACAAAGCGCCAATTATATATATAATTGGTGTTATGTAACCCCCTGCAATTTATGGTGCCCGTCTTGATTTTTTCGAGAAAAGGAGGGTTCTACAGTTTATTCTATGTGTCTACGAACTGCCAAGGGACTTTTATGCGTGAGCTTTTATTTCATGTCAGAAATGCACTCAGAGGTCTTGACATTCACTGCCGCCCACATTCAGAACAGCTAATATTCTATAATTTTGGTCGAACTAGAATTCGAACCCTAGGCTTCCGAATGTTAGTTTGCAATGCTAACCACTCGTCTATTACGGCCGAGTAGCATTAATAAAAAAACGCTAAAATAGAAAGAGTAAATTCTTCAATATAATTCCCAATCATTAAGAGCCAATATAATATAAACGCAATTGAATATTATCTTAATATTAACAATATTGACATTGCTATTATAAAGAAAACCTTTTCAGGGAGAGGTAGGCTGTTGTGTCCCTCCGTATTGTAGTATGAAAATATCTTATTGATAAATACAAAAAATTTTATACCACTAAAATATTTATATGTGGCACCAATGTAAATATAAATGTTGCTGTCGTTGCCGCTTTCATTATATTTTTGTAGCTGACTACACGGCCACTGCTGTGATAACAATAATTTGACAGCTTGTGGTCCGTAGTCAGTGGCGTTCATTCTGTTTTCTGCTAAAACGATTCAATTTCCAACTTTAACCTCAAGACGTATCAATTCGAGATTTAATTTTCGAGTAGGTATTAAATCTCAATTCCAGCTGTATATGTCATGCTTAAACTAAGCATATAATCATTAATTTTTGTTTTGTTGTTTTGAATTGTATTAACGACGATCATGTTTGTAAGGTCTTACCACAATTCGTATATGCAATATTGCAAAAAGAAAAATAAGGAATTGTCTAAAACGAAACCCGATTGTTTCCGTTATTTAAACATTAAACATATAAACACATGGACATACCTATATGGCTCACAGACAAATAAATGCAGCCATCTAAGTAGTATAAATTAAATTGAATTTAAAGAAATTTTCCAAAAAAAAACCTTAAAGGCCAGTTAATAGCGGCAGATATACACATTTCATTAATGCTTTAAAAAAATTATATTTTTTATTTATTTTATGTAATTCACAACAAAAACAAACTTCTGTGTTAAATTATACCTCACAGCGAAAATGATGCACAAAGATTTACCGTTAGTGGATACGGTTTGTTGAGGATTTTTGAATGCAAAATAAATACCGTTATAAACGCGACTAACTTGGAAATGGGTCGCAAAAAAAAAATGAACCTCGCGAATTAATCCTGTCCAGCACATCATTGAATGCAAGTTCGTGAAAATCGTGTGGCAAATAAAACTAAAACGGCCGTAATAAAATAATTCAAGCAAGTGTTTCCCGTTGGACTAGATGGAAAATACGAGAAATCCCACAGTTAAGTGCTCCAACTTTAGGTAAAAAAGTAGTAAAATCTCTTGTTGAAAAATTTTAAGTCAGGAACCGTAAGAAGAATTCTCAGAGAAGTTAATTTCAATGGCCGCACAGCTCGAAATAAAATCAAAGTGCGCAAGGTTGAAGTTTGCAAAGAAGCATTTATATAAAGATGCAAGCTTCTGGGATATCGTAATTTTTGTGGACGAAAATAAACAGGTTAAATCAGACGGAAAGACCTATATATGGAGAAAAGCAAATACTGAGATACAACCGCAAAATTTACGTAGCACCGTAAAACATGGCGGAGGGCATGTAAAGCTGTGGGGATGAATGTCGTCTTTTGGAGTTGGCAATTTGGATTTCATCAAGAGGACTATGAATACGACTGTGTATCTAGACATTTTAAAAAGAAATTTCTTTGCAAAGTACCTCAAAATGAAATATTCGTGGCAAAGTTTCGATACCATCAAGACAATGATCTGAAACACAAATCAGGCGTTTTGCAAGTTGGCTTATTTGGAAAATATAAAACATTTTTTTTTTTTTTTGGAAAATTTATTTAATTTTTAGATAAAACTTCTTATATTTCTTAAGTGGCTGCATCACTTTGGCTGTGAGTCACTGTATATAATTGATGCTTTGTAACCGCTGAAGCGATTTTTGGCCGAGCTTCTCCTCCGATTTGTGGTTTGCGTCTTGATGTTTATACCAAAGATGACTCGTGAGAGCGCTCAAAAATCCGCATTTTTTATAACATTTCTGAACAGTGCCACTGTAATAGAAAAGTGACTTCTTTGGATTATTAGGTATATTTTGGGTATTTTATTACAAACAACGACGTCTTTAAATACAATTTCTTTAAAATATTTTATTGAGGTACAGTGAAATATTTAATTATATTAAGTTTTAAGAATAAAATTACAATAATTTCTTTAATATTTACTGCTGAAGCAAATTTCTTTAGAAACAAAAGCAATGGATTTTTTTTATTGACAAAGTGGTACTGGTGTGTTTTGCACATCAGCTGCAGAATGTTCCCCGATCTGACACTCCTGCCAAGTCATCTTTGGTTTATACTAAGCCACCTCCGAACGGCTGATGGTTTTTAACACGCTTCACTGGTATGTCTGTCTGTCAGTTTGTAATTCTCCTTTAGACTAATACATTTAAACTTGGCGACATCTACATGCAGTAGAGGTGAGGTGTGTTTATTTCATGTCAGAAGTATATGCGGAGGGGTTGCCACTTGACTTAATTTTTTATTTAAATTAATATTCTATAACTGTTGGATGTTTATCGTACCAGGATTTGAACCCGAGCCTTCCGAATGGGAGTACGCAATGCTAACCACTCGGCTACCGCGGCCGTCATGAACATATACAGTGTTGAACTAAGGTATTGGCACAGCAAGATAGTTCAACTTTAGCACCGTTTTTTTTTGACCACTTATGAAAATGTTTTTAATTCCGAAAAAAAATGCTAGACAGAGGGACACATTTTCAACTATTTTCACTTCAATTCATTTGATTATCTTCTATGTTAAATTAAAACTAATTATAAATGAAAAAAGTACTAATTTTCACCAAACAAAAGTATTGGCAAAAGTCCCATTATGTCTACATAAGCGTTTGCGTTTTATCCAAAGATAAACGAGATTATCTACGACCTCAAAGATATGATTGTAAAGAGTCAGTCAATGCGCTGACTGCTTTTTATAACAGGTGATTTTGTTTTTGCCCTCGTGCACTACCAGACCCATTCGCATCCCTTGTTAATCCAGTCTAAAGGCAGCAGAGCTAACGTTGCGAGCTTTTGGTGTTGGTTTGCGCCAGTTTACACAGCCGTATAAGTTTTCGTAGTAAATGGGGACATAGTGGCGTGTCGAACCATTTCTCACGAATCGTTTCCAAGATTTGGCCCATGGGCTTTCGTACTTCCGTCCTTTTTGTGGATTGTCTGTACTTAAACATTGAAATTTAATTGAAACTAAACGTTGTCAATTGGAGTTCTTCATATAGGTTGCAGATTAAATATTGGACTCACCCTTTGAGAATTATCTTATATATCAAAGCACAACTCCAATGAAAATTTAAGTTCCGCCGCAAATGGTTTTAGAGAATAGCACTGCTAATGAGTTAGAAACAGTATATTTTCGAATAATTATCAAGACTACATTGGCAATGGTCCCAGTTAGGTTTCTTTTTTAAACAACACGACTCATTAGACGACTTCGTATTTTTAAACTTTTTAAAGTTATCAAATTGACTATGTTATGAGTGGTTTTTATCAAATTTTAACCCTTATGAGAACTCATTCTGTTGCATGCATTCATTTAAATCCATACATATATGCCAAAATGCAAAAACACACAAATGATAGAAAGCAATAAGCAAAATTCTAAAGCTATGCAAGGATTTGCGTAAGCAAATTGTATGAACATAATTTAAATTTATTTAATGTATCTGAGGTCATTTAATTCTAGTTCAATATAAGTTTTTAAAAGTATTATTAGAAACATCGTGCATTTTTATTCATTTAAAATATGAAATAAATTATAAAGTATTTTTTTCATTCAATTTTAGCGGAAACCCCTAAATGAATTACAGCTCACAAGCGCTCCAGATAGCCAGTTCCACGGGTGTAAGCATTTATATGCCCAAATAAATTTTACTTAAATTGGCGGACTTTAAATAATAGTGCTAATATTATTATACGTTGATTTAGTTACTATAAAAATGATGACAAACTCTACCGAAAAGGAACTATTAAGCTGCGTGGAATTTATGGATCTTATACCTCATCTGCCAATTGAGGATTTACTTTTAACGGAATATAAAATAGACAGCCAGTGGCGCAAATTAATACAATTAAGAGACGCTAACAAAAAATTATATCATTGCTCTGTGTGCAATGTTGTACAGTCCGGAGAAAAAAATTTGTTTGCGCATGTAGAGGGAAAAAAACACAAGATGAAAATTGGTTTGACAGTTCAGCTTTATCAACCAAAATACACTTACAATAAAGACAGTATCGAACCGCCAGTTAGTTTAAATGAAAAAGATGATTTACAGAATTGTTTGAAACCTTCAAATACCAAAGAGTGTATTAGCAATGGAAACGACAAAGAGGTGCAACAAACGGGAGCGAATCACAACAACAACGACCCACGGGAAGAAGTGATGAGTTCTGCAGATATGAGTGTGACAGTAACTGAAACGATATCAATGCCGAAACAAACCATATTGGAGGGAAATGATTATATGCCATCCGTTATTTTGATTGGCGATAATAAGGGCCACAGAAGTCGTTTTTCAAATGATGATAACACGGTGGACAATTACGAACCGATATCAAAAAAACGTAGAATGGTAATTAATCCTGCAGCTGTAACTACAATAAAATCAAATGCACCAAAATACCAATCAAATATTACAATTCTACCTACAAAAATTAAGCATAAAGAAAGAGCTTTTCGTTCAGGAAATAGTAATATTGAACTTTTTTCTACAAAAACCTTCAGTTGCAATCCGCTTGACGATACCGTTATAGGCTTAGTTGGTGTAGAATATGTCGTTAAAATTTTGAGAAATTCTAACGATAGTCAACCGAAGTACGAATGTGGTCTTTGTGAATTTACTAGCGATGGTTTGAATATGCAAAATCATTTAATTAGTTATAGCCATCGGTTTAAATTCTGTGAAAAACATTTCCCCACAGCCATACGTCAATATCAACAATATATACACAATATTCCCACTAATGAATCTTACAAAGTTATGACACCTATTTTAAATAAATTGGCAATTGCAATTGAACAACATCATGGACGCGAGTTGCCTTATGAATGTCTTGAAAATGAATTTAACATAAACCGGCATGAGATTTTGTCAAAGGTATATTCATGTCGACATGCTTCGGAGCAATACGGTCCGACTTTTACGCATATAATTGACTCAAAAGAGGTGGATAAACTTGCAGCTGAACTCGACAAATACCAACCGCCAACAAATTCTTTTGAAAACATTTCATTCGATCTGCGCTCACGTGCATCTTATAAGGCCCCCGCTAAGGATCGCAGGAATGATTATATGCCTCATACTTTCAGTAGGCAGCACGAGAATTCACAAAGGAATCACAACAGATATAGGCTCTCTAAAAAAGACATTATCGACAATGAGACTCATAAATTCATGGTGGATGACTTTTTGAAAAATACATGTAAACAACGGTCATCTCAATCTTTTAATAATTTTTCTCAAGATCAGCTAAATTCAGAATCTGCTCCATTTGTTCGGCATAAATCACCCTCTTCTTTACATGAACATAGCGTGTGGAAAACCTATCTTCACTTGGTTGATCAGAAGGTTATGGATTTAAACGAGTTATTTCAAGTCTACAGAACTGACCCGGAAACACATCCGGAATATGATCATGAATGGCATATGTTTTGGAAGCGACGTAAAAGCGAATTAATCGAGGTGGGCATAGATCACCGCACATTCAATTACCAGCCAGAATGGGTACAATTTTTTAGCCTACGTCTCGAAGAATTGTATCGTCAAGCAGTTGAGAATATTAAAATTGAATTACGCAAAAGACTGAGTTTGCCTATGACAGATGAGAACTTGGAA
This sequence comes from Ceratitis rosa, assembly GCA_037013455.1. Classification (NCBI taxonomy): domain Eukaryota; kingdom Metazoa; phylum Arthropoda; class Insecta; order Diptera; family Tephritidae; genus Ceratitis; species Ceratitis rosa. The sequence continues at coordinate 2,162,391 of JAWMAG010000035.1, read as the reverse complement.
GATGAAAATTTTATTCATTCCAAGGATAAAATAGTCACTAATGTTATGGCTGAAAACTATCCAAAAGATGAAAATACAAGGATAGTTTCAGTAATCCGTTTCTTAACAGCTCTGGAAGAATACTTGGGCAGTCTTGGACCGAAAGTTGTGGAACTTTTGTCTAAGGCCCTTCAAATCGAAAAAAATTGTCCAGTTAGCTTGAGTTCTATAGTACTAAATGAAGAAAACTACAGTCTTTTAGAAACCGTAAAGGAGAAGTTCAAAGGTCTTATTATAGCTGGTATTTTAGATGATTCCAAGCAACGTATTCTCAGGAAAGCTATAGACGAAGTAGAATATTTATTATCAAATAAAAATGTGGAGAATGAAACACATACTGCGAATTTCCTTGAAACAAACCTAGAAAAGAACGTAAATGTAGGCAACAAGAAACAATTGATTACAAATATACTTACACTAGTTGATAAAAAAGAATTGGCATTAAAATTAGCTGATCTTCTTTCGGCTCAAGGAAAAACAGATGTAGATCCTGTACAATTACAAAAAATAATATCAGTGTATATGTTAATCGAAGAGAAGAAGCAGCAGGCTTCAATCACATCCAACCACGACTCCAACCAATTCAGATTCGAGACTAGCAATTCTGAAACTAGACAGGCAAGAAATGATGGAAATCTTCTTGAAAATACGAGTTATGCTCAAAATTGTGCAAGTTCCCAATCTGCGACACATCAAAATAATGAATTCTTTGGTAATACATCATTCTGCAACAATAATACTTATAATGGGAACGGACTTGACAAATTTTCAAATAATTATCGAGGTAACAAAGGCATTGGATCCAGTTCTCAACTGCCACCGCATATAATGCAGAATGTTTCAGTAAACAGAGCGGCTAATTGGACTACTACAAGTTTTTTACATTCACCGCAATACAAAACGCATTATCATGTTAACCGTAAAAATAATTCCTGTGGAATTAACTTAAATTGGAAAAAGTTCTAAAAAGAAAATATAATAAATATTCCTGCACATGTAAATTATTTAGTGTACAGTTAGGGTTAAGTACAATACGATTTGAGTATACATTCTCATGTGAATAACATATGCTACAGTTATTGCTTTAAAACTTGAATATAAATACAGAAAAAAGGAATGTAATTTGTATTTTTTTCTTTCAGTTAATCTCGTTAAAAATAATAAAGTAAAGGGATCATTGTAGTATACCCTAAAACTGAAACACCTTTCAAATGTATTTAGATCGGCGGCCGCAATTGCCGAATGGTTAGTAATACATGCCATAATTCGGAAGACCAGGATACGAATTCTGGTTCGGCCACCAGCCAAATTATTGAAAAATAGTTTTTCTAATTGCGGTCGCCCCTCGTCAAAGAATGTTCCGAGTTATTTCTGGCATGAAATTAAAGTTCGTTATAAAAATCCATCCGGCGATCGGTGGCGGCTTAGAAAAAACAACAAAAGCATGCACCAAAACTTGGAAAAGGAGCTATCATGTTTGATTTTTTCATATTAATTTCATTTCATTTAAACATTATGGCATACTTATATACCGGTGTATCGAATCGTGCTCTGTTACTAAGAGATTTTTTGACCTCTAAGGAAGAAAGTGAAAGTCATCTAGTGAATATTCACCTGAACAGATTAATAATTAAAAATGGAGTACAAATTGCTTAGGCCCGTTTTCAAAGGGTAGCTGCACCTGCAAGCGTAGAGATTTTTCGATGCTTCAAAAGTGGTGATTTCAGCAACGAAGAAAAAGTATCCTGTCCAACGCAAAATTTGGAAATGAGGAATTAGAGTCTTTACTGACCAAACAAACAATTTTCCTTCGATTAAAGCAATTTGGAATAATTCAAAAGCAAGGAAATTGGGTTCCGTACGAGTTGAAGCCGAGAGATGTCGAGTTTTCACCTCAGAACTGCTTCTTGAAAAGCATCAAAGGAAGGGATTCTTGCTCCAGATCGTGTCTGGAAATGAGAAGCATGAGAAGTGGATAACCTACGATAATCCCAAGAAGAAAAAATACTATGCGTGTCCAACATCGTATACATCGACGCCAAAGAAAAACATCCCCGGACCAGACACTTCTGGTTTGTGTACTATGAGGCTACAACTAATACGTTTGAGCGTGCCTTGTGTGAAAAACGACCAGAAACAACGGAAAGGCCTGACGACGTTCGACCCCACGTGATTGTAACGGTGGACAACTACATGGAAACGCTGGAATGGGACGTCTTACCCCACCCGCCGTATTCTCCAAAATTTTTCGATGTATGCAAAACGATTTGAGGGAGATCAACCGTTGGGTTCTTTTAGAGAAACCGAGAAATAACTCAATGATTGGATCGGGGTCAGATAGTACTCATTTTTCAGATATTGTATTCATAAATTACCAAACAGTTGGGAAAAAATTAGTCACTCGGCATAATAATTGATGAAGCTATTAATAAAAATAGGGGGTATAATTTAAATCTTCCGCTGTACAATTTTTGCAATTTTGTAGTTGTGTTGTGTATTTTGTGAAGTTTCGGCGCGTACGAATCTTTGATAACCTCGATACTCGAGAGATACTGAAGCCAAATTATTTACTTTAAGGGAACAGGCCAAGAGCAGGTTAGTGGAATATAGTACATGAATTGGGTATGTCTAGGTCTTCGCCCGCTAAAGGTGACGCTTCACTGACGGCATGCATAGGATAGTGTTAGTCGACTCCCTTTGCGGTTTTTGAAAGAACTGAAGTTTGGTCATCTACGTCATACTTGTCTTCGAAATCCAGATAGGTGTTGCGTTCATTACTGACCAACTCTCCTATTACGATTGGCGTCGTCGACGTCGTTATCGTTTTTCAGGTGACAACACATCGGGTTGACGAAGCGGCAACGTAGCTATTGCCGAAGTCGATTGAGACGACGACGACAGTTTATCGATACGAAATGTTATTTGCCAATTCTACATCATCTGTTTAATGTTTTAAACACATTTTGTTTAAAATTTTTTTGCGATTTTCAGCCGAGCTCCTATTTGTGGTATGCGTCTTGATATTTTTCCAACAAATTTATGACATACAGTTTATTCGAAATCGCCTCCCAATGGTCGATGGATTTTTTTTTTATTTTATGTCAGAAATACACTCGGGGGGCTTGAAATTCCTTGTCAAGTGGCGACCACAATTAGAACAATATATTTCTATAACTTTGAATGTTGGTCGAATCAGAATTCGAACCATGGACTTCCGGATGTAACTACGCAATGCTAACCACTCTGTTTTTTGCGGCCGAGTAGCATTAACAAAAATATTAAAATAAGAAGTGGAAATTGTTCAATATAACTCGCAAAGCCAACATAAACGCAATACAATACTATCTTAACATTAACAATTTTTACCTTGCTGTAACAAACAAACCCTTTTCGCGAAAAGGCAGAAAGACAAAGTTGTTAATTTCAACACAGTGGAATAAGCGGGGGATGAAATTATACCACAATTATAGAACCCTTAATAACTCTAACCAAAAATTTATAATCTCATCCTACGATATGTGCTACATATTTTTTTCCTTCAAATAATAAATCCATTCACTGAAAGAGAAATGTCTAAACTAGTCAATTTTCTTGAAAACTACCAAATTGTTCTTCTAATTGGCGGCTTTAACTCCAGAATAACAGCATGGTGTTATACCTTTTAAATTAGTAAAGGAATCAAACTATACAATATAATGTAAAGCACGAAGTTCCCTTTTAAATTGTTGATATAGTTTGGAAGTTGACTCTATTAGAATTGGATGATGCCATCACTTCCCAACCTCAATTGAAAGAATAGCCATAAGAATCACGAAAACTAAAATTTATAGCCCAAAAATAAACTCTCCAAAACTTTTATAGGATATAAGCACTGACATTAGCGAAGCCGCTACAACAACAACAACAACTGACATCAACAACACTTAAAATAGAATTTAAAAAAACCTTAAACATCAACAGAAACCCCAAATGCTGGTGGAATGATGTATTGTACAAAGTATTTTGACTACTCAAAATTGCTCTACGTAAATTCAGCTCTTTTCCGCCAATAGAAAATCGATTATTTTGCGATGAACAGAAAAAGCTGAAAAACTTTTCTAAAAACCTAAAATACCTATTTCAAGCAGACGTTCCAGCATATGCATACGTAAATTTTTTTCTATAGCGGAATAAGGACTAGGTACATACTGGACAAGTGCGTTTCCTTAAAATTGTGTGTACAGATGGACAGTAAAAACCGTACGGTACTTCTCGACTTTTACAAGGTATTGAAATCTTCAAATCTAAACAAAATAAAATTACATAACCATTTTTTCGAAGGTCAGCAGTAGGAGCAATTAAAATAGATAGAGAAATATAGAAAAATCCACCCTGTAGTAGACTGCCCAATCCACTCCGTAGTTTACTACAGCAATTTATGTAAATACATATATCACCACATTTGGTCACTTGAAGAAAAAAATGGGATTCACGTACGAGTACATGTTTATCATACCTGTCTTGAGGAATAAGTGGCTAGTTATCTCCTTCAACTTAGTTGGATGGATAAATATTGACACAAGTTCTTTGCCACCAATGCTTGTTGAACTCCATATCGACACTAAAATTTCACCAGCAGTAGCAAAATTTTTTTAATTGCAGATCTTTGCCAATTGTGCTGTCCTATAAGCCGAGATGAGATTAAAACTAACGACTGAGTTGAGCCATTGGCATTCTTTGTGATGCTGGGAATGCATTTTGCGGTTTCGAAATAATGCGTATATACAATAAAATGCATGTAAAATATTTTTTTTTATGAAATTCGTTTTTTATTATAAAGTTTGAACTTTGGCATTATACACGAATGTGAAACACTACATCATATAAATGACCGTCTCGTGAAATTTTGCGAACTTAGATCCCTTTTTGGCACATATTGCGCGGTATAGGCCGTAACTTGACGAATTTTCGTTGTTAAGGGCCCAAAAATTAAAGGTTAATCCGGATAAAAATGGTCTTACGCGCATCCCATTAACAAATGCACGTCAATAATCATTTTAAATTTGTACTCATAGCGTTCGGTTTTCATGTCGTCTTCGGAAGATTTTCAGTTCCAGAATCAGTTGCAATTTTAATGGAAAATAATATATATTTAATAATTTATTTAAATATTTGAACTATTTTGTTTTTTAACTCAAAGATAAAAAATTACGATTAAGGTAGAGAAAAATTGGACGAGCTATTTATTTTTTGTAACACCTTTTCACTTTACTCGTAATTTAAATTAAAATATAATATTATAACAAATATAATATTTACTAACAAACTACTTCTAATTAATGCTCTTCCAAAATGGACACATTGTACATATGTATAACAAGGCTTTCGTTTATAAAAGCTCTTAAGATGATGCTTTCTCATGATTATATATTTTTATTAATATTTATTGTTTTTTTTATCGTTCTATTAAAAAGGGTGAAAAATAAATTAATAACATTATATTAATCTCAAAAAATATATAATATATAGTGCATGATAAAAGGTCTAATGTTCTTTAATCCTTGCATTTCTCCATAATTCACCCTGGGTAGTGCACCACTAGATAAACACTACGATAATAGAAAGTAGAGAGAGTAGAAACATTCATGTGTGTCAACTGTAACAATCAATATTACGAGAGCGACATGAAATCATGAACATTACCGTCGTTTATTCCTCGATTATTATGTTTACATACATACATACGAGTATGTTGGTAACAAAGCCAAATGAAGGAACTTTAATCAGCTGTTGGTTAATAAGCTTCACCACCACTTCGTCAATAATGAATCACATCGTTTTTCGTCAGAAAAGCAATTTGTGTTATCAATAAATTTTAATGATAAGTTTGTATGTTAAAAGTAAGAAAAAATATTGTTACCCTACTTAGTTTCAATGTAGTAGTATTAAATTTTTAGCGTTTTCTAATTTTTTCAGTCGAGGGCTTTAAATGAGGTAAGACTAGTAAAGATTTAGTTATAAATACAAATTTTTTAGTTCACCTGTCTGGAAAGCTCGAAAGTCGAAGTGGTTTGAAAACATTGCAAAGCTTTTTAATTATTGAAGCTTTAAAAACTAATGCACATAAGAGCTTGGTCTCACTTACCTGAGACTTGCGTTTTGACAGATATGCCCGAAATATGTACGCTTATTTAGAGCAGGAGAGGACCCGATCTATCACATCTTGATCGATCTGAGTCCTGAAACATGCTAGGAACCGTGTTTCGAACCCCGGCGATCAGCTTCTACTTATCATGGAATTCTTCAAATGATGCTTTCTTTGGCCACCCCGTAGTAAAGGTCGCCAAACACATTACACATTACATCTAAAAACTTCGCTCGCTAAATTTATATACTACGGTTGTGTCCTTAGCAAAACATTTAAAATTCATTTCAATAAAGAAAATATCCATTTGGATATATATTTAAAAGAAAAGCACGCTTTTTTCTTAATTCCTCAAGAAAATAAAATACAGCAAAGAGCTGATTTTAAACATGGTTCCGAAACCCACTCACGGAATGTACTAAATAAATAAACAAAATAAAATCATGTAACAAAAAAGAAGAAAAAAACTAATTTTCTTATTGCGATCGAAATGATAGCGAACGAGAATCGCGGGTTTTACTTATTTGTGAAATTCATATGCAATGAAATAACAAATAATAAATAAACATACATAAGTGAAAAATATAATATAAACAATAATAACTCAACATACTCACCCGCTCTATATACAATTTACCAAAAAAAAAAAGGAAAGAAAAGCTGAAAAAACGACAAATATACATACGAACATAATATGCAGTGTAGTTTCAAACTATATTAAAATTAATTTAAGCAGATTAATCAAAATAAACAAAAATTTAACCAATCACTATTACACGAAACACGAAACAACACAGCTACGAGAAACGCGATACAAATTCCATTTCAACGAGGTGCAATACCTACAACAAGGAGCCCATATTGCACAGGAGCAAACAAAAAAGTAACCTCCCGAAAGACACACTCAAGGACGGTTTGTAACAATATAACCGCAATAGTACGTCTTTCACTCACGTATATTTTCATTTACGGAAATATCATCAGTTCGCAAAAAATATATAACTCGACTGGCCAGAAAATCATTCCGATAGGGCCACTCTGGGACTAGTGGGAATATAATAGTTCTGCCGCAAATCACTCCCACAACTCCAATAGCAAAGACACCGCTACCCATTAGCCGCGCAAATAATGTATACAGATATCCTACCGCTAAAGCAGTGCAGCGAATTTTTTACGTTCTGGTCCCACTCTTTCGCTGGTCTCATTAGCAACTGGAAGATATTTACATATGTACCCCCAAATATACATATAAGCACAAATTACCGCACTGCATTAACAACAAACTACTCGGAAACTCTGCGACAGTAGACACCCAAAATATTCCCCCAACTAACATAAAGTGTGATTCATAAAACTCGGACAAACACATATTGGATGAGTGCATAACTTCGTGCCCGATTTCAAGTGCAAACTAAAATTGAAATTTTTTGAAGAAAGCTCTTTTATTAATCAATTATGTATTCGCCATCATGTTCGGCAATCCACTCCCAACGTTCAACCAATTTACGGATGCCTGATTCATAGAAATCGCGCGGTTTCTCGTTGAAAAAGGTGTCAAGGTGGTTTTTGACGTCTTCCACATTTTTAAATTTTTTTCCATTCAAATTGTTCTGCAGCGATCGAAACAAATGATAATCAGAAGGTGCAATGTCGGGTGAATATGGGGGATGTGGCATGATTTCCCAATTCATCTCCTTCAGTTTGGCCAGGGTCGGTTTTGCAACATGTGGCCTGGCGTTGTCATGATGGAAAAGAACTCCTTTGCGATTGGCCAAAATCGGACGTTTTTCATCAATTGCTTTCTTCAATTCGACCAATTGCTGACAATACTTGTTGGCAGTGATCGTTTCTCCAGCTGGCAAGAGCTCAAAATAGATCACGCCTCGGATATACCACCAAATACACAGCAGTACCTTCATCGGATGCAATCCACCTTTCGACATCGGTTCCGCCCCTTCGTGTGCCTGTTTCCATGTTCTTTTGCGTTGAACATTGTTGTACAGGACCCATTTTTCATCACCAGTCACGAGCCGATCCAAAAAAGGTTCGTTTTTGATCCGACGAAGCAAAGAAATTGCTGTTGACATACGGTCCACTTTGTTCTTTTCACTCAACTGATGTGGCACCCATGTATCGAGCTTCAAAGTGTACCCAACCTTTTTTAAACGACGAAACGCAGTTGATTTGTTGACGTTCAATTCACTGGCAACCTCTTCCGTCGAAATACGTGAGTTATTCGCAACTAAAGTCCTTAGAACATCGTCATCAAGCTCAGAAGACCGTCCACTGCGAGGTTGATCTTCGAGGTTAAAATCTCCAGAACGAAATTTCGCGAACCATTTCTTTACTGTGCGGAGTGCTTGAGCACGGTTCAAATAAACTTCGCGAATATCTTTAGTTGCAGCGCCCACTGTTTTTCCTTTGCGGAATTCGTATAACATAATATGACGCATATGATCTTTTTCGTTGTTCATCTTCCATGCGTCTTTTCACTAAGCAACTCAAATCAAAATTAAGTTATTTTATGCTTGATTTATAGTTCGGACTGTCACCTTTTCAACGATATATAATATGTATATATTTCTTTCACGAGCGCCACTCTCAAACGATTCGTACGGCATCCAGCGGAATCGGGCACGAACTTATGGACTCATCCAATATAAGAATAAATATATTAATAAAATAAAACAAGATACATAAATAATATAATAATTTCTCAAAATAAAAAATTAAATTAAAAAAAAATTAATATAAATATATAATAATAATAAATATAAGATAAACTTTAAATACGAGGGCTGCTATATATATTTCTGGCCTAATAATGAAAATACGAATATTTATCAACGAAAATGGTTTTATCGTTTTTCAAAATATTCTCCATCAAGATTTATACACTTTTGCATGCGCTCAAACCAACTTTCGAAGCACTTTTTCCACTCCGATTGAGACACCTCCAAAACATGGTTTTTAAATGCTTCAACAGCATCTTCTGTCGACGAAAATCGTTGACCACGCATTAGTTTCTTGATGTGTGGGAATAAAAAGAAGTCATTGGGTGCCAAGTCAGGGATGTACGGCGGATGACCCATCAATTCGACGTTTTGGCCGAACAAAAAGGCACTGGTTTGAGCCGATGTGTGAGAGCTTGCATTGTCATGGTGCACATTGATTCGTCTTGTCTTGTTCGTTTTTCGAATTTCTCCGAAGACTTCAAGCAAACAAATGGTGGTGTACCACTCAGAATTGACCGTCCTACGTTGCTCAAGCGGAACAGTCGCCACATGACCAGTTTTGCCGAAGAAACAGGCGACCATTTGTTTCGAAGTGCTTCTTCCACGAACAACTTTCGTTGGATTTGGTTCGTCTTGGAAGACCCACACGGTCGATTGCTGTTTTGTTTCGAGCTCATACGCATAGATCCATGATTCGTCACCTGTGACGATCTTATAAACGTCTTTTGAAGCACCGCGATCGTATTTTTTCAGCATTTCTTTACACCAATCCACACGAGCCTTTTTTTTAGCGATTGTCAAATTGTGCGGGATCCAACGAGAATAAACCTTTTTTACGGCCAGGTGTTCATGCAATATCGAATGTGCTGGTGGGAGAAATGCATAGGCATGCCTCTATCTGAAGGTATGTTACATGACGGTATTGCATTATCAGTTCACGTACGGCATCGATGTTTTCTGGCACAACGGCTGTTTTTGGACGACCTTCACGGAATTCGTCTTTGAGCGAGCCTCGGCCACGATTGAATTCGTTGTACCAGTTTTTCACAGTGCTATAGGATGGTGCTTCATAGCCATACAAAGATTTAAATTCATCGATGCACTCTTGTCGTGATAATCCACGTCGAAAGTTGTGAAAAATGATCGCACGAAAATGTTCACGAGTTAATTCCATTTTTTGGCCGAGATGAATTTTTTAATTCCCTGTAAATAAAACAATTCACGATGAAATGACAAAACGTTCTGAGTGATGTTATGCTAAAAAATATCAAACTGTCTAATGGAAATGTCAGAATGCACCTGGCAACACTTTGTGTTGCCTAGGTCAGAAATATATATAGCAGCCTTCGTAAATAAAAGAAAATAAAATAAAAAATTGTACAAATACAAGTACATTAAAAATTTACTCCTAGAAATGATGACTTAGGATACTGTGTATCCACCCCGACACCACCAAACTCAATGGAAACAGGATATATTCAAAACCCCAAGTTTTCGGTAAGGCTAAAAATGAGGACAAGAGGGAAAACAGCGCAAATAATTCACGGCTTCGCAATAATTGAGCTCAGCTTTAACCCTGCTTGGCAAGGATACGAAAACTCTCGATTAATTCCGGAAACACCAAAGGACTCAGAACCCAAAGAAGCAGATTCGCAGCCCACGATAGCAGAATGCAATTCCACACTTCCCTCCACCTTTGAAATAAAAATTCGTATCGAAATTCCTCATGTAAATTGCGCAACTCTCATCACTCAATGATGAAATGCACAGAATTCCAAAAGCTATGTGTCCCCTATCGGATTAAGTTCACGAAGAAAAATAATTATTGCACGAATGGTATGACGTGCTCTCGCTCGAAGAAAGATTGTAAAGCATATTCTCATGTTTCAGCCCACCCAATATAAATATAATGAAGTGACAATTGATACTGAAAAGTCCTGCACTCCCAAACAGGTCCAAAGTATCAAATCGTAGCAGAGAAGCTATACTGCTACCCACAGCAAACGTTCCCATTTTCCACGAAGGAAAGTTTATGAAAATACAAGCTTTGATAGATCAAGGCTCCCAAAAAACTTGTGTATTGTCCCGACTTCATAAGTTCCTTGATCTACCCACAGCTAAGTCTTACTACGAAATTTTCAGAATCGGCGGAGTACCAGTTGGAAACTCAAATGAAACACTCACTCTAACAATACTCTCTTCGAATAAGAAAAATAAGATCGCAACTACCGCGATAATACTACCCCAAACCTAATCCCGAAGCCTATTGCTCACCCCCTAGCAGAGCCCGATAGCTTCGCACACCGAATGCAAAATGGTGATTGGGAGCGACATTCTTCCCCAAATACTTTTCACAGATTACAAGAGTTGCGGCAGCATAATAGTCCAATACTCCATGCGAATGGCCATCGCAAAAGTCCCAACTCAGCAGCATTGGTTACAAAAACCACTTCGTGATCACCTACTCAGTTCATGGTACAATTGCAACTCTTTTTTAAAATATTAATTCCCCAAATACAAAAACAAAAATTTCACTCATTCCCAAGACCAGAAAGGCTCTCAAAAGCTGTATCATTCCCGAGTCGAACAGAACTTCCCCATGAAGTCATAAAGGAAGTCCGGATTCTCTACCGAACTAACTCCTTCCGTAATAGTGGGGTTCAGCGTCCCATCCATCGGATTAGCGGAGTTGGAAGCAACTCGAAAATTTCCCAAAGCTGCATTAGCTCCACATTAAAGTGTTTTCGGCACAAAAATCCCTGCACATTTATGGAACTTATACATAAACGAGGACATCCTAGATCCTCAAGAACAGCAATAATAAGCTCTGACTCGCATCTATGTACATCCAACAGCTCTATCATGTCAGGTTCACAAAGTAGTGACAACCGAATATCGCTCACTTCGGTAGAAAAATCCATGGCTAGCCAAGCCATCCGAATTCCGCCCGAAATTCCCATCACCTGATAAAACCTCAGGATGTCCGAGATAGACGACCCTACCCTCCCAATGAAGGACATACTCAATCCCAACCATTAACAAGTTCGCAACATGAACATCCGTATCTCAGACGGAACTGTCACCGGATGTAGAACTAACTCTAACACTCTCTCTGAAGTCTCTCTCTCTCTCTAACACAAATCAATTTTTCTCTCATTATCCCATTACATCGATACATTCACAGCAATTCATATACTAATACTGTATTTCAATGTAAATTATCTTTGTAGACCCTACTATACAACCGGATAATAAACTTCCCTCTCCCATAAAGCATTCAGAAGCTTTCCAAGACGTCATGATCCTGCAGGCCCGCCGGCAAATATTCTTTATTAAGCTTCATGTACTTAACTTTTCCTTAATTATCTTTTTAGTCCCACACCTTACTCTTATAAAATACTTACTAATACTAATACTCACTTGCAACCCTATCTTCTTCCTTATGCGTTACGTATGTAAATAGAATTAAGTAATAATGTAAATAAAACATTACATCTAAAAAATTCGCTCGCTAAATTTATATACGACGGTTGTGTTCTTAGCAAAATATTTAAAAATTCATCTCGATAAAGAAAATATCCGTATGGATGTATATTTAAAAGAAGAGTGCTCTTTTTTCTTAATTGCTCAAAAAATAAAATACAGCAAAGAGCTGATTTTAAACATTACGTTTGCTTTGGTCGTCATGAAAAGCGTGGTCTCTCATCCGAGGAATTGTTTTTTTTTTCTTTTCCACGGCATCTGGTTTCTATGAGACGGGCCATGGGAACACAACATCACTACTTGAAATACCATGTAAAGCCAGGTCACTCTCCACCTGATCCTTCCAACGGAGTGGAGGTTTTCCTCTTCCCCTGCTTGCACCAACGGGTACTGCATCGAATACTTTCAAAACTGGAGTGCTTACATCCATTCGGACGACATGACCTAGCCAGTGTAGCCGTAGTCTCTTCATTCTCTGAACTGTGTCAATATCATCGTATAGCTTATACAGCTCATCGTTCCATCGTTTGCGGTATTCGCCGTTACCAATGCGCAAATGGCTATAAATCCTTCGCAAAACTTTTTTTCTCTCTCTCTCTGCGCCATATAGTAGGACCGGACTTTACTTTTTAATTGCCTACTCAGTCCAAAGCAGCATCTGTTGACAAGTGTGATTCTGCGGATTTCAAGGCTGGCGTTGTTGTTGGTATTAATGCTTGTACCTAGATAGACGAAATTATCTACGACCTCGAAGTTATAACTGTCAATAGTCACTTGGGAGCCGAGTCGCGAATGCGATGACTGTTTGTTTGATGACAGGAGATATTTCGTCTTGCCCTCATTCACTACCAGACCCATTCGCTTCGCTTCTTTATCAACTCTAGAGAAAGCAGAACTCACACCGCAGTTGTTAAGGCCAATAATGTCGATATCATCGGCGTACGCCAGCAGCTGTACACTCTAATAGAATATTGTACCTTCTCTTCAGCTCTGCAGCTCGTACTATTTTCTCCAGCATCAAATTAAAGAAGCCACATGATAAATAAATACACGATAATAAGTAATAACCCTGTCTGAAACTTCGTTCGGTATGGAACGGCCCGGAGAGATCCTTCCCAATTCTCACTGCCCTTCTGGTATTGTCTAGCGTCAGTTTACACAGTAGAATAGGTTTTGCGGGGATACCAAATTCAGACATAGCGTAGAGGCATCTCCTTTTCCTGCCGTCGAAGGCTGCTTTAAAATTGAGGAATTCATCTTCTCTTTGTGTTTCATTTTCACTGCCATTCAGCAGATTGGAGAAGTATTGCCTCCATAGATTTAGTATACTCTGGGCATCCGTCATTAGCTCACCCCTCAGGGTCCTACAAGAGTTTGTTCCGGTCGAAGTTGATCAGCCTTTGCCCATTTGGGGCTAGGGCCCACACTAGCGTTGAAGTCGCCAAGCATAATTTTGACATGGGGGGGCAGCGCTCATAAGTGTGCTCGAGGCGCTCGTAGAAGGTATCTTTGGTCAGGTCTTCCTTCTATTTCGTCGGGGCGTGGGCGCAAACTAGTGTGGTGTTAAAGAATTTCGTTTCGATGCGGAGTGTGACGAGACGTTCATCCACCGGAGTGAATGCCAGTACTCGGTGACGTAGTCTCGCTCCCACCACGAATCCGATACCAAATTTGCGCTCCTTTATATAGCCGCTGTAGTAAATTTCAAAAAGACCCACCTTCCTCCGTCTTTGTGCCGTCCATCGCATTTCTTGGGCGGCGGTGAAGTCAACCTTTAACTTTATGAGGACATCAACCATCTAGGGAGTGGCACCTTCCCAATTAAGGGACCGGACATTCCAGGTGCATGCCCTAAAATCGTTATCCTTAAAACATTTGCGGAGGTCGTCATCAAAAGGGGGTCTCTCGTACGAATTTGATTTAAATACCCAGGGAATACGTGATCTAAGGTCGTGAGCTGCTTGAACCCTATGCAAAATAATCGTTTCTGACCACTCCCAGGTGAATGACAGTCCACACTTTTCTCGCTTGCGTGAACTTCTACACTTGGCCCCATCCCCTATATGAATAAGTTAGGACACATTTATTTCCAGAGCTCACCCCTCTGGTGAAAATATGCTGCAGGAAGACTTCAGTGGGCCCTTAAACACAATGCCGAAGTGGGTCCACTATAGCTCCCTCTTTTAACAATCACAATCACAATCCTAGTGAATACTGTTAATAAATAAATAAATAATAATTAAATGATTACAAAAAATTATGTTACGGTGTTTCACAAGACTCATATGCAAAGAAAAATGAAAACAAATCTACGTTGCCGTACTACAAAAAGTAAACAATAGACGTTTTTCTTTTGCAACTGTACACTCTTATTTAACATTATACCTTCCTTCTCTATTCAGCTATACAGCTCGTATTATTTTCTTCCACAAACGGCTAAAGAAGTCACACGAAACTCCGTTTGGTATCGAACGGCTCAGAGAGGTCCTTCCCGATCCTGGTGGAGCTTTTAGTGTTGCTTAACGTCAGTTTCTCAGATTCTTATATGAGTTAATAATGCTGTAGAAATTCTAGATTGGCATATATTCAACTTCTGATCATGAAAACCTTGTCGGAAATTTAGTGCTGCAGAGTGTAATGGAAAACAATCAGGGGTGTTACAGAAACAAATTGTTGTTGGAATCAGAATTGAAACCGACAAAATTCTGTTAAAGGGGTTATACTACATTCCGATTATTGATTTGCACGTCATTAATCATCTCTCGACAGAGCAATCCATTCACCGTAACTGTTGCACCAGCCTCATTTTCGAAAAAGTAAGTTAAAATGACCTCGCCAGACCATAATGTGTTCTAAACAGTAACACGTTGAGGACAGAGACGCTTTTCAACAATAATGCGACAGATGAGAAAATTTTGCTTATTGGCGTAGCTATTGTGGTGGAAATGGGCGCAGAGCATTCTTGCCCTTCTACAAAACAACCGAGAATCCCGCTGTAGTGGAAAGAGGTCACGTTCATCAAATTGTTAGGCTCTGTGCTGAACCTGTTATAAAGAATTATACAATTGATGTATTAGTGAAATGGTTACCTTTGCCTTGTATGACATTTATTACTCAATAAATATCAATTCGCTTTACTATGCCCGATTCCGATTTTTATTTGATATATTCGCCACCCTGCTCTCCACTTAAGACGGATCGTCCTAATCAGACACACTCTTATTAAACGCTGCGGGTATGCGGTGGACTACTATTATCTTGTTTCTTGGTCTGCCAATGGTATGGATTCGATACACCATATAATTCAGCCGTTTAACGGATCATTCCGATTGCACTGCACTCTCAGAGACAATCCTTTCTTACGTTTACTGCCGCTCAAAACCTGAGCACTCTGTTTAGCAGATTCATGTATGTACATATATCTCTTTTAGGCACCAGACGCCTTTCTGCCATTTTCGTGGGTATTTTCTTTCTTATGCTCGCTGGTGTCACCAAGATGAAAAAATAACTAGATGAAGTAAATAGATGAGAAATTCTAATTGCAATGTCAGACATTTAAAGTAGTTGGTTGATAGTGAGAACATACGTGTATGTAAGTAATTTGAACGCCAATTGTGCAAGCAATTGGTAGGTATTGTATATAAGAACGAAGAGCAACATCATATTCCAGTGAAGGAATGAGGCGAGATAAACAACTTGTGTGTTTGCCTTTTGTTTGTAATTTAATTTAAATACAAATTTATGTTTTATATTAAATAAAATTTAATTTGTTTACAAAAACTTCTGATATTAAAAATTTCCGTAATTGTTCTACAAAAGTTTTCGAGAAAGGCACTATTGTACCAAAGAGTAGTTTGAACATGTAATAAAGTATTTTATTTAATTTTGGGTACCATGCCAAAATTTATGTTTACAAGTTTATACAATATTATAAAAATTTACATTATATCCAATTATTTACATGGTATATGACTTTAGCGTAATGCTATGATATACGTTAACTTTTCTTAATCTTGTGTTCGACGGTTGCGCTTAAGGGGTTTAGTGAAAGATAAAGGCGTTCATGTGATATTCACCGACCATGGCTGATTGCTTTAAATCCTCCATTGTCGTACTTTAGAATAGCGATTCTCTTTCACTTGTTCTGTCTATCACTCGCAAAAAATACTTGTCGGGCTTTGACAATTACTACTTGCCTTTTGTACGTGGCACCCTTTTCGTAATTTATCTTACCAAAATTTTAAAAACTTTTGTAGGAAATTGCTTTATTTGCGATGTTTAAAAATTTTCCGCTTGCTCGTTGAATACAAAAAGAAGACAAAAAGTTTTGACACAACCTAATTCTGGCAGCTTAACGGCAACTATTGCCTAATGTGTACCAACTTGCGGTAGGGATCCTAACAACCATGTTTTGGAATATGGAAGATATATATATACGGTAGAAATATCATCTCGGATTACCATTTTGTCTTGCCTAGAGGCACCCGCATTTGTGAAGTTAAGAACGGTCGTTAACAAGCACAAAGAGGGAAGACGGCATTTCAAGCCCCTAAGTATAGCCGTCAACGATATTGTTGGTCTTCGATAAGGTTGCTGGTACAATTAGGGTTTTCATACTGCAGTGGAGAGACAAAAGACTGCCTGCGTCTCAACGATGCGAACGACCCCAAATGAACGCTGTCTGGGAGAGATACCTACAATTGAGAAGGGAAGCGAGACGCATTTGCAGACAAGGAAGAAAGAGGCCGAATTGCCTTCAATGACTTTCAAGATGCCACGTAACTGAGCTTTTCCTACTGGATTATTAAGGGCTTTTAACAATTTTAATCTACTTATCTTTTTACAAGCCCGTTTGTTTGAAAAAGTATGTAATTTAGTTGATTTGGGTGTAACAATAGACACTAAACTTAATTTTAATCTTCATATTAATGCACTTTGCTGAAAGCTAAAGGCGCCCTTGCTTTTATAAAGTCAAAAGAAAATGTAATTACCAAACTACTTTTTACATCATTAGTGCGACCAATATCGGAGTACGGCTCAGTGGTATGGAATCCTAATTAAAATGTCCAATCTGATAAAATTTAGTCCGTTCAAGAACAGCCTCAAAATCAGTCGTCGATACCGAAAAGAATAAATACACGGTGTGTCACAAAAATAACCGAACTTTATATTTAAATCATACAACATGCAGCGTCATCTATTGAAAATTTGCAACATTAAAAAGATACATTCATCCTCTTTCAAACGCATCTGACTTCATGTAAGTCGGATGACAGATGTAAAAGTGTCAGCCATTTAAATAAAACCAAAAGTGTGCTAATGGTTCCAAAAAAAAAAAAAACAAGAGCAAATATAAAATTTTGTGTCAAACTTGAAAAAAAATTGAAATCAAAGTTTAAAAAATTAAAAAAAAAATTGAAAAAAATGAAGCAGTCGTAACCGAGGTACTGAAGAACATTTCTATAAATGACATAAAAAAATTTATGCATGAGCTGGTTGATCGTTTCAAATGTTGTGTTGAGTCAAATGGAACCTATTTGGAATAAATAATAACTTTCAAAGATAATATAATGTGTATTTTACTATTTTATATCCAAAAAGTTCGGTTATTTTTGGGACACACCGTGTAATAATCGAATTGAATTAATTTAGTGTTTAATTATAAATTGGTTTAAACGAACAAATTATTGTAACATTAGCATGTATATACATACGTATATGTATTGGAAGCAATATTCTTTCCTTACACTTTTTACACTTTGTCAATTTAGGCAATGGCTATGTCAGCTCGGGGTATCTTCTTGAACTTGCATTCGAGAATGACGGTCTAAAAGGTCGAGTTTTAGAGCCGCTCTGTCTAGGTAGGCGGAAAGAACTAGCTTCCAAGCCACGCTTGCTTATTCCATGAGGCGGGAGCCGTCGGAACGAAAGAGTTTCCGAGCAGCTGGGTACCTTTCCATTATATGGGGGTGTTACTGACACTTCCCCTTCTGCTTCAGCAGGTTATTAGGTTTGATTGCGTTAGTTCGGCCAGTGAGAATCTCTTGTGCTATCGTTCGCGAAGAACCGGCTGCCCGCTAAATGAATCTGGAAAGGTCTATTTCACTTTGGGATCAGTTTACTGAGGTAATATTAGGTAAAGAAAAATGTTCGTTCAGTTTTTCTTTATGCAAATGGTTTCAAACGGTTTTCTGGCTTATCTTTAGTTCCTCAGCAATTAAATACCATAAGTGTTCACGTGACGATCTGTTTGCACTATTTCCATGATTTTATCGCAATTTGCGACGACAGGCCTCCCGACGCGTGGTGCATCTTTGACATCGAAATTACCGGAACGGAACCTAGCAAACAGCTTTTGTGCTACACGTTCGTTTACAGTATCGGACCCATAAACTAAATTAATTTTTTCAGTCGCTTTGGCTGCTTTTTCGCCTTGATCGAAGAAAAATTGTAAATATAGCGAATTTTCTGTTTGCTGGTCTCCATCTTTGACGAGCGCTCACAACGTACTGAGTCAATCAATCATCAGACAAACTTTTGGCGCGAATAAACACGTTTTCAGCGCCGTATAGTATGACATGATGTGACACGTAACACTAGTACTATGGACAATAACGCCATCTCTTAGATAAAAACCGAACGAAGTTTTTACTTTACCTAATACTCAGCTCGTATCGAAATCTGTGCGTTGATAGGCGATTCAATAATGATGGAGGATAATTGGCTTATTTGTGTCGAAATCGTATTAATTTCGGGAACTTGTGCGTTTACTTTTTTAACCGGAAGCCTTATGCTCCGCCGAAGTCGATCGGTAATAAATGAGCACTCGGAACCAGAATCTATAAGTGCTCTAGCTGAATATATCGATCCACGATGTTTAATATTGAATCGGGCTGTTCCGAGTAAATGCCTCTTACTTGTGTGCGTAAAACACGACTTAATGTGGTTCATACCCTCCTCATGAAGTTTAGTAGCACTAGTAGCGGAAGTATTCCACTTTGGGGTAGTTTCGGAGCGAATGGGATTGCTAGCTAATACATTTTTGTCTGAAGGAGCTTGCTGGTATAGGTGTGTTTAGCATGGAATGGTGTCTAGAGTGACAAATCGAACAATTAAAAGCGCTAGTAAATTTTGAAACCCCATGTCCGGCATTCAGGCAGTTTAACCAAAGTTTATATTTTCGAACGATATTGCATCGCTCAGAAGGAGACATTTTTTGAAAAAGTTGGCAGAACCGAATATAATATGCATCACTTTTGCACACCTTGCATTGATATTTTACTACATTCATTTGAAAAGCATTAAATTTTTTACTATTAGAGTATGCTTGCTTAAAATATTCATTTGGCGTTTCTGAAATATGAGCACCTTTGAGGTTGTATACTGTTTCCAAAGTCTGAAACCGACGTGCCAAGAATTTATCCATATCTTCCCACTTTGGAATCTCGGACTTCTCTGTAATTGATTGCTCCCATTAAGACAATGAATGATATTTAATTGCACTAAGTTTCTACCGAGGAAAGATTGAAGAGAATCTTCAACTGGCTATTAACCAATATTCTTTTATTTTCATAGCGATCGCTAAGGTTTTGCCAAGCGGTTGCAAAACCCTCATTTGTAAGTGGGGACTTACGAACAATTTCCTTTGCCTCACGAAATGTTGGCCAAGAAAAATAATTCCCTTTGAAAGTGTCTATATCACACGGTGGAAGACGAATGTCATGATCCATGACGACGAACTCTTCTACTTTCTTCTTTTCGACTTCGGACAATTGGCTTGAGAGCTTCCCAATTGCTGACATGCATCTTAAATATGCTTGGTAACATATTTTGTATTTTTTCTTTTCCTTTGTACTGGCAGTAGAATCTGAGCCCATAAATTCGCTACAAGCAGACTTAACTCTGCCCATTTTGGGTTTCAAGACTAAATTTATTATGTTCTATACTAATAGTTGTGATAGGACGCCATCATTGAAAAAAATAGTTTAATATATCTTGAGATCTATGAAAATCTGAGCGAATTTTATTTGCACGTAATGCCCAACTAAAATAAATATGAATGTCCAACTTTACAAAACATCGGACTTGAAAAGTTATCCAACTTTGAAAACTTTCGGAAAATTAATAAATATAAGAACCCCATAAAGTGATAGTAACTTATTTATTAATATTTAGGAAAACAAAACTTTACTCGTAGAAGTAAGTTGCGCAACTTCTTCTTCAAGTGGCTATTAAACAATATCCTTCTATTCTGGAAACCCAACACTGCGAATTCGCCGCAGTCTTTTATATATTTTGTTTTGTGTTTCTTAAAATAATTTTTGTTTAAAAGTAATATGTATTTAAACCAAAATAAAAAATAACATACACACACTATTACCGAAAGCATATACCACTGAAATGGCAATTTATTACGATGTAGTTGACTTTTCGCTATGTGAACTATCTTGAGATAGTTGAGAAATCTTCAAAGATCCGGCTCGAAGGACCATGTCAACGATTCACGCAAATCTGCCTCAAAATCAGTTGTTGATTCCGAAAAGAATAAATAAAAATCGAATTGAATTAATTTAGTGCTTAATTATAAATTTGTTTAAACGAACAAATTATTGTAACATTACCATGTATATACATATGTATATGTGTTGGAAGCAATATTCTTTAGCTCAGCTCGGGATATCTTCTTGAACTTGCAAATTAGAATTGTAATATTGGTGTTCGAACCAATAAATTGCGGATATAAAGATGAAAAACGGTTGCTATATATTTGCATATATATTTCCTTAAGCCGTTTGGCTACTCGTCTATACCCAGAAGGAAATTATCACATTTAGGCTTCTGTCCTAAACATACCGACCCCCTTACCGCGGCAATACATTTTAACTTCCCGGATTAGCTGACGCAACGTTTGCCCTGTACAATGGTTATTTCATATATTAATAATTGTGAACTTAAACCCGTAAGGGCGCCCATTTCCCAGCTTGGGACATCTATTTGAATAAAGTACCATTAAGAATAATGAAGAAAGAATTCAACTGAAAGAAAGGTCGTTAGTTTAAGTTTAATTTGCACAATTTTTAAGAGTAATATTTCTTAAATAACTCGTGTAAATATGCCATTTTAGTTATTATTTTTTCATTCTCGTTTCTCGTTTCGCTATGCAATTTTTTCAAAAACTCTTTATTGGGCCTTTGTCGAAGCGGTTGGAAAGGACGAGTTTCCAATCCACCGAATCCTCTGCATTTTTCGTTTACCGTTTCATTATATGGGGGTGTTACTGACACTTCCCCTTTTGCATGCATGCGGTGGGTCCCAGACCCTACGCACAACCTCATGGGATTCGCCTTCCCACTTTAATTCGCTTTTAAACGGGCATTCATTGGCTACCCAGAGGATACTTGGTGTAAAACCAGAAATCGTGAACTGCTTGAACCGTAAGCATAAGAATCGTTTCTGGCCACTCCCAGATGAACGGCAGTCAAAAACTTTCTTCACTTGCGTGAACTTCTACACATGGCTTCATCCTCCAATAATAAATAATTATCACTTTTTTATTAGAAAAATTGTAAGGATACGATTTAGATTTTTGCAGACAGTTTCGGCCTAATGTCATTCTTTTTGCAACTTCTGTGAATTGAATTTTTTGGCGCGTCATAATCAACAAGTTAATGTATATTTTATTTAACTAAAAATCATAAATTAAACTCATAGTTTGCTTTAGTCAAATTTTTAATTTAGTCGGCAAGTATATTTTTGAACACTTGAACAAGTGCTGCAATGCAATCTAATCAAAATTGTATTTCCATTTTATTTATTCAATCCACGTTTCCAATACTTATTTCTTTTTAGACTAAACATGCCTACAAAAGACGATTTCGTGACTACCGCTTTCAAAACGTAAGTATTTACATATTAATGTATTAATGTGTGTTAGAAGTACCAGGGGTAGTTGAAATTTGCCGGTTTTTTCGATAAAGAAAACACTTAATTTTCAGAGGAATCTCAAAATTGTTTTATTCAAAGTATAGACCATTGGTTTCTACACATTTCGCCCATCTCTCAGGCAAATTATGGATACCATTCCGAAAAATCTTTCTCTTTCGAGGCAAACCATTCGACGAGCCATTTTTCGACTTCTTCAAAATTAGCGAAGCACTGCTCTGCAAGAAAGTGTCCCATCGATGCGAAAAGGTGATAGTCGGACGGGGCGAGGTCTGGAGAGTACGGCGGGTGCGATAATATTTCCCAATTAAGTGTTTTTAATGTGTCTTTCACCAGTTTAGCGGTATGAGACGTCGCGTTGTCATGTTGCAAGAAAACTTTGCCCTGTCCCTGCACTGAAACGGCGATGACAATTCGGGCCCATTCCGACCGTTTTTCGATCAACTTATGATTCAAATTGATCATTTGTTGTCGGTAGCTATCCGTGTTCACCGTTTCATCAGGTTTTAACAACTCGTAGTGCACCACACCACACTGGTCCCACCAAACACAGAGCATTGTCTTACGGCCAAAGCGATTTGGCCTTGCAGTCGATGGGCCAGCTTCACCAGGGGAAAGCCATGATTTTTTTCGTTTCGGGTTCTCAAAATAAATCCTTTTTTCGTTCCCCGTGACAATTCGATGCAGAAAAGATTTCCTTTCGAATCGTTGAAGCAGCATTTCGCAAACGGTTTTTCGATTTTCCATTTGTCTATCGTTCAGCTGGCACCCATCTCCCATACTTCTGGATCTTTCCCATGGCTTTTAAACGTTGGAAAATTGCTCCTCGAGTCACATGTAGTGTTTCTGCCAATTTTTGTTGCGATTGGGTTGGATCAACATCCAATAACGCTTGCAATTCCTCGTCTTCGAACTTTTCGCTGCACCAGGATGTTCATTGTCTGTCAAATCGAAATCTCCACTTTTAAATTGACCATGTCTCACATGTTCTAATCACTTGAGCTTGTTCACCATAAGTTTCTACCAGCAACCGGTGAGCTTCAGCTGCTTTTTTCTTTTGATGAAATAAGAAAAGCAACGAATGCCGCAAATGCGATTTACTTGGAACGAAACTCGACATATTCACTGAGGTAAACAAATATGACGCTATTATTTTGGCGGAATGTGACTTGCGTATTTTTGTAGGTTAATGTCAATAGAAAAAAATTACATACATGCCAAATCATAGAAATTTATACATATTGCTAGCGACATCTACTAGTAAAACCGGCACACTTCAACAAACACACCTGGTAAGTGCTATCATCCGGAAAATCAGGGTTTGGTTAGACCAAATTAGAAATTGAATATAAATACAAAAATAAGTTAAATTTTTCTAATCGCGAACGCCCTTCGGTAGTGAATGTCAATACAACCAAGAAATAAAAAGCTTCTAATAAAACTCCATCAGCCGTTCGAAGTTGGCTTAGAATAAACTCCATTTGATGGAAAAACACACCACGGACTCCAAGCTGAAAATCGTTTCACTCATTAAGTGCCAGTTAGGTATGAAAAATATTTATACGGATCGAGAGGTTAAATAAACTTGAAGATAAAGTATAATTTTGATTTATCTTATTGAAACGAAGCTGATTCCTTTATTAGGTGATAGATAGAACAGAATCGAAGTACTATTTGTATCGCTCTTACTCTGGTCGTGTGAAAAGTAGAAATCAATACAAGAAACACTTTATTTTTATACTTTTACCAAATTATTAGGTGTACAACTTTGCTTCCGCCGTTTTTTCCAAAATTAAAAGCCCAGGGCCTTGAGACGTTTTGAAATGGCTTGCTGACTCACTCCCAACGATTCGGCAAGCTGTTCTTGGGCTTGGCACGAATCTTCATCAAGCAATGCTTCTAGTTGTTCATCTTTGAAGGTTTTTTCTCTTCCACCACCATGTTTGTCTTCGACATCGAAATCACCATTTTTAAAACGTTGAAACCACTCCTGACACGTTCTTTCACTCATTCGATGCGTTTCAGCTGCATTTTTTTCGAATTGTAACAGAAAAGTAAAACTTTCCGCAGATGGCGAGAATTGGGCACATAAACGGACATTTTCGAGCGTGAATAATACGAAAAAAAGAACAACTGTCACTGAAACGGCGATGACAATTCGTTAGGCACTGTCCACACTCACTTTAAAGGCATTATCATCTATGTATTTCAACCAGCCTCAGCCGGTACAGCCGCCTATCGGAAAACGGCGGAAGCAAAGTTGTACACATAATAAAATCGCACACACACACACAAATTATCAATATCGTTCGATTGGATTATTGGATTACACAACTCTTTCCAAATTCTCGTCGTTAAATTAGCCGTTTTTCTAGGCCAGTATAAGCTCATTGTGATACCACAGTGTTGATCCGATCAACCAATGACCAGTTAATTCTCCTAAAACCTTAGAGATGTCCTCCGTTTTGTGAGAGTTAGTTTCACTTGACCTTCTTCGATACCACTTGACCCAAGTTTGTCTGCCTTGGCATGCTTACAAGTAAGGTCTTTGAGTAGCAGTTTGCATGTGGCTTTCTTTACCATCTGTCTTACAATTACCTCATTTGTCCCTGTGACCAGAAACCCGATCTGTTCTGTTTGGCCAGCTCCTGCGAGCTCACTTCCAATGTAGTTTGTTGCCTTTATATTGGTTGGAATTTAAACCTGAAATACATGCACTGCAATGATTGGATAATCGTGGGTCTCTTGAGAAGACAACTCCGCCAAATCGACCATCAAGTATTGATCCATCAGTATATACATATTCAATACTGTCGATTAGGCTATCGAAGTTATTGCTCCATCCCGCCCTTTAAGATAATTATTGCTAACAAAAATGGACGATAACTCAGTAAGAGTAGGCGGTAAGTGTTTGGCAGTGTTCGGATCTCTGGCGAACCAGGCACTTTTAACCATTAAGAAAACTAGCACTAAATATCTGGGAATTGTATTGGATAGCAAGTTGTCGTGGAGAGTCATCGCAGAGGAGCGAGTGAAGTAGGCATCAGAGGCCCTGTATACATGCCAATAATTTTCTTCTTTTGTATGGTGGACAGCATATCTGAATAGGCTAGAAAGGGTCTCTAGACTTTTAATGATCAGCATCACTGGAGCACTCAAAACACCGGCGCTACATACGATTTTCAGCATTCCACTAGCAAACCTAGCAGCAAAAAAAAACAGAGCATTCCTATCTGCTGCGAGGCTACATGCTTCCAGGTAGCTCAAAATCAGGACTAACGGGCACAGTAGTATAACGTTACCCCTGAGCGTACGGTTAGAGTACGTAATTCCGCGTCTGATTGGGGCAAAGGCCTTAAATATGCAGATAAAGCTCTTAATGTATTTGCAGTTGGTCGATGAACGAAGAAGTGGGGGCTTCAGTTTACTGCGCTCATCTAGGGATGAGGAAGTCGTATAAGCTACCAAACTATTGCAGAGTCTCCTAAGCCGAAATATTTGCTATAAAAATGTCATCAGAGTTACTGTAATGTAAAAGTATACACATCTATGTGGATAGCCAAGTGGCTATAAAGGCCTTAATTTCATACAGCACAAAGTCAGCTGTGGTCGCATTATGTAAAGAAGCGATTTAAATACTTTCTGAAAACAGGATGTACATTCTATCTTACTGGGTGCAAGGTCACACGAACATTGAAGGAAATGAGATAGCTGATAGGACTATTAACTGGACATTGCCCTCTGGCGTCTGACTGCGGACAACAAATGCAGGAAATGTAAGGAATGGGTAGAGCCAGTGGAGCGCGTAATCTGTGAATGTCTGGCTTTCGAAGACAAAGGCTTACTTGGCGCAGAAAGGCTACATGATCTTCAATTGGCAATGGCCAACTTAAGTTCGCGAAAAGAACAGCAATGTTCTTCACACTAGGCTTAACCTAAGCTAACATAGACCATTTAGAAACTCTCCGAAGTCCGAAGCGAGATAACCGTAAGATTAGAGAGCATGGGAGATAGGACGCCGCCTTGAACCTCAGACCCCTTCAGGAACTTTAAACGGCATCCAGAAGGATGTTGCTGAATGCTCCCTCTATGTCCAGGAAGGCAACGAGGCAGCATCCCTTTTCGTTGAGATATTTTTCACTAAATGAAATTAAACGCGGTTTCTATTGATTTTCCTTTCTGAAATGAGTGCTATCAGCCTCATTGTTTGAGGGTGGTAAGAAGGATGGTAGGCTTTTGGGCTTAATGTCTTTTTACCTGTTGTGTGTAATCTTACAAGGCTCATCTAAACCCAGCAAAAAAAGTTTAAAAACCACATACAGTTATTTCTCCTCAAATAAGAAAGTCTACAAAGGTAGGAGAGTGGGAGAAGTTCGTTGGTTTCTATGAGTTTCCGGAAAAGTAGGTGTCAAGCTTAAGTTCAATGCTTTCTACTATTGTCGTTATCGAGGATCCATCTTGTTTCTGGAGAAATACTATATTGTTTGGGGACCTAGACTTCATGAGGATCTCTCTTGGATTTGTTGAAATGTCTTCTGGACGACTTGCGAAGTGCATTCATATCCGTTGACCACCAATGAGGCTTTCGCTTGCCCCGTGGTATTTGAACAGGATCCGACCAAAACAGGGCCTTTGAGGAAGCTATATTAAAACGCTCTACAAGTTTTTAAGATCATTGACCGATGATAGAAGGGTGGGGGTGAGAAAATTTTTAAGTCTCCCACTTCGTAATTCTGAGGTATCTTCTCTGATTTGTATGAGTAGGAGATATATTATATAAAGACTGCTCTTATTTAACTTCTCAGCTTTTGGCGTAATCATTTAGAACTTCACCGCATAAGGTTAAGTTTGTAACTTCCTCACAATTTTTGCTACGGAAGATTCGTGGTTTTCATTTATTCCATACTAGAAGGTTAAAAAGCTGCTCACCTCTTTCATTTATATTTGATCTGTCATACTGATTATGGTGCTCGTTATCTATGAAATATGGAACAACAGGGAAGACATGCGAGGCCCTTCTTAAGCTATTTTCACACGTTTTTAACCCTATATACTCAGGTGACGGAACGCCACAACCACCGGCTCAGAGCGAAGTTTAAAATCTAAGTGAGAGCAAAAGAAGATCCTTGGATGTGAAAGGATCCAGCCAAAATAAGGTGAGCTCACTATACTTAATATGCGCCCCATAAAAGTGAAATTTTCAGGACCACCACATGAGGGGAGAGTAGGGCATTGATTGTGAGAGGAAAGTCATGATTTCCTTGGATCGGAAGTCCAGTTGCACTTCACTTCCGTTTCGGCTGAATGGCGCAGGCATCGATGTTAAGCTCAACTTAATTTACTTCAATATAAGACACATTCACTTTTTTATTTAGTCCACAATTAAAACTATCCGCACGAGCAGCAACTGTAGTAACATCATATCGTTACTCTATCCTTAAAAGCAGCTCTATACGCAAAGGTTTAAACCATGATGACGATTAAGTACACTTTTAGTTAGATTTGTATAACTTACTTAGCCTATGCAAATGCTCCGATAATTTTAATTAATAACATATGTATGTATTTTATTTTTATTTATGCAGAGATGAAAACAATGAAGCATCTGCGGACTGCAAATGGATTGCTAGCGGAAGCATTGGATCTCGGGATGCAGTACTGGTATTTCGTACAAGCCTATTAAAACCGAAGTCTGAAAGAAGTTCCTTGCTGTCAAAGGATACTGGTGCTGACCCTCCTCTTAAAATAGACCTCTTTGGTAAGGATGATGATGAGCACCCTTCAAGAACAACACAAAATTGTAACAAAGTCTTGCCTTGTATAGCTGTGAATGTAAAAAAAAATTTAACGATTTGCAAACAATTAAAACAAACACCGGAAATACTATCGAATCAAGGGAAAGAAATAAATACTTGTACGGATGTTCATAATTCGAGTAGTTGTGATGATGAGTTTAATGAGAATAATCGCAACCAAAGTTCAATATCAAATTGTGAAGAAGCATGTGAAGAGTTAACGAACTTTAATGATGATGATAACTTCAAGGATATAGAGAATACACATAATATGCCCGCACGTAAAATGGAAATAAAATATAAATTCATACAAACAGAAACCAAATTATTGCGAAAAATTTTTCAACGTCATGGCCTATCGGAGGTAAAAGACGATGAGAATTTTAGCATCCTTTGGACAGGAATACATATAAAACCAGATATTTTAAGAAATCTTGCGCCTTATCAACGAGTTAATCATTTTCCGAGGTAGGAAAACTAAGAATTTTTTATTTATATGATTTGATATGACATGAACTTTAAATTTTCCGTAGATCATATGAATTAACTCGTAAAGACCGCTTATACAAAAATATTGAGAAGATGCAGCATTTGAGGGGCATAAAACATTTTGATATCGTGCCGCAGTCTTTTATTTTACCAAGTGAATATAAGGATTTAATATCTTCACACAATAAAAACCGTGGTCCGTGGATAGTTAAACCAGCTGCTTCTAGTCGTGGTCGTGGTATTTTTATAGTAAATACAGTGAGTGTAATTGTACAAATATGTTTTTAAAATTTCTTTTTTTTTTCAAATATTATTTTTACAAATATCCATGCCAAAAGGGCCGCAGCTAGTAGAACAACTTTCCCATCAGTTTGTTAAGGTCGAAACGTCAAAACTGATGTTACTTCGTTCTCCTGTGCATTTTTTCATTCTTGTCGAATAAACACAACGCAGCTGACCGGTAACATTGATACAAAACAAATCAACTTTGATGAAAATTCTCTACACATCTACATACATATGTAGATTCACACAATATGGTACAAAGATTTGGTATTTAAATAACCTTCACCTTCGGTCTTGTAAGGTAATATTTTGTATTAGATATCTAAACTTAATGGAAAATAAAAGTTATTAAAATTTAAAACGGCTTAACACAAGTAAATTCTTACCTCCTTCCTGTTGCACGATCAGATTTTGTTTTGATTATTTACATTTACATAAATAAATCAGCTTCAAGGGTGTCAAATCGCAAAATATGGGTGACCAACTGACATCGCCAAGAAGAGAAATTTCGCGGCCGGGAAATTTTTCTCTCAATAAAGCCATATTCGCAATTCAATTGCGGTTATCATAGACAGTAAATGTCCTTTTCTCTCAATTATATGCTTTCCCAGATGCGACAATTTTTTATATTTACGTATCCCCCGAGTGAGAAATGTGCCCGTCACTGAAGTAAATTTACGGCTTGGCTAAATTAAGCAAAAAAAAATGAGTTGGCAACACTGTTTTTATAGGGGAAGCTCCGATATAAGGGAATTGTACGTGATGTCAAAAAGATTTGGTTTGCAATTTTGAGGAATAAATTCAGGTATATTTTAAAACTTTATTACTTTATTACTTAAAGTAAAATTAAATATTTCGATCTCTGTCGTATTTTTTTAGTGTTAGATTTAAATTGAGTTTTAAAAAAAGGAGCTTTAGTACCAAGTTGAAATCACTTTTAGCACATTCTGCAGTTATGTCTTGTCGTAAATAAATGAAAATCCTCTGCCTATATTTGCCCTACTTAAGGGGTTAGGGGTAGTCAGAGGCACGAAAAAATGAGAATTTTCAGTATTTTTTTTTTTTGCTATTAAATAATTTTATTTTACAAAAGTAGTGATATGGTATTATTAAACAATGTTTTGACTTGAAGTCACGAAAATTTCGAAAAAAAAAAAATTTATTTCCGAAGTTACAGCTGTCTGTGTTAACCCAGTTCCAAAAAAAGGTCCTTGCGGTGACAATCATAAGTCCTTGGAGATTCATCTGAAATCAATCGGATAAAAAAAAATAGTTTTATAAATAAATAATCCTGGGCCTGATCGAAGGATTTTATTTTTTTTCAAAAATTAACAAAATGGCGGTCTCAGGAAATTTTTTTCTAGATTTTTGGGAAAAAATCAACAG
Source organism: Ceratitis rosa (assembly GCA_037013455.1). NCBI lineage: Eukaryota > Metazoa > Arthropoda > Insecta > Diptera > Tephritidae > Ceratitis > Ceratitis rosa. The sequence continues at coordinate 2,132,113 of JAWMAG010000035.1, read as the reverse complement.
TTAATTGGTCTTAAAAAATCGAAATTTTTCACAAAATAAAAATCCTTCGATCAGGCCCGAGTTTATTATGTATTCTACAAGCTGTATAAATTTCATTAAAATCAGCGGTTTTCGAGTTACAGTTGTCACCAGTTCAAAAAACATAGTTTTGAGAAAAACGCGTTTAAAGTTTCACACAGCGCTTTGAAAGGCCCGAGCTCTCTTTGTTATTTGTCGAATAACTTAAAAACGAATTATCGGATTAACTTGAAATTTTCAGAGATTATTTTTAAGATATTATACTTAACGAAAATGCAAAAAAAAAAATTTTTTTTTTGAAAATCCTGACTACCCCTAACCCCTTAATAATTTATACCGTTTTCTCCGTAAACCTTTATAATATGAAACGGCGAAATATCTTTGAAATGTGGCTAGATCGGGATAAAAATGATAAAAACGGGTGTACGAGTATTAAAAAAATTCTGGAAGTATGCATCGTGGCAGGTTCTTAAGACTCTTTAAAAGCATTGAAAATGGTTGTTAGTGTCTTTAGTAACAAACCGTACAAGAAATGGCAGAACAGTAAGCGAATGTTCAATAATGGTTGAAAGGAGTTGCGTTTCCGCCTTAATTCCTCGATTCACTGCCATCTTAAAGCAATTTGATTATTCTCCAAACTTCCCGTGTCGGGCGACCTGAGAAATCTTTCAATGACTGCCATATAAAAGTGAAAAAACCAAAATTAAAAGAACTAGTTATCTCATCTTCTCAGGAATAACTAACCTTAACGTCTCAGATCGTTATCATCGGGAAAAAGAGATGCAGCTAATATTATTGGAGAATTAAAATCAACGTCGTGCCAAGCGACAAAAATTAAGAGATTGAAACAAAATTAAAAAGCAATGAAGGGAGGTTGTAATTTATATCCAGCATTTCTTTTGGTAAAAAAGAGAAGAAAATATGTTATCCTCCAGAGGAAAGTATTTTAGTTACTGACACATGACAAGCCAAATCGAAAGAAGAGAAAGAGTCTATGGCATTACGGAAAGCACACATACATAAACGTTTCTGTAATGAAGTGGGACTTGGGACTTCTAGTAGATATGCCAAAACAATCTGTTGGTAATACAAATGATGGCTCCAAGATTTTTTAGAGATTCACGCCTCAAGTCAGATATCACTGGAATAAATGTCAAATTAGTTGAGCGCTCCCGTGCAATTCTGGAGACTCTGTCTTGCGACATGAAAATAGACCCTGAGAAATTCAAATTTTATGCCGAAGAAACAAGAAAATTGAATTTGAGGCACTACTTTTGGTATCACATGCCAACTAGTATCCATATAAGGAAATTATAAAAGCGTGTATCTTATAGCCTATTTCCACCGGACGTTAATTGCATTTTAGCTTAAATGCATTTAAACATCGCATTTAAATGCTAAATTCCCATGTGTTTGTTGTTGTATAAAAGTGTGTTAACTCACTTTCAAATGCTAAATTCCCATGTGTTTGTTGTTGTATAAAAGTGTGTTAACTCACTTTTCAAAGCGAGTTAACTCACTTTCGGTAATTTAACAGAAAATGTTATGTTAACAGTCGATGATGTCACTACTAATGTAAACATTTCGGACGTTTCGGTATATTTCTTGTCAGAGTCGTGTATTTTCGGATTTAATGAGGGGCCAGACTTTTATTTTGCATGCTGAAATTTTTTCTGCAAAAGTTACTTTTTTGCATTAATATTGACATAAAAACATATATTAAGTAATCGGCGAAGATAATGCTTCTCCCCTTTAAAAAATAAAATTAAAAAAGAATAAAAAACAAACAAAAAGCAATTGTGGAATAGAAAACGATCCCCTCAACATAAAAAAAAATATATATATATATATAATATAATGAGCGCTTTGTAACCGGTTAAGGGATTTTTCGGCTGAGCTACTCCTCGAATTGTGGTTTTCTAGAAAAACACACTTAATTATTGTACTTAAAAAATAAACTAAACTGAAAATGGAAACAAAACGACGCAAGTGGAACTTTACGGAGGAGCAAAGTTTCCTGGATTGCTGGGAAGGAAGAGCTCGGGAATTGAGAGGTTGCCGAAAAAGCTCTCATGTAGTATACAAAGAAATCGCATTGTTGGCAAAGTTTTTAAGCATGCAAAAAAGCATTTTCCTTTCAGCAGCGTCTGTCCGTGCAGCAATAATCTGCACTTGCAAATCAGAATGCGGTCTCTCGAATTCATGATTTTAATACTTGTGACAAATTTTACAAACTGCGAATGTAAACGAAAATCAGCTGTTTGAGTTAACTCGGTTTCGGTGGAAACGTTTGACATTTCATTCACTTAACAGAGGCCTTAAATGCAGTTAAGTGCTTTGTGGAAATAGGCTATTACCGTTAGGTCAGTTAGCAGAAGAAACTCAAGAAGCGAATAACAAGGAGTACAGGAGAAGTCGAGAATATTTCAGCCGTAAAACCAGTAGGAAAGCTACAAACAGAGATGTTCTAAATCGATTATTTATTGCGTCTGATCCAGTCATTTCATCTAAATCTTGTCCGCAAAGAAAAGTTCACGGGCTACCCAAGGAAAGCATTATGTTGTTGAAGAGATCAAACCATCATCATTGTCAGAATCATCATCAGAAGGCCAAAACTAAAAAAATTGCAGATATATGTATGAAACATTACTTATATTTATATTTCAAATATTTATTTTATTGCGCAGATTAGTATATTGAAGTTTTTTGGAAAACCAGTCGACTTTAAGAATATAAATCATGCTAAATTTTGCAAAATGTAATTATGAATTTTAAATGCTAAAACCAAATTGCAAATAAAAATAATAATTTATATGAAAGTTTTGAAAAAAAAACCTCACAATACAATTCATTACACATGTTTCGTAAAAGCAATTTCTGAAAAAGTGAAATAGCTAAAAAGTGTTAGAGATATATCAAATTTTATATGATTTCTGAATTCACCATCCATTTTTTTATCTAAGAATGGTTATCGACAAATAACACACTGTGCGACGTACCTATGTACGGCGTAGTGATTGGTCAGCTGGTTTCAGTTGTTGTGTGAGCTATACCTTATACGGATGTATGAAAGTTCCAGCACTTGATAACGTCAAGAAAAAGGCCCATTCACTTGCAGTAGTGATATTTGATGTGGAATGAGCAAAACGGTAACGCACAGGGCTTACAATACATGTTACCGTTATGTTATGTGCACCATAATCTCCTCTTAAACCACGAATCGTGGCCACGCCTGAATCACAATTTTGCATTTGTTAAGCGATCCATTTTCATAAATGCCTGACTTTAAAAAAAACAACATATGTTTAATTTGACAATTTGAGAGATGTCAAAATACAGCGCTGTAATTTTGAAACCACAAAATGGATAACCCTATATGTATGTATACATACTTTTGCTGATGTTGTTTGTAGCGGCTTACTTACTCCGCTTAGGGCAGGCTTTGTCAATCTAAGTCGCCGAGGTCATCTAACGGGAGGTCTAGGAAACGTGCAGTTTCGACGGGATTGGACCAAAGGGAGAGGAGGGTTAGATGAGTCGGTTTAAGGGGGCATGTGAAGAGGTGGTTAGAGTCGTGCGGGGCCTCTCCACATGCAGGGCATACGTTGGGTATGCTGGGGTCGAGTCTGGATAAGTAGGAGTTTAACCTGCTACAATTTCCAGATCTACGTTGTGCCAAGGTCACGCGGGTCTCTCGAGGCAGCTCGAGCTCGTTGTCCGCTATGGGTGGTGGTTTAACTCCGAGCACGCCATTCACGGGAAGGGAGTCTGAAGGTGTTGACTGACTCCTGGTGAACGGCGTTCAGTGCTGGTTTGTACGCCGTCTTGTCTAGCGGTTGTTGTGCGTGTTGCTGGATGGTGCTCTTTAACTCAAGTATTCACTTCCTGATGTGCCTAGGTGGAGGTTCAGCTTCAATAAGGTGCCTGCTGGAGTGCTCCCTGCGGTAGCATCCCGGTAAGGACTGCTTGCACAGCAAAGTATTATGCTCCTTAGCCCGTAGCATAGATGCTTCGGAGCTCCGATATGTAAAAATTAAACAGTAATGGGGAGAGGAAACCACCCTGCGGAACCATGTGTTTAATTTTCTTTAATTTCTATGTTTCGCCTCGGAATATAACCGATGATTGTCGACCACTCAGGTAGCCCATGACCCACCTCTGCAACCCCTGCGATAATGAGGATTCATCAATGTCCGTGAGCAGCACTGAATGGTTTACGGTGTTAAAAGCTTTTGACAAATCCAGTGCTACCAGGACAGTTCGCGCGCAGGGTGAGTTTTGGTTTAGGCCATTGACTATCTCATTGTTTATGGAGTTTACTGCTGATGTGCTGCTGGACGCAGGTGGTGAGTGAAGGTCGGGAGCAGTAAGGCCTCAAGTGTCTTCGCTACTGGGGAGAGGAGAGTTATCGGTCGATAAGACTCTTCTTTGTTAGCTGGTTTCCCCGGCTTAAGTAGCGGGACCACCCTACCAGTTTTCCACACGTCAGGTATCATTAGGGTGGTCATAGACAATTTGAGGATCTTGGTGAGGTAGTCTGCTCCCGCTGGTCCAAGATGTTTTTGCATCAGTATGCTTATTCCGCTAGGGCCGATGGATTTGAAGGCTTTCGCTGGAGAAATCAAGCACCGCGCTTGTATTTGGCAGTTTGCGCATACGGCGGGTTACACGTCGCTTCGCTTTGCGTACCGAAGGATGCAATGTGAAAAGTCTGCTAAAATAGCTCGCGCATCTCTTGGGTTCCGACGAGGCGGGTTAGACAGCGACTTGAGTATAGCCCAGAGCTTGGTTGCCCCAGAGGAGAGTTTAGAAGACCTTAAGTGCTCCTCCCACTTTTTCCGCTTATGGTTGTTTACTACTGTCCGAATTTCCAAGTTTAAATCCCTGATTAGGGGATTACCGGGATCGGAGTTACGAAGTTTGTCGCGCCTGGATGCTAAAACCACCGCTTCCGTCGGGAAATCGGGGCAGATTTCCGCCATTCGGCCTGCCGGGATGAAGCGGGCGGCAGCGGTCACGACAACGTGTGATGGAGTGTGGAGAGCACTGAAAGCGTTCTCGGTGAATTCCGTGAATCCAGTCCAGTTAGTTTTCTTAAAGTTAAGGAATGTCCGGTGATCCGCGGAAACAAAGTCGGGAGGTCTGTCAATCGAGATGTGTATGGGTAAGTGGTCCGAATCTAGTGTCAGTATAGGTCGCCAGAATATACTGTTTATCAGACCAGCACTCGCAATTGTTATATCAAGCGTTCATTCATTCATGCAAAATATCGAATCGGCTATCTGTTCCGCCAGCTCGATTCCTCTACGGTCATTTGACAGGCTAGAATGCCAAAGATCGTGATGCGCGTTAAAGTCGCCCAAAACCAAATGGTTTTCTCCTCTAAGTAGCGCACCTATATCAAGACAATATCCAACTGGGCAATTCGTAACGGGAGGAATATATTGTATTAAATATTTCGAGCTCGGCATCTCCTAACCGGATAGCTATGCCCTGACATTCTAGGGTAGTATCTCTGCGGTCGATGTCGCCATCGCAGCAATTGACAGATGTTCCCGGCTCATGTAGTCGACTATCTCGTCGATCTTCCCCTGGAGTCCATTGCAGTTAAATTATAATAGTCGTGTTTGTCTCGCGTGGATGGAGTGTGTTACTGCTGTGTTACCAGGCAGTACGCAGGCCAGAGTACGTCCGAAATTGACACCAGCCGGAGCAAGAATTGCATAGGACTGAGGTCATGTTCCGACGTACTTTGGTCTGACACACGGAACAGACTGTGCGGGGGACTAAGAGCTGCTGGGTAGCAGCCCTCTCATGGGAGGAGGAAATGGACCTGGTTGTGGGTAGGGAAGAGGGTAAGGGTTGCCGGGAGTCATGCTGCGGGGAAAACCGTGGAGGTCTGCGGGTTACCCAAAATGGGTAAGGGTGCTGAAGGCACTGCCGGGGAGGCTGGGGGCGCACTTGGGCGCTGGTAGCATGGGGCCACATAACGTGTGGTCCACTCCCTATGAGTCTTGAGACCTGAGCAGACCTTAAGATGACTCTAACCATTGCACTGGTTGCACCTAACCGAGGTGGAGGAGTGGTGTGGTATTTAGGTGCACACGCAGGAGAAATAATCCGTCGGACCAGGGTTGGTTTCGACGCCAGCCCTGATGAGAAGGATTTGGAGCAGCCCAGCTGCGAGGTGTTGCTCCGTTGGCGAACTTAGACTAATTTTTCTTGTTGAGCTAAACAGGGTTAGATCGCCGGAAGGGGTCAACTCTGGTGCGTAGAACCGGTAGTCTTAAAGTTGATATACTTTTGCTACTTTTTATCGGCAATTTCTCTTTTGATCTTAATTTTTTCCTTGTTTGCACGGATAAACTTTGTTTAATAAATTTTCTGCCATCGATCCATTTAATTTTTTTCGCAATTTACAAAGCCCCTAACTTCTCCCATCGCCGTTGTTTTTGAGAAAAATTCAATATTTGAGAGTTTGGTTGCCCATACTAGGGATACATTGTAGGAGGGTATTTTACTCAGGAGAAAGGGCATACTGGCATCAGTATTTAAGTTGCAGAACTACGGTTGATTATATATATATACATACCATATATGTCAGAAACTTGGTTCCCTAAGAATGTCAATGATATTCATTTTAGCCTAACTAATTTTATGCTTATGGCAAATGATCTTATCAGCAAAAGAGATGATGGTGTTGCAATTTACCATTGACCCACATAAATATGAAGCTTGTCTGTGAATCAAGTACTGATGACTTTAGTTTTATTCCCCAAAAAAAATTTTGTCTCTTGTGTAATTAATCCAATAAACCTTGAACACGTGGACAATCTTCTATTTGAGAAATTGACTACGACATTATGTTAATAGGCTAGGAGAACATAATACTCTATAGCGGTTTTAACGTCAATATACTTGTTCGAGATGAAATAGGCTCCTCGTTCTGTAATTATGTGTCAGTCTCAGTCTCCTCATCTTCCGCATTCACTATATTGGTGTTGAATCTGTAAATGACAAACTCAATTTTTTACCTAAATTTTTAAATATATCTAGTTATTCTGGTTATATGCCAAATGATGGTTTGCCTTATTGCTTATCTAACTACAATATTTTACACGAAAAACGCCAGTAACGACATCGCCAAGCGGTGTAAACTGAGTCGCTATATTTTTGGCTGGTTCGGCTATTATTTTGTTCCCTATTCGGCTTCATATCTGAGTGTACTGTTTCAATTAATTATCAGATGTAAGGGAATGTGAAGTTGCTAGATGAATTTTATAAATATATACATACATATATTATAAATACGTTATGTAATTTACCTTTTGTCATCGCTGTATCGATTTTCGGTCGAGCTCCTCCTCCAATTTGTGGCGTGCGGCTCGATATTTTTCCAATAATTGGATGATCTACTCAATTATGATACTTTACTTTACTGTCGTAGACACCGCTTACGCGATTATAGCCGAGTTAACAGCATTGCGCCATTCCTTTCTTCTTTTTGCTGTGTGGCGCCAATTGAAATACCAAGTACAACCAGGTCCTTCTCTACCTGGTCCTTCCAACGAAGTGGAGGTCTTCCTCTTGCTAGCCAGCGCGGCCCCTGTTTCTTGATTCGCCGAACTATGCCAATGTCGTCGTATAACTAGTACAGCTCATCGTTTCATTGCCTGCGATATTCGCCGTTGTCAACTCGAAGAGAACCATAAATCTTACGCAAAACTTTTCTCTCGAATACTCTTAACGCCGACTCATCAGATGTTGTCATCGTCCATGCTTCCGCACCATATAGCAGTACGGGAACGATGAGGGACTTGTAGATTTGGTTTTCGTTTGTCGGGAGAGGATTTTACTTTTCAATTGCCTACTTAGTTCAAAGTAGCACCTGTTGGCAAGAGTGATTCTGCGTTGGATTTCAAGGCTGACATTATTATTGGTGTTAATGCTGGTTCCTAGATAAACGAAATTATCTACGACCTCGAAGTTATGACTGTTAACAGTGACATGGTATGACAGGAGATATTTAGTCTTGCCCTCGTTCTTTACCAGACCCATATCCTTCGCTTCATTATCCAGTTCGGTTGTTGAAGCCAATAATGTCGATATTATCGGCGTACGCCAGCAGCTGTACACTCTTATAGAAGATTGTACCTTCTCTATTCAGCTCTGCTGCTCGTATTATTTTCTCCTGCATTAAATTAAAAAAGTCACACGATAACGAATCACCCTGTCTGCAACCTCGTTTGGTATCGAACGGCTCGGAGAGGTCCTTCCCGATCCTGACGGAGCTTTTAGTGTTGCTTAAGATCAGTTTACATAGCCATATAAGTTTTGTGGGGATACCAAATTCAGACATAGCGGCGTATAGGCAGCTCCTTCTCGTGCTGACGACGACGGCTTTCAAATGGACGAAATGTGGTTGGTGTCGATCCTCTTTTCACGGGTCTTTTCCAAGATTTGGCGCATGATGAATATCTCGTCAATGGTTGACTTACCAGGTCTAAAGCCACACTGATAAGGTCCAATCAGTTTGTTGACGGTGAGCTTAAGTCTTTCACAAAATACGCTCGACAGGACTTTATAGGCAATATTAAGAAGGTTTATCCCACGATAATTGGCGCAGACTGTGAGGTCCCCTTTTTAGAGATTGGGCAGAGCACACTTAAATTCCAATCGTCGGGCATGCTTGCGTCCGACCATATTCTGCAAAGTAGCTGACGCATGCACCTAGTCAGCTCTTGGATGATCTATAGTTTATGTAAAGTCGCCTCCGAGGAGCCGATGATAAGGAGCTTTGGTTCTCATGTCAGAAATCGAGGGCTTAAAATTAGAAAAGTTAATATTCTATTATATTGGATCAGGACTCGAACTGCTAACAAATTCATTCAATTGATTTGCTGTAATTTTAAATATTGGATGGCAATAAACTGTTGAGAGGCTTAGCTCTTTCTATAATTATTCAAAGCTTCAGAAGTAGTTTATATACAGTTGGCGGTATGAGACTGTAAGACGCAGTGTTTCAGGCGGTTTCTTAAGTTAAGTATCCCAGATCCACCGTGGGCTTCAACGTCGGAGTAGCAAGGTTGGAATATAAAAATTATATTTTGTCCGATACGTTTCGGACAGGAGCTAACATATATGGCTCGTGTTAATTCTAATTTTTATTGCAAAAACAAATATTAAGTACGCTCATATTCTATTCATGAAAATTTTGAAGATATTCTGAGTTTTACGTAAGTTTTTGATCATGTTTTGCCTAGTCTTCATGATGTTTGTCATATAATACGTATCATTGATTCCATACCTCTGTTAGAATGATTCTGCGGGATCTGGTTTGAAATTTTTTTAAAACGTTGGCATATGAGAATCGGTTTGAATTAATGTTTTTCAGATCTGCGATTTGAGGCAACTACTGTAATTAGCTGTATGATTACCTCCACTTTTTTAATAGAGGCATCATCTTTCTTAGACGCGAATTCAGACGTGCGATGTTATCTCAACATTCTAGACAAGCACTGCGCAGTGTGCAATAGGTTTTAATATGGCCGATTTCTTGTCAGTTGGTACATTGAACTGGACCATTTCTTTTATGTGGCTCTTCTACAATTATCCAGTGGTGCAACAAATATTTCAAACTATAGATGGAATACGTTTCCTATTTTTTTTTTTGTTGGGTTGCATTGGGCAACAAATTTGCCATAAATATTGACTAAGACACTTAAACACCAACAACAATGTCAGTCTTGAAATCCAACGCAGAATAGCTTTGGGTTAAGTAGGCAATCAAAAAGTTAAGTCCTCAGCGAATGAAGACATAGAGTCTACGCTGGCTAAATCAAATGCCCCTCCTGGCTGTACGTGGTATTTCCATTTGGCACCAAACAACGAAAAGAATAGCGCGTCTTTGTTCACTCGGTTTTAAGCGCGTAAGTAAAGGAGAAGAATGCAGAGCCCAAAAACAAGGGAGCACACTAGCAAAACAACAATGCTAACTGTGTTCCGCACTTTTAGATTCGTATGCACATCCACATTTGTAGGCTTTTATGGCATGTGATTTGCACAACGTGTCAAACCACCTCTCAGTGTTGCCTAAACCTTTTAAATATAAATTTTTGGTTACATTATTTTGAACAATATGGCAATATATCCAGTGTGTTTGCAATCGGGTGTTTGTAGGAATTTACTTGAAATATATATGAAATGTTTGCTATCAAAATATAATGCATTTGTAATATAAATCACAGTGTGGAAAGTGTAAGGAACCATTAAGGGTATAATAAATAAGTATACAAATTTACATCAAGTCTAACATTATACAGGAAATTAAAACATTTATACATTAACAATTTCGACCTGCAAATATCTCCACAATTGTAAGTCTCCGTATGTAAATATTCAGCTCAGTTCTAAATATTCTCGCGGAAATTTTCCGTTGCGGATTTCGAAATCCCCTAAGAAAAACTCCGCCAATTCTAAATACACAGAGACAAGGCAAATTTACACGGTAGTAGCAAGAATGCAAAAACAAAACGCCTATGTATTTTGTTTGTGTAAGCGAACATTCGAAATGTCAAAACCTATTTTTCATGTATTTTGTTTGTGTAATTTGTTGTAATGGAATGAAGAACACTCTCTCTTTTGAAATCAGCTGCTCAGTATTATTGTATATTATTGACATTTGATTATTTGGATACTATTGTACTATGTTTATTCACTGCTGAAGCAAATGAGGAAGAATGGCAATGAATTATTCTTCAACATAGATAAATTCTACACCAGAGCAAATATCCACGTCGTTTCCACCGACTATTTCATCCCAATGAGGTTGGATTTCATTTATTCGAAAGGGGACGCTTTGCACTCTGTATTAGGGCCTCCTCTTGTCGTGTTTTCTGGCCTTCAAGTTTTGACCCGCACGAATTTCTTTTGAATAGCAAACACCTCTAAGTAAAATGCGTCCTTAAAAAATCGCCTTTTACTGGAAAAGAAATTTTACTTTCTTCCATTCCACAATATTAGTTCACCTTCTCCCAAAATTGGTTCAACTCCTCCTTATTACCCTTAAAAAATCGTTGGGCTATAGCCGGTTAAGTTTCCATCAGATCTACTTGCAACTTCAACTGCACATTACTCGTTGTTTTTGACCTACAGAAACCATTAATACGATTATTTGTGTTATATTTATTAAATACTTACATTTTTTATAAAAAACTCCCACACAACTTAAATGGGGAAAAAACTCTAGTGGAACATTGAAATAATCCGGATTTTTTTTTGCATTGGTGATGCCAACCTTTTCCACTGGGAATTTTCGAAGTTTGTTTAGAATACGAAGGAACAAAGAGAAATCCGCAAAAATGTTTAATTTATGGTAGGAGAAGAGGGAAAAGTGAGAAATCTCCCGGGTAATTTTCATTCAGAATAGGGCTGATTATATATTCGTAATTTGTGAGCTGCCCCATATTTGAATACACTTCGACCATAAGGATATCGTACTGAATTCTAACCCTAGTTAGAAGGGTGACAGTATTATTATGATACTTAGAGTGTAATATTAACAAATATGTGCTAAATAAGTTGTGCAAATTTAATGTTAAATAATTAAATTTTTAATTTTTTTCAGCCGCATCAAATACCCCAAGATGAGCAAGTGCTGGTTAGCAAATATGTTGCTGATCCATTATGCATTGATGGTCATAAGTGTGATTTGCGTGTCTATGTGCTCGTAACTTCATTTGACCCCTTAATTATTTATGTGTACGAAGAAGGCTTAGTTAGGTTAGCTACTGTTAAGTATGATCGCGCCACAGAAAGTCTTTGGAATCCTTGCATGCATCTTTGTAACTACAGTATAAATAAATACCATTCAGATTATATTAAATCACGAGATGCCGAGATAGAGGACGTTGGTCATAAATGGACTCTCTCTGCCCTACTACGACATCTAAAGTCACAAGGTTGTAACACTTTTAACCTGATGGCTGACATTGAAGATTTGATTATTAAATCTATTTTCGCTTGTGCTCAGACGATTATATCTGCATGCCGTATGTTTGTTCCTAACGGTAACAACTGTTTTGAACTGTATGGGTTTGATATATTAATTGATGATAATCTTAAGCCCTGGCTTCTGGAAGTTAATTTATCTCCATCTATGGGGGTTGATAGCCCACTGGATTCGAAAGTAAAAGCGTGTCTTATAACTGATCTCTTGACGTGTGTGGGAATTCCAGCATATTCTGTTGAGATGAAGGCTCAGTACGATAACAAGTGGACACGGTTTAGAAATGTAAACTACTCGAGAAGAATGCCATCAGCCGATCTCAGTGCGGGTAGCAATAGTAATGGTATGCGACGGGGAACAAATGCTACTACATTGTATCAGTCGCTTACAACAGAAGAACAGCGATTTGTTAGAAGTGCTCGGTTACAAAATGAGCGGCGAGGAGGATTTGTTCGCATTTTTCCTACTGATGAAAGCATGCAACGTTACGGGAGTTTTCTTGACGTATCTACAGGTATACCAATTTCAACCCCGGTGGTACAAGGCCAAATGCCGTATTCCATGATTCTGCCACATAACTATAATCTATTGTTGTTTAATTTTTTATATGGACATGATAAAAAAGAACGAAACTCACTTTTTGAAAGAATGCGTCAATATGAACGTGCTTTACCGATTGAATCATTAGTTTTATTTACTGATGAAAATCTTAAATCAAAATGTGTAGAGGAAGGACAACGCTTACGAAAGCACATAATGAATTTAATTGATAATGGTTCGGAATTAACGCAACTCCAAGCTAGGCAAGCTTTTGCATTATACTTAGAGGCAATTCTACATCGACTCACTCACGAACCAAGAGATTTTCATGAAAGGTTAATTTTGAAATTTTTAAATAGAGTAGGCGGCATAGTGAAAACACCAGCATTTTCTCGGAATCCACAAAATGTTCGCATTAATAGCAAAGCCCGAACAGCTATGGTAGCCAAATTATTAGGAGAATTTCTTGAACAATATAATCGAGATACAGAGGCTTACGTGGATGTCTTTGATCACTTCGGTATGATACCAAGAGGTTTATTTGGCGATTTTTTGTCTCAAGCTCAAGAAGCAGATTTAGAGGCGATTTTGGCCCAACATACGAATGTAACTGGAAACATGCCATATCTTTATAATAGATTTGGACTTGCAACACCCAATACGCCCCCTATACCATCTGGATTGTATGGGTTCTTGAGGGCTTTACCAGCTATGGTGGTAACTGGTTCTGTTTCCAGAGACTTTAATAAAAGTGACGGGTATTACAAAAGTAATGAAAGAAATTCAACTTTAATAAAAACTGAACTGCACAACATAAAATATATTTCGGTAGATAAATAAGTGGCTTATAAATAATTAAGACAACAGTACTGCTTGGATCTAAGTATTGCTAACTACATGTTATTATGCTTGCTGCTTTCATCTAAATTTTCCATTTGATAATAATAATAATAATTTTTTTATATGATGTACCTCCTCTGAAAATTGTATTATGATAAATTTTTCAATCAAAATATATATGCGCTTGCAAATAGAAACAATAGTTTCACAGTATTTCTCAGTTCATATTAATTATTTGTCATTATTCTCTAGTTTGAAAAGCTTTTATTCTTATCAGCTTTCACCAAGTTGTAACATTTCTGTCAGATAACTCGAGAGGTCCGCCAGTCATTTTAATGGACATAGAAGCTACAGTAAGCTCGGAAGAAGAAAAGAAGAAAATGGAACTTGCACCAAACCCGGTACAATTAAGAAATAATGAAGTACACCCCATTTATAAATCGAAATATTTGCTAAACCGTATATAAGGATTGGGCCAGTCCAATGCATGAATTGAAAAGGATTCGGTCACACAAAATCTTATTATACTTCGTACTGTGTACGTAATTTCTGGCGAGTTACATCACTCATTTAAGTGCAGGAGGCAAAAGGAATATTTAACTGCTAAGAAACGGCGCGGGTAGTTACATTGCGAACTATCGATGTTGCTCTTTTTATAAAGAACTAAAATCTAAACTAAAGCAGGGTATACAAATTAAATATCCATAGATGGTTAATATGGTGTCAACAGCTCTACGACAAGAATCTGCGATAAAACAACATTGTTTACGATGAAGTCCTTTTTTGCATAAGCATTAAAAACAAATCCTAAAAAGTGTCCTCTAGGGCGAATAGTGGTGTTGTAGAATTAATGACACAACCTGACGCAGAGTGGTAAGGCATATGGCAGTACAGATATTCTCATTCGAAATAGACTAAAATATTATTTTCTTTAATTTTGTGAGAGCCCTCATATGCAAGCAACTTCAGTTTACCTCAACAAGGGAGAAAACAATCATCACGCTTTTCTATAACAGACAATTGACAATGTTCACGCAAGTGAGGAAAGTTTTTGACTGTCATTCACCTGGGAGTGGCCAGAAACGATTCTTTTGCATATGGCTCAAGCAGCTCACGACTTCCGGTTTTAGACCACGTATCCCCTGGGTAGACAATAAACATCCGTTTGGAGGCGAGCTAAAGTGAGAAGGCGAACCCCATGTGGTTGTGCGTAGGGTTTGGGACCCACCACATGAAATCTTAATTCCAATAAAAACCAATTCCAGCCTCGGATGAGAGACCCCCCTTTTGATGATGACCCCCGAAAATGTTTTAAGGATTACGATTTGAGGGCGTGTACCTGGAATGTCCGGTCTCTTAATTGGGAAGGTCGGCACCTGCTCAGCTGGTTGATGTCCTCAGAAAATTAAAGGCTGGCATCACCGTCGTCCAAGAGATGCGATGGACAGGAAAAGGACGGAAGAAGGTGGGTCCTTGTGAAATTTACTACAGCGGCCATATAAAGGAGCGCAAATTTGGTGTCGGATTCGTTGTGGTAGAGAGACTCCGTCGTCTAGTACTGGCATTCACTCCGGTGGATAAACGTCTCGCCACAATCCGCATCAAAACGAAATTTTTCAACACCACACTAATTTGCGCCCACGCCCCGACGGAAGAGAAGGACGATGAGACAAAGGATGCCTTTTACGAGCGCCTCGAACGCACTTATGAGCGCTGGCCCCACCACGACTTCAAAATTATGCTTGGCGACTTCAACGGCAGGGTGGGCAAAGAAGGTATCTTTGGTGCGATTGCCGGAAAATTCAGCCTCCACGACGAAACATCCCAAATGGGCTGAAGCTGATCGACTTCGCCGGGGCCCGAAATATGGTTGTCTGTAGTACTAGATACCAGCACAAAAATATTCACCAAGCCACTTGGCCGTCTCCAGATCGCACCAAATCGATCATGTTGTGATTGACAGAAGACATGTATCCAATGTTCTTGACGTGCGTACGATCCGAGGTCCTAATATCGACTCGGACCACTATATTGTTGCAGCGAAGATACACACCCACCTCTACGTATCGAAGAACGCCCGTTAACCAACACAAGGAAGGATCGACGTTGAAAATATGCAAACACAGCAGACAGTCTAGCGGTTTTCTACTCGACTTGCACACCTGCTCTCTGAGAGCTCATCAGCAACTCGATATACGGGAACTGTTGGACGGTATTTCACGCTCCCTACGTACAGCTGCAAACGAAACTATTGGATTTCGTAAAGGTCACAAAAACAGCTGGTACGATGAGGACTGCCGTGCTGCAGTAGAAAGAAAACAGACAGCCTACCTCGCAACGTTGCGGTCGACCACAATACGTGCGGGAAGCGATAGATACCGAGATATGAAGAGGGAAATAAGACGCATCTGCAGACAAAAAAAGATCGTGGGATAAGCCTTCTTAATATTGCCTATAAAGTCCTGTCGATTGTATTGTGTGAAAGACTTAAGCCCACCGTCAACAAGCTGATTGGAACTTATCAGTGTGGCTTAGACCTGTTAAATCAACCATTGACCAGATATTCACCATGCGTCAAATCTTGGAAAAGACACGAGAAAAGAGAATCGACACACACTACCTTTTCGTCGATTTTAAAGCAGCCTTCGACAGTACGAAAAGGAGCTGCCTCTATGCCGCTATGTCTGAACTGTGTAAACTGACCTTTGGCAGCACTAAAAGCTTCGTCAGGATCGGGAAATAGCGCTGCAAAGAAAGCAGTAATTCTAGCAACTTTCCTGCCTCTCAGCCTCAATCAAAAGCTTTATACGCATGATGCAAGAACATATGACATCAATACAAAGTATGATACAAGATTTAATTCGAAATCAAAATCTCCTTCTTCAAGCGATTTTGTCTAAGCCATGAACGACCTTAAGATATTTTATTGGAACGCCAACGACTTGGTCCAACACAAAAATGAACTTCAACTCTTCTTAGAAAATCAAGCAATAGATATAATGCTAATCTCCGAAACTCATTTGACCAAATTTAACAACTTCAATATTGATACATTTCTGTTTTATGACACCATACACCCTGAAGGGAAAGCGCGCGGTGGAACTGGAATACTTTTCAGGCAAAAAATTAAACATTGTATAATGGAAGAGTACTGTAAAGACTACCTTCACGCTACCTAAGTTCATATATATGTTAATTCTGGTGGAATAAACATTTCCGCCATATATTGTCCGCCCCGATACAACATATCAGAAACTCAATTTACTGATTTCTTTTCTAAACTAAGTAAACGGTTTCTAGTAGCAGGTGATTACAACGCAAAACATTCCTTCTGGGGATCTAGGTTAATATCTCCAAAGGGTAGAAATTTATATAAAGTCATTCAAAATAACGGTTTCGACGTTATATCTACCGGTCAGGCAACATACTGGCCAACTGATCTCAGCAAAACCCCAGATTTGATTGACTTTGGAGTAACTTGTGGTATCAGTAGAGCACAAGTAAGCGTAAAACCTCTTTTCGACTTATCTTAAATACAGAAAATTCATTAGCGCGTATCTAAAATCGCTCATTCCTCTAAAATCAATAGCAGATGTCGACAATGCAGTTGATGGCTTTACAACATTACTTCATTTGGCAGCGAGAATTTCAACGCACGGCCCATCTAACACTCATAGAAGACAAAATTTTCAACGGTCAACATTACAAGTCTGGTAACCAAAAAAAGACAACTAAGGAGAGATTGGCAGAGGTTTCGTTCCCCGGCCTTAAAAAATGAGCTCAATATATGCATAAAAATTCTTCGGGATGTCCTGAAACAAAAAAAGGAAAACGAAGTCCGTACAATCTCTGTCAGCTACATCTGATACCAACTACTCTTTGTGGCGAAAAGTTAAGAGTTTCAAAAGTCCCGTCACTTGCGACCCTCCATTGAGAACTCACAATGGTGAGTGGGCTCGAAGCGACCAGGAAATCACTTAAAATGTTATTACTAACGACATAAAGAAAAAGAAGGCTCCTGGATACGACAGGATAACGGGTGATATGATAAAAGAGCTTCCAAATGGGGCAATTAAACACATGCTTTGTATATTTAATAGTATATTGAGACTACACTATTTTCCTAAATCCTGGAAACCCTCGGAGATTGTTATGATCCCTAAATCAGGTAAAGATCCATCTTTGGTGGGCTTCTATAGACCTATTAGCTTAATTACGGTATTATCAAAAATCTTCGAAAAACTTTTATTAAAAAAAATATTACCAATTTCGGAATCGAAACAGACCATACCATGCCACCAATTCGGGTTTAGAGAAAAACACAGCACAATAGAGCAGGTGCATAGAATCGTAGCACACATAAGATCAGCGTTTGAAAACAAGCAATATTGTACTGCAGTGTTCCTCGATGTTGCCCAGGCATTTGACAAAGTTTGGTTAGAAAGTTACGCTTCCCGTAGAAATTTATGATGTCTTAGAAAGCTTTCTTATTGGTAGAAAATTTCGTGTTAGGCAAAAAAGTTACACCACCGCATCCTATGAAATATTTGCTGGTGCTCCACAAGGAAGTGTTTTAGGGCCCGTCTTATATTTAATTTATACGAACGATCTTCCCACAAACCGAAACCTCATCACATCAACTTTTGCGGATGGTACAGCAATACTTAGTGTCCATTCAAACCCCATGACAGCCAGTTACAGATTACAAGAACATTTAAAAGTAATAGAAGAGTGGCTAACAACTTGGAGAATTAAAGTCAATGAGTCTAAGTGTATACAAGTAACATTTACCCTAAAAAAAGACACATGTCCTTCAATCTCTATGAAAGGGAATACAATACCTCAGAAAGAATTCGTTACCTACCTGGGAATTACATTGGATAAAAGGCTCACCTGGAAAAACCACATAGCCAAAAAGATTACTCAAACCAAATTGAAAATTGCGAACTTGCATTGGATTGTTGGCTCCAAGTCCAAACTAGGTCTAGAAAACAAAGTTTTACTTTTTAATATGCTAATAAAGCCATCTTGGACGTACGGCATCCAAATTTGGGGCTCAGCATCTAAATCTAGCCTGGATAGAATTCAAAGACTGCAGTCTAAAACCTTAAGATCAATATGCAAAGCCCCTTGGTATGTAAAAAAACTCCGCAATTCACAAAGATCTCGGGATTAAAACCCTCACCGAGGAAATAGAGAAACTGCTTAAAAATTACTCCTTAAGGTTATCTAACCACCCAAACTTTCTAGCTAAAAAATTATTACAGCAGAACTACCCTAAGCGATTAAAGAGAAAGGATTTACGTTTGAACTGTGACTAAGGGCTCTGCCGCATCCAATTATTCTACATCGGAGTTGCGCTCCGCATATATCCTTCATGATATCATGATGGAACGATGAGCTGTACGAGCTATACGATGACATTGACGTAGTTCAGCGAATGAAGAGACAGCGGCTACGCTGGCTAGGTCATGTCGTTCGAATGGATGAAAGCAATCCAGCTTTGAAAGTATTCGATGCAGTGCCCGCTGGTGGAAGCATAATTTACTTCAAATTATCATTTATGATATATCTTTTGTTATGAGTGTTTGGTATACCTAATGATATCTATAAAAACACATTCGTTGATAAATCTAAGTTATATTCGTAATTTATTGTACTTTGCTTACTTTGTTAATCTATACAGTGGTAATGATTAACTTGTTCTAGGAATAAGAATTAGCTTTAAGATTTTCTAAATTATTGTTAGTTTCCAAAAAGAAAAGATTCAATAAAACATTATTAAAAAAAAAAAGGATCGGGAGGACCTTTCCGAGCTGTTCGATACCAAACGAGGTTTCAGACAGGGTGATTCCTGGGTCTGGTATTGAATGATGGCAAGACGAAATATCTCCTGTCATCAAACAAACAGCCATAGTATTCGCGACTCGGCTCCCACGTCACTGTTGACAGTCGTAATTTCGAGGTCGTAGATAATTTCGTCTATCTAGGGACCAGCATTAACATCAAGTGGTCAACTGAAAAGTAAAGTCCTCTCTCGGCGAGCGAAAACCAAACTACAAGTCGCTCATCATACCTGTCCTACTATATGGCGCAGATGCGTGGACGATGTCAACATCTGATGAGTCGGCTCTAGGAGTCTTCGAGAGAAAAGTGTTGCGAACGATTTATGGTCCTTTGCGCGTTGACAGCGGCGAATGCCGCAGACGATGGAACGATGAGCTGTACGAGCTATACGATGACATTGACATAGTTCAGCGAATGAAGAGACAGCGGCTACGCTGGCTAGGTCATGTCGTTCGAATGGATGAAAGCAATCCAGCTTTGAAAGTATTCGATGCAGTGCCCGCTGGTGGAAGCAGAGGAAGAGAAAGACCTCCACTCCGTTGGAAGGATTAGGTGGAGAGTGACCTGGCCTCACTTGGTATTTCCAACTGGCGCCAGACAACGAAAAGAAGAGAGGAATGGCGCGCTATAATTGATTCGGCTATAATCGCATAAGCGGTGCCAACGCCAATAAAGAAGAAGAAGAGGTAAAAGATTTATTGCATGTGGCGATATTAATTATATTTTTTCTACGAGGCAATCTACTCTTTGGTCAACTGATCAAAATAAAAATTAGATTTTGTAGTTTCAAAAAATCAAGATAGAAAGCTTATAAATGCAGAAGTCATTTTCGACTTGTCCTCCGATTATTCTCCTGTTATGATCAAGTCATTCGTACAACCAATTATAGTTAAGAAACCATTCGTCTGAAAACGCCCAGAACAAATTAGCTTAAGTGCAAGAAATATTTTAGCACAACATGCAAGTGTAAGAAGAAGTCATATGTTAAATAAGTATAGAGGACGATATTAATTTATTCAACTATTTGCTCTCAACCGCGGCCGCTATAGAAACGCCTTAAACAATAGAGAGTATCCGAAGTACAAAATGAACCACCGACAGTCGAATATAGCGCTTTGTAATCAAAAAACGTAGACTGCTCCGAGAATGGCAGATTAATATACCGCCATTTTCTAAATTAAATCTAAATGCTGCTGAGAAGAAACTTAGGAGAGACATAAAGAAATTGGGAGACCCCTCAGACAGAGAATAAATCTATGATTCCATCTATGTCTGATTATAACTCTAAGACTAAACCGACGCACAATGGGGTAAAAGTGCTTAAAACACACGCATTGCTTATTTTGTGCTGTAGTTGCTATATTATTAATGAGACTTTCTTCAAATTAGGACAATTGATTTAAAATTGATCAAGGAATCGAATGCTATCTAAATTTTTACATTTCCTCTTCCTGGGACTGGCACCCTACAGTCGATTAATATTTTTTACAAATCTTCTTATTCTAAAGGAAATGAAAATATAATATTAAAGATTTTCTAATTGATTGAGGTTATTTTCTCATTGTACATTCAAAATACTAAATATTTCAAAGTCCATGAAAACTTTTTTATGGTAGCTTAAATTTTGCGGATTTCTTTAATAAAGAAGAGCATTTTTTCTTAAAAAGTTTGTAAAAATATATACGAATTTATTTCATTCCCTAGTAAAGTTTACCGATTAATTTCTTCTGTCGTATGGTCTGCCTGTCTCCGTTAGTTTTGTAGATATTTCAATCAAAGTTGGTTAGCAGAGGTACATTTATTCTGCATTGATCATTTGCTACTTATATGTGTGTCAAAAAAGCACGCAATCGATAAAATTTTATATGTTCATACGTGTAAGAGGCATAGAGACTTCCTAGGGATAAATCTTAAAACAATAGCCAAGTGGTTAGCATTGTGTATAGGCTTCGAGTCGTGATCTGACCAACATCCAAAATTAATTTTTATAATTGAGGTCGCCCCTCCGTAGATAATGTCAAGCCCTCCGAGTACATAAGCCGTGCGAGAGCGGCTTATAATAATCTGTAGGTCTCTCCATCTGTTGGCGAAACAAATTGGAGGTGGAACTCAGTCAAAAATCGCTTCATAAGTTCCAAATCGCAAAATAAATTAGTTCAAGCATTAATAAAAAAATGTTGAAGCTCAAGCCAAAAAATTTTCATATAAAAATGCTTCAATTTAGCAAATTTTGGTCTGAAGGCCTAAATTCAAATTAAAATATTGCTATATAAAGCAGAACTCTGCAGATAAGGTTAACACTATTTGCTTTATAAAAGCTCATACCTTATGGATCTAAAGTATTTAATTGATCTGCGATGAGTAATAAAAGTTATAATCCAAAGAAAATTGTAAATTTTTCCAAAAAAAGTAAATTTTTTTGTAAGAAGTTCGAACGCTTATATTTTCTAAATTAAATAATTCTCGAAAAAAATGTTCACAAAGGATTAATTTCATGAATGTTTAGATGTCACGTGCAAAATATAGACTCATTTAATTGACAAATGTATTCTCTATAGACATATTTGTACAGACATCAATTAAACAATTTTCAAACACAAAAATTCAACTCTAGATTGCTTTACTTTGAGTGGTCATTCCTCTGGAATGCTTTGCTTGATTTTATCGCAGTAAAACTTTGCTGATGGCCTAATGTATGTTAAAAATTAACAAAAAATATCCGTCCTGCTACTTTAATTTTTTCTTTAATGCGCGTGTTTAGAGCACTTTTACCCCATTGTGCGACGTGAGTACGACCTCATCTGAGATAAAAGTCATAGCAAAATCGTTAAATATAAAAAATCTCCTGGTTATGACTACAAGCTTTTTGAAAAAGTGCTGCTAAGCAAAATATCTTCTTTTCTGCTCGAATGTGAAACAATATCAAATCATCAATTAAATTTTCGAAAAAACATGGTACTATAAAACAAAGTCCATCGCAATAGTAATGAGATCCGGATGGCGTTTGAGTTGAAAGAGTATTACTCATAAATATTAATCAGATCTGCATATCATACCTCATTAACAAAAGGTTTACAGTTAACGTAAAGGAATTTATCTTAGAAGTGTTCAATTATGGAAGGTGTTCTTCAAGGCAGCGTTTTGGGGCCAACTAACCTTAACATTTGCAGACGGTATCGCTTTTTATTTAGGAACGAGTGCCCAGAAACATGCCAAATCATAAAGCGTAATTATCCCCTAAGAAAGTGAAGTAAAATACCTGGGCATCCACCTAGGCGATAGCCTGAATTGGCTATCTAGTAAAAATTCAGCTCTTTGCTCGGATCACAAAATTCTTGTATATAACTCAGTCACAAACCAATCTGAATGTATGGAATACAATTTGGGGAACTGTTTGCGCAACTAGTACCCATAGAATACAGCGATTTCAGTTAAACACGTTATAGTGCACCATGATATATACCCAACGAGAAGAGACGTAGAAATATTAATGGTAAACAGAACTGACGAACACGTGTAAAAAATTCCTGCCGAAACTGCAAAATAATCTGAGTCCCGTAGGGTACGTTTTTTACCTGGCCAACAAGGGGACCACGTCTTCAAAGAAGGAATATGCCAATATTTTGAAGAGCAACGTCATACCAGTTTTTCATTACTGCTAATGAACTAAATTTGTAATTGACTGGTTATAAAAATTCTAAAAGTGAATTTTAGGTTTTAAATAGACAGATCCAAGAAATAAATTTCCGTAAATAAAAAGAAATGCCTTAAATTCAAATAATATCGTCAGCGACATTGGGCATGTGAAAGTAATGTCGGCCTCAACATTTTATGTATGTAATCTGCATAAATGATTTTCGGCCGATCTTATTCTCCAATTAGTAGAGTCTGCCTGTACTATTTTATGGTATATTTTAATTGGGAAGGACCGAAGGACCGAAAACGAGTAGGACCACGTGAAATATACTACTGGAATTCCGCACACGATAATAAATCAAGTCATGCGGTTGTCGCCGGATCGAATATCGCGCAATCAAAAAGATTATGCTCTGATAGATAGATACCGAGAATTGGAGAAGGAAGCAAGGAACATTTGTAGAATATAGATGAGAGATCGAAATGCGTGTACTTACGAGAGGAGCGCTTGCGCAGCGTCAGATGTTACATTCGCTTAGACAGCGTGAATATGAAGAGCTTGAGATGGCCGACAAGGGTGATCTGGTGACTGATGTCCAGAGCATACTTGGTGTATGGAGGCAACATTTCCCCAGTCTGCTGAATGACAGTGAAATGCAACACACGGAGATGGCGAACCCGAAACCCCAATCGATGATGATGGAAAAGACGTCCCATTCCGACTATGATGAGGTTCGAATAGAGATTGCCCGCTTAAAGAAAAACAAAGCGGCTGGAGCTGACAGTCTACTGACAGAGCTATTTAAACATGGCGGTGAAGAGCTGGCAAGAAACATGCGTCAGCTTTTTTGCAAAATATGGTCGGACGAAATATTGCTCGACGATTGAAATCCAAATGTGTTCTGCTCAATCCATAAAAAAACACAGGCCCCACAGTTTGCGAATGAAAAGACAGCGGTTACGATGGCTAGGTCAAGTGTGATAGATGAAAACGTGCCAACTTTAAAAGTATTATATGCTATACCAACCGGTAGAAGCAGAGGATGAGGAAGACCTCCACTCCGTTGGAAAGATCAGGTCCGGAGCGACCTGGGATTTTTAACTGGCGCCAATAAACTAGAAATTGTAATATGATGGTAAATTAGTTGCCTGAATAATTATATTTAGTGTCATATGTATATACATAAGACAATCGAAAAGCGACCTAAGCGGTAAAAAGAAAAACAAGACAATTGGTTAAATACCCACATCAAGTTATTTCGTGAAGTGTTACAGTTTTAGGTACAGTGTAAAAAACCGTTCATGTTTTGGAACAACATATTATAAACTTAAATGAACTTCCGCTGATGTCATAGCGGCAAATTACGCCAATGATGAGTTTAAACCAAGGCTGCACCGTAACGATAAATGTAACGTTAATCGAAAAATTTCTATCGTTTCCATTGAAATATTTGGAAATATTAACGTTATTGCAGTTATTAAAATAAATTTATCTTCGTTTTTACTCGAAACGAAAACTATCGTTCATGCTGAATCGCTAACAGATAATGTTAAACGTTACAATTGAAGTGTGGTGTTCTATTATAGTAAGCAGCCATTTTGTAATTAACGTTAACAACAACAAAAACAAAAAATCAACATTAGTAATTGTATTCCGTTTTGATAACATGGCGACGAAACGAAAAGATTTTATTTCGTTGAGTTAATATTTACGTTTATATTCACATACACATATATATATGATATAAGCTTTAATAAATAAATAAATAAATAAAAAAAAATAATTACTAATAGTACTAATTGTGGGACTCATTATTAGCATAAACTAGCTGTAGCCTGCAACGTTTCGTTGTAGCACATACCCTAATTGTGTTCATACTAAAAAATCTAAGAATAAAGCCTGTACTGAATTTCAAGTAAATCGAATCATAAATAAGATTTTTTTCGAGTAGGTCAGTCCTACTTCCCGAAATTTTTTTTGGTAAAAATCGGTCGGTAGCTTTTGGAGATTGCTGGATCTTCCCAAACGGACAGCAAATTTTTATGTACGAGTATAAGATATTACCATCAATGAAATGAAATCTTCGCTTTTTTTAAATTTCATAAATTTGTTATGAACTCCGCAAACAAAGTGAAATATTTTGCAGACAACATATTTAGCACGGCAACACACCCAACAATAAACTAACAAACACAAACTACAAAATCGATTCTCACGACAGCCGATTCTACGCATCCGAACCGACTCGGATTTTATCCGACCAAGAGCTGTCACCCTTTCGGCGACCAAACCTCGTTTAGGTCAGCAGGTAACATCAGTTTAATTTCGTCAACGGAGCAGCACCTCGCAGCTTGGCAGAACCAAATCCTTCTCATTATGGCTGGCGTCGAAACCAACCCTGATCCGATAATTCCTGCTGCATTTGCCACAAAAGACTCCACCATTCCTTCATTTCGCTTTGCCAGCGCCCAAGTGCGCTCCCTGCCTCCACGGCAGTGCCTTCAGTACCCTCACCCACTTTGGGTATCCCACAAACCTCTACGGTCTCCCGGAGCTCCTAGCAGCATGACTCTCTCAGCAACCATCCCACCTACCCACATCTAGGTCCCTTTCCTCCTCCAGTGCGAGGGCTACCCAGTAGCTCCTAGTCCCCCGAACAGTCCGTTCCGTGCGTAATATCTAGCAATACATTCAACAACCGGTGGATATGACGGGATACAGAAAAGCACTGAGCGCCATTCAAAAAGAATCAGTTAACACCTTCAAAAACTCCATTCCTGTGAATGGCATACTCGGAGTTATATCACCACCCATAGCAGACGAAGAGCTTTTGATGCCTCAAGCAGGTTAAGCTCCTACTTATCCAGAATCGACCCCAACATATGTCCTGCATGTAGCTAGGCTCCGCACGACACTAACCACCTCTTTACATGTCCCCCTGAAACCGATGCATCTAACTCTACTCTCCCTCTAGTCCGACTCCGTCGAAACAGCTTGTTTCCTGGACCTCCTGTTAAATTACCTTGGTGACTTAGATTAACTAGACTACCCCTAAGCGAGGCTAGTGAACCGCTACAACAACATCAACAACAGCGGAACCCACACATTACTCTCTTCCTGTCAATTGCTTGAATGTTAGAGCAAAGCTCTCTTGGGGAATCCACTACTCAACTCGGGAAACCCGCCAACAATGGAGAGTCCTATCGGCGATATCTCTCCTCTCCCCATTAGCGAAGATTCTTGAGGCCTTGCTGTTTCCGCCCTTTACACACCATCTGAGTTCATCAGCATGGCTTCCGCAAAGTGCACAGTACCACAACAGCATTTAATCCCATAAACACTCAGATAGTCAATTGCTAACTTCCTTTACTGGCGTAGACACCGCTTACGCGATTATAGCCGAGTTAACATCATTGCGTCATTCGTTTCTTCTTTTTGCTGTTTCGCGCTAATTGGATATACCAAGTGAAGCCAGGTCACTCTTAACCTGATCCTTCCAACGGATCTTCCTCTTCCACTGCTTCCATCGGCGGATACTGCATCGAAAACCTTCAAAGCTGGAGTATTCGTGTCCATACGGAAACTATGACCTAGCCATCGTAGCCGCTGCTTCGTGACTCGCTAAATATTCGCCGCTGTCAGCTCGAAGAGGACCATAAATCTTACGCAAAACCTTTCTCTCGTAAACTCCTAACGCCGACTCATCAGATTTTGTGATTGTCCATGCTTCCGCACCATATGGCAAGACGGGAACGATGAGGGACTCCAAGAGTTTGGTTTTTGTACGTGGGGGAGGACACTATTAGGGAAGATTGTACCTTCTCTATTCAGCTCTGCAGCTCGAATTATTTTCTACCGCATTAAATTAAAAAAGTCAGACGATAAGGAATCACCCTGTCTGAAACCTCTTTTGGTATCGAACGACTCGAAGAGGTTTTTGCCGATCCTGACGGAGCTTTTAGTGTTGCTTAACGTCAGTTTACATAGCCGTATAAGTTTTGCGAGGACACCATATTCAGACATAGCGGCGTAAAGGCAGCTCCTATTCGTGCTGTCGAAGGCGGCTTTAAATAGACGAAAAGGTGGTGTGTGTTGATTCTCTTTTCACGGGTATTCTCCAAGATTTGGCGCATGATGAAAATCAGGTCACCGCATGGTGAAAATTTGGCCAATGGTTGACTTACCAGGTCTAAAGCCACACTGATAAGGTTCAATCAGTTTGTTGATGGTGGTCTTAAGTCTTTCAACAAATACGATCGACAGGACTTTATAGGCAATATTAAGAAGGCTTATCCCACGATAATTGGCACAGACTGGGGGTTTCCTTTTTTATGGATTGGATAGAGCACACTTAAATTCCAATCGTCGGGCATGCTTTCGTCCGACCATATTCTACAAAGTAGCTAGTGCATGCACTTTGTCAGCACTTCCCCACCATGTTTGAATAGTTCTGCCGGTAGGTCGTCTTTTTTTTGAGTGCAGATGCGTCTTGCTTCCCTCTTCATATCTCGGTATCTATCCCATCCCGCATATATTGTGGTCGATCGTTGCGAGGTAGGCAGTCTGTTTTCTTTCTACTGCAACACGGCAGTCCTCATCGTACCAGCTGTTTTTGTGACCTTTACGAAATCCAATAGTTTCGTTTGCAGCTGTACGTAGGGAGCGTGAAATACCGTCCAACAGTTCCCGTATACCGAGTTGCTGATGAGTGCTTTCAAGGAGCAGGACTGCAAGTCGAGTAGAAAATCGTTAGGCAGTATGTTGTGATTGCAGCTTTTCGACGTCGAACTTTCCTTGTGTTTGTTGACGTTCGTTTTTCGATACACAGAGGCGCATGTGTATCTTCGCTGTAACAAGATAGTGATCCGAGTCGATGTTGGGTCCTCGGAGTGTACGCACGTCAAGAATACTGGAGACATGTCCTCCATCTGTAACAACATGATCGATCTAGTTTTGTGTTTTTCGATCAGGAGGCAGCCACGTAGCTTGATGTATTATTTTGTGCTGGAATCTAGTACTACAGACAACCATATTTTGGGCCCCGGCGGAGTCGATCAGCCTCATCCCATTTGGAGATGTTTCGTTGTGAAGGCTGAATTTTCCAACAGTCGCACCAAAGATACCTTCTTTGCCCACGCTGTCATTAAAATCGCCAAGCACGATTTTCACATTGTGTCGCGGCCAGCGGTCGTAAGTATGCTCTAGGTGCTCATAAAATGCAGTTTTGGCAAAATCGTCCTTGTCTTCCGTCGGGGCGTGGGCGCAAATCAACGACCTGTTGAAAAATTTCGCTTTGATGCGGATAGTGGCGAGACGCTCATCCACCGAGGTGAATACCAGTACTCGACGACGGAGTCTCTCTCAGACCACAAATCCGACACCAAATTTGCGCTCCTTACTTGCGCTGTAGTAAATGTCACAAGATCCTACTTCCTTTCGTCCTTGTCCCGTCCAACACACTTCTTGGACGGCGGTAATGTCAACCTTTATTCTTACGAAGACATCAACCAGCTGGGCAGCGGCGCCTTCCAAATTAAGAGGCCGGACTTTCCAGGGATTCACAAAATCCTCGGCTACCTCGGCTCAGAGCTGCAAAAAACTCCTCAAGGGGTTAGCCGACAGCACCTGGTGAAATGATTAAAAAAAAACACTTCTGGCAACCTACAAAGCAATTGGCTGTTCGGTCGTGAACTATGCTGCACCGATCTGGGCACAGGGTCTAACGAGAAGCACTTAAAGAAATGTCGCCAGAGCATCACTTGCACAGCGAAGCACAACAACAAAATCGGGGATCAACTCGAATTTATTTTGTTAAGTTTTAAATTACACAGTTTCTATCGATACATTATTTTGTATTTGTTGTATTGAAAAATTTAATTCTTCAACAGTATAAATTTTATGATTTGAAAATCCATCGTCCTGCATAGACATTATTTGATCTGAGGTGGCTTTTAACTTTTTTCTTGAATTTTCATGAGAATTTTTTGAGATTACCTGTAAAGAGAGAAGACAAATAAAAATTAAATTTTTGTGTTATTCATTCATAATTTTATGATATTAAATTTAAATGCAACCATTAAGAAACAACTAAGATCGTATGTAATCGAACATTATAACTATGTAGTATATCTAATTGCCTACGTTTCGATATTGATATTAGTGTATACAAATCAGTTTTATTTTATATATGTACATACATTATTTGTTACCATTTTTAATTTTAATGATTTATTCAAATATTTTAAAGACTTTTATTTAGTTAATGCAAATGCCGCATAGGCGCTTGCCATTAATCTCAACTATTTGAATTTGTTTTCTGTTATTATACCCGTCCGTACTGGGCTACCCACAAACAGCGTTACTTTTGTGATAGGGTGAGGGTATCGCTTAATATAGTATTTACACCATTAACGGCCAAAGTACAACTTGCTGTTATTATGATCGTTTAATATAAAAAAAATTAATACATTTTAATTAAATCATACTAAAAACCAGTATTATCTAATACTCACAATAAAATGAAGATATTCAGGAGATAATGACTCCAAATGTAGCAACCGATCTTCGACTTGTTTAATTCGAACACTAACGGGCAAATCAAATTTGGATGAAGAAAATAAATATTTCTCTATATTGTCCAATCTGTTTTTCACTGTAATCGCATCAGTTCTACGCTTTGCCCATCTTTTTTCTTTCTTAAAACTCTTTATTGGTTGCTCCTGTTGCATATGCATATCTAACGTTTTAAAATAATCAGGTCGTATTTGTGGGCCAGTGATGTTTTTTGCTCTGCAAACTGAAATTACAAATAATTACATTATTACTTTATGTATATAAATATAAATATGTATGGTTAATCACAAACCTAAAACCCTAAAAATTTTCTTATAAACTGTAAATAGTTGTAATCATAATTCAAAAAGTGAAGATATGTATGTAGTTTCAACCATGATGAAATAATAACACTGTGACACAAAATTAAGGTTCATGTCTCCGTATTTGATGAAACCAAATGAATATGCAGATAACAAAATACCGGCGGCAGCAATAGCTGAGTGGTTATCATTTCGTTTTGCCATTCTGAAAACCAGGGTTCGAGTCCTAGGTCGACTAACACCCCAAATTATAGAAAATTAATATTTCTAATTGCTGTGGCTCCTCGGCAGGGAATGCCAACTTCTACGAGTGAAATAAAAGCTCCTAATAAAAATATTAGCCCGATCATAGACGGCTTAAGAATAAATTATAGGTCCCTACATTTATACCACACATACCACAAATTGAAGGAGGAGCTCGGCCGAAAATTGTTTCCACGATTCAAAAAGCGACAATTACATATACACTAGCCGTCATAAGTCTATATTTCTTTTAAATACATAAAAAAAAGCCAAACATTTTTTTCAAAGTTCCTTTTTTTATTTTAAACTAATAGGGTACTTCAGTAGAGCATTTTTACGTCACATTTTTCTATGTACTATTTACAGTTAAAAAAAAATAAATTAAGTTTTCTGCTTATAGATCAGAGTTATAGGCGCCAAAAGTCTACGCTCGTTGTTCAAAAATCGGTTTGTAATAAAATAAAATACTTCTGTAACGAGTTGGGTATCCTCGACATTTAAGGACTCAGTCTGTTTTGCATGGAATTAACAAGCTTTGTAGTCCCTTCAGATATAATTTTTCCCCATTTTTCCTTGATGACTTCTTTCAACATTGATTTACTTCTTATGTCATGTTTCCTTATATTTCGCTCCAACAACGCCCGGAGATGTTCTATTGAATTCAAATAAAGTGATTGTGGTGGTGTTAGGAGCTGTTTAGGGATGAAATAAAGGAGCCAGAGGCGGAAAATTTCGGCAGTATGTTTGGCGTCATTGTCTTGTTGGAAGTAATAGTCATTATCTAATCCCAATATTTCAACGCTCTTTCGTAAATTACATATAAAAATGTTTAAATATGCGAACCGGTCCATAGTTGTTTCAATAAATTCGAAATTTCCAACGCCGCCTGCTGCCATACATCCCCACATCATTACTCCTCCACCACCATGCTTGACAGTGAGAAAGAGATATTCTTTTTTGAGCGCTGTACCTGTTTTTCTCCAAACAATTTTCCGCCCCTTGATGCCGAAGATGCAAACTTCGCTTTCAACAGCAAATAAAATTTGTTTCCAAATTTCTGGTGGTGTTTGCGAAGCCTCTGCGTTTTGTTGATGGTATCCTGCTTTCTTTAAAATTCTTCGAGCGGTAGAATCACTTATTACCTTTTTAAACTTTTACTGAACGTTTAAGGCTTCTTTGGACGCTGTCATCCTGGCATTTGCCTTTACAAGAGACAGTACACTTCGTGCTTCCCTGTGAGTTTGTTTGGAAGATCGGCCAGATCTTGGTTTCGAAGCTAAAATTCCTGTCTCTTTTAAGTTTATCACAACTGTGCGAACTGATGTCTATGCTCTACCAACAGTTTTTCCTATTTTCCGGTAGTTTTGGCTTTGTTGGTGAAGTTTTACAATAATTTTTCTATTGTCAATGTCTATTTCTTTTCTTATCGGACTCGTTTTTACGAAAATTATCGAAAAAAGTGAAAATCTTTGTAAAGTGCTTATAATAACACTGACGCGACAAAATTTCCGTTATCAAAAGCAACGCTCGTCTGCGTAAAAAGATTTGAGGCGCCAGCAGCAAGACAGACTGTTACCAATAACCAATATGAATTATTTTGCTAATGGTTTTTAAGTTTACAACAAACTAAAATTTCATATTGATAGGAGCGTAGACTTATGACGACCAGTGTATACCTTCTGCTCAAATATAAACGGAGACTTTATCCATAACTCGACAAGGACAAGGCATAGGTAAGTGGTTTCAGATAAGAAAAGTTCAAACAAATTGAACAATAAATAAAATTATTAAGAACTAGTTTCTGCATGTTAATCTAAACAATAAGCTACCAACAAATTAAATTCCAAGTGAATCGAACCGTTACTAAAATTACCTCGCATGAATCGGTCCCCGATATTCTCTTAATAAAGTTCAATTTTATTTCGGTCCAGCCGTTATCAATTTAGGAAAAACTATAAACTGTTTTCAATATAAGGGTTTCTCATTGATCCGTCTGAGAGTTATTTTTTCTCTCACTTGGATACAATTCATTGAAATGACAATTGTCATAGCGCACGCTATGGAATTGCTCGGCTTTTACGCACGTAAATGCAAGGAAACGGGTCCCGTACATTCACGAGCGTGCTTAAGTCAAAGAAACAATTATCTGCTCGCTGACCCTTAGTCCACTTCCGAAAATTTTTATATATAAATACAAACCATAGAATCCATTCTTTTGCATAGATTTGTCCTGGGTACTATTCCTGGAAACAGAAGTAAGACTGCCAAGCTGACTGTATCAAATTTCAAATAAATCGACCTATAAATTAAAATTTTTCGAATAGATCAGTACCAGGTCCTCTTCCCGGCGTGAAAAATAGATGTTCTGTTATTCTCAGACTGTACAATCTTCAACAACTTCATATTCAACAAAGTTTGGCTAAAGTAAATATTCGTACGCGACTTAACACAGCACCCTATACCTTAAGAGAACATCGTATGGTTTATACCTAACGGTTACCTTCCAACAATTCTTTTGCATATTCAACTTATATGGAATTGGCTCACTTGGCTGTATACAGAAAATTCTCTTCTTTCTTCAACGCGTTAACATCGAAGTGCAGACAATTTTCGTCTATATTTTATATATTTATAATTGAATTAAGTTAAATTTTCTAATTGCAGTCGCCCCTCGGCAGGGAATGTCCACCCCTCCGAGTGTATTTCGGAATGAAATAAAAGGCTCCTCGTAAAAAAACCATCAGCCGTTCGGAGGCGGCTTAGTATAAACTGTAGGTCCCTCTATTTGTTGAAAAAAAAAATCAAAGCGCAAAACCACAAATTGGAGTAGGGGCTCGGCCGAAAATCGCTTCAGCGGTTACAAAGTGCCAATTATATAATTAAAGTTTAATTTGTACAATCATCTACATATAATAAAGTGAATTGATCTGAAGAACCCCAAATACAATAGTATTCTTTACTACACATATTTTTGTGGCCCATGACGGGATCTTATTCTCCACAAACAAATTAAACCACACAACAATCAGCATCTACAATTCTGTCGCAGTCCGCAAATCCGTTCATCACGTGTGAGACAAAAGCAATACACAGTACGCAGCAATCGTCCTAACCTGTGTTCAGCGCCCTTTGTGTAGCAAGCAGAGGTCGTTTGGAGAGCAAAGAAGACTTAGTGTCGGTAAGCGTGTGCATTTTTGTTTGGTTTGTGTTAATCTAATCAGTAAAGTAAAATGAATGAAAATATTGAAGATTTGTTTAAGGTACAGATATACAGGTTATCATCTCTGGAGGAATGTTTACAAACTTTAAGAAAGATTCGATTTCAAGGAAAACTAAAATCTATTTTCTTCAACGTCAAAAGCGGTGTGATGACCTTAACCATGAATTTCGTATCGCCTACGAATCTATAATCTGATCTGTTATTCCACTCGATCGTGTACCTAAAAACCGATATTGCTGCGAAATTTGAAGATATTTATTTCGATTTATGTTGCACACTAACACAACAACAAGATGAACTATTCCCTCCACCGATTGTTCAAGAAGTAAATGCGAGTTCACAACTCTCATCTGTCCAAACAAACTCTTCATCATCCGTTAAGTTCCCTCATTTACCAATTCCTATATTTTCAGGAAAATTCACAGAATGGCCTAGTTTTCACGATACTTTTCATCCATTAATTCACCTGAACGTTGAACTCAGTGCCATACAGAAATTTCATTATCTTAAAGAGGCGCTTCCAGTGGATCGAGATAGGGATATTCATCAAATGCTTCTTACTGAATCGAATTATGTGAAGGCGTGGGATATGCTGGTTAAAAGGTATAACAATCCTCGCTCATTATTTCACATCGCATAAATACCCTTTACAAGTTACCGACTCTCACCAAAGAGGTATCCGTTCAAATAAAAGCAATGCTCAATCAATCAATCTTTGCATTAATGAATTCAAACGACTTAAAATTCCAATTTCGGATTGTGATCATTGGATATCACATTATATAGCAATGAAGCTTCCCTTCGATACTCATCAGGCTTGGGAACGACATCTTGGTAGCAAAACGGATGTGCCAAGGTTCTCTGAGTTGGATGCCTTTCTTACCACACGTCTTTTTACTATAGACGCCATAGAAAATCGCGACATCACTTGCAACGTATTATGTTCTGCTCCGCTACCTAAGGACCGAACATCCCATCATTCGAATGCACCACAATCTAAATCTAATTTCCGATCGAATTACAAATTTAAGAGTTGTCATATTTCAACAAAAACCAATTCTTCTTGTTGAGGACATGAACCTCCTTATGTTTTCGGAGTGATCCCCCTCAGGTGGCAACGCCGCGATGTTCTGCCCAATGTCGCCCAATGTTGCCAACGCTCCGCACCGTTTGAATAATCAACCGGCCAAAAATAGTCAACAGCAAAAGACAGCAATCAATCGCTTTTAAACCGCAAACGAATCGACATCACCACACGGACCGCTCTTCCTCATTTAAATTATATTTTGCTTATAATGAAAGAGAATCATTATATTTTCAAATAATCTTTAAAGATCTAAATTTGTAATAATTAAATGGTCTCAAAGACATCAAGATAATTTGTGTCTAAAAAACACATACAACGAATTATAACTCAAATTTATTATTTTTTTCCAATAATCTATATTATACCATCCGTAATTTAATAAACCTGAATTGTTATATTTTAAAACCCAAAAAGACCTAGACTTCCTCATTTATTGGAAACGGCCCATTTTACCCCCACTCACCAATATACACTTCTCAAGAAGACAATTGCGGCGTTTGTGGTCAAGCACATATAATCAGACGTTGTCCAACGTTTCTTTCTAAAGACTGTTATGAAAGGAAATCAATAGTCGACAATGCTAAGCTATGCCTTAATTGTTTTAGTAAGTCGCACTCATTAGCACAGTACAATAATAGCAATAATTTCGGTTCATCAGCACAGCTTACCATAGGTAACTGGGCTCAACACCCAACAGATACTCCATCGCAAAACACATCTGTTTCACGCTACGCATCATCGACCACAAGCACTGCTAATAAGTCAACGCGTTTCACTAACGCACATGCCTTTGTTGTAGCAAATTCTACTCACTCTCATTCGACGGTATGAAGCATCCAACCAACACGTCAAGTACTACTCGCTACACCTTTGGTGCTGCTTCATAACGACGCCACCAATCAGTCAGTGCCTGCCTGCGCTCTTATCGATTAAGGGTCCGAAGAGACTCTCATTTCCGAGAGGATGGTACAAAGCCTAGGTCTCCAACGATATCCTACATCTCCGGAAATATGTGGAGTGGGTTCGAACGAATTTCAGAAGTTCAAGTCAGTTGTAAGTTGCGTTTTAAGTTCCCGTTCAGATGACAGTTTTTTCCCTTATGTAGACTCAGCTTTCATATTAAAACATTTAGCAGCACCTGTTGGCGAGATATGCTATCAAGCCGCTTGTCAATACCGCCATCAATAACCAGCAACAACTGTTTTAGCTTTAAGAATAATATATGTTCGAATTTGTTCAGTAAACATAGTTAATTTCGAATTCTCTCATTTTGCTCATTTCGATATATGTATTAATTTTTGTAATTTTGCTTTTCGAATCCTCTCATTTGTCTTTTTCGATATGTATGTATGTATTAGCTTTGTAGTTGGGCCTTTCGAATAACGATTCGTAGAATTCGATTCATTGAACTATTGACAGCCGAGGAAATCATATCAACATCTTAAGACGGCACGGCACTGCACCGCGCCGAAGTAAAGTTTAAGTGAAATTTGAATTCGAAGAAATATACGTTTAAAATTGGAGCAGCTGCCGTTGATTTCATTTACATTTGCGTTTAAAATATTGATTTCCGGAGTAAGTTAATTACATTCAATGCTAACTAGAGCCAAAGCTAGAATAATCGGAAAGAACAAGGAGACTGTAGAGGAAGCGGCAGTCCAAGGAACGAATATTGGGAGCAGTTCAGAGTCAATTTGTGAATCGGAGTACAGTTCAACGGTAAACGACATTGAAAAAGATTCAACGCCAGTGCAATACGTAGCTATACCGTGTGACCAGATTAATCTTCTGGCTTCAAGCAGCTTGTACTTCGGGAATGCGTAACGGAATTGTGAAATGACGCTTTGCGTAGTAGGCCACAAGTCATCGACAGCTCTGTCAACGCTGCCGTTTCGGACAACGCCGAGCTGCCTATACGAACGTCAATGCAAGCGCCTGCGCCAACGGAACTACATCCACAATTTACATCGACCCTAATGCCGCCACGTATGATGCAAACGCCGACAATCAATACAGCCGCCTTGACCTTTATGGACAATTCAGCCGCAAAATTGTTTCTATTGCCATCGTTCGATGGAAATCCGGAGGATTGGCCGTTATTTTTGGCTAATTATAACGACACCACCAATGAATTTCAATACAGCCATAGACAGAACATTATGCGCCTGCATAAAGCTTTACATGGTGCTGCCAAACATGCTGTTACGTCTTTGCTAATTTACCCTGATGATGTGTCACGGGTTATAAAAGAGTTGGAGTTCAACTTTGCTCATCAAGGCACAGTTACAAAAGGAACAACGTTTTCCGTCCATCAGTGAGAGCCAGCTCGATCAGATTCTAGACTTTTCAAATAGAGTAAGAAACATCGTCGCGTTTTTTAAGTCTGCTAGGTGTGAACATCATTTGATGAACCCCACGCTATTAGAAAGTTTGGTGAGTAAGTTGCCTTCATCTAAACAGTACGAATGGAGCCAGCGCGCCGTCAATATAATGCCATTTTCAACAGTGAAAGATTTTGGTGAGTGGTTAAGCGATATCGCGAAGTTTGTGTCATTATTGCCAGGTGTATCTGATTTGTCGTTGCGCAACATCCAAGCGAGCGTAACACAGTCGTCATCAGCTGCGCCGCAACGCAAGCCTACTCACCAAAGTGGAAGTTCAACTCGTCGAGTTCTTTATAATAACGATGTACAGTCCGAGCAAAAGACAAATTGCTTAGAGTGCGGCCTTAATTGTTTATTTGAAAACCGGGCAGTTTTATTTAAGATTTTGCCAATTACGTTGTCAGGACCTAATGGAAGCATATATTCGACGAAAAATCGTCTATAACACTTCTTGAGGAGAATATAGCCATAAAATTAGGTCTGCGTGGTCCAAACG
The DNA here is from genome assembly GCA_037013455.1 of Ceratitis rosa. Taxonomy (NCBI): domain Eukaryota; kingdom Metazoa; phylum Arthropoda; class Insecta; order Diptera; family Tephritidae; genus Ceratitis; species Ceratitis rosa. The sequence goes on along the minus strand of JAWMAG010000035.1, from coordinate 2,094,919 downwards.
TCCCATTACCATTACAATGGTACGGTGAAAGTAAAACTAAAGAAAGTTCTCGTAAGGTTTCTGTTAATATTAGAGGTGATTCCACAGAATTCAATATAAGAAACGCCCACACCGTAAAGTCATTAAACCTGCCGCAACAATCGTTTGATAAGAGTAAATTTGCACATTTGTTATCGTTGCCGATTGCCAGTTATGTGAACGCCAAGCCCATCATTTTGATAGGGATAGACAACAGTTATCTCGGCGTTGCGAAAGAGGTAGTCGATGAAGGACCAGAACAGCCAATAGCTGTCGAAACTCGTCTTGGGTGGGTAGCCTATGGCACACTTTTTCAGAATACCGTCCGTCAGCCTCGTGTTCTGCATATTCACGAATATAAATCACATTCGCTTCAGGTCTTGCATAATTTGGTAAACGAATACTTTTCTGTAGAGGGGTTTGGTGTCCGTAGTACCGATGTAGTGTTGGAGTCGGAAGAAAATTGTCGAGCAAGAGTAATTCTAGAGAAGTTTTTTGTTCAAAGGTATGAAGTTGGTTTGATATGGAGAAAAGATGAAGTCAAGCTGCCTCCGAGCTACGACATGGCACACAAGCGCCTGCAGAAGCTTGAAAGCCGCATGCTGAAAAATGAAAATTATGCCGCTAGCTATAAACGTGAGATACAAAAGTATGTTGAGAAAGGGTACGCCAGGTTATTAAAGCCGTATGAAGTTACGCTAAAGCCTTCTTCTACTTGGTATCTAACACATTTTGGGGTTGTGATCCCCCACAAACCGGACAAGCTCCGTGTTGTATTTGATGCCGCCGCTGCTACGTCGAACATTTCGCTGAACTCAGAGTTACTCAAGGGTCCTGAACATGCCCAATCCTTGATAACAATAGTTTTTAAGTTTCGTCAAAGGGTTGTAGCCGTCGCTGCTGATGTCCAAGAAATGTTCTCGCAGGTAGCAATCAAACCTGACGACCAGAACTCGCAACGCTTTCTATGGCGAGATTCGCCTTGCAGAATACGTGAAGAATCATAACGCCTTGAAGTTTAAAGTCCACATGCCCCGTGGATCGTCTGCCGTCATCAACAATATGTATGTGGAGGATTTAGTCATCAGTTTCACGAGCGTTGAAGAAGCCGAGGAAGTCTCCAAAGAAGCGATTGCCATTAATGCTGCCGCAGGGTTTAAATTACGCATTTTCGTATCGAACAACAAAAGCCTTCGATACGAAAGCGAAGTTGAATGGTGACCATAATTTTACAAAGAACGTAATAGACATGGAGAGAAAGTCTACAGTCAACAAGGTGCAATTCGTTGCTGGTAGAATTGCTAAAATCATTTCAACCACAAAACCGTCCCAGTGGAGGTGGTTGCCTACGTCATTGAATGCTGCTGACGACGCCATACGAGCAGAACCCATGAAGGTACCCGATTCATACAGCCGATGGCTGAAAGGTCCTAATTTTTTGCAATATCCTGAGTCCGAGAGGTCAAAAGAGGATGGGCCAATCACGTCAACAGAGTATACTGCTGAAGAGAAGAAAACCGTGCTTCTCACCTCAACACCAGATGAGTATATCATTAACTTTTCGTAATTTTTCAAATTACTTAAGGTAACGAGTTGGGTGTTACGATTCATCTACCATGCCAAAAACGGTATTAGTCGTTCTGGAGAAATTACAGCGTCTGAGATCGCTGATGCGGAAACAGTCGTATGCCGTCGCGTTCAGGAAAAAGCCTCTCCGAATTAGAAGAGCTACGTACAAAACATAAGGTGTGCAAATCGACTTATATCCACTTTCACCGTCTTTAGATACCGATGGAGTGATGAAAGTTAACGGCCGCATCGATGCAACATATTGCCTTCCATTATCGGCACGTCGTCCAATCATTATGCCACAACAATACCATGTGTCTCACCTCTTAGTCTCATATTGGCTCAAAAAATTTCATCATCAGAATGACTACCTTACGATTAATGAGATTCGGCAAAAGTTCTCGGTACCACATATGTGCTGTGCTCGCGTCGGTCAAAAAACGTTGCACAGTATGCATCATTAAGAAAGCCAAGCCAAGTACGCCGATGATGGGTCAGTTACCAGTCGACCGTATCACACCTTACGTTCAACCGTTCACCTATACCGGAATCGATTACTGTGGTCCGTTTTTCATATCAGTTGGTCGCGGTCGAGAGAAACGCTGGGTTGCGTTATTTACTTGTCTAACCGTCAGAGCCATTCATCTGGAGGTAGCCGAGGACCTATTGACTGATGCGTTTATAGTTTGCCTTAGAAATTTCATTAATCGACGAGGCACGCCTATACGAATCCGGAGTGACAACGGAACCAACTTTGTTGGTGCTCAAAACTGCTAAGCATTGAAGACAGACTATTCGATTTTAAGCGTATCGAACAACACTGCACACAGCAAGGAATAGAATGGGTCTTTAATTTCCCTGGGAACCCGGCAGCTGGTGGATGCTGGGAAAGGTTGGTACAGTGCGTAAAACGGTTCTTACAACGAGTGCTAAAGGAAGAGGCCCCTCGGCTAGAAACTTTCCGATCTGCGTTAATTGAGGCCGAAAATATCATTAACAGCCGTCCGCTCACAGATATTCCAGTCTCACCTCACGACGAAGAACCAATAACTCCAAACCACTTTTTATTGCGGTGCCTAAATTCATCGCAAACCCCTAGTCTCGACGAAGGAAAGTTATGTATGAGAAAGCAGTGGAGAATTTCGTAAGCCCTAAAAGACCGCATTTGGAAAAGGTGGACTAAAGAGTATTTGCCTTCTCTAATTTGTCGACCAAAATGAAGAGAATATGTTAAGCCACTACAGCCAGGGCAGTTGGTTATAATATGTGAAGTAAATCTACCAAGAAGTCAATGGGTCAAAGGTAAAATTAAAGAAATTTTTACCGCAAAAGATGGCCAAGTTCGTTCAGCGGTTGTACCAACATCCACTGGAAATTTACGGAGGCCAGCAGCAAAGCTAGCCGCTTTTAAAATATGTGAATCCCAGTAAAGATTCACCTGGAGGTAGAATGTTGGCGAGATATGCTATCAAGCCGCTTGTGAATACCGCCATCAATAACAAGCAACAGCTTTTCTAGCTTTAAGAATAATATATGTTCAATTTGTTCAGTAAACATAGTTAATTTCGAATTCTCTCATTTTGCTCATTTCGATATATGTATTAATTTTTGTAATTTTGCTTTTCGAATCCTCTCATTTGTCTTTTTCGATATGTACACGTATGTGTGCCTTTCGAATAACGATTCGTACAATTCGATTCATTGAACTATTGACAGCCGAGGAAATCATACGTTTAAAATTGCAGCAGCTGCCTTTGATTTCATTTACAGCACCATTGCCAAGTAAAGCCATTATTCTTATTCTTATAACTTAGAGTACATAAACAACCTTTAACATGCTGATCCTAAATACCACCCATCGAAGACGATCGATATAATTATTGGTGCCGACATGATAGCACAAATAATGTTACCAGAAATTCGAATCGGTGAACCAGATCAACCAATTGCACATTGGACATTGTCTGGCCGCATTAAATCAGAACCAGCATCCACTGTAGTAGTGCGATGTCATCACAGCAATATTGAACTGGAGGCACTCGTGCCTTTTATTAAAGTGAGCAGGTCCCAGCTCAGACAACTTTATCTGAACAGGACCAGTGTTGTGAAAAGTTCTTCCGTGCGACACACGTAAGGCAAGCAAATGGTAAATATTTAGTTAGGTTACCATTATAATCATTATATGATCCTAATCAAATGATTGGAAAATCAAAACAAATTGCTTTAAATAGATTTCACCAACTTGAACGTCGCTTGCAAAGTGACATTAAGCTACGCAATCAATACTTCCAAGGTATTGAAGACTGTTTTAAATTAAAACAAATTAAATTGTTATTATACTGCGACCAACAAACCCACCGTAACTGCATCCGTTTTACCGCACCACGCAGTTATCAAAAATGAGAGCGTTTCTACCAAGGTTAGAATTGTTTATGATGCTTCGGCAAAAACGTCAAACGGCCGATCATTGGACGATTTACTCTGTTCCGGTGCTGCCTTACAAAATGGACTTCCCGCTGTAATGGCGAATGCACAAATACGTATTTCGCGCCGATATACAAAAAATGTACCGATGCATCGATATGCATCCTGATGATGCACAGTATCAAAGAATATTGTGGCGGGATCCAGATGGACAGATCAAGGAGTACTACCTCACCACAGTTACATTTGGAACAGCATCAGCCCCATTCACGGCTATTCGAGTATTACATCAGCTTGCATTGGATGAAAGAGCGACGTCCTTAGTGGAGGCGATTCTTACGAGATGGCGTTACTAAAGTGTGAACAGTTAACATCGGCTTTAAGATCGGGTGGAATGGAATTGAGAAAGTGGGCTAGCAATACGCCTGAATTACTACGATCTATACCTCCTGAACACCAATTGTCTGATTTCGCGCTGGAGCTTAATAGCAACGCAACAGTGAAAACACTTGGCCTATATTGGCAGCCTTACCAAGACTCTTTCAGCTTTTCAATTAATTTTATAATAAATCCATCATTGACGAAACGTTCCGTTCTATCTACCATCGCGCGCTTGTTTGACCCCCTCGGGTTTTTAAGTCCAGTAACAGTTGCTGCAAAAATCTTTTTAAAAGAGATCTGGACATTAAAGATACAACGTGAAGACCGTCAGATCACCGCATTAGATTGGGATGAAGAGCTACCATCCTCAGTCGGCATTAGGTGGCAACAATTCGTTACTGAACTACCAAATATAAACTCTATATCTATCCCACGTTGGGTGTGCTTCTCACCTCAACACATTCAATCCCTGGAGCTACATGCGTTCTGTGACGGTTCCTCGTCAGCATATGCCGCTTCAGTGTATCTTCGCGATCGATTACACAACGATAACATTCATACATACCTGGTTGCCGCCAAAATTTTTCCAATTTTTACTGGACAGACGCGATGATAGTGCTCTACTGGATTCAGGGCGACATAAACAAATAGAAAACATATGTTCAAAATCGAGTGAGTTTAGTTTTGAGTAGTAGCTCATCCAGCCAATGGAAACATGTGCGTACCAGTGAGAATCCGGCAGATTGTGCAACTCGGGGCCTTACTCCGAAACAACTACAATAAATGAAACTATGGTGGAGTGGGCCTACTTGGTTAAGCCAGCCTCACAAACCTGGAATTCATGCATTATTAGCGAAGCAAACATGTTTGATCAATGAACAACAGAAGAGAGGCGTATTAAACTCAATACACATGCAACTATCACTGATAGTACATTTTTATGCCGATACTCCTCTTACACTAAACGTATAAAAGCGCTATTGCATCTGTTCATATGTAATCTTAGAGCTAAAGCCAAAGGTGAAATTGACAGTTGCCGATATGATTCTCTCAAAACCACTGAGATACAAAGGAGTCTATTTACTATTGTTAAAATTGTACAAACAGATGTATTCGGTAGCGAAATTAAATTAGTTCAAGATAAAAAACAATTACCGAATAAGAGTAAGTTAGTTAGCTTAACTCCATTACGAGGACGACTGAAAAACTCAGTTTTACCTTTTCGTAAAAAGCACCCTATTATATTGCCGAGTAACCACCATTTCACTAAGATTTTGATTGACCATGCTCATTTCAATACATTGCACGGTGGAGCACAAATGACTCTCACGTTTATTCGGCAACAGTTTTGGATAATTCATGCACGCAAAACTGTGCAAAATCATCTTCGCCAATGCATTAAGTGCTTTCGCAACAAACCTCAACCAGCGACTCAACTGATGGGAGACTTACCAACTCAACGTATTAATCCTCCTCGTCGGCCATTTATCGCAACCGGTGTGGATTATACAGGAGCCATTGAACTCAAATCTTCGAGATATCGCGGACACATCGCGAACAAATAATTGTTCCAAGGCTAGCTGAACAAAATATCAACTGGCATTTTAACCCACCTCATTCGCCAAACTTTGGTGGACTTTGGGAAGCCAACGTCAAATCGATTAAATACCACCTAAAGCGTATCGTCGGAGGTTCTAAACTAACACACGAACAACTATCTACGGTCTTAGTTCGCATAGAGGCCTGTCTTAATTCAAGGCCTTTGTGTTCTCTCACTTCAGATCCTGACGATCTTTTTGTATTAACACCTGGTCATTTTTTAATCGGCGACAACTCTTTCAACTCAATATTTTGAATTACATCGTTTGGTTCAGCATTTTTGGTCAAAATGGACGACGGATTGGCTCTCTCATCTACAAGCACGACCAAAATGGAAACATGCAGGGCCGAATCTCTCCCTCAACGAACTTGTGCTAATAAAGGATGAAAGATTACCACCAAATCAATGGATGTTAGGACGTATTGTAGAATTGCATCCTGGTGCCGATAAGTTAATTCGTGTAGTCACTATACGCACTCACAATGGCCTGTACAAGCGCTCGATTTCTAAAGTTTGCAGATTACCGATTTCTACCAACGACAATAATTCACTTAATTCCTGCTAATACAACCATTTCTTTTGCACACTCTTTTCGCGCTTGTCTTGTTTCAGGTATCGCTGGACTTAGTACAGCTACCAATATTCGTGTTTCATGCTAGTCTCAGCATAGGGGGCCGCATGTACAATCTTCAACAACTTCATATTCAACGAAGTTTGGCTAAAGTAAATATTCGTACGCGACTTAACACAGCACCCTATACCTTAAGAGAACATCGTATGATTTATACCTAACGGTTACCTTCCAACAATTCTTTTGCTAAATTCTGGCCTAAAGATCTGTTACCTATGCGAGTTTAGAATTTAAGCACCCTGTATAAAAAAAATGTTATAAAATACATGCAATAATGGAATTAACCTGGAAAATTATGACATTTAATTTTTTTTTGGGTCGGGGAATTCATTTTTCATGTTTATTTTTACAGAAAACTCAAAATTTTTGCTATTTTATATAGTGTTTCATTAAAAAGGTGTTTGCGGTGTGTTTAAGGCTGAGTAAATCGTTTTTTATGTCTGTTTTATTTATAGGTATAATAGCTGTGTTCGTTGAGAAATGTCAGTAAGAGTTAACCAGTAACGAAGAAAGAAATTTACTGAGTTTTCACCCAACAGGATTCAGTAGAAATTAACCAGCAAGTTGCACAATATCTGTTTATTTTTGCTTTATTTTTTATACTTTTAAGTATTTTAATAAAATTGGGAATTAAATGGGGTGTAGTCAAGCTACTGGGTATGCTGTTACGGTTGCGTGGCTATATTCAATTCCTACTCTTGAGTTCACGTCGCGCACCCTGGAAACGTGAGCAACCCTTGTGCAAGATGCGGTAACCACCCTGTGTGAAGTCTTGGGTAACGGCTAATGAGAGAATAAGCTTCAGTGGAGCCACTACGATTTATTCGGTTTAAGGGTCCGCTGAAGTCGAATTGCAGCGTCTGTTCACCAGAGGCGCGGCTGCGAGCAGCCGTCGGTCTTGAAGCAAGCGGCTAGCTATATAAATGTGTAAAAACTTTAAACATACTCGCCTAGCTAGGTTGTGCGCTAGGTTTGGGACCCGCCACGTAGAAACCAGATCCAATGAAAAACTTAACAACGCCTCGGATGGGTAAAGCCCTTTCTGTTGACGACCACCGTAAAGAATTAAGTATAATGATTTGAGGGCATACACCTGGAATGTCCAGTCCCTTAATTGGGAAGGTGCCGCTGCCCAGCTGGTTGGTATCCTCGTAAGAATAAAGGTTGACATCACCACGAAAGCGAGTAGGTTCTTGTGACATTTACTATAGCGGCCATATAAAGGAGCGCAAACTTGGTGTCGGATTTGTGGTGAGAGAGAGACTCCGTCGCCGAGTACTAGCATTCACCCGCTGGATGAACGTCTCGTCACAATCTTCATCAAAGCGAAATTTTTCAACATATCGTTGATTTGCGCCCACGCCGCGACGGAAGAGAAGAACGATTTGGACAAATCAGCCTTTTATGAGGGCCTAGAGCATACTTATGAGCGCTTTCCCCAACACTATGTGAAAAACGTGCTTGGCGATTTTAATGCCAGGGTGGGCAAAGAAGGTATCTTTGTTGCGACTGCCGGAAAATTCAGCCACCACAACATAACATCCCCTAATGGGTTGAGGCTGATCGACTTCGCCGGGGCCCGAAAAATGGTTGTCTGTAGTACTAGATTCCAGCAAGCTTCCTACGACGAAATATCTCTTATCATCACACAAACATTCATCGCATTCGCGACTTGGCTCCCATGTCACTGTTGACAGTCATAATTTCGAGGTCGTAGATAATTTCGTCTATCTAGGAATTAGCATCAACACCAATAATAGGTAATGTCAGCCTTGAAATCCAGCGCAGAAGCACTCTTGCCTACAGGTTACTTTGAACTAAGTAGGCAATTGAAGAGTAAAGTCCTCTCCCGACGAACAAAAACCAAACTCTACATGTCCCTCATCGTTCCCGTTGTTGTTGTTGTTGTAGCGGCTTACCTACCCTGCTTAGGGCACGCTTTGTCAATCTAAGTCGCCGAGGTCATCTAAAGGAAGGTCCAGGAAACGTGCTGTTTAAACGGGATTGGACCAAAGGGAGAGGGGGTTACATGAGTCGGTTTAAGGGGGCATGTGAAGAGGTGGTTTCTGTCGTGCGGAGACTCTCCACATGCAGACATACATGCTAAAATATCCAGATCTAAGTTGTGCCAGGGTTACGCAGGTCTCTCGAAGCAGCTCGAGTCCGTTGCCTGCAATTGGAGGTGGTTTAACTCCGAGCACGCCAATCACGGGAAGGGAGTCTTTGAAGGTGTTTACTGACTCCTTGTGAATGGCGTTCAGTGCTTGTCTGTACGTCGTCTTGTTCAGCGGTTGTTGTACGTGTAGCAACACGGATGATGCTCTTCAAGTCAAGTACTCCCTTTCTGATGTGCCTAGGTGGAGGTTCAGCTTCAATGTGCCTACTGGGGTGCTCCCTGTGGTAACATCCCAGTAGGACCTGCTTGCACAGCAAAGCATTGTGCTCCTTAACTCATAGCATACACGTAAACGCTTCGCTGTACAAGTGATGCTCTGGCGACATCACGAGGTTTCCTGTCGCAGTCCTAAGGGCGGTGTTCTGACATGCCTGTAACTTCTTCAACTGCGTTTCGTTCGTCCCTGGCGCCGGAGTGAAGGAGTGCAGGCTATCGAATGTGACTCCCAATATCTTTGGGTTGTTTACAGACGGAATTTTTTTGTCAACGACCTTCACGTCTAATTCAAGCCTGTACTCCTTCGTCCAGCTGGTGAAAAGGGTAGCCGAGATTTTGGTCGGTTGTATTCGCAGCTGTCTTGCAGTGAAGAAGTGGGAAAGATCGGTGAGGTAGCAGTTCACTTTTGAACATAGGTCATCAATATCAAATATCGTGAAATCATCGGCATACGAGGTTAGGGAAACTCCTTCTGGCGGTGGAGGGAGCTTCGATATATAGAAATTAAACAGTAGCGGGGAGTGGACACCACCCTGCGGAGCCCCCTGTTTAATTTTCCTTAACTTCGATGTTTCACCGCGGAATATAACCGATGATTGTCGGTCACTCAGGTAGCCTATGACCCACCTCTGTAACCTCGGCGGTAATGAAAATTCCACAATGTCCGTGAGTAGCACTGAATGGTTCACTGTATCAAAAGCTTTTGACAAATCCAGGGCTACCAGGACAGTTCTCGCGCAAGGTCGGTTTTGGTTTAGGCCATTGACTATCCGCGTGTTTATGGCGTTTAGTGCTGTTGTGGTACCGTGCACTTTCCAGAAGCCACGCTGATGTGCTGCTAGACGCGGAGATGGTGAGTGAAAGTCGGGAGCAGCAAGCCTCAAGTGTCTTCACTACTGGGGAGAGGAGAGTTATCGGCCAATAGGACTCTCCTTTGTTGGCTGGTTTCCCCGGTTTGAGTAGCGGGACCACCCTACCAGTTTTCCACACGTCAGGAATCATTAGGGTGGTCAAAGACAAGTTGAGGACCTTGGTTCAGAAGTCTGCTCCCGCTGGTTCGAGATGTTTTAGCAGCAGCATGCTTATTCCGTCAGGGCCGATGGATTTGGAGGCTTTCGCCTTCCCGATGACCCCCTGAACCTCTTCCCTGGAGAAATCAAGCGCCGCGCTTGTGTTTGGCAGTTTGCGCACACGGCGGGTTACATGTCGTTTCGCTTTGTCAACCGAAGGATGCAATGTAATAAGTCGGCTGAAATAGCTCGCGCATCTCTTCGGGTCCGACGAGGCGCAGTCACCGAATAAAATTTTCACTCGGTCATCGCGTCTCGTCGGGTTAGACAGCGACTTGACTGTAGCCCAGAACTTGGTTGCCCAAGAGAAGAGGTTACAAGACCTTAAGTGCTATTCCCACTTTTTCCGTTTATAGTTGTTTACTACGGAACGAATCTCCGCATTTATAATCCTGATTAAGGGATTACCGGGATCGGAGTTGCGAAGGGTGTCGCGCCTGGATGCTAAAACCGCCGCTTCCGTCGGGAAATTGAGGAGGATTTACGTAATTCGGCCCGACAGGATGAAGCGGGCGGCAGCTGTCACAATCCTGCGAAAAGAACGTTCAGCAGAGATGACGTCTGGTGGAGTGGGGAGAGCCCTGAAGGCGTTCTCGGTGAGTTCCGTTCAGCCAGTCCAGTTAGCTTTCTTGAAGTTAACGAACGGTTTTCGCCTCTGAGTAGCGCGCGTAAATCAGGGCTGAGGACTGAGCAACTCGTAACAGGAGGAATGTATATATTAAATATTTCAAGCTCGGCATCGCCTGACCGGAAATCTATGCCCTGACATTCTAGGGTAGTATCCCTGTGATCGGTGTCGCCGTCGATGAGACGATACTGCACGGTGTTGTGTAAAATAAGCGCTAAGACCCCACCATGGTCTCGCTCGAGATCCTTGCGGATTATGTTGTATCCGGCCCGGCTCAGAAGACCCAAGCGGGCGGTCAGCGTCGTTTCCTGGATCGCAGCAATTGACAGATGCTCCCGGCTCCTGCAGTCGACTATCTCGTCGATCTGCACCTGGAGTCCATTGCTGTTGAATTGTAGGAGTCGTGTCCGTCTCGGGGGAACGTTCGCGATGTGGGGGGTGACAGCTCTTGGCTGGATAAAATCCGAGTCGACTCCGGTGCGTAGAACCGGCTGTCTTGAGAGTTCCCGTGCTGCTAATGCATATGGTGCGGAAGCATGGCCGATGACAACATCTGATGAGTCGGCGTTAGAAGTTTTCGAGAGAAAAGGTTAGCGTAAGATTTTTGGTCCTCTTCGAGTTGGCCAAGGCGATTATAGCAGGCGATGGAACGATGAGCTGTACGCGTTATACGACGACATTGGCATAGTTCAGCGAATCAATAAGCACGGGCTACGCTGGATAGGGCATGTGGTCTGGATGGATACGAATACTCCAGCTTTGAAAGTTTTCGATGCAGTATCCGCAGAGGAAGAGGTCTTCCTCTCCACTCCACTTCGTTGGAAGAACCAGGTAGAGAAGGACCTGGCTGTACTTGGTATTTTCAATTGGCTCCACACATCAAAAAGAAGAAAGGAATGGCGCAATGCTGATAACTCGGCTATAATCGCGTAAGCTGTCTCTACGCCAGTAAAGTAAGTCCGTAAGAAAGAAATGGTATTTTTAATTTATTTATTATATTCAAGATTTATTGTATTTAAGCAGCTATGAAATTATACATTCTTTAAACGATAAAGATACCAATAAGTTTTTCTAATAGTCCTCTAAAAGGACGAGGATTTATGTAAAACTTGCTTTGGAACAATTTGTTGCTTAGATTTTATATTTTCAGGAAGAATGATTGAAATACGAAATTGAGTTCGGAATTATTTCGCTGTGTACGCCGGCCATATTAACTGAACATTGTTATAGAGTTTATTTGATTCTGTTTCAATAAAAACCAAGCAAGATTTCTTCTAAACTCCACTAATATTTAATTTTCTGCATCGTCGTCGCTTCCGGAAGCTCAAGAATGTATTGTCAGCAACTTTGCTTCGAATTGGTTTGCGGCTGCTTTGGTCGCCACTCCTATCTAGTAAATTATTGAAATCCAAAATCAACTGTCGTTGTACAAAAAAGAATAATATATTCTAATTCTATGCTTTCAACATTCTTAACTTCTGTTGTTGTTGTTGTTGTTGTAGCCGCAAAAATATTCCTCAAAGTAATTTTTGGGGAATGTTGCGGGAATGACAGTCCTTGGCCGGATAAAAAATCCGGGTCGTTCCGGTATAAAGACCCGACTGTCGCGGGAACTATTGGATTTTAGTCGCCTCTTACGGCAGGCATGCCTTACCGCGGGTATATTCTTGAACCCCTAACCCGCAGGGTTCATCATCGATCGATTCTTAACTTCTAATTCGTCAGCGTGGGATCGGTGGTATGGGGGCGATGGTTCCACTCCACTGCCACCACATTCTCATTTGACGAGTACCTTAACTACGGTCACAATGACAATAATGCATTCAAGCTTTCGGAAGCGATGACGATGCACAAAATGAAATATTATTCGCGTCCTTTCAGTGCGCTATCAGAAATCAGTGGGCTATCAGAAATCATATATTGGTATCTCTATGGTTTGACGGCTGTGAAGAATGTAGAATTTCATTATTGTTCAATTCAATCATTTTTGGAATGCAATTAATAAATTGAAAATGTCATATAATTGTCAACCTTATTAAAACACTAAAAAGAAGAAAACAATAAACTGTATTCAAATGTAACCGGCAAAATAAGTAGCTGTTAGAAAATTTCCTGCCTAATTTTTACTGAATCCTGTTCCGTGAAGGCTTAGTAAATTCCTTTCTTAGGGAGCGTAAAACAATTTATTCTCTCAATTTCGTTACTTGATTATTTTGACTGACAGAGCTATTAAATACAAGTGATTATTAGAACCAATACTACATCTTATCTTATTGCTAAAGCATACAACAGTTCACAGACTGGTAACCGAAGGACACCTTTCTTTCTCTAAGCCGTTTAGATTCTATAAAATTCAAGGTGGCTAATTATTAAGAAAATCTAGAATTTGTAGACCTAGATAATAGAAATCTATACAACAGCAATATTTACTACATATTTCGGCATGTTTGCATTTATGCGAATGTCTTTTGGATTGAGGAACTTAGCAAAAAGGTTTCAAAGATTCATCAACGAACTTGTAGGTAAATTAGATTTGGTTTTCGTATACTTTAATGATCTGTTAGTTGCACGTGAGAATGAGGAACAACATTGAAGCTTGTTATTATTTTTTTTTTAATATTTCCCCCTGCGGGTTAGGGGTTCAAGATTTTACCCGCTGTAAGACATGTCTGTCGTAAGGGGCGACTGAAATCCAATAGTTCTCGCGGCTTTTTATCCGACCAAGGACCGTCACTCCCGCAACATTCCCCAAAAACCACTTTGGGGAACATTTTTGCGGTTACAACAACAAGATTTTTAACATTTCATCTCTATTGAAATTTGCTATATGAAAGTTCTATGGTTTTGTGAAGAGGTGTAAAATCAAGGAGAGCTTCTAATCCTACTGAGGGCATGCTTTTATAGATGCTCGCTATAGACGCTCGCTAACCTTTGTAGTTTAGTACTGTTCCCTATGTGATTATTGGTTTTACATACTATCATGGTATACATCCAGTGCGCTATTTTCCTGCTAATCTTCTGCACAACATTATTGACCTCATTCCTTGGCTTATCATATATTTTAGGTGTCATTACCCAGATATTTCGTTTCAAAGATGACTTCTATTACTATATTATTTAGTCGTAGGTCTTTCAGGCTCTTTTTATTCCTTCTAGTAAATGGCACTACTGGTGCCTTTGTAGGGTTGATATTTACTTATAAATTCAAATAATTATTGACCCTGAATATCATCAAAATCGAGTTTAGCATTTTACATTTTGCAATAAATTTGATGTGTTCATGAAAGTTATAAAGACTTTGGCATGGCCGAATACAGCACTTCTTTCTAGTTTTTATTTAAATTAATTTTCTATAATTTTGATTGTTTCGTCGAGCATATATAGCGATTTAAGTCAAAAACGCTGCGAAGCCTTACTGGTGCGCCGTGGTATATACTCAACGAGAAGACATTCTATTGGCAAAAAAAAAATACCTGTCGATACTGAAAGAATCTGTCCTTTAAAGAGCAATGTGTTAGCTGTTTTCAATTACAACAAATTAAAGATGCAATTAACTAGTTATTAAGATTTAAAATTTATTTTTAGGCTTTTTTAAGCAGATTCAATAAAAAATTTCATTGGTGTTATAAAAAATATATTATACTAAGTGGGATGAAAAGTAACCTCCTTGACCGCTAGAATGCGCTGCTACTTACTGCAAGAAAGGTTATAGTGCCTTGTCACTATACACGTCAACAACAATCAGCTGTCAAAACAAAACCGAGGGCAGTATCGCACGGAAATTTGGCATGTTTGCCTAAAATATGAACGGCCTACAGGGCACTATAATCTTTTCCGCAGTAGCAACGCATTCTGGCGGTCAAGGAGGTTACTTTTCACCCCACCTAGTATAAGAGGATTTGGGAAATTATTCTATTTTCATTCCAAAACGAAACAATAATAAGATTTAGTATATCCTGCATGGCGGCCGCGGTAGCCGAGTGGTTAGCATTGCGTACTGACATTCGGAAGGCTCGAGTTCAAATCCCTGTGCCACCATCATCCAAAAGTTATGGAAAATTAATTTAAATAAAAAATTAAGTTAAACCTTTTAATTGCGTTCGCCCCTCGGCAGGGAATGTCCATCCTTTTATTTCGGACATGAAATAAAGGCTCCTCGTAAAAAAAACCATCAGCCGTTCGGAGGCGGCTTAGTTTAAACTGTAAGTCCCTCCATTTGTTGGAAAAACATCAAGACACAAAACCACAAATTGGAGGAGGAGCTCGGCCGAAAATCGCTTCAGCGGTTACAAAGCGCCAATTATATACATATTATATATATATATATCTGGTACTCTTAATAAACTGTTTTGTTATTTAAATCGTTAGTTTGTAATCATAAATTTTATGCTTAATTACCTTTTAAAAGACATTTTGAACTTTCTTGTTTCACAATGGTACTGCTCACTCTTGCACAGGAATCTGTTTTCTGAGGAAACTGTTCTTGCCCTTCTTCTATTTTGCTAAAGTTTCCCGTATGACTGTAGTCCATAATGTTGTTTTCATTAATTTCGTTACGCTTCTTTTCCAGATAACATATTATACGTTTCTTAATTTCATTTTTCGACGCCGTTATTTGTACCAGTTCCTTTGGTACAGATATGTCACCTTGTATTTTAGAGTTAGAGAAAATAAAGTTTACTTGTTTCGAATCGCCGCCCGAACCTGTGTTATAAAAATATTTACAAAATATACAATTTAACAAAAGCCAAATATTTATAACAACTACATATAAGCGAAATACGTACATTAAAACAAGTTGGCAATGTCACATACTTAAATACTGGTAAGGTCACCACTACTGAAACTAACAAGCCTTTGCGAAATATAAAATCCGACATCTTCACTGCTTCCAGTAATGAAAACGTTTGATTCTTTGCTGCTCTCTCCCTAACATACTATCTAATCTCAGTCATATCGTCAAGGTGTGCGTAGTGTCAAGACCACTACCGCGCTACACGTACATACTTTTGTACATACGATATCTAAACTCGCAGACAATGGTTTTAACTTACTTCGTGTGCAAATTGTAAATTTCCCTTATCGAAAATTTATGGCAGGATTAGTCATGCTGAAAACCGACCTTCAATTATCTCCATTAATGCTCGAAACACAACAAACGCCACCGGGAAATCCACGTTGACACTTTAGACTTCGGCGAATAATAAAGAATATACATGGCGTTAAAGGCTTCGACGAAAAGCCTTCTGACCTAGCTGTGTTCCAACAAAAACCACCCATGGGGGCAATTGGCTTAGGAAGAAGCAGCTCTGAGACACATCAAGAATGCTTTGAGTACCAATCAAATCTTTATTAGCCCTTGAACGACAACGATCGTGTGGTGACGAGCGAACAGAAAATATATATTATTTTTCTTAATGTGGAGGGCGTGCGTGAGTAGTAATTGGATTTCACTACTAAATACTCTAACTAAATTCATAAGGAGACTCCCGGATTTCGGAACAGTTCTCCTTTAATCGACCGTTTACGTGTATTTTTTTCAGCCCAAAATCCTTCGGGGACCTCCAAGTAAAGGACGTAGGAAATTAGTCCTGTAGGCTCGCGCCACAATAACTAATATTGGGGTAATATACAGGCTGTATACATCCCTCTTGGCAACTTGAAGAGTTCTAACAGCTGTGGCCACTCAGGGCTTGCACTATCGAGTTCGTTTCGAAGGTTCGCTCATAGGTTGTTCAAAACACGTGTGCAGAGGAAACAGCGGTAAGACTGTGTAGATGCTGTCGTCATACTTTGAGGGTGATGATGGCGTTCTTCTGTCAGTAAATTTAACATTCCCGTAAGTAAGTAAAATTGAAGCGGGATGGAATACAGAATAGCAAATCTTCTGAACGGAAAATATTCCACGAGAAAAATTAATTGTAGAAAATAATAGTTCGGTTCGGTGAAGAATATCAATAGGAATTGGCCAGTTACGAAAATGAGATGTTAAATATTCCACTCTACCAAAACGAGAAGTTTACGGTTTACGCCGAATAGCCTATTTCCAGCTTTCAAACAGCTGATTTTTGTTTACATTTCCAGTTTGCAAAATTTGTCGCAACTATTGAAATCCTGAATTCAAGAGACCGCATTCATTTTATTTGACTATTTATGGAATCTTATGATTTGCAAGTGCATATTATTGTTGCATGGACAACCGCTGCTGAAACGAAAATGCTTTTATGCATGTTTCCATTCTCACTTTTGCTTGTTTGTTTCCTTAAAATATTTATTTTGTCCAATCAGCTGATAGCTGCCAGAGCCACGCATATTTTTATGTTGAGGGGATCGTTTGCGATTCCGCAATTGCTCTTTTCTCTCTTATTCGATTTTTTTTGAAAGAGGAGAAGCATTATCTTCTCCAATTACATAATATATACATTTATGTCAAAACTAATGCAAAAATGTAATTTTTGCAGAAAAAATTTCACCGTGCAAAATAAAAGTCTCGTCCATCATTAAATCCGAAAATACACGACTCTGGCAAGAAATATACCGAAACTTCCGAAATGTTTACATTAGTAGTGACAGCATCGACTGTTAAAATAACATTTTCTGCTAAATTACCGAAAGTGAGTTAACTTTGAAAAGTGAGATAACACACTTTTATACAACAACAAACACATGGGAATTCACGTCATAGGCTATAAGACTGAAAATATAACTGTGAGAATGTATACTTCGTAAAAACTAATAAAATAGTATATTTTTTTCAATTCTTTTTAGTAAAGCTATGTAATTACTCTTTTTATAAATATAAGCTCTAAGTTTATTTTAATTACTTTATTGCTTCTCAAAATAATTTTTTTATATTATTTTTGTAACTGTACCTTAAAAACATTGTTTTCATACCGCAATAGTATGCAGAAGGTCCTGGGTTCCAGCCCTGGCGTGACCATAATTCAAAATTATAGGAAATTAATACAAATAAATCGGTCCCGATAGCATAGTGGTCAGCATTGCGTTGTCATTCGGAAGGCCAAGATTCAAATCCTGGTGCGACCAACACCGAAAAGTTTTAGTAAATTAATTTAAATAAAAAATTAAGTTAAATTCTCTAATCGGCAGGGAATGCCAACCCCTCCAAGAGTATTTCTGACATGAAATAAAGGCCCCACATCGAAACCCATCAGCCGTTCGAAGGCAGTTTAGAATAATCTGTAGGACCCTCCATTTGTTGGAAAAACATCAAGACGCAAAACCACAAATTGGAGGAGCTCCGTCGAAAGTCGCTTCGCTATTCCTAGGCCGCTTAGAATAAATTGTAGGTGCATCCACTGGTTGGAGCTCGGCTGAAAATCGCCTTGGAAGATCTATAGCGCATGCAAATTTTTCAAAAAGTAATAGTATAATTCTCCAGAAATTCAGATTTATGTATCTTTCCTCCCCTTCCTCTTAATATTCGAAAATTCAACTTGAACATCTCTTACTCTACTTACTTCACATAGTTATTTTATTGGAATACGACATTCTATAAACAAATTTAAATTATTTCAACTGCTATGTTATTGGTAATCTATAAGGTTTCAACTTGAAAACTGAGATATATAGATATAATCTGACTGTTGTTAATTATTTTTTAATTAATTAATGTTATTAGTACAATTTTTGAAGTAAAGATATTAATTTACTTAACCCACTGACATTCTTTATTTTCTTTCCAATTTGAATCTCCATCGCTATACAGTTCTTTCTTCCAAATAGGAACTTTTTGCTTCAAATGTTCTATAGCGTATGAAACAGCGTCTAAAGAACTTTGGCGATGTGGCGAAGATATTGCAATAACAACACTTGCTTCTTTGGGTGGTACCAGACCGAGCCGATGATAAATAGCTATGTTCACAATGTCTTTCCAAAGCGACCTCATTTCCATACATATGTTTTTAAGTTCTCTTTTAGCCATTGGTTCATAAGCCTCATATTCTAGAGAATGCACCTAGAATAATATTGTTAATCATAAATGGTAACATTCTACTAATATTACATACATACATTTTTTCCTTCAAAATTATTTCTAGTAGTTCCAACAAATAAAGAAATAGCGCCACATGTCTCATGGGACACTAAGCTACTAATTGTTCCAACATCCAGAGCTTCAGAACTTATGGATAGAAAGTCAGACATTGCTTCTCAGCCTCCACTAATAGCTGGAATAATAGCAACTTCGTCCCCAACTTCTAAATTTATCAACCCTTCACAATATCTTTCGTTCACTGCCACAACACAGCTATTTCTTATATTATCTAGATTAAAGCTTTTGCATATCTCGTCCAATATATTGGCAGTATGAGTGCAACGTTTTAAAGAAAATACGGTGGAATTTAGACCAGAAAGTTCTCGCGCCTTCGCAAAAAATAATATCTTCACGTTTATGAATTCGTCATTACAGTATTCACTCATAACCACACGAGATTGTTCAATAAAAATTTTACTAGAGAAAATTATATGTATATTCGTTCAAAACTTTCATAGATTTTTAACACGCTTCTGCTCTAGTTGATAAAAATTGATGTTAACAGCCTTTGCAATTGAAAACAAAGGCAAATGTTAACTTTAAGTTCAATACAGAATAATCGCCACGGGCTACAACCTACGAGTTGGCTATGTGCCAATCGGATGATAATTGCTGTTATACAAGGTTGCCAGTACTGAATATTTTAAACTATTCAGAAAAAAGAAAACGAAATTCGTAATTACTTATTTAATACCACATAGATCATGTATAATTGATTGATATTTATATTCCAGCATATAAAATATGATATTCGTTGAGGAAAATTATAAATTGGTAGAACAGTATGTAAACACACTGTTAGGTATGTAAAATGGGTAATTGCAGCATTAGTCCGAGTTTACATGAGGATACTTTTTGTCGCTTTTTTTCGACATTTTCTTTTTTGTGTCGGCCTTCACGTTCACACAGAGATACTTTCGTCAAGCAATTTTTTTTGACATTCGTTTGGTGTTCTTTTTTTTTCTCTACTCCGCTTTATTTTACACTCGCAATTTTTCGTTCGCATCGCGCTATCTAATATGTATGTCTAAAATAAAAACACTATGTTTGTGTAAAGGAAGACACAGCTTTTATTTATCTATTTCTTTTATATATTTATTAAACATCAACTCTACCCTTTCCAAAGTGTAATCTATTTACATTTGTCATGATTTTCACTATCATCAAAATCAATCTCAGCGGCTTCTTCAATACTCTATAATATTTCTTGCATTAATTCAACTTTATCTGCAAACTCCATTATCTGAAATATTTATTAATAATCGGATACATATACACAAAGGCATATATGTTTGCATACATATATTACATATATGTAAATATTGTAGTAAAAACCCCCAATTTCAATTTCCAAATTTACGGCATTTATTCATTTTAAATTTTAGACAGCTACAATCAGTTCTAAGTGAGAAACAAAATAAAAGGGAATGCCAAAATCTACAGATACGAATAGAAACACAAAACGAGTAGAACGAGCACAGAGAGACTTTGCATTGTCGCCTTCGTCGTCGCCCCCTCCCGGACAAACGAGTGTTTCGGCGACAAAAAGTATCCTCATGTAAACTCGGACTTACAGTTTCGCTTGTTTGTTCCGTTATAAAACGCAGAAAAAATGAAAGATTTTAGTAGAAATTAATAAAATATTGAATTGAATTTATAATGTAAATGCCAGTATGTGGAATCTGACAAAAAAATTAATTTAATCCACACATTCAATCAAAATTATCAAGATGCTTATAATTTTAACAAGTTTTACAACGGTTATAATAATGTTTGCAACGATTTAACATAATTAAATTGATCAAAATGTTAATATTTTCCATAATTTTTACACATAAAAAATGCATTCTCACGTTTGTTTCTTTAGTGAAAAAAGCGAAGTGTGCATGTCCGTTAGAATCAGAAAGAACTGTGCTGCCACACCTTTGAAGAATAAATATATTAGAAAGGAATGAACAAATAACGTATTCACGATGCGATATATTTTAAGTGCAACACCTTTGTAAGTTGGCGGCCTTCGGCCGTATTTAAAAAAATTACCCTGGACTGGACCAACACCGGTTTCGCCATTCACAGTATTCTTACGTAAAACACCTTTGTAAGATTTAAAAAAATTACCCTGGGCCGGACCAACACCGGCTTCGCCTTGCACAGTATTCTTACGTAAAACACCTTTGTAAGTTGGCGACCTTCGGCCGGATTTAAAAAAATTACCCTGGGCCGGACCAACACCGGCTTCGCCTTGCACAGTATTTTTAAGTGAAACACCTTTGTAAGTTCGAGCGGGATATTAAAGTAATATACTTACTCTTCAAAGGTGTGGCAGCATAGTTTTTTCTTGTTCTAACGGACATGTATACTTCATTTTTCTTACTAAAGTAAACAAACGTGAGAATGCATATTTTATGTGTAAAAATTATGGAAACTGTTAATATTTTGATGAAATTAATTAAATAAAATCTTTGTAAACGTTATTAGGCATTATTATAACCGATATTTAAGTGTTCCAAAAATCAACTTTAACAACAAATTTCTCGAAAACTATCAGTTACCTCGGGGAACGGCATATATTTTTATGGTGTTGTATTTTTATTTTCTTTGGTTTTACTGCTATAAAATATTTTATTTTTGTATATTTATAAAGGATTTGCAAGAGAAATGGCCGATAATGGCAGTAAATGGGTGTTGCCATATGGCGTAAAAATAAAAATACAATAAAAGTACACAGTAATATTAAAAAAAGTATTTTTTATACTTCATGAGTCTGAGTTTTCATGAGGATACTTTTGTCGCTTTTTATCGAAATTTTCTCTTTTGTGTCGCCCTTCACGTTCACACAGAGACACTTTCTTCAAGTAATTTGTTTGGCATTTGTTTGGTGTTCATTTGTTTTCTCTACTCAGCTGCATTTTACATTCACAATTTTTCGTTCGCATCGCGCCTTCTAATATGTCTAAAATAAAAACACTGTTTGTGTAAAGAAAGACACAGCTTTTGTTTATCTATTTCTTTTATATATTTTTACATTTTATTAAGCATCAACTCTAAACTTTCCAAAGTGTAAACTAATTACATATCTCTTCCTTTTCACTGTCATCAGAGTGAATATCAGCGGCTTATTCAATACTCTTTAATATTTCTTCCATTAATTCAATTTTATCTGCAAACTCCATTATCTGAAATATTTATTAATATTTGGATGAATATCCACAAAGGCATATATGCTTGCATGCATATAAACACACACACCTAAACGCCAAGTTTTTTTCCGAATTTAATTTGACATTTCTCTATTTCAGACTTACTCAATTTGAACCATGGAGAGATACATAATCCAACAACGTGTTAAAGTTATCCAGACTTATTATGAAAATTTTCGAAGAAAATCATCTTCAGTGATGAGGCACATTTTCACCTCAGTGGATTCGTCAATAAACAGAATTGCCGCATTTGGGCGAATGAGAATCCAAGAGTGATTGTCGAAAAACCAATGCACCCACAAAGAGTGACTGTTTGGTGCGGTTTATGGGCTGGCGGCATCATCGGGCCGTATTTTTTCCAAAATGAGACCGGTCAGGCAGTTACTGTGAATGGTGTTCGCTATCGTGAGATGATAACGAATTTTTTATGGCCACAATTGGAAGATATGGATGTGGACGATATGTGGTTTCAGCAGGACGGTGCCACTTGCCACACAGCTAACGAAACAATGGCTTTTTTGCGCAACAAATTCAATGGCCGTGTTATCTCACGTAATGGCGATGTCAATTGGCCCCCAAGATCATATGATTTGACACCGTTGGACTTTTTTCTCTGGGGTTATTTGAAAGAAAAGGTGTACGTCGATAAGTCAGCAACAATTCAAGAGCTAAAGGATGAGATAATTCGGCACATTAACGGCATAGAAACTCCATTATGCCTCAGCGTCATCGAAAATTTGGACCATCGTAAGTGCCGCCGAGGTCGCGGCGCTCATTTGGCCGATATTTTGTTACATACATAATTGAGTAATACCAATATATCATAATAAAATAAAATTTCAATAATTTCCTAAATATTTTGTGTTTTATTCAAAATCAACATCGGCCCTTGAAAATTTAACCACCCTTTATTACATATATGTAAATATTGTAGTAAAAACCCCCAAATTTCAATTTCGAAGTTTACGGCATTTATTCGTTTGAAATTTTAGACAGCTACAATCAGTTCAAAGTGAGAAACAAAATAAAAGGGAATGCCGAAAGCTACAGAGACGAGAGACACAAAACGTGTCGCACGAATACAGCGACACGGTGCGCTGCCCCCTTCGTCGTCACCCTCTCTCCTAAAAACGGGTGTTTCGTCGACAAAAAATATCCCTGTGTAAACTTAGACTAAAAGGAATGACAATTTTCAAAGGAATTTCACTCCAAAATACTGTGCAAGGCGAAGCCGGTGTTGGCCCGGCCCAGTGTTACAATCAAAAGCGCGGCCGAAGGCCTCCAACTTACAAAGGAGTTTGGCTTAAAAATACTGGGCAAGGCGAAGCCGGTGTTGGTTCGGCCCAGGGTTACAATCAAAAGCGCGGCCGAAGGCCTCCAACTGAAAAAGGAGTTTCACTTAAAAATACTGGTCGTATTGGTCGTAATTCGCATGGATATTGTGAACGAATTACCTACTTTTACTGCTATTCGCTCTCAAAAATTTGGGTTCATATCCCGGCGAGCCAATTTTCACAGGCTTCTCTTGAGGCCAACTTCTCACCATTAAGCGCGTTCGCCATGAACAGGAAAAGATGGGAATCACTTGGAGCCAGGTTCGGACTATAAGGGGGGTGCATTAGGACCTCACATCTGAGCTCCTGGTGCGTCACCAAAGACGCGTGTGGCCTGGCGTTGTCCTGATGGAACACAATTCGCGTCACCAAACGCTTCAGAAATGGGTGGATTTTGTTGCGATTCAGCAGCGATTCGCAAATGGAAATTCGGTCCATCATGTTTTTTTGAGTTAGTTCGTGTGGCACCCAAACATCGAGCATCTTTTTGAATCCAAGTTTATGCAAATGATTCCAAACGGTTTTCTGACTTATCTTTAGTTCCTCAGCAATTGAATTACTGCTCACGTGACGATCTGTTTCCACTAATTCCGTCGCAACTTTCGATGACAGGCCTCCCGACGCGTGGTGCATCTTTGACATCGAAATTACCGGACCGGAACCTAACTAACCACCTTTATGCTACACGTTCGTTTACAGTATCGAGCCCATAAACGAAATTAATTTTTTCAGCCGCTTTGGCTGCTTTGGCTGCTTTTTCGCCTTGATCGAAGAATAATTGTAAAATATAGCGTATTTTCTCTTTGCTGGTGTCCATCTTTGACGAGCGCTCACAACGTATTGAGTCAATCAATCGACAAACTGTCAAAGACAAACTTTTAGCGCGAATAAACAAATTTTCAGCGCCGTATTGTATGACATGATCATCGATCTGGGCGCCGGGGACGAACGAGACGCAGATGAAGAAGTTACAGGTCTGTCAAAACACCGCCCTCAGGACCGCCACAGGAAACTTCCTGATGTGCTACGAGTTAAGGAGCATTATGCTTGCTGTGCAAGCAGTTTCTATTGGAATGCTAGCGTAGGAAGCACAGCAATAGGCACCTTATTGAAGCTGAACCTCAACCTAGGCACATCAGAAAGGGAGTACTTGACGTGAAGAGCACCATCCAGCAACACGTGCAACAACCGCTGGACAGGACGGCGTACAGACAAGCACTGAACGCCATTCACCAGGAGTCAGTCAACACCTTCAAAGACTCCCTTCCCGTGAATGGCGTACTCGGAGAAAAATCACCACCCATAGCAGACAACTAGCTCGAGCTGCCTCGAGAGACCTGCGTGATCCTGGCACAACTTAGATCTGTATATTTTAGCAGGTTAAACTTCTACTTATCCAGACTCGACCCCAGCATACCCAACGTATGCCCTGCATATGGAGAGCCTCCGCACGACACTAACCACCTCTTCACATGCCCCCTTAAACCGACTCATCTAACCCCCTTCTCCCTTTGATCCAATCCTATCGAAACAGCACGTTTCCTGGACCTCCCTTTAGATGACCTCGGCGACTTAGATTGACAAAGCGTGCTCTAAGCGGGGTAAGTAAGCCGCTACAACAACAACAAAAACAACACAATAACGCCATCACTTAGATAAAAACCGAACGAACTTTTTACTCTACCTAATATTATATATAATTAAAATTCGCTAGCTTAATTTACAATAAAATTATAAAAACAATTTGGATGTATCTATGTATGATATTCAAATTGAGGTATGATCTGCACAACTAATATAGAAAAATATCTTGGGGTGCTATTGGTCCGTTCATAACATAAACATACACCTTGGTATTTCACTGGCTTGAAGTTAAACGGGGCAGAACGAGTAGATAGTAATGGAGAGGTTAGAAACGAAATTGAAAGAGAAATTTACTGAAATTTAGTCAACAAATTGTACTATAATTTCAATAGAATCGGCTCACATATATAGTTTATTTTTTCTGTTTTTAAGAATTTTAATTAATTTGGTAATTATATATTATTTTTAATTTATTAATTGAATTAAAAATTTATTGTATTTCAGCAATTATTTAATTCTACATGCTTTATACCCATCCAATGATAAAGATACCAAAATGAAAATATTTATGTAAAACTTGGTTTGCAACAACTTGTCGCTTCGATTTTCAGTATATATATAAATAATAGACCGTTTCCAACAAGCGTAAACTTTGTGTTTGCAGGTTTTGAGTTTACGAGAACTGTGAAGTGTTTCCATTAGGTGTTCACTAAGTTTACCCTGCAAGACGGACCTCGCAAGATGGAGGTAACCATTTCGCAACCAATATCGTAAAATTTTGTTGCTTTACCACTACATCATTCATATAGTCTGAGTTTACATGAGGATACTTTTGTCGCTTTTTATGGAAATTTTCTCTTTTGTGTCGCCCTTCACGTTCACACAGAGACACTTTCTTCAAACAATTTTTTTGACATTTGTTTGGCGTTAATTTTTTTCTCTACTCCGCTTTATTTGGCACTCGCAATTTTTCGTTCGCATCGGGCTTTATAATATGTCTAAATAAAAGCACATTGTTTGTGTAAAGGGAAACACAACTATTATTTACCTATTTCTTTTATATATTTTTACATTTGATTAAACATCAACCCGATCCTTACCAAAGTGTAATCTAATTACATATCTCGTCCTTTTCACTATCATCAGAGCTAATATCAGCGGCTTCTTCAATAGTCTCTAATATTTCTTGCATTAATTCAACTTTATCTGCAAACTCCATTATCCAAATATTTATTAATAATTGGATACATATACACAAAGACATATATGTTTGCATGCATATATTACATATATGTAAATATTGTAGTAAAAACCCCCAATTTCATTTTCCAATTTTACGGCATTTATTCATTTGAAATTTTAGACAGCTACCAAAGAACGTATATTAATAAAAAGGGAAAAGAACTGTGAACCAATTTGAAAAATTTTGCTGAGGTGAAAAGTGGCGTGGCCACAGATGGAGTTTGCCTTCCTTCAAATTTCTCACGATTTTCGTACCACAGCGGGGCAAATATGACGGGGAAACGAAATATCGTGCCAAAACAAATAAGAGCCGATTGAATTGGCAAAAATGTACATTTTTGGACAAAAATAAGAATAATTTGAAAATAGTGCAGTTTATTGTTCAAAAATTAATAAAAGGAAGATATTAATGTGGAAATAAAGAAGTGATAGTGAGTTTTAAACATTTATATGGTGATTAAAATGTGGTTTTGTGTAAATTTGTGGTCGTTTCGTTTGCCGTCGGAATTTAGAATAAAGTAATTAAAAGTTTTGTGCACATAAACGATTTGTGAATTATTGATTAATATGTAAATAAATACTTCTACTTCCAGAATATTTGTGAAAAATGTGTTTAATAAAGTGAAGTGCGTTAATATTTACAAAATAAGTGTGCACATTATATATAAATTGCGTTAGTTGTGATAAAAATCTATGCATATATATATGAATGTACAAGAATTTTGTATCCATCAAGAATTTTTCAAATTACAATTTTTTTAATATTATTGAATAGTTAAGTTATCAATCAAAACTTGTGTATTATCATTTTAATGAGATAAAATAGGAGAAATCGTTCGCACATGCATGCAAAACGACAAGAGACATTCATTCATAAATAAATGTACATATGTAAAATGCTAAAGCGTTTGTTTGTGTCACCTCGCATGTCTCTCATTCATCTCTAAAAATCGAGAATTTTGCATTTTGTGTACTCGTGGACGACCGACATTGGCTTGCTTAGCTCTCAATATGAGCTAATAGGCGAACAGCAAATTTAGCAGGACGATCGATTTACGAAGTCTGGATTTTTGTCAAAGTCGCAAAAATTTGAAGCAATTTTTGTCTGCGTCCAATGTATGTTGTTGTCGTTATTCTCGAAGCATGATTGTCACGGAATTTTTTATACCCGGCTATACTATGTGAACGAATACATTAGGTTTGTTCTGCTAACGGTTTTAAAATAATCGAAGTAAGAATAAACTCTATGTAGGAAACTTCATGGAATGGTTAGATAATTCGATTTAGGAATGTTTGTCCCTCCGTCTCCATACACGATAGCTCGAATAAGAACTGAGATGTTAAACAGTGTGTCATATAAATATCAGCCGAGTACCTGTTGTTCGGTTCCACTCGAATTTAGCCTTTCTTGAATGTTAGAGTTTGCGACCGTCACGATAAAGCAAATGCTAGGAGTTTATGAATGAATATGTCAAATTTTTTCCTAGTTTCATGTATGTATGGGTCTCTCGTATACATACAGGCACCTTTGAATGTGTTTGTTTTGACATCAACTCAACTTGAATTTCTGATTTTTGCAAATTTTGCCATCGTCCCGAAGAACTCGTTCGTGGATGACGGGGTACAAGGGAAGAGAATTTGCAAGTTTTTGTGCATGTATGTAGTTTTCGTATACATATTTGCCACTTTGTATGTATGTGTCTTCAACTCAGACCAACTTGAATTCTGATTTTTCTGAAATTTTGCCATCGTCGCGAGGAAGATGTTTGTGGATGGCGGGGTGAAAAAAGGAAGGGCATGCAAGTTACTAAGATTGTGTGCGTTTAACGTATACATATTATATTGCTTGATTGAATGGGTTTTTACTTTGTCGCAAATTCAACATCAATTTCTAACTTTTGACAAAATTTCTGACCGAAACGGCTTGTAGGTGGAGGAAGCAAGGGAAAAGGGATCTCACAACACTTTGTGTGTATTTGTTTTTTGTACACATATATGAAGCTTTCAATGTATGGGTTTGTGATTTTTGCTCAACTTCAATTTCTGTATTTTGGCAAAATTTGACTTCAACTTGAGGAAACTGTTTGTGGTTGAAGAGTTGAAGGGAAGAGGGGTTTTCTCATTGAAATGAAATATTCTAGAATATTCTAGAACTTTCTGGAACTTTTAGAATATTTTAGAATATTTCATTCATTTGTCATCTTGTCGACAAGGTGCATGCGGGAAGGCAAGGAAATTGCCTGCTAGGCAACATGAGCTATTAGGCAAGCAGCAAACTTAACAGCACGATGCTGATTTTGGTGTACGACGACTGAATTTTTTTAGTCACAGGAATTTGAAGCAATGCTAGTCGATAGCGTATCATGTACATATTTTGCGAGTTGAAGGGATAAGGCAAGCAATTGTACATATATACATGGTTGTTGTTGCATGCCTTCAGCAGTGAGATTTCTTTTTGTTCTCATTTTTGTTGAGCGTCAATGACAATGATGGTTGGCTTTTGATCATTGCACATGACTTTACACACATATGTATGTATATGTATGTATTTGTACATATGCTCGTATGCTTGTATATGGATATTTAGGATTATTTAGACGTATATGCAGGTACATATTATATGTATGTATGAAGGTAGCAGTAGGTCAACTATTTTGCATATGCAATTTCGTTGGAACAATAAATAATAGGTCACTTTGCATTATATAGCATTATGTGAACATACATACACATGCATAGTATGATAATATGTACTTACATACGTGTACGTTACAGCATATGTAAATGTGCATAAATTTACAATGTGATTAGTTTTTAAAGAAAACCACATAATGAAAATTCAATAATAGATTTCCTTCTAAAAATTTATTTATTTTATCAAATAAATATGGAAGCAAAAGTATTTAAAATAATATGAAATAAATCCAAAGCAAATTCAAATCATTTGCCTCCTTTTCGTTTTTGTTGTCATCGTCGCCGTAAAAATGCCGAGAAAACATAACAACATTACCCCTACGAGGTGAATTATTGTGCGAAAGAAGGTCCAAAGAGGACACGCATTCTGTCTGTGAAACGTGAGCCACTTCAATCAACAATTCACAGTTCTTTTCCCTTCTTATTAATATACGTTCTTTGCAGCTACAATCAGTTCAAAGTGAGTAACAACCCTGCAAGACGGAGGTAGCCACCCTGCAAGACGGGTAGCTGTTGCCTAACATGTTATCCGTCTGTTACTTTACCTACGTGCATTTGTTATTTGAATTGTTACTTTTCTTCTAGCTGTGGGAAAAAAATAACAAATTTCCCCGCTTTGTTTCACGTACGTGTGATTCTCTTTTTCATTCACTCGCATTGTATTTATTTTTGTTACCGCATTTGTAATACATCTGTTATTCAAAACAAGCACGTATGTTATTCGATCTGCCAGCAACTGGTTATTGAAAACAAATGTATATGATATCGTATCTGCTACCCATGTGTTGTTGGAAGCATAATCATTTGTTAGCATATCTATGGGCGGTGAATTATTAAAAACAAATGCATTTGTTACTAGCCCTATCACCGGTGAGTTATTCAAAACAAATGTCTTTGTTATCAGAATTGTTACCCATAGGCTACTGACCTTTACCGATATTTCCTTTAAAATGAAAAAACAGCAATTTTAAGTTTGTTTTTGTTTATTAAAGTAAATTTAATAAAAATTTACATATTTACATTTTTGATTTAAAAGGTTGTAGTGTTTTTTTGTTATAAAATAATTAAATAAAAATTGTTAATTTTACTTCTTTTTACATATAGGCTCAAAAAAATTAATGGCACATTCATTTGTAATACTTAATAGACAATGGTACTAGAGTTTTGTCTAACTAAAAATAAGTTTTAGAGTAATTAAAATATTAAGGCAGCTGCTTCGGCGGAAAAACTCCACTCCGTTGGAAATGTCATGTGGAGTAGGACCTGGCTGAACCATCGGTGTTGTTAACGTGGTTTTATTCGTGACAGCAATTTACGCCAGTAAAGAAGAAGTATACCAATGGAATCTGAAATATTGAAAAAAATAATTATTATGATGAATTTTATTGAATTTTTATCTTTATTGCTAGCATATAAGACAGTTTAATACAAT
Source organism: Ceratitis rosa (assembly GCA_037013455.1). Lineage (NCBI taxonomy): Eukaryota > Metazoa > Arthropoda > Insecta > Diptera > Tephritidae > Ceratitis > Ceratitis rosa. The sequence continues at coordinate 2,064,664 of JAWMAG010000035.1, read as the reverse complement.
ATAATTAATCGCGATAAAAGCTTTACAAAGAACATAGCTATTTGCATACATTAATTTTGTATGCCTGGTACATCCGTAAAAAAATGTAAAATTTTTGCGGAAAAATCTTTTTTTTTAGTAATATATTTCATGAAGTAAGAGATAATTAAATAAACTATCTTCCAAAACTCATTTAAACATATTTAAGTTAAATATTCAAACAAAAAAAGAACTTTTGTTTGTAATTTTTTTTGAAATAAATTTCATCACACTAAAAGATAATTAAATAAACTTTATTTTAAAACTCATTTAATCAAGTTTAAGTTAAATGTTTAAACAAAAAAAAAACTTTTGTTACACCATTGCTTTTCTACACCCGGAAATATGTATGACTGGCACATGCACAACAAAAATGCAAAATTTACACAAAAAACTTAAAAAACTGTAAAACAAATTTCATTAGACTAAAAGATAATTAAATACACTTTATTTTAAAATTGATTTTAATTAATTTAAGTTAAATGTTTAAACAAAAAATAAACTTTTGTTACAACATTGGCAATTTGTACACACGCATATACGACCCTGCAAGACGGAGGTAACCATTTCGGAACTAATATCGTAAAATTTTGCTGCTTTACCACTACATCCACAAAACTATTTTTTCCTTCCCATAGGCAGTTTCTGTAGTAAGACGAGTACCATATATCGATAACGATTGTCTAGTATATTAGAAAGAAATGTGCATATACACATTTTCAAATATGGCGTTTGAAAATTTTCCGCCAGTCATTCATATATTCGTATGTATGTACAAATTGGCAATGTTGTAACAAAAGTTCTGTTTTTGTTAAAAAAAATTAGCTGAAATTAATTAAAATAAATTTTAAATTAAAGTTTATTTAATTGTATATTAGTTTGAGGAAATTTATTTTAAAAAAATTTAATTTTTTTGTGAAAATTTTGCTTTTTTGTATTGCATGTGCCAGTCCTACATATATCCGGGTGTAGAAAAGCAATGGTGTAACAAAAGTTCTTTTTTTTTGTTTGAATATTTACCTCAAATTTGTTTAAATCAGTTTTGGAAGATAGTTTATTTAATTATCTTTTATTTAATGAAATATAGAATGAAAAAATTTAATTTTTTCGTAAAACTTTTACATTTTTGTTACGTATGTACCAAGCATACACAAATAATGTATGCAAATAGCTACGTTCTTTGTAAAGCTTTTATTGCGATTAATTGTATTATATTAACCGGTCGTATATGCTAGCAATAAAGATAAAAAATCAATAAAATACATCATAATAATTATTTTTTGTATATTTCAGATTCCATTGGTATACTTCTTCTTTACTGGCGTAGATAGCTGTCACGAATAAAACCGAGTTAACAACACCGTTGGTTCAACCAGGTCCTACTCCACATGATATTTCCAACGGAGTGGAGTTTTTCCGCCGGAGCAGCTGTCTTAATATTTTAATTACTCTAAAACTTATTTTTAGTTAGACAAAATTTTAGTACCATTGTCTATTAAGTATTACAAATGAATGTGCCATTAATTTTGTTGAGCATATATGTAAAAATAATAATTTTCATTTAATTATTTCATAAAAAAAACTATAACTTTTTAAATCAAAAATGTAAATATGTAAATTTTTATTATTTATATTTCTAATAAACAAAAATAAACTTAAAAAATGCTTTTTTCATTTTGAAGGAAATATTGGTAAAAGGTCAATAGCCTATGGGTGACACGTCGGGTAACCAAGACATGTGTTTTCAATAACTAATGAGTAACATATCGGGTAACAAGGCCATTTGTTTCTAATGACTTATCAGTAGCCCGTCCGATAACAAAGACATTTGTTTTGAATAACTCACCGGTGACAAGTCTGGTGACAAATGCATTTGTTTTGAATAAGTCACCGCCCATAGATATGCTAACAAATGATTATGTTTCCAACAACGCATGGGTAGCAGACACAATATAATGTACATTTGTTTTCAATAGCCAGTTGCTGCCAGATCGAGTAACATACGTGCTTGTTTTGAATAACAGATGTATTACAAATACGGTAACACAAATATACGAAAATTAAAAAAGGCGAATATATGTCGCATACCGATAAATACAATGCGAGTGAATGAAAAAGAGAATCACACGTACGTGAAACAAAGCGGGGAAATTTGTTATTTTTTTCTCACGGCTAGAAGAAAAGTAACAATTCAAATAACAAATGCACGTATGAAAAGTAACAAGCGGATAACATGTTAGGCAACAGCTACCCGTCTTGCAGGGGAGTATGTATGACTGACACATGCACAACAAAAAGCTATAATTGTCAGAAAAAAAAACAACAATTTTTTTTAAATAAGTTTGATTAAACTAAAAGACAATTAGATAAACTTTCTTTTAAATTTCATTTTAACAAATTTAAGTTAAACAATTCATCATAATAAAAGGTTTCCAAAGACCTTGCTATTTGCATATACATTTGGTACATGCATACATGTACATAGGTGTGCCTGCCAAATAGACAATAAATGTAGAATTTACACAAAACATTTTCTTTACACTGCAATTGAGCTTGTATAAGTTGATGATATTAATTTACTTGAAGCTTTGCGATGATAATCCAACTAAAATGCTGCGATGTGCTGGCTATTGAATCGATGAATAACGCTGAAATAAACAATATTGTTATTCTCATGATAAAACCAAAAATAAAACGTAAATATCATATGTATGTACTACATATATATGTACATACATGCACATTCGTCAATATGTACATACATACAAATGTATATACACATATGCATACGTTGTTATCTTACCTTATTTCTTGATTTAATGTTGCTCCCACTCTGCTACAGCTAATAAAGATATTATTAAGAAACAAATAATTAATTATTAGAAATTTTATAAAACAACACATCTCACCACTCAGCGTCTAGTTTTGTGGATGTAGTGGTAAAGCAGCAAAATTTTACGATATTAGTTGCGAAATGGTTACCTCCGTCTTGCAGGGCAATTCACAACTAATATCGTAAAATTTAGCTGCTTTACCACTACATCCACAAAACTATTTTTTCGTTCCTATAGGCAGTTTCTGTAGTAAGACAAGTAACATATGTATATCGAAAACGATTATCTAGTATATTGTATTAGAAAGAGATGTGCGTATACACATTATTCAAATAGGAAAATTTTCCGCCATTTACTTTTTCAACTAAAGACGCTGAGAGGTGAGATGTGTTACTTTATTAAATTTCTAATAATTAATTATTTGTTTCTTAATAATTTCTTTATTAGCTGTAGCAGAGTGGGAGCAACATTAAATCAAGAAATAAGGTAAGATAACAACGTATACATATGTGTATTTACATTTGTATGTGTGTGCATATTGAGGAATGTGCATGCATTTACATATGTATGTAGTACATACATATGCTATTTACGTTTTATTTTTGGTTTTATCATGAGAATAACAATATTGTTTACTTCAGCGTTATTCACCGATTCAATAGCCAGCACATCGCAGCATTTTAGTTGGATTATCATCGCAAGCTTCAAGTAAATTAATATTATCAACTTATACAAGCTCGATTGGATTATCATCGCAAAACGTTTTTCCAGAAACAATAAATAATCAAAGCGTAAGTTTTCATTTATTATTGTTTAAACCTACGGCCAAAATCCTATAAAACTTAGTGCGAAAGTGTGCATGCATTGGCCGTAGTTGCAGTGTAAAGAAATTGTTTTGCGTAAATTCTACATTTGTTGTTTATGTGCCAGGCACACATATGTACATGTACCAAACGTATACGTGTATGCGAATAACAATGGCCTTTGAAAATCCTTTATTGTGATGAAATGTTTAACGTAAATTTGTTAAAATGAAGTTTAAAAGAAAGTTTATCCAATTGTCTGGTAGTTTGGGAAAACTTTAGTTTGGAGCCTGTGGTTTTTTTTTATGAAATGTTCATAGTTGGTAGTAGGAGGTCTACAATTACCAAAAATATAAGTTTTACCACGCGCAAATTTATAGTTTAAAAGTTATTAACATTTGTCTACTTGTAATTTACTCATAAACACACTAACAACACTTGACTATACCCAAAAACGATGTTACCGTACTGGGTAAGAAATCTAAAAAAAAGCAATAAAGAAAACGGAGCGTATTATATGACCCAAAAAATGTTTAAGTGAAATAATAATTTTTTTTCTGTAAAAATATGTGAAAGTTATGCATTTTTGTCTTGTTATGTATGTGTATGTTATTTATTTTCGTTCTTGTTTGTTTCAATTTCTTACACAGTACGGCAACAGTTGTGACAAAAGCCGCTGTGATCTGTTTATTACCAAAATATGTGCAATATTTAAACATTTATCGCTGCTTAATAAATGAACAAAAAATAAAAATTTAACAATTTAATGATAGTTTATTTTATCGGCCGCGCTTTGAATTGTAACCCTGGGCCGACCAACACCGGCTTCGCCTTATACAGTATTCTTAAGTAAAACTCTTTTATTTTCATTCAACCTTGTATGCGAAATCTTCATTTTATTTTGCTTGGATATTATTACTGATTTTAAGATTATTTTACGGAGTGGCAACGCCTGCCTAGTCAAGGGTTGTTAGTGTGTTTATAAGTAAAGCAGACGCCGGATCTCTGCATATAAAAAGTATAACTTTAAATGTTTATAACTTTTAAACTATAAATTTGTGCGCGATAAAACTTATATTTTTGGTAATTGTAAACCTCCTGCTACCAACTATGAACATTTCATAAAAAAACTACAGGCTCCAAACTCCAAGTGTACAAATTGGCAATGTTGCAACAAAAGTTTATTTTTTATTTAAACATTTAACTTAAATTAATTAAAATTATATTTAAAATAAAGCTTATTAAATTATCTTTTAGTTGCATGAAATTTGTTTTAAAATTTTTTATATTTTTGTGACAATTTTGCACTTTTGTTGTGCATGTGCCAGTCATACATATCTGCGTGTGTACAAATTGGCAAGGGTGTAACAAAACTTTTTTTTTTTGTTTCAATATTTAACTTAAATCTGTTTAAATCAGTTTTGGAAGATAGTTTATTTAATTATCTTTTATTTAATGAAATATAGAATGAAAAAATTTAATTTTTTCGTGAAAATTTTACATTTGTGTTACGTATGTACTAAGCATACACAAATAATGTATGCAAATAACGATGTTCTTTGTAAAGCTTTTAATGCGATTAATTGTTATATATTAACCGGTCTAATATGTTAGCAATAAAGATAAAAATTCAATAAAATACATCATAATAATTGTTTTTATGTATATTTCAGATTCCATTGATATACTTCTTCTTTACTGGCGTAGATTGCTGTCACGATTAAAACCAAGTGAAGAACGCCGCCGAATCAGCCAGGTCCTACTACGCTTGATATTTCTAACGGAGTGGAGGTCTTCCTCTGAAGCGGCTGTCTTAATATTTTAATTACACTAAAACTTATTTTTAGTTAGTCAAAATTCTAGTACCATTGTCTATTAAGTATTAGAAATGAATGTACAATTATTGTAGTTTTGTTAAGATATGTATAGATAAAAAAATTTAAATTAACTATTTTCTAACTTTTTAAGTCAAAAATGTAAATATGTAAATTTTTATTATTTAAATTTTTAATAAACAAAAACAAACCTAAAATTGCTGTTTTTCATTTTAAAGGAAATATAGGTAAAGGTCAGTAGCCTATGGGTAACAAATCGGGTAGCAAAAGCATTCGTTTTCAATAACTAGTGAGTAACACGTCGGGTAATAAAGACATTTGTTTTGAATAACTCACCGGTGACAGGTCTGTTAAAAAATGCATTTGTTTTGAATAACTCACCGCCCATATATATGATAACAAATGATTATGTTTCCAACAACACATGGGTAGCAGATACGATATCATATACATTTGCGAAGATATGTCGCATACCGATAAATACAATGCGAGTGAATGAAAAAGAGAATCGCACGTATGTGAAACAAAGCGGGGAAATTTGTTATTTTTTTCCCACAGCTAGAAGAAAAGAAACAATTCAAATAACAAATGCACGTATGTAAAGTAACAGACGGATAACATGTTAGGCAACAGCTACCCGTCTTGCAGGGTAGTGTTTGAGCTGTCATTTATTTTTGTTTACTATATATATATGTATCTAACTGGCGATTTGTAACCGCTGAAGCGATTTTCGGTTGACCTCCTACACCAAATTTGCGGTTTTACCTCTTGATGTTTTTCTAACTAATGGAGGGACCTACAGGTTATAAGCAATTAGAAAATTTAATTTAAGTTTTTTTTTAATAATTTTCTATGACTTTTTGGATGTTGGTGCGACACCTGCATTTGAACCGGAGCCTTCCGAATCGTAGTACGAAATGCTAACCAGTCGGCTACCGCGGCCGCCACATTACTAATCTCATACAATCACAAAAATATATATAAATATTGACAATATGTCAAACGGTGCTGCCGTATGTTGATAAAAATGAAATAACAAAAGAGAAAAAATTACGTAAAATTGACATTGTTGCCAGTCGCAAATAACGAAAAACATGCAAACTCCACTCAAACACGCTGTGAAAAGTGAGTTTGTGCTATGAGATATATAAGGAATTTGATAGGTGTTTAGAATGGTCTTTGCGACTAAACACGCTAGCGGCTGCAAACACAGAGTTTACGCTTGGTGGAAACGGCCTATAATTTTGAATTCTTTTTCCGTGTAAGCCGGTCATATGAACTCAACATTATTATAGAGTTTATTCGATTCTGTTTAAATAAAAACCAAGCAAGAGCTTTATTTTTCCTTCTAAATTCTAGTAATAATACATTTTGTGCATCGTCGCCACTTCAGGAAGATGAAGGTGGCGGGTGTCGATCCTGTTTTCAATAGTAGGACAGCTCGAGGCCACTTTGTTGTTTTTTAGGCGGGCGATTGCTATTCGTACTTCTTCTTGGTCAGGTAATGGAATGTCTTTTCCATCGACATCGATTGGGGTTCCGGTTTCGCCATCTCCGGATGCTCTAATTTCACCGCCATTCAGCAAGCTGGAGAAGTATTCTCTCCATAAATTCAATATACTAGATCTTTTATTTACGTCCAACGCTAAGGTTAGTGATGCTTTATTTAGTAATAAATTCTTAAAAACAATGGCTGACACAGGAAGGTAAGTTTTTTGTCATAATTCTCTTTTTAAACATAATAATACTTATGTTTTTATCTGTTTTATATTTTAGCCAATTCACCGAAAATCAAATTATTTGCCCAAAAAGCACCAATTTATAGAATGCAGGGTTGCATTGTAATGATGCGGTACAACGGTATCATTACAAAGTATTTTTACGTTTTGGAACTAGCCTTGTGCCTTAGCGAATGGAATTTCTTTTTGTCGTCTTTAAATCTCCAGTCCGTGCATTAAAAGTTTCAAGTCCGGATCTACTTTCTGCCTTCTGCTGGTGTAATCGTTATTAACCGGATATCTATTATGCCGGGACACGGAAGCAGCGGGAATTTCATTTGCGGTGCTTGATAATGAAATCATAACTTACCTGACTCTCAATTGACTGAAATAGCTGTGCTTGAGAGTTCTTGCACTGTAGTGGCCACTTGATCACTGCATGGCCCGTACTAAATGTTGCCCGTTAACATAATTGTGGAAATGTTTGATGCAATTCACCAACATTATTAGTTCTCTGGGGATGGGATATGTGTAGAAGTACACGAAAGTGATGAAAGTTTTTGACTGCCTTTCACCGGTTTAGACCAAGTATACCCTGTGTAGCCAACAAACAGGAGTAACGTTCAGGCCAGGGCTACTAATAGATGAAAATAAAGATAGTAGTACAGCCGAATGACTCATTAAGACAGCGCCCAACTTGAGTAGATGGTCGGGAGAAGAATTGACCACGAAAGTGGGTGAAGATATTCCCCCAACTCAACTTCCTCGAAGTGTGAACAAAGGGTAAGCATCCGCGTTAGGCCAACTGCAGGCGAAAACCTTCACAGCTCCTACTGGAAGGTGTTAGGAGAAAAAGTAGGAGGGACAGCTCCAGAAGAAGAAACCCAATCAGGTCCAGCAGAGGCTGAGGGAGTCGTAGAAAGGGCTGAAGCCAAAGATAATACATCGAAAGGGAACGGAGAGAACTAGTGGAAGCAGCAGAAAGCCTGAACTACATGAGAACAAGATGTAATGGTACAGGTCCTGATGCCCTCCGATTTCGTGGAGTACACGGGCAAAGACGAATGACACCGAACATAAGGACTGCCTAGATCAATCTACACCATGCTGTTGTTGCCTCGGCGGTAATAACGCAAAAAATAGTGTCGGATGATCTGGGCATTGTTCTGGCGTAGAAGCCATGTATCTATACAGGTCAGGTAAGAGGATTAAAGACAAATCCACAATAACCCTAGAAGATGTGCCATATTTAACAGATATATAAGCTACCATTGTCTTTCAGAGTTTATAAGTAGAGATGACCTCGAAAGAAGAAGGAAGGAAAGCAAATATTGTAGTTGCATCCGTTTACTTCCCTGGAGACAGCAACATCATACCACATTACTAATCTCATACAATCACAAAAATATATATAAATATTGACAATATGTCAAACGGTGCTGCCGTATGTTGATAAAAATGAAATAACAAAAGAGAAAAAATTACGTAAAATTGACATTGTTGCCAGTCGCAAATAATGAAAAACATGCAAACTCCACTCAAACACGCTGTGAAAAGTGAGTTTGTGCTATGAGATATATAAGGAATTTGATAGGTGTTTAGAATGGTCTTTGCGACTAAACACGCTAGCGGCTGCAAACACAGAGTTTACGCTTGGTGGAAACGGCCTATAAGTTTGAATTCTTTTTCCGTGTAAGCCGGTCATATTAACTCAACATTATTATAGAGTTTATTCGATTCTGTTTAAATAAAAACCAAGCAAGAGCTTTATTTTTCCTTCTAAATTCTAGTAATAATACATTTTGTGCATCGTCGCCACTTCAGGAAGATGAAGGTGGCGGGTGTCGATCCTGTTTTCAATAGTAGGACAGCTCGAGGCCACTTTGTTGTTTTTTAGGCGGGCGATTGCTATTCGTACTTCTTCTTGGTCAGGTAATGGAATGTCTTTTCCATCGACATCGATTGGGGTTCCGGTTTCGCCATCTCCGGATGCTCTAATTTCACCGCCATTCAGCAAGCTGGAGAAGTATTCTCTCCATAAATTCAATATACTAGATCTTTTATTTACGTCCAACGCTAAGGTTAGTGATGCTTTATTTAGTAATAAATTCTTAAAAACAATGGCTGACACAGGAAGGTAAGTTTTTTGTCATAATTCTCTTTTTAAACATAATAATACTTATGTTTTTATCTGTTTTATATTTTAGCCAATTCACCGAAAATCAAATTATTTGCCCAAAAAGCACCAATTTATAGAATGCAGGGTTGCATTGTAATGATGCGGTACAACGGTATCATTACAAAGTATTTTTACGTTTTGGAACTAGCCTTGTGCCTTAGCGAATGGAATTTCTTTTTGTCGTCTTTAAATCTCCAGTCCGTGCATTAAAAGTTTCAAGTCCGGATCTACTTTCTGCCTTCTGCTGGTGTAATCGTTATTAACCGGATATCTATTATGCCGGGACACGGAAGCAGCGGGAATTTCATTTGCGGTGCTTGATAATGAAATCATAACTTACCTGACTCTCAATTGACTGAAATAGCTGTGCTTGAGAGTTCTTGCACTGTAGTGGCCACTTGATCACTGCATGGCCCGTACTAAATGTTGCCCGTTAACATAATTGTGGAAATGTTTGATGCAATTCACCAACATTATTAGTTCTCTGGGGATGGGATATGTGTAGAAGTACACGAAAGTGATGAAAGTTTTTGACTGCCTTTCACCGGTTTAGACCAAGTATACCCTGTGTAGCCAACAAACAGGAGTAACGTTCAGGCCAGGGCTACTAATAGATGAAAATAAAGATAGTAGTACAGCCGAATGACTCATTAAGACAGCGCCCAACTTGAGTAGATGGTCGGGAGAAGAATTGACCACGAAAGTGGGTGAAGATATTCCCCCAACTCAACTTCCTCGAAGTGTGAACAAAGGGTAAGCATCCGCGTTAGGCCAACTGCAGGCGAAAACCTTCACAGCTCCTACTGGAAGGTGTTAGGAGAAAAAATAGGAGGGACAGCTCCCGAAGAAGAAACCCAATCAGGTCCAGCAGAGGCTGAGGGAGTCGTAGAAAGGGCTGAAGCCAAAGATAATACATCGAAAGGGAACGGAGAGAACTAGTGGAAGCAGCAGAAAGCCTGAACTACATGAGAACAAGATGTAATGGTACAGGTCCTGATGCCCTCCGATTTCGGGGAGTACACGGGCAAAGACGAATGACACCGAACATAAGGACTGCCTAGATCAATCTACACCATGCTGTTGTTGCCTCGGCGGTAATAACGCAAAAAATAGTGTCGGATGATCTGGGCATTGTTCTGGCGTAGAAGCCATGTATCTATACAGGTCAGGTAAGAGGATTAAAGACAAATCCACAATAACCCTAGAAGATGTGCCATATTTAACAGATATATAAGCTACCATTGTCTTTCAGAGTTTATAAGTAGAGATGACCTCGAAAGAAGAAGGAAGGAAAGCAAATATTGTAGTTGCATCCGTTTACTTCCCTGGAGACAGCAACATCATACCAACTCCAGAAGCAGAACATCTAATCAATTATTGCAAGAAGGAACATCTTCCCCTAGTAAAAGGCTGAGATGCAAACGCGCACAGCATTACATGGGGCAGCACCAATAACAACATTAGAGGTGAGTCCCTATTAGAATTCATGATAAGCAACACGTCGTCATCGTGGGGTGTCCACCAACATTCGTAACAAGAAACAGGAAAGGGATATTAGATATAACAATAGGAAACACTTGGTTTGAAAATATGATTTCACTGTGGATGGATTCGCCGGAACCGGCTATGTCAGATCATAGGATTATACAATTTTCCTTGGGTGCTGCATTCGAGACTAGTAAGACAATAATACATCCCAGGAAAACGGACTGGACAAGGTACAGAGTATTGTTAGACTTAAACCTTAACAGAGAAGAAATAACAAACAAAGCAAGAAACTTTCAAGAGTTAGAACAGATGGTAGAATGCTTAAATAAAAACATAATAACAGCATTTAACTTAAGCTGCAAGGTATCAAAGCCGAAAGTAAGAACAGGCGTGGTAGAACGCACATTTAGCAGCACCGCGGCCGCGGTAACCGAACGGTTACCATTGAATTCGGTTCGGAAGGCCCGGGTTAAAATCCTTGTACGACCAACATCCAAAAGTTATAGAAAAATTCATTTAATATAAATAATTAAGTTAAATTTTCTAGTTGCGGTCGTCCCCCGGCAAGGAATGTCAATCCCTCCGAGTGTACTTCTGCTGGGATGAATACAAAATTGTTCTTATCAATTATAATAAAGAGCTGAGGAAAGCAAAGTAGATCGAACTTCTACGAAAATATATCGTGTATACCGGAAGCAGTCAGATTACGCTGGTCACTACCAATACACTTAGGCCAATAGGACCATTGTGATACCGCTGTGAGGATCCTGTGTTTACCTTCTCAAATGATTGAACCATTCCGAATGCGTTATAAAGTCACCTAGATTTCCAGTTTCCGCTGAGGGTGGCTCAGCGAGACATGTGGAAGAAAAGTTTTCCGAGGAAATTGTGTCGCGCAGATGTCAGAGTGGGCAGTGACAGAGGTAGTGCTCGATAGACTCCTCCTCCTCTTCGTCTCTACAGCTGCCGCAAAAATTTTCTGGGTGATGGCCCATTCCTTCCATCTCTTGTCAGTTCATTGTCTGAGATGCCACTGTGTCCAGGTACCCATACCACGGCAGTACTAGATTAAATTGAGAGTTTGTTTAGATTGTTTATGAATTTCACGGTTAAAGTGGTTCCGTTACATTGTAAAGATCTGATGGCAGCTTGACTGTCGGATTATATTGCAACCGATTGTACTTCTGCCGTAGAGTTGTGCAACCATTCGACGGCTTCCATGATTGCAAAGAGTTCCGCTTAGAAAACTCTGCAGTGGTCTGGCAGTCTTCTGCTCATGTTTAATGAGTGCGTGGGAGAATAAATTCCGCAGCCCACATTTTCATCGAGCTTTGAGCCATCTGTAAAGATGGCAATAGCGTACTGATCGCGGAGAAAATATTTTCGAAGCACATGCTGGAGGTGATATAATTCAACTCCTTTGGCCCTTTCTATACTGCAATTCTTCCACGGGTGAGTTGCATTCAATGCGTTGCAGCCCGCTTGTAGTTTTCTACAAAACCAAAAGATTTCAAAATATAGTATTACTTAATAAGAATAGCTTAAGAATACTAACAGGATTTCTTACAGGACATTGTAGACTGCGTAAGTATGTATATGTACAGGCTCGGAATCTGCTCCGATGAAGACAAAAACACCTAGGACTCATTCAGCTGATGGGCTGATAGGTTTTACAAGGTCACTAGGACTGTTTGAAACAATGTGAAGGAATGGGAGAGCACAATAGACAACTGGTCGCGGTGCATATCCTCCTTACACATCTATTTATCTATCTATACAATTTTTATTAAGAATGTTAACATTGTAAAAATAAACTATATTGCACATAAATTTTAGTAAATGTACTCAGCGGAGGTAATAGCCGAATGGTTAGCGTGAATGCGTACTAACATTCCAGTCCTCGTTCGTTCCAAAAATAAAAAAAAGTGAATTTTTCTAGTTGGGATCGTCCCTGAAGGTCAAACCCTCCGAATGTATTTTTGACATGAAAATCAAAGCTCCTCATAACCACCCATCGGCTGCTCAGAGAGAGATAATAGTTTTATATTATTATAATACGTTTAAAAAGCAACTTTGGTAACAGTTTCAATCATTTTTAAATGCAAACCTACTTATATTTGGACATTTACAATAGTTTCTGCAATTTTTATCTTGGTGTCTGCTGCTTCTGTAATATAGTACAAACATATAAATGTACATGTGTGTAATTATATTAAAAAACTTTTGTTTGCAACACATCGTACCTCTGTACTTCTAACGGCGAATCTCTGAATAATTAATTAACGGAATAGTTAATTTGGATAAAATTTTACAATATAAATCAGTTATCTCTTTAGATTATCTTTTGTTTTTATTTTACTGGCGCAGACCTGAGAAAAGAACAAAATCGGAATATACCAGTGTGTTACTGTTTATACATTTATAATTTAAAATATTAGATTAATTGAAACAAGCAACCAAGAATACCCAAGGCCTAAATTGAGAAAAACCTTAAAAAAATACCAAAAAGTGATTTGTTAAAGTGTACATTTAAAAAAAATTATATAAAAAGCTATTTAGAAAAACATATTAAATATAAGATTACTAAAAACTATTTTGAGACACAAAGAAAATTTCTGTAATTTTATAACAGAAACATTAACAATTAACATTACTACCATGTCGCGCCACCCCACCTTCGATTTGTTGGTGGATGTTCCGGAATTTAACGGAAAAGCTGAGGAGCTCAACCTGTTAATATTACATAGAGGAATGGCGGAATATTACAACAACAACGGATCCCAGTTTCCTTAGATCGTTTGATTTAAGAATCCGTAATAAAATAGAATGATAAGCCATAAAAAGTATATTAAAAATGAGTTTTGGAATTTGTGAAAATATTGAAACTTTTGGTAATAAAATAAAAGTCGCAGAGTGTAAGAACACAATTAAGGACCTCTACGAATATTTAGTTGCACAGTTAACTAAGCTAAACTTGAGAACAAACCCTGAAAATAATAATTAGTATGATTACGTCTCTAATGAAAAAATGGTCCCAAACATTGTTATAAATAAATTGCCATTATGAATATGAATTACAAGAACAGAGGCTCAAGAAATGTTAATTCACAATAGCTAGAACAACAAAGTCCATAAAATAATAACAGCAATACAAATTTCGAAATCTGCAAAACAGTCGGACAAACTGCAATTCGATCAAAATGAGACTATAAAGGATTCTGAAGCAGCAACATCTATAATTAATAAAAAAATTATTTAACAGTGTTAAAAAAAAAATTGGATGAACTTATAACATTAAAAACGATTAACTCGACAGTTTTGAAAGATTCAAACATAACCATTCCTCTATTTAAAGAATTTAATTTACCGAATATTAACGTAGAAATATTAGCAGCTAAGTTAGACAATAATTTTGATGGAATTATTGGTTGTAATATTCTAAAACCATTAAAAGCGAAAACAGATTTTGAAAAACAAGAATTGATAACGGAAAATGCAACTTTAAAATTATTATTTGATGACTATGTTGAATCAAAAATCAGAGTAAGACAGTTTATATTCTCTAAAATAGTAATAGAAATTCAATTTCATAAAGCAGATATTATACATATAGCTGATAAATTAAAAACTGATCTTAAATAAAGAAGAAATAGAAAACCTTACAATCTTGGAAAAAATATTTCATTCAACTTGTTATAAGGAAGCGTCGTTCTTACAACAACTAATAGTAAAAATCAACATAAAATACCAACTATTAACGATATACCCATATTTTCAAAAGCTTATCGATTGCCTGAAATTCATCAAGGAGAAGTATATAATCAAGTTATATACCATATATGTTAAAGTCTGGCATATTAACAAAATCTCCTCATCCATATAATGCTATTTGGGTTGTTCCAAAACAATTGGATAACTCGAAAATGCTAAAGTGGCGTATTGTAATTGATTATAGAAGGCTCAATGGTGTGACCCTATGAACAATATAGATGACCTATTATCAAAACTAGGCAATTGAAATTATTTTACAAAATTAGACTTAGCGAAGGGTTTTCATCAGACTTCAATATGCCCAAATGACAGAAATAAAACTGCGTTTTCAACTTCAACAGGTCATTATGAATATATTCGGGCTTAAAAACGTACCGGTGTCCTTTCAGCGTATGATGAATGAAGTCCTACATGATTTTGAGAACAACATTTGCGTAGTATACATTGATAATATCTTGGAGTTTTCTACTTCAATTCGTGAATATTTGGTTTCTTTAGAAAAATTTAAGTTATTAATCAAATGAAACTTCCGCAAACTCGTAAGAAAATAATGTCATTCCTTGGTTTTTCTGGCTTTTAGAGGAAGTTTATAAAGGATTTAATTCGTGTTTAAAAAAAAAAAATTATAAAATTAATGTGTACTGTACTGTATAAAAACAAAACTCGAACAAAATGTAAAAATTATTTTAAAAGAACTTTGGCCAATAAAAGGCACAATCGATATTTATTGCAAGAATTTGATATTTCCAAGCTACTTCAGAATACTATAGTTACTTTTCAAAAATACCAGGTACTAAATTTTTAAAGTAGAGCAAATTGTGGTAAAACTCTGGCAGCAATGTCAAATTACATTTGCATTTCATTTGTTGTTGGGAAGTAATTTTCCCGGCATTTACTTTGACAATCAAATTTGGAATATAGTGCAGTGATCGCGAAACAGAAGGTTGGCTCATAACAGTTAAACAATTGTTCCCAACGCATTCCTGATATATTGTTGAGAGAAACCTCAAATAAAACGGCAAGGACGTCTAAAATCAATTTTTATTTAAAAATTATATATGAAAATGAACATCAACTCCCTTGTCAGGTAAAAATGCGGAATGACAAGGCTATCTTCCAAAATAAAAGGGAAATTTTTTTCTCGCAAACTTCTCAACATGCACCATTTTACAGTTTTTTCTTCATCTTCAATGAATTCTAGACGTAAAATATGCCCATACATTTTGGTTTTTATTTTTTCTCAAAATAACAACACAAAATCAAACAGCGTATTGCTTGTTACTTCCTCTTTCCTTGGTATTGAATTCAGAATACGAAATAGCAACAAAATTTAAATGTGAAAGGACACTGCGATAATTCACAATAACATATACACGGGCTTAAATACTGTTGACATATACAAGATTACAGATTGTTTACAAATATTCGCCGTTTCGATCCGATTCACTTACTCTACGTCTAAAACGGCTAACTTCTTTACGGGACGATTCAGGACTCCACTGCTTGTTCGCACGTCTGCCCTTCTGATGATTCCATCAACTCCACTGTGTACTGCTTCTATGCGGCCCTGACACCACTGTTTATGAGGCATGTTGACATCACACACGAACACTAGATCATCCACTTGAATCGGCTTTGACCCTTCACACCACTTTGTACGACGTGTGAGTGTTGGCAAATATTCTAGAATCCAACGACGCCAAAATGTGTCTCTTAACTGTCTTGCGATTCGCCATTGTTTACGAAGTGCACAAGGTTTTTCAACTGGATCGTTGATAACCGGCGTTTGCGCTGTATTGGCAGATCCAAGCAGATCTGGTGTCAACGGTAGGTGGGTGAGAGGTCTAGAGTTGACGATATTCTCTGCTTCGAATAACAAACATTGTAGAGTGTGCTCACGTGGGGCAACTTCCTTCAGAGTTACATTGAGTACACGCTTAACGCATTTCACCATTTGCTCCCATATGCCACCTTCTGCTAGATTGTTCGGACAATTAAATATCCACTCGATACCTTTCGATGTCAGCTCGTTTTGAATACGATCGCAATCAAATACTTCACGATACCAGATTCCCTCGTTGTTAGCACCAACAAAGTTGAAAGTCTGCAGCGACTTCCAGATGTATGGCCCGTATAGTAAGGCAAGTAAATAGTGCCACCCATCTTTTCTCTTTACGTCGACCAATCGATACATTAATCGGTGTTAACCGATCCTTCGCTAATTGGCCCATCATTGGTTGTGAAGGCATGCTCTTCGAAACAAGACAAGTCGATATGATTCTCTTCAGTGTACGTCTGATGTTCGGTATCCAATACCTTTTACGAATTTCACATATCGTCGCCTCCACGTTTTGATGCTTCATTCGATTGTGACAGTCCATTGTAAGATTGTGAGTAAGAAATAAGTGTCGAAGACATGGGTGTCGACCTAATAGAATTTTAAGAAAAAAGTATTTATTTAGCTAGATATGTTTAGATACGTATACCTATATATATATACAATAATACATATGTACTTACCGTACCCTGAAATACTCATCTTTAACTGAAATTACTCACCTCCTATTCCTTGCATACTTACCTGTAAAACTGTAAAGAAAATAAATATAAATAAAACTGAATTTCCCCTCCATACCCGTTAGAAGATACAACTATTAATATATATATAGCATTAAGTATGTTATTCGACTAGTTCGCTTGTTAATCCTCAAACCGCTCGGTCGTATAAAAAGTGTAAAGGAAAATTAAAAAATCATCGTTAAAAATAAATATATACATAAAAATATATCTATATTAAAATAAAACGGGTGTGTTGTTATAAATAAATTATTTATATACGTGTAAATAATAAAACCACGAAACTGTGAAATTTAAAATTCTAAACAAAATAAATTTAAATACATCCTCAAATAAAAACCGTGCATTTTTAATTAAAAGTGGAAAAAATATACATATAAAATAATAAGAAACAATATTCAAAATTGTTGAAAATTATACAATAAGCTAAAATAATAGGTCGCGTAGTGTCGTACGGCAAACAGCTGGAGGCATTAATACGTCCACTCACGCGCATGAGACCTTCCGAATCGCTGAATGGCGAAAGCTTATATAAGTCGCTTCCTTTCGTTAGACATGCACCTTCTCTTAGCTGGTTAAGCTCAAATGAATACGAGGCAGATTGAGCAAGGCGGCATAAATATATTTCCGAGATATTTAATTCTTCCACGGTAAGACATCCGTCTGTATTTTGTTTGCAGCGGCAATTGACAATAAAACGGGCGATCCAAGCAACTGTCCTTTTTAACTTTGGCAAATTCGAGAATCTATCCATATTTATGACGCAAGATATCTCGGCTAACATTGTGAATTTTGGTTGAAATTCTTCACCCTCTTCCACAAGTTCATCAATACCTTTCGTTACTGCCCACATCTCCTCAAATTGAAATAAAAAGGATGGTCCATTTAACCATCGTGATGATGGACAAATGTCAAATGATGTATTCTGCCTGGTTGCTTCATCAACTACGTTGTCTTGTGAGTACACCCAACGCCAGTCGTTTACTTTGGTAGTGGCAAGAAGAGTTTGTACCGACGTGTTCTGGATCTAATCCAACTCAAAACCGTCTTGGAATCACTCCACAAAACGCGCCTGTGAACTAATATTGCATGCTCTTTGATGATGGTGTCTAGGAGTCGTGTACCCAGGACTGCTGCTTGCAATTCAAGACGGGAAATCGTCATTGGCTTAAGTGGTGCACACCTCGTCTTGGCGCACACCAGGGCGACACATACTTTACCATCTGAATAAATTGCTCTCCAGTACCCAACAGCTGCAAAGGCGTCTTCACTGGCATCTACAAATACGTGAAGCTGTAATTGCGGGGGTGGTCCACTGGGAAAATAGTGATGTTTAATCCAAAACATTTTTAAGTTGACAGCGCCACTTATTCCACTTCTTACCTATGAACTCGGGTAAAGGCTCATCCCATTGCAGATTGTGACGCCACGATTCACGTACCAACAACTTGGCGTTAATCATAAACTTGCATAGAAATCCAAGGGGATCGAAAACGGTCTGTGCCCGGCGATCACTTCATCATTTACATTGTGAAACTTGAGAGCGTAGCTAAATTCGTCGGTACTTGGTTGCAAATACATTCCAAGCACACGTTCCATCGACAATGACACTTGGCTGTTTGATAATTGCTCCGACTTGCTTCCATTAAGCACAATTTTGACCTCTAATGAATTTGATGAAAAGTTACGTAGTTCGAACCCACCGTTCTTATGAATACTTCTGACCTGATCGACAACTCGAATAGCTTCATCTACAGATCCAAAACTGTCCACAAATTCGTCAACATAATGACGTTGCGTGATGAATTCATACGGACGTGGATAGCATTCGCGGTGTTCCAGTGCGTTTAAGTTTTTGACATATTGGGCTACACAAAGCGAACATGCAACTCCGAATGTCATGACCAGCATTTTATAAACATCTGGTCGAATTTTGTTGTTACCGTCCCGCCACAGAAATCTCTGTGCACACCTATCCTCCAGTCTCACTAATATTTGGTGAAACATCTCTTTAATGTCGGCAGCGACAGCGATTGCGCCCACACGAAAATTGAATAGCACGGTCGGCATAGGTTGATACTGTTGAGGACTGTAGTGGCCTTAGTCATATATGTACATACATACAAAGTATCAAAATACTATGTAAACAAAACAATGAAATGACATAATGACATAAACAAAGAATCAAGCCAATAACTCTGCCCTGCTGCTATCACACAAGCAGAGCTAAGCAATAAAAGAAAGAGTCTTATTACACCACTTCAACGTCCACTTCAAATGCAATGTCAGCAAACATATGGAAATCGCGGAAATGAATTGTGACAAAAATTTAGTATAAATAGACCGTAAGAAATTGAATAAAGTCAATCAATGCTCAGAACTCATTGTTGTGTGTATTGATTCATGATTTCGGCTAACTGAAATGGTAAGCCTATGGATTGCCAGAATTGCAAACTGCTGTTTAAACATTAATTGCAATAGGTCCTCTTCGTAGGGACCTCAGTTAGGACCCTATTATCTTGTCAATCTCGATACATTGATCCTTTTACATGGCGATCCTGCGACCACCGAACCAAATACCATAAAAATTTTAATTTCCTGAAATTAAGTTGGCGAAGCAAAATGAAAGCAAAATAACCTTAATAACTATAAAACACTTAAAAATAATAATACATTATTAACAACTTCGATACTTCATAACTGAGGAGGCTATGGTTGAGGAAACAGTCTAGAGCAGTCGGCCGCGCGTGAAAACTGCTCGACCAAAGTCAGTATTTTTCTGGTTCGTAGCATATGTAAGGAAATTTAACATGCTGTACTGTGGCGAATACCCGTAATATCTGGAGCTTTTCTCGAAACATGAAAGGATGGACATAAGTCATAGTGGTAATCGTGAGTCAATTTTCCGTCAGATATTAAAACAACGACTCAAAACTGATATTATGGAAATACGTGACATGGAACGTGAAATCAATGCTTGTTACAATACCATATAATTATATTCAGAATACCATAAGTTTAAAAGAATTATAGGAAGTTCACAGAAAAACAAAAAAAAAATAATAATACAAAAAAGTTTTTGATACAGCATACATACATACATACCTTTGTGAGATGCACTTAACTTCACTGCTCATACGAATGCACACCAATTTTCTGCTAAACAGAAAAAAAAGTAATTTAAATATATAGTCATATATTGACATATCCTATTAACTTTAGCCGTCAAATATTTCAGAATCGCTGGGGAATATAATTAACATATGTACATATATTCCTCGCGATAATAAAAATAAACAAAAATAGAATTATCACTCACTCCGGAATGCAAGCAAACAAATAAATACATAAGAGCACGTTTTATTCCATGGAATGTACGTAAACAAATACTCATAGTCATACATTCATAAGCGTATCTTATTTCATAGAATTTAAGAATAAATAAGAAGCTAATAAAGAAAACAGAGTCAGTTCAGAATAAGTACTTAGCAAAGAAGCTTTGAATTTTTTATTTCTGCAACTCCATATCGGTTGAGGTTCCTTTTAGAAAAAGATTTCTGAAGCCCTCAAAGTGTACGATAACACGTACAAACCGAAAACTGGCGACGAAGATAAACCCGCTTACCACCGAGAACTGCGAAAACCGATCCGATCGAAATTATACGAGAAATTAAAATTATACGATAATATAAATTCAAATTATACGAAATTATAAAAAAAAAAAAAGCAATTAGTAATCAGCAAACATAAAAAGCTGAGAGACTATAATATTTTAACAAACGGAAATATGCAGAAAAAAGTGTGCATAGTTTAAAAGACAAAGTGAAATTAAGTTCAAAAATCAAACCAAATAAACATTAAATATTTGAACAATAAAAAAAAAACAGCAACAAAAGGCAACAACAACAAAAACAGGAGCAACAAAAAGGCAAGAACAACAAAAACAAGAACAACAAAAGCACGAGCAAGCAAAAGCAGCCACAAAAACAGTAAGCAGAAAAATGAATCGAACATTTTTTTATACATATATTTATATTCTGTTCATATTTAATTGACAAGTCATATTGACATACAATAAGATATAATTTACTAATTATTCCGTGTTATATAAAGATATAGCATATATATACAACAGCATAAAGAAAAGCATACGTATAAAAGTCAAGTAAAATAAATATCTCTTATTGTCATTTCCTTTTCAAAACTGCAAGTGCACTGGGTAGATAAATTTTTCAGAAAGAGTAGAGATTTGAAATAAATTATTTTATTTAAAAATGGAGGCAAATGTCATATCACACTTTCAACTTACCCTAAACTGCATTAATGGAATTGCAGAATTTAACGGACGTGACCCAAACCAATTAACGGACTTTATTAGACAGGTCGAAGACATACCAGGGAAATTATTCATAGATACGGACAAATCAACGACTGGGAAACACTGAAACCAATACTTTTGAGCAATTGCGGGGAAAAGAGGAGTTCAACGGAACTCATGGACGAGCTGAAGACCACCAGACTCGATTCCACAATAGAAAATTACCACTTTAGAATTAACAAAATTAGGAACAAACTACATAATAGAATATTGGCGCATAATGATTTGAGCTTTTCAACGGAAGAAGTCAACAGAATAGCGCTACAAGCATTCAAAGAACATCTTCCAGAGCCTACAAAAACAATGATTATAGCAAGAAACCCTGATAATCTAGATAAAGCATACAAAATCATCTTAGAAGCTCGACATCAAACCTTTACAGCACTTGGGCAAACAAGGAAAGATCCAAACCCAAATAGCTACCGTAGGACTAATTTTAGCGATAACATGAATAATAGGACATCGTTTGGATCCAATCAATATATAAATAACAATAACAATTATAACAGGAACAGATTTAACAATAATATGCCACACAACAGATATGACGGCGACTACGTTCCAATGAATATGAACAATAATAATAATAATAAATACAACAATAATGGCAACAGATCAAACCAAACTAGAATGTCGTATCAGACAACATACACGAGTCAAAACCAACCGGGAAATTCTAACCCGCAGAGAAATTTTAACCAACAGGGAAATGGATATCAAAGGAGAAACTTTAATCAATCAGGAAATTATAATCGGTCAGGAGTATCTAATGGCAATAGACCAGAGCCAATGAATATTGGAAACACAGCATTAAATTTTCGGAGGGATACAAGAAACAACTACCCTATATAGTAATAAACACACATGTACGCAAACTATTGTACATTTCATCATTGACACAGGAGCAGAGTTCAGTTTGATCAATGAGCACGTTTGTGATCCCAAATGGAAGAGCGATATAAATGTACAAGTCACAGCACTGGGAAGAACAATGCAAGTTAAGAAACTTTGCAGATTCCCAATTTTCAAAGAATTCAATGAAAAAGATTTCATATGTGAACTTCTTGAATGTAACTTCAACAAAAACTTCGACGGACTCATAGGTAACAATATTTTAACGAAATTTAACTGCATAATAGACTACCCGAACAGAATTTTAAAAACAAATAAAGTAACAATAAATTTCTATCTAACAGAAGAAGAAGAAATATACAACAGAATAAGTTATAAAGAAAATGAAGTGGAAATCTTCAATAACGATGTAAGAGATAAATGTGTCACAGAATTCGTTGACACTAATCACCTTAACGGTATAGACAAAAATAAACTCAGAAATATTCTTAAAAGACATAAGAGCGTATTTTATAATGAAGATGATAATTTAACATTTACTAGTACAACGAAACATAGAATAATGACCAAGAATGACATTCCGGTTTACTCTAAAATTTACCAGAAATCCACAAACCGGAAATAGAAAAGCAAATAGACCAAATGTTAACTCAAGGCATAATCAGAGCATCCTCTAGTCCTTACAACAGCCCTATTTGGCTGGTTCCAAAGAAGCTGAACGCAACTAATGAACAAAAATGGCGTCTTGTAATCGACTATAGGAAGTTGAACAGCGTAACTACGGATGACAGATTTCCAATTCCAAATATAGACGATATATTTGACAAATTGGGAAGATGCCAATATTTCTCAACTCTTGATTTAGCTAAAGGTTTCCATCAAATTGAAATGGACGAGCGCGACATATACAAGACGGCGTTCTCCACTGCAAACGGACATTACGAATTTTTAAGAATGCCCTTTGGATTACGAAATGCACCGGCAACATTCCAAAGGCTAATGAACGAAGTTTTAAAAGATTATATTGGAAAAATTTGCATCGTATACATGGATGACATCCTAATATTTTCTACAAGTATAGAAGAACATTTGGAATCACTGAATAAAATTCTAATTAGATTAAAAGAGAAGAATCTAAAAATACAAATAAATAAATGCAATTTTCTAAGGCAAGAGACAAAGTTCCTAGGCCACATGATTACAAAAGAAGGAATTAAACCGAACCCGGAGAAAGTGGAAGCAATAGAAAAGATTATACTTCCAAAAAACGTTAAGGAGATTAAAGCATTTTTAGGAATTACGGGATATTACAGGAGATTTATTAAAGATTACTCGAAAGTGGCGTATCACATTATCAAATATTTAAAGAAAGATATGAAAATAAATCATAATGATAAAGACTATATAAAAGCATTTAATAAACTAAAAGAACTAATAAAAGCAGATCCAATTTTAATCCACCCAGATTTCAATAAAGCTTTCACAATAGTGACAGATGCCAGCAACTTTACTTTAGGAGCGGCATTACTGCAAACCGATAAAGTTATCTCTCATGCAAGTAGATCACTAAACGGACATGAAAAAAACTATAGTACAATAGAAAAAGAGTTACTCGCAATAGTTTGGGCAACGAAATATTTTCGTCCTTACTTATTTGGCCGACATTTCACTATCAAAACGGACCATAGACCATTAATTTGGCTGAGCAACTTAAAAGAAGCAAATGCTAAACTCCAAAGATGGAAAATTAAGTTAAATGAGTTCGATTTCGATATCAACTATATAAAGGGAAAAGAAAATGTAATTGCGGATGGCCTAAGCAGACTAAACTATGAAAATAATAACACGGCGGAAGTAAATATAAATGAAATGTTCAATGATGACGACATAGATACGGTACACAGTGCAGAAACTGACAGTACGTATTACATAAAAATAACGGAAAACGCAAATAACATATTTAAAAACCAACTCATACTTTAAAGAGCGCAAAGACAAACAATAACAAAAATAATATTATATAAGAAGAAAATAAGAAATACAATAAATGTGACACCTGAAAGCAACCATTTTAAAATTAATGCGAGAAAATTTACCTGAAAAAGGACTAGTAGTAGTTTATTGCCCAGATGACAAATTATTTTTACAATTTCAAGAGTTATATATAAAATTTTTCGCAAATAATGCTAAACTAAAAATAATGAAATCAAACATAATTTTAAGAGACATAACAGACAAAGGAGAACTTTTAACATTGATTGAAGATAAACACTTGGAAAATAATCACAGAGGAATAAACGAAATACAGAGGAAATAAGGAAAACACATTATTACCCTAAATTACAAAAGGAAATACAAAAGTACATTAATAACTACGAAATATGTAATAAGGCGAAACTCGACAGAAACCCCATCAAACATAGTTTAAATATTACAGACACTCCCAAGAAACATAACGAAATTGTTCATTTAATGAACGATATTTGGTATCCACAAAGAGGCGTAATGTACCTCACAAGCATTGATAAATTAACAAAATACGCAACAGCTAAATCATTAAAAGACAGAACTTGGATATCAATTATAAGCGCCATAAAAGAAAGAATCCAATATTTAGGCAAACCAGAAACTCTAGTAACAGACAATGAATTGGATACAGTCTTAATAAAACAATTCTTAAAAGATAATAAAATAAACCTACATTTAACAACCACTTATAATAAAACAGGAAATTCAGATGTCGAAAGATTACACTCTGCACTAAACGAACACTTAAGGATTTTTAATGCTGATGGAAATAACAATGACAATCTGAAGGAGAAAGTATTCAAAGCCAATAACCGCTTATAATAACACTATACATTCTACGATAAAAAAGAGACCAATTGATCTCATAAATAACCTTCTCCCGGAACAAGAATTGACAAAATTTGCGGAAAATCTACAAAAGCAGAAAGAAGATATAATAAATAATATTAATAGGAAAGAAAATAGAGTAGACATTCAAGATTTCCAGAATAAATATATAAAGAATTATAGAGTTAGCAAAACACAACCCAAATATAAGAAAATAAGTAATTATAATAGAGAAGGAAACCATTTAATATCAAAAGATAATTAATTCAGGAAAGCTTACAAAAATCACCATAATGGCGAAAATCACGATAATTCTAGCAATTATAACGACAATTAACGCACTCCTGCAAATAAACAAACTAGAGAATGAGACGGAATACGCAAAAATAAGGATCAGAGAAGTAGAGATAGTAAACCAAACGGCAACAGTTATACATATAATACACCCTAAAGAATTGAAATTGTAAATAAAATTGAAAATAACTTAGAAACTAATTTTAAAATATATGACAGGAATGACAGGGAAATGTTATATGAGGAAATAAAAATTATAAAAGCGAAAATAAATACATTAATGCTAATAGAAGAGAAAAGGAAACGTAGAGGACTAATTAATATTATAGGGACAACGAAGATAGGGAAAACTTATTACAACACTTAGAAATAATAGATAAAAATAACCACAACATAATAGGAGCGGTAAATCAACAAATATATATAAACGACAATTTTAATAAATCAATTAATACACTCAAAAGAACCATAGAAAATGATAGAATAGAGATACTAAAAACTTTTGAAAAAATAAACGGATCAAATGAAAAAATTAGGAAACACATGCTCTATTCCGATGAAATGTTTAAACTTAAACATTTAGAAAACAAAATTGAACAAATTCAAGATAATATAGCTTCAGCAAGACAAAACATATTACATCCTAGCATACTATCAACAAAGGAAATCGAAAGATTCAATATTGACATCTATAAATTAAAACACATAGAGACAGGGCTACTCTCATATAAAGATGACTCACTACTCTTAGCTATAAAAATACCTATAACACATATTAAGGCACAATTAACACTAATAATCCCACTACCTAATAGTCAACATTTTGAAATTATAGGAGAACAAAAATATGCTATTACAATAGGAAGCAAAATATATAAATACAAAGAAGGGGCACATTTCAAAAATTTAAAAGAATTTGACATATGTTCATCCAAGCAATGCAAATTTGTATATAACAATAAAACAACAATTTAAGAAATCGAAGACGATACAATCTTAATAAAAAATGCATACAAAACGGAAATGAATCAAAATTGCGATAATAGAGAAATTATACTCGAAAGGAACGCTTTAATAAACTTTTATAATTGTAAAATTGAGGTAATAAATAAATCTTTCCAAAATACAAAAGTTATAGTAGAAGAAAAATATATTTACCCCGAAAAAGAAAATAACGCATTGCATTTTGAAAGGAAAATTAACTTCTCAGAAATAATATTAACCCAAGAAAATAACGTAAATAAGCTTGAAGAACTAAAAGTTCATAAAAATATAAATTATGGAATAAATATACTAACAATATTGTTATTAATAATAGGAATCCTAGCGATATATATAATATACAAGAAGAAAAATAAAAAAAATGAGACCACAAATGTAAACTTAGATTTATCAATACAACATGCCTTAAATGATAAACAAAAAACAGAGAGAATAGGTCCATTGCTAGGTCCAAAGCAGACAATAATGTAAGCGAAAAGAAAATTTATTTCTAAGAACTTATTTATAATCAATAAATAATTGTACCCATATTTTATAAATTAATTGCAGCATACCAGAGTGAACTTTGAGAAATTTAATTAATTATTCAATGGAGACCATTGAACTTAGGGGCGGAGGATTCATATATTGACATATCCTATTAACTTTAGCCGTCAAATATTTCAGAATCGCTGAGGAATATAATTAACATATGTACATACATATATTCCTCGCGATAATAAAAATAAACAAAAATAGAATTATCACTCACTCCGGAATGCAAGCAAACAAATAAATACATAAGAGCACGTTTTATTCCATGGAATGTATGTAAACAAATACTCATAGTCATACATTCATAAGCGTATCTTATTTCATAGAATTTAAGAATAAATAAGAAGCTAATAAAGAAAACAGAGTCAGTTCAGAATAAGTACTTAGCAAAGAAGCTTTGAATTTTTTATTTCTGCAACTCCATATCGGTTGAGGTTCCTTTTAGAAAAAGATTTCTGAAGCCCTCAAAGTGTACGATAACACGTACAAACCGAAAACTATATACATATATACGTATACCACTGCGCATATTCTAATCATATATTATATAAGCTAGTTGTGTAGATTAGCAGCCTTTACAAACTAAAATTTTTAAATGTTAATAAAAAAATTAAACAGGCGTACGAATTAACTATGGTTTCCAAAGCGTTATTTATTTCTCTAGCAAATCAGAGATAGTAGTGCGAAGGTCTGCAATGTGACTGGAATAATTCTAAACAGCACTTTCTGTTTCTTCATTGTGTTGGATGTGCAACTGAATACTGCATCGCCTGTAGTAGCTGCTTTCTGGGGCTGAATCTTAACTGGCGGCGAGTTTGAAATACATCTTGGTGCCTCATGTAGCATCCTATTATGCACTCTTTGGCACCCATTCGTTCGACAAGGTTTCTGACGACGACAATCTAGTGTTGTGTGGCCACTGTGAAGGCAAGAGAAGCACAAACGATGCTGCTTAACCTTAGCCCATCTGTCTGGAATTTTAAGAGATTTGAATGTTCCATAATCAAATAAGAAGTGTCCATCTTGACACAGTGGACATCTAATTTCTTTCACGTTATTCGAGGCTTGAAAGAGAACTCGGCGCTTGTGGTCATTAGTGCTACTTCGCCCACTCTCTTGTATGGTGCAAATCAAATCGGCTATTCCACTAAGCCAATTGCTAAAGTCCTTGATGGTTGGATACGGCTCTATCGCCAATGCGTTTCTGGCCCACTCCAGTTTTTTACTCAAGGGAAATTTTGCAACAAGTTCCTCCAATAGCGTTGGATTGCAAAGGTGTTGCTGTGGTACATGTAACGGAAGATTCTGTGGCTGCATTCGGATGCGACTTTGATGTGTCCTCTACTTGCGTTGGTCGATTTTGTATAGAAGTCTTCAGAAGCTCGCACTGACGTTCGCTCTCCTTCGGCCTAACCTGCGTGCTGCGTAGCTGGCTGGTCAATGAATTAATTTGCTTTTGCATGGCCATGAGCATTTGTTGTTGACTCTCAGTGGCGGCTTTTGAAGAATTACTCGATGATGATGCGCTTACCGGAAGATTGGATGCAGTGGCTACGTCGTCGTTGTCCGATCTCTGTTCTTCAGCACTAGTTGACTTGATGAGGCTATCCTGCTGTTGAATCCGGACGCTTTTTCTGGATGCACCTTCCATTATTCGGAGTATTTATATCTGTGGTAAATTAAAATTAATATACCATATGTTCGGCTTCTGATGAAACAAATAATTTGTATGGCGTTAGAATGATAGGTTGTCGGGATGACGTCCCGAATGGCAACATACACGTATAAACTAAATGTTGTGTTTCGCTGGCTGCGGATGTAATTTAGATGAAAGGCGTGTAATCCTCAAGGAGTATTGGCGACTTCGACGTGACGGCTATGTTCTTATCAAGGCCGAGGCTACGACAATGTCAAGTAGCGGCTTTTCGCTTTCATGTAATGGCGGCACAGTTGAATGCGAATCAGGCGAAATAAAAATTGTCAATTTCCGATGGCTCTGGCTGTACGAATTTAATGTGCGGATACCAAAACATACGCATTTCTTAAATGAACTTATATGCACACATTTATTTCTTTAAAGATGAAAATTAATATCTTACATGAAATTGATTAAATAGATATGCTTACCGCAGTGTTTCAACCACTCTCTTTGACGATCTGAAATTGAGTAACTTAACGAATAAAATACGGGACATAAAAAAAACATAAAGGGGCGAATAAAGAAAGAAGAGTGTGAAAGGACACTGCGATAATTCACAATAACATATACATGGGCTTAAATACTGTTGACATATACAAGATTACAGATTGTTTACAAATATTCGCCGTTTTATTACACAGAGCTTTTGGAAATAATGGAAAAACATCACAGTGCTAAAAACCATAGAATAAATAATTGTATTTTATGCAACTTGTGCAAATTCAAATGAATTTATGCTTATAGATACATATATGGTTTCTAAACAAATATATAACATTTTTAACCTGCGTATATAAACTTACCAAACCTGTATCCATCCATTTTCTATAAGATAAAAATTCAATAACTATCGTAGGCATGTTAAAGGAAATGTTAGGAAAACCGACAAAAGTTATACATACCATATAAAGAGTTTAACACTTCATGCATTAAAAATTGTCTTACTTTACAAAATGCCGAATATCATTTCAAATTTCCTAATACAGTCACAGATAATTCTGATGTAGAACGTTTCTAGTTAAAGCTCAATGAGCATATACGACTATTTAAACTAGATAAAAAAACCAGGGTATTGACGACAAAACTTAAGCGTTTAAAGTTATAGAAATTTATAATGACACACAACCACGACTGGATATAAACCCATTGATCTATTACATAAGCGGGTTAATAAATCATACTGGCAAAAACTCAACGAACTAATACATAATAAATATGCTAAAAAACACGCTTTTAAAGAATACTATTAAACTCAAAAGTTGAAAATAATTTTGGAAATAAACTTAAAACAATAGTATATAAAAAATACTTGTATAATAGAGAAAAAAGCGTGGGGCGCTCGATATATGAAAATTATGGCAAAAGCGCCCCACGCTTTTCTCTCATTAATCCAATTAATCCGTCCAAAACTATTGTTGTAATAATTTTTTCACTATTTCCAAAATTATATGGTCTGAAACAGTTCCATTTAAATGAAAACCCAAAAACAATTCAACACAAAAAATGACCTGAAAAAAGCATCTAGGAATTACGGAAGAGCCTTGCCGTGCGAATGAAATTTTCCAATAATAAAAAAGGCGTTGCTTTAAAATATTTGTTGGTAAATTCTTCGCAAAAACAACTACATCGCGCCAAGTTTACAGCTACAGAATATCTGAGCACTTGATCGTGGATATGTAGGTAAAATGAAAAAAGTGAAAAACAACAATATGTGAAAGCGGCACACATTTAGCTTAATGGGATAACCATTGGCTCGTGCTGTGGGCATCCCAAAGTTCGAATTCCATTCGACCAAAAGGTGTCTGGAAAAAGAAGTCTGATGAGGAAACGTGGTGGTTTCCGAAATAGCAGCTATAACTTCTACCGTCCAAAACTATTGTTGTAATATTTTTTTCACTATTTCCAAAATTATATGGTCTGAAACAGTTCCATTTAAATGAAAACCCAAAAACAATTCAACACAAAAAATGACCTGAAAAAAGCATCTAGGAATTACGGAAGAGCCTTGCCGTGCGAATGAAATTTTCCAATAATAAAAAAGGCGTTGCTTTAAAATATTTGTTGGTAAATTCTTCGCAAAAACAACTACATCGCGCCAAGTTTACAGCTACAGAATATCTGAGCACTTGATCGTGGATATGTAGGTAAAATGAAAAAAGTGAAAAACAACAATATGTGAAAGCGGCACACATTTAGCTTAATGGGATAACCATTGGCTCGTGCTGTGGGCATCCCAAAGTTCAAATTCCATTCGACCAAAAGGTGTCTGGAAAAAGAAGTCTGATGAGGAAACGTGGTGGTTTCCGAAATAGCAGCTATAACTTCTACCGTCCAAAACTATTGTTGTAATAATTTTTTCACTATTTCCAAAATTATATGGTCTGAAACAGTTCCATTTAAATGAAAACCCAAAAAAAAATTTTATTTTGTTGCAAATTCTATTTTGCACCCTTTGTGCTGCAAGCACAAATGTCCATAATTCCGCAATTTTAAAATATTTGTGTGTTGCAAATTAAGTTTTATAATTTTAGTATAAACTGTAGGTCCCTCCATTTGTTGGAAAAACATCAAGACGCAAAACTACAAATTGGAGGAGGAGCTTGGCCGAAAATCGCTTCAGCGGTTACAAAGCGCAAATTATATATATAAAATAAGATATCAAAACATTATAATTGTATTTCCATATAAAAAAATTCTTGAAAAAATTTTTTTTTTCTGTGGTTTACATTGGCCTTACCCCTTAATATTTTTCATTACAGTTTCATTAATCTTATTTATTATATTTCATCTGATTTTGATGTGGGATTTGTTTTCAGTTTCTCCTTTGGATTAATTCATTTCAACTTGGCGACATCTACATGCAGTTTCTTTGAAATACTGAATGCACTCTACATATCACCCTGTTGTATTTTGTTAATTGTAACGCCATGATGTATGCAACGATTCGCATTTTAAATATTTCATATTGGGATCAGACCTACAAGTGAATCTGATAAAAGCGTGTTAAAAAGAAGAAGAAAAATATATCAGATGTTAATAAAAATAGAGAAGATCGTCCAGATTTTAAGAATCGAGAACTAGTTAAAAATCTTGGATTTCAAAAACTAAAGCAAAAACCAAAATACATCATTAAAAGAAATAGATATAGAATCAAGAAGAAATAAGTGATGTAAAATTTTAAAGAAAGATAACCGGAAGAAATCATTCGAACAAACTATTTATAAAAAAACTGTTTATATCTACGCTTACTCATAACTAATAATAAAAATTGTATTATTTATTATATTCAAGTATATTGTATAATAATAGTGTACCTAGATTAAAATCCCGGAGTCATGTAAGCCTCTTTTTTTTTTGTTCGAATGTTCTCACTCACATATTCGAACATGTGGTAATTATATCTCCGGATTTCCTTTTTACCTTTCTTGTATCACTCTAGTTCATAAGTTACATTTTATCTTAGTTTAGTTCTTGAACAAATGTTTGACGAAAGCGAAGTATTTTAAAAATCAAAATAAAGAAAAAAAAACAATTTTCTTTTGTTTTTATTTTACTACAATACATGGTCCATTGGAGTAATGCAATAGGTTCCTCTCTGTAGTTTACTATTGGATCAACTAACGTCTCGCTTGTTGTTAGGAGATGATCGCTCATATTATACTTTAACGTTCGCAATTACCAAATGAAGTTGCAAGTGCGGAAGTTAAGTTTCCCTGTCGCATAATAACTGTTATGACCTTAAAGTTGAGTACAGCATTGAAATACGCCAAAGTCATGCTAACTGTTTGCCTTCAAATAAATCTCCAAAATTGGGGTTTTAATATAATAATAATATGTAATAGAATTTATTCGTTCGATATTTTCCTCTGGAAGAGATGCGTCTCGGGTGAACTCAAATCAATACTTGATTTTTAGTCATAATTTTCATCCACTTTTCTGCACCCACTATTAAATGAAATATTTCCTCCCACCTTTAATAGAATTGTAACTTTACTTACATTCCGAGCAGCAAAAGGTAAGGTATTGGAAACGAAGAGGTGAAGTGGCCCTTTCTAACCGCTTAAGCCATTTTCGGCAGAGCTCCTCCTCCAATTTGTGGTTTTTGCGTCTTGATATTTTTCCAACAAATGGAGGGACCTACAGTTTATACTAAGTCGATTCTGAACGGCTGATGGTTTTTTTACGAGGAGCATTTATTTCATGTCCGAAATTCACTCGGAGGGGTGGACATTCCCTACCGAGGGGCGGCCGTAACTAGAAAATTTAACTCATTTTTTTTTTTTTGAAATCAATTTTCAATAATTTTTTGGATGTTGGTGGCACCGGGATTTGAACCCGAGCCTTCCGAATGTCAGTACGCAATGCTAACCACTCGGCTACCGCGGCCACCTTAATTCATTTCTGCATATTAACACGGCGGTGTCAAAGCAAATGTAATGACTCCTATTTTCCTTTCCAGATTCAGTTTCGAGTAAGGGATCAATGTTTACACAAATTTAGCTGGTTGAACACTTATCCTGCTGCTCGTGATTATTTAAATAGTAATAATAATTTTCTACTTTTAATGTCTTTCAGATGTCCAGTGGTATATTTAGCGCATTAAGATGTCGTCGTCAACTTATTCTTAACCCTGGAAGATCATCGTTCGTCGTTTCGACGACGCGTATTTTTGTTTTACCGTTACGACCTTTTTACTTTGCTTGCACAGTGCTCATTTTTCTTACAGCTCTAGTCGTTCTTGTTCTGTTCATGTATGCAATTACTTGCCTTCATACGTTCCGCTTAAGTATTTTTTTTATAAATGTGCGTAGTCGAAGCAATGAACGATGCCTTTGTGTAAGCTTTTCATTTCTCAAGTTTATTTCCTTTCTTAATATATTGAGTTTGTACAGTTGTTAACAAGATGAGTGCCACTAAAAATGTACCGATGAACTCTGCGATCTAATAAGAATGAAATTCCGAGTGCTAGCAGTGTAATACGTCAATGTTTTGCTACGAGAATGAGCTGACTCTTCTATGGTATAGCCGAAAACCGAGAAAAGTAATAATTTTATTATCATCTTCCAATAAAGAGGGAGCAATTAATACCAATTCAAACAAACCTTACTTCGACCAAATGTGTACCGTCATGAGCTGCTTTCGCAAAACAAATGCATAGATGATCAATGTGCCAATTTTTTGGAATACTGAACATGGCTCTTATTAACACCTGCATAATATATTCGCTTAATATGTTGCAAATGAATGAAACTACTCTCAGTCATACAGCTTTTATGAATAAGTTGCCCTCTGCCCTTGTTCAACTTCAAATGGTAGGTAGTGAAGTACCTGTACTGTCTGCGTCGCTACGAGAAGATATTAAAAATTATGTTGCAGTGGGTATGAATACTGAAGAAAATAATAACGGAAAAAATTTAAAAGACGAAAAATTTGCACAATTTGTCCCTCTGTTAAGCGACAAATGACAAAATCTTCCTATGCAATATGTCACAAAAGTCTCTGCGGAGAGCATAAAATTGAGCTTTGGGCCTTATATACAAAATGAAAAGTACAATTATTCAAAATATCTTTTTTCTGTAGTTAATAGTACAGTAGGACTGTAGGATAGGACTGTAGGATAGGAGTGGGGTTGGGTGGTAAGTAGAGAACCTCTATGAATTTTAACTCCTCGAGGATGTCGTGTTCGAGGTTTGGTGGATGAGCAGGGGCATTGTCGAGGATGAGAAGGGCTTGCACGGGTAGGTTATTTCCCTGCAGATATTTCTTAACAGTACGGCCGAAAACCAGGCTTACCCACTTGATCTTGGAGTTGCCACTTGCATTGGCGCACAGTGGTAGAGTCAATCTGTCCATCATAGGTTTGTGGCCTGGCATCATTTTCTCCCCTATCGTTATATATGTTCTATTCGGCATCTTTTTCCAGAACAGCCCTGTCTCATCACAGTTGAAGACTTGCCCTCATATCTGAACTTGCTGCCTCATCATGTCTGACAACGGAGTGAATACCGCTCCTCTTTTTAAAACTCTCAAACCAGCTTCGGCTGGCTTTAAATGACTCTTCCGATGCCTCGTCTATGGAAGTCTGCGGGGTTTGCTTCAGCAAATCTCCGTAGATCGCTCTTGCCTTCTCGCAAATGATGGTCTGCGTTAAGGTATCTCCTTGGACATACTACGGTCATACTGCCTCGACAAGTCAACTCGAACACCTTGCTCAGGTTTTTCTTTAATTTCACGTTTTAATTCAATACTCATCATCTTTTTCTTAGCACTTGACTTTTTACAAACTTTCTTCCGATCCATGGTTATAAAAATAAATGAACTACAACTGTAAATGTTAACAGAACACAAAACGCGAACACAACTACACAACTTATCACAGCGGAAGCACGCTGCAAACTGATCGAGATGGCGCGACTGCGTGTTACTACCGAACCGAACCGGACTCGTATCTCGAATTTCGCTTGTAACTAAAAGTAAAAAATCACTTGCTCGTCGGCTCGTATCTCGAAAAACTCGTATGAGGTACCACTGTATTATATTTTTGGAAAAAACAACATTTAATGAATAACATCGTCCGACAAAAATCAACTTTTTTTCTGACACACAAAAAAATCTAACATTTTCGGAAACCAAGACCATAAAATAAAAAAAACCCGTGTCTGGCCGTTTTGCTAGATCAAGTCGTTTATGGTTTTTAGGGGTGAAAACAACCCCAAAATGAAAAGCGTCAAGATCTCTCTAATTTTTTATAAAACTTAGTACGCAGGAGTTTTTGGGGTCGCTGATTATGAATCTGATGTCAGATTTTCCAAATTCAAAATGGTGGACCAATATGATGGCCAAAAACTTAAAAAGGCATTAATTTTACTTGGTATCCAGGGGTTTTTGGGGTCGCTGATTATGAATCTAATGTCACATTTTCAAAATTCAAAATGGCGGATCCAATATGGCGGCCAAAACTTAAAAAGTCATTAATTTTGTACAAAACTTGGTATCCAAGGGTTTTCGGGGTCGCTGATTATGAATCTGATGTCAGATTTTCAAAATTAAAAATGTCGGATCGAATATGGTGGTCAAAATTAATAGCACTTCATAATATTTGGTATCTGGAGGGTTTCAGGGTGGCTGATTATTATCAGATTATTGTCAGATTTTCAAAATTCACAATAATAAATCTGATAAGCTGGAACAACACAAATAATTAGTAAGATAATATAAAATCAACATAATAAACGTAATTGTTCTTGCTACGTATGGGGACTCTGCTCCCGCGGATCATTTACGGAATTTAACAAAAAGTGTTATTAAATGTTTTGAAAGTTATTTTTGTTTGGCATTTATCCCAAACTTATGGTATGTGCCAGAATTGGTTTGTGAATACTGTCGTCGTGGTTTATTGGCATGGAATATTGAATCTGATAAGCATAAATTTAAGTATGTTCATTCGACTTTTTGGCTACGGCGAACTGAGCATTCTTCTGAGTGTTGTTATTTTTGTTTATCGGTTTCAAAAAGTTCTAAATTTCGGTATCAAACACGTGAAAACATTGATTATGCTGACGTAGAATCTGTAATAAAGGCACAGATATGTTCGGAACACTTTTCAACAGCTCCTCCAGAGAATGTCTAACACTTTGATTTTATTCCCGAGGAAAAAATGTCATCCTAAATTCATCGCCACCGCCATCTGAATTTGTATTGTCGGAATTAGATCCGCCATTTTAAATTTTGAAAATCTGACATTATATTCATAATCAGCGACCCCAAAAACCCCTGAGTACCAAGTTTTACAAAAATTTAACGACTTTTTAAGTTAAGGCCTCCATATTGGAACTGCCATTTTGAATATTGAAAATCTGACATCAGATTCACAATCAGCGACCCCAAAAAGCCTTGCATACTAAGTTTTATAAAAAATTAATAACTTTTGAAAGAGATCTTGGCGCTTTTCATTTCAGTTGTTTTTACCCCTAAAAACCATAAACGACTTGATCTAGACACTGGTATTTTTTTGGTCCTGGTTTCCGAAAATTTTTGATTTTTTCGTGGGTCAAAAATCGTGTCGGACGGTGTCTCTTTTCAATTTTTGTTTCCTCTAATTAATTAAGGCCTGTAAAATCTTTGATTATTATTAAAAGACTAAACTTAAACCACTTTATGTTGTTTTATTTTGAAAAACTATAATCAAAATAATGTTAAAATAACAAAACTTGAGTATTTCGATACTTAGGTTGATGTAAACACAGCTTTTAGTAATGTCGTAATCGAATCGACCAACGATGCCCTTTGCGCTATAAAAATAACGATGATCTTCCAGGGTTAAATACATACTCGTATTGTCTTATTTAATCAAAGCCTTGTTTTGAATTTGAAAAAGGAAAACGCATGCAGGTGAGTTATATTGATGATCTTTGAAAGTGATTTTCGGGTCCTCTATTCGCTGAAGTCCGCTGGCTATTTGAGAACATTTAGGAAAAATAATATAGGGTGTGATTCACTTTTGTAGAACATTTACAATGTTTCAGTGCTTCATTACATAGTTCATTCAATGGCAAACTTTTAGTATAAAAAAATAAAAGTATAATTTATTATATAATATATTTGCACCCATATTTATCAAAAGATTTAGTGAATATCGAGGACTTCTACGATGAGGCGTCAAAAGTGGAATAGAGTATGGGTTCTGCTGCTCCTTAATATTAATGTAAAATTGTAATAAAATACTTATGCATATGCATATACATATGTTAGTTTTGCAGAGAGTTTAATTCAGCAGCGACTTTTTAACTTATCGTGTGATCCCAACCAAATTGCTCTCTCAACCCAAAACAGCGAAGAAGACGTTATAAAATAAATTTGAAAGGCTAAAAGGTAAAAAAGAATTTTGTTATAAATTTATAGGCTGAATTGAGAGGCTCCTTAGAATTAAAATATTTTAACTTAAATTTTTCTAATGTATATATGTATTGCGAATAACACCTTGCGAACAACACGAGTACTCCAACACGCGTGAAATATATACTCCCTGCGATGTCCTAGGGCTGCACCATATACTCCACCTCCGCATAACATTCAAATTCCACAGTGGATTACATTGGATTTCATTGTGGAGTACGAGTATATATAAAAACTTACAATCGAACATAACCTTTAGTTTCGAGTACAATCCGCTTTGGTGAAACCATACGAACATACATACTAACATAATATTTATTATAAAAATGTATTACTAGTAATATAAAGAATGGGGTGTAAACACGCTTGTAGGTATGCTGTTACAGTAGGGAGGTAATACAACTCTTGTGCAAGATGCGGAACCAACCCGGAGCTTCAGTTGGAGCCACTCCGACTTATTCGGCATGCAGCGTCTGTTCACCAAAAGTGCGGTTGTGAGCGGGCGTCAGTCTTGTAGCAGGCGGATCGCTATATAAATGTCTAAAAATTTAAAACTTACTCGCCTATCGAGATTGTGATCTGGGTTTGAGACCCACCACATAGAAACCAGCTCCAATGAAAGACATTACAACGATACCCCATTTTTGATGACGACCCCCGTAAATGAAATAAGGTTTACGACACATGCACCTGGAATGTTCGGTACCTTAATTGAGAGGCAATCGCTACCCAACTGGTTGATGTTCTAATAAAATTAAAGACTGATATCACTGCCGTCCAAGAAATGCGATGGACGGGACAAGTACGGAAGCAAGTAAATCCTTGTGATATTTACTATAGCAGCCATATAAAGAAGCGCAAATTTGATGTCGGATTCATGGTGGGAAAGAGACTCCGTCACCGACTGCTGGCATTCACCACGGTGGATGAACGCATCGCCACAATCCGCATCAAAGCGAAGTTTTTTAACATATCGCTGATTTGCCCCTACGCCCCGATGGAAGAAAATTACGATGTTGTCCCGGATACCTTTTATGAGCCCCTGGAGCGTACACATGAGCGCTGCCCCCGTCACGACGTTGTGCTAGGCGACTTTAATACCAGAGTGGACAACTGTCGGAAAATTTAGTCTATACAATGAAGCATCTCCAAATGGATTGAGGCTGTTTGACTTCGCCGGGGCCCGAAATATGGTTCTGTAGCTGAAGAGGGAAGCAAGACGCATTTGCAGTGAACAGACAAGAAAGAATGAAGAACTTGAGAAGCTGGCCGACAAACTCCGAGGGAACACTTCTCCAGTCTGCTGAATGGCAGTAAATGTGCAACACCATGAGATGGCGATCCCGATTCCCCAATCGTTGACAATGGAACAAATAAATCATTACCCAACTATCAAGAAGTTCGAAGAAGCAAAACGATGGTGCTCGAGCTATTCAAATACAGCGGTGAAGAACTGATAAGGTGCATGCATCAACTTCTTTGCAAAATGTGGTCGGATGAAAGCATGTTTGACGATTGGAATGTAAGTAAGCCTGTCCTATCACGAAAAGTGAGATGCCACTGTCTGCGCCAATTACCGTAGGATAAGCCTCCTTAATTTCACATATAAGGTCCTTTTGAGCGTTTTTGTGAAAGATTACAGCCCACCGTCAACAAGCTGATTAAACCTTATCAGTGTGGCTTTAGACCTGGTAAATCAATCATCGACCAGATATTCACCATGCGCCAAATATTGGAAAAGACCCGTGAAAACAGGATCCACACACCAGCTATTCGTCGATTTTAAAACAGCCTTCGGCAGCACGATAAAAGCTCTACGCCACTAAGTGAATTTGGTATCTCCGCAAAACTTATACGGCTAAGTAAACTGACGTTAAGCAAAACTAAATGCTCTGCCAGGATTAGATAGGATCTCTGCAAGCTGTTCGACACCAAACAAGGTTTCAGACTTTTCGAGTTTGTTGCAAGTTGGGGGTTTACCGTATGAAATAAATGACAGTTTTGGTTTTCTTTGTTTAAACGTTATAAAATTAGGGATTTTTATTCCGCGACCTCAAATGTACAAATGTATGCATTCGAATGCTACTTTTAAAACCTGTATATGTACATAGGTTCACTATATGTTCACATACATACGTGTATGTATGTGGAGAATTGAATTTTGTTAGCTTTTAAGAATAAATTTCAAATCTTTTCAACAATTTAATTTTTTTTATAAATTCTTTGGATAATGATAGAATACCGCGGTTGTTCAACACCTCCGTGCGCGCGCGATGGGAATCGATTTGATAGTGGTTATTTGTTAGCTCGGACTACAGTGGCTAACGAAAGGGTATAAAGGAGAAGCAACGGATTACGGAAGGCTTCGCCTGGGTGAAGCTTTTGGTTTGCAGTCCTCGTTCTGTTGCGATGATTGTGCGCGCCTTCTTCCATCTTTGTAGGGTGGGATGCGCCTTTAAGCAATGCTGATGATGGACTTGAGTATCACATTCCACAGTTGTATGGGTGAGAGCCAAGAAATTCTCACAATATCCCTGCGCTTGTGCCATCAAGTTGCGCTGATGTGGCCGCGTCGCCCGAAAGGCATAACCGACACAGCAGCCAATTGTCTGTCCCCGCGGTCGGCGCTAGCGGTACTGCTTTTCGTGGAGCCATCGTTGTCTGAAAGAAAAAAAAAGACAGTAGCGTGTTAGTGCTGCGGAAATACTGTGCCTCGAGCGGGTATTGCCCGATTGGAAAGAAGCACAATTTAACAAGAGGGCGTGTTAGGACTTCGCTTTGATCCACATCCAACCTCCGACCCTCGATGCAACCTTTTCTATTCGTCCAAGACTCCACTCTGTGGGAGGAAGGCAGTCGTCTCGGACAACAACACAGTCGCCAACATTAGGCTCCTGCTGTGGGGACTTCCACGTGTACCTCTTGTGGAGGTCTTTGAGGTACTCCTCTTTGTAACGGCGACTGAATAGATGATGTACTGCTTTGACTTTTTCCCAGCGATTTATTAGCGACAGAGTTTCCGCATTCGGTTCGGGAATTGTCAATAGCGGTGCACCACAAAGGAAATGACGCGGAGGAAGTGCTGTGAAATCAGCCGAGTCCTGGGATAAGGACGATAAAGATCTAGAATTGAGCACCCTTCAAATGTAAATTTGTGGGAAGCAGCAACTTTTTTGAAATGTGTTTTGAACTGGGTGGTATAAATTGCCATTCGATGCCTTCTTTATAATGTCTGCGGAACATTCGTTAAGGAATTTAATGAACTCGCGCTCAGCAGCTCTCTTTGCTCCGATGAACGTTTTTCCATTGTCGCTCATTATCTTCGATGGGTATTCTCGCCTGCCTACGAAACGGGCGAATGCTGCTCTAAATACTTCAGTAGTGAGATCGGGGCTCAATTCAAGGTATACTACCTTCGTCGCGAACCAGACGAAAACGGCAACATACCCTTTAATTTGCGTAGTAGATCTCAATACTGAAGCTTTTAACTTGAACGGCCCTGCAAAGTCCACTCCGGTTATAGAGAAGCTGCCATAAGTTGGGAGCGCGTTTGTTGCTTGTATGAGGTACTGGGCTTGCAATTGAAAATGCACCTTTTGATCAAAGGTTTAAGCTTCGGAATGAAATATTCCTGCCTCACCATTTGGAGCATTAAGCGTGGAGGAGCGGAGCGTGTAAAAACTCCAAGTAGAGGAGGCACAATCTTGACTTGTTGGAGATAATGATTGGGTGCCGCTCATTATAGCTAAGAGTGGCCAGGAATAGATTAAGGTTGAAAAGAGGGCTTTTCTTGTCAATCGGCTTTTTGTTTTGCGTGTCTTTGCGTGGAGGAGCAGAGCGTGTTTTTACAAGTAAAAGTGGCACAACCTTGACTTCTTGGAGATAATGATTGGGTGCTGCTCATTACAGCTGAGAGTGGCCAGGAATGGATTGAGGTTGAAAAGAGGACTTTTCTTGTCAATCGGCTTTTTGTTTTGCGTGCCTCTGCATGGAGGAGCAGAGCGTGTAAAAACTCCAAGTAGAGGAGGCACAATCTTGACTTGTTGGAGATAATGATTGGGTGCCGCTCATTATAGTTAAGAGTGGCCAGGAATGGATTTTGGTTGAAAAGAGGGCTTTTCTTGTCAATCGGCTTTTTGTTTTGCGTGCCTCTGCATGGAGGAGCAGAGCGTGTTTTTACAAGTAGAAGTGGCACAACCTTGACTTCTTGGAGATAATGATTGGGTGCCGCTCATTATAGCTGAGAGTGGCCAGGAATGGATTTTGGTTGAAAAGAGGACTTTTCTTGTCAATCGGCTTTTTGTTTTGCAACGCGTTCTGTTTGCTGGGGAAGTAGCGTCGACTTTACGTTTCTCTGGCGGAGAAGTGCTGAGCCTGTCAAAATGGCCAAGAATCTGCTTGGTGTTGCAGCCACTTAGGTCCGTGCCACCAGAGGGAATTATTAGATAAGTCTTATGGTTTGCAACCACCGAGATCCGCGGGATTATTGCCGTTTGCAGCATGGCACCATACGCCGCTTTGAACATGTTCTCGAATTTGGGAGATCCAGTTTTACACGTATGTTTTCCACGTGCATGGTGGCTTTTCGAGCCATGCCAGAACAATCTCGAAATCTGACCATAGTATAGGTTTGCAAGCTTCCAAGCTAAGCCTGTTTTTGGATCGTTGCGGCAAGTTTTGCTAGCAACACTGCGCCGAACAACTCTACGCGTGGTAAACTCACGGTTTTCAATGGTGCAACTTCACTTGTTGCAACCAGAAGTGTGGAGATTATCTGGTCTTTTGCTTGTGTGCGAAGGTAGATGGTTGCACAATAAACTTTCTCTGAGGCATCGTAGAACCCGTGGATTTGGGTATCCTGCCCCGGAATAAAGCTCAGTTATCGAGGGATTTCGATGTCGGGTATGGTTGGCAAGTTTTCAACGAATTGTTGCTATTTTACCAATGAGGTGTGTTTAGCGCATTCGCCCAAAAAATGCCATCGAGCCAAAGTTATGGGAGAAGAATCTTTGCTCGGATCATTATTGGCGATAGCCATCCTGCCGGGTCAAAAAGTTTTGCAACCGAAGAAAGAATGTGGCGCTTTGTTGCAGCGTAGGTTGCTGGGATTGACTGGATGGTGTATGAAAATCTATCGGTGAGTGCGTTCCACCAGATACCAAGAGTGGTGGTGGAAACATCTTCGAATTTTAAGAAGTTGGAGTCGAGTGCATCTTCTATAGGAAATTTCTCCAATATGGCCGGATTGATACAGTGAGTCGGTCGCATCATTAATATCATGTCTTCCGCATAGGACATCAGCAACGTATGTGTGTCTCTTTAGTATTGGTGCCGCCAATGGAAATTCTGTTTTTGCATCTTCTGCTAATTGGTGCAGCGTGCGGATAGCCAGATATGGAGCACAGTTAACCACGATTGTTACTGTTTATAGGCTGTAAACAGTGATGGGGGTCAGGTGACTGGCGGAACCGAATTCCCAGATAGTCTTTATCGTCCTCGTGGATGAGGAGTTGCCGATATATTTTTTCACTGTTCCCATTGAAAACGAATCTAGGTATACATGCGCCATTGTAAAATTAGCAACATGAGGGCAGGGTGAAGCGAGGGACCTGTACATAAAACATCATTTAGGGAATTACCGGTACTTGATGCTTTTGATGCGTTGAAAACCACACGTACTTTGGTCGTAGCTTTGTCTGGTTTAACAACCGCTTGATGTGGAAAATAGAATGAGTAGAATTTGCCTGTTTTTTTATACACAATTCATTTAATTACTGGATCTGCTTTAATAAAAGCCTAACAGTACGTGTACAAATCTTAAAAACTAAATTACAAACATGATAGCTCGAGTTATGTAACTCTCACCCCTTTTCAAACAACATCTCTTCGCTGCGGACGTGAATTTCTTGTTGGGTTGCATAAAGCATTAGCTAGCGGATTTCGATGATTTCTGAGCTTTGTGAAGTACTTCGTCCTGCTTCTTTTAATTTCAGGCTTAACCAGTAAAATACCAAGGTTTTTATGAATATTTACGTTACAAACGTACCATGGTGCGCCCGTTAGTGCTCTTAAAATTTTGGACTGGAACCTCTGTATTTTATCAATGTTAGTTGTACAGGTCGTGCCCCACAGTTGAATACCATACCTACATCCAAATTGGTTTTAATACTGCGTTGTAAATAAGGACTTTGTAGTCTAGTTTTAGGCCGGAGTTTTTATTTAAAAGCCGGTTTAAACTAGCTGCTTTTAATTTCATGTGTAGTATTTTTGCCTCTTCCAAGTGAGACGTCTATCTAAGTGTATACCGTGATATGTAACATCATTTACTTGGGGAATGTTTATACCATTTAAGCGAATTTCAGGACATGATTGCGATCTTAAAGTAAATGTAATGTGTTTACACTTTTGTTCATTAACTTTAATTCTCCAGCTTTCTAGCCATTCTTCGATGAGGAGTAAATGATCACTAATCGTTTTTGCTGCTCTTTTAGGGCATTTATCCCGGCATAAAAAAACTGTGCCATCCGCAAATGTAGATGTCTGCACTTTTCGGTTTAATGGGATATCTGCAGTGTATATAATATATAAACAAGGCCCAAGGACGCTACCCTGCGGAACACCAGCTTTCACCGGATACTCCTCACTGATAAATTCAGATTGTTTAATTGTAAATTGTCAGAGCTTTGACAGCAGAATTTTGTATGTGTGTATGGTCTTTGTCTGGTTTGGCTACTTTTTCCACGCGTTTGGAAAGTAATTTAGTTTCAGAATGGCATTAAAGAGTTCAGAGAGCAATGCTTGTGCAACTCTTGGTAGCTGTATTAGCATTTTTGGTGTAATAAGGTCGTGGCCTGGAGATTTCTTTGGATTCAGTTTCTGTATCGCGTTTACCACCTCTAGGCTTGATTTTTAATTGCCACCTGATTTTCCTGGACGTTAACAACAACTTCCGGCAAGATAAAGTTATTAGTTGCATTTGGCTGGAATACATTACTTAAATGATTTGCAAAGCAATTTGCCTTTTCTTCGTTACTACGTGTCCAGTTACCATTTGGGTCTCTGATTGGCATATTCACTTCTATTGGAGGCTTAAATTTCTTTTGTGCTTTCCAGAGTGAGTATTTTTTGGCAGAATTTGGCACCAGTTTTTCTATGTATGCCTTGACATTGTGATCTTCTGTTTGTTTCAGTGCACTTTTTGGC
Organism: Ceratitis rosa; assembly: GCA_037013455.1. Taxonomy (NCBI): domain Eukaryota; kingdom Metazoa; phylum Arthropoda; class Insecta; order Diptera; family Tephritidae; genus Ceratitis; species Ceratitis rosa. The sequence continues at coordinate 2,019,728 of JAWMAG010000035.1, read as the reverse complement.
TTCCTCTCTGCCGCTTTCAACCGTAACTTTGCGGCTGGAGAGCGATATTCTTGACACTCTCTCCGGAAACGTCGCTTATTCTTTACTAATTCTTCTATTTCTGTATTTGTTAGGATTTTTGGGTACGTAATAGGATTTTACTTTTTGGAGTTGCTATGGTTGCCGCAGAAACAAAGACATTATTGAGGTCATTAATGTAGTCATCAATATCGTTTTCACAATTCAATATTGGGTTGATGTAAATATGACTACTAGAATATTTTTTGTATTTTAGCCAGTTTGTTTCTCTGTTTGTTAGTCTTGATTCTTGTGCAACTATCTTCGGGCGGTCATAAATTTTTATTAGAACTGGTGAGTGGTCCGAAGACAACTCAGCAATTGTCACAGCTGATACAAGGTGCCTGTCGATTTTCCTTGAGACAGCAAAGTCTATTAAGTCAGGTATTTTCTTCCGATCGGTAGGCCAGTATGTTGGTTGACCTAGGGAAATACAATCTAAATTGTTACACTTATTTATAATGGTATTGTATAGCTGACGGCCTTTGGGGTCTATTAGACGGGATCCCCAGTATACATGCTTTGCATTGTAGTCTCCGCCTGCTATAAATCTATCACCAAGATTATCAAAAAATTCCTTAAATTGATTATCTGTGATCTTAAATTTTGGAGGGCAATAAATGGCTGAAAGATTTAGCTCTTTGCCATAATTATTCAAAGTTAAAGATGTAGCTTGTAGATAATTGGTGGCGTAAGGCTGTAAGACGCAGTGTTTTAGGCGGTTTTTTAGAAGTATTCCAGTGCCGCCGTACGCTTTGCCATCAGGATGGTTAGTGAGGTAGAATATGAACCCAGGTATATTTATCCGTCAAGTACGTTTCAGACAATAGCATTACGTCTATTACGATTAAAAATCGTTCCAATTCTAATTAATGTTTAGCACGCTCATTTTTTTTGCATGAAGATTTGTAGCATGTTATTCTGCGCTTTAATCAAGTCTTTGATCATTCTTTGCATAATTGACATGAACTGTGTCAAGCACTGCGTAAGGTTTAAAATCATCGATTCTATACCTCCATTAGATTGGTTCTGTGGAATATTATCTGAATCATTCTTCAATACATTCGCATAAGATAATTTATTTGGATTCAAATTTTGCACGTTTGGAACAGTTTTATCCGTAACTTTTTCTACAAATTGGATTTGAGGTGTATTTACCATTTGACTTCGGTGAGTCTGTATATTGTTTGCCAACCTAATTTTTAGATCTTTATATACAGGGCAGCCCCTATAATTAGTAGTGTGATTAGCTCCACAATTACTACTTTTTTCATGGTGGCATCATCTTTCTTTGACGTACATTCAGACGTGGGATGTAGGTCCCCACATGCTACGCAAACATTCCGCAGTGTGCAGTAGGATTTAGTATGGCCGAATTCTTGGTAGTTGGTGGGCCGTTTCTTTTGTGTGGCTCTTCTACTGTTACCCTACGATGTAGCAAATATTTTAAATTGTATATAGGATGGGTTTCGTTTTTCTTTAACTGACTTGCATTGGGCTCTAGTTCTACCTTAAACTTTGGCTGGGGTACTTTGTTTCTATTAAGTATATTTATAACCGATTTAGTGCTGAAACTATTTTATTCAAGAGCCTCTTTTATTTCGTCTGACTTGACTGAGGATTCGATACCTTTAATTACAACTGTTAGGCATTTCGAGCTCTTCAGTTGATATGAGTAATAATTTTTATTACTCGACGATAGAAAGCTTACTATTTGCATGAAGCTTTTTTCACTGTATGTTTGGATTTTTGTTTCATCGATGGTACATTTTTTTTTAAGGCACAACGTGAAAGTTATTAGTTCCGACTATTTTGGTAATATTATTAACTAATGTGCTTGAGACACGTTCGCGCAAGTAAATTGGCGGTGGTTTGGCATTTGAAACTGTGGTAGTACTCTTTACGCTGTCCTCACTTAAAGTAAATCGGTTGCTACTGGAGGGTTTTTGGATTTTTACATTGGTTCCGCTCATTTGCACTTTTTTGTTGTTAGTGTTATTAATAGGACTCGATTTCCTCTTGACATTTATATATCGATCTAGTCCTGCCTGTATTTTTGTGTTCTTTTTTATTTCATTGGACTTACCGCTTACCGCTTGCCTGTTCCTTTTCATTTGTATTGGTGGGCGATTTCCTGCTGAGTGTTTGCTTGCTGTTACCTTTTTACACGCTTTATATTAGCTTCACTTGTATGTCAGTATGTCTGTCAGTATGTCTGTCAGTATGTCTGTCAGTATGTCTGTCAGTATGTCTGTCTGTCAGTTTGTAACTTTTTAGCGGTGACGCGATCCCAATATGAAATATTTGAAATGCGAATCGTTGCATACATCGTAGCGTTGACAGAATTAATCAGAGAACGTATAATAATCCATACTAATAATTATTATACGTTCTCTGATTAATTCAGAGAAAAAAAATCAAAATAGAGGTAATTAGAAAAATATATAAAATAAATATAGTTTAAAAAAAACTAAAAAATACACGCTTTTAAAGAATATTAAACTAAAAAGTTGAAAATAATTTTGGAAATAAACTTAAGACAATAGTATATAATAAATATAGTTTCAAAAAACTAAAAAAACCCGCTTTTAAAGAATATTAAACTAAAAAGTTAAAAATAAATATAGTTTAAAAAACTAAAAAAACACGCTTTTAAAGAATATTAAACTAAAAAGTTGAAAATAATTTTGGAAATAAACTTAAGACAATAGTATATAAAAAATACTTGTATAATTAAGAGAAAAGCGTGGGGCGCTCGATATATGGAAATTATGGTACAAAGCGCAGCACGCTTTTCTCTTAATTATACAAGTATTTTTTATATACTATTGTCTTAAGTTTATTTCCAAAATTATTTTCAACTTTTTAGTTTAATATTCTTTAAAAGCGTGTTTTTTTAGTTTTTTAAACTATATTTATTTCTCTTGTGTTTCTGTCGACTTCGCCGTCTGTTTAGCGCTAGCCGAGTACTGCTGAAAGTCTTCTGCTTGCATGTTGCTTTCTTTTGTCGTTGTTTGCTCAAAATAAGAAAAATAAGCATTTGAGAGCCTTCGATCCGGCGGGTTTGGCCGCGACGCACTCATTTTTATTTTTGTACTCACTGGATAACTTTTTGTTTATTTTTCCGTTTGCACTTATTTTTATTAATATTATGTTCTATTATTTAATTTGGAGTTTATTAATGTTTTCCTTTTTTAAAGTGTTCTTCAGATTACACTAAAGGCACTCGCTAACTTATTTTGAATTTTTCACTGTATGTTTTGTTTTATTTTATTTTTATGAGCAGTGCTTAATTGCTTGTGTGCTCTTACAGCTCGCCTTGGAAAAATATTTCACAGGGGGTAGTGAACTCCATATGGCCCAATGTAATGTACTCTTGCAACACATCGCTGTACATTGTCTATCACTCTCCTTTTTTTTTGAAGCGTGCGTTCCATGCTGAGGAATTGCTGGAAAGCCGCAGACCTGGAATGGCCTAGGTTGAGTTTGGACGGAAATGTTACTTTAAAAGGAAGCTGGAAAACATAGCGACCGCTTGGATTACGCGTCGTTGTTGCAGTGTAATATTTTTTGCATACCTGGTGTCGCGTACTGGTCGCAACAAATATGTTTGTTTGTCGATTTCATTTGCTTTGTCTAATATTTCTTTCACTCCAAGCGTTGACAGTGACATCTGTCGGCAAATAGTTGTGTAATTTAAAGCCATGGATTGATGGCACGGTTGTACTCGGTGTGTGCCTACCCAGTGGTAGAAGTCTCCAAAAGGAGGTGTTCGTGCAAAACGGTTCCCCCACTAACAAATATTAGGGAAAATCGCCAGAGAATTCTGCAGGCCGGTGCGCAGCTTGCGGCATGGCTCGTAAGTGTGTGTCGGATCAGATTCTAACAATCTACGAGGGTGAGCACAGCTTTTTGCGCAGGCGTGTGATATATTAGTGAAAAAATGTAGGCAAAGACGGTGTTTATTATTGTTTGAAGCAAGCGTGGCCAGGAGAACCTGGGCGAATTAGGGCAGTTGAAGCCCCTAGTTTTAGATTATTGTTTTCGCGTTCCAGTGGCGGGACCAAAGTTTGGAGGCATCACCGGAGGAGCAACGAAGTTGGGTACTCACACCCGACCGAGAAACCATAAGTATCATTTTGTTTATTTAATGTTTCCGTACGTTTTTTTTGTCGTTCCGACAGTGCCGTTCCCCTCGTTACGTCCCCCCCCCCATCCTTATAGCATTCCGCATCCAGAGCCCAGTCACTTAGGCAGGTTAAAGTTACTCCCAGCAGTACGGGAGTAGTGCGAGTAGGTTCATAACCAGTTTGGTTGGACCACACCTCGGGTGCACTGCGAACATATATTTTGTTTACTTTGTCCTATATCGTTGCTTAATTGTTGTCCAGTCATTGCTTTTTTCCAGTTGTTCATATCAGCGTTAGTAAAATTCACTTGGTGTTGTTTTCTTCTTGTGCTAATAGTTTTGTTGTTGTACGTGTTAGCGACCCACGCCGTCTTCACTTAGCTGGCAGGTCGCTCTGTTAGATCCTTTTGTCACCTTCTTCTTTGTGCGGTGACTTGTTTGCTCAGTAGGTAGGTATTTACATACATATTAGGAAAAGTGAAGGTGACACTGGTTTTCAGGCGATGTTTGCGGAGGTTAGTGAATTTCCTCCTGTTCCCAGAATTGTCTCAGTTGTGCACTGAGCGTTTCAATGGAAACCGGTTCTACTTGAGTGGTGAATGAAGTCACCTTTTCTGCCATTGATCCACTAGGGATTCATCCGAATATGGTTTTTTATGTAAGTAAGTTGTCGCAAAGTTTCTACAGCCCTTCCACGCTTCTGAGCTGGTATGTCAGCTAGGTCGAGGCTACTTAGTTGCTGCCAGTTTTCGCTACTCATGGTAAAGGTGGGAAGTAGCTATGTCAACTAAGGTAGAACTATTGCATGGGCCTTAATTCTTTGATTGGGTTTGGAAGCAACCAACGTCAGAGAACAAAGTTTTGAAGAATTTTGGATAGCACGGCCGCCCATGCTTGAAATTTCGAACCTGGAGTGTTCGAATGGTAGTTTCATTTTTTTCTGAACCTTTGAGGAAATAAAGGTTTTCTGTGAGCCTTGGTATATTAAGGCTCGTAATTGAAATAGATCTCCTTCATGTTCAACTGCCATCTTGGCTGTTGGAAGGGGCACCTTGCTTCGGTTGTTGGTATGCAAAGAATGTATATGTGCTTGCTTTGAGCAGCACGGTTGCTCGTCGGTATTAGAGCTGGTCTGCGGCTGTCGAGCGGGAGTTGTTGACTTTGCCGTAGCATGTTGCATTAGTGTTTTGACTTGATTGTCAACAAGGATACGTTTGTTCTCTTATCTTGACTTGTGCGCTTCCCAAGCTAGGTCGAAATTATCGTCGTGACGATGGAACCTGCTTTGCCCTCCGTTTTATACCGTAGTAGATGGTATAATTTTTGGGCGCGAGAAAGTTTTGTGTGGTTTATGTACACGGCTTTGAACATGTCACGAAAAGCCGGCCATTCTTCATAACCCCCATAAAAGGTCTCTTTATCGCAGGGTGGTACTTGGGGACAAACGTTGGAAATGCTTGATTGCTCCATCTTTGAAAATTTCGGGAAGAACTTTCGCATTATTGCTCATAGAAAATTTAATGTTCAAAGAAAAATTTAATATATGGAAATATATGTATATATATAAGTATATTTATATTGTGTGTGTGTTTTTTTGTTTTTTTTTTAAGATCAAAAATTTAACGATTTTTATTAAGGTTAGAATAACCAAAAAAAGGGTAAAAAAAACTTCAGTAAAATAACCCAAAAAAGAAAATCACACACACTTGTACTTTGAAATGGTATATATTACTTTAAGTAATCAGTTCGTCCGGTTTTTATCTAAGAGATGACGTTATTGTCTATAGTACTAGTGTTACGTATCGCATCATGTCATACTATACGGCACTGAAAACGTGTTTATTCGCGCTAAAAGTTTGTGTTTGACAGTTTGTCGATTGATTAACTCAGTACGTTGTGAGCGCCGAAAGGACACCAGCAAAGAGAAAATTCGCTATATTACAAAATTTTCGATCAAGGCGAAGAAGCAGCCAAAGCGACTGAAAAAATTAATTTAGTTTATGGGCCCGATACTATAAACGAACGTGTAGCACCAAAGTGGTTTGCTTGGTTCCGTTCCGGTAATTTCGATGTCAAAGATGCACCACGCGTCGGGAGGCCTGTCGTCGAAAATTGCGATAAAATCATGGAAATAGTGCAAACAGACCGTAACGTGAGGACTTATTTAATTGCTGAGGAACTAAAGATAAGTCAGCAAACCGTTTGGAGCCATTTGCGTAACCGTGGATTCAAAAAGAAGCTGGATGTTTGAGTGCCACACGAACTAACGCAAAAAACATTATGGACCGAATTTCCATCTGCGAATGGTTACTGAATCGCAACAAAATCGATCAATTTCTGAAGTGTTTGGTGACTGGCCATGAAAAGTGGATCACTTAACTGGCGGAAACGGTGGCCAAGCCAGGATGGACGGCCAGGAAGGTTTTGCTGTGTGTTTGGTTGGATTGGCAGGGAATCATCTACTACGAGCTGCTCCCCTATGTCCAAACGCTCAATTCGGCCCTCTACTGCCAACAACTGGACCGCTTGAAGGCAGCACTCGTCCAGACGAGGCCATCCTTTATCAACAGAGGCCGAATTGTGTTCCATCAGGACAACGCCAGGCCACACACATCTTTGATGACGCGCCAGAAGCTCTATAGGGTGAGTGAATTAGGACCACCAATGCATACTTATGGCTGAATGAGATCACGTGCAACGCTATTGCTTATCGGTTCTCCATTAACCTAAAGACAGGCATAAGAACAGGCCATTGTATAATGGGGCTTCACGGGAAAAGAATGTGCTACCACTCTAATGATGCCGCAGTTGCAGGGCGAAGAAGAGAAGGATTCTATGAAAACTATCACTGTCACTGTCCAACCTTGAAATCTGCAAGACAAAATTCCTCAAGAAACACTTGTTCAACTGAATCTCATTGCCTTTATAGGGCACGCGAAATGATTCTATCATTTGAGATGGTGAAGAAAGAAACGTCACAGGGGTATCACAATGGGCCTATTGACTTAAGTATGCTGGTAATGACCAGCAGCCGCAGCAACTCAACCCACTGTACGTACTTCATGGATAACTCGGATATTATGCAGCGATGGATGGATGGATGGTCCACTTCCATGACATCGCAATATTTATTGTACCTTTTTATTTGTATGCATAGTGGTTAGTTTTGGAGTACATATTGCATGTTGAACTTGGGTACAGAATTCTACAACAATGTGTAGTGTTATATAATTATTAGCGAAGATTATTGTTATTGATATCCGTTTTTTCACTGGCTTAGATACCGCTTTGGCGATTATAGCCAAGTTAACAACATTGCGCCATTCACTCCTTTTTTTCGCTGTTTGGAGCCAATTGGAGAAACCAAGTTCAGTCAGGTCCTTCTCAACCTGGTCTTTCCAACGGAATGGAGGCTTTCCCCTTTCTTTGCTTCCACCGGTGGGTACTGCATCGAAAACTTTCAAAGCTGGAGTATTCTTATTCATCCGAAGCACACCACCTAGCCAGTGTAGTCTTTGTTATTTGATTCGCTAAACAATGTCAATGTCGACGGATATCTCATATAGCTCATCATTCTATCGTCTGCGGTATTTGCCGTTTCTTTCTTTCTCTGTTCAATAAAATTAAAAAAGTCACACGATAAGGAATCACTTTGTCTGTGTTTAAGCGCCCATCCTAAATTCATCCATTTCTCTCCGTTTCCTTCCGTAATTCGTTGCTTCTCCTTTATACCCTTTCGTTAGCCGCTGTAGTTCGAGCTAACAAATAACCACTATCAAATCGATCCCCATCGCGCGCGCACGGAGGTCATTATCCAAAGAATTTATAAAAAAAATTAAATTGTTGAAAAAATTTGAAATTTATTCTTAAAATCTAACAGAATTCAATTCTCCACATACATATGTAAGTGAACATATAGTGAACCTATGTACATATACAGGTTTTAAAAGTAGTACTCGAATGCATACATTTGTACAATTGTGGTCGCGGAAAAAAAATCCTTAGCCAACAACTGGACCGCTTGAAGGCAACACTCATCCAGACGAGGCCATCTTTGATCAACAGAGGCCGAATTGTGTTCCATCAGGACAACGCCGGGCTACACACGTCTTTGGTGATGCGCCAGAAGCTCCAGGAGCTCGGAGGAAAAGATGGTAATCATTTGGTGGCAGGTCCGGTCTATAAGGTGAGTGCATTGGAGGTCCTAATGATTACCATATTTTCGTGTCCATGGTGAACGCGCTTAATAGTGAGAAGTTGGCCTCAAGAGAGGCTTGTGAAAATTGGCTCTCCGAGTTTTTTGCCAATAGGGACGCTGCCTTCTACGAGCGGGATATAATGAAGTTGGCATCTCGTTGGCAACAAGTTTACGAAATTAAACGGCGCATATTTGACTTAAATCAACTTAAATGTACACAAAGTTATAATATCTTGAAAAATCAATAAAAAAACCGAACGAACGTGTTACTTGCCCTAATATATAATAATTATAATAAAATAATATAAAAATAGAAGCAGGGCTTTAAAAAAGGCACAGCAGACAATGAAAAGGATACAGGAGCCCATGCAACTCACGACGTCGCAGTCCTCATTGAATTATAAGAACCATAACAATTATATTATTATATTATTATTTATTAGGTTTTTGTCTCAAAGAACGCGGTTCAGTAAATTTCAGTAACAATTGTTTCTGCCTTCAGATCACTGAACAGAACTAATAAAACTAAAATTATATAGCATGTGCTGGAAAACGCGCAATTTCTTCTGGTAACGAAATTGCAAATCGCACGAATTAATTTGAGGTGTGGTGAAATTCACTCCATTTTATATAGGTTCGAAACAGCTTTAATAACATATTTGTTTACAATATTTTTGAAAATATGAGAGTTTTTACTGTTTCTGCTTATATAATACTCGTATACCCGAAATAATTGGAAAAAACATGAGAAAGGGTGATTTAAGAGATCCAGTGGAAAAAATTTCTATGTCGTGATAACTGGTGCTACAAATAAAAGGAGCCGAATTGCAAATAATTTATTGCGAACCATTTAAGCATTAGTATGATTTTTTTATTAAATATAGGAACTAAGCTACAAAATAATAAACTAACTTTTCTTTAGTAACTAAATTACTTCAGTGAGATCACATACTTACTTAAAAATTTCGTTGCACATACATACCTACATGGATGTATATAAAAAATAAAACCAAAATTAAAAATTTAATTTCATTAAATAATAAGTAATAAAAAATTTAACTAGTATCACATACTATTTATGTGGACAAACAAACATCATAAATAACACTTGTTGTCAAATTTAATGCGTATTTCATTTATTTAAGGTTTTAATAAAATAATATGGATGAATAACTTCTTTTCACAGTCGAAAAACTCAATCGCACGTAAGTAAAGAAGATGCACGCTCTTTCGAAAATTTCGAGAATCTGATCCGGCACGCACTTACGAGCCAGGTTGCAAACTACGCGTAAGCCTTCAGAATTCTCTGGCGAGTGCGTATTGGTGCCCAATCAAATGGCGCCGCCCCCATTGGCCACCATGGCACACCAAGTACACTGGGATAATTTTCCCCTCTTCTTTTCATCCTTGCATCTGTTATTATAGTCCTCTTGACGTTGAAGTTCTTCTTTTTAAATTTCTTATTCTTCTTAGCATCTTAGATTTTGCCTTTGTTGTTCCTTTCCTACATTTATGTAGTAATATACATAAAAAAAATCCAATATTAATTTAACCTACGACGTTTCTTGGTTGATCAGAAGCATTTTCATTTTAATTTCATCATTTCTTTTAGCGATTCTCTCCATTCCCGCATGATGCGCTTTAACATTTTAATGAATTAGAGTTCTCACTTACACCGAATGAACTTGTTTTGGGAACACCTTTCACACCTGTATCTACATAGACATGTTCAGAAAGTTTTTTCTCGGTAGCACTTAAAATAATTTGGTTGAACTGTCCGAAGTGGCTCTTGTCTCGAATTAACTGTGAGACATTTTTTTTTCGAATGCAACGCTTCCAGTCTTCTTCTTCTTCATTATTGGCGTTGGCACCGCTTACACGATTATAGCCGAGTCAATTATAGCGGGGAATTCATCTCTTCTTTTCGCTGTTTGGCGCCAGTTGGAAATGCCAAGTGCACCCAGGTCAATATCTACTTGATCTTTCCAACGGAGTGGAGGTCTTCCTCTTCCTCTGCTTCCACTCGCGGGTACTGCATCAAATACTTTCAAAGCTGGAGTGTTTTCATCCATTCGGACGACATGGCCTAGCCAGTGTAGCCGCTGTCTCTTCATTCGCTGAACTATGTCAATATCATCGTATAGCTCGTACAGCTCATCGTTCCATCGTCTGCGGTATTCGCCGTTGCTAATGCGCAAAGGACCATAAATCGTACGCAGAACTTTTTTCTCGAAGACTCCTAGAGCCGACTCATCAGATGTTGACATCGTCCACGCTTCTGCGCCATATAGAAGGACCGGTATAATGAGCGACTTGTAGAGTTTGGTTTTCGTTCGTCGAGAGAGGACTTTACTTTTCAATTGCCTACTCAGCCCAAAGTAGCACCTGTTGGCAAGAGTGATTCTGCGTTGGACTTAGATAGACGAAATTATCTACGACCTCGAAGTTATGACTGTCAACAGTGACGTGGGAGCCGAGTCGCGAATACGATGACTGTTTGTTTGATGACAGGAGATATTCCGTTTTGCCCTCATTCACTACCAGACCCATTCGTTTCTCTTTTTTATCAAGTCTGGAGAAAGCAGAACTCACGGCGCGGTTGTTGAGGTCAATAATGTCGATATCATCGGCGTACGCCAGCAGCTGTACACTCTTATAGAAGATTGTACCTAGCTCTGCAGCCCGTATTATTTTCTCCAGTATTAAATTAAAAAAGTCACACGATAAGGAATCACCCTGTCTGAAACCTCGTTTGGTATCAAACGGCTGGGAGAGGTCCTTCCCGATCCTGACGGAGCTTTTAGTGTTGCTTAACGTCAGTTTACTTAGACGTATAAGTTTTGCGGGGATTCCAAATTCAGACATAGCGGCGTAAAAGCAGCTCCTATTCGTCGAAGGCGGCTTTAAAATCGACGAAAAGGTGGTGGGTGTCGATTCTCCTTTCACGGCTCTTATCCAAGATTTGGCGCATGTTGAATATCTAGTCAATGGTTGACTTACCAGGTCTAAAGCCACACTGATAAGGTCCAATCAGTTTGTTGACGGTGGGCTTTATTCTTTCGCATAATACGCTTGATAGGACCTTATATACGATATTAAGGAGGCTTATCCCACGATAATTGGCGCAGACTGTGGGGTCCCCTTTTTTATGGATTGTACATAGCACACTTAAATTCTAATCGTCGGGCATGCTTTTATCCGACCATATTTTGCAAAGAAGCTGATGCATGCATCTGATCAGTTCTTCGCCGCCGTATTTGAATAGCTCGGCCGGTAATCCATCGACCCCTGCCGCTTTGTTGTTTTTTAGGCGGACGATTGCTATTCGCACTTCTTCATAATCGGGTAACGGAACAACTTTTCCATCGTCATCATTTGGAGTTTCGGGTTCACCATCTCCGCGTGTTTCCTCTTTACTACTACTCAGCAGACTGAAGAGGTGCTCCCTCCATAAATCGAGTATACTCTGGGCATCTGTCACTAGCTCATCTTGCTGGGTCCTACAAGAGTTTGCTACGGTCTTGAAACCTTCTGTAAGTCGCCGTATCTTTTCGTAGAATTTTCGAGCTTTACCCTTGTCGGCCAACTTCTCAAGCTCCTCATACTCGCGCATCTCGGCCTCTTTCTTTTTTTTGTCTGCAGACACGCCTTGCTTCCCTCTTCAGTTCTCGGTATCTATCCCACCCCGCACGTGTTGTGGCCGATCGCAAGGTTGCGAGGTAGGCAGTCTATTTTCTCTCCACTGCGACACGGCAGTCCTCATCGTACCAGCTGTTTTGCGACCTTTCCGAAATCCAATGGTTTAGTTTGCAGCTGTACGCAGGGAGTTTGCAATGCCGTCCCGCAGTTCCCTTATACCGGGTTGCTGATGAGTGCTCTCAGAGAGCAGGTGTGCAAGTCGAGTAGAAAACCGCTCGGCAGTCTGCTGTGATTGCAGCTTTTCAACGTCGAGCCTTCCTTGTGTTTGTTGATGGGCGTTCTTCGATACACAGAGGCGTGTGCGTATCTTCGCTGCGACAAGATAGTGATCCGAGTCGATGTTGGGACCTCGGAACTACGCGCATCTAAAACACTGCATACATGTCTTCCGTCTATCACAACATGATCGATCTGGTTGGAAGTTTTCCGATCTGGAAACAGCCAAGTAGCTTGGGGAATATTTTTGTGCTGGAATCTAGTGCTACAGACAACCATATTTCGGGCCCCGGCGAAGTCGATCAGCCTCAGCCCATTTGGAGATGTTTCGTCGTGGAGGCGGAATTTTCCGACAGTCGTACCTAAGATACCTTCTTTGCCCACCCTAGCGTTGAAGTCGCCAAGCTCAATTTTGACGTCGTGGCGGGGGCAGCGCTCATAAGTGCGTTCGGGGCGCTCGTAAAAGGCATCTTTGGTCAAGGCATCCTTCTCTTCCGTCGGGGCGTGGGCGCAAATTAGAGTGGTGTTGAAAAATTTTGTCTTGATGCGAATTGTGGCTAGACGTTCATCCACCGGAGTGAATGCCAGTACTCGGCGACGGAATCTCTCTCCCACCACGAATCCGACAGCAAATTTGCGCTCCTTTATATGGCCGCTGTAGTAAATTTCACAAGGACTCACCTTCTTCCGTCCTTGTCCCGTCTATCGTAATTCTTGGACAGCAGTGATGTCAGCCTTTAACTTTATTAGGACATCAACCAGCTGGGCAGCGGCACCTTCCCAATTAAGGGACCGGACATTCCAGGTGCATGCCCTAAAATCGTAATCCTTAAAACATTTGCGGGGGTCGTCATCAAAAGGGGGGTCTCTCATCCGAAGCTCAAATTGGTTTTTCATTGGGGTGTTTTTTCATGTGGTGGATTCCAAACCCTACGCACAACCGCATGGGATTAGCCTTCTCACTTTAGCTCGCCTCCAAATGGATGTTCGTTGGCTACCCAGGGGAGACGTGGTCTAAGACCGGACGTCGGGAGTTTCTTGAACCAAATGCAAAAGAATCGTTTCTGGCCACTCCCAGGTGAATGGCAGTCAAAAACTTTCCTCTCTTGCGTGAACTTCTGCACATGGCTTCCAGTCTTTCAAAGGAAGTATTCAATATTCTCATGTTTAAATGTGAAGATGTGCAAGTAATTAAGATCTAATTATTGAAGTTTTCATATTTACTTCCTTCCACCCATTCACATCTTTTTGCGGGTCAATGCCAATTTAGATGCTTGGCTAGATCTGCTCATAGAGCCTCCATCGCCATCCGTGCGGTGGTCGCCGATAATGAAATTCTTTCCTAAATCAGGATGCTTTTCCATAAAGTAAGCGTTTACTTAATAATTTAGCAAAACAAAATTTTGTATACCAAAAAATATGAAAATGAACAGGTTAACGATGACAATTTCATGCAAAGACGATTTGCAGCACATGCCTCAATAATTCTGTACAAAAGAAAAAGTGCTTTAGGGAATATATTTCCAGATCAGTCGGATATACCATATAGCTACCATATTATTGATTTGTTCATATACATATGTGAATTGTGGTCATGAATAAAGCATCTATGAATATGAACATATGTGAGAATTAATATTTAATTCTAAAAAAGTATAAAAGTATGTCCGAGCCCTTGATGCATATAAGTTCATTGCTACTTTCTATAACTGAATAACTAGTGTAGGTCAGTTGTGTTTGAAACAGAGATGCTCAACAAACGCAACGATGTTATTTCGTTTCACTAACAAGAAAAATTAACTCGACGAAATGATGGCTTTCATTTCAGCGCCATATTATCAAAACGATATACCATAATATCGTCAATGTTAATTTCAAAATCGCTGCTTGCTATGAGTTAACAGCAAACTTTATTTGTAACAAAATTTTAACTGTTGCAAAATTCTGTTTCTACAACGAAACATCCCAACTCGCTATAAGCGACCTGTGGGACGGTATTTCAATCTCTCTACGTACAGGAGCAAACAAAACTATTGGATTTCGCAAATGTCGCAAAAACAGCTGGTACGATGAGGACTGCCGTGTCGCAGTGGAGAGAAAACAGACTGTTACACCTGTGGGGTGGGAGAGATACCGAGATCTGAATAGAGAAGCAAGACGCATCTGCAGAAAAAAAAGAAAGAGTCCAAGATGCGTGAGTATCATGAGCTTGAGAAGCTGGCCGACAAGGGTAATGCTCGAAAATTCTATGAAAAGATACGAGAAGACTTCTCCAGCCTCTTGAATAGCAGTGAAAATGGAACACCCGGAGATAGTGAACCCGAAACCCCAATCGATGAATATGGAAAAGACGTTCCATTACTTTACCATGAAGAAGTTCGAATAGCAATCGCCCGCTTAAAAAACAACAAAGCGGCTGGAGCTGATGGCTTACTGGCAAAACTATTCAAACATGGCGATGAAGAGCTGGCAAGCGATATGCATCAGCTACTTTGCAGAATATGGTCGGACGAAAGCATCCCCGATGATTGGAATTTATGTGTGCTCTGCTCAATCCACAAAAAATGGGACCCCACAGTCTGCGCCAATTATCGTGGGATAAGCCTCCTTAGACTAAAGACTAAAGCCCACCGTCAGCAAACTGATTGGACCTTATCAGTGTGGCTTCAGACCTGGTAAGTCAACCATTGACCAGATATTCATCACGCGTCAAATCTTGGAAAAGACCCGTGAAAAGAGGATCGATACCCACCACCTCTTCGTCGATTTTAAAGCCGCCTTCGACAACACGAATAGGAGCTGCCTTTACACCGCTATGTCTGAATTTGGTATTCCCGCAAAACTTATGCGGCTATGTAAACTGACGTTAAGCAACACTAAAAGCTCCGTCAGCATCGGGAAGGACCTCTCCCAGCCGTTTGATACCAAACGAGGTTTCAGACAGGGTGATTCCTTATCGTGTGACTTTTTAATTTAATGCTGGAGAAAATAATACGAGCAGCAGAGCTGAATAGAGAAGGTATAATCTTCTATAAGAGACAACCGCGCCGTGAGTTCTGCTTTCTCCAGACTGGATAAGGAAGCGAAGGATTTGGGTCTGGTAGTAAACGAGGGCAAGACGAAATATCTCTTGGCATCACACAAACAGTCATCGCATTCGCGACTTGGCTCCCATGTCACTGTTGACAGTCATAACTTCCAGGTCGTAAATAATTTCGTCTATCTAGGAATCAGCATCAACACCAATAATAATGCCAGCCTTGAAAGCCAGCCCAGAATCACTCTTGCCAACAGGTGCTACTTTGAAAGTTTTCGATGCAGTACCCGCCGGTGGAAGAGGAAGACCTCCACTCCGTTGGAAAGACCAGGTAGAGAAGGATCTGGCTGTATCGGTATTTCCAATTGGCGCCAAACAGCAAAAAGAAGAAACGAATGGCGCAATGTTGTTAACTCGGCTATATTCGCGTAAGCAGTGTCTATGCCAGTAAAGTAAGTAAGTAAGTGTCAGAAAAGAGCTAGTACGATGAAGAATGTCGAACTGTAGTGGAGAGAAAACAGACTGCCTACCTCACTTCCATGCAATAGACCACAGTACGTGTGCGGTGGGATAGATACCGAAGGCTGCAAAGGGAAGCAGGACATATTGCTTAAAAGACAACAAAGCGGCCGGAGCCGGAGCCGGAGCAGAGCAATTCTAACATGGCTGTAAAGAACTAACAAGGTGCATGCATCAGTTATATATTTTATTATGACAGAATATCTTTATTTTGATGCTGGAGAAAATAATAAGAGCCGCAGAGCTACCAGGTGTGTTTGTTGAAGTGTGCCGGTTTTACTAGTAGATGTCGCTAGCAATATGTATAAATTTCTATGATTTGGCATGTATGTAATTTTTTTCTATTCACATTAACCTACAAAAATACGCAAGTCACATTCCGCCAAAATAATAGCGTCATATTTGTTTACCTCAGTGAATATGTCAAGTTTCGTTCCAAGTAAATCGCATTTGCGGCATTCGTTGTTTTTTTTCTTATTTCGTCAAAAGAAAAAAGCAACTGAAGCTCACCGGTTGGTAGAAACTTATGGTGAATATGCTCCAGTGATTAGAACATGTGAGACATGGTTTCGTCAATTTAAAAGTGGAGATTTCGATTTGATAGACAATAAACATCCTGGTGCAGCAAAAAAGTTCCAAGACGAGGAATTGCAGGCGTTGTTGGATGTTGATCCAACCCAATCGCAACAAAAATTGGCACACACTACATGTGACTCGATGACCAATTTGCCAACGTTTAAAAGCTATGGGAAAGATCCAGAAGTATGGAAAATGGGTGCCACACCAGCTGAACGATAGACAAATGGAAAATCGAAAAACCGTTTGTGAAATGCTGCTTCAACGATTCGAAAGGAAATTTTTTCTGCATCGAATTGTCACGGGGGACGAAAAATGGATTTAATTTGAGAACCCGAAACGAAAAAAATAATGACTTTCCCCTAGTGAAGCTGGCCCATCGACTGCAAGGCCAAATCACTTTGGTCGTAAGACAATGCTCTGTGTTTGGTGGGACCAGTGTGGTGTTGTGTACTACGAGTTGTTAAAACCTGGTGAAACGGTGAACACGGATCGCCACCGACAACAAATGATCGATTTGAATCATGCGTTCATCGAAAAACGGTCGGATTGGGCCTGAAGACATGGTAAGGTTTTCTTGCAACATGACAACGCGACGTCTCATACCGCTACACTGGTGACAGACACATTAAAAAAACTTAATTGGGAAATATTATCGCACCCACCGTACTCTCCAGACCTCACCCCGTCCGACTATCACCTTTTCGCATCGATGGGACACTCCCTTGCAGAGCAGTGCTTCGCTAATTTTTAAGAAGTCGAAAAATGGCTCGTCGAATGGTTTCCCTCGAAAGAGAAAAAGTTTTTTTAGAATGGTATCCATAATTTGCCTGAAAGATGGGCGAAATGTGTAGAAACCAATGGTCAATACTTTGAATGAAAAAATTTTGAGATTCCTCTGAAAATTAAGTGTTTTCTTTATCGAAAAAACCGGCAAATTTCAACTAACACACCTGGTAAGTAGACAAGGTACAATCTTTTTCAAGAGTGTACAACTGCTGGCATATCCCGATGACATTGATATCATACGCCTTAGGTCAAGTAGGAATATCTCCTGTCATCAAGAAAACAGTCGGTGCATTTATGGCTTGACTTGCAAGTCACTGTAGACAGTCATAACTTTGAGGTTGTATTGTAGATAATTTCGTTTATTTAGGGACCAGCATTAATACCAATAATAATTTCAGTCTGGAAACCGAACGCAGGATTACTCTTACCAACAGTTCCTACTTTGAATTAAGAAGACAATTGGAAAGTGAAGTCTTTTCTCGACGATCAAAAACCAAACTCTATAAGTCCCTCCTCATCCCCCTCCTACTATATGCTGCAGAAGGATGAATGAAATCGACATCCGATCGCGAGGTGACCTTGGGAGCGCTGTACGAGTTATACGATGACATTGAAATAGTTCAGACATATCGTCCAAATGGATAAAACCGCTCCAGTTTTGAAATTATTCGATGCATTACCCGTTGGTGAAAGCAGCGAAAGACCTATACTCCATTGGAAGGATCAAGTGGAGAGCGACCTGATCCGCGAAAAGAAGAGAAGAATGTCCCTCTATTTGTTTATTCGGCTGCCCTCTGTAGTCAATATTTCATCTGTCAAACAAGGTGAGTAATTTCGTATGTGAATCAGCCTTGAGTGTTTAGATTTTGACAGATGTTGCTTGTCGTTTCATCTTAGCTTAAAGGCAGGCAGATAAAACTCTAAGAAGACAGTAAGCGGCAATGGAGACTTGAGCATTGATTTGAAACGGAACTTGTCCTTCGCTCGTTTCTTATAAACATTTCTTATAAGGATAATTATATCCTTGCTCTCTTTTTTCCGCAATGTACATATAATCTTCGTGTAAATTCAACATAAACATTTTATTGAGCTTTAAAAGTAAAAACAGGAAATATTGTTCAGAGAGTGTTTAGCTAAAAACACAGCTTTTTAGGGAGTATGTAACATATCCATGAATTAAGGGAGGTTGGAATAATATTTTCACTGCGCATGAGCTAAAATCGATAAAAAGAGAATTTCTGTAGGACAACAAACTCTTTATATGTTTAGCTGTATACACTTAAATAAACGTTTTAAATATCAATGAAAATTTGCATTTATTTCGATGTATAAAGTCGTAATCTTTTACTTTTTTATGTGTTAAAAATATAATTCTTATAAGATGCAACCGGATGACTGTCTCTTTAGTGAAATACGTTGAATGAAAATGGAAAAGTGCAATAGAAATGTGTTCCCAAATAGCTAATTTCATAAAATAATCGATAGGCATGAATAGATGGATGTATGTTTATTTTAAACTTTATAGAAAGCCAAGACAGTTTTATTAAGACATGAGTGTTTGCCCTTCCGACTGTTGATTAATCTGGAAAACGTGTGATAATTCAATAGTCAATGGTGTTCGAGTTAATGACGTGATTGGGTTAATTGGTGGAAGAAAACTCCTCGTTAAAAAACTTAATATTTGTAGCACCGTAATCTTCTCATACCTGCGCCTCCATTGATTATATTATGGATACAGTAATACTCTCTTTATCTTGCTGAATATAATGGGTTTATGCGGAAATTCAGTAAGCAATAAAATCTAATACAAATAGCAGATTGGGATCAGGTGGATGGCAGGACGCAGAATAACAATTGGCTTATTTGTTTGGACCTAATTTTGAAAATATAAAATACTTTTAGAAGTGCTTGCAAAATTCTAAGATATTTTTTTTATGTTTTTCTTAATACAGCGTCATTACTCAAATTTGTGATATTTTCTAACACTTGTTTATGTTCCAAAAAAAGTTAAGCTCATATATTTTATAAGTACATAGGTATGCACATAAAGGTGACACTGGGTGTTAATCGGTTGGCGTTAATTTCAAAATTTAGTTCTTTTAAACTATTGGTTCATGTAAACAGTAAATGCACTTGCAAAAAAATAAGCGAGTAAAAAACAATTGAGAATTTTTTTTTAGTAATTTTTGTATATTTTTGTGCGTATGGAGATAATAAAATTTCAATATGAAGCTTTAAATTATCAGCGACGAGAGTCGCCAGCTGAGCGATTTCTATTGGGGATAGCTGTGTAGGCATGATAGAAATGCAATAAGTTAAGGTTCACAAAAACTTTGAGCTATTATTTTTTCACTAAAACTTCATACATACGGTACGGTTTGGATCAAAGAAATAATTAAAAAAAGTTTAATTAATTCGATTAATTCAAAACACAGGGAAATACGGCACGTACATAGGTAGTACATTCCTTCAAGCGATCTGTAACCGACAACTCAATTGCGCCCGAGTTCCTAATTCAATTTATGGTGCTTGTCTTGATTTGATGCCAGAAATATGGTACACCCTGTCGACGGACGACCGCAATTAGTAAATTTATGTTATAGATGTAGGTCAGGCCAGGACATGAACACAGAACCTTCCACATGATATATCATATTATGCAACGGTGTCTAGTCTCAAAAGTAGCTTTTATAAATTTATGAGACTACATCGTAATACAAATATGCTGATTTCCAAAACGTCAGTTGCAAGGCAACCATACATTGTCACGCATTCCTAAATGCAACTGTGCAAACTTTGACGATGTATCATGTTCCAAAATGCATCGGTAAAGTTATTGATGCGCAAATAAAAGCAAACTGTGTATCGCTAAGGTTTGTGATGCTTTATTTTATCATAAATTCTTAGCAACAACGGCCGACAACGAAGAGTTTTTTGCGCTAATTATTATTTTTATATATTATATTACTTACTAGCTTTAGCCTGTAGCTTCGCTCGCGTTGAATCCATCAAATAAGTATCAGAAATCATTATAGTAGAAACGGATCAATAGAAAGAATGTATATTTCATTGCTTGACTGGGATTATCTATAGTATTATATATTATAGTTTTAAATTTTAAAATATGCTTTAATGAAACAATACAACAAATAATAAAATAGATTACACTATGAAGGAAATAAATAATTCTGAATTGTAACGATGAAAAATATAAAATGCAGATTTTTAATGTAGGATATTTTTATAAACTATATTATAAGTTTTTCCATTGGGTGCAAATATGTGTAAATTCCGGGCATTAGACACGCGCGAACAGGCTACATATAGTTGACCATGAGAAAAGCATGACTTTTCTAAATGCACTCCTGCCACCTGCAATGTCTGCCCTTGTGATTTGTTTATAGTTACGGCATTTTTAAAGAATATCTAAAATATTTTTAAAGAATATCTAAAATAATAAAGTGGCAACCGTACGCATATGCAGTGACAGAAGAAATAACAATGAAGTAAATTGAAGAAAACTTTAAAATGGCTGAAAGTATAGTCTATAGTAGTATAGTGTATAGTCTACATAGTATAGTTAATTGGATTTGGTGTTGATGTGGCTGTCGGTAATACAGTGTGATAATACAGTGTGATGGTACTATAGCACTTAGGCTTGAACTTCATTGCTGGAATGCTAGATGGCGGTAAAGTAGCCAGATAGCCTGATTCAGAGGTATTATTTCTTTATTTTATTTAAAAAATATTTTTTTTATTAAATAAAAAGTATCCTATAACCATTCTGATACCTCCAAGAGTATGTGTTCAAATTTTCATGATGACCGGTTAAGTAGTTTTTGCGTGAAAATGTAACAAACATCCGGACTTTCGCATTTATAATATTATAAGTAGGAATTTTTTTATCAGTTTTATATTTTAGCCATTTCACCGAAAGGCAACTTATTTGCATGAAAAGCGTTCCAAAATGTCCGAGTTTGCAAATCATTGTTGCAAGGCAAATCTATAGAATGCAAGGTTGCATTACAATATATACATATAATATATTGTGTTCCTTTAAGGGGCTAGGGGTAGTCAGAGGCACGAAAAAATGAGAATTTTCAGTATTTTTTTTTTTGCTATTAAATAATTTTATTTTACAAAAGTAGTGATATGGTATTATTAAAAAATGCAAAAAAAAAAAAGTTTGATTTTTTGAAAATTCTGACTACCCCTAACCCCTTAATGAGCTTACTGCTCTTGTTAGAAACGATTTATATTTGCTCCTGCGATAACTATATCAACGATTACATTTTCAAATGTAACGTAAAATTTATTGCTACAAAGAGCTCTGATTTGTTCACAAACAAGTCTGCTTCACGAAAATTACGATTCCTGATTTTAGACTTCTGACTGTCTTATACATAATCTTCTGCTCAATTCCACTCGAATTTTATTTTTCTAACTATTTTATTCACTTGTAAGTAAGTGTGATATTTTTACTGGGATCGAAAAGGCCTCCACATATCGCATGAGAGTTTTCTGTATATTTAGAAGTATATTTCTTGAGATTCTTTGCGATTCTATGATTGCTAAAGTCTATGAATTCAATGACATCGGCATATGCCAACAGTTGTTGACTCTTGCAAGAGATTGTAACTTGTCTATTTAGCTTACAGCGAGGACATAAAATTGAAGAAATCACATGTTAAAGAGTCACCCTGTCTGAAAACTTGTTTGATACCGAACGGCTTGGTAAGGTCCTTCTCGATCATAACGGAACATTTGGTGTTACTTAACATCAGTTCACGCTATACCTGGGCTTTGCAGGGATACCAAATTCAGATATACCAACGTATTGTGTTGTCGAAGGTATCCTTAAAATTGATGAAAAGCTAGTTCAATACTGTTTGTATATTTTTCAGTCAATTAATGCCTGAAAGCATACAATTCACCATCTACGCTATTAAGAAAAGGAGCCGCTAAATTAACGCACTTAATAGTTATTGGTTAATAATGCATTGAATAATACAACAATATGGAAATACGTGAAATAGATATAGAAAACAATATTTATAAATTGAGCGTCTTGTAATGTGCCGAGAAAGGTAGAATAATTGCTCACCATCATCTAAAATAAAACTAAAAGCTCCTGGGAAAAAACTGAGGAGACCTTTAAAATGTGAAGAAGAGACGTACTGAAAAAGATTTTTTCTACTCTTCTCAAAGAAATTCACGACAGAAGGCATTAGTAGAAATTGAGGTACAGCACAGACGGGGAACCGGTACCTTTCTGAAGGAGAAATGCCAAAATGTTTTGTAAAATACGGTTTTCGCAAAAAACAAAGGTTTTATATTAGTCCATCACATTACTAATAAAATCGGCAATATGTTTGAGGTGAAAGAGCAAAGCGGAGTTGGAATTTGGCTGTCAACCTGTGGCATACAAATTTAACATTCACTATTAAGACAGAAACACTGAAAGAAACAATGTAATTGTCTTTCGAGCAAGCAAAGTTAAATATCACGGCATCCACGTAGATAGAAAACTGACCGGGAAGAGCTCTTTTTCTGCTAAAATACAGGAGATCAAACTTAAACCACCAGCATAAATTAGATATTGGGTAAAAATTCTAGTTTATGGTTGGATCATAAAATCTTTCTGTACAATTCAGCCAAAAAGCCAATATACCATAGACGAAAGGGAATTATGTTGCTATGAGCAGCGATTACAATTAAAAATGCTCGAAACCTTACAGATGCACTGTGGTATATGCGCAAGAACATACCTTGAAATATCAATGGTAAACACAGAAGAGAAATTACCTGGCGAAACACCTGTCGAAATTCCAAAATCATCCGAATCCTTTGCTCTGCTCGACGCTTTAGTTATGTTACATACATATATAATTGTGAAACAAGTATACCATAAAAGGTATTGAATTTTTCAATTTCTATGGCGATTTTTCATGAAATTTTCATCAAGTTGTTCGGTCCGCTGATTTGCAGTACTGATGGGGGTACATTATGATATAAAAATTCGTACAAATATTAGAGTCTTCATTAATATCGTAAAAATGTGGCCGATTTTTTACAGCGAGGAGAAATGTAACTATATCCCCCTTTTTTAGGTTGAAATTAAGGATGAAGGAAAACATTTTTTCCCAAAGTAAGAGAAATATTCTTGTAGGAAATATTGCACAGATTTTTTACAGATTTATATTGCCCTACAATGATCATTTCAATAACTGGTCGCAGAGATTTTGAAGGTTAAATTCAAAAAGATCGTTTTGCATTCAATAAATGATATCCTTGGATGAAATGATAGTACAGAAAAAAAATAAAGGCAGATAAGCAAGTTACTCAGTCTTTTAACGCGCACTGCACACGATCGTTGCGCATGCGTCAGTCATGAGCAGAGCATGTCGGTGACGCAAACTATAAGATTTTCCCATACCAAAAAGTTGCTCGACGCGGCTAACGATGTTTTTCGTTCAAAAAATTTAACTTTGCATATGTACGGGTATATGCAGCATTTGTTGGAAAAATATCAAGACGCATACCATAAATTGGAGCTGGAGCTCGGCCGAAAATCGCTTCAGGCGTTTCCAAAAAATACAGAAATACATTTTTACTGATTATCCGTTGTTTACGCGGAAACCAGAGATTAATTTCTTCTGACAGCCATGCCAGATTAAATATGGTGTAAAAACTGTCACTTTGAAGCGCTCTTATACTGAGGTATATTCCACAGGCTGTCATTAATATGCTTTGGAAATTATGCCATGAAAATGTTTACATCGCTGAGCTTAGGTCTTCATTCTTTTGTTTTTTTTTTTTACTTTCTAATTTTCCTGTAATAAATTTTAGCTTTCCATTCATAATTATTAAAGTTACTCTCTATACTCATTTACAGAAGATCTCTAATGCCAATACGTAAAAAATAAAAAGTCCATACTTGAAAATAAAATGGATTCAGGCAAGTTTTATTGTATTAATGAATCGCAGTCTAGTACGCTTGTAGGGTGTAATGCTTCAAAAGAATACGGAAGGTGTGGAAGTGACAATATATCTAACGGAAACGTTTGTAAAGAGCCTTCAACGCCCAGAAATTCCTCTGGTAAAGCTACTTCCAGCAACAAGGGAGTTAATGGCACATTGAATAATGCCAATGAATCTGGAAATTATATTAATTTTATGCAAATACCTTTGGATGCTTTGCAATATCATCGACGAAAAGTAAACGCACAAGAATATAATCAGTAAGTACAATTAATACATACATCTAATACAATAAAATGATATAAGTGCTAAATCGCAATACTGTAGATTTAAGTTATGTAAGTCTTCCATAATGTCCATCTATCTGCTAAATGTATAAATCTGCCATACCCAAACTGATAGTCAAGTGATGATAAGTGATCAATCTAAATACTAAAAATAAATTCCATGAAAAAATTGGAAAAGTGTGGATTTGGGAACGATGTTATTAAAGGCTGCTGCAAAATACATAGAAATACCCATGGTACAATAATTAAAAGATAGTTTCATTCTATCTTCGCAGCCGGCTTCATAGCTATTTGACATTACACATGTCTCTTCTTTTTTCCTCTTAAAAAATCTACCACTTTTAAATAAAAAATATGCGAAGACTTTTATAATCTTTTTAATGTTTAAACACCAAAAAATTATGTTGGCAAAGCGTACTGCTTCTCGGACCAATAGACAAAACGATATAAAAATTAACTTTAAATAAAAGGTGGGTTCATTTTACTAATTGCGGTCGCCCCTCGTTCCTGACGAATCAATAATGGATCTTCATAAAAATCCATCAGCCGTTCGGGGCGGCTTGGTGTAAACCGTAGGTCTCTCCATTTGTTGGAAAATACATAAAGACGCACATTGCAATTTGTAGGAGAAGCTCAGCCGAAAATCGGTTATAAGGCGCCAATTATAAATGTATAAAAGAAAGGGAAGAGACGGACCCACCAAAATTTAATTCGACTTCATGACGACGAGAAGTTAACAAGATTTAGCTATTTTGCGTTTGAATGCAATATGTTGAGATTTGAAAGTCTAAATTAAAAAAAATTATTTTTTATAAAGAAAAACAAATGTTTCAATGCATTCAAACGTGCATTCAATATTATAGCTTCTGCTTGGAAGAAAGCTCCAAGAGTTATTTAAAATTACCAAGTTGATTACCTTACAAGAAGCAAGATCAAACATTTCTAAGCAAACGCGTTTAGAGTTAAAATTTTCGAAGTGAAACTACCTCATCGAATCATGGCAACACCGAATACATATTGTATATGTAAGATGCCGCATAATATTATAATATATTTACGAAGAACGCTTTCTTTCTTTTTTTCGCTTCTTGACAGACCTTTTTGCTAGTCTTTTTTATATTTTGCAAAAAAATTCAGAGTCAACCGAGGTTTATGGAGAAAGAGGTTATGACGAAAAACAAGAGCAAAATCATATGTTTAATGACGGAGTTAATTCCATTTGGTTGCCGAATATTTTAAAATAAATTTGCATAATTTTATCAATAACACAGCTTTGACTATAAAATTTTAAAGACTTACATCAATCGATGACGGCTTGAATTAAAAACGTTCTGAATTAATTAAACGAAAATTTCATATCTGGAAACTACATGATTCAATAATTAAAGGTCGGATGAGTAAACAGTTTTCTCGCTCCTTCTTGACAAAAAAACTCCCTTACTGCAAAACTAAAATGCTTCTTTCACATACTCTTTTCTGATTGGTTGATTCAATATTTTGAAAACTATTTAATTATTTAATTTTTTTATTGCGGAATCTGCGAAACGTATACACGTTAAGGGTGGTAATTAATAGTGATTTGAAAGATTTTTGCAGATAAATCGGTTTTATGAGCTCTTCACCGCCATGTTTGAGTAGCTCTATTGGTAGGCCGTCAGCTCCAGCCGCTTTTCGAACCTCAACATAGTCGGGTAGTGTAACGTCTCTTCCATCGTCATCGATTGGGGTTCCGGGTTCAACGTCAACTCCGGGTGTTTAATTTTCACTACCATTCAGCAGGCTTCAGGAACACTTCTCCATAAATTCAGTATACTGTAACGAACCCGGTTCTCCGGTCTATAGCTGGGCTATCACTCAGCCGGATTATGGGTCTCTCCTATAATGTTGATTCCAAAAGAGGAAAGTAAAGGACAACACGAGTGGTTTTAATATTACACGCTTTATTTATTTCTAAATTTCCTACTGGTAGCGTTTTCACGACACACCGTATATCTTAATCGTATCGTATTGGTAGCGTTTTCACGTCACACCATATACCTTAATTGTACCGTACTGGCAGCGTTTTCACGTATACTTCTATTGGCAGCGTTTTCACGTCACACCATATATCTTAATTGTATCGTACTGGCAGCGTTTTCACGACACACCATATATTTCTATCTACTCCTATTGGTAGCTTTTTCACGGCACACCATGTACACTAGCTGCGACAGCACAAACAGAAGTGTCTGATCACTGCTGATGCTGCCCTTTTTATACTAAACTCTGCCTGCAGGTGGACAGTTACGCATTTCGTTGTTGGTTGGCCTATCGCCTATTCTTCTTTGCCCTACTTAACAGCGACGGCTTGCTGTGCTAGTGCTTGATGCTTGCCTAGCTTAAATGGTAAAATATTTAAAATTCATATTTTAGCATCCTACGTATGTATATATCTATATCTATATATATATGTACATTTATATTAATATATATATATATCTATATATATTCAATTAATTATAAGTATGTGTACTTCAATGTATGTTCATTAACTATGTATAGGTATATATATATATATATGTGTATGACTTCTCTTGTTGTTGTTGTTGTTGGTGTTGTTGTTGTTGGTGTTGTTGTTGTTGCTGTGAAGGCTTCCGTCACTAGATCACTTCTATGGGTCCTACAAGAGTTTGCTCCAGTCTTGAAACCTTCCGGAAGTTGTCGCATTCTCACGCACTTCGTTGTTTTTCTTTTTTCCTTGGTTCTATCCCACGCCGCAGGTGTTGTGGTCGATCGCAAGGTTGTGCGGTAGGTAGCCTGCTTTCTCTTCAATACTGCATGTCAGTCCACATCGTACCAGCTGTTTTCGCGTACGTTTTTGCGTATGTTTTTACCTAGCGATCTTGAAATTCCATCCTACAGTTACCTTATACCGAGTTGTTTATCAGTGCAAGTCGAAAAGAAAACCGTTTGGCTGTCTGTTGTGATTACAGCTTTTCGACTTCGACCCTTTTTTGTGTTTGTTGAGAGGAGTTCTTTGCTGCATAGCGGCGGGCGCTTATCTCTGCTACTACAAGATAGTGGTCCGAGTCGATGTTTGCTTCTCGGAGTGTACTCACGTCAAGGACATTGCGGACATGTCTTCCATCCTTTACAGCATGATCGATATGGTTTGGGTATTTCGATTTGGAGACAAATAAGTATCTTGATGAATTTTCTTGTGCTGGAATCGAGTATTTCGTGCTCCGGCGAAGTCAATCAGCCCACTTGGGGATGTTTGAATTTTCCGACAGTTGTGCCAAAGATATCCTCTTTGCCCACCCTGACGTTCAAGTCACCAAGCACAGCGTAGCGGTGAGTACGCTACAGGCGCTTATTAAAGGTATCCTTTGACACATCGCCCTTCTTTTCCGTCATGACGTGGATGCAAGTCAGTGTTGTGTTGAAAATTTTCATTTTAATACGAATTGTTGCGAGACGTTCATCCACCGGAGTCAATGTCAGTACTCGGCGACGGAATCTCTCTCCCACCACAAATCCGACACCAAATTTGCGCTCCTTTATATTTACCGCTCTAGTATATATCTTCCGCCCATGTCTCGTCCATCGCACTTCTTGGAGCGGTTTAAATTACTCAAATATTTTTTTTTTGCTATATATGCAAATTTTTCTAATTTAACCAATTAAAAGTAATTTTGCTATTTATAATTTTATTATTTTGCACATCCATTAATTTTTAATTTCAAAGCTATTTAATTCGTGTTTAAAATGAATAAAATATAATAAATACCATGTAATAAATTAGCTACTATTTCTCTTACCTTTTAACTCCTTTTTTGGTACCTTTTCCCTTTTTTTAATTTTTTTTTTATATACAATTAATTTATTTACTGGATCTACTTTTATATAAGCCTAACAGTAAGTGTACAAATCTTAAGAACTAAATTACAAACATGATAGCTCGAGTTATATTGTATAACTCTGAGCCCTTTTCAAACTACGGCGCTCTCCTTAGAAGGCGGGAACATCTCTTCGCTGCAGGCGGGAATTTCTTGTTGGGTTGCATAAAGCATTAGCTAGCGGGTTTGGATGATTTCTCAGCTTTGTGAAGTCCTTCGTCCTGCTTCTTTCAATTTCAGGCTTAACCAGTAAAATACCAAGGTGTTTGTGAATATTTACGTTTCGAACGTACCATGGTGCGCCCGTTAGTGCTCTTAAAATTTTGGACTGGAACCTCTGTATTTTATCAATGAAAGTTGCATAGGTCGCACCCCACAGTTGAATACCATACCTACATCCAAATTGGTTTTAACACAGCGTTGTAAATAAAGACTTTGTAGTCTAGTTTTAGACCGGAGTTTTTATTTCAAAGCCAATTTAAACTAGCTGCTTTTAATTTCATGTGTAGTATTTTTGCCTCTATGTGTCTCTTCAAAGTGAGACGTCTACTTAAGTGTATACCGAGATATGTAACATCATTTACTTGGGGAATATTTATACCATTTAAGCGAATTGCAGGACATGATTGCGGTCTTAAAGTAAATGTAATGTGTTTACACTTTTGCTCATTAACTTTGATTCTCCAGTTTTCTAGCCATTATTCGATGAGGAGTAAATGATCACTAATCGTTTTTGCTGCTCTTTTAGGGCATTTATCCCGGCATAAAACAACTGCGTCATCCGCAAAGGTAGATGTCTGCACTTTTCGGTTTAATGGGATGTCTGCAGTGTATATAATATATAAAATAGGCCCAAGGACGCTACCCTGCGGAACACCAGCTTTTACCGGATACTCCTCACTGATAAATTCAGATTGTTTAATTGTAAATTGTCTGTTAGTCAGATATGACTTAAGTATCATATAAAATTGAACAGACAGAGCTTTATGTATTTTGTACAGTAAACCTTTATGCCAGACTTTGTCGAACGTTTGTGCTACGTCAAGAAAGATTGCACAGCAATACTCCTTGAGCTCGAATGCCTTCCTGATTTCATTAGTTATTCGGTTAACTTGTTCAATAGTACTATGTTTTTCACGAAAGCCGAATTGGTGATCTGGTATCACATTGTACGGTGGAGAAAAGGAGATATTTTTGATAGCAGGATTTTTTCAAATAATTTAGAAAGACTGGGTAGTAGGCTTATTGGTCTGTAAGAAGACGCCTGTGTATGGTCTTTGCCTGGTTTGGCTATCATTAATATCTGCGTCTTTTTCCACGCGTTTGGAAAGTAATTTAGATTTAGAATGGCATTAAAGAGTTCAGAGAGCAATGCTTGTGCAACTCTTGGTAGCTCTATTAGCATTTTTGGTGTAATAAGGTCGTGGCCTGGAGATTTCTTTGGATTCAGTTTCTATATAGCGTTTACCACTTCTAGGCTTGATATTTTAATTGCCACCTGATTTTCCTGGCCGTTAACAACAACTTCCAGTAATATAAAATTATTAGTTGCGTCATTGGGCTGGAATACATTACTTAAATGCTTTGCAAAGCAATTTGCCTTTTCTTCGTTACTACGTGTCCAGTTACCATTTTGGTCTCTGATTGGCATATTCACTTCTATTGGAGGCTTAAATTTCTGTTGTGCTTTCCAGAGTGAGTATTTTTTGGCAGAATTTGGCACTAGTTTTTCTATGCATGCCTTGGCATTCTGATCTTCTGCTTGTTTCAGTGCACTTTTCAGCTTCCTCTCTGCCGCTTTCAACCGTAACTTTGCGGCTGGAGAGCGATATTCTTGCCATTTTCTCCGCAAACTTCGCTTATTTTTTACTAATTTTTCTATTTCCGTATTTGTTAGGATTTTTGGGCACGTAATAGGCTTTTTATTGTTTGGAGTTGCTATGGTTGCCGCGGAAACAAGGACATTATTGAGCTCATTACTGTAGTCATCAATATCGCTTTCACAATTCAATATTAGGTTGATGTCAATACGACTACTAGTATTTTTTTTGTATTTTAGCCAGTTTGTTTCTCTGTTTGTTAGTCTTGATTCTTGTGCAACTATCTTCGGGCGGTCATAAATTTTTATTAGAACTGGTGAGTGGTCTGAAGACAACTCAGCAATTGTCACAGCTGATACAAGGTGCCTGTCGATTTTCCTTGAGACAGCAAAGTCTATTAAGTCAGGTATTTTCTTCCGATCGGTAGGCCAGTATGTTGGTTGATCTGGGGAAATACAATCTAAATTGTTACACTTATTTATAATAGTATTGTATAGCTGACGGCCTTTGGGGTTTATTAGACGGGATCCGTATGCATGCTTTGCATTGTAGTCTCCTCCTGCTATAAATCTATCACCAAGATTATCAAAAAATTCCTTTTTTTAAATGGAACACATTTTTCCCCCTTTCTACAATACTACTTTCCAAAATGCAACCATTTGTAAGGGAGTGTCAAAACTCCCTTGTCTTTACTTATCCAACATTTAAGTACTGAATTATGTGGAAAATATAACTTTTGGTTTCATGTTATACGAATGACAGGTGAAAATAACTTCAAGAACGTTAAACATTATTAAGTTTCCAATGAACGCGCATTATTTACAAAAATTTAATGAGTAAAATGATTTTCACGTATTTTATTTAGTAGGTATAAAGACTTTGGGTAATGGTTAATCCCTATCTTGTGAAAAAATGGTGTTTAAAAATTCGATACGGTGAAAAAGTGCGCAGTAGGTTATTGTGAACAAAAATTTGTGGGTTGTTTAATTCAAGCACAAACCTAAAACATTTGTAATAAGAAAACGGGAACTGATCGGATGGGATTTAGGAAATAAACGAAAATAAAATGCATTTAAAATAAATTGAGCCTTGGTATTACAAGTGAAACACCACATCACTCAAATGACCGCCTCGCGAACTTTTGCAGACTTCGATCCGTTTAAGGTAATTTTCGTCCATTTTTAAGCGGCGGTATCTCAACTATAACTTGATGAATGTTGGTTTTCAGGTACTAAAAAGTTAAAACCGGTCTTTCACATACACGTAGCCCACAAAGAAAAAAATCCAACGGTGTCAAATGACACGATCTCGGTGGCCAACTGACATCCTCAGGACGAAAGATTACGCAACTGAGAGATTCATCTGGCATAAACCATATTCGTTCATGTTGCGTGGTATGTAACACTGTCTTGACCAAGTTGTCTTCTTTCATTCCAGGGCAGGCAGTCAGATGACCGAATTGACAGTGACAGTCTTGTCGTGATCTTTTTCAAATAAGAAACGTCCAATCACACATTTGGACTAAAAAGCACCCCAGATAGTAAGTTTTTCAGGGTGTAATGATATTTCTTCAATTATTTGAGGATTCTCAAAGCCCCAAATGCGACAAGAGAAATGTTCGCTGTCGCTGATGAGATTTGTGTTCGAAAAATCGCTGTGTACTTCTTGTAGTTCAAGCACCCAATCGACGTACTTATGTAAGGCGTTTTGAATGGTCAGTTGGCTTTATATGGATGGAGGTGAAAGTCCAAGTGCAAAATACGCCATAATATGCCGAGAAATAGAAACATTCGTATCTTCGGCTGCACTTTCACCTACAGGATCGCTATTTGAGGAGCAAAACGATCATGCACAGGCCTTGTAATATCTGAAGATCCAGACTCTTCATGCTCATTATGTGTACCATTACGAAATTGCTTTTCGGGGAATATTTCGGGAGTGACAGTGTTTGGCATATAAAAATCAGGGTCAGTGCCATATAAAGATCTGAGTGTCACAGGAACCACTTTTTA
Source organism: Ceratitis rosa (assembly GCA_037013455.1). NCBI lineage: Eukaryota > Metazoa > Arthropoda > Insecta > Diptera > Tephritidae > Ceratitis > Ceratitis rosa. The sequence continues at coordinate 1,987,530 of JAWMAG010000035.1, read as the reverse complement.
GTTGCTCTTACGACAGGCAGACATATTGAACTAGTAACATTAATCTTTAAGGGGTTAGGGGTAGTCAGAGGCATGAAAAAATGAGAATTTTCAGTATGTTTTTTTTGCTATTAAATAATTTTTTTTATAAAAGTAGTGATATGGTATTATTAAACAATGTTTTGACTTGAAGTCACGAAAATTTCAAAAAAAAAAATTATTTCCGAAGTTACAGCTGTCTGTGTTAACCTAGTTCCAAAAAAAGGTCCTTGCGGTGATAATCATAAGTCCTTGGAGATTCATCTGAAATCAATCGGATAAAAAAAATTAGTTTTATAAATAAATAATCCTGGGCCTGATCGAAGGATTTTTTTTTCAAAAATTAACAAAATGGCGGCCTCAGGAAATTTTTGTCTAGATTTTTGGGAAAAAATCAACAGTTAAGTGGTCTTAAAAAATCGAAATTTTTCAAAAAAAAAACTTTGAATAAGGCCCGAGTTTATTATGTATTCTAAAAGCTGTATAAATTTCATTAAAATCAACTGAGCGGTTTTCGAGTTACAGTTGTCACCAGTTCAAAAAACATAGTTTTGAGAAAAACGCGTTTAAAGTTTCACACTAGATACTAGCTACCTGCTCCCGAGCGCTTTGAAAGGCCCGAGCCCTCTTTGTTATTTGTCGAATAACTTAAAAACGAATTATCGGATTAACTTGAAGAGATTATTTTTAAGATATTATTTTTAACGAAAATTCAAAAAAAAATTTAATTTTTTGAGAATTCTGACTACCCCTAACCCCTTAATAGAGATGTTTTTCAATATTTTATATATATTATTTCAAAAATTGTTAACCCTTTTTTTTAATGGTTTTATATTTATTGATCACAAGGGCACAAGGCTTTATTTTTTTAACTTACATAAGCGGATGTTTATGTGTTAACTGAAACTACGTAGGCTGCTATATATAGGTCTGGCCTAGGCAACACTAAGTGTTGCCAGGTGCAATCTGACTTTTCCATTGGAAAGTTTGACATTTTTTAGCATAACATCACTCAGAACGTTTTGTCATTTAATCGTGAATTGTTTTATTTACAGGGAATTAAAAAATTCATCTCGGCCAAAAAATGGAATTAACTCGTGAACATTTTCGTGCGATCATTTTTTACAACTTTCGACGTGGATTATCACGACAAGAGTGCATCGACGAACTGAAATCTTTGTATGGCTATGAAGCACCATTTTATAGCACTGTGAAAAACTGGTACAACGAATTCAATCGTGGCCGACGCTCGCTCAAAGACGAATTCCGGGAAGGTCGTCCAAAAACAGCCGTTGTGCCAGAAAACATCGATGCCGTACGTGAACTGATAATGCAAGACCGTCATGTAACATACCTTCAGATAGAGGCATGCCTATGCATTTCTCCCACCAGCGTACATTCGATATTGCATGAACACCTGGCCGTAAAAAAGGTTTGTTCTCATTGGATCCCGCACAATTTGACAATCGCTCAAAAAAATGCTCGTGTGGATTGGTGTAAAGAAATGCTGAAAAAATACGATCGCGGTGCTTCAAAAGACGTTTATAAGATCGTCACAGGATGGATCTATGAGTATGAGCCCGAAACAAAACAGCAATCGACCGTGTGGATCTTCCAAGACGAGCCAAATCCAAAAAAAAAAAACCATTTTCGTTGATAAATATTCGTATTTTCATTATTAGGCTAGAAATATATATAGCAGCCTACGTACAAATCTAATTATTACAACCCAGAAAGACACAGATTTGCCCGCCTATTACAATATAAACTTTTGTTTTAATTTAATTGAGTTGAGAATGATCTGTATTTAAATATTGTAGTATGTACTATATTTTGTAAGTTGTTGGTTAAACTGAGTACTCTCTACTCGATATGAAAAATTAACTTTGTACACGCTCTTCGTAGAATCGAATGTTCGTTAAATCGGAAAAATTCTGTGTGTTATGAAGAATATAATGGTACAATTTGTATATTCTTCAGCATAGGAAAATTCTCTCCATATTTATTTTATTATGATCTTATATTTTGATATATATTTTGTAAAAAAATACTTTTTTGATAATATAAATATCAAGTTTCGCCCACTGTTAATATGACGCCGATGGTTCGGTAACGTCAACGGTTGTCATAACCTTGTATTCTATAAACCTTGAGAGTCAGCCATTCTTTATTTGAGTTCATATACTCATATGTACCACCATGCATACTTATGTAGCTTTTATGCTAGCATAATAGTATTCGAAACGAATGAAGAACGTATACGCATACCGGATTTTCAAGTATTAAATTCAATATTCAATAAAATAGATTTTCAGCTGATTAAGTATACTGTTGATTGCAGGCATTTCAATGAATTAATTATCAGTAAGTATCTACGACTTCAAATGCGATGACTTTTTGTTTAATGAGACTTTTAGTAAATACTACCCTTTAAAATAATAACAACTAATGCAATGATTTGTAATTGGCGCTATGTAACCGCTGAAGCGATTTTCGGCCGAGCTCCTCCTCCAATTTGTGGTTTTTGCGTCTTGATGTTTTTCCAACAAATGGAGGGACCTACAGTTTATACTAAGTCGCCTCCGAACGGCTGATGGTTTTTTTTATGAGGAGCTTTTCATGTCCGAAATACACTCGGAGGGGTGGACATTCCCTGCCGAGGGGCGACCGAGGGGCTGATGGTTTTTATGAGGATTTTCGTGTCAGAAGTACACTCTGAGGGGTTGACATTCCTTGCCGAGGGGCGACCGCAATTAGAAAATACAACTTAATTTTTTATTTATTAAATACTCTTGGTTTAGTTCGGCTTTAAAGGTACTGAGAGACACGGATTAATAAATACATTAAACAAATTTTACTAGCTACATTCTTTAAATACATAGCCACGAATGTTCTCGAACATTCGATACTCGCGCTCTAGAACTACCTTCATTTATCAGTCCTTTGTTGGAACCGGCCAGATCAGACCACTATATCATAAACACGAACGATTTTTCAGATTTGAGATTCTGAGCCGTAAATCCGCCAAAGAAGCATCTAAAAGCATGGAATTTTATTTCATACATCTATCTACAAATAAACAGCGTCACCTAAATTTGTCGAAATCTAAGTACCATATCCCATAGTCTCCATACAACCGATTTGTGTAAATAAGAGGTTTTGGGTCGAAAATCCATCAGAGAGCGAGAAACTTTGTATTCTTCATACGTATGTAAATATATTAATATTGATGATGAAAATTATCGGCATCGGAACCCCCATTTATCCGATTTGCTCAGTAGTGTAAGCCAAATTTCGTTGCCTTGAGTTTCTGACCATGAATTCAATTAAATAAAATTAAGCCATCGACAAATTTAACTTTTAGGGATTTCAAGAATATAGACAATGTTTCGCTATCTGCTGCCTCTAAACTGGAATTACTGCTGGCTCCTTGCAGATGTTAACGACAAGTTACAGGACTTTACCACGCTAATTAATTACCCGTTTGAAAAATATGTTCCCCTTCGTAGTATTAAAGCCATAGACCACACTAAGCTTTGGTTCACTAAGGCTATTCTAACCCTTATAAATGTCCGATGTAGGACTTATAAATATTGGCAGCGTAATCCTACTAATGAACGTTGGACGACATACAAGAACTTGAGGAAAAAAGTAGCAACTGAAATACGAAAAGGTAAAAAAGCTTATCTTTGTACAAAACTTAAAACTGATTTCCTTTCCAAAGTATTGTGGCCAAATATAAAATCACTGGGTATTTGTGCCAAAGAGGCAAAAACTCGAACTTTCTTGAAATAAATTCACATACAAATGCATCTGCATTCACCATCAATGAACGCTTAGTTACTGACCAGACCCATAAATTTTCATTTAACCCACTAAAGAGGATGTTACTAAGTGTGTTATTAATATAAAACCGAATGCAATTCGAGCGGATGGTCTGAGTTTGTGTTTTCTAAAACTAATACTGCCGTAAGTGCTTTCCATGCTTACATATATTTTTAATCATTGTATAACCTCCTCTGACTGACGTCATTCAGGTAGTTAAAGGTGTAAGGCTCCCCAAGAATGATTTAGAAATTTCTAACTGCGGAAACAACCACCTTCGTAACTTCTACTAGGAATGAAGTTTTTGACATCACTTTAGTTTCGAACTCACTTTTTGACCAGATCAGAAACTAGCATGTTGTCAATAAACCCTCCTTTTCTGACCATCTGTATATATATTTTAATCTCACCATGAGAACTCCATCGATCGCTGCGTACAGGAATAGAAAAAGGACTGGCTGGACGTCCTTTAGAAAAGTCCTGACAGCGTCCTTGGACGTTTCTCGCGATAAGTCACGCTTATCGTTAAGACCTGATGAAGCGGGGACATCTAGCACAGGGTATGTTTCTTTGTGTGAGTTTGACTCATCGTCGAAAATTGTTGAAGCAGTAAACTTTATAACAAAAGTCTGTTACGCCGCTTTTGAGGAATTGTCCTCTATCCATCCCATTGGGAGAAAAGACTTAATTGATTGTATAATGAAATCTCTGTTTTAAGGAAAAGAAGCAGAAAACTCTTTAATGAAGGTAGGACAACGGGCTTCTGGCAATATTATAAAGCTTGTCTAAACCTTTATAAGGAAGACAAAACGATAATCTTGGAAGGCCTTCTGCAGTGACATTGAGGGAAATGCGGAAGGCAATAGACTTAGGAAAGTTCTTTCCAAGAGTTTCGCAATACCAAATTACATCCAGAAAGCAAATGGTGAATAGGCGACATCTGGTAAAGAAATGCTGGATATCCTCATGAGCAGCAACTTTCCGGGATGTTCCACAAGACACGACAAAACCAAACGTAGAGGAAGTGAGCGCTTCTTTGATATCAGCAGCATTGTTTGCCACAAAAAGGTGGAATGAGCAATTAAGTCTTTCCAGTCTTAATCTTTCCTATCCCCATTTTTATGTAAAATTTACAAAGCCTGTCCACGTGAAGGGTGCATACCGCAAGCATGGACAATGGCCCAACAAATTGTCCTCCCAAAAGGAGGAAGAACCGACCTCGTCAATCCAAAGGACTTTCGACCCATCAGTCTTACCTCCTTTTTCTTAAAAATCTTGGAAAGGCTGCTGGACAGCTATATACGCCGGAATCTACCCCCAAACAGCCTCTCGGGAAAGCAACATGCTTTCTCCAAGGGTAAGTCTGTTGACACAGCCATGCATGCTATAGTCGGCCGCATCGAAAAAGGACTTGCCGTGAAACAGTATACACTTAGTATACAAACATTCGTCCTGCCTTCGTAATAGATGTTCTTCAAGAAATGGGTCTCCAACAGCCTATAGTTGATTTCGTAGGGTCTCTTCTGAGGAACAGGATCATCGCAGAGATGGGCAGCGCCAGCGTCACCAGACACACAAGAGAAACGCCACTGCTGTGGTGCTTAACAGCGAATACGCTGATTAGAAAACTGCACAACACAGGTTGTGGTATTGTGGCATATGCTGACGACTTTGTCCTGATAGCGATAGGTAAGTACCTACAAACATTAAGCGATCTATTTCAAAATGCTTTTTGTATAGTTGAGAGATGGTGTAGAGATAGTGGTCTGGACGTGAGCTCTGATAAACCCGAGATGGTGTTTTTACCAGGAGGTACAAACCTCATGTCTTTAAACCACCTAGACTGAAGAGCGTGGAGATTATCCTGCTTACCGAGGTCAAATATGTCGGGATAATCATAGATATTAAACTAAATCTTATCTTTTACAGAAATGCCGAAGGAGCTGGACTACATCACCTCCAGTGTATGCTTCGATAATATTTACTCCACGAGGATCCTAAACATATGCGAGTGGGAAAAGCCAACGCCCCCGACCAGGGAGCAATAGCCATCTTCACAGACGACTCGAAGCTTGATGGGAAGGTGGGTTGCGGAATTTATTCTCCCGTGCCCTCATTAAGTATGAGCATGAGAATACCGTACCACTCCAGGCGGAACTCTTTGCAATAATTGAGGGTTTGGAGAGGTTGCATACATCTACGGCAGCAGGACAATCGGTTACAATTTACTCCGACAGTCAGGCTGCAATTAGATCTCTTCAACGTAACGGTACCACGTCAAAAGTGGCCATAAATTGTAGGAACTTTCTTAACAAACTCTAAGCGAAGAACAGTACTGCTGCTGTATGGGTACCTGGACACAGGGACATCCCAGGAAATTGCGTGGCAGTCGCGCTAGCAAGGGAAGGAACCCTTATATCTAAGATAAAACATGCACACGATGCCGGTTTACCTCTGACCACGGCAAAGTAAATGCTTAAACTCGCCTTTACGAGGGAAGCTGACTCTAGATGTGTGAACGAGATTACGTGCAATTTGAATAGACTAGCTATGGCCAAAGTTGGATGCGAAAAAATTAAAACATCTTATCCTTCTTGACCGGTTCTTCATTAACATAACGACTGGTATAATAACTGGACACTCTTTAATGGGGCATCACGCTGCAGATGTAAGGACGAAGAAGAACTACCTCTGTCATTGTCACAAATTCCTTGGAAAACCCTACTTTGGCTGTCTCGCTGAGTTGGCCTCAGCGAATATTGGAAATCTCGTTGCCTTTATAAGGCACACAAAATGGTTCAATCATTTGAGAACGTGAAGGAAGGAGCCTCAGCAGTATCACGATGGGCCTATTGGCCTAAGTGTGCTGGTGGTGACCAGCAGCCGCATCAACTCAACTCTCAACTCAAGGCTCCCCAAGACTTCAGGCCCATCAGCATCTTACCAACATTTTCAAAAGTATTTGAAAATTTTATTTCCACTCAAATAGTGTCACACCTGCGTCTCCATGATCTATCGAGCTATTAATTTCAGTCTGGGTATAGATCCAATCATAGTTGTTCCACATGGATGGCATCGTCCTGCTTTCGACGATAACTTACTCACCGTCTTAGTGCTTTTTGATTTCTCTAAAGCTTTCGACACTGTAAACCATGATATTTTACTATTAAAACTGAAAATTTATATATTTTGGTTTCAACACTTCAGCAATTAAGCTTATGAGAAGTTACTTATCGTACTGTTATCAGCAAATTCAGCATGGGGATGTAATTTCAAATCGCAGAGTTCCCCAGGGCTCTATTTTAGGGCCAATACTTTTCAGTTTATTTTTTGATGACATTGTTCACAGCTGCAAAAATTATTTTATACATCTATATATCGATGATACTCAAATTTACCTCTCACGTCCCATTAATCTTGGTGAAGATTTAATAGCTGGATTGAATGAGGATCTAACAAGAATTTAGGAATGGTCTCCATCTAAATGCTTAGGAAACGAAGGTACTTCCAATTAAAAGTAATTATCTTGATCTCAGTAGTCTGTCACCAGTTGCTCTATACGGGGTTGAACTAAAATTTGAATATGTTTTAAAAAACCTTGGCTTCAAAATTAATGCCCATCTAAATTGTGAGGATCACAAAAACCTTTGCATAACAAAAATATATTCGACATTACGAAATATATGGCATACATGTGATTGTTTACCGATTGGCACAAAACTTAAACTAGTTCAGTCACATATTATTCCCCAAATTTCCTATTTTGAAGTCCTATATGATACTCTAAGCTACGATTCTGGAAACAAATTAAATATAGCTTTAATTCACGTGGCTAGGTTCATTTACTGCAAAAAAAATTTGACCACAACTCTTTGTACTCCATAAACATTCTCGGGATCACCCTTGAGAATTTTCTCAAGGTTCGCAATTTAATATATTTATTTAAAATCATTAAAAACCGTCAACCAGGATATCTCTTCCGCAAAATAAAGTTTGTGCAATCTTCTTATACTCACATATTGTTGTTCCCAAATACAAAACTTTGACGAATTTGGAACTCAATACCAATTTCAATAAAATGTATCAAAACGATTGAATGTTTCAAAACGGCAGTTACAAATCTATTTGCATAACACCCATACCATACTTTTGCAATCCCTCCATTTGGATATACAATAATATAATTCATAGCTATTCCTAAGATTAAAATAATCATATTGTAACTCATTATATGTTAATACGTGTACAAAGAAAAGATTCTGTGCCTTACTGTGCGGATAAATAAATTGAAATTACAAAAAAAAAAAAAATATATATTGCCCTGACATTCATCGAAGACTAAATTATATAGCTTCCTCCGAACATTTCTTGAAATATGAGAATTGATATTTAACCATAAAATTAAGTAATATAAATTTAAAATGGATCAGACAGCTCTGTTTTCTTGGGCATGTTTCAGTGTCCAAGACCAACGATAAGTTAAAAATCCGGTCCCAACCCTAATAGTGCCTAACGTAATAATTTCTACCTTTCAGAAAACAGTGACGAAAGTGAGTACAATTAATATTTTTGGATCCAACGGATGTCGTATGATATTTCGAAATCCCTATAAAGCGCAAGTATCTTAAAAATGAAAAATCCACCTTTATGGTTGACGGTAATTTTGGCATGTCGAAGGTTTTTTTTCCTTTTTGGAAACTAACAATAATTTCGAAAATCTTAAAGCTAATTCTTATTCCTAGAACAAGTTAATCATTACCACTGTATAGATTAACAAAGTAAGCAAAGTACAATAAATTACGAATATAACTTAGATTTATCAAAGAATGGGTTTATATAGATATCATTAGGTATACCAAACACTCATAACAAAAGATATATCATAAAGGATAATTTGAAGTAAATTATAATATCATGAAGGATATATGCGGAGCGCAACTCCGATGTAAAATAATTGGATGCGGCAGAGCCCTTAGTCACAGTTCAAACGTAAATCCGTAGTAGGGTAGTTCTGCTGTAATAATTTTTTAGCTAGAAAGTTTGGGTGGTTAGATAACCTTAATAAGTAATTTTTAAGCAGTTTCTCTATTTCCTCGGTGACGGTTTTAATCCCGAGATCTTTGTAAATTGCGGAGTTTTTTACATACCAAGGGGCTTTGCATATTGATCTTAAGGTTTTAGACTGCAGTCTTTGAATTCTATCCAGGCTCGATTTAGATGCTGAGCCCCAAATTTGGATCCCGTACGTCCAAGATGGCTTTATTAGCATATTAAAAAGTAAAACTTTGTTTTCTAGACTTAGTTTGGACTTAGAGCCTACAATCCAATGCAAGTTCGCAATTTTCAATTTGGTTTGAGTAATCTTTTTATCTATGTGGTTTTTCCAGGTGAGTCTTTTATCCAATGTAACTCCCAGGTAGGTAACGAATTCTTTCTGAGTTATTGCATTCCCATTTATAGAGATTGAAGGACATGTGTCTTTTTTTAGGGTAAATGTTACTTGTATACACTTAGACTCATTGACTTTAATTCTCCAAGTTGTTAGCCACTCTTCTATTACTTTTAAATGTTCTTGTAATCTGTAGCTGGCTGTCATGGGGTTTGAATGGACACTAAGTATTGCTGTATCATCCGCAAAAGTTGATGTGATGAGGTTTCGGTTTGTGGGAAGATCGTTCGTATAAATTAAATATAAGACGGGCCCTAAAACACGTCCTTGTGGAACACCAGCAAATATTTCATAGGATTCGGTGGTGTAACTTTTTTGCCTAACACGAAATTTTCTGCCAATAAGAAAGCTTTCTAAGACATCATAAATTTCTACTGGAAGCGTAACTTTCAGCTTGTATAATAGACCATCTAACCAAACTTTGTCAAATGCCTGGGCAACATCGAGGAACACTGCAGTACAATATTGCTTGTTTTCAAACGCTGATCTAATGTGTGCTACGATTCTATGCACCTGCTCTATTGTGCTGTGTTTTTCTCTAAACCCGAATTGGTGGCATGGTATGGTCTGTTTGGATTCTAAAATCGGTAATATATATTTAGTAAAAGTTTTTCGAAGATTTTTGAGAATACCGTAATTAAGCTTATAGGCCTGTAGGAGCCCACCAAAGATGGATCTTTACCTGGTTTAGGGATCATAATAATCTCCGAAAGCTTCCAGGATTTAGGAAAATAGTGTAGTCTCAATATACTATTAAATATACAAAGCATGTGTTTAATTGCCACATTTGGAAGCTCTTTTATCATATCACCCGTTATTCTGTCGTATCCAGGAGCTTTCTTTTTCTTTATGTCGTTAGTAATAACATCTTTAAGTGATTTAAAATTAAATTGAATAAAATTTTTATCTGGATTTGCACGAAATTCTGGAAGAGATTTGTATCCAATATTTGGTGTAAATACAGTGGAAAGATGCATGGCAAATAAGATACCCTCTTCCTGGTCGCTTCGAGCCCACTCACCATTGTGAGTTCTCAATGGAGGGTCAAAAGAGGGTCTTTTTTTGGTTACCAGACTTGTAATGTCTTTACCCTTAAGACCCGTTGAAAATTTGTCTTCTATGAGTGTTAGATGGGCCGTGCGTTGAAATTTTCGCTGCCAAATGAAGTAATGTTGTAAAGCCATCAACTGCATTGTCGACATTTGCTATTGATTTTAGATGAATGAGCGATTTTAGATGCGCGCTAATGAATTTTCTGTATTTAAGCCAATTTGTAAATTTATTGGTTAAGCCTAGCTGTAAGTCATTGAAAACTGGAATTATGTTAATGGAACATAGACAAGGCGAGTGATCAGATGATAAGTCGAAAAGGGGTTTTACGCTTACTTGTGCTCTACTTATACCACAAGTTACTCCAAAGTCAATCAAATCTGGGGTTTTGCTGAGATCAGTTGGCCAGTATGTTGGCTGACCGGTAGATATAACGTCGAAACCGTTATTTTGAAATTTCTACCCTTTGGAGATAGGTGTTGAAAAACTAGTTACTGTAAAAGGCATAATATTTAATCAGAAGAAAGGGATATAAATGACGAGTTTTTATTTTAACCGAAATTACCATAAAATATATAGTTCAAAAAGTTGAAAACTGAATACTTTTTTATCAAAACACGCCTAATAACACCCGTCCATGGCAAAAATCTATCATCTTTATCAAATTCTTTGGGGCTACCTTGGAAATATGTGCCATTTTGCATAAAGTTACATGCAAAATTGAATTCAGGGATGTTTTGACCTCAAATGGAAAAATATCAGCTATCCAAAGCAGTGGATATCACTTCCCAAAATAAAAGTTACCATAAAAAATATTAAATTGCGCTTAAATAATTTTTTCAGTTAATTTCATTCAAAGGAAAGAATACTTTTGTGAATGGTGAATTACAAATTTTTTCATATGATAATATGGGATATTACATATTTTTTCATTGAAATAATCCCGAAGAAGTAAGAAATCAGAAATATATTAGAGAAATTTATGGTTTTCTCAATCGTTTTCATATGTAAAATACTTGTATGACTTATACAGTTAAATGTAAGTTAATAAAGTGAATATATGTATATATGATTACAATCATTGCAATTTTACTATAGTGGATACCCACTTTTATATGAGAAAAATATCGGGGTTTTCATACGTCTACAACCATTTCCTTAAGGGATTTTTGTATGTATTTACTTATGTATGCTTACTTATGCTAGTTGTAAGCGTAAGCCCTTGATTAAATTGACTAGTTATAAAATTGTTATGCCTTATGTGCGTATGTATTTTTACATAGCGCCAGATTTGGAGCTTTGCTTTGTTCAGATTTCACCTATTGGCAATACCAATAAGAGAAGATGACTTTCAGGTTTCATAAAAATCTCTAAATGTTTATATCGACTTGTTTGTATATACACTAATAGTCTGGCTTGCATTTTCGCCTTTATTGAAGAAAAACTGTAAAAAATAGTAGTGTGCAATCTTTGACTCACGCTCAACTGAACTGAATCAACCAATCACAAAACTGTCAGAAAAGCTTTTTTAGTACGAAATGTCATCTTTGGAAAAGTAATGGATTTATTTTTACTACACCTAATATTAGGTGGACTCTTTTTTACCAAATAATACAAGTTTTTCATTGGTAATGAAAGCGATTCCCTTTCATAATCAGGAATACATATTAACTTAGAGATGACCATACTTCACAAGGGCTCAATATACATATATTCAAAACTCTAATATAATCAAAGGTTTCCTCAAAATTAATTGGCAAAAACAGATTATTGGTTTCAATCAGTGAAATTTCAAGATAGTTTAATGGCAATTCAATATTTTAAATTTTTAAAATATGGGTGTTAAGTCTCACTTGAGCCAAAATTTTATAAGGTCTTAGCAGAACTGAATCGAGTTATAGTAAATATCAATAGCATATGATAGACCTTGGAAACAAAACTCTACTAAAATCTCTTCCAATACCACATAGGTAAGGCAAGCTTCTCATCTATTATTATTTTCTCTTTATTGTAATTTTTCTTTTGCGTTTACACACGCCTATTACATATTTTAGTTCTTACCCTTCAAAACTTGTGTGACCGAATCTCCAACACAGCTTAAAAAATTTGTTTTGCTTTTTGTTTAAGCGTGTGCTTAAAACAGTAAAAACAAATGAGCCCCTCCATGCTGTTTTAGCCACCACCTCCTTTGTGCACACCCTAATGTACCTGCTGCAACAAATATTATATAAGCCGTGCTTGCCAAGCGAAATACGAGTTTTCGTATCAACATATCGGCGAACGCGCAAAATTATTATTAAGGATAACTGTTTAATCTTTCAACAGTGAGGAATATTATTTCCTTAAAATATATACTTATGTATATATACCTACGTCTATATTTATTTATTTATTTTTTATTTACACAAGAAACACACCGGTTATATTTATTATATATTTCTTTAATTTTTGGAAAGAAACGCTCGGTTTATTTTAATATATATAAATAAACTGACTTTAATAATAATAATAATAATAATATTTATTTATTTATTAACTTTTCTTTACAAAGGTTTTTAAATTTAGCACTTTAGGTTTTTTTTTACCGAAAACGAGAGAATAGAATCGAATATAAGCGAATACTACCGATTGATTTAAAAATACTGTAAGCTTATTATTTATAACAAAATACTTAGCTAAGTTTTATATTAACGGGAAAGGAGGGGAAATTTCGGTTTCCGTTTTCCCTTCAATATTCTTTGCTTCACAGGAATTGGAAATGAAGGTAGGTATTCCAGTGGATAAAGGGTGAGTATTTCAGATTAGGGTAACCAATTCAAGGTGAGTATAAAATTTCTATATACCTATATATGGTATATATGTTTATTTAATTTCTATTTTTCTTTGTCTTCAACATGCCGGCGCGCCTGCGGCGACGTGACTTGAACCAAGTCTTCGAGCTGTTGCAGTTTTTCGGGCTTTATTTACCAACCCACGGATTCGTTGCTGGAGGACAGGCTATTTGCTGTTTCGCCGAGTTCTCTCGTTGGTTGTGCTTCGCATTACCTTGCGCTTCGGTTCCGGTTCTGGTGTGGTGGTGCGCTTTTGATGGTTCTCCCGTGGTTCTTTGGGCAACTTGAACCTAACTTGCCTTCGGCTGTGATGCGGTGCGCGCTGTGTGAGCTCGCGCGAGGGTCGGTGAAGTAGCGTGTGATGTGCTAGTCCGCATCGACGACAACTGTTTGGGGAGTCGCATGCTCCGGTGGTATGTGAAGTCGCTAGACAATTTATGCAATAACGATGTGCTTTTGCGGACTCGTACCTCTCGTCGGGCGTCATGGCCAGGAAAGCACGACAGTGGCGCAATGAGTGGGTGCGGCAGCACAGCCGACACTTGCCGAAGTTCTGTGATCTGAAATGACATCGTTCGAAAAGCAATTTTATTATGAGATGATGGAGAGTGGAGATGTGCAGAGTTTAGCTTTTCGAGAGAGAGGGAGAAGGGGATGTATAAGCTAAGCGAGTGGCAGAAGGCAGAGTTTGGTTATGTTGCGGGTGACGGTTCCGCCTTGAATGCGGATGTCTACCACGCGAACGTTTTGGTCGGGTCCGGGATGCAGTTTCGTTATCCGACCTAGTTGCCATTCGTTTGGGGGTAGGAGGTCGTCTTCGATGACGACGAGATCACATTCCTTCATATTTCGCTGGGATCCTTTCCATTTATAGCGTTTTTGAAGATGGTGGAGATATTCAGTTTTCCCGCGCTTGCTGAACTGATGATGGAGTACTTTTAATTTTTGCCATTTATTAATGAGTGAGAGATTTTCTGAGTTTGGCTCAGGGATCGAGAGTATGGGTGCGCCTCGTAAGAAGTGGCCTGGGACATAGGAGAAAATGGTCTGGAGTTGGGGAGAGTGGTAAACACCTCGAAGGTGAACTTTTGATTTCCAGCGACTTTAGTGAAGAGAGTTTTGAAGCTTTTCACTGCCGCTTCCCATATGTGGAGCGTAAGGCGGTATAAATTGCCGTGTAAGTCCGTGAATGGCATATTCTGTTGTGGTTTTGTCCGAAACTTTCTCAAGGAAGGAGGATAGTTCTCTTTGTAGGCTTCGCTGTGCTCCTACGAAAGTTTTGCCGTTGTCGGACATTATCTTGTGGGGAATAGGCCGGCAAAATCTACACCGGTAGTATGGAATGGGAGTGTATATGTGGACCGATCAGCGGGTAACGCTGTCATCAATTGCGTGGTCATCTTCTGCTTGTATATCGTGCATGTCTTGCACCGAAAAATGCAAGATTTTACCTTCTGGCGGATTCGGGGAATATGGTATTCCTGTTGGACCACTCGAATCATCAGTTGCTCTTCCGCGTGTAGTAGAGTTGAGTGGAGGAACTCGAGGAGGAGGGAGCAATATCGGGAATTATCGGGTATGATAATTGGATGGCGCTCATCGTAGCTGAGGGCGGCATGAGTGAGACGTCCATTTACACGCAGCAGTCTTGATTTATCCAAGAAGGGATTAAGAGTACGGAGGGATCTCTTTTTTCTATCGGACCTTTCGACTCCAGTGCTGTGATGGTTTTTCCGAAATATTTTCGCTGGGTGACAGTTATGAGGTGAGTTTTTGCGAACTTTAAGTCAATTTGAGTGAGAGTGGTAGAGGGCGGATTTGGCATCTTCCTAGCCTTTTTTGCGAAACGAAATATGTAGGCTGTTACTCTGAGAGCGGTGGAAAAGAAGGAGAAACGGTCTAGAAAATCAGGGGATTCTAAAGCGTGGAATGCTTCAATTTGTCGTTGTTCGGGAGGGAATGAATGAGTTGGTGAACTTTTCGGCCAAAGAGGGGATGGCCTGGTTAACCACTCGGGGACTTTCCACCAGAGTGAACAGTTGACGAGCTCTTGGAGTTTAGCTCCACCTAGATCAGCTGGGTTGTCAGCGCTGGAGACATGTCGCCACGTAGCATTGTTCACGAGTTCGAGGATCTGAGATGTCCTGTTTGCTACGTCCATGGGGGTTTTTCCAGCCATGCTGATACAATTGAGGAGTCTGTCCATAAACTTAGTTCATTGGATGGCAGATTTAGGGAGGATCGGATCTGCTTTACTAATTTTGCTAGTGAAACTGCGCCGCAAAGTTCCAGCCTAGGGAGGGAGACGGTTTGTAATGGGGCCACTTTACTCTTGGCTGCGAGTAAGTGGGATTACGGTTCATCTCGGTGGACTTGTAAATATACGCAAGCGCAGAATGCCTTCTCGAAAGCATCTGAGAATTCGTGTTGCTGAATGGAACTGTTTGGGCTGAATTGCACCCATCGAGGTATCCTTATCTCTTCGATTGCGGCGAGATTTTTCCTGAAGGTGTTCCATTTGGGGAGTGAGATCGGTTTCACGGTTTCGTCCCAGTCTGTTCCTTCCTTCCATAGTTGTTGAAGAAGAGTTTTCGCTGCTATCATTATGGGCGATAGCCATCCTGCCGGGTCGAAAAGTTTCGCGACAGATGAGAGGATCTGTCGTTTCGTGGCTATGTCTGAGAATAACGGGGGGTCAACTGAGTACGAGAATGTATCAGTGAGAGCATTCCATTTTGTTCCGAGGGTTTTTGTAGAACTTGCCTCTTGGAATTGGAGAAATTCTTCATCTAAAAGATCAGACGGGGTGATGTCTTTCAGCAGTGACTTGTGGATTGCGGTGATCTTTTTTAACGGGAATCCGGCTGACTTAAGTACTTTGATAACTTGATGTATCGATTCGCCGGCTGAGTCTAGATTGTGTCCGCCTGAGAGGATGTCATCTACGTATGTCTCTCTCTTAATATTTTTGATACGTGAGGGTACATCTCCTTAGAGTCTTCGGCTAATTGGTGGAGTGTCCTTATTGCCAAGAATGGAGTGCAAAATCCTCTAATTTTCATTTACCGACTTTTGGGACCAGCTATGTATATTATATATATTTTGATTATATCTTATTATTTAGCGGATTTTGAGATTTTTGCTCGAAATTTCCATTAAAAATTATAATTTAATTTATGAGGTTGGATATGTGTATGGCAAAAGAGTTTCATACACAGCACGTGCAAAATCCGCTAAACAAATGGTGTTATGAGTAAGAATGGGTGAGATTTACTTTGGCATCCTGACGAGTACAAACCACTTTTTTTTGGAGGGGGCGACGTGCTGAGGCTCGTTTTATTTTGCAGCTTTGGTCTGCTGTATGTCCACCTTGGTCTGCTTTATGTATATGTTCCGTGCTGTGCTTTTTTTTGTTTTTTTTTTAAATTTTTATATAATTGTTTTTAACTTGAACTTACTTACATACATATATTATTATTATTTTTTATTTAAATTTTTGTAAATATGTTTTACGTATGTTTTCACGACACTTTTCTATGCGCATGTATGTATGTAGGTAATTTTTTGACTTTCTATTTTTATGTATTTAATGTTTCACTTTTTTTATTTTTATTTAGTTTTATTTTACTTTAGTTTTAGAAACACTTTACTTATAAAAATATATAATATGCATTCTTTCTACCTCTACCTGTGTCTTCTTTGCTTATTTTGGCTTTGTTGGCGTTTTGTATGTAAGTATGTACGTATGTATTGTATAAACTTTATTATGTACTTATACATATGTTAAACGCTTTTTATTTTTTTTATTTTATGTTTATGTACAAAAGTCCTTTTTTATTTTTATTTAGGTTCACTCCGTAATTGGGTTTTCGGCACCATGTTTAATCTTTCAACAGTGAGGAATATTATTTCCTTAAAATATATACTTATGTATATATATATTTATTTCTTTATTTTATATTTATACAGGAAACACACCGGTTATATTTGGTATATATTTCTTTTATTTGGAAAGAAACGCTCGGTTTATTTTAATATATATATATATATTTGTTTATTTATTAACTTTTCTTTGCAAAGGTTTTTAAATTTCGCACTTTATGTTTTTTTTTTTTACCGAAAACGATCGAATAGGATCGAATTGAAAGCGAATATTACCGATTGATTTAAAAATACTGTAAGCTTATTATTTATAACAAAATACTTAGCTAAGTTTTATATTAACGGGGAAGGAGGGGAAATTTCGGTTTCCGTTTTCCCTTCAATTTTCGTTGCTGTACAGGAATTGGAAATTAAGGTAGGTATTCCAGTGGATAAAGGATGAGTATTTCAGATTAGGGTAAGCAATTCAAGGTGAGTATAAAATTTCTTATATATATATATATATATATATATGTATATTTAATTTCTATTTTTCTTTTAGAACTCTATGAGATCGACACTCATGTCTTCAACAATAACAAATCTGTGTGTTTTATTTTAAACAAAAACGTAAAGAGTAATCCAACAGATTAAATTATTATAACTAAAACAAACATTTCTACAATAAAACGAATAACATTTCTACAATAAAACGAATACATTATACATTAATAAATTGAATACGAGAGTGGTTTTATGTCGGAGAAGCTCGAAGAAGGTACCTTGCGTAAACACTTTTAGCGCACTCACAATTAAAAATATTTTTTTTAGAAAAGTAATAGTTCTGTCCTCATTTTGGAGGTCTGAGCAGTGTACTCGAGGCTGCCAGTCTACTTTGATTGGTACTAATGGCAGGTTAACGGTTGGGTTTTAATTTCTTGGGTACTTTGGCTAGTACCCACTGTGTTCACTACTGTATCTTCCGGTCGGTACCTCCGAAAATACTTTGAACCGTCTCCTGACTAGAAGGGAATAGCCTGCCATCATTAGACTCCGTTATGAGTCCTGGAGTACAATACTTCATTGTCATTATCGCGGTACATATTTTCGTTTCATTTGTCGCCACTGTTTTATCCGTTCTTGCGATTTTTGAGCATGTACTATTTGCAATGTTTGGTCCCGCTGGAAAGGATTGGTCACTCATCCGCAGAGCCGGTATGTGTTGAGGAGGTATTTGTACCTCCGATCTAACCCTTGACCCTTTGGCTTAGAGTGGTGAATAAGAAGTAAGTCCTAGAAAACTCTTAAATTACCACAGATGATTTTGAGTTGGTTTGTATTTTGTAGTGCGGATATTTTCAAGGTCTGGTACAATCTATGTGTGATTTGAGGAATTTAGATTTTTCTAAATTCTCTTTTCAATTTGCCTTTTGAAGCAGTGAAAATACTCGCTCTTATTATGTTGTCTTTAAAGAGATAAAAACATTTGTCTGCTGAAGGTTTTAAAACGTTGTTTTCACACTTTTTTTTAAATGAATGGCAATCCAGTGAACTCATATTTGCAATTTACGGTAGAAAATACAATTTCCTTCGTGTTTATTTATGCAAGAATGCAATTATCTAGTTGTCAGTGAAGTGATAAGGCTAAACTGTTTATTGTTTGCATTGGAACTTATATGTAACAATCCTTAAGTTGAAAACAAAAGGTTCGCTATGTCGTAGGAGAAGCATTTAGTCAAAGTTTAGTTGGGTGCAAAAAAATTGAATCTAAAAATGGATTGAAAGATAAGAAAGTTTTGATCGAGGGCGAGCCGTAACTGGAAATTCTGATCCAGTGGATCGAAAAACATGTCTGTAGATATGTGACAAACTACCTTTATTTTTTTGTGTGCCGGTGAAATTGCTCCTAATTCTTTGAGAGCTACGACAATACTCTATGATTTCATAAAGGGACATATAAATATTGCCATAAGAACGAAAAAATACCTCGAGCACTTCCTGTTCTTTGTTGGGGAACTAAATCATTTTTAGTTTTTTTCTAGGGATATTTAAGGAGATATTGGTGCATTTTCAGGTCGGTTCACATTATTTATTTCTTCTGAATGCATTGAGACGTCTACTTTCGTCGGTACCGCAGGGTTAAATCGTTTTGTACCAAATTTTATTATTTTTGACAGGGCTTAATTATAAATATTTTTTTACGGTTCGCGAGATACGGGTACATCATTCTGCTCGAAGAAAGGCCCCATATAATTATAACCGTGATTTCAATGGCGCTACATTTGTCTTACTTACTTACCGGTTGGAACGATACTTTAAATTCGTTTTCAAATTTTTACATCTAACGCAGCAGCATATGACTTCTATGGGCGAAAACACATGAAATTTAATTTTGTTCTGCGGAGTAAAACTTTCCACCATGAAATTTTGATTGCGTTTTGATTGCACCCACACAACTACTAATTGTTCAGAATTGTGATTTCGTTCGTATTTGCCCGTATCAGATTTAACTGATTGTTTGGATATGTGATTTCGAGTCATATATTATATCACATTTAAAGATATTTCGTCTACTTTCGCCCTATGTCAAAAGTAACACATGTGCTGGTACCATAATAAGTTTCTAGAGAAAGTCAGACAGCAATTGGCCTCTTTAAAAGTATAAGTTATTTATAAGGATATACCAAACCAAGTCGTGTTAAGTATTTTGAAGTTAGTTATGTGCTTGGGTATTCTAAATTAATTAAAATTCGTGATAAGTAAGTTAAATATAAATACATACATAACTCAAATACGTCATAAAATGCAATACTATTTAAGCATAAAATACTAAATTTATGAAAGACATAAACATTTCGTTTTGACCGAAGATCGGGCTTTTTAATTATTTTTTAATTGTTATGCGGCATGTATATTACATTAATTTTGATTGTTAAATTTGTTTATAGGTCTCGTATGTTTTACAATTCACCAGAATATAAGTTACAAGATGATAATTATGCTGACAGTGGATGCGAACGATTGTGTTCTGGATCAAGTGCAACTACATTTCAATTGGAGGGTCAGCATTATGCGAATACAATGGGTCATCACATGCAACAACAGCACCAATCATCGAGTCATATTCATTTGCATTCCGCTCAAAACTCTTTAGTACAAATGCAGCTACAACATAAAACAACTAACAACTCGAACCCTGCTCTTGACTGTAATGAAGATGCTATTGAATTCTGTCATAGAACTGATAGTAAGGAACAACAGACACAGGGGTCCAGTCAATCCCAATTGAATGGAAACCAAAATAATAATATTTGCGAACCAGCCATTTCGTTAACTTCAGCTACAACAATCGATTCTGATGCAGGATCCTTGGCTAGCACTGTAGCTTCTACACACATGATGTATACTGTGCATCGTGTGGTTACAACAGCACAAATTCAAACTGCCATTGGAAACACTTATGCTTCATCTTCTAGTATTTCAAGCGTAGTAAGTGCTCTAAGAAATGAAGATGACAATATAGCTTCTCCTATGAATGCAAATATTACTCCATTAAATGAAAATAGCAGTTTGAATGAAATTAATGCTGCCATAATTTTAAATAATGGATTAAACAAGATTGAGGAAAATGCTGGTCCCGCGAATGGTGTTGTTAAAAATGGACCAAGAGTTTCTGATTCAAGGCACACGCAAGGTATGATAGAAAATAGTGCAAAATATTATATATATTCATGAACAAAATCACTGCGATTTCCTAACTTCTTTGGCTTCGACCACTGTGTTATTAACAAATGTCATTAATCGTAAAACTTTTTATTTCAAATTAATTTGGTCCATGTTGATTTATTTTACTGAAACAAGTTTTTTCCGAGTATATACAACTTAAAACTTCAAAAAGGTTGAAGATAATACGAATACAATACATGGGGTGCATTGAAGCTTCCGGGAATCCAGTTACAGTTGCGGGGCTGTAGTCAATTCCTACTGTTGTGTCCCGTACACTGGAAACGTGGGCAACCCTCCGGTGTGGAGCCTTCGGTCACAGCTATTCTGATGAAAAAAAATAAAAATAAATAAATGAATAAAATAATAACAATAACAAATAAATTACAATAATAATAAGTAGTCAGCGCTCACTTCAAAGACAGTGATGACATTCAATTTAATTGTTACGCGAGCGCAACGTATACTTCACAGTTTTTTCCTCCAGCTTTGAATCCTCGTCTCCAATAAAACCGAAAGCCACCGTAACACAAAAAGCGGGAACAACAGAAGCAACTCCAACATAAGAGAGGAAAGAAAACCAGACAGCAGAGGAAAGACAAATAAAGAAAGGTTTCGCAGCTTTCACACTGTTGCCTTGAACCGAAGTAATATAGACGAGACCTAAATATTGTACATTATTACATTATGAAAAGCTTTCGCCAAGTTGTAACATTTCTGTCAGATAATAATATAAATTAGTATTCTTACCAGTTGAAAAACTTAAGTAAAAGACGCTTTAGAAGATCAATAATAAATATTATCAATAAAAATAAAGTATAGCAACCAATGCACATTCCACCAAACACAGTACAATTGAGGAAACATGAAGTACACCCCATTTATATGGGAAAGTTTAATTTATTGTATATTATGTTAAGCAGCCAAGCGTTGTTTTCTTATACCATATATATAATTGTAACCGCTGAAGCGGTTTTCGGCCGAGCTCCTCCTCCAATTCGTGGTTTTGCTTCTAGATGCTTTTCCAACAAATAGAGGGTTCTACAGTTTATACTAAGCCGCCTCCGAACGGCTGATGGTTTTTTTTACGAGGAGCCTTTATTTCATGTCCGAAATAAAAGGATGGACATTCCCTGCCGAGGGGCGAACGCAATTAAAAGATTTAACTTAATTTTTTATTTAAAATAATTTTCCATAACTTTTGGATGTTGGTGGCACCGGGATTTGAACCCGAGCCTTCCGAATGTCAATACGCAATGCTAACCACCCGGCTACCGCGGCTTCATGAATTTCTTGAGAATGGACTTGCCTTTTCTCAATCGTTGTTGCTCATTTATTACAAACAACGACATCTTTAATGGCAATTTCGCTAAAATATTTCCCAACGAATAATCCAATAATTAATTATATTATTGTACGAATATTTATGTTTAAATAATAAAATTACAATAATTTCTTCACTAGAATGTGAGATTGGTGAAGG
Organism: Ceratitis rosa; assembly: GCA_037013455.1. Taxonomy (NCBI): domain Eukaryota; kingdom Metazoa; phylum Arthropoda; class Insecta; order Diptera; family Tephritidae; genus Ceratitis; species Ceratitis rosa. The sequence continues at coordinate 1,965,290 of JAWMAG010000035.1, read as the reverse complement.
CTCTCAGCTGTAATTTGAGTGATTTTGGGGAAGTTTCGTACCTAGCCATCTTTGCAGTAAGCTTCCTGAGAATCTTGTAATTGTCGCGCACGATGTTCAATCATTCTGATACGAGCAGATTCCCTTTCAGTAGCATTTTCCTCTTCTACACGACGTGCTGTATAATTACGTTGTTATCTCTAGTGAAAGCAGAGAAGAGGAAGGCCTCAGCTCCATTGGACCTTTTCATAGTCCTGTAGTGGAAACACTTTCCTATAATCATTGATTGGGGTTTCGGCTTCACCAACACCGGGCGCTGCATTATCATTGCCTGATAAGTATTCCCTCTACCCCCGGTCATCAGATTTTTACATTGGTTCCCACATAAGTATGCACCGGTATTTGAAATCTTGTGTGAGACGCCGCATCGTTCTTAGCATTTTCGAGCATTATTACTTTTCTCGGCCAGTTTCCTACTGCATTTTGTTTACCTCTTCTGCTTTCAGTATTTATCTCACCCCGCATATGTGGAGCGGAACGTCCCGAGGGAGACAGCTTGTTTTTTCTGCTCTGCATTTCGACATTCTTTATCGTAGCAGCTTTTTTTCTTGGTAGAAATCCGTTCGAGTCGGTTCTGAAACCACTTTTAGATGTTAAACCTTCCTTGTTTTGGTTGGCTGGGTTATTTTGATACATAGTGGAGGGTGCGATGTTAGGTCTTTGGAACATACGCACTTCTAGAACTTGCTTGATGAATTTTCTTGTATAGAAATCTGGTATTACAGGCAACCATATATCGGGCCGCGGCAAAATCGATCAGCCTCAGATTGTCTTGAGATGTTTCGTCACTGCGGCTGAATTTCCGACTGATTTGCTTTCCTTTATATGGCCGCAATATTAGACTTCACAAGCATGCTCTTCCGTCTTTCTCCCGTCCCGTCCATTAAAAACTTTCCCCACTTGAGTGAACTTATACCCGTACATCTTTGCAAATAACAAGTTGATGCTGTATGAAGGACAGAAATTTGCATTTGTAATGGAATGGAATGCAAAAGCAAGCTTGGGAATAAGTACCAAACAAAGGCACACGGGTTGCCTTGGAACTATCTTCTGCTCAAATATAAACGAGACTGCTCAATAAAACAAAAACGGTTAATTATTCTTCAATATTTATTTTATCCCCTTCAAAATAGTCACCATTAGAGGCGATACACATATGCCACCTTTTTTTCCGATCTTCATAACACTTCTGGTAGGCCGCTTTAGGTATGGCTTTCAGTTCCTTCTTCGAAATCTCTTTTATGACTTCAATCGACTGAAAATGCTTTCCACGTAGCGGCAATTTGAGTTTAGGGAAAAGAAAAAAGTCACACGGTGCCATGTCGGGTGAATACGGTGCTTGCGGAACAATATTTACGTTGTTTTTGGTCAAATAATCGCGTACAAGACGAGACGTATGAGCTGGCGCATTATCATGATGTAGAAACCATGACTTGTTGTCCCACAAATCCTTCCTTTTGAGACGAATATTCTCACGCAAACGCTTCAAAACGGATAAATAATATCCAGCATTAACGGATTGACCTTCTGGAAGGAATTCCGAGTGCACAACACCTTGGCTATCAAAGAAAACAGTGAGCATAACTTTGATTTTCGATCGACTTTGACGTGGTTTTTTGGGTTTCGGCTCATTTGGAAGGCGCCATTCAGATGATTGCTGGGCTGTTTCAACGTCGTATTCATAGACCCAAGTCTCGTCTCCAGTTATGATGTGCTGGATGTCCGTATCACTTATTGTGAGCATTTCCTTGGCGACAGTTTTGCGTTCCTCTTTTTGAAGAAAATTCAAAAATTTTGGAACAAGTCGAGCAGACACAGGTCTCATGCCCAAAACATCGTGAATAATGCTATGAGCGGATCCATTTGATATGTTGAGCTCATTAGCTATCTCTCTTTCAGTCACACGACGATTTTCCAACACAATTTTCTTTACTTTTTCGACGTTTTCTTCGTTTATTGACGTTGCTGGACGACGATCATGGGGCAAGTTCTCCAGCGATGTACGGCCGTCCTTGAACGACTTATACCAATCAAAAATACGTGCACGTGATAGGCAAGACTCCCCATATGCCTTCTGCAACATTTTCATTGCGTCCGTCGCACTTATTCCATTGGAATAACAAAATTTTAAACAAACTCTTTGCTCAACCTTAATTTCCATAGTAAAATTCGAAAAACACACTCGAGGTTGACTTGTTTATATTGCCGTAAAAAAAACTATGTGACAGATCGCGCTCAAATTTGACATGTTAACATATAACAGTCCTGCCAACCTAAGCATATGTCTTGTCCTTGTCGAGTTATGGATAAAGTCTCCGTTTATATTTGAGCAGAAGATATTTAGCTAGATTTTCATGAATTTTGAACAAAATTGTTGTTCATAAAAAAATTAAAGTTTGTTTGCAGAGTTCTTTATAAATTAATATTGTATTAAATTATTGTGTTAAATTCATCGTTAGTATTTAATTCGAAAATGACATAACAGCCTCTGCCGAGCTTCTGATTAGAAAGCTCAGCCAACTTCTTTAACCGACCATGTTTTGTTTTCATTCCTTTTTGACATTATACTTCAGACTCTATTTTCAACGTCTAGCAGCATGATTCAAATTTCCTTTTTTTTTTAAAAGCATTATTATTAAGCTGATAAACTTGGTTGCATTCGATAAAGTCGTTCTCAAGATTTAAGCTAACACACTTACTTATATGTCCCATTTGACAAATTCGAAAGAACTTCACACAAACCGTCTGCATGACATCCCAAGCAAGTTGTATAAATTAAATCGAAATCGGTATAGCCGGACCTAAGTTATAAGGGAACAAATCAACCGTTCTCCAATTTTTGTATATTGGTTCGTATGGGAGGTAACAGACCATTTGCTTTGTAACCCAAATGTACTGCATAATTTTGGTTAAATTCTATGAATTCGTTCTTATGTTATAAGGTAACACCAAAACCATGCAATTATTTTTATATTATGTATAAGATAGTGATAGAGATATGCTTAATCCTTTAAATTATATAATTTTGGACCCCCCCTTTTTTGTTTCAGGTGCCGTAACGAATTTTAATCTTTCTTCACACGCCGGACAGAAATACAACTACATGGATAACAACAATTCAAGGTCTCAAAGTATTGCAAGCAATAACTCAGCTAATATGAATATAAATGGATCGAAACCGCCAACGCTATCATCAAGACCATTGCAAAATGTTAGTAACCATTATAATATTTATAATTAATGCACTTATGTACACTATTTTCTATATGAAATAAATTAGTTTTTCCAATTAAAAAGCATTTAATAAGAACAGAATAGCCTGAATATGTCGAGAATAAATTTGGTTTATTTAATTCGGCAAGTCCGGTGTAGCCGTTCTCAAGTTGTAAGGAAAGAAATAAATAGTTCACCAATTTTTGTATATACCTACATAAATTATACTTTGTTATCTGTATTTTGTTTGTTATGTATCTTTTATGTTGTGTTGGGATGGTGTCTTATCTGGATTTTGATACCCAAGGTCAGTTTTATGGATAGAGCGGGTCCACCATCCTATTATAAGAATGCTGAAGAGCTGAGAGCTCCCCACAGACAAAAGTCTGGCAAAATGGAGGATGCTATTTTGAAGCCTATCTTGAAAGCTCTTTTGACATCGTTCCAAATACAAATGAAAAGAGCTGATGAATTTCTAGTCTTAATGGCATATGCGAAAACTTTTATGCTTTTAAATTTAAAATTTGAAGAAATAATAGCGGAAAATATAAGCAAGTATAGCTAAAAAAGTAAATCTGCCAACAAAATACTGAAGACATTGTTTTTGCACAATATTATAAGCGTAGATCTATCGATCGTTAAGTAAATAAATATAGTTTAAAAAACTAAAAAACACGCTTTTAAAGAATATTGTACTATAAAGTTGAAAATAATTTTGAAAATAAACTTAAGACAATAGTATATAAAAAATACTTGTATAATTAAGAGAAAAGCGTGGGGCGCTCGATATATGGAAATTATGGTACAAAGCGCCCCACGCTTTTCTCTTAATTATACAAGTATTTTTTATATACTATTGTCTTAAGTTTATTTTCAAAATTATTTTCAACTTTTTAGTACAATATTCTTTAAAAGCGTGTTTTTTTAGTTTTTTAAACTATATTTATTTTTAACTTTTTAGTTTAATATTCATTAAAAGCGTGTTTTTTTAGTTTTTTTAAACTATATTTATTATATACTATTGTCTTAAGTTTATTTCCAAAATTATTTTCAACTTTTTAGTTTAATATTCTTTAAAAGCGTGTTTTTTTATTTTTTTTTAAACTATATTTATTTTACATATTTTTCTAATTAACTCTATTTTGATTTTTTTTTTTCTCTGAATTAATCAGAGAACGTATAACAATTATTAGTATGGATTATTATACGTTCTCTGATTAATTCTGTTAACGCTACGATGTATGCAACGATTCGCATTTCAAATATTTCATATTGGGATCGCGTCACCGCTAAAAAGTTACAAACTGACAGACAGACATACTGACATACGGACTGACATACAAGTGAAGCTAATATAAAGCGTGTAAAAAGAGACTTGGTGCAGAAAATGAGCACAGAAAATTATCCTTTACACGCAGTGGAAAAAGTTTCTGCAAAAGAAATTGCGTCATTTGAACAAAATTCTAATTATGGAGAGTCAGACGAAGAGCTGTTAACCACATATGGTGAAATAGAGTATTTTCCGTAATACTTTTTACGTCAGAGTTGCTAGAGTATTTTAAATGAACGTCCGGACGGTATTGCGATTTTTTGTTTTCGAAAGACATTTACATAGTTGTCTTAGCCCGAATAGCCCGGTTAATGTGTTCTGAATGTAGTAAACAGATTACTTTTCTCACAGCTGATTGTTAAATATAGATAATTTTTGTACAATTTAGTATTCAATAACATTCTTATATAAATATAATATAATTATAGCTACTCAAGTTAAACAGCCAAGTTTCATTTTGGCAACATAAACATAATATCATATTCGTTTACACAAAAATTAATAATAATCGGATATTATGCGGAGAGAAATTAAATTATAAAAACTATTGAATGGAATTAAAATTAATACAATTATATTAAAACGAAGATATTTCAAATCAAATTTTTTAGGTAATACCAACATGCGTCTATTTGATGTCCCGTATTGCTGTTCATATGGAAATTGAGGGGACCGCTCAATGTCCTACACAAGTTATGCTTGCTGCTGCTCTAGGATGTGAAGAGTTGGGAATTGCAAATAAATTGCTAGCCCAGAGTATTTTTGCATTATGGATGACCAGTGAACTATTGGATATTCAATTGAAATCACACCATCGCCCTTATGCAGTAAGGTTAGCATGGCAAGCTCTACTAGATAGATTAAGTACAGGGAATCCAATTGATAAAAAATTCGATGAGCCAATGATTATGCTCAAGCGAAATGTATTTTTTTCAAAACGCGATGAAGAAAAAATTAAGTATGTTTTCTTATTAAACATTTTTGAATAAAATATTTAAATTATTTATTTTTATTTCAGGGATCATCGAATCGTGGAGTTGTTATATGAAGAAGCCAAATACAACGTACTATCTGGTCGGTACGTTATGGAACCCGTTCATGCTTTAATGCTTGGCGGCATACAAGCTAGAATAGAATTGGGGCCTTACAATCCGCATGCGCACACTGTGGGTTTTCTGAGGTACATATAATTTAATGCGATTCGCTTAATGAAATGAAACTGGCCATCATTTTATTATGTCAATGTCGCCGTATATTTCGTTCCATCGTCTGCGATAGTCACCGTTGCCTATGTGCAAAGGATTATAATTCTTACGTATAACCTTTCTCTCGAAAACTCCTAAGGCCGATTCGTCAGATGTATTTCGTCTTGTCCTCGTTCATTATCAGATCCATACGCTACGCTTCCTTCTACAGCCTGGATATCTGGTAAATGTGGGATTTACTAATTCACTCGATAAGACCTTATTAGCGATACTAATGACGCATGATTTGATCCGAATATATTTTTCAAAGATGCAGTGTTTTCTCAGTACCTCGCCGCCGTATTTGAATATCTCGGCCGGCAATCCATCCTTCCGTCTTGTTCTCCATTGTCGGACAATGAAATATCTGTTCCATCGTCATTGATTGGGGACTCGGGTTCGCCATTTCCTGGTGTATCATTTTAACTGCTATTGAGCAAGCTGGAGAAGTGTTCCTTTCATAAATTCAGTACTAGTCGCTAGATAATCTCTTAAAACTTTTTTAAGTCGCCGCATCTTCACATGAGTCTCGCCACCCTCTTTATTTCTAGGTATGGGTAATTGGCGAAGTTTTACTTGTAAAACAAAAATCTATTAGCAGTAGTTATTTGTATACGAAGACGGCCGATTGATAATAAAGTTGTCACCATTGATTATATTGGAAGATGAGCTCGGCCGGAAATCGTTTCAGCGGTTACAAAGCGCCAATTATACGTGTATAGTAATACATTGCTAATATTTGTGGACGGTACTACACGGTACATATTCAAACCTGTTACTTAATGACAAACATCTATGAATAAATTAATGAAGTCTCTGGAAATATTTAGAGTATCGGTTTATATTATTTAAATCAACTTTTTTAATAATAATTTCAGGGAAAATCAATTAAGATTTTTACCGCAACATGTGGCAAAAAGTACAAGTTGGTCTTGGTTACCAGTCAGCCGTAAAAATTCTGCCGAAGTCAAGTTGTTAGAACAATTCAAACGTGTTCCTCAGACTGCGACTACAAAAAAGCTTATGCGAAAGTATTTGGAATTTTGCTGGGCACTTCCGTTTTATGGGTAAGCGCCAAATTGTATTTAAAATATTTATTAAATAGTAAAAATTTCTTGTAGAGCTGCATTTTTTCAAGGTCAAGTGGAACAACCGATTCGTGGGCTAATGAGTTTGGTTAGTCATAAGGATGTCGAGGTCAATATAGCAGTCAATGAACGCGGTATTTTTGTTATAGATCCCATAGAATGTGTAAGTAAACATATCTTGCGTTATTTCATTATAGCATGGAATCGAGTCATAACATTTCGGCTATTCTGTTGGAAGTATTTGATGTTAATTTATTTTTTTTATTGAATTAAGTTAGTAGACGAAGAAATGAATAAAAGAAAAGTTTTTGTGTAAAAATATTTCTTAAAAATATGTTGAAAACAAGCTCCTGTGGAAAATAATAATAATAGTTCACTAAACCTTTTAGTTGAATCCGTAAGTCGTAAGTTCAAAAATATTAAACTTCCAGCGCTATTTAGCTCAAAGTCTTTCGAAAAATAATCGCAAGCTCCAAAGCGAATTTTTAGAAGGTGAAGTTGTCGCATCATTCCTTCCATTTCAACAAATCATACAAACAAAATACAGGAGAAATAGGTTTGGACATTTCGAATGTTCGTTTACGCAAACAAATTATTATATATATGTACATACATGTATGAAGGTATGTATATTGAATAATTATATTGAACAATTTTCGTTTTTGACTTTTCGAAACTGCGATTACACAAACAAAATACATAGTCTTTTTGTTTTTGTATTCTTGCTACTACCGTGTCAAGGCGAATTCATAAAGCTGAGAGCAGGAGAACAAAAGCAACAATTACCGTGTATTTTGTTTTTGTTTTCAGTGTAACAATTGTCTAATTGATAAAAAAAAGAAAAATTTAAATTGATTTTTTTTGAATTTGTTCACTATTTCCAAAAAAATATATGGTCTGAAACAATTTTATTTAAAACGAAAACCCAAAAACAATTCAACATAACAATGACCTGAAAAAGCATCTTTAAATTGATGTCGTTACCTTAAAAATCAAAGTTTGCTAATTCAAATGACATTAACAGTAAAGTAGTTTTATTTTAAGGAACGTTAGAGAATTCTTGATGAACATGTAGAATTATTTCGACCCTGCTTCGGAAGGGAATTTTGCAAGCAATGGCTATAAGACTCAGACACTTTACACGAAATATGCATAGGAGAAAGTTCTAGTTGTTATGGTCATAGAAGATTACTAGAATTATAGCACTCCTTTAAGTTATTGTAACGCTGTGCAGACAGTTGTACTTCATATAATTGAATATAATTATTATTTATCCAATGTTAACATTGGAAGAATATATTAGAATTACAATTAGAAATTCAAAATAAAAATAACGAAACAATCAAAATATAAACAAACATATGTATAAAACATTAATTAAATTAAAAAAGTTGAGCTCACTGCCCTAGTAACTCCACCTTGTTAAATTCGCCTTGTACCGTGTGTAAATTTGCCTAGGCAAGCTCATTGAAAGACAATTCTGACGGAAAATGTTCTCTTTTTTGACAGCAGATTTCAAATGACTGTCAAGTACATAAAAGTTACCATTAACAAGTATGCTTATAATTACTTAACAGTTTTAGAATGAAAACTTTAAGCTAGCATAAAAATAAAATTAGAAGTTACTAGTTCATCAAAAATGATAATCTAATGTTAATTTTAATTTTGCAGAAAAAGAAAATCAACACAAACAAATACATAATTATTTTATTTCAATTATTAAAAAAAATTCACAGACTTTACTACTTGGATTAAGATACGAGGATTTATCATGGGACTATGCTAGGCCTAGCGTGAACAACGACCCTGAATGTCAGACTTGTGTATTTATTCAAGTAAGCATTATTAATCATCCAATTTGTAGAAGTATTTTTAGAAGATCATGTATGTCAATATTTATACATATATCAAAAATTATTTGAATATATGGTAAGATATTAAAAACACCGTTTTGAGCCGGAAATGTCAATACCGGCGAGTGTATTTACGATATGAATTACAACCAAACCTATAGATTAAAACCTTCAATTTGTTAGAAAACTTCAATTTGCATTGACTCCATGATGACCTACGTACGGTACGACTGTTGTTTATTCGTTTCCATTGAGACACCTTTTCTAGTTTTACCGCAGCACAAAAAACAGTCTGCAGCCCAATAATATCAATTGGGAGTAAATCCTAGAGAGATATATTCATAGCCTCAGAAGTTGTCTCTTTCTCGAGTGTTTGCTATTAGACTGCTGATTTGCTCCATTTCTGGCCAATTGCGCCTTTGCAATTATAGAGGACGATAGATGTTTACGCAACCCGTCGGTTCTGTAACCAGATTATCTTTTTGTCCAGAATAAGTACTATGTATTTTACAGACTTAGTAGTGCGCAGCTGTTTTAATCTCATCACGAATCTTATGAGATATACATACGTGTATGTATAAGCGAACATGTACATATAAAATTAATAATAGGTCCGTAGAAATTGAATGGATACAACATCGATGTAAGCAAACGGTTATGTATGCATGCCAGTATAAATGAACTTCTATTTCTTTTTTACACGGGATGTTCCTAGGCATGTATACTTTTTCCATTCGAAAGTAATAACAGAGCATGCATAAAAAGTTTCATAAAATATTTTTTTGTATCATACTACATTTATTGTTTATACATATTATATCTGAAGGGGATTACTTTGAAGGGGACAAGATAGTTATTGATGAATAAATAAATATTTTTTGAAAATAACGGTTATTTTCTGATTACAACTGGTACATATGTACGTTTATGCAAACTTCCATTTGCAATTCGCGGGATATACTCACGATATTTCAGAACGATTTTTTTGGTATTATTCCTCATACATTCACACATATGTACATATGTACCTATGTATGTACATGAGGCATCAACGACAAAGTCCAAGCCTTTATGTCTGTTAGGGCTCCTGAGGGACTTAGGGCTGAGCGATGTAATATGATAAAAATAAGAGAGCACAAGAAACCAAGGGTCGCGATGCAGATCCTTTCATCTATATACATACATATGTACATACATACATATGTATGTGCAGCACCAAAAATAAGAAATATGTATGTATGTATGTACATACATGACTACACGTACATTCGTACAGTTTATTTCACCTGGGAGTTTATATATTGTACATACATACATCCATACTTACAAATGTACATATGTATGTATATGTACGAGTATGTGTGTATGTGCATAGATTTGTGGTCTAAGCTACATCTTATATGCGATTGTACCTATGTCTAATGTTAACTATTTGCTTTACAGTTTGACGCAATGGAAAATGGAATACAGGTTTCAAAATTGATGCAAATTTTTTCTAAACAAGCCGGTATGATAGATGCGCTTATAACTCATTTTGCTGAAAACATTTTGAAGCAGAAAATGAACGGAAATATTGAGGATCAATATCACGAAGGTACTTTTTTGAATTTCATTCAGCTGAACTAACTTTGGTTATTAATTTGATATTATTGAACAAATCCAAACCAAATCAATTGTGCATAATAAATTATTTTTTTTTGTATTCCATTATTGTTAAAATTTTTTGGTTTTGTATTGAAGCAAAAAATATATCACCGACACCATAATATTAAATAGAAATAATAAATTAAATACTTGGTTTGGTGACGGTGATGACAATATTCATAGGTATATTAATTGATAAAAAACATAACATGTGCTGTTTACATTATTATTAGGAGATTAGGAGATGAGAGCAGAGCTGGGTAGTTTTCTATAGACTAAAATTTTGTTAAATAAAATAATTTTATTTTGCATACAATTTTAAACAAAAATTTAGACAGTTAATTTGATACAGGTCGTACTAAATCCTTTCGCGCTAAGACAATAATAACAAAACGACAGAAAGAGTCACAGTGTGCTTGATACGTTGAACAGTAATAGCTCCTTTATTATTTTTTAAATGATTTGTCTTCCTATGTTGGTATCAGAGATCAGCAATGAGTACTGGGGCATGGGCAGAGTTGAATCATCACGTTATTCGTTAAATAGTTATCATTTGTTTTTTTCTATTTTCATTATATACTTTTTAAAGTGTTCAAAAGTCTTTATTAAATATTTATTTCTTTAACCAATACAATAGATCCGACATTTGGTTGAAATGGTATCTTATATTTTCTTACAGAGCCGTATCCTATTCAAAACAGTGGAAGCGGAGTGTTGTGTAATAAATTTTGCCGATTGACGTTAGCGACATTTGATGAAGAAGACCGCTGCATTGGTCAAACTGGTTCTTTATCTATAAGTTATTAATTGAAAATATTTTTAGAACAATTTGAAATATCTAGTTGTAAAAAAAAATAATTATTTACTAAAAAAAATAAAAACCTGCCATTTGCCTGATATGTGCAAATGAGTAACCTAACACCCTGCAAGACGCGCAGGTCAGCATGTTAAATATGTGAGCATAGGTTACGTAGATTTAGTTAAGCAATAAGTGTAAGTTCAGTTTTAAGCTCAATCCAAATATGATAGAATAAACGCAATAAATAAATAGTGTAAGTGAATAAAACAAACGTATAATCAAACTCGATAAATAAATATGAATGGGCGCCCAGCGTGCGGGTTAAATTTTTAAATTCTATGAAATTCTGGAAACAAATAAAAAATTTACAAAAAAATGTAAATAAAGTAAACACATTAAATTCGTTGAAAGAATTAATAAATCAGGGGATCCAAAGGATATTTTCTCTAATAATATCTCGACATGTTAATAAATCAAATTCGTTGTCGCTGATAAAGGATAATTTCTACAAATAAATGTTTAGCTTGAAGATGAAAAGATGTGTGAAGTTCTTGTCTTGAATTGAAAGTAAAAATAAATTTTTTTTTTTTTCAAACTAGTAGATACTCGTGGTATTAGAAGAATTATTCTAGAAACTTAAGTTAGAAGATCAAAACGAGTTAAGCAATTGAATTGAATTGAATAGTTGGACCGAATCTATGTGTCCTCTCTTGAGGCTGCGCCCAATTCGTACGAAATTTTAAACGATATGGTGGCGCCATGCAACTACCAAACCGCAATAATACTCAGAAGTAAAGTATTGTCGGTGCAGTCCACGCTGCTAAATTTTAGCGCAATAATCTCTAGTTTAGATATTACTTACGCAGTTAAGCGATCGAATAAGAATATTCTACGCCCAGGATTAAGAAAACATTTGTGCGCAAGAGGTAAGTGCTAATAACAATTGCCAGGCTTTTACGTCGAATATTACAAACAGAGTTCAAGCAAGCGCTTTCAAAATCAGTAGGAGGGCAAGATGAGCTAAACAGAATTCAACCAGTTCAAAATTAATTTTTAGTATAATTTTGGAATAATAGCAAAATTATATTAGCTGTGTTCGTTGAGAAATGTCAGTAAACATTAGTCAGTAACGAAATTGAGAGAGAAAGATGTCTTGGATTCAGTAAAAACTAGCCAACAGTTGTTGGACTTGGCGGTTACATTTGAATTCGTTCATTTATTTTTTCTACCGCCAAGTCGTGTGTTGCATGCTCTTGCGCTCGCAACATGTTGATTTTGTACGGCGGTGTTGTTAGTAGGAATGGTGTGATTTTGCCGTTATATGCGTAATTTTTGTGTTGCCTTGAGGAATGGTATGGTCTTCAGATAAAAAAAGGCAAAATCGAGGCTTGATCATACAATATACAGAATCTTCAGTCTTAGGAATTTGAGAACGAAGTACCATGCTGATTAGTTCAAATCAGGGAATACCATTTTAGGAAGTACTATTTTATTATGGCGAATAAATAAATATTTTAAATCAGTGGTAAATGTGGGGAAAGAAACCGAATTGAGAAAAACACCGGAAATGTAGTAATTAGAACCTTGTAAGACACTCTGCCGGAAGCTTTTGAAAATTCCATATAAATTGGATAGACTGAATGGCCTTCCTTGAACGCAATGAAACTACTACAAAGGCCCATGTTGATTGTTGCAAATCAAACTACACACCGAGAATAGTATGACGAATGCTTTATGTGAGCTTTGAAAATACTTAGAAACTACATATGCATATATGTGGCATACCAAAATTACATCATCAAATCAAAACATTTGCTGTATTTACTCCCAGGTACCCGAAGAAACAGCTTCTTGCTCACATGCTCAAGATATTTAAAAAAATACTCCACATTGACAGTTAACAATGAAAAGTCGTTGAAGACGCGCAGGATTTGATACAAATGGCACATCCATGGAAGCAAAGAAGTAAAGTGGAAACTTAATGTTTGAACGCTGGATTAATCGCTGAAAACTAACATGGCGATGAAAGGTCTGCTTCGTTTGTCTATTGCGTATTTTATATTTTATTTATATTTTGTTACAGAGAAATTTCGCATATCTTTCTTACAATTAATTACCAGTAGTAAAAAAAACTTGTATTAATGCTGCGAGCGAAAATTCTTGCTTGTCAAAAGACAAAATACGACGAAAACATATACTATCACATATGCCCCGAAATCTAGCCCAATGAAAATAGTAACCCTAAGAAGTAGCAACTAAAGAACGAAACAAAGAACCCTCGAGCGATTACCAAACCTCTACCAATTTACTTGCGCGAAAGTGGCTCAAGTATCATACACGTATGTTGGTAAATATCATTACTGGGATTATTGTACAAATAACATATACTGAAGAGATATGTTTACGCGAGGGTCTCTTCGTAAGCCATTCGAATTAAAACCACTCGCGTATTCGCTTTAACTGTATAATGCTTTATTAATTGCAAAATAATATTTCTTATATATAAAATTCTCATGTCATAGTTTTTGGTCCCATCTATTTTTCATGCCCCAAAATGTTAGGGGTAGTCCACCCCTAAATTTTTTTTTTTTTTTTAGACAAAATTTTTAGTTTCTATTTTTTATGATATAACATACAAAAATACACACAATACTTAATTTTCACCCTTCTATGATCAATCCTTATTTTTTAATAGCCATTTTAGTAATTTAATCATTTTTCATCTCCGGTCGAAAACTGATCAATCGTCATTTAATTAGTTATCCCCGCCAGATGTCTACAGATGTCACTTCTGACCCAGTAAACAGCACGGAGTGGGGATGAGAACGGAGCCAGTCTCCTTTCTCTCTCACTCCCTACACAGTTGTCGGCCATCATTATTGTTTATGCATCAAGTGTAGTAGTAACGTTGACAATTATTATTTTGCTATCTCAGTGTAACTCTCATATTAACTATTAATCATTCCTATTTGATCAATAATATTGAAATTTTCAATTTTGAGTGTATTTTGCTCGATTAGTTAATCAAGTGATTTTTATAACCTCAAAAGTACTCAACACGTGGTTGTATGAAAAAATTATAAGAGAAAATGTTTTCGTAAAATTTAATTTTTTACTTTTGTTTGAAAAATTTTTCCATAAAACTTATATTTTTGTTATGATTTCATAAATTCTAACTAATCATTTCAAAACTGCGGCAGAATTTTCCCATAGCATTTGTTGCGGATGTGCATACATTCACCACAATTGAGTCCCAGCTATCAGTGTGCTGAGAGTTTCAAGCACTGATAAACAATTAGTGATTGTTGAGTATAAATCAATAAACTCTTCACTCTTTTCTTTTCGAACTTTGGGTAAGTTCAATAATGTTGTGACCTGACTGTCGACTAATTGGCGCTTGTTTTCATATCGGGAGTGGAGACCATCCCAAGCCAATTGGAAATTGTCGTTAGTTAAAGCGAATCGTTTAACTATATCTCCTGCTTGGCCTCTTGTTTTATACCGAAGATGGTATAGTTTTAGAGCTGGAGATAGCAGGGGGTGGTTTATATATACGACAGTGAACATGTTTCGGAAAGACGGCCACTCAGCGTATCCACCATAAAATGTGTCACAAGGCGACGATGGAGATAATACCTACTTCCGGTGGTTCAACTATTTTGTGTCTGGGTTCTGATTGAGAACTAGACGTTGGTTGATTTACTGCTTTAATTAACTTTAATTATTCAGCACTTTTTGATTTCGTTATTTCATAAGTATCAATGCTAAATTGATACTTTCCTTCCGCCAGCGCAAGAAAATTCGCGTATGCGTCTTGAACTTGCTTATACCCATCGACAAGAGAATTATTCTTAATTAATTAAAAATTTAACTATTAATAATTAAAATTTCTTGATTTTAAACAAGTAAAAACTATGCACTGAATTGGCTTTGATATATGTGCAGTTGTTCGCTGTAATGCTTAAGCTTGGAATTTGTACGTTTATGCTACTCTTTAAATGTCAGAAGAGAAAGATTATCGTCGAAATTTGTTATTTGTAACTATGTACATATGTTAGCAAAAGAAAAGTGATCGCGAGAGTGGATGCACTATTTTCTGGGAATACAAACTTTCTAGTACAAATGTTTTTTGTTGAAGTACAAAAAGGAGAAATTACATAGGAGAGTGCCTATATTTTAATATGCGAACTTCAGAACACTTATAAATAAATTCTCTTGGATATGTATGTACCTATGTCTGTACATATGCTTAATTTGCAAATACTCAAATTCGAAACTGAGGTCAACAACCTTCAATATCGTGTTACTGAAATTCTTGTTATTGGAAAAAACAAGTATATTTTGTAAATTTGGAGATTTTAATTTTGTTGAGAAAACAAAAGTTATTTGCATACATAGGTATGTACGTATACAAAGTATTACAATGTACCAAAATATCGCGGTGAGATCTTTTGGTTTTATGCTTTTGCATGTGAATGTAAGCATGCAGATCTGAATTCACTTATTTTTAGGATTTCAAAGGGAAATTCATTAAATTTTATGCAATTATTACGTTCCTTGATTAAAAGTAAGTTGTGTGTAAATATACTTTGTTGGTCGACTATGTAAAACAAAATACAATACATAGTTAGAGCGCAGAATACGTGTAGCTGTTACGAATTTTCATTGAATAAAAAATGAGCATACATAGTTAATATTTGTTTTTGCAATGGTGTTAACCAACACAACTGGAATTAGGATCGCAGATAACAGAAAAATACATAAATAGGACAGAGCTGCCTTTTGTCATCTGCCAAACTTAATTTTCAAACCAAAGATGTTTTGCTTTAATCATAATTTCTTCCAATAATAATTATAATTCCACTAGATCTTAGAAAATAAAATGCAAAGAATATGAAATTACATATGTTTTGCTTTTTTGTATAAATTCGAAAATTAATTCTTTTTTAATAAATGAAATTAGTTGTACAAAAGTAAGTCAAAATCGTAAAATACCGTTTATGTCAGATAGTTAATAAATCTTACAAAATTGAGTAAAACTACCTTTCTTTGTATCACGTATTCTACGTTAGTTTAACGACTGACATGTTGCACTCTGTCCGCTTGTCTTTTTTGCTCTGTGTATAGTCTATTTGTCCGCGCTGTCATGTTACGCAATATTATGTTCTCACATTCCGCCATCCTGTAATGGAATTCAGTAGCCTTGAGTTAAGTTGATGCGGCTGCTGGTCAGTCCCAGCACACTTAGACCAATAGGCCCATTGTGATACCGCTGAGGCTCCTGCCTTCACCTTCTCAAATGATCGAACCATTATGTGGGCCTTATAATGGCAACGAGATTTCCAATATTTGCTGAGGCCAACTCAGCGAGACAGCCGAAGAAGGGTTTCCCAAGGAATTTGTGTCGCGCAGATATCAAGGTTGGACAATGACATAGCTAGTTCTTGATGGTCTCTTCCTCTTCTTCGTCCTTACATCTGCAGCGTGATGCCCCATTAAAGAGTGTCCAGTTATTATACCAGTCGTTATGTTAGTGAAGAACCGGTCAAGAAGGATAAGATGTTTTAATTTTTTCGCGTCCAACTTTGGCCATAGCTGTATAGTCAAGTTGCACGTAATCTCGTTCAAATATCTAGAGTCAGCTTCCCTCGTGAAGGCGAATTTAAGCATTTACTTCGCGGTGGACAGAGGTAAACCAGCATCGTGTGCTTTTTTTATCTTAGATATAAGGGTTCCTTCCCTTGCTAGCGCGACTGCCACGCAATTGCCTGGGATGTCCCTGTGTCCAGGTACCCATACAACAGCAGTACTGTTCTTCGTTTAGAGTTTGTTAAGAAAGTTCCTACAATTTATGGCCACTTTTGACGTGGTACCGTTACGTTGAAGAGATCTAATTGCAGCCTGACTATCGGAGTAAATTGTAACCGATTGTCCTGCTGCCGTAGATGTATGCAACCTCTCCAAACCCTCAATGATTGCAAAGAGTTCCGCCTGGAGTGGTACGGTATTCTCATGCTCATACTTAATGAGGGCACGGGAGAATAAATTCCGCAACCCACCTTCCCATCAAGCTTCGAGTCGTCTGTGAAGATGGCTATTGCTCCCTGGTCGGGGGCGTTGGTTTTTCCCACTCGCATATGTTTAGGATCCTCGTGGAGTAAATATTATCGAAGCATACACTGGAGGTGATGTAGTCCAGCTCCTTCGGCACTTCTGTAAAAGATAATATTTTTGTATGTACTATACTGCAAATCTTCCAAGGTTGATTCAATCTTATTGCATTGCAACCCGCTTGTAGTTTCCAATATAGGTAGTGCTCCCGTTATCAGGATGGACGCCGATCGTTGAACTCTCTCTAATTTGATTGTGATTTTATCGAGTGCTGGCCACCAAACGGTGACACCGTAGAATAGAATGGTCTAACTACCGATGTGTATATCCAGTTCAAGATACTCGGTCTTAGACCCCATCTCTTTGCTATCGTCGATTTGCAGGCGTAGAGTGCAGGTATAGCTTTCCTTGATATTTCTGCCGTGTTCCGGCTCCAATTTAGTTTAATATCTATGATTATCCCGACATATTTGACCTCGGTAAGCAGGATAATCTCCACGCTCTTCAGTCTAGGTGGTTTAAAGGCATGAGGTTTGTACCTCCTGGTAAGAACACCATCTCGGGTTTATCAGAGCTCACGTCCAGACCACTATCTCTACACCATCTCTCAACTATACAAAAAGCATTTTGAAATAGATCGCTTAATGTTTGTAGGTACTTACCTATCGCTGTCAGGACAAAGTCGTCAGCATATGCCACAATACCACAACCTGTGTTGTGCAGTTTTCTAATCAGCGTATTTGCTGTTAAGCACCACAGCAGTGGCGTTTCTCGTGTGTGTCTGGTGACGCTGGCGCTGCCCATCTCTGCGATGATCCTGTTCCTCAGAAGAGACCCTACGAAATCAACTATAGGCTGTTGGAGACCAATTTCTTGAAGAACATCTATTACAAAGGCAGGACGAATGTTAGTATACTAAGTGTATACTGTTTCACGGCAAGTCCTTTTCCGATGCGCCCGACTATATCATGTATGGCTGTGTCAACAGACTTACCCTTGGAGAAAGCATGTTGCTTTCCCGAGACGCTGTTTGGGGGTAGATTCCGGCGTATATAGCTGTCCAGCAGCCTTTCCAAGATTTTTAAGTAAAAAGAGGTAAGACTGATGGGTCGAAAGTCCTTTGGTTTGACGAGGTCGGTTCTTTCTCCTTTTGGACGTTCTAAAGGACGTCCAGTCAGTGCTTTTTCTATTCCGGTACGCAGCGATCGATGGAGTTCTCATGGTGAGATTAAAATATATATACAGATGGTCAGAGAAGGAGGGTTCATTGACAACATGCAAGTTTCTGATCTGGCCAGAAAGTAAGTTCGAAACTAAAGTGATGTCAAAAACCTCCTTCCTAGTAGAAATTACGAAGGTGGGTATGTTTCCTTAGCTACAACTTTCTAAATCGTTTTCTAAAATAAAATCAAATAGGAAATCACCTCTGATTTTTATATCGTTGGATTCCCATACTGTGTGACATCGGCTCCAACATCTTGTGGTTCGCTTCCTTTACCGCTTCGTGTAGCCCGGTCGGTGGTAGAATGTCGTCGTGAGCGAAGTACGACGAGAGCATTATCAGTCGCTATTCCCCCAGTTTTAGCTCGATGCTGACTGTGTCCGCATCGCTATATTGTGAGAGAAAGAAATAAGAAAAGTTTTTCTTAACCAGAATGCAAGCCCTTGGCCTTTTCCTGATGCTGCTACCGTTTGGTAGGTATCGGAATTCAGCCCACAGATCTTGACACCCATTATCTAGGGTTCTTGGACCAGAACTATGTCCTCCGCTTTCTCGCAGAGCCGCAGAATTAGGGCAGCTGACGCTGCCTTGGAGTGGTGTAGATTTATTTGAAGTATCTGCACCATTCTGAGAGATTGAGAGGTCCATGGATCTGACCTCCTCTGCCTCGGGGAGGGTGATGACTGTAGTGTCGATATTTTTCCCTTCGGTATCGGACTCCAGAAACTGTTCATCCTCTTTTTTTCCCAAGCAGGTGAAAGCTATCCCGAGGAATTCAGGTACCGAAAGCATTCCACTTTCAGCATCCAGACCACTCGTGGTGTTTTCGGTAAGCACCACACGTTCTTCCTCTCCCCTTGAGGCGAGAAATGTAGGATTAGTAAACTCGCTTGCGGCATTCTCTACTAATCCAGTTTGGTTCTCACCCTTCTTGTGAACTTTTAGCGTAACAGTCCGCGAGAGCTGGGAGGGAAGCATCGCTTATGACAAATATCACAAAGCGTTGCTTCTCCTTGACCTCAGTAACATTTGCCGATACAATTTAATCGGTAACTTACAAATTTTGTCGTTTGCACTAACGATGTGCTTGTTGATACAATGATATCCATTGTGGTTGACATAAACTTTTTTATAATTTCTAGTGCTCATCATCTTTTGAAATATATCTAGGGTTGATCTGTACAGTTCCCGATACTCAGTTGCAGGGAAAGGGTCTTTCGAAACAAACTTCTATCCAATGTTGGATGGTGAGATATCTCCTTATCATGGAACAGAATGTATGCCATTTTGGTTATTTATTTCTTTTAGTTTTTCTTAGAAAATTTTCCGATCTTTATTTTATTTTAATCTTAATTAAACAAATCGTTTTTTGTCGATTTCGCTAACAACTTCAAAACATTTATCGTATAATTAGCGATTTTTCGAGTAGTTGATGACAAAAGCTGTCAAACGGTTGCGAATATCGTTAAAATAAGTACAGCGATTATTAAAATCGTTATAATCGTCGTTAAGTTATTTTATCGATCCGAAAATCGTTATAATATAATAGTGTAGCCCCGAATGACGAATTTCATGGTTCGATAAATTAACATCTTGGCTTAACTTAGATTGTTAACCCCTCAGATAATTCTCTCTCATGGTCTGAGATAATTAGGTGTAAGCTTTGCATTTGCTCCGAATAGTATTTTCTTCATCGCATCAAGTTCTCCTACGTTACATTCCTCTTCTTTCTTTCGACTCTTGTTCGATGTTCTTTTGGCTTTTTATTATATTAGTTCAAGTAAAAAGTTCGTTCGGTTTTTTATTGATTTTTCAAAATATGATAACTTTGTGTACATTGTCCGATTTAAGTCAATTATGCGCCGTTTTATTCATAAACTTGTTGCCAATAAGATGTTAACTTCATTATATCCCTCTCATAGAAGGCTGCGTCCCTATTGGCAAAAAAACTCGGAGAGCCAATTTTCACAGGCCTCTCTTGAGGCCAACTTCTCACTTATTAAGCGCGTTCGTAAGCACTTGGTGCCAGATCCGGGCTATAAGGTGGGTTGTCCTGATGGAATACAATTCGGCCTCTGTTGATAAAAGATGGTCTCTTCTGGATGAGTGCTGCCTTCAAGCGGTCCAGTTGTTGGCAGTAGAGGGCCGAATTGAGCGTTTGGCCATAGGGGAGCAGCTTGTAGTAGATGATTCCTTGCCAATCCAACCAAACACACATCAAAACCTTCTGGCCGGCAATCCTGGCTTGGCCACCGTTTCCGCCATTTCACCGCGTTTCGGCCAAGACCGACTTTACTTGACGTTGTCGTACGAGATCCACTTTACATCACCAGTCACCAAACACTTCAGAAATGGGTCGATTTTGTTGCGATTCAGCAGCCATTCGCAGATGGAAATTCGATCCATCATGTCTTTTTGCGTTAGTTCGTGTGACCCCCCCCCCAGGTTATGCAAATGGTTCCAAACGGTTTTTCTGGCTTATCTTTAGTTCCTCAGTAATTTAATAAGTGCTCACGTGACGGTCTGTTTCCACTATTTCCATGATTTTATCGCAATTTTCGACGACAGGCCTCCCGACGCGTGGTGCATCTTTGACTTCGAAATTACCGGAACGGAACCTAACAAACCACTTTTGTGCTACACTTTCGTTTACAATATCGGGCCCATAAACTAAATTAATTTTTTCAGCCGCTTTGGCTGCTTTTTCGCCTTGATCGAAGAAAAATTGTAAAATATAGCGAATTTTCTCTTTGCTGGTCTCCATTTTTGACGAGCGCTCACAACGTCCTGAGTCAATCAATCGAAAAACAGTCAAACAAACTTTTAACGCGAATAAACACGTTTTCAGCGCCGTATAGTATGACATGATGCGACACGTAACACTAGTACTATGGACAATAACGCCATCTTTTATATAAAAACCGAATGAACTTACTTGACCTAATATAATATTTCCTTGCGCTTTTCTGTTTCAATTGTGCCGCTTTGTAAATTAAACTCATTTAAGGTTAATTAGTCATATTTCTTTTAAAAACTCTACCCATTTCTAATTAGGTGATGCTTTGGAACTTCTCGAAGCTGTACTATTTTTTATTTGTAGAACTTTGTCGACGTGGCGATACCAGTGATCTTGATCGCTATGACATAGCCGCGAAAGTAGTGGTAATACTATTTTGTGGAATCTCTCCACTTGCCTGCCTCCTCATTTAACAACTGTTGCAATCTGTAATGTTGTTTTTTAATGTGTTTAAAGCGAATGCTTTCATCTTATCCTGTAGACTTGGTTGGGTCTAACTAGCATATAGTAGGTCTATGTAAAAGATATTTAAAGATTTAATAAATCTAATTGGGTCTTCATGACTAAAACTTCCACACGGCTTCAAACTAATTTACCAATCTTGGTGTTCAATTTTGGGTCTTTGTTTTCTATAGCAGCTGAATGACCTTGAATGTACAGCCTTGGCCAAAAGTATTAGGCACCCCACTAAAATACAAGTATTCTCAAATGTGGCTATCAAAGTTAACACTTCTTTTTGTAAACGTCTTACATGGGTGTTTAACTGTTGATTAAACGAATAAATTGTGTACTATTAAAAGTCATAGCACTCTGGGTAAGCTAAACCTTAAATTTGTCATTTTTAAGAAATTCATAAAATATTTTCGCATTTAAAATTTGAAAGTGAAAGTGTAAATTACATTTAGTAAATAGTTACCAATCCTATAAAAACAGTTCATATTTACCAAAATGCCTAAAAAAAAGTAAAATTAGTTACGATGATAGAGTTAAAATTCTAGTTCTAAGTGAAGAAGGTAAGTCTCAGGTTGAGACTGCCAATTTGTTGGGAAGTTCACAGTGCGCGGTCCAATGTGCTATCAGGCGATTTGTGGAGACGAAATCCCACTATGATAAATCAAAAAGTGGAAGAAAGCGTCTAACCAGTAAACGAGAAGACCGAATACTCTCAAGAATCGCAAAAAAATCTTCTTCTGCCCTTACAGCTGCCCTTTCGGATGAATTTAGTAAACCAGTTAGTGCTCGAAAAGCTAGAAGAAGACTTCTGGAAGCAGGTTTAAAAGGATATAAAGCCCGAAAGAAGCCGTGGCTCTCAGAAAATAATAGGAAAAATCGTTTGGAATGGGCTCGCCGATACCAACATTTCACGGAAGAAGATTGGTCAAATGTTCTGTGGTTTGATGAATCAAACTTCGAGGTAAGCTTAGTTAAGATCGTATTAACAGCTATAGCTTCTTACCCTTGAGCAAGTTTGAGGACATAATACAAACTTTATAAAACATTATTTTTTCTTTTCTACAGATATTTTGAACACCCGGTGTGACGTTCCTGAGGCGACGGGTTGGGGAAGAATATCATCCAGATTGCGTGGTACCCACTGTTAAGCATGCAGGAGGCAACATTATGATCTGGCGCTGCATGGCTGCTGCTGGTGTCGGTGAAATGTTCGTTTGCGAGGGTCGCATGGACAGTAAAAAGTACATAAATGTATTAGAAGCTGTTCTTCTGCCTTCGTTAACGCGTATTTTCGGCGATACTAATTTGGACGGGGTTCAATTTCAGCAAGACAATGCTCCTTGTCATAAATCAGCGACTACGCTGCGTTGGTTTAGAGATAACAACATTGTATTGTTAGATTGACCTGCACAGTCTCCAGATCTTAATCCCATTGAGCACATGTGAGCTATTAAATCGCAAGATTAAGGAACACAATATAGCATCAAAAACTGCCTTAAAGAATGCCTTAATTTACGAGTTGTACGCTATAAGTGCGGACGAATGTGCAAAGCTTGTAAGCAGCATGCCCAAGAGAATTACTGCCGTTATTAAATCAAAGGGTGGACCTACTAAATATTAATGTTATTATCACTAATTCATTGTATTTTCACTGTTTTACTAATAAAACTTCATTACTTCACTTGTTAAAACAAAAAATTCAGTAATTAGTGGGGCGCCTAATACTTTTGACCGAAGCTGTATGTTAGTTCTATAGTTTTGTCTTCCATCGAAGAGCGTATAACTTGACCTCAAAAAAATAATCTTCTTACTGTACCTTGGACAAAATTTTCTTAACAGCCATAATCCACTGATAATGCCTCTCGTAATCTAAACATTAGCGAGTCTTCGATTAACAAACCACATGCACGGGGCTAGGTGCATCGATCAAGTTTGCAAAAGTATTGTTACGCTAATAAGAAAATGAATGGGATGTGTCCATTAATTTTGCATGGTCAGTCTACGTTGCCTGTTCGCTTGTTGGCAATATGCCTTTTTTGTTTGTCCTTAAAAATTTGTCGACTACTATCATATCGCTTTCTAATGATTTCTAGTCCATTCAAATAATTTACATTAAGATCTTAATTATCTAAATTTTAGTATAACTCTGGAGTTAATCCAACGACATGGAATTGAAGCGAAGTTAGCCGGGTCCGCTGTAATTTTATATTATATACAATATTTGTTTAAGCCAAAAGCCTTAAAAGTTTGAGAAGCACAGTGTGCTGAACTGCAGATAATCTAATAATTAGCGGTGTGTCTTTATGCATATTCTCAAATACATAAAAGTATAAACAGAATAAATAGGCGGCCGCGGTAGCCGAGTGGTTAGCATTGCGTACAGACATTCGGAAGGCTCGAATTCATATCCCGGTGCCACCAACATCCAAAAGTTATGGAAAATTAATTTAAATAAAAAAAAATTAAGTTAAATTTTCTAATAACGGTCACTCCTCGGCAGGTAATGTCCCTCCATTTGTTTGAAAAAACATCAAGACGCAAAACCACAAATTGGAGGAGGAGCTCGGCCGAAAATCGCTTCAGCGGTTACAAAGCGCCAATACAATTCAGTATCAGTTATTATCAACAGTTTTGATGTTAAGTTGCGTTTCCGAGCATATTTTATTAGTTTAATTAAAGGCAGCTGATTTTACATATTTCGGAGCAGATACCCACTTTTGATGTCGACAACTGCAAGCGCACTTTGGGCATGCACCTAGAACGTCCAATCTCTTAATAGACATCAATGCAAATTTGGTGTTAGATTCAGGGTGGGAGGGAGCCTCCCTTGCAGATGGAAGAGAATATATATACTAGGTGGGGTGAAAAGTAACCTCCTCGACCGCACTGCTACTGCAAAATAGATTATAGTGCCTTGTAGTGCGTTCATATCTATGCAAACATGCCAAAGTTCCGTGCGAGACTGCCTTTGCTTTTGGTTTGACAGCTGATTGTTGTTGACAGCTTAATGAATACGGTGTGGGGCGCTAGCTATGTACACTAACACGACAACAATTAAGCATCGATATAAGGCAAAGTAAACAAAATATATTTCTGGGGTACACCCGAGGTGTGGTCTAACGAAATTGGTTACGAACCCACTCGTACTACTCCTACAACTTCAGTTCAGTCCACCAAAAACGACACTATTCTGCTACACAAGAATCAGGCTACAACTGCCTTTTTACTATTAATTGCTCCGTCTGGCAAAACACTATACTATACCATATATTTTTATAAAATATTATTTTTTTCCGAAAAAGTACGCCCGTTTGCAAGAAAAAAGATGTTAACATTTTCGTAGATTGCTAAAATCTGATCCGGCACGCGTCAGCCTTCAGAATTCTCTGGCGAGTGTGTATTGGTGCCCAATCATTGAGCGCCGCCCCCATTACCCAAAGGGCAAACCAAGTACACTGTGATAATTTTCCCCTCGCCGCACGAAAGGCGGCGACACCCCTTTTTACGGAATACCCGCGCAAAGCATTCCGTTTCCCTAATATTTGTTAGTGGAGGAACCGTTTTATACGAACACCTTCTTTTGGAGACTTATACCACTGGGTAGGCACACACCGAGTACAACCGTGCCATCAATCCATGGCTTTAAATTACACAACTATTTGCCGACAGATGCCACTGCCAACGCTTGGAGTGAAAGGAACATTAGACAAAACAAAGAAAATGAACAAACAAACACAAAAGAAGTTTTTCTTGCGGCCAGTACGCGACACTATATTCTAGCACAAGAAAATTAGTCAAACTTAGTATAAACTTCAGTTCCCTCCAGTTTATGGAAACACAACCAAACGGGAACCACTAACTCGAGGAGGAGCTAGGCCGAAAATCGCTTCAGCGGTTATAAAGTGCCAATTATGTATATACGTGCCTGCCCCCAGATCAAAAATCTAAAAACCATATCCATAATGCTTGATTGAAGGACGGCGTTTCGCCTGCGTTTTTGACGTGCGGAGTGGAGTTGAAAAAGGAAATAAGATGCCATACATACCCAAAAAGAAAGAGCTCGACATGCGTCAGTAACGCCGACTGACTAATAAAAGCTTTTAAGACCGAAGCAAGGTCTTGGAGGACACAGAAAGGCGATCTAGTGACTGCTGCCTGGAGTTCACTGAATTTTTAAAGGGAACATTTGTTCAGCCTACACAATAGCAGTGAAAATGGAATAGTCAAAAATATTCACTATCTTGGAAACGACGCGAGAAAAGAGGACCGACACACACCATCTCTTAGTTGATTTTAAAACAGCAGTATAAAAAGAAGCTGCCTCTACGCATGGCTGTGGAAGCTGACGATAAGCAACACCAAAAGCTTCATCAGGATCGGGAAAGACTTCCCGAGCTGTTTACTCCTTAATCAACTTTTTTAATCAATTGTTGCAGAAAATAATACGTTGCGTAGCTGCTAGCGAAGGAGGGTAAGAATAAATGTTTCCGGTCATGACTCAAAGAGTCATTGCAATCGCTACTCGGCTCCCATCTCAATGTTGACAGTCATAACTTTGAATCCGTACATAATTTGCTAGAAAAATTATGGTCCTCTGCGATTTGGGAACGAATACTGCAGCCAATGGTACAATGATCTGTACAAGATACACGGCGACACTGACATAGTTCAGCGAATCAATAGACAGTGGTTTCGTTGGCTAGGTCATGTGATCGCGATGAATAAAAGTACTCCAGCTTTGAATGTTTCCTATGCATTACCTAACGGTGATAGCAGAGGAAGAAGAAGACCGTTGGGAATTAATATATTAAATTAGTCAGTGTTAACATGTTCTAGCCAGCGTACTTGCCGCGTCTTCATTCGCTGAGCTATGTCAATGTCATCGTATAACTCGTACATCTCGTCGTTCCATCGCCTGTGTTATTCGCCGTGCCAATGCGCAAAGGGCCATAAATCGCTCGCAAAACTTTTCTCACGAAAACTCCAAAAGCCTAGAACGGATATGATGGGCGACTTGTAGAGTTTGGCTATTTTTGTCGAGAGAGGACTTTACTTTTCAATTGCCTACTCAGTCTAAAGCAGCACCTGTTGGCAAGAGTGATTCTGCGTTGGACTTTAAGGCTGACGTTATTATTGGTGTTCATGCTGGTCCCTAGATAGAGGAAATTATCTACGGCCTCGAAGTTGTGACTATCAACAGTGACTGTTTGTTTGATGAAAGGAGTATTTCGTCTTTTCTTCGTTCATTACCAGATCTATTCGCTTCGCTATTTTATCAAGTCTGGAGAAAGCGGAACTAACGGCGTGGTTGTGAAGGTCTGTAAATATCATCGGCATACGCCAGTTGTTTCTTGCCGGGGTTAATTAGGGGCCGGAATTCCGGCAACGGGGATCGGGGGAGGTGCCGGTCCTTCAGAAAGCTGAAAATCAAGATTATCCTACTTTCCATGCCAAGTGGCTCAATAATTAAAAACACGGAGATAGAGCTTAGGTATAGGTACAGATGTACCAAAAAAGTATTTATTCAAAAAAATAATCAAAAGGGTACTCACTGGAGATGTTGCTGCGTTCAAGCTGTGATACAAAAGAAGAGCGTTAGACTGGCAACTACGGCCGTTTAAAGATTCCACAGAAGGTGGAAATCTAAAACGGACATAACTGCATCTTTCCCATAACTTAGTCGAGTCATGTATACTGAATGTACTTGTATTGAACGCAGCGACATCTCTTGGTCGATTATGATGGCTGCACAAGGTGACACACATAAACATGCCGCCCGCCTTGCAGCATCACTGCAATAGAAATATTTAAATAGTTATATAAATTTAAGAGTGTTTTTTTTTCTTTTATAAAAATTCAAACTATAATTATCAATTCATGATTACAACTCATCAGCGAAATTACTTCACATTTCAATTTGCTTAGGACTAAAGAAGTTTATGACTACGCCTCAATATGGTGTACTGCCAGATATCACCCATCCAAATAACGTGTTCTGTGCGGCTGGCCTGGTTGGCTTTACAGGCATTAATCCTGGCCTTAAGATCGCTGCGTAGATATCGGCACCTAATATAAAGGATACCGTGCTTTTCCGATAAAAAGACGGGTCGGCCAACCTCAGATTGTTGAATTCGTCGACAACTCTGGCCTTTCGTGCCAGCCCTTCAAGGTAAGCGTCACTCGATCGCTGTGATCGCTTGATGGCACCTGAAGCCGTCTGACTAGAGCCTTTGATATGCAGGATGCTGGTTGCCCAGGATCGATGAGGGCACGGACCCTTTGCGTCCACCCGTTCGTTGCGACTGTCACTATTACTGTCGGCGTGAGGACAGTTCCACTCGTTTTCTGTACCGGGGTTTTAATTCGCTCCCGTGCGTCTCTCACCCTTTGGCGCTGTCGTCGTTGATTGGTACGACTTCTGTATTGTCGTTGCCGCTGTTCATCAGAGGGTTGGATTGGCCGCTGGATCACTGACCGGACACTCGACAGTGGCGGTCTGAGTCCGTCGTATCATTGTGACTGGGTGCTGGTTCTGCTATTTCAACCAGATCTTCGCTGCTGGCATCTATTTCCAACACTTCTTCATCGCTGGACTCGGTCAACGGCTGCGCTCGGTATGGACCGTGTTGCCTCCTGTGCCGACCGTCTACCGCACCCTGGCTCTAAGGCACGTCTTCCTCCATTTCCCGCAGGTGAAGGAGACTGTGGTGCCGTTCGTGGCATCGTTCACATGTCCTTGTCGACGGGCATCTGCTGGCCATGTGATGCGGCGACAGACAGTTGGCACAGTGACGATAAAGGAGGACAGCTCGGAGTCTCTCCGTGGGTTCCATCCGGCGCATCTGTCTGCAAAATAGAAGCCGATGGTTGTTCTTGCAAACTGGACAACGGTGTTGGTCTTTCGGGGTGTTGGTGTGGTTGACTCGAACCATTTCGTAACTCTCTCAAAGTAGAAGATACATTAGTTGGTTTTACAGCAGGAAGCATGAATAATTTAACGATTGATCTTGTTATTAGACCCCGTGTGGTAAGTATTTCCACTACTCGGACGCGGTGATCTGGTCCTGAAAAAACCCTAACCACTCTGCCAAGTCCCCACTCGTTTGGGGGGAGGTTATCCTCTTTTACTACCACAAAATCGTCGACTCCTATATTTCGTTGGGGGTGCTGCCATTTTACTCTATTGTGTAACTCCTTGAGATATTCTGCTTTCCATCGTTGGCAGAAGCCTTGATGGAGTGCCTTCAGTTTTTGCCAGCGGTTGATGATCGACATCGGGTTTCCATTAGTCTCGGGTTCAGCTATTCCGATTAGCGGGCATCCAATTAGAAAATGACCTGGGGTAAGGGGTTCCATGGATTCGGGGTTCTCTGACATCGGACTAATTGACCTTGAGTTCAAACATGCTTCAATTTTGGCGAGTAATGTGGCGAATTCTTCCATCGTGAATCGCATCGCATTTGCTACTTTCCTGAAATGGATTTTGAAGCTCTTCACCCCCGCCTCCCACAGCCCTCCCATATGAGGTGCTCCGGGAGGTATGAAGTGCCAACTTATCTCTTGATGAGCATATGACTGGTTGGCAAGCCGGAAGTCTTCTGACAAAAACTGTTTAAATTCTCTTTAGAGTTTTACTCGCGCCTACGAAGATTGTTCCGTTGTCTGAGTACATGTTGCGAGGACAGCCACGTCTGGCCACAAATCTTGAGAATGCTGCAAGAAATGTGGTGGCCGACAGATCGCTGGTTGCCTCCAGGTGTATTGCCTTTGTTGCAAAGCACACAAATACGCAGACGTATCCTATTGTAATCAAACATGCCCGACCAGTGTAATTCTTAATGTCGAACGGTCCTGTGAAGTCTACGCTGGTATTGGTAAATGGCCTAGACAAGGTTGTTCGTTCAGGAGGTAGCGCTGCCATCAGTTGCTCTCTTGTCCTCTTTCTGAAAATAAGACGAACCTTGCAATTATTGATAACAGTTTTGATCAGACCTTTTATCCTAACGATCCAATATTCTGACCTCACTAGCCTCAGCATTAGCTGATTTCCACCATGTAGTGAAATCAAATGTGAAAACTTGACAAGGAGGCTAGAAAATTGGCATCCGTAAGGTAAAATAATGGGATAGCGTTCATTGTAGGCCAGTGATGACATGGCAAGTCTACCACCTACTCTCATGATTCCATTCCTGTCTAGGAAGGGGTTGAGACTGCTGATGGAGCTCTTGGTGCTCACTGGCTTTGATGCTGCAAGTGCGATGCATTCCTCATGATAACACCGCTTTTGCGTCAGAAGAATTAAACGTTATTTTGCTTCTTTAATTGCTTTTAACGATATCTCCGAATTGTTGTCTGGGGCTGTCAGCTTAAGTACTGGGTGAATCTTGCGATAAAATTCAAAAATCCTGGAAACTACCCTTAACGCCCGCGAAAAATCGGAAAATCTTTGCAAGATGTCTTCTGTGTGTCTAATTTGCGCTGTATAAGATCTCACAATCTTTTGCTCCAATTCTGTATCCATGATGTCATCTCTTTGTAGCCATTCAGACGGATGTCGTTTCAACCAAGCCGGGCCGTTCCACCAGATGTCGCTCTCAGCTAGTTCCTGAGGAGATACGCCTCGACTACTCAGATCGGCAGGATTGTCAATAGAATCCACATGATTCCATCCAGTGACTCCAACGAGTTCTTCGATTTTTGCCACACGGTTTGCTACAAAGGTTGTCCAGCTGCAAGGGGGCTTCCGCAGCCATGACAAAATGATGGTAGAATCCGTCCATTTATAAGCAACTGGTTGTGCAACGTCGAGCTGTGGGAATAAGGCATTAATTAATTCGGCTAGTAGTAGCACACCACATAACTCTAAACGTGGTAGAGAAATTGTTTTCACTGGTGCTACTTTGGGTTTACCTACTAATAGGTGTATCTCGGGCGGTCTATCTAGTGTGCGATCACGTACTCTCACATATAGAGCTGCTGCATATGCCTTTTCGGAGGCATCGCTGAAACCATGAAACTCAATTTCATTCCAAGGTGTGAAACTAATCCACCTTGGAATTCTAATTTTCGAGATGTGCGAGTAGTCTTTGAGGAAATTCTCCCACCGTAAGTAAATTCCTCCTGGTAAACTGTCATCCTAGTCAATCTTGGTGAGCCACATATCCTGCATTAGTATTTTTGCTTCGACCACGATGGGACCCTACCAGCCGGCCGGGTCGAACAATTTCGCAACACAGGATAGCACTTCACGCTTCGTGTAACTTGGTTTTATCTCCATGTCCTGAACGTTGAAATGGAAGCTATCATGGGCGGCATTCCATCGAATGCCTAACATTCTCGCTTCACTCAAGTCGTCAATTTCTAAAAAATCCTCCTTCAATAAGTGGTCCTTGGGTAAGTCAGCCAAAATTTCCTTAGTATTTGAAGTCCATTTCCGCAAGGGGAAACCAGCTCCCTTTAAGGCTTTCAAAAGTTCATTCCTAATGCGAATGGCTGTTTCACAATCATGGGTTCCAGCCAGGATATCGTCGACATACATGTGCTGCTTCAGGACTCTTGAGGCTAGTTGGTATTTCAAACTAACATCCTCCGCCAGTTGAAGTAGCGCCCTTATCGCTAGGTATGGAACGCAATTGACTCCAAAGGTTACGGTTTAGAGTTCGTAATCCATGAGTTCCTTCTCATCCGACTCTCTAAAGATAATCCTGTGGAACTTCGTGTCAGCCGCCTGTAATAGAATCTGTCGGTACATCTTCTCGATGTCTACATCAAAAACATATATGAAAAAACGCCATTTTAGTAACAGCGCGATAAGATCGGCTTGCAATACAGGACCTGCATAAAGCACATCATTTAAGCTTACACCATTTGAGGATGGACTCGATGCATTGAACACTACGCAGACCTTGGTAGTGGTGCTGTCAGGTTTGATTACTGCATGATGTGGTAGGTAATAACCTCCTGTACGACCTTCGATGTCGCTAGCCACTGGCTTCATGTGACCGAGCGATATATATTCTCGCAACACACGGTGATATTCCGCCTTCAGCTCTGGCCTTCGTGCCAATTATGCTTCACTGCGGAGGAATTGCTGCACTACGCTGTTTCGAGAATATCCAAGATTATCATCCTCTGGGAAATCCTGCTTGAATGGTAATGTTACTACATATCTTCCATTATTTTCTTTCGTTGTCGTACTTGTATAGAGCTGTTCACAGAATGCTTCCTCACGTGTAATCGGTTTTTTGCTTGGAACTTGTTCGAGCTCCCAAAATCTAGTGAGATCTGAGCTCGTGATTTCACAATGCAAGAAAGCATATGATTTTTGCCATTTGTTTGAGGATTTCGGGGCTGGTCCTGTCAAGATCCATCCAAAAACTGTCTCCTGCGCGAGGAGAGAGCCCAAAATATTCCTTTGAATATTTCCCATCATTATTGCTGGGTACAGGTCTGCACCAATCATTAAATCAACCTGCTGACTTTTATAAAAGTTGACATCGGCTAAATTGATCGGGGGCAGTAGACTCAAATCAACTTGGTCTACTGTAAGCTGGGGAAGGTTCCCTGTGAGTTGGGGTAGAATCAGGCCTCTTGTCTCAATTCTAATCTCGGGGTTAACAGGAGAACCTATAACCAAACGTGCGGCTTCTCGTACGTTAGCTGGTGTCGTCGCGTTGATGCCACTTATCTGAAAGTTCACGGGTTGAGTTGGTAGTTTAATGCGCCTTTGCAGCCGCTTTGTGATGAACGTGCCTTCTGAGCCCGAATCCAAAACTGCCCTTGCTTCGTTGTAGCATATGTGTACCATCGCAGTGCCCAAGATAATGTTTTTTGCATTTGTTGCGAACAGTGCCTGAATGTTGCCGGAAGTAGTTGGAGATTGTGTACCCTTATCCCCACTGATACCGGGTTGAGAACGACTGGTTGTGGTCTATGGCTTGTTTCCTGTCGGTGTCCTATGTAGCAATGAATGATGCCGCTGGTGACAACTAAAACAGGTAAAGGAACTCTTGCAATCGCGTGCAATATGTGAATGTGCTAGGCAGTTCATGCACAAGTTGTACTTCCTTACTACCTTAGTCCGGTCATCCACCTTCATTGCTAAAAATTTTGGACAGGCCTTTAGCGCTTGCGATAAGTCTGGGCATAATCTACAAACAGTCTGGGAAAATTGAGTATGGTGACTAGACAACTTTTTTCCATATGGTGTTACATGAGTATGCTTTAGATACTCGGGTACTTTGAATATCTGATACAGTTTCTAAAGTCTGGAACCTACTTGAGAGAAAGCTATCCAGTTCCTCCCACCTCGGAATTTCGACCTTGTCCACTATTCCTTGTTCCCAAAGTGCTAGGGTGGTATCCGGAAGCCTACTAGAATCTAAGAATACAAAATTAGCATCCCAATTGCGGATCTCAATTCCATACATCTGAAGAACTGAGATGCAATTATTTACTGCTCGTTGCAAGTTTTTAATTACCGCATCGCGTTCGACTGTAACTGTGGGTAGGTTGAATAACGTCTTTAATTGACTATTTACCATTACTCTCTTATTTTCGTAACGGTCAGATAAGTTTTGCCACGCTGTTGCAAAACCATCATTAGTTAATGGAGATTTCTTGACGATATCCTTGGCTTCTCCTCGAGTCTTCTGATTAAGGTGGTATAATTTTTCAACTGGGGTCAAACGGGAATTATTAATGTATATACACGGTATGTCCCAAAAATAACCGAACTTTTTGGATATAAAATAGTAAAATACACATTATATTATCTTTGAAAGTTATTATTTATTCAAAATAGGTTCCATTTGACTCAACACAGCGTTTGGAACGATCAACCAGCGCATGTATAGATTTTTTTATGTCATTTATAGAAATGTTCTTCAGTACCTCGGTTACGGCTGCTTCATTTTTTTCAATTTTTTTTTAATTTTTTAAACTTTAATTTCAATTTTTTTTCAAGTTTGACACAAAATTTTATATTTGCTCTTTGTTCCATTTTTTTTGAAACCATTAGCACACTTTTGGTTTTATTGAAATGGCTGTCACTTTTATATCTGTCATCCGACTTACATGAAGTTAGGTGCGTTTGAAAGAGGATGAATGTATCTTTTTAATGTTGCAAATTTTCAATAGATGGCGCTGTATGTTGTATGATTTAAATATAAAGTTCGGTTATTTTTGGGACACACCGTGTAGCTGTAAATAAATCCCGAAAAGATGGTCATGCCATGTAGTCACCGAAAAATATTTCGGTGTCGCAAGGGGGGAGATTAATACTCGAACGTGGGGCCGATTCCGGTTCTCGAACTGGAGGATTCACTGTTGACGAGCTCTGCTGCACAAATGTTAGGTTGTGGATGGTTTCACCCATCAATGCCGCGCACGTCAGGTATGCTGCGTAGCAATCCTGGTACCGACACTTTGCAGCAAGCATAGCCGATGTATCCGATTCTCCTCCGGAAAGGTTTCGCGAATGTCCGTCAAACGTCTCCTTGACTTTTATCCATAACGCCTTAAGTTCTTCTTTCTGGATTTCTAGAGAGAAGACCGAATGATTTGCACTTGGAGTGTTGTTATACAACTCTTCAAACTCTAAAAGTGCATCACAGGCCCAAAAAAATTCATTAGCGCTTGCCATTTTACTTTTAATATAGGTGATGGATAGCAAAGGCCAAAAATTTAAAAATTTTAGAAAGAACCAAGTAGTTGGATTAAACCAATTCAACAACCCCAAAGTTTGCAAAGTTAACAGGGAAACTCAACTAATTTTAATTGATTTAAACGCACTTGCCTAAATTTTCCGTACCAAGGCAAAAACGTCGCTTCTACCGCGAAAATTCTATGAAGATATAGTGAAGGTAGGGGTGCCTGAGGTACTTCCGTAGTACCAAGGCACAGGCCTTAATTTTAATTTATGTTCAAAGAGAAAATTTTAGTTGTTACGCAGGTAAGAATGGTACTTGTGCGGTACCCGAATATATAAATTATTTAAAATTGTTTGTAATAATAATAAACTGAATTGCATACACTCACCCGTAACGATGGTTTGCTGGTATGCTTACAGTTCGTTAGGCCGTTGGTATGGGCCTTGCTGCTCCGTTGGGCCGTTGGTTTGGGCCTTGCTGCTTCTGTTGGGCCGTTGGTTTGGGCATTGCTGCTTCTGTTCGGCCGTTGGTTTGGGCCTTGCTGCTTCTATTGGGCCGTTGGTTTGGGCCTTGCTGCTTCTGGTGGGCCGTTGGTTTGAGCCTTGCTGCTTCTGGTGGGCCGTTGGTTTGGGCCTTGCTGCTTCTGTTGGGCCGTTGGTTTGGGCCTTGCTGCTTCTGGTGGGCGTTGGTTTGGGCCTTGATGCTTAGTCGCACTGCCGCCTAATCTTTTGGCATTTAATTGCCGGCGAACAGCACTTGCGTTTTGTCTTGTGGCTTAGTCGCCGGCGCTCTATTCCTAAACACACAAAGAAATCTATTTTCGCACTGACGCCTTACCATATGACACCTAGTGCTGGCGTTCAGCACTCGCGCCTCACCTTATGGCCGTACAGCCGGCGCTTGTATAAAAATAAAAAAAAGGTTCTACACCACACTGACGTCTGACCGTATGGCACTTAGTGCCGGCGTACAGTACTCGCGCCTTACTTAATGGCTCTTCAGCCGGCGCTCCTAACTGTTTGGTGGGGCTGCGCTTTGCTTGTGGCTTTTTTTTGAAGCCTGCACACCCACTTTTACACACTTTATAGTGAGGCGCTTTGTCTGCGGCTTTTTTGAAGCCTGCGCGCCCACTTTCACTCACTTTATAGTGGGGCGCTTTGCCTGCGGCTTTTCTGAAGCCTGTGCGCCCACTTTTACTCACTTTATAGTGGGGCGCTTTGCCTATGGCTTTTCTGTAGCCAGCGCGCCCACTTTTTGTATCACCTGCTTTCACTATTTTACACTTTTATAGTGCTGGCACTTTTTCCACTTTATAGTAGGGCGCTTTGCCTATGGCTTTTCTCAGCCTGCGCGCCCACTTCTTTTCACTTTTTTTTCCCACTATTTACACTTTATAGTGCTGCCGTCTAGTGCCCTTTTTTGGGTCTTTTGCCTTGCACTTTTCCCACTTTATAGTGGGGCGCTTTGCCTATGGCTTTTCTCATCCTGCGCACCCACTTCTTTTCACGGGGATGGAAGTATATTTAGTTTAATATATTGTTGCAATTTTTTTTTTCAAATTACTTACCCGATTCCTTTCCAATTACCTGCTTACCGAAAACTCCTCCTGGTTGTTGGATGCTGGTCGATTTTTTTTTGGCTCCCACTCCTGTTGGTCTTGTTCAAATTTTCCTTTTTTTCGAAATGGCCGCCGTTCAACTTCTCAACCGTTCCGAACAGCTCCAATGGAAGTTGAGCAGGGTTGTGTTTTTTCCTATTTCTTTTTTAACAGATTAACGACTTGGCAAGAGTAGCAGAGATGGCTTTACACTTTTTGAATATTTTTAGGGAACGTATTATTTCCACTACGGAATATTCAAAAAGAGATTTTTTAATAAATAAATAAAATATTAGTTAGGCTTTCTTTTAAGATCCGGCTCGAAAGACCATGTTTCTTGCCGGGGTTGATTAGGGGCCGGAATTCCTCGTGAATTCAGGCAACGGGGATCGGGGGAGATGCCGGTCCTTCAGAAAGCTGAAAATCAAGATTATCCTACTTTCTATGCCAAGTGGCTCAATAATTACACGGAGATAGAGCTTGGGTATAGGTACAGATGTACCAAAAAAGTATTTATTCAAAAAAATAATCAAAAGGGTACTCACCGGAGATGTTGCTGCGTTCAAGCTGTGATACAAAAGAAGAGCGTTAGACTGGCAACTACGGCCGTTTAAAGATTTCACAGAAGGTGGAAATCTAAAACGGACATAACTGCATCTTTCCCATAACTTAGTCAAGTCAGGTATACTGAATGTACTTGTTTTGAACGCAGCGACATCTCTTGGTTGATTATGATGGCTGCACAGGATCACACATATAAACACCAGTAGTTGTACACTCTTTTTAAAGATTGTACCATCTTTATTTAACTCTGCATCTGTTAATATTATCTTCTGCTCCAAATTGAAGAAATCATACCATAAAAAGGTACCCTGTCTGAAACCTTGTTTGGTACCGAATGGCTCAGAGAGGTACTTCCCAATTCTGACTGCGCTTCTGATGTTGTCCAGCGTCAGTTTACACAGTCGTATAAGTTTGCGCGGATATCAAATTCAGACATAGCGTCGTACATGCAGCTCCTTACTATGCTATTGAAGCAAGCTTTATAATCGATGAAAAGGCGATGTGTATTGATTATTTTTTCACTGGTCTTTTCCAAAATTTGGCTCATGGTGAATATCTGGTCAATGGCTGGTTATGCCTAGTAAAGTCACACTGATAAGTTCCAAGTCCAAGCAAGTTATTGACGGTAGTCTTTCACACAATACGCTCGAAAGGAGCTTATATGCGATATTAAGGAGTCAGTTCTTTTTCTGACACTTCCGAAAACCAATTGAGATTAAAAGTATAATTACCTAAAACAAATCTTATTATAAATTAAGAATGAAAGATGACTGATTTTCTTATAATTATACCAATTTTTTCCGCAGCGGCGATACGTAGGGAGTATAAAATACCCTACCACAGTTCCCTAAAATCAAGTTGCTGATGAGTGCTTTCAGAAAGCAGGTGTGCAAGCCGAGTAGAAAACTGTTCGGCTGTTTGTTGTGATTGCAGCTTTTCCACGTCGAGCCTACCTTGTGTTAGTTGACGAGCGTTCTTTCATACATAGAGGCGCGTGCGTATCTTCACGCACTTTTAAAACACTGAATACATGTCTTCCGTCTACCACAACATGATCGATATGGTTGGGTTTTTTTTTTCTGGAAACAGTCCAGTAGCTTGGAGATTTTGACATCGTGGCGGGGCAGCCTCCATAAGTATGCTCGAGGCGCTTATTAAATGCATCTTTAGTGACATCGTTCTGCTCTTCGGAGTGAATGCCAGTACTCGGGGACGCAGCCTCTCTCCAACTACAAATCCGACACCAAATTTGCCCTCCTTTGTATGGCCGCTGTAGTACACTTAACAAAGATCCACCTTTCTCCGTTCTTGTCCCGTCGATCGCACTTCTTGGACGAAGGCCTTTATTCTGACGTGAACATCAATCAGCTGGGCTGCAGTACCTTCCCAACTAAGGGCCCGGACATTCCAGGTGCATGCCTTCAAATCGTGATTCTTAAAACATTTGCGGGGGGTGTCTCATCCGATGCATATTTTTATTTTTCATTCATATTTTTTTGTGGTTGGGTCCTAAACGCTACAACAACCGCATGGGACTCGCCTTCTCACTATAGCTCGCCTCCACATGGATGTTTGTTGGCTACTCAGAGAATACTTGGTCTATGATCGGGAGTCGTGAGCTACTTGATCCATATGCAAAAGAATCGTTTCCGGCACGTCCCAGGTGAATGGCAGTCAAAAACTTTTCTCACTTGCGTGAACTTCTACACATGATCCCATCCCGCAGGGGACAAATGTTAAAACTGAAGTAATAAAAGATTCAAATACATTTTTTGCCGAAACAGCTCTTAGGAAACATGTGGTATGTTGTTCTGGAATCATCAAATGTCGATGATGTACGAACAGGTAGCCTCGAAAGCTTGTATCCCATAAAACGGCCAATATTGGGTAAAAAATATGCCACAAATAGTTATACACTGCTCATTTTTATATTTCAAGAGAAGAAATAGATAATAATCGTGTTCAAAAATATAGTGCGAAACTCTACAGGGTTTCTTTATACTTTATACTCTTGGTAACGAGAAGAGTTTTAGCTTCTTATCTTTACTTATAGTACGCGGTATTAATGCGAGTTTAAATTATTTTCAGTAAGTGGAAATTAAAAACAATTTTGTATTTAATTTTTTCCAATGGGGATGGATAAAATGCTGCCACAGCTTGATTGTATTTAAATTTATTATAAAAATCCAGTCTGCCTTCAATTAATCTGTCCACAAATTGTGTAAAGAATAATGGTCTATCATGTTCTTGTTATACAAAAGTAGTAAGAAATAAGGGAAAACGAAAAATATCTATAAAACATTTAAGTTAATAATAGAAATATAGGAAAATACCAACTCAGCGAACTGAGCGCTCTGTAGAAATGTTGAGTGAGCGCTTTTACTGAGCTATTCATTTTGATGATCGCACTGCTACTTCAAATGTCGAAACGACCACATTAACAATTGATTGTGAAGTTATTAAGTAATTTTATTTCATGCATGTTAACGTTTGCGCTGTTATGTCTTACTTGAAATGTTGTTCTATTCATTCCAAAATGCTCCGCAAACTGGTCATCTACATACCGTGGCAGAGTTTCTTCATAAAAGTTTTTGTTTCCTTCCTTTGAAAAAATGTTTATCTAGTGCAGATGCTGAAATAAATCTATTTGACAACACAAAAAATCTGGTAAATTGTCATCACAAACGCTTTGAAGTAGAAATACTTTTAAATTTTCATGATTAATTTTTTTCGATTCACGACAGTTGACCGATCAGCAGCAAGTAGCATAAAAATTTTACGCTCACTAATATGGTGAGCGCTTACTGAGCATGTTTACTGAGCGCTAACTAATCATTGCGTACAGCGTCCGCTCACCGTACATGTTTACTGAGCGCTCAGTTCGTTGAACGCACACAATGATACTTAAATTTATGTAAACCCAAGACGAATTCTTCGATGAAAAATTACAAGAGATAGTATAGTTTTGTTGATGAAATGATTTGCCCTCGAAGATGCAAAACATTACTTCGAAGATTTGAATATATTAAATGTCGAAATATTGATGGTCGATGAAAAGAAAAAGTAATGTGCCGACGCCGCGTGACTGAAGAGGAAGCGTAGGGTTGCATTTTATGGTAGTACTTATTTAAAAAAGCAACCTATAAATCTATATACATATATTCTATTCTATTTTAAGGCCTATATCCAGTTTTCAGTACTTTATTCAAAAGGCGTTGAAGGCGGCACTGTATACTTTCCGTGAAATTTTCGATTAGTTTTTGGCGTATGTAGTTCTACTTGTGTCCACGATGGTACGCAGTTCCATTTTAAATAATTTCTATTAATTTGTTCAGATCTGTGAATCTTTAAAAAAGGGTAAAAGGGTATAAAAAAAACAAAACTTAATAATTAAAATTACTCCAATAAGTCCATGCAATGTGAGTTTTAAGATTTTTCCTAAAAAAAATACAACTTACGTCTTTATTTCTTTATAAAATGACTAACCACCATTTCGGTTAAACGAAATGCGCACTGAAATTAACACTTATTACCTTTTTCCACTGACAATACTCTAAATTTACCATGTGCAGACTAATTACAGTTAAAGAATAAAATGTTGTTTATGCAAAATGCAAAATATTCACAGCTGGCATAAGGTATCGTAGCAATTTTCACAATAACATTAAATAATATGAACAAATTGACATTCGGCTAAACGAAATGCGCGCACTGTATGCGATATTAAGGAGGCTTATCCCACGATAATTGGCGCAGACTGTGGGATATCTCTTTTTATGGATTGGTCAGAGCACACATAAATTCCAATCGTCGGGCATGCATTCGTCCGGCCATATTCTGCAAAGTAGCTGATGTATGTACCTTGTCAGCTCTTCACTGCCATGTTTGAATAGTTCCGCCGGTAGGCCGTCAGCTCCAACCGCTTCGTTATTTGTTAAGCGAGCGATTGCTATTCGAACTTCTCCATGTACGGCCAATGGAACGTCTTTTCCATCGTCATCGAATAGGATTTCGAGTTCACCATCTCCGGATGCTCAATTTCTGTAAATTCAATATTATCTGGGCATCGGTGTTTGGATCCCCTATTTGTGCCCTATAGGAGTCTCCTCCGGTCTTGAAACCTGATGTCCTCGGAGTGTACGTACGTCAAGAACACTGGAGACATGTCTTCCGTCTGTCATAATATGATCGTTCTGTTTATTTTCGATCAGGGGACATCCAAGTAGCTTCTTGTATTTTTTGTGCTGGAATCTAGTACTACTGACAACCATATTTCGGGTCCCGGCGAAGTCGATCAGCCTCAACCCATTAGGGGATGTTACGTTGTGGAGGCTGAATTTTCCGGCAGTCGCACCAAAGATACCTTCTTTGCCCACCCTGATATTAAATCGCCAAGCACGATTTTCACATCGTGTCGGCAGCGCTCGTAAGAATGCTCTAGGCGCTCATAAAAAGCATCTTTGGCCAAAGCGTCGTTCTTTTTCGTCGGGGCCTGGGCGCAAATCAACGATATGTTGAAAAATTTTGCTTTGCTGCGGATTGGAGCGAGACACTCATCCACCGGGGTAAATGCCAGTACTAGACGACGGAGTTTCTCTCCCACTACAAATCCGACACCAAATTTTGCGCTCTATATATGGCCGCTTTAGTAAATGTAACAAGAACCTACTCGCTTTCGTCCTTATCCCGTCCAGTGCACATCTTGGACGGCGGTGATGTTAGCCTTTATTCTTACGAGGACATCAACCAGCTGGACAGCGGCACCTTCCCAATTAAGGGACCGGACATTCCAGGTGCATTCCCTCAAATCGTAATCCTGACTACACCCCATTATTCTCTGCGCCACATATATTATATATATACAGCCTATGGGTTAAAGAGAAATACATTTGATTAAGCTGTATTACAAAAATATCCTCTGATAGAGACTTTTTGAAATGGAAGTACGGGCGTTGTGTTTTTTGAATTTCTTTGCGAAATTCTTGACGAAAACCACGAAACTCTCAAAATAATATTGAAAATTTTGTTGAGTGAATTAAATTGTATTAAAT
Organism: Ceratitis rosa; assembly: GCA_037013455.1. Taxonomy (NCBI): domain Eukaryota; kingdom Metazoa; phylum Arthropoda; class Insecta; order Diptera; family Tephritidae; genus Ceratitis; species Ceratitis rosa. Next base: position 1,923,635 of record JAWMAG010000035.1, on the reverse strand, counting down.
TGGCCAAACAGAACATTGTTAAAAACATAACTAAATGTACTTACATCGCTCCGAGTATCAATCTAAACATTCCTTTAAATAAGTTAATTACAACAATAAATACATTTTTTTATATAACTCATCTTAAAAAAAAATCAAATCAAAAATGTGCTTCTTTATTCTCTTTAATTTAAAAATAGTCGTAGATAGTAAATTTAGTACTTTTAAAATTTCAATTCATTTTACCTATTTTAATTGAAAGATTACGAATAGGAATCGCGGAAAAAGACACCGTGTGCGCAGTGTTGAAGTTAAATTTGGATTGCCGTAAAGATATTTTTTGTTATCTGGAACTACCGAAGTTAAGCGATCGTTCGGCTAACGAAGTGGAGTATAAAAGGATTGGGAAGAAAATCAGAAGTTGACACGCAGGATGTTTTCATTATGGTGGACAATAGTTTTTATAGAATTTGATAGGGAAACGCAATTTTTTTTAGCTTTGATGCACTTCTAATTCAAAACGAGTATTACGACATTCTAAAAAGTACTACTAAAGATCCGTTGTCAAACAACACAAATTATATAAGATATACAAGGAAATTATTAATCGCAGTGACTATAATAAATAAACTGAAATAATCGGAACAGAACACATATGTTTGTAAGAATCATAGAGGTATGCGATTACCAGCACTATGCGAATAATTAAAAACACTAGTGTACAATCCGTAACTAAAATTATGAATAACACAATTCATTAACAACTATGAAATATGCACTTCCGAAAACTACGACAGAAAATCAAAGTATATAAAGCATACTGCGAACATTAGAAGAATCAATCGTAGTTAAAGTTCTATTTGGGAGATATTTGAATTTAAAAACTTCTTTCTTTCTCAAAACTGGACATAATTAAAATCAAATTGATAACAAATAAACTAAACTTTTCAGCAAAATTTAAAAATTTTTAAATTAACACAACAAACAGATTTTTTTTAAATAATTGGCGTTTTGTAACTCCTAGACCCAATCCAAGCAAGCAACAAGTATGTCTCTATCGCAATCGATCGAGCTGAAGTGGGTATCCGGCCTTTGGACTTTTACTTCATCCCCATTAAAGTCCACAGAAAGGGTGAGGCTCAACAAAAGGAAAGAGAGGGCGCCAAGAGCGATCCTGCAGTCTCCGAGGAGAAGGTTTTCGCTACCCCAATGAACATTCTGAGCGAAAATTTCGAAGTCCGATGGAAATAACTCGAGTGAACCAAGGTTACTCGACGGACGCTGAAAGCAACGCACTCTCTGTGTGCGTATATGTCGGCGTTGTTTTTGGCCGCTGGGAGAATTTGTAAGACGGCCTTCTGGAGTCCCAAACCACCAGATTAGGGATTGGCATGTAATAAACGAAACATATCTTTTGTTCTTAACTTAAGAGTACCTCCGATATTTGCGTTTAGAAATAGGAAGAAAACTAACTGGACGATCCCTAACTAACTAACTAACCTGCTTATCGTTAAGACCCGATGATGCGACCACATCTAGCACAAGTCTACCTCTGACGGTGAGTCAAGTCATCATCGACAATTGAAGTTGTAGAACTTAAAACCAAAGCATTTCCTCTACGTATTCCCGAAGAATGGTAAAATGGTGGAACACGATCAACTTCGATGAGGTGGGCAATGTCGTTATCACCAGATATACAACTCAAGTGCGAGTTTTATCCCCACTGCTATGGTGCCTTACAATGAACACGCTGATTAGCCTGCTAGATAACACGTGTTGTGACGTGGTAGCATGCTCCGATTATATTGCCCTAACTCCAACAGGCAAGCACCTGTCAATCTTACACGATTTACTCCGAAATGCCCTAAATATAGTGGGAAGCTGGTGCAAGGTATGTGGGCTGGATGGCAATCCTGGGAAAACTGAAATGGTTCTTTTGACAAGGAGATATAAACCAATTCATCTAAAACCACCCAAACTGCTGGTCATGAAAATCACACTCTCCACTGAAGTCAAAACTATCTAGTTAATCTTAGATAGCAAGCTCAACTGGAGCAGAAATACGCTCCGGAAAGATCGACTGAAGCTACCACTTGGAAAGCGGCTATTGAAAAAACATGAGACCTAAAACCGTTTATTTGGATTTATACAGTGGTGGTCAGACCGGGTGACTGTTTGGCGGTCAGCACTCAAAAAAATTACTTTCAGGAGCAAACTGGATAAAGTTCAGCTGTCCGCAGCTATTCTTATTACGGTAGCTCTACCATTGACTCCATTAAAAGTCCTGGAATTCTTTTCAATTTTCTTCTCCACGACTAGTTCGGCAAACTCGAAGCAGCAAGCTGTAATGCTATTAGATTGGAAGCAACTCAGCCATGGAGGTATCGCGCGGAGTTACCTTTGCTTACTGTTTTGACAATCCCTTTTCCATAAGAATCTCGGTCAGGAGTTGATGGGAAAATGGAAATGCTCCAAATCAGAAAGACACATAGCCATCTTCACGGATGAAACTATACTCGATATGGAATTTACTCTCTAACGCTCTCAACCAATATTATGTTAAAGCTAGCAGGCTATCAGAAATTAAAAATTAAGTTAAATTTTTCTCATGTGTCAGGGAAAGTCAACCCCACATGTATTTATGACATGACAAAAAGGCTTCTCATAAAAACCATCAGTCGTCCGGAGGCGGCCTAGTATAAACTGTACGAAAAATATTAAAACGCAAATTGGAGAAAGAGCTCGGTCGAAAATCGGCGGTTACAAAGCGTCAGTTATATAAATATATTTATATATCAGACTAGGAAGACGCTGCATCCTAGCAGCCGCGAAAGCCGCAGAATTATTGCTGGGATCTCTGCCATCAGATCTCTTCAATGTAATTACACTACATCAAAAGTGGCGTTAAAATGCAGAAGAACTTTAAAAAAGCTTTTAGCTAGATGCAACACAGCCGGAGTCTGGCTGCCCGGACAAAGGGACATCCCAGACAACTGTATGGCTCTGTACACTCTAGCTACAATGATTTTGTGGCTTGAGACCTGATAAATCAACCAATGACCAGATTTTCACCATTCGCCAAATCTTGGAAAAGACCCGTAAAAAGAGGATAGACACACATCACCTCTGAATTTCGTATCCCCGCAAAACTTATACGTATATGTAAACTGACGTTAAGCAACAAAGACAGAGTGATTCCTTATCTTGTGACTTCTTTAATAAATTGCTGGAGAAAATTATAAGAGCTGCAGAGTAGTATAGAGAAGGTGCAATCTCTATAATCGCAATTCGACTTTTGAGTCACTGTTGACAGTCATAACTTTGAAGTCGTAGATAACTTCGTCCATCTTGGAACCAATATAAACATCAGCAAAAATGTCAGCATGCAAATCCAGCGCCGATTTATTCTTACCAACAGGTGCTACTGTGGACTGAGTAGGCAATTGAACAGTAATGTTCTCCCAGCTATCTTCGATAGACTATCTAGCAGTAGAGTTCCAAAATTGCGTACTCTAGCTCAGCTTAAAGCGTGTCGTTCTACCAGATAGTGGCCTGTCAGAACTCCTATTACTTTGGACAAGTTACCTCTTTTAAGGAGTACATATCTCGTAATCTTTTCTTTCTCCACCTCGGCCATATGTGCCTGGGTTTGCCTGGTCAGGTAGTGTGAATTCGTAGTTATCCAATAATGCCGAGTGCCCCACGGCTGAATAGTTCATTGATTTGATTCTCTTAGACCAAATTCAGTCATTGATGCCGACTGTCCAGTGGCAAGATTTTGAGTATTACACATAGAGCTTCATTAGATGTGATCTTTAGTGCACCACATTACACATTAACGCACTTCTTTGAACCTTATGTATGAAATCAGCTGGCCACTTCATGATCTCACCTTTAAGGAGCGTTGGTCTTACTACTGAGACGTAGATCCATCTGCAAATCCCTGGCTTAGGCCACATTTCTTTTCTTGGCTTTTGATCTCAGGCTAAGTTGAACGCCGTACTGAAGGGTTGATAACAGTCTTCTGGTATCTCCTTGTAAATAGTACTAGTTCTACTTTGTTTAAGCTGACAAAGAGGCCACATTGGGTAGTACACGACGATACCGATGTCATCGGCGTAGGCAATGGTTTTGCCTCCCCACCATCCCGGTTTGCGTTAATAGCGAGTTGACTGTGAGATTCCACCGCAATGGTGAGAGAACTTCACTTTGTGGAGTGCCTGTGATAACTCTGCTTAGTAGCAGTTGGTTGATGAAATCCATTCATGGAGTATCGACATCTAAACTAAACAGTGCAGCTGTTACTGCACTTCGTAATATGTTATGGAGGGGTTCATGTAGCCCAGGTTCTGTCGATTTTCCCTTCTGATAGACGTGCTGATCATTTGAAAGTAGCATCAATAGTTCGAGAAATATAGTTTACTATGATCATCTCCAATACTTTTAGCCCAAAGGGAGACATACTTATGCGCCTGAAGTCCATAGGGTAATTATGAGTGATTTCCTGCTTTGGGAATGAATACGACTGATACTCGTCTCCATGTCAGTAGTAAATGGTTAAATTTTAAGCAAGCTCACATGGGCCGAAGGATTTTAGTACACTGATTACCATTTCGTCCGTGATGGGTGGATTCTTGTCAAATAAGCACAGCTCAGAGGACTCTGCGAGTTGCCAGGCAAGTGAGTATCTAGAAGTAGTTATATTGTTTCCTTTCCAGAGGTAGTCCAGATGTTGTCCTGTTTTTTGAAGAAAACCTATCGAATTTCTGTAGAAGAAGGAAACTCTAGTGTTCAACTTTCTAATAGTTTGGTGATGGTAGTCTGATATGACTCCCTGTTAGTGTGCCTGGGATTCCTTCCATGATTTGTTTTGACAATCCATGACTATTTCAATGTATGGACAAAAGGAATGTTCACCCAGAATTACTTGTAAAGAAAACGACAACAATAACTCGACAACAGAGTAAAACTATATGTATGTGTATATACACAGAATACAACGAAATATGTGCACCCGAGGTGTGGTCCAACCGAACTGGTTACGAACCCACTCGCACTACTCCCGTGCTGCCCGGGGTAACTTTAACCCGCCTGTGGTGCAGGATGCTAGCGAGATGGTGACACTGTCGACACGACAAAAGCACACGAAGGCAACGAACAAACAAAACGTGATACTTATCGGTTTCTCAGTCGGGGGTGTGTACCCAACTTCGGTGCTCCTCCGGTGATGTCGTCCGAATTCTGGTTCCGCCACTATCCAAGACAAAAGACGACTCTCTCCTAACTCACAGGATGACACACTAGGCTTCAACTGGCTTTGCCCGCTCGTCTGCGCACAAAAAGATGTTTTGCTCTTTTATAGATTTCAAGAATCTGCTCCGGTATGCACTTACGAGGCAGGCTGCAAGCTAGGCGTCGGCCTTCAGAATTCTTTGGCGAGTGTGTATATTGGTACCCAATTATTTGGCGCCGCCCCCATTACCCGAAAGGGCCAGGTTGTAAAGCGCACGCCACCATGGCACACTAAGTACACTGAGATAATTTTCCCTTCGCCGCATTAAAGAGAAAGGCGACATTCCTTTTGAAGACTTATATCACTGGGTAGACACACACGGCTTTAAATTTCACAACTATTTGCTGACAGATGTAACTGCCAACGATTGAAAAGAAGATTAGACAAAACGAAGGAAATATATAACCAAACACCAAAGAAGTTTTTGTTGCGGCCAGTACGCGGCAACCTGCTCTAACCTATTTCTAACGTTTGCCCTAATCACTTCGAGTCTTTTTGCTCGCTCCTGACAATTTAGTTTCTCCTGACTCCTAAACTGTCTATGAAGTCTCTACTGCCTTTCACCGCTATTTCCCTACCGAAATTTACAAAATACGGTGTAGCTCCTAACACTTCATGCTGCGCTGTCCTTATGATAACTATTGGTCCCATGTCCTCTGGTTTTCTGAGACATAAGCCCTAAGTGTTGTCTTAATTATTTGGTTTATCCTCTCGGCCGAATTAGCCTGTGGGTGATAGTGTGCGGTGTACCGCAGTTGGACGCCATAGTCACCGCAGAGGCTCCGAAGCTCTCGACTCCTAAATTGGCGTCCATTGCACACACAGACGACTGAGGAATTCCAAACAAAAGAGGCACATTGTCCTACCATTGTTTGCATACGCTTTTTGCCGTGGCAGTACGCAAAGGATATAGGAGGGGGAATTTGGAAAAATGTACTGGTAGCCTTTTGACGACTTCACTAAAGGCCCTATCAGATCCGCACAAATCATTTCCCAAGGCTCGACTGCCTGGATCCTCAAGCTGGCTGTGAATTTTCAGGTTTTACCTGCTGACACGTTTTGCACGCTCTAACATATTTCGCAATTTCCGACTTCACCCTTGGCCAGTAGCACTTTTGTGAAACACGCGCATAAGTCTTTATCACACCCATATACCCTGCTAACGGACTGTCGTGACATTGTTTTAAAATTTCATTTCTACCATCACGCCCTATTACTTTCTTCCACTCTGGAGAATCACTATAAACAGAAGTAAATCTTGTAGAGGTTGCCATCTTCAGCTCTCTACGCTGGATACGATAAAGGCTTTTTCTCGACTAACCGAATCATTTTCGCCAACCAAGGGTCTCTAGTACTGACTTCAGCAATAACTGGCACACTACGGGATAGCATATCTGGAACCACATCTTCCTTGGTTTTCCGATGCACTATACCCAAATCGTACTGCTGAAGCTTCAAAGCCTACCACACAGTTCCTTCAATTTATTCAACCAAATAAGTGAATAATGGTCAGCCACAACCGTAAACTTAGCACCCTCAACATGTGGTCGTAGGTTCTCCACCGTTCACAAAACCGCTAGACACTCCTTTTCGGTCGTCGAATAATTTCGTTCACTTGTATTTACCATCGCACCTATACCGAAATCAGACGCGTCTGTCTAAATTGCGAAAGGAGTTTTAAAGGCCTCGGTGAGAGACCTAACTAACTCTGCAAAGTCTTTGATAAATCTGCGGTACCAGGACACTGTGCCTATAAATGACCGAACCTGCTTTACGTTCTTCGGTAGACGCTGTGAAGGGCTTCGACTACTCCTCCACCGGAATTTGCCAATAAGCGGACTTAATATCCAGAAATTCTTTCGATTGTTTTTTAATTATTTTGCGTTATTTTTTTAATTATGGAGATTAATTACTTAGCGCAGGACCAGCTCACGTACGAGATGGAGGCACACGGCATTCCAAGAAGAAGTTCGGTAAACCTCTTCCAGGACTACCTCCTCAGGTGCGACAAGGATAGGATGGCGGTCGAGTCGAAGGTAGAAAGTTTAATTGCGTTGGTTTCGGGTGAAGGCCAGTGATCGCGTGGAGTGAAAGCGATGACGAAAATCGAGTGGGCCTTATCGCGAGTCGGACAAGCACGACCGGGAAGCGATGGCAAGATGACTTAACAGATGGAGCTGATGAGCAAATGTTGCTCCATCTCGCCAAACTATGACTTCTCCAAGTCATAAAGCCAATGATCCGGGCTATCCAATGAAGCACGGCTTCCGGTCGTGGACGAAAGCACAGCCCCTCCGTTCAGGGCCCGTGAAGGATAGTAGGGCTGATGACAGAATAGGGAACTCTCGGTCGAGTGATAGGGTTGTCAGGTCTGACAACAGATCGGTAAACGGGAGATAGGACCCTGGGACAGCAGGACAGGCGATCTAGTAGGGCGAGTTAGTGAACTTGCTAACTCCCAGCTGGGGAATGTAGGTGTCGAGTTTGAAGAAGTTAGGTTGGCGTTTTCGTTGGTGAACGCCGAACTCCCTTATTTGGATGTAAGATTCCATGGTTTTGCTTTTATGGCTTTGTTGGATTCTGGTGCGGCCAGAACATTGATAAGCGGATTATATATATATATATATATACAATATATACACGGTGGGTCCCAAAAATAACCGAACTTTTTGGATATAAAATAGTAAAATACGCATTATATTATCTTTGAAAGTTATTATTTATTCAAAATAGGTTCCATTTGACTTAACACAACGTTTGGAACGATCAACCGACGCATGCATAGATTTTTTATGTCATTTACAGAAATGTTCTTCAGTACCTCGGTTACGGCTGCTTCATTTTTTTAATTTTTTTTTTAATTTTTTAAACTTCAATTTCAATTTTTTTTCAAGTTTGACACAAAATTTTATATTTGCTGTTTGTTTCATTTTTTTTTTTTTTGGAACCAAAAGCAAACTTTTGGTTTTACTGAAATGGCTGTCACTTTTACATCTGTCATCCGACTTACATGAAGTCAGGTGCGTTTGAAAGAGGATGGATGTATCTTTTTAATTTTGCAAATTTTCAATAAATGGCGCTGTATGTTGTATGATTTAAATATAAAGTTCGGTTATTTTTGGGACACACCGTGCGTAAATGGTGCTTTGTAACCGCTGAGGCGATTTTGGGCCGAGCTCCTCCTCCAATTTGTGGTTTTGTGTTTTGATGATTCTTCCAACAAATGGACGGACCTACAGTTTATACTAAGCCGCCTCCGAACGGCTGATGGTTTTTTGCGAGGAGCCTTTATTTTATGTCCGAAATACACTCGGGGGGGGGGGGGGGGTGGACATTCTCGTTGATAGGCAGATTAGGTTGGCGAAAATTGAGTGCATATGGTATTAGGGTGAGTTCTGTATCTCGGTGTTAGGTTCGGTTTTGGTGCCAATCGAGGTGGAGGACAAGTCGGTTCTTCTGGAATGCTTCGCAGTTCCAGAGTTACTTTAGTGCATAATCCTTGGCATCGATTTTTACTTATTATTTGAATGAATGCCAAAAACTATTACCCTAATATAATTTTCGCGTTGCCCTATACTGACACAACACAAGACCCTATCACGAAAACAACAAAAGAGCTGAGTCACAAGAAACAAAAAAATTTAATAAAAAATTAAAAAACAAAAAATTTTATAAAAATTAAAAAAACAAAATTGAAACACAAACTACGTTAATCAGATAAATTTAAAACAAAATTTAGTAAAAGTAAACACAAATCCAAATTTTTATTTAACGAAAAATACCAAAAACCACGCTTTAATTCGGTAGGATTACTGTTGTTGTTGTTGTTGTTGTTTTAGCGGCTTACTTACCCCGCTTAGGGCAGACTTTGTCAATCTAAGTCACCGAGGTCATCTAAAGGGAGGTCCAGGAAACGTGCTGTTTCAACGGGCATACGTTGGGTATGCTGGGGTCGAGTCTTGATAAGTAGGAGTTTAACCTGCTACAATATCCAGATCTAAGTTGTGCCAGGGTCACGCGGGTCTCTCGAGGCAGCTCGAGTTCGTTGTCTGCAATTGGTGGTGGTTTAATTCCAAGCACGCCATTCACGGGAAGGGAGTCTTTGAAGGTGTTGACTGACACCTGGTGAATGGCCTAGGTGGAGGTTCAGCTTCAATGAGGTGCCTTCTAGGGTGCTCCCTGCGGTAAAATCCCAGTAGGAACTGCTTACACAGCAACGCATTGTGTACCTTAACTCGTAGCATAGATGCTTCGCTGTGCAAGTGATGCTCCGGCGACTTCAGGAGGTTTCTTGTCGCAGTCCTAAGGGCGGTATTCTGACATGCCTGTAACTTCTTCAACTGCGTCTCGTTCGTCCCCGGCGCCCAGGTCGGCGCAGCATAGTTTACGACCGGCCGGCTAAATGCTTTGTAGGTTGCCAGCAAGGTTTCTTTATCTTTACCCCAGGTGCTGCCGGCAAGCGCTTTGAGTACTCTGTTGAGACCCTCGAGTTTTGCGGCAGTTGCGGAGTGAAGGAGTGCAGGCTATCGAAGGAGAATGCCAATATTTTTGGGTTAATTACAGTCGGAATTTTTTGGTCATCGACCTTCACGTCTAATTCAAGCCTGTACTCCTTCGTCCAGCTGGTGAAGGGGGTAGCCGAGGATTTGGTCGGTTATATTCTCAGTTTTCTAGCAGTGAAGAAGTGAGAAAGATCGGCGAGGTAGCAGTTCACTTTCGAACATAGGTCATCAATATCCTGGCCAGGCGCCAATATCGTGCAATCATCGGCATACGAGGTTAGGGAAACTCCTGCCGGTAGAGGACGGAGCTTCTATATAAGTGTATAAAAATTAAACAGTAGTGGGGAGAGGACACCACCCTGCGGAACCCCCTGTTTAATTTTTCTGAACTTTGATATTTCATTGCGGAATATGACCGATGATTGTCGACCACTCAGGTAGCCCATGATCCACCTCAGCAAACCCCGGCGGTAATGATGATTCCTCAATGTCCGTGAGTAGCACTGAATGGTTCACTGTGTCAAAGGCTTTTGACAAATCCAGTGCTGCCGGGACAGTTCTCGCGCAAGGTCGGCTTTGGTTAAGGCCATTGACTATCTGAGTGTTTATGGCGTTTAGTGCTGTTGTGGTACTGTGCACTTTCCGGAAGCCATGCTGATGTGCTGCTGGACGCAGTAGTGGGTGAAAGTCGGGAGCAGCAAGGAATCAAGTGTCTTCGCTACTGGGGAGAGGGGAGTTATCGGCCGAGAAGACTCTCCTTTGTTAGCTGGTTTCCTCGGTTTAAGTAGCGGGACCACCCTACCAGTTTTCCAAACGTCAGGTATCATTAGGATGGATTAGGAGACTTTTGCCTTCCCGATTACCCCCTGAACCTCCTCCCTGGAGAAATCAAGCGCCGCGCTGGTGTTTGGCAATTTGGGCATACGGGGGCTTACACGTCGTTTCGCTTTGTCAGCCGAAGGATGCAATGTAAAAAGCTGGCTGAAACAGCTCGCGCATCTCTTCGGGTCCGACGAGGCGCGGTCACCGAATGAAATTTCCACCCGATCATCACGTCTCGTCGGGTTAGACAGCGACTTGACTTCGATTTCCGCAATTCGGCCTGCCGGGATGAAGCGGGCGACAGCGGTCATGACAACCCTGCGCATACGGGGGCTTACACGTCATTTCGCTTTGTCAGCCGAAGGATGCTGGCTGAAATAGCTCGCGCATCTCTTCTGTTCCGACGAGGCGCGGTCACCGAATGAAATTTCCACTCGGTCATCGCCTCTCGTCGGGTTAGACACCAACTTGACTGTAGCCCAGAGCTTGGTTGCCCCAGAGTAGAGTTTAGAAGACCTTAAGTGCTCCTCCCACTTTTTCCACTTATGGTTGTTTACTACTTTCCGAATCTCCACGCTTAAATCCCTGATTAGGGGATTACCAGGATCGGAGTTACGAAGTGTGTCGCGCCTGGAAGGTAAAACCGCCGCTTTCGTCGGGAAATTGGGACGGATTTCCGCCATTCGGCCTGCCGGGATGAAGCGGGCGGCAGCGGTCACGACAACCCTGCGGAAAGAACGCTCACCAGAGGTAACGTCTGATGGAGTGTGGAGAGCACTGAAGGCATTCTCGGTGAATTCCGTGAAGCCAGTCCAGTTAGCTTTCTTAAAGTTAACGAATGTCCTGTGATCCGCGGAAACAAAGTCGGGAAGTCTGTCAATCGAGATGTGTATGGGTAAGTGATCCGATGCTAGTGTCAGTATAGGTCGCCAGACTATACTGTTTATCAGAGCAGCACTCGCAATTGTTATATCTGACGAGCTTTGGTAATTACCCACAACTCTGGCGGGGGTGTTATCGTTCATTGTGCAAAATGTCGAATCGTCTATCTGTTCCGCCAGCTCCATTCCTCTACGGTCATTTGACAGGCTAGAATGCCAAAGATCGTGATGCGCGCTAAAATCGCCCAAAACCAAACGGTTTTCGCCTCTGAGTAGGGCACCTATATCAGGGCTACATCCAACTGGGCAACTCGTAACAGGAGGAATGTACATATTAAATATTTCGAGCTCGGCATCGCCTGACCGGATAGCTATGCCATGACATTCTAGGGTAGTATCCCTGTGGTCGATGTCGCCGCCGATGAGACGATACTGCACAGTGTTGTGTAAGATGAACGCTAAGCCCGCACCACGGTCTATCTCGCGATCCTTGTGGGTTATGTTGTATCAGGCTCAGAAGATCCGAGCGGGCGGTCAACTTCGTTTCCTGGATCGCAACAATTGACGGATGCTCGTCGAAGTGATGCGTGGATGGAGCGTGTTGCTTCTGTGTTACCCGCTGAGGTTGATTCCGCACGTCGGTGTTGGTTGGCGGTGTGGCTGTTGAGACACGCGGGGCAGACTCTCACAGCACGGAGTAACGCACGCATCATTCCACTCATGGGTGGTGCGCAGGCCAGAGCAAGTCCGAAAATGGTCTGCGGGTTGACCAGAGTGGGCAAGGGTGCTGAAGTCACTGCCGTGGGGGCTGGGGGCGCACTTCTGCGCTGGCAACATGGGGCCACATAACTTGTGGTCTACTCCCTATGAGTCTTAAGCCCTGAACAGACCTTAAGGTGACTCCAACCATTGCACTGGTTGCACCTAACCGAGTCTTTTAAGGCACACACAGCAGAAAAAATTAGTCGGACCAGGGTTAGTTCCGACGCCAGCCCTGATGAGAAGGATTTGGAGCAACCCAGCAGCGAGGTGTTGCTCCATTGGCGTTCTTAGATTAATTTTACCTGTTGACCTAAACGGGCTTAGATCGCCGATAGGGAGATAGCCCTTGGCCGGATAACGTCCGGGTCAACTCCGGTTCTGAGTGCTACTGTGTACTGCTGGACCAGTCTCTACCCACTTGATGAACATTTTTTTCCACCAGTTTAAAACACTATAAACGCTCCAATATAATTTCCTGCAAGCGACAAAAAAATAAAAATTTGCGAAACGGAACGGATTCAACGGATTCCTTTTTAATAAGTTGGGTAATTTTTTAAAGTGTCCTGTGTTCGACCCTAATTCCACTCTTGGAATGCCCTACTAATAATAAAAAAATAGCAAATTGTTCATAATTATATACAGAGAAAAGGCAACAAAACGCCACTTAATGACCCCTGAAACAAAACCACTGTAGTTTTCAAAATAAATATCTTAAAATATTGGGCCCCACGTTGGGCGCCAATTTGTCACCTACAATTTTTTCCTAAAAAAAAAACAATATGTATGTGCGTTTCTATATACGTATATATACCTAAAGAGGTTGTTTGGCAAAGCCTACTAACAACCACACTACCTATTGACCGAACGAATTACCGCACAAAGCAGGTTACAAAACAGTCTAACAAAGCGACCGGCCAGCTTAGTGAAGACGGTGTGGGTCGCTAGCTACGCACAAAAACAAACTATACGCACGAAAGCAACGAACAAACAAAACGTGATACTATCAGTTTCTCAGTCATTCGTAGAGTCGTTGTGTTGTAATGCTAGTACTAGTTTATTATGTAAAATATCTCGTGGTTAAAATTTTAATAATAACTCTTGTGGAGTTCGTTTGGTTGTCTCATTACGCATGCTGTTGATCGACCATTGTATTGCTCGCAATGCTTCATCGCATCGTTTGTCGTTGTTTCCGGTGGGTAATAACATAGAAAGTATGGTTCGGTTACATCGGTTGACTAAACCGTTTGCCCTTGGGGTACGAACCGCGTTGCAAATGTGTCGAATGTCGTTCTGCTTACAATACCGTTCAAATTTTTTGGATGTGAAAGCCGTTCCGTAAATGATTATTTTGGACATGCCTACGTAACTGCTTAGCTCGTCGAAAACTTCGGATACGTGTTTCGTTGCTGTTCTTTTGACCGCTCGCATAATCACAAATCGAGTGAAGGCATCGATGATTACAAAGATCGATGATTCGTTGCGTTTTGAGGTCTTCGGAAAGGACCTAGGTGATCTACGTGTACGGTTCTGAATGGTATGGGTTGGACGTCATCTAAATGTAGCTCGCCTTCTTTTTTACCACAGGGTATCTTATTGTACGTACAATCGATGCAAGATTTAAAGTAACATTTTACATAGTTACGCATGCGAGCAAACCACATAGGTATGCTCACTAATTCGTGCGATCGTTTTTTCAAAACCCAGATGTCCCGCCTTATCATGCGCGACGTTTGCTATTGTCACCGCAGTGCTTTCGTAGCCAACCAAAGATTTTTCCCATTTACTTGTATATATATCCGCCCACGACTCAAAACAAAATCTTTGCATACCGCAGTATCGCCTGTTCGTAGTTTGCTGACCAATTCTTAAATTGAACTGTCTTGGAGTTGCATATCAAATAACCAATCATCAGTACTGACTTGAATTTTGTCAACCCGTAGAGAAGCCGTTTCTAATTCACGCCCCTCCTCAACCGGTGTGCGACTTAGTGCGTCAACGTGAACCGTTCGCTGACCAGCACGATGTTCGATCTCAAGGTCCTACTCTTGAATACGGAGCCAACACCTAGCTATGCGAGGCACAAGTTCACGTTTGTTCATAACTGTTTTTAATGCGTTACAATATGTGATAACTTTTACACTTTTGCCATAGATATAATATTTAAACCTTTCAATTGATTCGACCACAGCCAGAGTTTCGAGCTCATAGCTATGAAATTTCTTTTCATTGTCTGTAGTTACACGACTGTAATAAGCAACTGGTTTCCAATCATCACCTTCTTTTTGCATTAATGCGCCCGCTAAACCGTTTGCACTCGCGTCTGTATGTACCTGATGTTCTTTCTCGACGTTATAAGTAGTAATTACCGGACGAGAAAGTAGAGCTGTCTTTATTTCTTTAAAAATTTTTTCTTGTTCATTTGACCACTTAAATGTTTCGTTTTTTCGCAATAATTTGTGTAGCGGACCAGCAATGACAGTATACCCATGGACAAATTTTCTGAAATAGCCGCTTAACCCGAGAAACTGTTTAATTTCGGTAACATTTTCTCGCGTTTTAAATTCATTTATCGCTTTAGTTTTAGCTAAACCATACCGTCTGGTGTTAGATCGTGACCCAAAAATTGTATGGTTGTTTTGAAAAACTCACACTTTTGAAAATTAAGCGTAACGTTAGCTTTTGTAATGCGTTCAAAACACTTTCAAGTTTTTCGTACATTTCGCACACCGTCAAACTACCGATTAGTATATCGTCCATATAATAAATCATATCTTTTGGTTTCACACTATCTTTAATTTTGACAATGAGACGTCGAAAAAAGGCCGGGGCATTTTTTAGCCCAAATGGCATGCGCTTGAACTCACATAAACCCTCAGTCGGAATTTCTTTTTCGTCAATTCCGCACTTTAATTCGTCAGAGTATACGTACAACTCTTTTCTATTGCTTTAATTAGCAATCTTATTACACGCACTCGCAATTGATATTTTACCATTAACGTTTGTCATTTACATGTTTTTGAAAACACCTTGCCCTAACAGCAAGTCTACTGTCAGAAGCTCATCGTCAACTACATACAAATGAACATCTCGCTTGCAACTGTCTACCTTTAAGCTTACACGTATTTTTGAATAAACATATATGACACCACCACAGAACCCACTTATTTTGAGAGCACACTTTTCTTCAGCGTATTTGATTTGATCTGCCCTTGATCGGCTGATCTTACTGCATTCATTACCTGTGTCGATTAGCGCTATAAACATTACACCATCTACCAAAGTTATTCTCAGGCGCTAAACATACCATTTTTGTCGAACGCGTCATCGGACTTTTCTTTCCACAATTTTCAGCTTCACCTTAAGGATGCACTCTTTGATAGTCAAGGCATCTACGCCTACGCTGTGGTTGCGGATACTACGACTATACACCGCCAGTAAAACAGATTTTCTTTCCCATTGATAGGCTTCAATAGCACTATTTACATGCTCTACGTACTGTTCAACTGATATGAATGAATCGTTTGTTGGGTCGAATTCCGGGATAGTTTCTGCGATTTCCTTTACGGAATAGTTACTACGCCCATAACTTGTAGGCGAACTGCCAGCTGGAGTACTAAGACGCTCTTGCTCCTCACGCTCGTTCAGTTCACTGACATTATTACTAATTTGCAACATTTGTAAAACAGAACTAAACATATCACGCAGTTCAGTTATCTGCTCTTGAAAATTTACACTGGATATTTCGATACTGTCCGAACCGACAGCTTCATTTAATCGTAACACCAATTAATTTTTTAAACTTTCTGTAGAAAGCCCTCTTTCACTTAGAATTTAGTCCGTTAATTTTAATGTATTTATTTTTAAAACCGGCATTTTGATCATTTTCTTATTGCATTTTTGCTTTCAATTTCATAATAATAAGAATTCGCTGTTATTTCCGTTTTTGTTTTGGTTAACTACTTCACTCGTTGATGTTATTTCGTGACGTTTCTTTCCTTTTCGTTTATTTGTTTTCTTTCACTATATGCTTTTATTATACTGGTATCGCTAGCTCGCCGTTCATTTATTTGCGTTTTCTTTAATTACATGTTTATTGCTGTCGCTCTTTTCGTTTTTCGTTGTTCGTATAATATCATCACTCAGTCATTCGTTTAGGGATATTATGCGCTTCCCTTCGCTCATATACGTTAATATTTGAATTTTAGCGAAATTCTTAGAACCCCAGCGGAGCACCCAATTTTGCAACTGAGCTTTGCATACGTCTTATTAGGAAAGTACACCGTCTGTATTGAGTGCCTTCAGTTACTCCACTCCCCTTTTCTCTCACGTTTTGGTTATATAGAGTTACCATACGCTTACAAATATGTATTGCGTTTCTTGTTTAATAGGATACGAATAGTGCAATTTATCTTTGGGTTGCTTTTTGCAAATATCTGTTCCTACATACCTTCTGCTCAAATATAAACGGAGACTTTATCCATAACTCGACAAGGACAAGACATATGCTTAGGTTGGCAGGACTGTTATATGTTAACATGTCAAATTTGAGCGTGATCTGTCACATAGTTTTTTTTACGGCACTATAAACAAGTCAACCTCGAGTGTGTTTTTCGAATTTTACTATGGAAATTAACGTTGAGCAAAGAGTTTGTTTGAAATTTTGTTATTCCAATGGAATAAGTGCGACGGACGCAATGAAAATGTTGCAGAAGCCATATGGGGAGTCTTGCCTATCACGTGCACGTATTTTTGATTGGTATAAGTCGTTCAAGGACGGCCGTACATCGCTCTAGAACTTGCCCCATGATCGTCGTCCAGCAACGTCAATAAACGAAGAAAACGTCGAAAAAGTAAAGAAAATTGTGTTGGAAAATCGTCGTGTGACTGAAAGAAAGATAGCTAGTGAGCTCAACATATCAAATGGATCCGCTCATAGTATTATTCACGATGTTTTGGGCGTGTGTCTGCTCGACTTGTTCCAAAATTGTTGAGTTTTCTTCAAAAAGAGGAACGCAAAGCTATCGCCAAGGAAATGCTCACAATGAGTGATACGGACATCCAGCACATCATAACTGGTGACGAGACTTGGGTCTATGAATACGACGTTGAAACAGCCCAGCAATCATCTGAATGGCGCCTTCCAAATGAGCCGAAACCCAAAAAACCACGTCAAAGTCGATCGAAAATCAAAGTTATGCTCACTGTTTTCTTTGATAGCCAAGGTGTTGTGCACTCGGAATTCCTTCCAGAAGGTCAATCCGTTAATGCTGAATATTATTTATCCGTTTTGAAGCGTTTGCATGAGGATATTCGTCTCAAAAGGAAGGATTTGTGGGACAACAAGTCATGGTTTCTACATCATGATAATGCGCCAGCTCAAACGTCGCATCTTGTACGCGATTATACTTTTTTCTTTTCCCTAAACTCAAATTGCCGCTTCGTGGAAAGCATTTTCAGTCGATTGAAGTCATAAAAGAGAATTCGAAGAAGGAACTGAAAGCCATACCTAAAGCGGCCTACCAGAAGTGTTATGAAGATTGGAAAAAAGGGTGGCTTATGTGTATCGCCTCTAATGGTGACTATTTTAAAGGGGATAAAATAAATATTGAAGAATAATTAACCGTTTTTGTTTTATTGAGCAGAAGGTAATTTTCACTACGTGGTAATTTAATAATTCATTACTACATTCGTAAATATTTTTTATTTAGTTCGTGTTTTCCGTGTTTAAAAGCTAATGATATTTAATAATATATTCTTCATTTATTTGTTATAATGGGATATTTGTAAATTGTAATAATTGATTGTACACATGGACATCGAAACATTCTAAAATATTTATTACTGGAATATCAAAATATTCTTTGAATATGACTTCGTTTATATTTTTAAGGTCGGGTGTTTCGGAAAAAAAGTTTCCTGTTTTTGCAGTCAATTGTTTTGGTTCTTATTTCTAGTTCTCTATATACTTTTGAACTTATCAATTCTTCATCAAATTCTCATCGTTTTCTAAGTCGCTAATATTACAGAAAGGTTTGCTACATGATAAAGATAACCCTGTTTCAGTCTGATTGAGAATATTAACAAGGTTATAATTTATTTTCCTGTGATTTGCATATTGTGCTTTACTTTTGCTTTGCTTTATGTATAATATTATTCTCCCCCTCACTGTTAAAATCGTATCCGATCAATCTTCTTTACTTTATGTTTATTATACAGGGTCCGCCATCTTTTTTTTTTTTTTTGAACTAGTGGTTATTTTGAGTGTGGTAACACTGATGTTACATCTGATTTGACAGAAAGTTAGTTTTATCCTTCCGCTGAACGAAAATGCTTTTGTATACGATTGAGGAACGCGTTAAAGTTTTACCAAAAAATCATCTTTTCCGACGAAGATCATTTCCATCTTGGCGGCTACGTCAATAAACAAAATTGTCGTATTTGGGGGACGGAAAACCCGCACGTGATCGAAGAGAAGCCAATGCATCCTCAGAGAGTTACTGTTTGGTGCGGATTTTGGGCCGGCGGCATCATTGGCCCATTTTTCTTCGGTCAATGGCGAACGCTACCGCGCCATGTTAACGGATTGGTTCTTCCCGAAAATCGAAGAGGAGGACTTGGACAACATTTGGTTCCAGCAAGACGGCGCTCCGTGCCACACAGCCAACGTTACGATCGATCTTGTGCGCACTGTTTAAAAAAAAAAAGTTACGTGGCGGACCCTGTATTTTAATCAAGTTTATTACGGTAATCTCTTCGACTACATATTATGTCTTCTGGTTTGTACATATGATATAACTACCTGATTTTATGGTGATTATGGAGTAGTTTTGTTTGTTTATCCTCAACTATGTTTTTACCATAATAGCAGCGTATTTATATAATGGGCGCTTTGTAATCGCTGAAGCAATTTTCGGCCGAGCTCCTCCTTCAATTTGTGGTTTTGCGTCTTGATGTTTTTCCAACAAATGGTGGGACCTACAGTTTATACTAAGCCGCCTCCGAACGGTTGATGATTTTTTTTACGAGGAGCCTTTATTTCATGTCCGAAATACACTCGGAGGGGTGGACGTTCCCTGCCGAGGAGCGACCGCAATTAGAAAATTCAACTTAATATTTTATTTAAATTAATTTTCCATAACTTTTGGATGTTGGTGGCACCGGGATTTGAACCCGAGCATTCCGAATGTAAGTACGCAATGCTAACCACTCGGCTACCGCGACAGCGTATTTATCACGGTTAAAAAACACGTGTTCGGGCTTTTATCCTGTGGACTAGCGAAGTGGGGAACTGTGTTGAATAATTCGTCAGCAGGAGCTGTTTTATTTTCTACAGCTAAAGTTTGACACTTTCTTTCCTAACATAGTTTTGTTCACATGGGAAATTTTGACTCGTTCCTTATATAGGGGTTTCCAATAAGAGTGATATGATTTCGATACAATTAAGTACTGAATATAATATCTTTCAATAGCCCTCCACGACTTCTTTTGCAGGAACGAATTCGATGAACCCAATTTTTAGCACTTTTTCTACTAAATCAAGTCGTATGAAATGAATAAAACGTTCTATCTTGGCTTTTAAGCTGGTTTATTGCTAAAGATGAGAATGACTTGAAATAATCCCACAAGAAGTAGTATAATGGTGTTAAATCACAACTTCTTGGAGGCCAATATCACAATAATCGAATCTCCAAAGCTTTCTCGCAATAAAAAATTGTTTCACGTGCTGTGTGACACGTAGCTTCAGATGTTGTTAAGATCAACTTCTTCTAATTGTGGCCATTGATTATCATCTATCTATACCGCTCTCCATTGACAGTGACGGTGCTACCAGCTTCATTTCGAAAGTAGAACTAATCGAATCGATGCCGCCAGACCAAGAACCACACCAAACTGTCAATTTAGGTGAATGTAATGGATGTTTATCAATTATTTTCTGGATTTTCTTCGCATCAGAATCCACAGTGTTGTTTATTTACCGCACCACTCAGATGAAAGTGAGCCTCATCGGATAATATGGTACTGTTTCACTAGTATTATTATATTAATCGGTAATTAATCTTTGATTCTACTGTTAGACCCTACTTTTTAATTTTAAATAATCAAATAATTTTATGGAATTTGTTATTGAGTAGATGTGTAAAGTTTTAGTTTCAAACCGTTTTTTTTTTAAATGATTTAGACAGCATTTTGTGTGAATGCGGGGCAGCCCGTTCATTCGCCCAAAAAATTACCGCATGATTCAAGTTGCTCTGTCGTGATATTTTATGCAGGCTATCTCATATGCTACTTCTAAGTTGGGTAGGTTGCCACTGTATAACGTTCCGCTGGTGTGCTTTGAGTTTAATTCTAGGATGAAAGCTTTTACTGCTTCCTGGTTGGCTTTCATAGCTATATTGTTGTGCTCTCCGGAGAAATTCTTGCGGTTTTTTCAGGGTCTTTATGATTGCAGAAATTGTGTGTGGATTACGGTCATTTGTTTTTTATACGTATTAATACTCATGTTTCTTGTTTATTCGAATTCTGGCTTCGCACTGTTGAATAAATTATCCAGTGTTTCAGGATTTGTTGATTTTTAGTAGTAATTTAGTTATGGGTCCTACTTCCTGTGGAATTTTTTATATATTTTTCCTTGGGATAACAATGGATTTAAGACCGGTTTGAGCCCCCTGATAACGAGTAAGTGTGATTTAAAAACAAAAAATTAATTTTCGATAGCGGCAATGTTCCATTTATTAATCGCAATTCCTTAGGTTGTTTGTTTGCTTAAGATATTTTTAGTGAAGTAATGTTATAAGGAATATATTCCTTAACTATCGCGATCTGTTGCCACGATAAGTCGTGAGCCAGATTTTTTGTCAGATCTTATAATTCAGAATGATCGCGATCAGTTACTGTTTTGGAGTCACCAATCGCGATCGAGTTTCAGATCTAGCGATTCTATGCGGCCTCCTCCAATTTTTGGTGTGCCATCTACGAATGCCCAATGGATTGATGTTGGTCGGATTAGGACTCGAGCCCTGGCCTTCCGAATATTATTACATAATGCTAAGAAACCCTTATGACCAATTCATTCTAACTAATGTCATTACTAAAGCAATTTTGACATTTAGTTTGGAGATAAAGCTGCAAGTTCGTGCTGGGAAAATTTACCCAGTAAGAAGCAGCCAGTTTGAAAACTGCTGATTTGTGATCATTTGATTGAATTTTTTTCATCAGAACAAAACTTATTTAAAATGAAAATAATATTAATTCATTTATATGAACGATACCCTAACGCAACAAGTCCCCAAATGTTGTTTTTTTTAATTAAATTTAATGATATCAACTATTCAATAGTTGAGGTACTCATTAAATGAGATTGCGGTGGCGGTGGAGTGGAATCATCGTCCGCTTACCACCGAGCCGACGTTGATGAATTATAAGTTGGGAATGTTGAAGGCATTAGAGTACTATTACTAGAGTATTATTTCTTGTACAACGCAAATTGATTTTGGATTTCTGTAATTTTCTAGAAAGCAGTGTCGACCAAATGAGCCACAAAATATTGGGAAGCGAGGTTGTTGCTACGGTCGCAATGACGATAATGCATTCTTAAGCTTCCGGAAGCGACGATGCACAAAATGAAATATTATTGGCGTTTAGAAGAAAAAAATTAACCTCTTTCTTGGTTTTCCAGTAAATAAAAAACTATTCGTATTGCATATTTCATCGGAGCCTCAATCTAGTTGTGGTGTTGTTATAACAAAACTCCTTAGCTTAATATAGTCTTAACGAATTTGCATTTGAAATTTTTTTACAAAAATAAATTTCACAACAAAAACCCTTACACAGTTTTACTTAGTTTTTATTTCTGGCTCATGCGCATGTTTCTTCGGAATTGTTTTGCAAATACTAAATCTTCTTAAATCTTGCTTCCATTGCAAAAGAATTAAATGAAAAGTGGCAATAGGTTATATGGCTGATGTTGGCGCAGTGGTGGAACCTGTTAAGTCAGGATTCGTTAGTTCCATCCCTTACTAAAAAAAACTTTTAACTAAAATTAATAGTACAGGCCGCAGAAACAATTATGAATTAAAATTTGTTTATGTTCAACTGCACTCTCTTTCAATTTGTATGAATTTAGAAGAGAAAGATAAACAAAACAACTTGTTTATGCCTTAGTGTTGTCCGAATACGTGTGAGTGCATGGGTGAGTCCATCACGCCCCAGCAGCAAAAGGTAAGGTCTTGGTAGCGAAGAGGTAAACTGAAAACTTTGTCTTTGACAACCGAATTCATCACTGAAAATTAACACGGTGATGTCATAGCAGAGGTAAGTCTTCCTATTTCCATTTCTAATTACTACTTAACCCTACTAAACGCTTGCAAAACAAGCGATAATTTAAAGGTTCAATAATAAAAATATCTTACCATAATACAATATATATCTAAGGCCTCAAAGTTATTATACTTTTCACTAGATAAGATATATATAATCGGCGCTTAAGCGATTTTCGGTCGAGCTTCTCCTCCAATTTGTGGTTTTGCATCTTGATGTTTTTTTCCAACAAATGGAGGGACCTACAGTTTATACTACGCCGCCTACGAACGGCTGATGGTTTTCTTTAGGAGGAGCCTTTATTTCATGTTCGAAATACATTCGGAGGGGTGGATATTCCCTGCCGTAGATAAGATAGTCAACCTTATAGGTATAGTGCATAAATTATTCAAGTACTTCAATTGAATTTTTTTCAATTTAAAATTGTTAATAGCACTGTGTTGTCAGAAAACACTGTAGTTATTACGCGAAATCGTGAATTGAAAATAAATTGAGGAAAATTTTTCGTAAGCGTCAACTGAATATCATCGAATCAAAAAGCATTCCTCGTCATTTCTAAAAATTCGACACGAGAATGTACACGCATTTAGTATATGATATTTAATTATTTGCCATACGCTTTAAAATAGCACATATCTCAACGCTTCTTAAAAATAATTTACGGTTTTTTTAATTATTTGTAAGTATTTATGCAAATATTGTTATTATGTTTGTATGCATCGGTATGTCATGATTATTTCAACAGCAGACTAATTGGCTGAATATGGATACATCCGGCTACAAACAATTAAATACTCGCAAGTGCGTACGCGGTAAGCGGCCTTTGCGCAATTTAACGCCAAATGACAAGGTCCGAGCCATTCAACGTATTCATAATGGGGAGACAAAAGCGTCTGTATCTCGGGATATTGGAGTACCAGAATCAACGCTACGAGGCTGGTGTAAAAATGAGCAAAAGTTACGCTTTATGTGCCTCCAAAGTAACGACTCAAATACATATGAAATATTACCGAATTTATCGCATGAAAATTTTCACACTGCGGTGAAAAAAAGGATATTAGACGTAAACAATCCGTTTAATATGGCCACTAAATTCATTACAGAAATATCTAATACCGGCAAAATGAATAGCTTAAATTTAACTATAAATGATAACAGCAAATGTGATAATGCATTGCTAGAAGACGCCTTAAGTGAGTTCATAAAGGGCAACTTTTTGCAAAATTCGGAAGGAATGAAAAATAATTTTACCAGAGGAAGAGAGCAAATACCCCACTCGTGTTCATTGCCATGTTCAACCACAATAACCAAAAACGAGAATAATATTTTTAATCAACACATTTTGAAAACTTTTATGTCAATATCGGATGTACATCCCTTCTTCCCTGCAGAGTCAGAAAATTGCATGCCAAAACTTGGTCAGTCCGGAACCCATCGTAATAGCCGAGAAAATTGTTATACCCACTATTTCCCGAAATATTTTAATAAGGATATCAATTATTCTGAAACAAGGGACTACAGCCTGCCATTGGGAGAAAGTAAGAACGGTTACATCGATAACAATGAAATCGATGGTAAATACAATAATAATAATGAAGAGGAATCTAGATTTCTACAATGGCAAACAATTTTTAATGCAAGTTTAAACTTCTTCGCTTTAGCTTCAACTGCTACAACGCTTCAACCAGTTGGTTTATATGGCATTAAAAGCGATATCTCGAAAATATATACTTCGGCAGAATATTCTAGAGAATCTTCCTGCGAAATTAGTACTTCGATAAATCAAAATGATGCTTTAAATGAAGCGCCCGAAGATCTTTCTATGAGCTCAGCAAATTCTAAAATGTTCGCTATTGTCAATAGCCCTTCACAAAGCTTTGTTTAAAGCAGCTCCGTTGGATCTGATGCTTACATTTAACTTTACTCTGTAAAATCTCATAGCTATATTGCTTATGTATATATGTATGTACATACATATGTACATATGAATTATACGAGAGAAGCATAAGAAATATTTGTCTATTTTTAAATTTTCAAATGATGTTTACATATGTATAATAAGAGTATGTAGTACATATATACTTTCAGAATGAGTATCTTGTGCCGAAATAAAATAAATTAATAGAGTGCACTAAACATTTCGCTCGAAAACTTCTCCACTAAACATATGACGTCGTCGTCCATGCTTCTGCACCATATAGCAGAACGGGAATGATGAGAGATTTGTAGTGTTAAGTTTTTGCTTATCGACCACAGGTACTAAGGTCGAGATTCTGTAAAAGACTGAACCTTCTCTGCTTAAGCCTGCAGCTCGTATCATTTTCTTTACCATTTAGTTATAGTGGTCCTTCGATAAAGAGTTTTTCCGGTCTAAAGACACACTGATAGGGTCCAATCAGTTTTTTCGCTGTGCGCTGTGTGTGTATTCTCCACAGCAGTGGGTGCGCTTATTAGCTGCTTCAGGATAGTGGTCCGAGTGATCCCTGTTTGGTTACCGCATCTCCCAAACGGGTTGCTGACACTTCCAGGGTGTTCAGTAGAAGTGGTTAGTGACAAAGTTATAAGATTACTTCAAAACAATTTGTCCGATATATGTATATTTTAATAATTTTCGGATTTGCCAAGAAATATTTGCAAAAGGCCCTGATGATGTTCTTTTGGAGTTTCGGGTACACCATCTCCGGGTGTTCCATTTTCACTGCCATTCAGCAGGCGGAAGTTTTCTTCCATAAATTCGATATACTCTGGGCATCGGTTGCTAGATCGCCTCCTTGCGTCCTACAAGAGTCTGCTCTGGTTTTGAAACTTTTTGCAATCCGTCGTTTCTTTAATAGATGGTATCTATCCCATCCCGCACGTGCAGTTGTCGATCGCAAGATTGCAAGGTAAGCAGTCTAGATGTAGAGAGCTTGAAGTGCCGTCCCAAAGTTCCCAAAGAAGACCCCTTGGCAGTCTGTTGCGATTGCAGCTTTTCGACGTCGACCTTTTCTTGTGTTTGTTGACGAGCGTTCTTTGATGCACAAAGGTGTGTGCGTTTCTTCGCTGCAACAAGATAGCGTTTCGAGTCGATGTTGGGTCCTTGGAGTGTACGCGCGTCAAGAAAACTGGAAATATGTATTCCGTCTATTACAGCATGATCGATCTGGTTTTACGTTTCTCGGTAAGGGACAGCCAAGTAGCTTGGAGAATTTTTTTGTGCTGGAATCTAGTACTACAGACAACCATATTTCGGGTCCCGGCTAAGTCGATTAGCCTCCATCCATTAGGGAATGTTTCGTTCTGAAGTCGTACTAAAGATACATTGTTTGCCCATCCTGGTATTAAAATCGCCAAGCACGATTTTCACATTGGGTCAGGGGCAGCGCTCGTAAGTCCTTCTCTTCCATCGGGATATGTTGAAAAATTTTGCTTTGATGCGGATTGTGGCGAGACGCTTAACCACCGTGGTGAATGCCAGTACTCGTCGCTACTCGCTTTCGTCCTTGTCCCGTCCATCGCACTTCTTGGGCGACGGTGATGTCAGCCTTTAGTTTAGCGATGATATCAACCAGCTGAGCAGCGGCGCCTTCCCAATTAAGGGACCGGAACTTCCAGGTGCATGCCTTCATATCATGATCCTTTAAACGTTCGCGGGGTTCGTCATCGTAAAGGTGGTCTATCATTCGAAGCATGTATAAACTTTTTATTGGGGCTGGTTTCTATGTTCCAAACCCAGCGCAAAATCTCGCTAGGTGAATGAGTTTAAGGTTTGTACACATTTATATAACGAGCCGCTTGCTTCAAGACCAGCGCCCGCTCGCAGCCGCAGCTCTGGTGAGCAAACGCTGCAATGACTTCAGCAGACGCTTAAACCGAGTAAGTCAGAATGGCTCCCCCGAAGCTTCCTCTCTTTTAGCCGTGTACCAAAGCTCCACACGAGTTAGTTACCGCATCTTGCACAAGGGTTACTCACGTTTCCAGGGTGGGCGACGTGAACGCTAAAGTAGTAATTGAGTATAGCCCCGCTACTGTAACAGCATACCCAGCTTGACTATACCCCAATAATTACCTCGAAAATTACCTTCGACACTCAATTTGTCTTAACTACATATGTGTCTAAGATGAAACAAATCACTTCATTTAGTATAACCTTAGAAAGGGAAATTATTTATACACGTATATCGATTATGCGATATTTACTATAGTTCTGTATATTCAGGCGAGATTTTTGTCCCATTTGATGTAATAAACATAAGAAAACACAAAAGGATAAACGTCTATACATATAAATATGTATGTATGTATGTGATGTTTATTATTTTAATACTCCCAACTAATAGATTTTAATAATAACTTTGAATATTTAAATCACTAAACTATATGGTTTGATTCGAAGGGAATTTACTTGAGAAGTCACTATTTCTATGTACAATTGAGACAGTCCGAAAAGTGATGTTAAGTTCCAATAGAATTTAATCCATCCTTACTTGTTTTTAATAATGCAAACTACTGCTGCCAATCTCTACACGTATACTTACCATTCAATAGCTTTTACGAACAAAAAATAAATCGTTGCTTGAAGGGGTCAAATTGATCTGCAGTCAAAATATCTTGTCAGACTGAAAGTGATGCACACTGCGAGCGATGTATTGAAATCGATGTCAGCCGCACAATCATCATAATTTGGGATTTAAATGCAAGGATGATGACGAACGGAAATTACCAACACGCGATGTGCGTTTCCAACCATTAAAACCTTTTTCGCACAAATGTATTGTACATTTGTCCCTACCCAGCAATCACGCTATCCGATATATGTACATATATTGTATTACATTATACCATCCGAAGAACTACAAAAACTATGCGTGTTAAATTTAAATTTTTTACATGAGCTTGTAGAGGCCGACTGACAACTCCACACGTATACTTTTTTATGTGTACGCAGCTTTCTCTTTCTTTCGCATATAAGTATGTAGATTTGCTGTTGTATTCCCCTATAATATGATGTGCTATGTATGTATACTAATCCAAATGACAACTATACAAGACTGCTATTGCAATATCGCAAAAAAAACCTTTTGATTTTTATGTTGACGTTTTAAAAAAATATACACGTATGTAAAATATGTATTTAAATATTTTAAGTAATTCGGCGGTTTCAAAAATGATTGCAAAGCTTCCTGCTTAAAATTCCCTTCGTCCTATTATAACGCAAAAAATCAGCAGCAAGAGGTAAGGCCTCGTAAATTTCAGCTACCAACTTTTTTATCACTTGCAGGAAATACAAGCTCGTTTGTTGCTTAATTTATTATTTCTATTTTATTGCATGGAAAATTGATGAAAAATTTTATATAATTTTAATACATACACATATGTATATACGCAAAATAACTAGTAGCAAAAACTTTACCACGCGCCTGCGTCGAATATGTATTTTTTTCATTTCTACGTTTTTTACAACAACAAATACATCCGAGGAGTTCTTTATTTAATAAAGATTTTGTATTTGCTTTGTTTTATGAAAATCGATCTGCATTACTCTTCACTTACCAAATTTGCTAGAGGGTTTTTATGCTAGTGTTGCCTGTCAGCTAGTAATTGTGTTTACGTGCTAGTGAATGCATTAGTTCGTTTATTGCTGGGTACGTCCTTACCCTCTGTCAAATTTTGTAAGGCTTTACTTTGCGGAAGTGGAGGCAATGTAGATCGATTTTTTAGAAGCAAAACAAACATAAACTCTTTTAAGAAAAAGAAAACAAATAAATAAAAACCCTTCGAACGTTTTTGTTTGTAGAAAACATAAAAACACGACATAGACAATCTTACTAGCTTCCGTTTCTTTTTTTTTTGAACGGATCACACGAAAGACACGAATAAGTAAGTTTTCTTAAAATTATTTTTCACTTCCAAAAGAAAACCTTACCAAATCTGCTATAAGGAATTAAATATAAATGTGATTACATTCGTCTGAGCTTACGCGATCATATCCAAGTTAGCAACCTCGCACTGATTGGAGCCAAGTGCAGCGAGATTCTTTTCACCTGGTCTTTTCAGCGGTGTTTCCACCGGCGGGTGCTGCTCTCACCAATCAAGTCAACCAAGCTATGTAAATGTCTCCATATACCTCGTACAGCCCATCGTTGCTTGTTAACCGCTTCAGCGGTTATAAAGCGTTATTTACATATATATTCAAACTGGCTAATCAGTTTTAAATGCTAATCTTCTCATACATTCCTAGTATTCCAATATTTATATTTCTTTTGTGAATCGAATTATGAGCTCAAAAAAAAATTAATTCACTTGATGGGCCTTGGCTGGGTCGACCTATTGAAATCAAATTTTTAAAGAAATCAGATATCGACATGCCAGGAGAGATTTAAGAATTAATCATCTTACCGAAATTCTTATTCATTTTTTATTTAAGTCCGGGTTTATGAGAAATTTGTCAATAAGCATTTGTTAAATTTTTAAAGGGTTGGGTCTTTAAGTATTTCATGCATTTTCGACAATTTTAACATGCCTTAAATTTGTTGGTTGTAGGAAGGATTTATAATATATATATAATATTTCGATGATTATAATGTAAATATTTCTTTGAAGTTTTTACTTACTTATGCAGAGTGCCGAATTCCGCGCTTAAAAATTTCAGTTATGTTCAAAAGCATGCTCTGAAAATTTTGATTTGCTCAAGCGCATTCTCGCTCGGCTAGTTTAGTATGTACGTGTAGTTGACCGCGTATGAAGCCAGAAGAAAAAAGGAAAAATAATAAATAAATAAAAAACGAATAAATTAAACTTCACAATTTTATTTTATCTGAAAACGAAACTGGCTACGGGGATGGGATATTCGTATTAAATTAATATACGCAACAAATATAAAAGAAAAAACCCACAAAAACAGTGAAATTGCAGAGTAGGAAAAAGCGGAAGTTAATTGGTGAGCAAAATTGCAAGAACACAAATTTTAGTGAACTGAAATTAAGTGCATAGACTGGTTAAAATAGAATACTAATGTTAATAACTAAGATTAAAAAAATAAATAAATAAAATAATAATAAATTCGGAAAGCCAATATTTGTGCTTACTGAAAAACCATAATGCTTCTTTGTCAAAAAAACATTTTTTTCATAAAATTTTTTTAAAAAGTGGCTAAATACTTAGTTTTTATGAAAACGTTTGGTAGGCATCACATACCATACTGTTTTCTGATTGGTTGATTCAATATTTTGACAATTATTTAAATAATTATTTTTTCTTATTGCGCAATCTGCGAAACGTAAACACGTTAAAGTTGTGAATTAATTGTGATTCTTGAATACTTTTGCGGATAAATCGATCTTGTGTTGTGTTAAGTAATTGAACTCTCGCTATTTGCCCACTTTCCACAGGTATTTATGCCAGAGTATGTACCAGGTGTGTTAGTTGAAGTTTGCCGGTTTTTTCGATAAAGAAAACACTTAATTTTCAGAGGAATCTCAAAATTTTTTTATTCAAAGTATTGACCATTGGTTTCTACACATTTCGCCCATCTCTCAGGTAAATTATGGATACCATTCCGAAAAAACTTTTTCCCTTTTGAGGCAAACCATTCGACGAGCCATTTGTCGACTTCTTCAAAATTAGCGAAGCACTGCTCTGCAAGGGAGTGTCCCATCGATGCGAAAAGGTGATAGTCGGACGGGGCGAGGTCTGGAGAGTACGGCGGGTGCGATAATATTTCCCAATTAAGTGTTTTTAATGTGTCTTTCACCAGTTTAGCGGTATGAGACGTCGCGTTGTCATGTTGCAAGATAACTTTGCCATGTCTTCGGGCCCAATCCGACCGTTTTTCGATCAACGCATGATTCAAATTGATCATTTGTTATCGGTAGCGATCCGTGTTCACCGTTTTACCAGGTTTTAACAACTCGTAGTACACCACACCGCACTGTTCCCACCAAACACAGAGCATTGTCTTACGGCCAAAGCGATTTGGCCTTGCAGTCGATGGGGCAGCTTCACCAGGGGAAAGCCATTATTTTTTTCGCTTCGGGTTCTCAAAATAAATCCATTTATCGTCCCCCGTGACAATTCGATGTAGAAAAGATTTCCTTTCGAATCGTTGAAGCAGCATTTCACAAACGGTTTTTCGATTTTCCATTTGTCTATCGTTCAGCTGGTGTGGCACCCTTTTTCCATACTTCTGGATATTTCCCATGGCTTTTAAACGTTGGAAAATTGCTCCTCGAGTCACATGTAGTGATTCTGCCAATTTTTGTTTCGATTGGGTTGGATCAACATGAAATTCCTCGTCTTCGAACTTTTTCGCTGAACAAGGAAGTTCATTGTCTGTCAAATCGAAATCTCCACTTTTAAATTGACGAAACCATGTCTCACATGTTCTAATCACTTGAGCATGTCACCATAAGTTTCTACCAGCTTCAGCTGCTTTTTTCGTTTGATGAAATAAGAAAAGCAACGAATGCCGCAAATGCGATTTACTTGGAACGAAACTCGACATATTCACTGAGGTAAACAAATATGACGCTATTATTTTGGCGGAATGTGACTTACGTATTTTTGTAGGTTAATGTGAATAGAAAAAAATTACATACATGCCAAATCATAGAAATTTATACATATTGCTAGCGACATCTACTAGTAAAACCGGCAAACTTCAACAAACACACCTGATAATTCCAAAAAAGCAGAGTACTTTGAAAAATACCGGAAGATGCTTTCAATTGTGATAATGGTACTTACGTATTAACGCCACCACAGACAGACTTGGCGATTCTTTTACCATAAAATTATAAATATAGAATGTTTGGACTTGGGTCCAGAATGTAAATAAGAGTTTTTCTTAAGTATGTGAACTTGTGTGATTTCTTTTAATCTATGATTATCCATTATAAATGTATGTAAATATTATATTTGAGTAATACTGTAAATGCGTTCTTTTGCAAAACTCAAAATGATGGTCAATAGCAATTTAGAATTATACAATATATAAGTGGCACTTTGTAACCACTGAAGTGATTTTCGGCCGAGTTTTTCCTCCAATTTGTGGCTTTGCGGCTTGGTGTTTTTCCAACAAATGGAGGGACCTACAATTTGTACTAAGTCTCCTCCGAACGGCTGATGGTTTTTTTACGAGGAGCCTTTATTTCATGTCCGAAATACACTCGGAGGGGTGGACATTCCCTGCGAGGGGCGACCGCAATTAGAAAATTTAACTCAATTTTTTAATTAAATTAATTATCCGATTCCGATTTAGAATTAGGAAAAAATAAAAAATATATTTAGCGAATGTCAAATTAAAATAATCGTTACATACTAAACTTTTTACTAAAATTAACATGCAGAACAAATTTTTTTATAATATCAAGTGAAAAGTAAAAAGTCACAGGAATGCGTGACTGAGTATATCTCATGTGCAAGCTATTTAAATTTTTGCGTTAAAGGTCATTACATAATTGTATTTGTCAATTATTATATCGTTATTATATTACCTGTAAAATAAAAGTATTGTTGAATTGGTTTTATTACAAAATGTGTTTGGGTCATACATACGTGTACATATTTAAATATATAAAAAGTTTAACCAATGTTTTTCAAATGTTATTATTTGATTCATAGGCGAAAAATTAAGTGTAATTAATCTATTAATTTTGTCACAAGACATGAACCCAAGAAGGTGTCAAGATGTTCCACGTCCCGAAAAATGAAATAAAGAGAAAAATGTGGTGAGACTCGTGCGGCACTGACTTAATGTAGGTACTCTGCTCTCTACATTTTTCGGAAGTGGATTATGTGTCTGGAAAAGACCGCAAGAGGGTGAAGTTAACAGAAAATGCGGTACCATTTCTTGTTGAAAGCCCATCCGATTTTTACGACAATTCTGAAAAATATACTAAATTCGTTAGCATCTCTACTCAAACCGAGTAAATATCTTTATAGATTTACATTCAAGTTGCTTTCTTAACTATATTTCTTGCTATAGCTCATATGAAGATTCTCGTATTGAACGTCTTAAAGAATGCACGAAATGCAGAGCTCGACAGATTTTACACACGAGTCTCTTCAATGTTTACATTGGATCAAATGCGAAAAATTTGGGAACCCGAAAAAAATATTCATTAGGAGTGGGAAGTCATTCCGGCTTCTATTGCTTTGCACGCCGCTGGTCCAAAATTTTATTCTTATTTGTGCAAAAAGGGCTTTCCGTTTCCATGCGAGTCGACAATCAAGAAATGGCTGCAAAAAGTGACAGTGGAAGATGGCATATTGACATTTTCTTTAAATATAATGCGAAGTGCGAATGATGGTTCTCTTGAAGAGAGATTATGTATTTTAAGTTTCGATGAAATGAAGGTCGAACCCATGTACGAATAAAATGTTTTGCGAGATAGTATACGCACGCCAAGTAATCACGTGCAGGTGGCGATTGCACGCGGCTTCAAATCGTCATGAAAACAGCCAGTTTTTTGTGCATACGACCGTAAAATGACGACAAGTATTTTAAGTAACATAATTTTAAAATTACACTACTGTGGGTTTACTGTCGTCGGAATCATTTTGGACATGGGTGCGGGCAACCAAGCTTTGTGGAAAGAATTAAACGTTTCTATAGGTATGGGTTTCTTTGTATTTGCCGATGTACCTCATTTGATCAAATTTATACGGAATCACTTTCTTGATACCGGTTATGTTTACCGCGAAAAGTTACTAACCTCAAAAACTATAGTCCAGTTACTAATACATACCTCCGGCTCAGATGCATCCCTATGCTATAAAATTTCAGAAGAGCATTTAAGTGTACATCATGCTGGACGTCAAAAAGTTAAGCTAGCTGTGCAACTGTTTTCCCACAGCACAGCGTGTGCAATAAGGTGGTGCTACGTTTTGGGGAACGAAATGTACAATTCGATGGAAACAGCAAAATTTATTGAAATTATTAACGATTTGTTCGATCTATTTAATTCAAAATTCCCAAATTTTAAAAATTTTCCGGTAAAAAACCGTTTGGTATGGATCTAAATTCACAATTGCAAATTTTGTCGAAAATGGATATGTGCATGAGAAATACGCGCGCATATGGACGAAAAGCACTTCTACCCTGTCAAAATGGTATAATGATTAGTAACAATTCCCTTCGAAGCTTGTACAAATATATATACTGGAAATATGAAATGAAATATATTCTAACGTACAGGCTTAATCAAGATATAGTAGAAAATTTCTTTAGTGCAATGCGTGCGAAAGGCGGTCTTTTTGATAACCCCAGTCCTATGCAATTCAAATATAGGCTGCGGAAATATTTGCTAGGTAAAAATTGAGGTAAATAGATTAATAATAAAATTTTTAATAAAAATGTTACTTTAGCTCGAAATGCGGAACATTTTTCAACGTATACCAATGTAGAGTCAGATGAAACGGAGTGGCTTCATCCCTATGCTGACGTAGAAAACCTAAATTATTTTTTAAAAGATATAGATGTTGTATCAGAAGAAGAACTGTCATTTCTAAATGAACTACAAATCGAAGATAAATACAGTGAATTAAAAGACGATGCATTGGAATATATAGCAGGATATATTATAAGAAAATTGGGTCTAAAAAACACGTGTCGAAAGCACATTCTTATACTTGGGTTGATGAGGTGTCACGTGGAAGCTTGACTAAACCTAGTACTCATTTTTTATTATTATAAAAAATCTGGAGGCCTCTTTCAAAATTTTTAACGGACACGAAATTCAAAATTTATATATGTACTTACAAAAACTTCTTTCTCGTTCTGAACATGTAACAATAGGTACGGATGTAAAAAAACTTTTTTTCAAGACTCGCATGCACCAACTCATTAAGCCTTTGAATAAAAATTTTAAAAACAAAAGAAGGTTTAAAAATTTGTTAAGAGCATGAACAATCTCATCGTCTTGTAAATTACATTGTAATACATTATATATAAAAAAAAATAATATATAATCATAACTCATGTGACACTTTTTTAAACAAATAGTATTAAGAAATTCTGCCATTAGTTCTAAGTAGATCAATACTGTTATTAACTTGTTTTGAAACAATTGTAATGTACTGGTGCATGCATACATATTATAACGAACCTGGTTTAAATATATGTGTGTACATACATATATGTAATATTTTAAATTATTCAAAAAAAAATTGTGTTTTAAATATATGCAAAATTTTCTATTTTAACCAAAAAAAAAAGTAATTTTACTACTATAATTTTATTATTTTGCACATCGATGCATCGATAAATTTTGATACCATAGATGCACATAATTTAGCAGATATGGATATATTTTAATTTCAAAGCTATTTAATTCGTTTTTAAAATGAATGAAATAAAATAAATACCATACAAATTACTTACTATTTCTCTTACTTTTTAACTCCCTTTTTGTTACCTTTTCCCTGTTTTTTTTTTAAATGGAACATATTTTCTCCCCCTTTCTACTACTTTCAAAAATGCAACCATTTGTAAGGGAGTGTCAAAACTCCCTTATCACTACTTATCCAACCTTTATTTATTGAATAATGAGTTATAACCTTGATTCAATAATTAAAGGTTGGATAAGTAAACAGCTTTCTCGCTCCCTCTTGACAAAAAGGCTCCCTTACTGAAAAACCATGATGCTTTTTTGTAAAAAAAGCATTTTTTAGAACAAATTTTTAAAAAGTAGCTAAATTTTTTATTTCTTATGAAAAGATTTGGTAGACATCACATACTCTTTTCTGATTGGTTGATTAAATATTTTGACAACTATTTAATTATTTATTTTTTATTATTGTGGAATCGGAGAATCGTACACACGTTGAAGTTGGCAATTAATTGTGATTTAAAACAACTTTTGCAGATAAATCGATTTCTTTACCGCCATGTTTGAATAGCTCTGCTAGTAGGCCATCAGCTCCAGCCGCTATGTTGTTCTTTAAGCGCGCATTCGCTATTCGAACCTCAACATAGTCGGGTAGTGTAACGTCTTATTCATCGTCATCGCTTGGGATTTCGGATGCTTGTCTCTGCTGCTACAAGATGGTGGTCCGAGCCGATATTGGGTCCTCAGAGTGTACGCACGTGAAGAACACTGGAGACAAGTCTTCCGTCTATTCCAACATGATCGATCTGGTATGGGTTTTTCGATCTATAGACAAATAAGTACCTTGATGAATTTTCTGCTTTAATCGAGTACTAAATACAACCATATTTCGTGTTCCGGCGAAGTCAATCAGCCTGAACCCACTTGGGGATGTTTGAATTTTCCGACAGTTGTGCCAAAGAAATACTCTTTGTCCACCCAGACGTTCAAGTCGCCAAGCACAGTGTAGCGGTGAATACGCTACAGGCACTTATTAAAGGTATCCTTTGTCACATCGTCCTTCTTTTACGTCGTGGCGTGGACGCAAGTCAGTGTTGTGTTGAAAAATTTCGTTTCAATGCAACTGAGCCTCTCTCGCACCACAAATCCGACATCAAATTTGCGCTCCTTTATATAACCGTTTTAGTATATTTCACAAGGACCCACCTTCTTGGACGACGGTGACGTCAGCCTTTAATTTTAGTAGGGCATGAACCAGCTGGTTAGCGGCTTAAATTACTAAAATAAATTGTTTTTTCCTATATATGCACATTTTTCTAATTTAAAAATTAAAAGTAATTTTATTATTTATATTTTTATTATTTTGTATATCCATTCATTCTTACAGTATAGATGTTCATATCATTGTTACATATAATTTAGAAAATATAGATACAATATATTATTTTAATTTCAAAGGTATTTAATTCGTGTTTAAAATGAATAAAATATAACGTAAATTACCTACTAATTCTCTTACTCTTTAACTCTTTTTTTGCTACCTTTTTCCTGTTTTTTTTTTTAATGGAACATATTTTCTCCCCCTTTTTACTACCTTCAAAAATGCGACCATTTGTAAGGGAGTCTCAAAACTGTCACTACTTATCCAACCTTTAATTATTGAATCATGGTTATAACTCATGATTCAATAATAAAAAAAGATGTGCAAATAAATAAATATTTAAGTAACCAGAAAATATTAAATGTAAACAAACTCAACCAGCCAATAGCGAAAGAGTATGTGGCTGTGCTATCCTTTAATATTCCAATGCTTGTTTCAGCCAAACTAATTGACCAATCCTAATGAAATTTGCAGGAGTTGTTGCTGTTGATCTAATTTATGTTTATTTATGCTGCTAATTTATAAATAATTTGTTGGTAAAGTATTTACACTTTCATCACAAATTTTTACTTAGCATGTGCACTTATTTAACATACATGATGCAAAATATTAACTTTAATCTGTTTACATGCGCTTACAAAGATTGTTGTATTTTTATTTTATTTGGTTTTACTGCTAACAATATTTTATTTTTGTATATTATTTATAAACGATTTGCAAGAGAAATGGCCGATAATGTCAATAAGTGGGTGTTGCCATACGGCGTAAAAATAAAAATACACTACTGTACAGGGTTGTATGTACACAATAATATTACAAAAAAAAACATAAAACAAAAAAGTAATGCCAATTTACAAAGGAATTTTGCTCAAAAATACTGTGCAAGGCGAAGCCGGTCGAAGGCCGCCAACTTAAAAAGGAGTTTCGCTTAAAAATACTGTGCAAGGCGAAGCCGGTGTTGGTCCGCCCCAGGGTTATAATAAAAAAAGCGCGGCCGAAGGCCCCCAACTTGAAAAGGAGTTTCGCTTAAAAATACTGTGCAAGGCGAAACCGATGTTACTTTTTACAGGTGTACCCAGGAAGACCCCTTCTTAAAACTTGTAGAGGCCATTAAATATACATATAAAGTATAAAAATTGTTTTTTAGTTGTTTTATTTTGGAATTTCTTTTTTACATGTGGCAACACCAAAATAATTATGTAATTGCTTTATGTACAAAATAATATTGTAAAAATCCAATTTTTTCGCAATTTTAACTTTGAATATCTCGAAAACTAAAGGTCTCCGGTAAGTTTGGTTTTCGGTGGCTGAAAGTGGGTAAAGCCCCCTACCACCCCCTATAACTCATTTTTCTCAAAGCCTGGAATATTAAAGGAAAAGCATCCCGAGTATGTGCTGCCTATCAAATGTTTTCAATGAAATTCATAACTTCTTACTACTATTTAAAATATATTATGAGAAATGAGAAATCGTGCGCTTTTTCACAAAGAGACATCATGCTTTTCTAGTAAGGGAGCAGACTTGCCATGAGTGAGCGAGAAAACTGTCTACTTATCCAACCTTTAATTATTAAATCATGGTTATAACTCAACCGAAGCGTGTTTTCCAGTGAGTTGAAACATTTTTTCGTTTTTCTCTGTCGCGAAGGAGTGGCAGTAACGCACCAGCAACAACACGACGCCACGATTCGTAGATGAAGAAAATTAAACTACTAGATGAAAAAATAACAATAAGAGAACAAGTCAAGATACAGTTGCTAAATGACTTCGTCAGGCGTGTAAAAAGTACAGTGCAGCCAAAAATAATATGTATGTGTATATAATATTTGAAAAAATAAAAAAAAAGGAATTTTCTTTTTTCTAAATGAAAAAAGGGACTGTTTCATAAATTGAAATAGCGAACAAAATTATAAACAAAGAAAATAAAATATATCATATTCTCAATAATTACTAAACTAACAACAGTCAGTGAAATACCCATTACGGGAACAACATCAGTATTAATAACGTCATATATATATTAGACAAAGTCAAACAGAGATGGCGTTAACACTAGCAGAATGTTTAAGAGAAGCTAGAAATATACCAATTTTTAATGGGAGCAGCGACTATACTTTGATTAATTTTCTCAGAGACGTGACGACAGATTTGTCACTAACCACCGCCGAACACCATGCAACAACAATACTCGCTAATCGACTCCAAGGAAAACCATTGCAAACCATAGAAAGACTGTAGAATCCAACGTGGAAGGCGCGGGAGGAGTTTGGTGTTAAACAGTCTCTTATGAATTAGTTCTTCTGTGATCGTCGTAATGCTATGAATGTAAGGTCGCTAAACATAGAAGAACTACAATAGGGAAAGCTAGGGAAAATCTTACGGCTCATGAACATTAAATATTATTTAGAGGGGAGTATAGATATATTTTATTCATCTAGCAATAATGGACAAATTATTTTTGATGTTTATATTAGTTTCTTATCAATTTTTATTAAAACTTTAATTTTGCAAAATAACATTACCATTACCTATTGATCAAGTATATGGTTATTATATTGAACATAACTAGCTTTTCAGAAAAATTTATTACTCAAAATCAAAAATCAGAAAAATGCTTAATATAAGTTATGCTGGGTCTTCTCCTTTTACTCCTTATAAACATAAAAAGCATACAAGGGAAAAGGTTATTGGGTAAGGATTACTAAAATACAAAATAAGTTATCCATTCGTGTTTACATACTTTTTCAAAGATAAATGCTCTTCATATTGACTCAATTTATGGTAGGTCACAATAACAATTGTTTTCACACGGTTAGCACTTTGAAATTTGTTGTGCTTGGCATGTATAATAAGAAAGTAGTTAGAAAATGTTTAATAAATGCTCTTACTTATGACTATGGCTGACTTTTCCAAATTCTTTAACAAAGATAGTAACATCATTTATATAGAAATTCGTGCAAAAAATAAGCAAAGCACTTTTACCCCATTGTGCGACGTCTAGAAAACACTGTTTTTTATGATTTAGGCCCGTTTTGCACAATGTTCGATTAACATAACTTGTAACCGGAGGATAGCTAACCAGATAGGCTGATGTACAATAACACTTTGGTTATCACTAAGTTATGGTTACAGTAAACGTTAGTCTTTCTTTAACAAATTTGACGCTTTCAATTCTAATACAATTTAAATTAAACTAAACAGAATAGAACGGAACGGTTTATTTGTTGTGTTCCACGGCTGCTGACCAACGAATAAAATCGTCAAGTTAAAAATCCTAAGCCGGAGCAACTCACAGCGGCAAATATATATACATTTTACAGGAATTCAAATTTCGTTAGAATAACCGATAACTTCAAATAAAGCGAATGCAAACAAGTAAAAAGACAAAAAGTAAAGAAAAGATACAAAATAAAGCATTCATTATGAGTTATGTAAACGTCTCTTTATTCGAATGCTCTCCCACACATACACGTATTCGAACATGTAGCATTTACATCTCCAAATTTTCTTTTTACTTTACTTGTACCTTTCTAGTTTATAAATTACATTTTCATCTCAATTAGTTTTTAAATAAATGTTTCAAAAAAAAACGAAGTATAAAATAAAAAATAAAGAAAGAAACAATTCTCTTTTCATTTCATTGGCGCAGTCGCGAAAAAAGAACGAAACCGGAATATAATAGTGTGTTATATAATAGTTCTCGATCTGTTTATTTTACATATTGATGAATTACGGAGTATCACAACAACAACGGAACCCAGTTTTCTTAAATAGTTTGATTTAAGAATCCATAATAATATAGTAGGTAAGGCGAAGATTTCGCCAATAAATAACGGAAATCCATTGGAATGGGAAACCATAAAAATTATATTAAAAACGAATTTTGACATTTATGAAAATATTGAAACTTTTGGTAATAAAATAAAAGCCGCACAGTGCAAAAACACAATTAACAACTTCTACGAATATCTAAGAGCCAACCTTGGAAATAATAATTGGTATAATTACGTCTTGAATGAAAAAATGGTTCTACAAATTTTTATAAATTAATTGTCATTTGAACCAAAACTAATAACTAATATTTAGCGCTAGGAACCCAAAATCATTAATAGATGGTAAAGAACTTTTAATTGAAACTAATTATTTATATTGAAACAGGAATTACAATAGCAGAGGCTCAAGAAAAGTTAATTCACAACAGCTAGAACAACAAAATCGATTAAATAATAATAGCAATAGAAATTTTCGAAATATGCAAAACAGTCGGGCATCGGAATAAACCTCGTATCATAGACAAGAACCACTCAACAATTGCAAAAATAGCTCACAAATTAAAATGTCGAACACAAAAATAAACAAGAAGAATTCCAGTAACGTGAGACAACAAAGATATGAACAAATGGAAATTGACAACATAGAAACAGAAAATGTTCACCCACATGCCACAGATCTCTTCCCTTTATAATAATAATGACTAAAACTATCCCAATGAAAATGTTAATAGATTCTGGAGCACCAACGTCTATATATAATAAAAATATTTAACAGTGCTTTTTTTAACGCAAAATGCAACTATAAAATTATTATTTGATGACTATGTTAAGTCAAAAATCAGAGTTCAACAGTTTATATTCGAAAATAGTATTAGAAATTCAATTTCATAAACCAGATAATGGCCATATAACTGATAAATTAAAAACTGATCATATAAATAAAGAAGAAATAGAAAACCTTACAATCTTGATAAAAAGATTTAATTCAATTTTTTATAAAGGTGACGTTCTTACAACAACTCAGTAAATATCAACATACGATACCAACTATTACCCTGCAAGACGTCTAGCTGTTGCCTAACATGTTATCCGTCTGCTTCTTTACATACGTGCAATTGTTATTTGAATTGTTACTGATTAGTTATTCAAAACAAATGTCTATGTTATCCGACTTGTTATCAATAGGCTATTTACCTTTTACTTATGTATATTTCCTTTAAATGAAAAACAGCAATTTTAAGTTTATTTTTGATTATTAAAAATAAAAATA
Organism: Ceratitis rosa; assembly: GCA_037013455.1. NCBI lineage: Eukaryota > Metazoa > Arthropoda > Insecta > Diptera > Tephritidae > Ceratitis > Ceratitis rosa. The sequence continues at coordinate 1,882,348 of JAWMAG010000035.1, read as the reverse complement.
ATAAAAATTTACATATTTACATTTTTGATTTAAAAAGTTATAGTATATATGAAAAATATTTATTTAACCCTCCGTCCTTTATATACTTTCGTCCGACACCTGGTGTCTGGCCTATATTTATATAGGTTTATATGGGAAAAAGTACTATATGGAGAGGCTCATATGTATTTTTCAGGTATATATTATTCGTTCCTTACCTTTTTATATCTTCGGGCACATGTTTAGCTACAATTCTGTGTAAAAAAAAAAACAAAAATATTTGGAATGGAAAAAAATAAGCCATTTGTTTACCTCTTTTTATGCTTTATTTATGAGTCATTTCAATACTGTTTGGACAAATGTATACGGATTTGAATGGATTTTCTTATCAAATTTGATATTAACTAGCATCGGTCTGTGGAACGCAAGCAAAACATGTATAATTGGTTTTCGAATGCTGTACACAAACTGGATTTGAGCATGCTGTACAAAAGAAACGAGTTTTGCGTCGAAGCTTTTCTTCGCCATGTAAACAAATACGACAGTCTCTCTTCTTGGTGAGTGTATCTGCTCCACTGCCATGCATTGTCAGCAAATTTGGTGCAATGTTTATTGGTTTTCCAAAGAAAGATTCAACAGCAACTCGAGTTGTAAATTGAGATATGACTTTTGGGTTGTTCATACGGTTTGCAACGTTTGCAAGAACCAATGATTTGGCTAATGTATTCAAAAATGAACGTCTCGCGTCATGTTTATGTAGCCCATCCATTTCCTTACAAATAACAAACGATGCCAATGCCATAATATCCAACATATTGAAAAAGAAAGCCACAGTCCAACGGTTGGTCGGTCGTTTTGTTGATAAATGAGTCGCCCTTTGGTCCATGCAATCAACACCAGCTTTGTTGATATTATTATACAGAATTGCTTCTGGTTTTTTCGCTTCGCCTCCGACATTTGTTGTATAATGGACGGTTGAAATCAAATTTACGGCTTTGTTTTTTTTTTTTTTTTGGACGTAACTGCAAAGCGATACCAAATTTTCATGAAAACCAAACAAAGATGAGAGTAATGGACGCTGTGGATTTTTCTTCTTTTCAGGCGCTAAAAATGTTTTGTTGGCTCGAACTGTACCGACAAATGCGAGACCAATATTGGCCAGCCGTTTAGCTCCATTTAATGTTGTGAAAAAATTATCAGCAACAATCGTTCGTCCACTGTGACTGTAATTTTTCGACAATTGTATCAAAACATTTTCGCCTTGATTCACCTCACGCTCGTTTCCTTCTTTGCCTGTGTATAATTTACCTTGCAATGGATATTTTGTCTTTGAATCGCATGCCCACCTAACTTTTATTCCATATTTAGCTGGTTTTGATGGAATAAACTGGGTGAATTTAGTTTTACCACGATATGGAAACAACTGCTCGTCAATGGTTACGTTTTCATGCGGCTCATAGTTTTTGGCGAGGTTTTCGTTCAAAAAATTCCATATATCGCGAATAGGAGCCACTTTGTCGGATGCTTGACGAAATTGACGCGTACGACTATCATCGAAACGAATATACAATATGACATAGCAGCACGAAAGATGGGCAAAGCATCTGAACGCCATAAAAGTGCTGACTCTTGCATATTATTGTTTGTAATACCAGCAGCAATAAGTATACCAATAAATGCATCAAGCTCAGTACTAGTCAAATCAACCCAAACTCTTGGCTTTGAATCTGGATTTTCTTCATTCCAGTTTTGAGTAGCAGTTTTTGCATTTCGATTTGTTTCGGTAATAATAATGAATGAAATATTCGGTGTAAAAAAACTTTTGAATACCTCAATCGGAACCGATGTTGAAAGTTTTGGACAAGGTCTGAATCGCATAATATTATGCTGGCGCGTACGGCTTGGGGTTTGCTCCTTTTTCCATTCTGTGCCATCTTTACCAAAGAAACTTTCGGCCGTAGCTTCACGTTGAATAACTGGAGCGGTTGCATGTTGTTCTTCGTCTTCAATTTCCCCATCACTGTCCAGTATTTCGTTCGGTTCAATAACCAATTCGTTTTCAACATTTGATGCGTCACCATCCAGCACATAATCTAAATCTCTACTATCATACCATCGTCGTAGTCGTTCAATGCAAGATTTTCTTCAACATTTTCCGAATTTCGATTGAAATCATTCACTAAAGCGTTGCCCAATCGAGAATAAAAATCGGTACTGAGACTACTACTACGTAAACGAGTATTATAAATGAATTCAATCTCTTCACTCATTATGAATAATACAACACGTAATATAAAATATTTGGCGCGCAAAATGTATTGTACGGAGCAATATTCTGTTCTGTTCACTGTTCACGCATCAACTGACGCTCAAAATAGAATAGAGAGAAAAGAAACAACACAATAAAAGAAAAAATATAACTAACGCAAACACATACATATATTTTTCGCGCTATTTTGATAAGTTATTGTACGAATGATGCGAAGAAAGAGAATAATACTTAATAGACAAAGGTGCTGGAATTTTGACTAACCAAAAATGCTTCGGCGGAGAACCTCCACTCCGTTGGAAATATCAAGTGGAGTAGGACCTGGCTAAACCGACGGTGTTGTTCACTTGGTTTTAATCGTGACAGCAATCTACACCAGTAAAGAAGAAGTATACCAATTGAATCTGAGATATACATAAAAATAATTATTATGATGTATTTTATTGAGTTTTTATCTTTATTGCCAACATACAAGACCGGTTAATATAATACAATTAATCGCAACAAAAGCTTTACAAAGAACATCGCTATTTTCATACATAATTTGTGTTTGCTTGGTACATACGTAACAAAAATGTAAAATTTTCAAGAAAAAATTAAATTTTTTCGAAATATATTCCATTAAATAAAAGATAATGTAATAAAATATCTTCCAAAACTCATTTAAACAAACTTAAGTTAAATATTAAAACAAAAAAAGAACTTTTGTTACACCATTGTCAATTTGTACATGCGTGTGTATGTATTTTCACAAAAAAATTATTTTTTTTTTTAAATAAATTTCATCAAACTAAAAGACAATTAAATAAATTTTATTTTATAATTCATTTAACAAATTTAAGTCAAATGTTCAAACAAAAAAAGAACTTTTCATACAATATTGCTTTTTGCTACATCCGCATATATGTATGCATGACTGACACATGCACAGCAAGAAAGCTAAAATTTTCACAAAAAAAAAAACATTTTTTTTAAATAAGTTTGATTAAGCTAAAAGACAATTAGATAATTTTTTTTAATTTCATTGTAACAAATTTAAGTTAAACAATTCATCACAATAAATGGATACACACTTTCGCACTAAGTTATATAGTTCAAACAATAACAAATGAAAAACTTACGTTTTGATTATTCATTGTTTCTGTAAGAGCGTTTTGCGATGACAATCCTATCGAGCTTGTACCATACAAGTTGATGATATTAATTTACTTGAAGCTTGCGATGATAATCCAACTAAAATGCTGTGATGTGGTGGCTATTGAAACGGTGAACAACGCTGAAATAAACAATATTGTTATTCTCATGATAAAACCAAAAATAAAACGTAACTATTATATGTACATACATGTGTAGATGGTTGCAAATTCGTCTTTGTGCACATACGTAGGTACATATGTATGGTATATACACATATGCATATGTTGTTATCTTACCTTATTTCTTGATTTAATGTTGCTCCCACTCTGCTACAGCTAATAAAGAAATTATCAAGAAACATATAATTAATTAGTAGAAATTTTATAAAATAACACATCTTACCTCTCAGCGTCTTCAGTTGAAAAAGTAAATGGCGGAAAATTTTCATATTTGAATAATGTGTATACGCACATCTCTTTCTAATACAATATACTAGATAATCGTTTTCGATATATGTTACTTGTCTTACTACAGAAACTGCCTATAGGAACGAAAAAATAGTTTTGTGGACGTAGTGGTAAAGCAGCAAAATTTTACGATATTAGTTGCGAAATATTTACCTCCGTCTTGCAGGGTAACTACATACCCATATATTCAAAAGCTTATCGATTCCCTGAAATTCATAAAGAAGAAGTAGATAAAGAAGTTAAATATATGTTAAAGTCTGGCATATTACCAAAATCTTCTATTTCATATAATGTACCTATTTCGGTTGTTCCAAAACAATTGGATAACTCGAAAATGCAAAAGGAACGCATTGTCATTGATTATAGAAGGCTCAATGATGTGATCGTTGAAGAGAAATTCTCTATGCCCAATATAGCTGACCTATTGTCAAAACTAGGCAATTCAAATTTCTTAACAACATTAGACTTAGCGAAGGGATGCCATTCGGCTTAAAAACGCTCCGGTGTCCTTTCAGCGTATGATGAACGAACATTTGCGTAGTTTTGCTTCGTGAACATTTGGTTTCTTTAGGACAAATTTTGAAAAGACTTTCAGAATATAACCTGAAAGTACAGATTGATAAGCGCAATTTTTTTAAAAGAGAATCAAAATGTTTAGGACACATTATCTCAGCCGAAGGAATCAAGCCAAATCCTGAAAAAATCGAACTTATTAATAAAATAATTCCACAATTCCACAAACTCGCTAGTAAATAAGGTTCTGGTTTTTATAAGAAACTTATAAATGTTGCTCTTCCATTGACAACGTGTTTAAAAGAAGATTCTAAAATTAATATAAACGATATCAAATACAGAGAATCTTTTTTTAATTCGAAAGAATTTATTACTCAAGTCCTGTACTAGCTTATCCTGAATTTTTTAAAACGTTTGTTCTATCAACAGATGCAAGTAATGCTGCGCTCGTTGCCGTTTTGTCACAAAACGGTCATCCGATTGCGTTTGCGTCAAGGACTTTGAATTGGCATGAATGTAACTATAGCACGATAGAAAAGAGCTACTTAGAATTGTTTGGGCGACCAAAAAAATTAAAATTTAATATTCATACAGATCATCGCCCTTTGATTTTGGTTAAACTCACTAAAAGAACCTAATATGAAGTTGCAGCGCAACGAATATGATTTTGATATCGAATATATCAAAGGTAAAACAAATAATATCATTTCACATCTCCTAATACACACACATGTTATTCTAATACAGAACGTTTCCATTTAACGCTCAATGAGCATATACGACTATTCAAAGAAGATAAAAACAACCATGGTATCGACGACAAAACTTTAGTGACAAAAAGATAGTTAAAAGAAAATATAAATATCAATAAGTGATGTGAAATTTGATAGAAAGATAACCGGAAGAAATTATTCTACAAAACTCTAAAAAACTGTTTATATCTATTTTTACTTCTAAGAATAAGTTATACCCCTTAATAAAAATTGTATTATTTATTATATTCAAGTATATATATAAATAAAAATAATTTGAATACCCTGATTAAGTAACTACATATATGCACATATAATATTGAATTGTATTTTGTTTTTGTAATAATATTAACTTCACATTCCTGGAGTAATGTATCGTCAAACGGTGGGGGAGTTATGTAAACCTCTCTTTGTTCGAATGCTCTCCTGCACATATTCGAACATGTAGCATTTACACTCCAAATTTTCTTTTTACTTTACTTGTACCGCTCTAGTTTGTAAATTACATTTTCATCTCAGTTAGTTTTTAAATAAATCTTTCAATAAAATGAAGTATTGTCAGTATAAAATAAAAAAAGAAACCAAGGCGAATTTATAGAAGGTGAAGTTCTCACATCATATGATTGCTTGTTCTTCCTTCAATATCAACAAATTATGTGTATGGTTTTCATGCACCTCAGCTATGTTTATCTTGGTATCAATGGATGTTTCTACTGGTTCATGCGCTTGTCTGGATGACAATATTGTGCAACACTCTACAGGCTGAGCAAAGCTCTCAATCTAAGGGATAGTACTAGAAAACGGCGTTTCCATACTACATAGCCCTCCTCTATACAAATTCGAGTACGGTTTTGCGACAACTATTATTAAAAGTAATGATGTCTTCCATTCTGCAAGTACCCTTTTCTGCTTCGAAAACTTTGGATTGGATTCTAAAATGAGTGCAATCTAAACTACCCAGCACTTTTGAAAACTTCGCTATTCGGTGCAATGTTTGCCTTGTGCTCTCAATATGCGTACTTGTTTCGGTATTCTGATGAATGATTGGACAAGTGCCGTTACAGTAGTGGACACGATTTAACACCCGATTGGCAGTCGTCAATTTTACTCCCCACAAACAAGCAACGCAAATTAAAAAGCTTCTCAATGCATAAAAGCGTAATGTTAAACACAAAATTTCCGCTACTTTATTCCTCCAAATCAATTAAATTCTCAACAATATTAATTTACTCAAAGCATATTATTTCCACAAACCTTTCAGAGACGCAGCCAAATACCCAAATTTTTTAAAGACGAAGTAATATCAGACGACACAATCCCAGTAATAGAAAATTTGAAGATTGGATTGCTCCATAATGAACAGAATTAAATTCTATCTCAAATTCTACACTTTTTTATGGTATATTACAATTACTAATTTTCATATTTTTTTGTTTCAATGTTTAGTGAATTAGTTAAATCAAAGTTATAAAAAAAACAATAAATCTTTTTGTAACGTATTTAAAGGTTAAAATTCTTGTATTACTTTCGTAAGATTTTGGAGGAGGGTGGCGGTTATCAGTTGCTTATCATAAGGGAGATGGAGTTGTAAAATGGTGAAAATTATACTTACGATATTTGGCACATCCTCCAATCTGTTGCGGACCTCCTATATTGGAACTCCAATATTCGTCAAAGGTGACCAGTCTACCGCATTCAAATGGCTTATATTCTCCACTATTATACTTTGCCTCACTTCCGGTTTACTCATTATTCAATTAACATCAATACATACATCATTCTCTCTCAATATCACTCACTCATCAATTCTCATATTAACAAAATATTTCGATTTAAAAAATCGTCGCATATATGGATGGGCTAAAAACTCTCGCTCTCCAACATTGAGTCCAAAGCCTCTCACATTTTCAATTAATTAACTCAAATTTATGTAAGTTATCGAAAAATCCTTACACAGGTTGTATATTTTAAAAGATCATAAAATGTTTAAATTTATTTTTGTTCGTTTGTTTGACTCCGGTATCGACATCGAGGACTCAATGAGGTGTCAGCGGATTTATAGAAGGTGAAGCTGTCGCACCATATGATTGCTTGTTCTTCTTTCCAAATTACACAAAAAAAAAAATACATCAGCAATAGGTTTTGACATTTCGACTGTTCGAACACGCTAACAAAATATATTGGACGAATTTCGTTTTTGACATTTCGAATGATCACAAAAACAAAATGCATAAGTTTTTTTGTTTTTGCGTTCTTGCTACTACCGTGTGTGAATTTGCCTTGTGTTGTGTCAGTATTGAATTCAGTATAAATAGGTTTTTTTTGAGAAAGTCAAATCGATTTACACTCAAATTGTACTCCTGAATTCTTACTTTAATAAAAGAAATAATGTTTTAAACATTTTAATCGATATTTTATTTAAAAACTTACTACATGTACACGTATGTTACAGTAAACATATGGGTTGACTTTAGTATAGAGCCTCTGAGTTTTATAGTTTAAAAGTTATTAACATTTAAAGTCACACTTTTAATTAGTAGAGAGTCTGCTTGTGTTTTGCTTATAAACACACCACGTAAAATAATATATAATATAAAAATTAACAATAAATATCCGGTAATATAAAATGAGAATTTCGTACAGAAGATTGTGTGAAAATAAAAAAGTTTTACTTAAAAAACTGAGCAAGGTGAAGCCGGTGTTGATCCGACCCAGGCTTATGTACCTAAAGCGCGACCGAAGTTCTCAAGTACACATTTTACAAAGCACAGTACCGGTACTTAGTCCGTAGCGATAGTATGGTTCGAACTCTAGCGTAACACATAGACAGAAAAAAGTTTCAGCTCACTTCTACAGTAGCAATACAGCCTCTTTACATTCCACTATAATTTTTTTTTTTTGCGGGTGAGGAGAAGAAAAATGCCTTCCGCATCATCATTGTGTCGTCACATCAATGGTATGTGCCACGTGCAGGTCACTAAAAAACTCTCCTCTAGGGAACCGTCGCCCACCTTGGAACCGCTTTCGCATTACTTCAGGGTGGCGTTCCATTTTTCTCATAGTGAGATTACATCTCGCCACCTGCCTCCAGGTCCCGCTTTTTCGCTCGTAGTAATTTTTCTGCGAACTCCCTTACTTTTGCCCAGTTTGCTTCATTTTGTAACATAATTGAGGCAATGTTATCCACTCTTAGTTCTCCAACTGTGTTTTCAAGCCTGGTTCTCGCGTCTTGCCAGCGGGTGCATTGAAAGATTGTATGCTCTGCGTCATCTTCGTCAGCATCGTTATAAATACATGACGGATCTTCAGCTTTCCCTATTTTATGCAGATATTTCCTGAAGTATCCGTGACCAGACAACATCTGGGTAATGTAGAGTCTACTTCCCCGAATTTCCTGGTTGCCCATGTTCTGACGTCTGCTATTAATTTGGCTGTCCATCGTCCACGAATTCCTTCTTCCCATCGGGATTGCCACTGGTTCAGGGTTTCTTTCCTTATGTTCTCTTTGTTTGTATTAACAGTGCATGCTTGGTTCCTAATTGTTTTGAGCGTCCAGTTTCTTTTCTTTTCGGCAGCCAATAGGTCGATGGCATCTCAAGGTCTAATATGCCATCGTAGCTGACGTTCCAGAGGTCTGGCCCGAGGATAGAGCCCTGCGCTGCTCCTGCTGTCACCTTGTGTTTTCGCTGCCCGTCGGTAGTTTCGTAGAGTAAGAACCTGTCTCTAAGGTAGCTCCTCATCATTAGGCTGAGGTACCGGGGGATGGAAAATTTATTCTCTAAGGCTGCGATCATATCCTTCCACTGTGCACTGTTGAAGGCATTTCGAATGTCCATTGTTGCTAGTAGGACTATTTGCTTATGAAACCCTTGTTGGGCCTTTTCAACGCTTTTAATGACATTATCGATTGCTCCCAGTGTTGATCTACCGAGCCTAAAACCGTATTGCTTTTTTGAGAGCCCTCCAGCACTAGCAATAGCTGCTTCTAGTCTCGGTTTTAGCAGTCTTTTCAGAAGATTTCCAGAAGTGTCCAGCATGCAGAGAGGGCGGTATGCCGATGGACTGTCTGGGTTTCCTTTCCCCTTACTAATGAGTACCAGCTGCTGTCTTTTCCAGATTTCTGGAAATAGGGTTCTTTTCAGACAGGCGTTAAACAAATTTATAAGTAAATTAGGCCGTTCTAGGGCAATTACTTTCAGTACTTCCGCGGGTATGCCATCGGGACCGTAGCTCTTCCCACTTTTCTTTTTTACTATTCTCGATGGCACGTTTAAGTTCTTTTTGCGCAGCGTGGTACATTTCCATTTCTGTAGCTGCCTCTTCGTCTGTTCCTTGTATAGACCCGCCGAAGGCGAAGACACGTTTTCCTTAATTGCGTTATACTCTCAGTCCACCAGTACGCTGCTCGTTTTTGCCTCTTATTCGTGGCTCTTGGCATACCCTTATTACACGCTCGAGTTATTATGAACATTGTGTCTTCCACTAATTTCTTTGCGTTTTCCGAGTTGTTCTCTGCGGTGGCTTCTTTATCAATTTCGGATAATAGTAGGCTAATGTTTAGCTTTGAAGTATTCCATTTGCGGAGGGAGCTGCGTGTACTTTTTTGAGCAGGTCGAGCTTGGGATTCTGTTGTGAAGGTTATGTACTGATGATCACTGCCAGTATAGTCCTCCAGCACTTCCCAGCCTGTTACCATGCCTGCTAAGCGCTCCGATGCCAATGTTATGTCGGGTGTTGTTTCTTCGCATCCTGGTCGTCTGAAAGTCGATGCTACTCCGGTGTTGAGTACAACATGGTCCAGTCGTGCGGCCATCTCTAGAATCCGTTTGCCTCTGGAGTCGGTGCTCTGCATACCCCATTCGACTGCTTTAGAGTTAAAATCTCCTGCGATTATCATTTGTCCTCCGGTCTCACGAGCGGCATCCTCTATGCATTCCAGTTTAGCCTGAAAGTCGTGGATGTTGTCGCTAGGTGTAAGGTAGCAGCTGAAGATAGTATAGAGGGCGCATTTGGTCCAGACGAAACCATTTCAGTTCCCGCTTGCTGTGGTGTGGAGTTTGCTGCTAGGGGGAAACCACATCGCAGCAGTGCCACTGCTATCCTCTAGCCATGATCCACTTTCCTTCTTTTTATATTGTTCGCTGATGATAATGACATCGTAGTGGCTCTCTCTTGTCATTTGTGTCAGCAGTGCGTCCGCAGTTTTGCATCTATGCATGTTGGCTTGCAGAGCTTTCAAGTCTTTGAGTAGCTATTGTATACCGTGCACTTCTTGGAACCCGGTACGTGATCTGTCTGTTCATATTTTGCCTCCTTACATAAGCAGCACTTTGGGGGTTACCGCATTCTTTCAGGCTGTGTCCTACTTGGCCACACTTTATGCATAAGCCTTGCTTCTTTCTGTCAGGTCCTTTACAGTCCCAGGTTGAATGCCCGGGTCCGAAACAGCGAAGGCATCTCTTCGTACTTTCTTTAAGCCGTAGCCTACAGTTGATCCAGCCTATTTTAATACGAGCCTGCTTTATTAATTTATCGGCTTCTTCGCTCGGTAAGGTTATATATGCTCTTATTTGCTCTCTACTGTTGGGTGCTGAGATATTAATTTTGGTGGCAGCGGAGGGCTCTCCCAACACTCGATGTACTGACTCCAGGATTTCTTCTTTTGTTGTTAAGGAATCGATATCTCTGATCTCCACTGTAGCTTTTGGCTTTATGTCAGCTACTGATGCGGATTCCTTTAGAGTGCTCTTTAGAGTTTCACAAAATTTTTGGTTAGCTGTCTGTCCTTTTTCTAATTCTAAGAGGATGGTGCCCGTTCTTGTTTTCCGTATTCCACGTAACTTGACTTCGTTTTCGTTTGGTTTTATTTTCGCCTTGATATTTCGGAGAACTTCTGCGTAGCTTCTTCCATCTGCAGGCTTAATGATTACCGCCTCTGATAGCCTCTTGGGCCTAGTTTTGGGTTTAGCCTTTTCTGCTTCTTTCTTGTGTCCATCGGTTTTAGGTGCCTTCGATGTTGATGACGGTTGTTTATTGGCACTGGGTTTTTGTGTCTTCTTCGTTGTCACTGTCTTCCATTGCTCGGGTTCTTCATTGCGTGGTCGTCCAGCGGGTCTCGATTCGACCGGACTTGTCGCGCGGCGTTTCGAAGAGGTCGATGCGGGGGTTTCTGCTGAGGTGTTTTTCTCTAGCGCAATAGGTGGGGGATGGGGCCATGTGTAGAAGTTCATGCAAGTGAGAAAAGTTTTTGACTGCCATTCACCTGGGAGTGGCCAGAAACGATTCTTGTGCATATGGTTCAAGCAGCTCACGACGTCCGGTCTTAGACCACGTATTCCCTGGGTAGCCAACGAACATCCGTTTGGAGGCGAGCTATAGTGAGAAGGCGAATCCCATGCGGTTGTGTGTAGGGTTTGGAACCCACCACATGAAAAAACAACCCAATGAAAAACCAATTAAAGCCTCGGATGAGAGACCCCCCTTTTGATGACAACCCCCGCAAATGTTTTAAGGATTACGATTTTAGGGCATGCACCTGGAATGTCCGGTCCCTTAATTGGGAAGGTGCCGCTGCCCAGCTGGTTGATGTCCTCATAAAGTAAAAGGCTGACATCACTGCCGTCCAAGAATTGCGATGGACGGGACAAGGACGGAAGAAGGTGCAAATTTGGTGTCGGATTCGTGGTGGGAGAGAGACTCCGTCGCCGAGTACTGGCATTCACTCCGGTGGATGAACGTCTAGCCACAATTCGCATTAAGACAAAATTTTTTAACACCACCCTAATTTGCGCCCACGCCCCGACGGAAGAGAAGGATGACTTGACCAAAGATGCCTTTTACGAGCGCCTCGAACACACTTATGAGCGCTGCCCCCGCCACGACGTCAAAATTGTGCTTGGCGACTTCAATGCTAGGGTGGGCAAAGAAGGTATCTTTGGTACGGCTGTCGGAAAATTCAGTCTCCACGACGAAACATCTCCAAATGGGCTGAGGCTGATCGACTTCGCCGAGGCCCGAAATATGGTTGTCTGTAGCACTAGATTCCAGCACAAAAAAAATCACCAAGCTACTTGGCTGTCTCCAGATCGGAAAACTTCCAACCAGATCGATCATGTTGTGATAGACGGAAGACATGTATGCAGTGTTTTAGATGCGCGTAGTTCCGAGGTCCCAACATCGACTCGGATCACTATCTTGTCGCAGCGAAGATACGCACACGCCTCTGTGTATCGAAGAACGCCCATCAACAAACACAAGGAAGGTTCGACGTTGAAAAGCTGCAATCACAACAGACTGCCGAGCGGTTTTCTACTCGACTTGCACACCTGCTCTCTGAGAGCACTCATCAGCAACCCGGTATAAGGGAACTGTGGGACGGCATCGCAAACTCCCTGCGTACAGCTGCAAACGAAACCATTGGATTTCGGAAAGATCGCAAAAACAGCTGGTACGATGAGGACTGCCGTGTCGCAGTGGAGAGAAAACAGACTGCCTACCTAGCAACCTTGCGATCGACCACAACACGTGCGGGGTGGGATAGATACCGAGAACTGAAGAGGGAAGCAAGGCGCGTCTGCAGACAAAAAAAGTAAGAGGCCGAGATGCGCGAGTATGAGGAGCTTGAGAAGCTGGCCGACAAGGGTAACGCTCGAAAATTCTATGAAAAGATACGGCGACTTACAGAAGGTTTCAAGACCGTAGCAAACTCTTGTAGGACCCAGGGAGGTGAGCTAGTGACAGATGCCCAGAGTATACTCGATTTATGGAGGGAGCACTTCTCCAGCCTGCTGAATGGTAGTGAACAGGAAACACGCGGAGATGGTGAACCCGAAACTCCAATGGATGACGATGGAAAAGTTGTTCCATTACCCGACTATGAAGAAGTGCGAATAGCAATCGTCCCCTTAAAAAACAACAAAGCGGCAGGGGCCGATGGATTACCGGCCGAGCTATTCAAATGCGGCGGCGAAGAACTGATCAGGTGCATGCATCAGCTTCTTTGCAAAATATGGTCGGATGAAAGCATGCCCGATGATTGGAATTTAAGTGTGCTCTGCCCGATCCACAAAAAAGGCGATCCCACAGTCTGCGCCAATTACCGTGGAATAAGCCTTCTTAATATCGCATATAAGGTCCTATCAAGCGTATTGTGTGAAAGGCTAAAGCCCACCGTCAACAAACTGATTGGACCTTATCAGTGTGGCTTTAGACCTGGTAAGTCAACCATTGACCAGATATTCACCAAGCGCCAAATCTTGGAAAAGACCCGTGAAAAGAGAATCGACACCCACCACCTTTTCGTCGATTTTAAAGCCGCCTTCGACAGCACGAATAGGAGCTGCCTTTATGCCGCTATGTCTGAATTTGGAATCCCCGCAAAACTTATACGGCTATGTAAACTGACGTTAAGCAACACTAAAAGCTCCGTCAGGATCGGGAAGGACCTCTCCGAGCCGTTCGATACCAAACGAGGTTTCAGACAGGGTGATTCCTTATCGTGTGACTTTTTTAATTTAATGCTGGAGAAAATAATACGAGCTGCAGAGCTAAATAGAGAAGGTACAATCTTCTACAAGAGTGTACAGCTGCTGGCGTACGCCGATGATATCGACATTATTGGCCTCAACAACCGCGCCGTGAGTTCTGCTTTCTCCAGACTTGATAAAGAAGCGAAACGAATGGGTCTGGTAGTGAATGAGGGCAAGACGAAATATCTCCTGTCATCAAACAAACAGTCATCGCATTCGCGACTCGGCTCCCACGTCACTGTTGACAGTCATAACTTCGAGGTCGTAGATAATTTCGTCTATCTAGGAACCAGCATTAATACCAACAACAATGTCAGCCTTGAAATCCAACGCAGAATCACTCTTGCCAACAGGTGCTACTTTGGGCTGAGTAGGCAATTGAAAAGTAAAGTCCTCTCTCGACGAACGAAAACCAAGCTCTACAAGTCGCTCATTATACCGGTCCTACTATATGGCGCAGAAGCGTGGACGTTATCAATATCTGATGAGTCGGCTCTAGGAGTCTTCGAGAGGAAAGTTCTGCGAACGATTTATGGTCCTTTGCGCATTGGCAACGGCGAATACCGCAGACGATGGAACGATGAGCTGTACGAACTATACGACGATATTGACATAGTTCAGCGAATGAAGAGACAGCGGCTACGCTGGCTAGGCCATGTCGTCCGAATGGATGAAAACACTCCAGCTTTGAAAGTATTTGATGCAGTACCCGCTGGTGGAAGCAGAGGAAGAGGAAGACCTCCACTCCGTTGGAAAGATCAAGTGGAGAGTGACCTGGGTGCACTTGGCATTTCCAACTGGCGCCAAACAGCGAAAAGAAGAGACGAATGGCGCGCTGTAATTGATTCGGCTATAATCGCGTAAGCGGTGCCAACGCCAATAAAGAAGAAGAATAGATGTAGCTATTTTTTCCATCTCAGCCATTGTCCAGTTTGGTCTGTAGCTTTTGATTATATCAAAAAGCTCGTCCAACTGCGCGGAAATAGCCTGTTTCATTTTGTGAACAATCGTCCTGCCCTTTTCGATTGCCTCTTCTTCTGCTTGTCTCATTTTGCGCACGAATTCATGCCTTGGCGACTCCTACGGGGGCAGAGTTGGTTGAGATGCTGCTGGAGTGTTTCGATCTGCCATCGGCTCCGTTGTATTCGCAGCTGAGTTTGAAGATCTAGGCTCGGCAGAGGGTGTGCTTAATTGCTGGGTTTTGTTGTTTTTCTGAGAAACCGGGGTTAGTTGGAGCACAGGAGATCTCAGTACCCTACTGCTTCTGCGGAAAATATTTCCGTGTTCCTCTTGTCGCTCGTTTAAATTCGAGCAATCTCCTTTTTTCTGCTGCTCTTTCTCCGTGCTATTCGGAGTTTTGTTGTTTTTGTTTATTGGAGTTATTGTAGTATTAATTTTTCATGGGTCTCCGCTCCAAGCCGCTATCTCCGCACGTTGTGCAGTCCGAGGTTGTCTACGTATGTTGTAGTTCCTCGTGAGGGTTGACACAAGTCCTCATGGGAGCTTGTGTTTAGAGCCAGCCAGCGCTAATCAGGAGTTTATCTCAACTGAACCTGCACGGCCAACTTAATGGCGAAGTGCTTTGAATGTACTTGGAGACCTGCCAGGGTTTTAACGAGACGGGGGCAATTGTGGCATTAGCCTGCCAGCCATTTCAGCTATGTTTCACCCTTGCTTACTAAAGCGGCAGAATACCACTCTCACCGGCTCAAAAGCTAGCTTATTCGTAACGATGTTTCCAGTATACCTTAATCAGGATCTTACTGGTCTCAATCCTAATGGGCGCTAGCCCGGGGGTTGTTTTTCTTACTCACATTTGTATAAATGCATACCCTTTGGGGACTTATGAGTAACGGGTTTCGTTGCAGCGTCCCACGTCGCTCGGTTGCCTCCCTCTCATGGGTAGGTATTCTCTCGAGGCAGCCACTTAGGGCTTGTGGATGCTTATTTGGAGGCGGCATCTACTCACCTCGTCACCGGAGCTTCATAGGGCCTCTTCGGACCTTTTAAGCCGAGCCCTCTTCTCCTGTCGCTCTTGGTCAGGGGCTGCTTATTGGCTATTCGCAGCTAGCCCAAAACTAAAATTTAGGCCCTCCACAGCCCGCCAAGCTGTGGCCCTAGGTGGCCTGAGCTCAGCCAAACATTCCACTATAATTGAAATATATACTTTAGTGGTGAATATCACAATATTCAGGAGTACTTTATCAAGGATCGCAAAATCCGTTACCTCTCAGGAATGGGAGGATCAGTTGTTCAAAGCTCAGTGCAACTATGTTTTAGTTAGATTTGAAGAACGGATATAGTCCAAGTCGTTTTCGATGCTAATTTCGCCACTCAGGCAACTCCCTCCATTACATTCTTGAAACAGGCCCAATACTCGAAACCAGCATTTACAAGGAGGATCAAGACTTCCGCTTGACTGTTCTTCAAGAACCTGATAAATCTTCTTGTTAAATCAGTTACCCATTCGGCAGCCTGTGTAATGCGCCGAGATACATAACGGATGATGATGAACTTCCGTAATTCTAGTAAAGAGTCAGATCTCAGATTTTTTTCGGATTCACTGAAAGTCGGTGTCTTTCAGCCCAATCAGTTGCGATTTGAAGTGCCCTCTCTATTATTAAATGGCTTAACAAAGTGACCTGCAACATGTGATTTTGTGAATGAAAATAACACCTTCCCCCCTAATACCGCTCGTCTATTGCCTAATATATGGCTCAACCAGGTAAGTAAGTTTTGGCTGATCCCAAAAGAGGCTATTGAGGAGATCAATATGGTAGTTAAAATCACCCTTTGCGCCAATAAATGCTGCCCCAGGCTGTGCAGTGAGAGTCGACGTCCGCTACCTTACTCTACCCTTCCGTGGAGAGCAAGGGTATGAAGTCAACGCGCAGATAAAGAGACGCCAGAAGCAGTGAGTCGTTTGCCAGCTTTACCACTCTGACATCGTTATACAGACAGAAGGTGAATTAGCAAGGGGACATTTGTCTTGAGAAGATTTTGTCGCCCAGATCTAATTTGAACAGTGAGTGCATCTCCTCACCAATTTCACAAATGAGTAAAAATCCTGGTCTATATCCACGAAAATGACATCTCCTTCCGTAGTGCCACCACTATGGAGTACCTCCATAAAACTCGACTACAGTTTCTTAGTCTACTTGAGGACGGATTGCTTGAAATTGTACAACAGCTCCGGAGGACTCTTGGATGCGAATGGTTATACCTCATCAGTTCCTGAGACAGTTTGTCCATCACTGACTCTAACACTTAACTCAGGCGGCAGGCGATTTCCTGTCTCTGAGGGATTTACGACAAGTGCACATAGCGTAGGGTTCAAAGAGTTTCCCGACATCCTTCTACTTCTCAAGGCGCCTACCAAAAGCCAAAAGAGGTGCCCTATTCCACTCTCCTGCTTTTACAACACAAGATCGGGAACCGGCTGTGGCGGAGTTCCATGAGTTACACACTTACTATTTTCTGCCGAAAGTTATTTAGTTCACATTTAGTAGTGTTGCCAGAATTTGTTTTTCTAGCTAAATAACTCCAATCCATTCAAACTACACCCGTGCTGTCGGGGAATCTTTAACCTGCCAATATGACCGGACTCTCGATGAGAGATACTAAAAGGTAAAGAGTCGAGAAAGAAACAAGGGAGGTGATAATGTCGGTACAAAAGTTATTCATCATCAGCAAAATATTTATCGTTGCTTGGCAGTGTGTGCGATTAATATATTCTTCCCGATGATGCCGTCCAAACTCCGGTTCTGCCACTCACAGAAGAAAATATATAAAAAAGTTTTTCCCGTCTTTTATATGGTGGGATTCACTTTTATATCTTAACGATTTCTGAATCATTAAGTTAACTTAGCGATGATTTTAATTTTGTTGTTATTGTAACTGTTCTCTAGCTCCGCTTAGGAAAAGGCAAGATCAGTCTAAGTCGTCGAGGTCATCTAACAAGAGGTCCAGGAAAAGAGCTGACCAGAGCGGATAGGCTCTTCGTGCTCTTCGGCTTTGACTCCGAGAAAGACATTCACTGATGGAGAATTCTGGAAGATGTTGACGGACTCTAGGTGAAAGGGGCTTAATGCCTGTCAGAAAGAGGTCCAGCGGTTGTTGGAAGTGGTGTTGAATGCAGTCCTTAAAGTCGAGTGTTCCCTTACTAATTTGCCTAGGTGGTGGTTCGGCATCTAGTAAGTTTTTGTTGGGAATTTCCCTATGGTTGCATCCCAACAGATATTGGTTGCACAGCAGAGCATTAGCTCTTTAGGCCGGAGCACATATGCTCTCCTGTATATATAAGTGATGCTCTGGCGACACCAGGAGGTCACCTGTCACGGTCATGAGGGCGGTGTCTTGGTATCCTTGTAGTTTCTTCATCTGCGCCTCCTAGTCCCCGGCGTCCAGATCGGAGAAGCTGAGTTTATGACTGACCGGCCAATCGCCTTGTGTGTTTCCAGCAACGTTTCTTTACCTTTTTCCCAGGTGATGGTCGCTAATGCTTTGTCGTAATTTTTACGCCATCCACTGTCACATCGAGTTCGTGCCGGTACTTCTTCCTCCAGCTGTAGAAAACGGTGGCCAAGGACTTCGCAGGTTGTAGCTGTAATTACCGGTCAGTAAAGAAGTGGTTCATCGAGATAGCAGTTCACTTTTTTACGAAGAACCCAGCGTTATCCACCTCCAGCCCAACCGAGCGAGGAGGGCGTCTGAAGGATAATCGAAAAATCCAACAGACCGGTGACCGAAAACCAGTGTTCATCAGCTGCTATAAAATTACATGGAAAAAAGGAAAAGGAATTTATTCAATTATTTAAAGCTCTCAGTAAGTAGGTTTTGATACAGAAAAACGAGTTAGTGAAATCAATGTTGGCAAAATGTGTATTAAAATTGTCCCACAGAGATCCAAAGGGTCGTGAATTTCAAAGTTTGTTCTGCATGAACACAATGAAAGGAGGCTAGAATGTAAAGGGATGTTAAAGTTAAGCTCGCTAAGTAGGAACTAACTGTACATTGCACCAGTTAACTAAATTATTTAGTTCAAGTTGCAAAAGCTTGATATCATCTGCATACATAATTATTTTAGAATGAAGAACCACATTTGGAAGGTAATTGTTTTCTACTAATCAAGTACGATGAAATCCACTTAAGAAAGGAAGAAGGAACCCGAAATGATCGAGTTTAAAGTCAAGTAAAGAATCAGAGACCTTGTCAAATGTTTTGCTGAAGTCAGTGCAGATAACAATTGTTTGATAACCATTTTTGAAACCATTACTGACATAGGAGGTAAATTGTAGCAGGTTTCATAGGGTAGATTTGCCATGTTGTGAGATATCAATGGTTTATGACACAGAAAGGACTAATTGCCTATTATAATAGTTTCAAAAATTTTGAAGATAGAACATAACTTTGCAATCTCTCTGTAATTCCCTATATTCAATCCAAGGAAGGGAATAAATTTTGCTCTACTGAAGCATTGAATATCTTCGTTAATGGCATATACCATATACCATAGAAATTCAGCACAAAATTTAAGTACACAAAATTTTCTAATTGCGGTCGCCCCTCGACAGGCAAAATCAACCCCTCCAAATGTATTTCCGACATTAAATAAAGACTCCTAAAAAAAAACCATCAGCCGTTCGGAGGCGCCTTAGTATAAACTGTAGTTCCCTCCATTTTTTGGGAAAAACATCAAGATGCAAAACCACAAATTGTAGGAGGAGCCGTGCAAAAATAGCTTCAGCGGTTACAAAGCGCCAATTGTATATATTTATATATAGTAGGGATATTATCCGGACCGCATGTGAATGAGCTTTTAAGGGCATTAAGATGGTGATAAACAACATCAGCAGATATATGTGGGACTTTAACGCAATCAAAAGAAGAAAATAAGTAAAGGTAAATGAATAGCTTCCGGATTGAATTTGTGTTTGGCTCATAATTAGATTAGGAAAAGTCTGCGATTCTGTAACAATCACTAGAAACATCATCATTCATTTTCATAGATGATGGAAACCCAAAGGTTTTACGCTTCGAATTAGTAAAACTATAGAATGACTTCGGATTAAAAGTAATGTTATTTCGAATTCTTGTCATATACTTCTTGTAACACGACTTATTCAAAATAGTATACCTTTGTCTTACTACGGAATACCTAAGTACTATAATATGAAATTTTGCCGGACTTTTAAAAAGCTTGAATAATCTAGCCTTATTATTTTTCAAGCTTTTCAATTCTTCATTAAACCATTTTGAGCACGGGTCGATTTAATTATTATAGGAACAAATTTTGCGTTAAACATTGGCCAGGTCTTTTGACTTGACTTTTTAAATAAAAAACGAGCTTTTTTCAATTTTGAAGTAGATATTAGATAATTAAAGTTGGAGGGCACGTCTAAAGATAATTCGAGAGAGGGATGATAACCATCTTCGGGCAAAACGAAAATATCACAGCAACTTAAAGAAAATGACGATCCAAATGACGAGAATATTAGATCTAAAGTCTTCCCAAACTTATTATTATATTTATTTGTAAAA
The DNA here is from genome assembly GCA_037013455.1 of Ceratitis rosa. Classification (NCBI taxonomy): domain Eukaryota; kingdom Metazoa; phylum Arthropoda; class Insecta; order Diptera; family Tephritidae; genus Ceratitis; species Ceratitis rosa. Next base: position 1,862,163 of record JAWMAG010000035.1, on the reverse strand, counting down.
GACCCGAGTCAGAAAGCCCATTTAGGAAATCATGAGTAAAGAAAGACATTGGGGCCAAACGTGATAACATTCAACGTGATAATATTTAAGTCTCTAAGGGACTTCGAGGGTAAACAGTAAACTTACGTATCATGGAAGCAAGCAGTTCACACTACTTATCGAGTACCTATTTCGAAGCACTCTAAGAAATAATATGGTTTTGAGGTCATGCAGCTATTAAAGCTCTAATAGCTGGTTTCGACTTTCCATATGACGACAAGCCACCGGTATACCTGATTGAACTGGAGCTGTCTAAAGTACGACAAGGAAATATGATATTGTTGCTAAGGGAAGTGGTTCCGCAAGCATAATCAAGCATAAGCCCAAAGGGGTTCACTAAAAAACTCGAAAGATCATTTTTTCTTTCAAACCGTAAAGCCTTCATTCGCTGGCGGATACCTTCTTCTTTATTGGCGTTGCCACCGCTTACGCGATTTTTAGCCGAATCAATTATAGCGCGCCATTCATCTCTTCTTTTCGCTATTTGGCGACAGTTGGAAATACCAAGTGAAACCAGCCTCTGGCCTTTCTAACGGAGTGGAAACTGCATCGCATATTTTCAAAGCTAGAGTGGTTTCATCCATTTGCACGACATGACCTAGCCAGCGTAGCCGCTGTCTCTTCATTCGTTGAACTACTGCGGTATTCACCGATGCCAATGCGTAAACGACATTAATTGGTTCGCAAAACTTTTCTCTCGAAGACTTCCAGGGTCGACTCATCGTCCACGTCTCTGCGCCATATAGTAGCAGGGGTATGTTGAGCGACTTGTAGAGTTTGAACTTTACTTTTCAATTGCCTACTTAGTCCAAAGTAGCACTCTTGCCAAGAGTTATTCTGCATTGGATTTGCAGGCTGACATTGTTGTATGTGTCAATTCTGGACCATAGATAGATGAAATTACCTACGACCTCGAAGTCGTGACTGTCTACAGTGACGCGAGAGCCGAGTCGCGAATGCGATGACTGTTTGATAACAGGAGATATTTTGTCTTGACCTCGTTCACTACCAGACTCATCCTCTTCGCTTCTTTATCAAGCCTGGAGAAAGCAAAACTAACGGCGCGGTTGCTGAGGCCGATAATGTCAATATTTTGGGCGTAGTAGTCATAAAAGATTTTACCTTGTCTATTCAGATCTGCGGCTCTTATTATTCTCTCCAGCATCATATCGAAGAAATTACACCATAGAGTCAACTTCGTTTGGAACTGAACGGCTCGGAGAGGTCCTTGCCAATTCTGACTGCGCTTCTGGTTTGTCTAGCGTCAGTTTATATAGCCGTATAAGTTTTGCAGGGATACCAAATTAGTAGTAGAGGCACATCTTTGTCGTGCTGTCGAAGGTTGCTTTAAAATCGACGAAGATTTGGTGTGTGTCGACTCTCTTTTCACTGTTCTTTTCCATGATTAGGTACATGGTAAATATATCGGCAATGTTTGACTAACCAGGTCTAAAATCACACCGATAAGGTCCAATCAGTTTGTTGACGGTGGGCTTTAGTCTTTCACACAGTACGTTCGATAGTACCTTATGGGGATATTTAGAGGCGATCCTACGGTAATTGGTGGAGATTGTGGAGTACCCTTTTTAAGGATTGGACAGAGCACACTTAAATTCCAATCGTCGTTCATGCTTTCATCCGACCATATTCAGCAAAGTAGCTGATGCAAGCCACTTGTCAGCTATTCACTGCCATGTTTGAACTGCTCTTTCGGTATGTCGTCAGCTCTAGCCGCTTTGCTGCGGTATTCGGACCTCGACATAGTCAGGTATTGGATCGTCTTTTCCATCGTCATCGATTGGGGCCGATATCATCGTCCATGTTTGGACCAAATGGACGGACCTACAGTTTGTAATAAGCTACCTCTGAACGGCTACGGTTTTTTATAAAGTGTTTTTATTTTATGTCAGAAATACACTCGTAATTCTGTGCATTCTTACCGAGGGGCGATATTGATATTGATCGGGCGAGGATTCGAATCAATGACTTTCATTTTAGTAGTACGACGTCTACCACACTGAAAATATATTAATGTTGACGAATCCCATCACACTTCTTCCGTGCTACTGGAGGTAACTTTAACTCGCCAATACAACAAAAGTTTACATAAACAATGTAAGGACAGCCTTTCCTTGGTACGACTGTATGTATATATTTGTTTGTTTGTGTGTTGAACTGTCCTGCAAAAATTTGTGAACTATATGATCCATTGGCAGTATTGTTAGCCAATGATTGTTCGTGTTTTAATGATCGCAAATACTAAACACCGTAGAAAGTGCTTCACAAAAGACGTGCAGAAGTTTCAGCTAATATATTTACATGCAAATAGAACAAATGCGCAAATTTAAATATGCTATATATTTATTAGTAATAAATTATAACTATTAATATGAATTTATATGATAAATATTATATTTTGCTAACTTTTCACCAATTCCCAAATAAATTTTTCGTAGATACCCCGTAGTTCCTACAGGTACTACGTGGAGTATATAGTCAAGACTTAGGATATCGCAGTTTTAGTTTGACAATATTTTTTAAATGGATGGGACTTCTGTTGTCCGCATAGAGTCTATATTACACGTGTGCAGGGAATAATAGCGTTTTTCGTAGGATATCGCATGAGTTACTGGCTACTTTGAGAAGCTATAGTGTAAAACATTTTTTACTCTGTGTTTCTCTAAAGCAGTTCGAGGTTTATTTATGTGACTCGGAGGAGGTTTTTCTTCAAATGGAGGAGGAAGCAACTTTTTGGTTAGATTTCCCACCGAACTTATCAAGACCAATGAAACAGTCTTCAAAATGCGTGGCGCTGTTGCAGGACTATGGTGAAATGTAAAAAAAAACTCAGTATGTCCATACTTGGAGTAGAAATGGTCACAAGCTCTCCGCTTTTCATTGCCGTTCATTCCTAACTTTATCCAACTTAGGCAAATCAACCGTTCAAAAGCCATTAGCACTTCTGTCATAACCACCGAGACTGTAGGTCGCGTAAAGAAACTATTTAATTTATTCAGAACGTCGTTAGGAGCCTTCTACCAAATACCGCAGAGTCGCTGCAAGTTGGAGCACAAGTTGGAGCACAGGTGGAATGGAGAGCTAACTTGTCTTCATTGACATCCAGCACTATTACAAAGGCTTCTTTGTTACGACGATATTGGTCTATGAATCTACATACAAACAAATTTTGTATCAGCAAATGTAAAAGTAGAATTCAAATTGCACATACATCGACTCTGGAAGTTCCAGCCGATTGCTCTTATCCCTTAAAATTTTGCACTTTATTTTCTTGCTGGTTTCTTTAAATTCGTCTATCTTTAAAAATGCTATCAGGGCTGGAGTCAGTTTATTTTTAATTAAAAATCGCGAATTAGTTAAAGTCAGCACAAAAATTCGAAAATCGGTTTTGTTAGATGGGCAGTAAAAGTTTTTACTGAACCGTTTCCGTTGAGTCAAAAACTCAGTAAAATTAGTAATTAATTAATTAGCAATTTTGACGTTTGGTGTGGAGAGAATTTTCCAAATTCATGCTGGGAAAATTTCAGCCAGTAAAAATTAGCAAGTGTGAAATACAGCTATGAGCTGGGCTGCTCCAAATTCTTCTCATTAGGGCTGTCGTCCAAACCAACCTTGGTCCGACGGATTATTTCTGCTGCGACTCCACCACTCCTTCACCTCGGATGTAACCAGTGCAATGGTTGGAGACATATTAAGATCTGCTCAGGCCTTAAGACCCGTAGGGAATGGTCAACAAGTAACGTTGACTATATGAGCCGGGAGCACCTGTCAATTGCTGCAATCCAGGAAACGAAGTTGACCGCCTATTCTGATCTTCTGAGCCGTATCGGATACAACATCAGCCGCAAGGATTGTGAGCGAGATCATGTTGGGGTTTAGCGTTCATCTTGCACAACACCGTGCAGTATCGTCTTATCGATGGCGACATCAACCGCAAGGATACTACGAACGTCAGGGTCAGGCGATGCCGAGCTCGAGATATTTAATATACCTATACATTCCTACCATTACAAGTTGCCTTTTTGAATATAACCCTGATATTGGTGCGCTACTCAGAGGCGAACGTACGCAAAGCAGTGCATCAAATCAAGCGCATCAACAATGACTATCAACGAGTTGACGTTTCGGATTTCAGAGCAGTTTGGTCACACAAGAAGTAAATGCGAAGCAACAGTTACATCCTTCTCTCACTAAGCTAGCAAAGACGCGAATTGTCCACAAAAAAATTACGCAGATAAACAAAAATGCTTCAACTGCGCAAACAAAAACACAAAGATGAAAACCGATATACACGTAGACGATCGTCATTCAGCAACAAGTTTCAAAAATTGTCCACAAGTCAAATTGGTCCTGCAGAGAATCTGTGAACGTATAGACTAAGGCTGTTGAACAACTACGCTTCCTTCAAGCCAACGGCAACCATTGCTATAGTGCATTCGACGAATTGTTGCAATATTTTATTTCAAACTCATTTGATTTAGCTATTATTTGCGAACCATCTCCTAGAGGCTTAAGTAGAGTTTTCAAAGATACATTAGTATACCAATTTCCAGCACCTGAACAGCAAGTCAAATCATGCATCCTTATTAGAGAGTCAGTAGGAGCCGTTTTAGGCATATCACAATTATCAACACCTAACTTGAGCGTGATTAAACTGAAAATTAATCAGCGTTTTATGGACGTTGCTAGCGTATATATTGAACCTGTAGTTGACCAGTTCGATACAATAGAGCACATCAATACCATCCTAGGGCACACGTCTACATCCTAACAGGTACTCGGAGGTGATCTCAATGGTTGGCATACGCTCTGGGGATCTGAAAGGTATAATCAGAGTAAAACGCTATCACCAACATCATAGCAGGCCACAATACCATACTCCAACGTTCAACGCAACGTTGACATCCGAAAATTGTATACAAAAAGTAGCAAACTGGTCTGTTAATATAAACGCCATTTAGAACTCAGACCACAGCGTAATAACATTTAATATCGAAACTGATAACAAAATCTCTGTCCCTAAACGCTCATCAACACATCTTTACAACAGCAAATCAGCAAACTGGCCACAAATCAACAATACTCTGCGCGAGAAGGTTCACATAGTCGATGAGGGTGGATGGAGCGTAATGTCCGCTAAAGATATGGACAATAAAGTCAAGCGAATGAGTGCCGATCTTCAAGCTGTAAAAGAAAGGTGTATAAAACTTCACCACAAGCTAAACATACTTAAAAAACGACAGATGCCGACGAATATAATGGTACAAGAGTATGCGTCTGCAAAGACCGAGTATGCAAGGGCATTAAAAGATGCATCAATTAATAACTTCCGTGACATTTGCAACAAGCAAACAAAAGAGAATGTTTGGTCGCTCACAAATCGCCTCATCAAGGATGCAACACGTCTCATTGCTTCAATTCATGAGCATTTGTATTGTATATCCTCAGCCGAAACATTCAATCAACTTTTACTGGGTGAAAGTTCATATGGGCATAGCTGGTAATGATTAGCTGGTTCTACAACAAAAATCCTTTTCGAAGAACTCCATGTTCCACTCTATATGTGAACTAATTAAAGCTGAAAACCTGATTACCTATTTTAAAAAACTAGTCTGTAAATTTATAAATACGCTCAAAATGCTCAACGCAGATTGCTCATTCTGACAGTCCTCCCGACTATGTTACCGCGGACCACCGGACATTTGTAAACTTTAAACAAGCTAACTGGTCTGGTTTCATGGAATTTACTGAGAACGTCTTCACTGCTCTCCCCACTCCATCAGACGTCACTGCTGGTGAACCATTAATCAGGGATTTAAACACGGTGCCAATCGGTCCGAGATAATTAAAAGAAAATAGGTGGTTTTGGTACACAAACACCAATCTAAGTTTCGATTCACTTTACTTTTATTTTTGTTTTATTTTCACAATTTCACCTTTTATGATTATGATTTTATGTATATTTTTTTTTTATATAGTTTTACACTTTGTTTTTTAACTTCTAGAGCTGCCGCGATAAGATATGCCGTGCGCGCGCGTAGGTAGTTGGATGATAAGTGTTTTTTGCATACCCTTCTTCGTTAGCTCGAGTATACACGGAAAGAAGGATAACCGCGTGAAAGGAGACATGGGAGAATGGGATACCGGAAGTTGGCGCGCACGGCATTTACAATTGCATTTTAGGTTGCGCGCTTAAACATTCTGCCCGCCCTTCAGGGATGTGCTGGCTAGCGCGTTCTGCAGCTTTTGCGGGGCGCGTATTGCTTCGCCTATAGCGCCTTTGGTGGTCCGATTTCGGAATGCCTTGGTTTGCAGCCCGGTGGTCGTGTGCTTGATTGACCGCAACCTTTCAACGCTGCTTTTTCTTGTGGCCCGCTGGTTGGTGGCGCGCTGCTGCGTGGCACGTTGTTGTGTGGCACACTGTTGGATGGCACGTTGCTGCGTGGATTTTTTATGCGTTGTGGCCCGTTGTGATGTTGCGTGCTGCTTTTTGGCGCGCTGTTGCGTCGCGTGCTGTTTAGTGGCACACTGCGGTATTGCGCGCTGCTGGGTTACGCGCTACCGTTGTACGCGCTTTTGTTGCCGCTTCTTCTTGTTCGTTGCGACGGGTGCTGGTGCTGGCTCGCTATGTTGCGGCTCTGATGGGTGCAGCATAGTGTGATGCGTCTTTTTGCATCATCTGCACTTTCCTCGGGAGTCACACTCTTCCGTGACGTGGGTGAGCGCCAAGCAGTTGCTGCAATACCTTTGCGCGTTGGCCACCGCGATGCGCTGAGGAGGCCGCATTGCCCGAAAAGCGGCGCAATTGCGCAAGGCGTGGTAGCGATGACACAGCCGACACTGTAGGCCGTTTCTTGTGTCTGCCGTCGGCGCGAGGGGCACTGCACTGCGCGTTGCCATTGGTGTCCTTCGTCTGGAAATGGAAAGAAACGGAACAATCGGTAGTTGACATATGTAGTAAGCAATTGTATTAAGAGGGGAATTTCTCTTTATTGCTGTGCTTCGAGCGAAGGTTGCTCATTTGGAATGAAGCACAGTTTTACTAAGGGCCGCGTGATAATCCCGTTTTGCGTGCGGAGGTCCACGACCCGGATTTGATTATCAGCCTCACGGATTACGGCGCAGTCGCCAACTTGAGGCTCCTTATGTGGAAATTTCCACTTGTACCTCTTTTGGAGATCTTTGAGGTACTCCTCTTTCCAGCGGCGACTGAATTGATGGTGAAGTGCTTTGACTTTCTCCCATCGGTTAATTAACGAGAGGGTCTCTGCATTTGGCTCGGGAATGGCTAATAGCGGAGCGCCTCGAATGAAATGACCCGGAGCTAATGCTGTGAAGTCAGCTGGTTCCTGTGACAAAGCCGAAAGCGGCCGAGAGTTGAGTACAGCCTCAATTCGAACTAAGAGTGTCGTGAACTCTTCAAATGTAAATTTGTGGGATGCAGCGATTTTCTTGAAGTGAATTTTAAAACTCTTTACTGCGGATTCCCACAGGCCGCCCATATGTGGGGCGCTGGGTGGTATATATTGCCAATTGATGCCTTGGGGAGCATACTTCTGGGTGATGTCTGCTGAACATTCGTTAAGGAATTTAACGAGTTCGCGTTCAGTTGCTCTCTGTGCTCCTGCCCACGAATCGGGCGAATACTGTTCCAAATGCCTCAGTGGTAAGATCAGAGCATAACTCCAGATGTACTCCCTTCGTCGCGAAACAAACGAATACGGCAACGTATCCTTTGATGAGTGTAGTGGATCTTAAAACTGAGGGCTTTATTAAAAACGGTCCTGCGAAGTCCACTCCAGTTACAGAAAATTGTAAGGACATTGTGCACCGCTCAGGGGGTAGAGCGGCCATTAGCTGGGAGCGCGTTTGTTGCTTGTATAGAGTGCAAGCTTTGCATTGAAAAATGCACCTTTTTATTAAAGGCTTTAGCTTCGGTATGAAGTATTCTTGCCTGACCATTTGAAGCAAGAGGCGCGTTTCTGCATGGAGAAGCAGTGCGTGTAAGAACTTCAAATGTAATTGACAAAATCTTGAAGCATTTGGGATGATGATTGAGTGCCGCTCATTATAGCTGAGTGTGGCATGCGCTAGTCTGCCATTGACGCGGAGAAGTCCGTTTTTATCCAGAATGGGATTCAGGTTGAGGAGTGAACTTTTTTTGTCAATTGGCTTTTTGTTTTGTAACGCATCTTTTTCGCCAGGAAAATAGCGGGATTGCGATACTTCGATTAGACGCTGCTTTGCGAATTGGTCCATAGGTCGCTGGTTCATATCCGGCTCGAAGGACCATGAATAACTTGCCTTGTTTTCCGGTGCCAATCGGCCCGAGATAATTAATAGAAAATAGGTGGTTTTGGTGCAAAAACACCAATCTAAGTTTCGATTCACTTTAGTTTTATTTTTGTTTTATATTCACAATTTCACCTTTTATGATTATGATTTTATGTATATTTTTTTTTTATATAGTTTTACACTTTGTTTTTTTTTTTTTAACTTCTAGAGCTGCCGCGATAAGATATGCCGTGCGCGCGCGTAGGTAGTTGGATGATAAGTGTTTTTTGCATACCCTTCTTCGTTAGCTCGAGTATACACGGAAAGAAGGATAACCGCGTGAAAGGAGACATGGGAGAATGGGATACCGGAAGTTGGCGCGCACGGCATTTACAATTGCATTTTAGGTTGCGCGCTTAAACACGGCGAGTAGTTAATATTCAAGCGGAAAAAGTGGAAAGAGCGCTTAAGATCCTGCAATTTCTCTTCTGGGGCAACCATGCTTTGGGCTACAGTCAAATCTTTGTCTAACCCGACGAGACGCGATGACCGAGTGGAAATTTAATTTGGTGACCGCGCCTCGTTGGACTCGAAGAGGTGCACGAGGTTTTTTAATCGGCTCTTCACATTGCATCCTTCGGTAGACAAATTGATGCGCCGAGTAACCCGCTGCCTACGCAAACTGACAAAAAGTCAGCTCAGAGCTTGAGCTCTCCTGGGAAGAGGTTCAGGGGGTCATCGGGAAGGCGAAAGCCTCCAAATAAATCGGCCCTGACGGAGTAAGCATGCTGATGCTTAAACATCCAGGATCAGCGGGAGCAGACTTCTTCTTTGACCACCCTAATGATATCCCACGTGTGGAAAATGGATAGGGTGGTCCCGCTACTCAAGCCGGGGAAGCCAGCTAACAAAAGCTAACGGCCGATATCCCTCCTCTTCCCAGTAGCGAAAACACTTGAGGCCTTACTGCTCTCGACATTCACTCACCATCTGAGTCCAGCAGTACATCAGCATGGCTTCCGTAAAGTGCACAGTACCCCAACAGCACTTAACGCCATAAACAGTCAGATAGTCAATGGCCTTAACCACTACCGACCCTGCGTGCGAACTGTCCTGGTAGTACTGGATCTGTCAAAAGCTTTTGACATCGTCAATCATTCATGGATCATGGGCTATCTGATGGGTCGTCAATCACTGATAGTGCTTCGAGGTGAAACATCGTAACTAAGGAAAATTAAAGCAGGAGTTCCGCAGGGTGGTTTCCTCTCCACACTATTGTTTAATTTCTACATTTCGAAACTCCCTCCTCCGCCAGAAGGAGTTTCCTTCACCTAATATGCCGATGATTTCAACATATTGGCGTCAGGCCAAGATATTGATGACCTCTGTTCAAAAGTGAAGTTCTATCTTGCCGACCTGTTTACCATATTGGCGTCAGGTCAAGATATTGATGACCTCTGTTCAAAAGTGAAGTTCTATCTTGCCGACCTGTTCCACTTCTACACTGCAAGACAGCTCAAAATTCAACCGACTAAGTCCTCGTCTACCCTCTTCACCAGCTGGACGAAGGAATGCAGGCTCGAATTAGATGTGAAGGTCGATGACGTGAAAATTCAGATCATAAATAACCCAAAGATATTGGAAGCCACACTCGACAGCCTGCACTCCTTCACTCCGCATATGACCGCAATTGCCGCAAAATTCCAAAGCCGCAACAAAATACTCAAAGCGCTAGCTTTGTTGTGCAAGCAATTCTCCCGCAAAACTTATACGGCTGTGTAAACTGACGCTGGACCACACCAGAAGCGCAGTGAAAATTGGGAAGGAATGAGATTTCAGACAGGGTGATTCCTGATCTTGTGACTTCTTCAATATATTGCTCGAAAAAATTACCTATAAGAGCTGTATAGCTAATAGAGAGTGTACAGCTGCTGGCGTATGCCGATTATATTGACATTATTGGCCTCAACAACCCCGCCGTTAGTTCTACTTTCTCCAGACTTGATAAAGAAGCGAAGAGAATGAGTTTGGTAGCGAACGAGGACAAGACAAAATATCTCCTGTCATCAAACAAATAGTCATCGCTTTCGTGACGCGACTCCCACGTCACTGTTAACAGTCATAACTTCGAGGTCGTAGATAATTTCGTCTGTCTAGGGTCCAGAATTAACACATACTCGTACAACAATGTGAGCCTGGAAATCCAAGCAGAATCACTGTTGGCTAGAGTGCTAACTTGGACTGGGTAGGCAATTGAAAAGTAAAGTTCTCTCTCGGCGAACGAAAACCAAACTCTACGATTAGCTCATCATACCCGTCCTACTGTATGTTCATCACAAAATAAAATTAAAAGAATAAAAAATGTTATATCAAACTCATTTCCGTTTAAGACCATAGTAATAATAATAAATTAATAGTAGTATAGAATAGTATAAAAAACGGCAGCAACTACATAGATATAAAAGCAAAAACGTCTAATTTCGATAAGCAAGTCAAAGGAGATTTGACGAAAGGAGAACGGAGCAGATACAACAAGAAATGGACACATTTTTTTAGAGCAGCTTGTATGAAAGGAACAGCAGCTGGAACAACTTAGACTCGCTAATGTCGACTTACAGCAAAGCCAACAGCAGGATCGTAAAATTTTGGACAGAACTCTGTAAAATGTTAATCATCTTATAGTCTTCACAGGACAAGAAGACGTAACCGTCAACTCATTTTTAGCGGCGTGGAATACCTCATATCAACGCTACAAAACGAAGAACGTAGGAAAGGAGTAGTTAGATACTATAAAACCATCCAAGATAAAGCAAACATTTCAATTATCAATATTCCCGAGCCGAGTAACTAGAAACTTATCAAGGACACATTAAAGTTGAGATAAAAACCGGACACCGAACCTCATCAAATTTACGGAAGAATTGACAATTTACGAGTTAATATAGATGAATTAATAGTACATTATAATGGTGAATTTGGGATAGACTTAACAATTTAGATAGCTTGTTAGTAAATAATATTGAATAAATAACACAGGAAACGTTATTGGACAAAATTGATGAACAGAGGGAATCAAATAATATTTTAATACTACCGAATTACAAGACATATTTGAAAGAAGAAAGGCATAGAAATCAGTACCAAAATAAACATTGACAGGGCATATTATGCTAGAGAAGCAATTAATAAGCGCCAGTATCAGGATAGAAACAAATGGAATGCAAATTTTTATAGACATGAAGAACAAAACGGTTTTAATAAGAATAACACCAATAATAATAATAAAAATAATAATTCTGGGAGGTACAGATTTCAAAATAATGTAAGAGATAGCAAATTTTCAGGACAATTTCAATCATAAGATAACTCAAGACCAAACTCCAGTCAAGTTTCTTGGAATCCTTATAAATATAACCATCCAGAAGCCTTGGAAATTGACAATGTAGAAATAAATTACGTAGCACTAGTAAATAGAGGTGCTAGTCTTATTTTAATTAATAAGAAAATAAATGACTTTAAATTATACAAATTAAAATATCCCATAACATTTAGTACATTGACAATAAATTATGAAATACACACAAAAGCCCGGAGTAATTGAATTTATAAGGATACCATTTGGCCTTACGAATGCGGAAGCCATATTCCAATAGCTGATTAATGAAATCTTAGGTGATATTTTGATCTTTAGCACTTCTTTAACTGAGATATTAAAGCAATAGGAGACATTTTCAAAGTTCTCGAAAGTAAAAATTTGAAAATACAAAGTGATTAATGAAACTTTCTGAAGAAAGAAACTGAGTTTTTAGAGCACATTTTAACAAAGGATGGCATGAAACCAAACACAAATAAAATGACAATTATTCAAAATTTAAAATTACCACAAACCGAAAAACAGATAAAAAGTTTTTTGGGAATATCGGAATATTATCGCATTCATTAAGGATTATGCGAAAGTAGCTGAACCTATAACAAAATATTTAAAGAAAGTCGCAAAAATTAATGTGAAAGATCCATTGCAGCTTTCGAAAAATTAAATCCATTAATAAATACACATCATATTTTACGTTATCCCGATTTTCATAAACAATTGACATTGACGGAAGCATCTATGCGATTGATGCGGTATTATCACAAGAATATCACCCGCTGTGCTACGCTTCAAGAACATTAAATAATCATGAGAAAAACTACTCTGGAAAGGATAAAGAATTCCTAGCAATAATTTGGAGTGCAAATTAATTTACTCCTTACATTTATGTTAAAAAGTTTAAATTTCTTACTGATCACTAGACAATCAAATATCTCCATTCCAATTACAGAGGAAAAGACATGTCGCCCAAACATCAGCGATAGCTATTAAAATTAGGTGAATACCAGTTCGATATTGAATATCTAAAAGGTAAAGAAAACTGAGTTGCAGATTTTTTAAGCAGATTATAGAATAGTGAGGTCACTATTTCAGAAAAGGAGGGAGGTAAACATTCTGATACTTTTTCAATTAATGGATAATATTATTATTATACCATATATAAATGCATGAGAAGAGAATTATTTTTATTGCAGAATGCGACTTTGAACAAATGGCAGATATTTTTAGAAGATGTATTTCTAAAGGTAAAATAGGCATTTATTCAGAGTTATCAGAGCATAGTTATAATTTGGTGCAGTAAAAGTTAATAGATATGTATTAAATGATAGTCAAATTAATTTTATCAAATCTACCATGAGAGCAATAGACATTGAGACGGAAGTTGAAGCTATAAAACAAATTTTATCATGTTAGGGAAAGTATGTATTCAGGAAGAATAGAAATTTTATAACGACGTTCGTTAGAATAACCGATAACTTCAAATAAAGCGAATGCAAACAAGTAAAAAGACAAAAAGTAAAGAAAAGATACAAAATAAAGCATTCATTATGAGTTATGTAAACGTCTCTTTATTCGAATGCTCTCCCACACATACACGTATTCGAACATGTAGCATTTACATCTCCAAATTTTCTTTTTACTTTACTTGTACCTTTCTAGTTTATAAATTACATTTTCATCTCAATTAGTTTTTAAATAAATGTTTCAAAAAAAAACGAAGTATAAAATAAAAAATAAAGAAAGAAACAATTCTCTTTTCATTTCATTGGCGCAGTCGCGAAAAAAGAACGAAACCGGAATATAATAGTGTGTTATATAATAGTTCTCGATCTGTTTATTTTACATATTGATGAATTACGGAGTATCACAACAACAACGGAACCCAGTTTTCTTAAATAGTTTGATTTAAGAATCCATAATAATATAGTAGGTAAGGCGAAGATTTCGCCAATAAATAACGGAAATCCATTGGAATGGGAAACCATAAAAATTATATTAAAAACGAATTTTGACATTTATGAAAATATTGAAACTTTTGGTAATAAAATAAAAGCCGCACAGTGCAAAAACACAATTAACAACTTCTACGAATATCTAAGAGCCAACCTTGGAAATAATAATTGGTATAATTACGTCTTGAATGAAAAAATGGTTCTACAAATTTTTATAAATTAATTGTCATTTGAACCAAAACTAATAACTAATATTTAGCGCTAGGAACCCAAAATCATTAATAGATGGTAAAGAACTTTTAATTGAAACTAATTATTTATATTGAAACAGGAATTACAATAGCAGAGGCTCAAGAAAAGTTAATTCACAACAGCTAGAACAACAAAATCGATTAAATAATAATAGCAATAGAAATTTTCGAAATATGCAAAACAGTCGGGCATCGGAATAAACCTCGTATCATAGACAAGAACCACTCAACAATTGCAAAAATAGCTCACAAATTAAAATGTCGAACACAAAAATAAACAAGAAGAATTCCAGTAACGTGAGACAACAAAGATATGAACAAATGGAGATTGACAACATAGAAACAGAAAATGTTCACCCACATGCCACAGATCTCTTCCCTTTATAATAATAATGACTAAAACTATCCCAATGAAAATGTTAATAGATTCTGGAGCACCAACGTCTATATATAATAAAAATATTTAACAGTGCTTTTTTTAACGCAAAATGCAACTATAAAATTATTATTTGATGACTATGTTAAGTCAAAAATCAGAGTTCAACAGTTTATATTCGAAAATAGTATTAGAAATTCAATTTCATAAACCAGATAATGGCCATATAACTGATAAATTAAAAACTGATCATATAAATAAAGAAGAAATAGAAAACCTTACAATCTTGATAAAAAGATTTAATTCAATTTTTTATAAAGGTGACGTTCTTACAACAACTCAGTAAATATCAACATACGATACCAACTATTACCCTGCAAGACGTCTAGCTGTTGCCTAACATGTTATCCGTCTGCTTCTTTACATACGTGCAATTGTTATTTGAATTGTTACTGATTAGTTATTCAAAACAAATGTCTATGTTATCCGACTTGTTATCAATAGGCTATTTACCTTTTACTTATGTATATTTCCTTTAAATGAAAAACAGCAATTTTAAGTTTATTTTTGATTATTAAAAATAAAAATAATAAAAATTTACATATTTACATTTTTGATTTAAAAAGTTATAGTATATATGAAAAATATTTATTTAACCCTCCGTCCTTTATATACTTTCGTCCGACACCTGGTGTCTGGCCTATATTTATATAGGTTTATATGGGAAAAAGTACTATATGGAGAGGCTCATATGTATTTTTCAGGTATATATTATTCGTTCCTTACCTTTTTATATCTTCGGGCACATGTTTAGCTACAATTCTGTGTAAAAAAAAAACAAAAATATTTGGAATGGAAAAAAATAAGCCATTTGTTTACCTCTTTTTATGCTTTATTTATGAGTCATTTCAATACTGTTTGGACAAATGTATACGGATTTGAATGGATTTTCTTATCAAATTTGATATTAACTAGCATCGGTCTGTGGAACGCAAGCAAAACATGTATAATTGGTTTTCGAATGCTGTACACAAACTGGATTTGAGCATGCTGTACAAAAGAAACGAGTTTTGCGTCGAAGCTTTTCTTCGTCATGTAAACAAATACGACAGTCTCTCTTCTTGGTGAGTGTATCTGCTCCACTGCCATGCATTGTCAGCAAATTTGGTGCAATGTTTATTGGTTTTCCAAAGAAAGATTCAACAGCAACTCGAGTTGTAAATTGAGATATGACTTTTGGGTTGTTCATACGGTTTGCAACGTTTGCAAGAACCAATGATTTGGCTAATGTATTCAAAAATGAACGTCTCGCGTCATGTTTATGTAGCCCATCCATTTCCTTACAAATAACAAACGATGCCAATGCCATAATATCCAACATATTGAAAAAGAAAGCCACAATCCAACGGTTGGTCGGTCGTTTTGTTGATAAATGAGTCGCCCTTTGGTCCATGCAATCAACACCAGCTTTGTTGATATTATTATACAGAATTGCTTCTGGTTTTTTCGCTTCGCCTCCGACATTTGTTGTATAATGGACGGTTGAAATCAAATTTACGGCTTTGTTTTTTTTTTTTTTTTTGGACGTAACTGCAAAGCGATACCAAATTTTCATGAAAACCAAACAAAGATGAGAGTAATGGACGCTGTGGATTTTTCTTCTTTTCAGGCGCTAAAAATGTTTTGTTGGCTCGAACTGTACCGACAAATGCGAGACCAATATTGGCCAGCCGTTTAGCTCCATTTAATGTTGTGAAAAAATTATCAGCAACAATCGTTCGTCCACTGTGACTGTAATTTTTCGACAATTGTATCAAAACATTTTCGCCTTGATTCACCTCACGCTCGTTTCCTTCTTTGCCTGTGTATAATTTACCTTGCAATGGATATTTTGTCTTTGAATCGCATGCCCACCTAACTTTTATTCCATATTTAGCTGGTTTTGATGGAATAAACTGGGTGAATTTAGTTTTACCACGATATGGAAACAACTGCTCGTCAATGGTTACGTTTTCATGCGGCTCATAGTTTTTGGCGAGGTTTTCGTTCAAAAAATTCCATATATCGCGAATAGGAGCCACTTTGTCGGATGCTTGACGAAATTGACGCGTACGACTATCATCGAAACGAATATACAATATGACATAGCAGCACGAAAGATGGGCAAAGCATCTGAACGCCATAAAAGTGCTGACTCTTGCATATTATTGTTTGTAATACCAGCAGCAATAAGTATACCAATAAATGCATCAAGCTCAGTACTAGTCAAATCAACCCAAACTCTTGGCTTTGAATCTGGATTTTCTTCATTCCATTTTTGAGTAGCAGTTTTTGCATTTCGATTTGTTTCGGTAATAATAATGAATGAAATATTCGGTGTAAAAAAACTTTTGAATACCTCAATCGGAACCGATGTTGAAAGTTTTGGACAAGGTCTGAATCGCATAATATTATGCTGGCGCGTACGGCTTGGGGTTTGCTCCTTTTTCCATTCTGTGCCATCTTTACCAAAGAAACTTTCGGCCGTAGCTTCACGTTGAATAACTGGAGCGGTTGCATGTTGTTCTTCGTCTTCAATTTCCCCATCACTGTCCAGTATTTCGTTCGGTTCAATAACCAATTCGTTTTCAACATTTGATGCGTCACCATCCAGCACATAATCTAAATCTCTACTATCATACCATCGTCGTAGTCGTTCAATGCAAGATTTTCTTCAACATTTTCCGAATTTCGATTGAAATCATTCACTAAAGCGTTGCCCAATCGAGAATAAAAATCGGTACTGAGACTACTACTACGTAAACGAGTATTATAAATGAATTCAATCTCTTCACTCATTATGAATAATACAACACGTAATATAAAATATTTGGCGCGCAAAATGTATTGTACGGAGCAATATTCTGTTCTGTTCACTGTTCACGCATCAACTGACGCTCAAAATAGAATAGAGAGAAAAGAAACAACACAATAAAAGAAAAAATATAACTAACGCAAACACATACATACAGTGGCGGACTAAAGTCTACATACGATCCATTTTTTGGGAATTCAACCCGTCCTATAGCTTTCACAGAAAAAATAATGATGCAGTTTTGTTTTAAATTCAAGTATATAACAAAAACTAAAATTTCTCATTTATTCAACATTAACTTTCAAAGTTATTAACAAAAAATGGAAAAAAGGCACTGACAAAAGTGAACATACGATTTTTTGCTTAGCTATTCTAGGTAAGCATATTAATTTTAATAACTAAGTTAATATTTTGTTGGGCCACCATGCGCATCGATCACCGCTTGCAAGCGTCTAACATTGAAAAAAACCAAATTTTCCAGCTCTTCTCCTGTAATGTTTTGCCACTCTTCTTGAAGTTTCTCTCTGAGCTTTGATGCATTACTTATAGGGTGTTTTCGAATTTTCCGCTCCAATATTTTCCATACGTGCTATGTAATATTCAATTCCGGGCTTTGTGGTGATGAGTGCAACTGCCGCGGAGCATAATACAGCAGCCAATCCTTTACAATTTGCGCTGTGTGCTTAGGATCATTATCCTGTAGAAAGATCCAGCTCGAGCCAAGGCACAGTTTGTCCACAGATAACTTCAAATTATTTTCCAATATGGTCTTATACTCGAAGCGATCCATATTTCCTTCAATAAAGACCAATTTACCCACCCCAGACGCTGCAACTGCTCTCCAATCCATGACACTCCCACCACCATGCTTTAAGGTCGAAATAAGGTGCCTGGGATCCATGGCAGTAATGGGTTTTCTCCAAACTTTTGCTCTGCCATCGCATCCAAATATGTTATATTTTGACTCATCCGTAAATAGTACGCTTTTCCAGAACTCATGATCCTTCTTTAGATGCTTTTTAGCGAACTCCAACCGATGTGCGCGGTTTTTCTCGCTTATGAGAGGCTTCTTGCGAGGAGTTCTGCTGTAGAATCCCTCGTTGTTAAGAGTTCTTGTTATTGTGCGTAAGTGCACAACAATTTGGGATCATTTCGCTAGCTTCTGGGCCAAATTGGTAGCATGTACCTTGGAATTTTGGCTTACTTTATTACGGATGAAAGAGATGTCCCTATGGGTAAGCTTCTTTGGACGGCCACTTCACGGCTTACTCTCGAACGAGCCCGATTCTGCAAGTTTTTATAAATTGTTTTCACCGCCGCTTTTCTTAAATTTAACAATTTAGCTATTTTGCCGAACGTTTTCTTATCATTTCTGTGTTTTATAATCAATTTTTGCACAGCCACCGGGATTTCCGTTCCTGACGACATTTTCGCGATTGTATTTCTTTTTTCAAATGATGGAAAACAATAAAGATAAAGCCAAATACCAAGAAAAGTATAGAAAGAAAAAAAAACGGTACTTGACCGCTGAAAACAATAGCTGAAGTAATAAACGAAACAAATTAATGAAACGTATGTTCACTTTTGTCAACGGCTTTTTTGAGTTTTTTGTTAATAACATTGAAAGTTAATGTTGAACAAATATGAAATTTTCGGTTTTGTCTTACAATTAAATTCAAAGCAAGACTACATCAATACTTTTCCTGTAAAAACTATGGGACGGTAGGGATTCCAAAAAAAGGGGTCGTATGTAGACTTTAGTCCGCCACTGTATATTTTTCGCGCTATTTTGATGAGTTATTGTACGAATGATGCGAAGAAAGAGAATAATACTTAATAGACAAAGGTGCTGGAATTTTGACTAACCAAAAATGCTTCGGCGGAGAACCTCCACTCCGTTGGAAATATCAAGTGGAGTAGGACCTGGCTAAACCGATGGTGTTGTTCACTTGGTTTTAATCGTGACAGCAATCTACACCAGTAAAGAAGAAGTATACCAATGGAATCTGAGATATACATAAAAATAATTATTATGATGTATTTTATTGAGTTTTTATCTTTATTGCCAACATACAAGACCGGTTAATATAATACAATTAATCGCAACAAAAGCTTTACAAAGAACATCACTATTTTCACACATAATTTGTGTTTGCTTGGTACATACGTAACAAAAATGTAAAATTTTCAAGAAAAAATTAAATTTTTTCGAAATATATTTCATTAAATAAAAGATAATGTAATAAAATATCTTCCAAAACTCATTTAAACAAACTTAAGTTAAATATTAAAACAAAAAAAGAACTTTTGTTACACCAATGTCAATTTGTACATGCCTGGCACATGCAATACAAAAATTCAAAATTTTCACAAAAAAATTATTTTTTTTTTTAAATAAATTTCATCAAACTAAAAGACAATTAAATAAATTTTATTTTGTAATTCATTTAACAAATTTAAGTCAAATGTTCAAACAAAAAAAGAACTTTTCATACAATATTGCTTTTTGCTACATCCGCATATATGTATGCATGACTGACACATGCACAGCAAAAAAGCTAAAATTTTCACAAAAAAGAACATTTTTTTTAAATAAGTTTGATTAAGCTAAAAGACAATTAGATAATTTTTTTTAATTTCATTGTAACAAATTTAAGTTAAACAATTCATCACAATAAATGGATACACACTTTCGCACTAAGTTATATAGTTCAAACAATAACAAATGAAAAACTTACGTTTTGATTATTCATTGTTTCTGTAAGAGCGTTTTGCGATGACAATCCTATCGAGCTTGTACCATACAAGTTGATGATATTAATTTACTTGAAGCTTGCGATGATAATCCAACTAAAATGCTGTGATGTGGTGGCTATTGAAACGGTGAACAACGCTGAAATAAACAATATTGTTATTCTCATGATAAAACCAAAAATAAAACGTAACTATTATATGTACATACATGTGTAGATGGTTGCAAATTCGTCTTTGTGCACATACGTAGGTACATATGTATGGTATATACACATATGCATATGTTGTTATCTTACCTTATTTCTTGATTTAATGTTGCTCCCACTCTGCTACAGCTAATAAAGAAATTATCAAGAAACATATAATTAATTAGTAGAAATTTTATAAAATAACACATCTTACCTCTCAGCGTCTTCAGTTGAAAAAGTAAATGGCGGAAAATTTTCATATTTGAATAATGTGTATACGCACATCTCTTTCTAATACAATATACTAGATAATCGTTTTCGATATATGTTACTTGTCTTACTACAGAAACTGCCTATAGGAACGAAAAAATAGTTTTGTGGACGTAGTGGTAAAGCAGCAAAATTTTACGATATTAGTTGCGAAATATTTACCTCCGTCTTGCAGGGTAACTACATACCCATATATTCAAAAGCTTATCGATTCCCTGAAATTCATAAAGAAGAAGTAGATAAAGAAGTTAAATATATGTTAAAGTCTGGCATATTACCAAAATCTTCTATTTCATATAATGTACCTATTTCGGTTGTTCCAAAACAATTGGATAACTCGAAAATGCAAAAGGAACGCATTGTCATTGATTATAGAAGGCTCAATGATGTGATCGTTGAAGAGAAATTCTCTATGCCCAATATAGCTGACCTATTGTCAAAACTAGGCAATTCAAATTTCTTAACAACATTAGACTTAGCGAAGGGATGCCATTCGGCTTAAAAACGCTCCGGTGTCCTTTCAGCGTATGATGAACGAACATTTGCGTAGTTTTGCTTCGTGAACATTTGGTTTCTTTAGGACAAATTTTGAAAAGACTTTCAGAATATAACCTGAAAGTACAGATTGATAAGCGCAATTTTTTTAAAAGAGAATCAAAATGTTTAGGACACATTATCTCAGCCGAAGGAATCAAGCCAAATCCTGAAAAAATCGAACTTATTAATAAAATAATTCCACAATTCCACAAACTCGCTAGTAAATAAGGTTCTGGTTTTTATAAGAAACTTATAAATGTTGCTCTTCCATTGACAACGTGTTTAAAAGAAGATTCTAAAATTAATATAAACGATATCAAATACAGAGAATCTTTTTTTAATTCGAAAGAATTTATTACTCAAGTCCTGTACTAGCTTATCCTGAATTTTTTAAAACGTTTGTTCTATCAACAGATGCAAGTAATGCTGCGCTCGTTGCCGTTTTGTCACAAAACGGTCATCCGATTGCGTTTGCGTCAAGGACTTTGAATTGGCATGAATGTAACTATAGCACGATAGAAAAGAGCTACTTAGAATTGTTTGGGCGACCAAAAAAATTAAAATTTAATATTCATACAGATCATCGCCCTTTGATTTTGGTTAAACTCACTAAAAGAACCTAATATGAAGTTGCAGCGCAACGAATATGATTTTGATATCGAATATATCAAAGGTAAAACAAATAATATCATTTCACATCTCCTAATACACACACATGTTATTCTAATACAGAACGTTTCCATTTAACGCTCAATGAGCATATACGACTATTCAAAGAAGATAAAAACAACCATGGTATCGACGACAAAACTTTAGTGACAAAAAGATAGTTAAAAGAAAATATAAATATCAATAAGTGATGTGAAATTTGATAGAAAGATAACCGGAAGAAATTATTCTACAAAACTCTAAAAAACTGTTTATATCTATTTTTACTTCTAAGAATAAGTTATACCCCTTAATAAAAATTGTATTATTTATTATATTCAAGTATATATATAAATAAAAATAATTTGAATACCCTGATTAAGTAACTACATATATGCACATATAATATTGAATTGTATTTTGTTTTTGTAATAATATTAACTTCACATTCCTGGAGTAATGTATCGTCAAACGGTGGGGGAGTTATGTAAACCTCTCTTTGTTCGAATGCTCTCCTGCACATATTCGAACATGTAGCATTTACACTCCAAATTTTCTTTTTACTTTACTTGTACCGCTCTAGTTTGTAAATTACATTTTCATCTCAGTTAGTTTTTAAATAAATCTTTCAATAAAATGAAGTATTGTCAGTATAAAATAAAAAAAGAAACCAAGGCGAATTTATAGAAGGTGAAGTTCTCACATCATATGATTGCTTGTTCTTCCTTCAATATCAACAAATTATGTGTATGGTTTTCATGCACCTCAGCTATGTTTATCTTGGTATCAATGGATGTTTCTACTGGTTCATGCGCTTGTCTGGATGACAATATTGTGCAACACTCTACAGGCTGAGCAAAGCTCTCAATCTAAGGGATAGTACTAGAAAACGGCGTTTCCATACTACATAGCCCTCCTCTATACAAATTCGAGTACGGTTTTGAGACAACTATTATTAAAAGTAATGATGTCTTCCATTCTGCAAGTACCCTTTTCTGCTTCGAAAACTTTGGATTGGATTCTAAAATGAGTGCAATCTAAACTACCCAGCACTTTTGAAAACTTCGCTATTCGGTGCAATGTTTGCCTTGTGCTCTCAATATGCGTACTTGTTTCGGTATTCTGATGAATGATTGGACAAGTGCCGTTACAGTAGTGGACACGATTTAGCACCCGATTGGCAGTCGTCAATTTTACTCCCCACAAACAAGCAACGCAAATTAAAAAGCTTCTCAATGCATAAAAGCGTAATGTTAAACACAAAATTTCCGCTACTTTATTCCTCCAAATCAATTAAATTCTCAACAATATTAATTTACTCAAAGCATATTATTTCCACAAACCTTTCAGAGACGCAGCCAAATACCCAAATTTTTTAAAGACGAAGTAATATCAGACGACACAATCCCAGTAATAGAAAATTTGAAGATTGGATTGCTCCATAATGAACAGAATTAAATTCTATCTCAAATTCTACACTTTTTTATGGTATATTACAATTACTAATTTTCATATTTTTTTGTTTCAATGTTTAGTGAATTAGTTAAATCAAAGTTATAAAAAAAACAATAAATCTTTTTGTAACGTATTTAAAGGTTAAAATTCTTGTATTACTTTCGTAAGATTTTGGAGGAGGGTGGCGGTTATCAGTTGCTTATCATAAGGGAGATGGAGTTGTAAAATGGTGAAAATTATACTTACGATATTTGGCACATCCTCCAATCTGTTGCGGACCTCCTATATTGGAACTCCAATATTCGTCAAAGGTGACCAGTCTACCGCATTCAAATGGCTTATATTCTCCACTATTATACTTTGCCTCACTTCCGGTTTACTCATTATTCAATTAACATCAATACATACATCATTCTCTCTCAATATCACTCACTCATCAATTCTCATATTAACAAAATATTTCGATTTAAAAAATCGTCGCATATATGGATGGGCTAAAAACTCTCGCTCTCCAACATTGAGTCCAAAGCCTCTCACATTTTCAATTAATTAACTCAAATTTATGTAAGTTATCGAAAAATCCTTACACAGGTTGTATATTTTAAAAGATCATAAAATGTTTAAATTTATTTTTGTTCGTTTGTTTGACTCCGGTATCGACATCGAGGACTCAATGAGGTGTCAGCGGATTTATAGAAGGTGAAGCTGTCGCACCATATGATTGCTTGTTCTTCTTTCCAAATTACACAAAAAAAAAAATACATCAGCAATAGGTTTTGACATTTCGACTGTTCGAACACGCTAACAAAATATATTGGACGAATTTCGTTTTTGACATTTCGAATGATCACAAAAACAAAATGCATAAGTTTTTTTGTTTTTGCGTTCTTGCTACTACCGTGTGTGAATTTGCCTTGTGTTGTGTCAGTATTGAATTCAGTATAAATAGGTTTTTTTTGAGAAAGTCAAATCGATTTACACTCAAATTGTACTCCTGAATTCTTAATTTAATAAAAGAAATAATGTTTTAAACATTTTAATCGATATTTTATTTAAAAACTTACTACATGTACACGTATGTTACAGTAAACATATGGGTTGACTTTAGTATAGAGCCTCTGAGTTTTATAGTTTAAAAGTTATTAACATTTAAAGTCACACTTTTAATTAGTAGAGAGTCTGCTTGTGTTTTGCTTATAAACACACCACGTAAAATAATATATAATATAAAAATTAACAATAAATATCCGGTAATATAAAATGAGAATTTCGTACAGAAGATTGTGTGAAAATAAAAAAGTTTTACTTAAAAAACTGAGCAAGGTGAAGCCGGTGTTGATCCGACCCAGGCTTATGTACCTAAAGCGCGACCGAAGTTCTCAAGTACACATTTTACAAAGCACAGTACCGGTACTTAGTCCGTAGCGATAGTATGGTTCGAACTCTAGCGTAACACATAGACAGAAAAAAGTTTCAGCTCACTTCTACAGTAGCAATACAGCCTCTTTACATTCCACTATAATTTTTTTTTTTTGCGGGTGAGGAGAAGAAAAATGCCTTCCGCATCATCATTGTGTCGTCACATCAATGGTATGTGCCACGTGCAGGTCACTAAAAAACTCTCCTCTAGGGAACCGTCGCCCACCTTGGAACCGCTTTCGCATTACTTCAGGGTGGCGTTCCATTTTTCTCATAGTGAGATTACATCTCGCCACCTGCCTCCAGGTCCCGCTTTTTCGCTCGTAGTAATTTTTCTGCGAACTCCCTTACTTTTGCCCAGTTTGCTTCATTTTGTAACATAATTGAGGCAATGTTATCCACTCTTAGTTCTCCAACTGTGTTTTCAAGCCTGGTTCTCGCGTCTTGCCAGCGGGT
Source organism: Ceratitis rosa (assembly GCA_037013455.1). Taxonomy (NCBI): domain Eukaryota; kingdom Metazoa; phylum Arthropoda; class Insecta; order Diptera; family Tephritidae; genus Ceratitis; species Ceratitis rosa. Next base: position 1,837,299 of record JAWMAG010000035.1, on the reverse strand, counting down.
GCATTGAAAGATTGTATGCTCTGCGTCATCTTCGTCAGCATCGTTATAAATACATGACGGATCTTCAGCTTTCCCTATTTTATGCAGATATTTCCTGAAGTATCCGTGACCAGACAACATCTGGGTAATGTAGAGTCTACTTCCCCGAATTTCCTGGTTGCCCATGTTCTGACGTCTGCTATTAATTTGGCTGTCCATCGTCCACGAATTCCTTCTTCCCATCGGGATTGCCACTGGTTCAGGGTTTCTTTCCTTATGTTCTCTTTGTTTGTATTAACAGTGCATGCTTGGTTCCTAATTGTTTTGAGCGTCCAGTTTCTTTTCTTTTCGGCAGCCAATAGGTCGATGGCATCTCAAGGTCTAATATGCCATCGTAGCTGACGTTCCAGAGGTCTGGCCCGAGGATAGAGCCCTGCGCTGCTCCTGCTGTCACCTTGTGTTTTCGCTGCCCGTCGGTAGTTTCGTAGAGTAAGAACCTGTCTCTAAGGTAGCTCCTCATCATTAGGCTGAGGTACCGGGGGATGGAAAATTTATTCTCTAAGGCTGCGATCATATCCTTCCACTGTGCACTGTTGAAGGCATTTCGAATGTCCATTGTTGCTAGTAGGACTATTTGCTTATGAAACCCTTGTTGGGCCTTTTCAACGCTTTTAATGACATTATCGATTGCTCCCAGTGTTGATCTACCGAGCCTAAAACCGTATTGCTTTTTTGAGAGCCCTCCAGCACTAGCAATAGCTGCTTCTAGTCTCGGTTTTAGCAGTCTTTTCAGAAGATTTCCAGAAGTGTCCAGCATGCAGAGAGGGCGGTATGCCGATGGACTGTCTGGGTTTCCTTTCCCCTTACTAATGAGTACCAGCTGCTGTCTTTTCCAGATTTCTGGAAATAGGGTTCTTTTCAGACAGGCGTTAAACAAATTTATAAGTAAATTAGGCCGTTCTAGGGCAATTACTTTCAGTACTTCCGCGGGTATGCCATCGGGACCGTAGCTCTTCCCACTTTTCTTTTTTACTATTCTCGATGGCACGTTTAAGTTCTTTTTGCGCAGCGTGGTACATTTCCATTTCTGTAGCTGCCTCTTCGTCTGTTCCTTGTATAGACCCGCCGAAGGCGAAGACACGTTTTCCTTAATTGCGTTATACTCTCAGTCCACCAGTACGCTGCTCGTTTTTGCCTCTTATTCGTGGCTCTTGGCATACCCTTATTACACGCTCGAGTTATTATGAACATTGTGTCTTCCACTAATTTCTTTGCGTTTTCCGAGTTGTTCTCTGCGGTGGCTTCTTTATCAATTTCGGATAATAGTAGGCTAATGTTTAGCTTTGAAGTATTCCATTTGAGGAGGGAGCTGCGTGTACTTTTTTGAGCAGGTCGAGCTTGGGATTCTGTTGTGAAGGTTATGTACTGATGATCACTGCCAGTATAGTCCTCCAGCACTTCCCAGCCTGTTACCATGCCTGCTAAGCGCTCCGATGCCAATGTTATGTCGGGTGTTGTTTCTTCGCATCCTGGTCGTCTGAAAGTCGATGCTACTCCGGTGTTGAGTACAACATGGTCCAGTCGTGCGGCCATCTCTAGAATCCGTTTGCCTCTGGAGTCGGTGCTCTGCATACCCCATTCGACTGCTTTAGAGTTAAAATCTCCCGCGATTATCATTTGTCCTCCGGTCTAACGAGCGGCATCCTCTATGCATTCCAGTTTAGCCTGAAAGTCGTGGATGTTGTCGCTAGGTGTAAGGTAGCAGCTGAAGATAGTATAGAGGGCGCATTTGGTCCAGACGAAACCATTTCAGTTCCCGCTTGCTGTGGTGTGGAGTTTGCTGCTAGGGGGAAACCACATCGCAGCAGTGCCACTGCTATCCTCTAGCCATGATCCACTTTCCTTCTTTTTATATTGTTCGCTGATGATAATGACATCGTAGTGGCTCTCTCTTGTCATTTGTGTCAGCAGTGCGTCCGCAGTTTTGCATCTATGCATGTTGGCTTGCAGAGCTTTCAAGTCTTTGAGTAGCTATTGTATACCGTGCACTTCTTGGAACCCGGTACGTGATCTGTCTGTTCATATTTTGCCTCCTTACATAAGCAGCACTTTGGGGGTTACCGCATTCTTTCAGGCTGTGTCCTACTTGGCCACACTTTATGCATAAGCCTTGCTTCTTTCTGTCAGGTCCTTTACAGTCCCAGGTTGAATGCCCGGGTCCGAAACAGCGAAGGCATCTCTTCGTACTTTCTTTAAGCCGTAGCCTACAGTTGATCCAGCCTATTTTAATACGAGCCTGCTTTATTAATTTATCGGCTTCTTCGCTCGGTAAGGTTATATATGCTCTTATTTGCTCTCTACTGTTGGGTGCTGAGATATTAATTTTGGTGGCAGCGGAGGGCTCTCCCAACACTCGATGTACTGACTCCAGGATTTCTTCTTTTGTTGTTAAGGAATCGATATCTCTGATCTCCACTGTAGCTTTTGGCTTTATGTCAGCTACTGATGCGGATTCCTTTAGAGTGCTCTTTAGAGTTTCACAAAATTTTTGGTTAGCTGTCTGTCCTTTTTCTAATTCTAAGAGGATGGTGCCCGTTCTTGTTTTCCGTATTCCACGTAACTTGACTTCGTTTTCGTTTGGTTTTATTTTCGCCTTGATATTTCGGAGAACTTCTGCGTAGCTTCTTCCATCTGCAGGCTTAATGATTACCGCCTCTGATAGCCTCTTGGGCCTAGTTTTGGGTTTAGCCTTTTCTGCTTCTTTCTTGTGTCCATCGGTTTTAGGTGCGTTCGATGTTGATGACGGTTGTTTATTGGCACTGGGTTTTTGTGTCTTCTTCGTTGTCACTGTCTTCCATTGCTCGGGTTCTTCATTGCGTGGTCGTCCAGCGGGTCTCGATTCGACCGGACTTGTCGCGCGGCGTTTCGAAGAGGTCGATGCGGGGGTTTCTGCTGAGGTGTTTTTCTCTAGCGCAATAGGTGGGGGATGGGGCCATGTGTAGAAGTTCATGCAAGTGAGAAAAGTTTTTGACTGCCATTCACCTGGGAGTGGCCAGAAACGATTCTTGTGCATATGGTTCAAGCAGCTCACGACGTCCGGTCTTAGACCACGTATTCCCTGGGTAGCCAACGAACATCCGTTTGGAGGCGAGCTATAGTGAGAAGGCGAATCCCATGCGGTTGTGTGTAGGGTTTGGAACCCACCACATGAAAAAACAACCCAATGAAAAACCAATTAAAGCCTCGGATGAGAGACCCCCCTTTTGATGACAACCCCCGCAAATGTTTTAAGGATTACGATTTTAGGGCATGCACCTGGAATGTCCGGTCCCTTAATTGGGAAGGTGCCGCTGCCCAGCTGGTTGATGTCCTCATAAAGTAAAAGGCTGACATCACTGCCGTCCAAGAATTGCGATGGACGGGACAAGGACGGAAGAAGGTGCAAATTTGGTGTCGGATTCGTGGTGGGAGAGAGACTCCGTCGCCGAGTACTGGCATTCACTCCGGTGGATGAACGTCTAGCCACAATTCGCATTAAGACAAAATTTTTTAACACCACCCTAATTTGCGCCCACGCCCCGACGGAAGAGAAGGATGACTTGACCAAAGATGCCTTTTACGAGCGCCTCGAACACACTTATGAGCGCTGCCCCCGCCACGACGTCAAAATTGTGCTTGGCGACTTCAATGCTAGGGTGGGCAAAGAAGGTATCTTTGGTACGGCTGTCGGAAAATTCAGTCTCCACGACGAAACATCTCCAAATGGGCTGAGGCTGATCGACTTCGCCGAGGCCCGAAATATGGTTGTCTGTAGCACTAGATTCCAGCACAAAAAAAATCACCAAGCTACTTGGCTGTCTCCAGATCGGAAAACTTCCAACCAGATCGATCATGTTGTGATAGACGGAAGACATGTATGCAGTGTTTTAGATGCGCGTAGTTCCGAGGTCCCAACATCGACTCGGATCACTATCTTGTCGCAGCGAAGATACGCACACGCCTCTGTGTATCGAAGAACGCCCATCAACAAACACAAGGAAGGTTCGACGTTGAAAAGCTGCAATCACAACAGACTGCCGAGCGGTTTTCTACTCGACTTGCACACCTGCTCTCTGAGAGCACTCATCAGCAACCCGGTATAAGGGAACTGTGGGACGGCATCGCAAACTCCCTGCGTACAGCTGCAAACGAAACCATTGGATTTCGGAAAGATCGCAAAAACAGCTGGTACGATGAGGACTGCCGTGTCGCAGTGGAGAGAAAACAGACTGCCTACCTAGCAACCTTGCGATCGACCACAACACGTGCGGGGTGGGATAGATACCGAGAACTGAAGAGGGAAGCAAGGCGCGTCTGCAGACAAAAAAAGTAAGAGGCCGAGATGCGCGAGTATGAGGAGCTTGAGAAGCTGGCCGACAAGGGTAACGCTCGAAAATTCTATGAAAAGATACGGCGACTTACAGAAGGTTTCAAGACCGTAGCAAACTCTTGTAGGACCCAGGGAGGTGAGCTAGTGACAGATGCCCAGAGTATACTCGATTTATGGAGGGAGCACTTCTCCAGCCTGCTGAATGGTAGTGAACAGGAAACACGCGGAGATGGTGAACCCGAAACTCCAATGGATGACGATGGAAAAGTTGTTCCATTACCCGACTATGAAGAAGTGCGAATAGCAATCGTCCCCTTAAAAAACAACAAAGCGGCAGGGGCCGATGGATTACCGGCCGAGCTATTCAAATGCGGCGGCGAAGAACTGATCAGGTGCATGCATCAGCTTCTTTGCAAAATATGGTCGGATGAAAGCATGCCCGATGATTGGAATTTAAGTGTGCTCTGCCCGATCCACAAAAAAGGCGATCCCACAGTCTGCGCCAATTACCGTGGAATAAGCCTTCTTAATATCGCATATAAGGTCCTATCAAGCGTATTGTGTGAAAGGCTAAAGCCCACCGTCAACAAACTGATTGGACCTTATCAGTGTGGCTTTAGACCTGGTAAGTCAACCATTGACCAGATATTCACCAAGCGCCAAATCTTGGAAAAGACCCGTGAAAAGAGAATCGACACCCACCACCTTTTCGTCGATTTTAAAGCCGCCTTCGACAGCACGAATAGGAGCTGCCTTTATGCCGCTATGTCTGAATTTGGAATCCCCGCAAAACTTATACGGCTATGTAAACTGACGTTAAGCAACACTAAAAGCTCCGTCAGGATCGGGAAGGACCTCTCCGAGCCGTTCGATACCAAACGAGGTTTCAGACAGGGTGATTCCTTATCGTGTGACTTTTTTAATTTAATGCTGGAGAAAATAATACGAGCTGCAGAGCTAAATAGAGAAGGTACAATCTTCTACAAGAGTGTACAGCTGCTGGCGTACGCCGATGATATCGACATTATTGGCCTCAACAACCGCGCCGTGAGTTCTGCTTTCTCCAGACTTGATAAAGAAGCGAAACGAATGGGTCTGGTAGTGAATGAGGGCAAGACGAAATATCTCCTGTCATCAAACAAACAGTCATCGCATTCGCGACTCGGCTCCCACGTCACTGTTGACAGTCATAACTTCGAGGTCGTAGATAATTTCGTCTATCTAGGAACCAGCATTAATACCAACAACAATGTCAGCCTTGAAATCCAACGCAGAATCACTCTTGCCAACAGGTGCTACTTTGGGCTGAGTAGGCAATTGAAAAGTAAAGTCCTCTCTCGACGAACGAAAACCAAGCTCTACAAGTCGCTCATTATACCGGTCCTACTATATGGCGCAGAAGCGTGGACGTTATCAATATCTGATGAGTCGGCTCTAGGAGTCTTCGAGAGGAAAGTTCTGCGAACGATTTATGGTCCTTTGCGCATTGGCAACGGCGAATACCGCAGACGATGGAACGATGAGCTGTACGAGCTATACGACGATATTGACATAGTTCAGCGAATGAAGAGACAGCGGCTACGCTGGCTAGGCCATGTCGTCCGAATGGATGAAAACACTCCAGCTTTGAAAGTATTTGATGCAGTACCCGCTGGTGGAAGCAGAGGAAGAGGAAGACCTCCACTCCGTTGGAAAGATCAAGTGGAGAGTGACCTGGGTGCACTTGGCATTTCCAACTGGCGCCAAACAGCGAAAAGAAGAGACGAATGGCGCGCTGTAATTGATTCGGCTATAATCGCGTAAGCGGTGCCAACGCCAATAAAGAAGAAGAATAGATGTAGCTATTTTTTCCATCTCAGCCATTGTCCAGTTTGGTCTGTAGCTTTTGATTATATCAAAAAGCTCGTCCAACTGCGCGGAAATAGCCTGTTTCATTTTGTGAACAATCGTCCTGCCCTTTTCGATTGCCTCTTCTTCTGCTTGTCTCATTTTGCGCACGAATTCATGCCTTGGCGACTCCTACGGGGGCAGAGTTGGTTGAGATGCTGCTGGAGTGTTTCGATCTGCCATCGGCTCCGTTGTATTCGCAGCTGAGTTTGAAGATCTAGGCTCGGCAGAGGGTGTGCTTAATTGCTGGGTTTTGTTGTTTTTCTGAGAAACCGGGGTTAGTTGGAGCACAGGAGATCTCAGTACCCTACTGCTTCTGCGGAAAATATTTCCGTGTTCCTCTTGTCGCTCGTTTAAATTCGAGCAATCTCCTTTTTTCTGCTGCTCTTTCTCCGTGCTATTCGGAGTTTTGTTGTTTTTGTTTATTGGAGTTATTGTAGTATTAATTTTTCATGGGTCTCCGCTCCAAGCCGCTATCTCCGCACGTTGTGCAGTCCGAGGTTGTCTACGTATGTTGTAGTTCCTCGTGAGGGTTGACACAAGTCCTCATGGGAGCTTGTGTTTAGAGCCAGCCAGCGCTAATCAGGAGTTTATCTCAACTGAACCTGCACGGCCAACTTAATGGCGAAGTGCTTTGAATGTACTTGGAGACCTGCCAGGGTTTTAACGAGACGGGGGCAATTGTGGCATTAGCCTGCCAGCCATTTCAGCTATGTTTCACCCTTGCTTACTAAAGCGGCAGAATACCACTCTCACCGGCTCAAAAGCTAGCTTATTCGTAACGATGTTTCCAGTATACCTTAATCAGGATCTTACTGGTCTCAATCCTAATGGGCGCTAGCCCGGGGGTTGTTTTTCTTACTCACATTTGTATAAATGCATACCCTTTGGGGACTTATGAGTAACGGGTTTCGTTGCAGCGTCCCACGTCGCTCGGTTGCCTCCCTCTCATGGGTAGGTATTCTCTCGAGGCAGCCACTTAGGGCTTGTGGATGCTTATTTGGAGGCGGCATCTACTCACCTCGTCACCGGAGCTTCATAGGGCCTCTTCGGACCTTTTAAGCCGAGCCCTCTTCTCCTGTCGCTCTTGGTCAGGGGCTGCTTATTGGCTATTCGCAGCTAGCCCAAAACTAAAATTTAGGCCCTCCACAGCCCGCCAAGCTGTGGCCCTAGGTGGCCTGAGCTCAGCCAAACATTCCACTATAATTGAAATATATACTTTAGTGGTGAATATCACAATATTCAGGAGTACTTTATCAAGGATCGCAAAATCCGTTACCTCTCAGGAATGGGAGGATCAGTTGTTCAAAGCTCAGTGCAACTATGTTTTAGTTAGATTTGAAGAACGGATATAGTCCAAGTCGTTTTCGATGCTAATTTCGCCACTCAGGCAACTCCCTCCATTACATTCTTGAAACAGGCCCAATACTCGAAACCAGCATTTACAAGGAGGATCAAGACTTCCGCTTGACTGTTCTTCAAGAACCTGATAAATCTTCTTGTTAAATCAGTTACCCATTCGGCAGCCTGTGTAATGCGCCGAGATACATAACGGATGATGATGAACTTCCGTAATTCTAGTAAAGAGTCAGATCTCAGATTTTTTTCGGATTCACTGAAAGTCGGTGTCTTTCAGCCCAATCAGTTGCGATTTGAAGTGCCCTCTCTATTATTAAATGGCTTAACAAAGTGACCTGCAACATGTGATTTTGTGAATGAAAATAACACCTTCCCCCCTAATACCGCTCGTCTATTGCCTAATATATGGCTCAACCAGGTAAGTAAGTTTTGGCTGATCCCAAAAGAGGCTATTGAGGAGATCAATATGGTAGTTAAAATCACCCTTTGCGCCAATAAATGCTGCCCCAGGCTGTGCAGTGAGAGTCGACGTCCGCTACCTTACTCTACCCTTCCGTGGAGAGCAAGGGTATGAAGTCAACGCGCAGATAAAGAGACGCCAGAAGCAGTGAGTCGTTTGCCAGCTTTACCACTCTGACATCGTTATACAGACAGAAGGTGAATTAGCAAGGGGACATTTGTCTTGAGAAGATTTTGTCGCCCAGATCTAATTTGAACAGTGAGTGCATCTCCTCACCAATTTCACAAATGAGTAAAAATCCTGGTCTATATCCACGAAAATGACATCTCCTTCCGTAGTGCCACCACTATGGAGTACCTCCATAAAACTCGACTACAGTTTCTTAGTCTACTTGAGGACGGATTGCTTGAAATTGTACAACAGCTCCGGAGGACTCTTGGATGCGAATGGCTATACCTCATCAGTTCCTGAGACAGTTTGTCCATCACTGACTCTAACACTTAACTCAGGCGGCAGGCGATTTCCTGTCTCTGAGGGATTTACGACAAGTGCACATAGCGTAGGGTTCAAAGAGTTTCCCGACATCCTTCTACTTCTCAAGGCGCCTACCAAAAGCCAAAAGAGGTGCCCTATTCCACTCTCCTGCTTTTACAACACAAGATCGGGAACCGGCTGTGGCGGAGTTCCATGAGTTACACACTTACTATTTTCTGCCGAAAGTTATTTAGTTCACATTTAGTAGTGTTGCCAGAATTTGTTTTTCTAGCTAAATAACTCCAATCTATTCAAACTACACCCGTGCTGTCGGGGAATCTTTAACCTGCCAATATGACCGGACTCTCGATGAGAGATACTAAAAGGTAAAGAGTCGAGAAAGAAACAAGGGAGGTGATAATGTCGGTACAAAAGTTATTCATCATCAGCAAAATATTTATCGTTGCTTGGCAGTGTGTGCGATTAATATATTCTTCCCGATGATGCCGTCCAAACTCCGGTTCTGCCACTCACAGAAGAAAATATATAAAAAAAGTTTTTCCCGTCTTTTATATGGTGGGATTCACTTTTATATCTTAACGATTTCTGAATCATTAAGTTAACTTAGCGATGATTTTAATTTTGTTGTTATTGTAACTGTTCTCTAGCTCCGCTTAGGAAAAGGCAAGATCAGTCTAAGTCGTCGAGGTCATCTAACAAGAGGTCCAGGAAAAGAGCTGACCAGAGCGGATAGGCTCTTCGTGCTCTTCGGCTTTGACTCCGAGAAAGACATTCACTGATGGAGAATTCTGGAAGATGTTGACGGACTCTAGGTGAAAGGGGCTTAATGCCTGTCAGAAAGAGGTCCAGCGGTTGTTGGAAGTGGTGTTGAATGCAGTCCTTAAAGTCGAGTGTTCCCTTACTAATTTGCCTAGGTGGTGGTTCGGCATCTAGTAAGTTTTTGTTGGGAATTTCCCTATGGTTGCATCCCAACAGATATTGGTTGCACAGCAGAGCATTAGCTCTTTAGGCCGGAGCACATATGCTCTCCTGTATATATAAGTGATGCTCTGGCGACACCAGGAGGTCACCTGTCACGGTCATGAGGGCGGTGTCTTGGTATCCTTGTAGTTTCTTCATCTGCGCCTCCTAGTCCCCGGCGTCCAGATCGGAGAAGCTGAGTTTATGACTGACCGGCCAATCGCCTTGTGTGTTTCCAGCAACGTTTCTTTACCTTTTTCCCAGGTGATGGTCGCTAATGCTTTGTCGTAATTTTTACGCCATCCACTGTCACATCGAGTTCGTGCCGGTACTTCTTCCTCCAGCTGTAGAAAACGGTGGCCAAGGACTTCGCAGGTTGTAGCTGTAATTACCGGTCAGTAAAGAAGTGGTTCATCGAGATAGCAGTTCACTTTTTTACGAAGAACCCAGCGTTATCCACCTCCAGCCCAACCGAGCGAGGAGGGCGTCTGAAGGATAATCGAAAAATCCAACAGACCGGTGACCGAAAACCAGTGTTCATCAGCTGCTATAAAATTACATGGAAAAAAGGAAAAGGAATTTATTCAATTATTTAAAGCTCTCAGTAAGTAGGTTTTGATACAGAAAAACGAGTTAGTGAAATCAATGTTGGCAAAATGTGTATTAAAATTGTCCCACAGAGATCCAAAGGGTCGTGAATTTCAAAGTTTGTTCTGCATGAACACAATGAAAGGAGGCTAGAATGTAAAGGGATGTTAAAGTTAAGCTCGCTAAGTAGGAACTAACTGTACATTGCACCAGTTAACTAAATTATTTAGTTCAAGTTGCAAAAGCTTGATATCATCTGCATACATAATTATTTTAGAATGAAGAACCACATTTGGAAGGTAATTGTTTTCTACTAATCAAGTACGATGAAATCCACTTAAGAAAGGAAGAAGGAACCCGAAATGATCGAGTTTAAAGTCAAGTAAAGAATCAGAGACCTTGTCAAATGTTTTGCTGAAGTCAGTGCAGATAACAATTGTTTGATAACCATTTTTGAAACCATTACTGACATAGGAGGTAAATTGTAGCAGGTTTCATAGGGTAGATTTGCCATGTTGTGAGATATCAATGGTTTATGACACAGAAAGGACTAATTGCCTATTATAATAGTTTCAAAAATTTTGAAGATAGAACATAACTTTGCAATCTCTCTGTAATTCCCTATATTCAATCCAAGGAAGGGAATAAATTTTGCTCTACTGAAGCATTGAATATCTTCGTTAATGGCATATACCATATACCATAGAAATTCAGCACAAAATTTAAGTACACAAAATTTTCTAATTGCGGTCGCCCCTCGACAGGCAAAATCAACCCCTCCAAATGTATTTCCGACATTAAATAAAGACTCCTAAAAAAAAACCATCAGCCGTTCGGAGGCGCCTTAGTATAAACTGTAGGTCCCTCCATTTTTTGGGAAAAACATCAAGATGCAAAACCACAAATTGTAGGAGGAGCCGTGCAAAAATAGCTTCAGCGGTTACAAAGCGCCAATTGTATATATTTATATATAGTAGGGATATTATCCGGACCGCATGTGAATGAGCTTTTAAGGGCATTAAGATGGTGATAAACAACATCAGCAGATATATGTGGGACTTTAACGCAATCAAAAGAAGAAAATAAGTAAAGGTAAATGAATAGCTTCCGGATTGAATTTGTGTTTGGCTCATAATTAGATTAGGAAAAGTCTGCGATTCTGTAACAATCACTAGAAACATCATCATTCATTTTCATAGATGATGGAAACCCAAAGGTTTTACGCTTCGAATTAGTAAAACTATAGAATGACTTCGGATTAAAAGTAATGTTATTTCGAATTCTTGTCATATACTTCTTGTAACACGACTTATTCAAAATAGTATACCTTTGTCTTACTACGGAATACCTAAGTACTATAATATGAAATTTTGCCGGACTTTTAAAAAGCTTGAATAATCTAGCCTTATTATTTTTCAAGCTTTTCAATTCTTCATTAAACCATTTTGAGCACGGGTCGATTTAACTATTATAGGAACAAATTTTGCGTTAAACATTGGCCAGGTCTTTTGACTTGACTTTTTAAATAAAAAACGAGCTTTTTTCAATTTTGAAGTAGATATTAGATAATTAAAGTTGGAGGGCACGTCTAAAGATAATTCGAGAGAGGGATGATAACCATCTTCGGGCAAAACGAAAATATCACAGCAACTTAAAGAAAATGACGATCCAAATGACGAGAATATTAGATCTAAAGTCTTCCCAAACTTATTATTATATTTATTTGTAAAAGACCCGAGTCAGAAAGCCCATTTAGGAAATCATGAGTAAAGAAAGACATTGGGGCCAAACGTGATAACATTCAACGTGATAATATTTAAGTCTCTAAGGGACTTCGAGGGTAAACAGTAAACTTACGTATCATGCAGTTCACACTACTTATCGAGTACCTATTTCGAAACACTCTAAGAAATAATATGGTTTTGAGGTCATGCAGCTATTAAAGCTCTAATAGCTGGTTTCGACTTTCCATATGACGACAAGCCACCGGTATACCTGATTGAACTGGAGCTGTCTAAAGTACGACAAGGAAATATGATATTGTTGCTAAGGGAAGTGGTTCCGCAAGCATAATCAAGCATAAGCCCAAAGGGGTTCACTAAAAAACTCGAAAGATCATTTTTTCTTTCAAACCGTAAAGCCTTCATTCGCTGGCGGATACCTTCTTCTTTATTGGCGTTGCCACCGCTTACGCGATTTTTAGCCGAATCAATTATAGCGCGCCATTCATCTCTTCTTTTCGCTATTTGGCGACAGTTGGAAATACCAAGTGAAACCAGCCTCTGGCCTTTCTAACGGAGTGGAAACTGCATCGCATATTTTCAAAGCTAGAGTGGTTTCATCCATTTGCACGACATGACCTAGCCAGCGTAGCCGCTGTCTCTTCATTCGTTGAACTACTGCGGTATTCACCGATGCCAATGCGTAAACGACATTAATTGGTTCGCAAAACTTTTCTCTCGAAGACTTCCAGGGTCGACTCATCGTCCACGTCTCTGCGCCATATAGTAGCAGGGGTATGTTGAGCGACTTGTAGAGTTTGAACTTTACTTTTCAATTGCCTACTTAGTCCAAAGTAGCACTCTTGCCAAGAGTTATTCTGCATTGGATTTGCAGGCTGACATTGTTGTATGTGTCAATTCTGGACCATAGATAGATGAAATTACCTACGACCTCGAAGTCGTGACTGTCTACAGTGACGCGAGAGCCGAGTCGCGAATGCGATGACTGTTTGATAACAGGAGATATTTTGTCTTGACCTCGTTCACTACCAGACTCATCCTCTTCGCTTCTTTATCAAGCCTGGAGAAAGCAAAACTAACGGCGCGGTTGCTGAGGCCGATAATGTCAATATTTTGGGCGTAGTAGTCATAAAAGATTTTACCTTGTCTATTCAGATCTGCGGCTCTTATTATTCTCTCCAGCATCATATCGAAGAAATTACACCATAGAGTCAACTTCGTTTGGAACTGAACGGCTCGGAGAGGTCCTTGCCAATTCTGACTGCGCTTCTGGTTTGTCTAGCGTCAGTTTATATAGCCGTATAAGTTTTGCAGGGATACCAAATTAGTAGTAGAGGCACATCTTTGTCGTGCTGTCGAAGGTTGCTTTAAAATCGACGAAGATTTGGTGTGTGTCGACTCTCTTTTCACTGTTCTTTTCCATGATTAGGTACATGGTAAATATATCGGCAATGTTTGACTAACCAGGTCTAAAATCACACCGATAAGGTCCAATCAGTTTGTTGACGGTGGGCTTTAGTCTTTCACACAGTACGTTCGATAGTACCTTATGGGGATATTTAGAGGCGATCCTACGGTAATTGGTGGAGATTGTGGAGTACCCTTTTTAAGGATTGGACAGAGCACACTTAAATTCCAATCGTCGTTCATGCTTTCATCCGACCATATTCAGCAAAGTAGCTGATGCAAGCCACTTGTCAGCTATTCACTGCCATGTTTGAACTGCTCTTTCGGTATGTCGTCAGCTCTAGCCGCTTTGCTGCGGTATTCGGACCTCGACATAGTCAGGTATTGGATCGTCTTTTCCATCGTCATCGATTGGGGCCGATATCATCGTCCATGTTTGGACCAAATGGACGGACCTACAGTTTGTAATAAGCTACCTCTGAACGGCTACGGTTTTTTATAAAGTGTTTTTATTTTATGTCAGAAATACACTCGTAATTCTGTGCATTCTTACCGAGGGGCGATATTGATATTGATCGGGCGAGGATTCGAATCAATGACTTTCATTTTAGTAGTACGACGTCTACCACACTGAAAATATATTAATGTTGACGAATCCCATCACACTTCTTCCGTGCTACTGGAGGTAACTTTAACTCGCCAATACAACAAAAGTTTACATAAACAATGTAAGGACAGCCTTTCCTTGGTACGACTGTATGTATATATTTGTTTGTTTGTGTGTTGAACTGTCCTGCAAAAATTTGTGAACTATATGATCCATTGGCAGTATTGTTAGCCAATGATTGTTCGTGTTTTAATGATCGCAAATACTAAACACCGTAGAAAGTGCTTCACAAAAGACGTGCAGAAGTTTCAGCTAATATATTTACATGCAAATAGAACAAATGCGCAAATTTAAATATGCTATATATTTATTAGTAATAAATTATAACTATTAATATGAATTTATATGATAAATATTATATTTTGCTAACTTTTCACCAATTCCCAAATAAATTTTTCGTAGATACCCCGTAGTTCCTACAGGTACTACGTGGAGTATATAGTCAAGACTTAGGATATCGCAGTTTTAGTTTGACAATATTTTTTAAATGGATGGGACTTCTGTTGTCCGCATAGAGTCTATATTACACGTGTGCAGGGAATAATAGCGTTTTTCGTAGGATATCGCATGAGTTACTGGCTACTTTGAGAAGCTATAGTGTAAAACATTTTTTACTCTGTGTTTCTCTAAAGCAGTTCGAGGTTTATTTATGTGACTCGGAGGAGGTTTTTCTTCAAATGGAGGAGGAAGCAACTTTTTGGTTAGATTTCCCACCGAACTTATCAAGACCAATGAAACAGTCTTCAAAATGCGTGGCGCTGTTGCAGGACTATGGTGAAATGTAAAAAAAAACTCAGTATGTCCATACTTGGAGTAGAAATGGTCACAAGCTCTCCGCTTTTCATTGCCGTTCATTCCTAACTTTATCCAACTTAGGCAAATCAACCGTTCAAAAGCCATTAGCACTTCTGTCATAACCACCGAGACTGTAGGTCGCGTAAAGAAACTATTTAATTTATTCAGAACGTCGTTAGGAGCCTTCTACCAAATACCGCAGAGTCGCTGCAAGTTGGAGCACAAGTTGGAGCACAGGTGGAATGGAGAGCTAACTTGTCTTCATTGACATCCAGCACTATTACAAAGGCTTCTTTGTTACGACGATATTGGTCTATGAATCTACATACAAACAAATTTTGTATCAGCAAATGTAAAAGTAGAATTCAAATTGCACATACATCGACTCTGGAAGTTCCAGCCGATTGCTCTTATCCCTTAAAATTTTGCACTTTATTTTCTTGCTGGTTTCTTTAAATTCGTCTATCTTTAAAAATGCTATCAGGGCTGGAGTCAGTTTATTTTTAATTAAAAATCGCGAATTAGTTAAAGTCAGCACAAAAATTCGAAAATCGGTTTTGTTAGATGGGCAGTAAAAGTTTTTACTGAACCGTTTCCGTTGAGTCAAAAACTCAGTAAAATTAGTAATTAATTAATTAGCAATTTTGACGTTTGGTGTGGAGAGAATTTTCCAAATTCATGCTGGGAAAATTTCAGCCAGTAAAAATTAGCAAGTGTGAAATACAGCTATGAGCTGGGCTGCTCCAAATTCTTCTCATTAGGGCTGTCGTCCAAACCAACCTTGGTCCGACGGATTATTTCTGCTGCGACTCCACCACTCCTTCACCTCGGATGTAACCAGTGCAATGGTTGGAGACATATTAAGATCTGCTCAGGCCTTAAGACCCGTAGGGAATGGTCAACAAGTAACGTTGACTATATGAGCCGGGAGCACCTGTCAATTGCTGCAATCCAGGAAACGAAGTTGACCGCCTATTCTGATCTTCTGAGCCGTATCGGATACAACATCAGCCGCAAGGATTGTGAGCGAGATCATGTTGGGGTTTAGCGTTCATCTTGCACAACACCGTGCAGTATCGTCTTATCGATGGCGACATCAACCGCAAGGATACTACGAACGTCAGGGTCAGGCGATGCCGAGCTCGAGATATTTAATATACCTATACATTCCTACCATTACAAGTTGCCTTTTTGAATATAACCCTGATATTGGTGCGCTACTCAGAGGCGAACGTACGCAAAGCAGTGCATCAAATCAAGCGCATCAACAATGACTATCAACGAGTTGACGTTTCGGATTTCAGAGCAGTTTGGTCACACAAGAAGTAAATGCGAAGCAACAGTTACATCCTTCTCTCACTAAGCTAGCAAAGACGCGAATTGTCCACAAAAAAATTACGCAGATAAACAAAAATGCTTCAACTGCGCAAACAAAAACACAAAGATGAAAACCGATATACACGTAGACGATCGTCATTCAGCAACAAGTTTCAAAAATTGTCCACAAGTCAAATTGGTCCTGCAGAGAATCTGTGAACGTATAGACTAAGGCTGTTGAACAACTACGCTTCCTTCAAGCCAACGGCAACCATTGCTATAGTGCATTCGACGAATTGTTGCAATATTTTATTTCAAACTCATTTGATTTAGCTATTATTTGCGAACCATCTCCTAGAGGCTTAAGTAGAGTTTTCAAAGATACATTAGTATACCAATTTCCAGCACCTGAACAGCAAGTCAAATCATGCATCCTTATTAGAGAGTCAGTAGGAGCCGTTTTAGGCATATCACAATTATCAACACCTAACTTGAGCGTGATTAAACTGAAAATTAATCAGCGTTTTATGGACGTTGCTAGCGTATATATTGAACCTGTAGTTGACCAGTTCGATACAATAGAGCACATCAATACCATCCTAGGACACACGTCTACATCCTAACAGGTACTCGGAGGTGATCTCAATGGTTGGCATACGCTCTGGGGATCTGAAAGGTATAATCAGAGTAAAACGCTATCACCAACATCATAGCAGGCCACAATACCATACTCCAACGTTCAACGCAACGTTGACATCCGAAAATTGTATACAAAAAGTAGCAAACTGGTCTGTTAATATAAACGCCATTTAGAACTCAGACCACAGCGTAATAACATTTAATATCGAAACTGATAACAAAATCTCTGTCCCTAAACGCTCATCAACACATCTTTACAACAGCAAATCAGCAAACTGGCCACAAATCAACAATACTCTGCGCGAGAAGGTTCACATAGTCGATGAGGGTGGATGGAGCGTAATGTCCGCTAAAGATATGGACAATAAAGTCAAGCGAATGAGTGCCGATCTTCAAGCTGTAAAAGAAAGGTGTATAAAACTTCACCACAAGCTAAACATACTTAAAAAACGACAGATGCCGACGAATATAATGGTACAAGAGTATGCGTCTGCAAAGACCGAGTATG
Source organism: Ceratitis rosa (assembly GCA_037013455.1). Classification (NCBI taxonomy): domain Eukaryota; kingdom Metazoa; phylum Arthropoda; class Insecta; order Diptera; family Tephritidae; genus Ceratitis; species Ceratitis rosa. Next base: position 1,820,127 of record JAWMAG010000035.1, on the reverse strand, counting down.
CAAGGGCATTAAAAGATGCATCAATTAATAACTTCCGTGACATTTGCAACAAGCAAACAAAAGAGAATGTTTGGTCGCTCACAAATCGCCTCATCAAGGATGCAACACGTCTCATTGCTTCAATTCATGAGCATTTGTATTGTATATCCTCAGCCGAAACATTCAATCAACTTTTACTGGGTGAAAGTTCATATGGGCATAGCTGGTAATGATTAGCTGGTTCTACAACAAAAATCCTTTTCGAAGAACTCCATGTTCCACTCTATATGTGAACTAATTAAAGCTGAAAACCTGATTACCTATTTTAAAAAACTAGTCTGTAAATTTATAAATACGCTCAAAATGCTCAACGCAGATTGCTCATTCTGACAGTCCTCCCGACTATGTTACCGCGGACCACCGGACATTTGTAAACTTTAAACAAGCTAACTGGTCTGGTTTCATGGAATTTACTGAGAACGTCTTCACTGCTCTCCCCACTCCATCAGACGTCACTGCTGGTGAACCATTAATCAGGGATTTAAACACGGTGCCAATCGGTCCGAGATAATTAAAAGAAAATAGGTGGTTTTGGTACACAAACACCAATCTAAGTTTCGATTCACTTTACTTTTATTTTTGTTTTATTTTCACAATTTCACCTTTTATGATTATGATTTTATGTATATTTTTTTTTTTATATAGTTTTACACTTTGTTTTTTAACTTCTAGAGCTGCCGCGATAAGATATGCCGTGCGCGCGCGTAGGTAGTTGGATGATAAGTGTTTTTTGCATACCCTTCTTCGTTAGCTCGAGTATACACGGAAAGAAGGATAACCGCGTGAAAGGAGACATGGGAGAATGGGATACCGGAAGTTGGCGCGCACGGCATTTACAATTGCATTTTAGGTTGCGCGCTTAAACATTCTGCCCGCCCTTCAGGGATGTGCTGGCTAGCGCGTTCTGCAGCTTTTGCGGGGCGCGTATTGCTTCGCCTATAGCGCCTTTGGTGGTCCGATTTCGGAATGCCTTGGTTTGCAGCCCGGTGGTCGTGTGCTTGATTGACCGCAACCTTTCAACGCTGCTTTTTCTTGTGGCCCGCTGGTTGGTGGCGCGCTGCTGCGTGGCACGTTGTTGTGTGGCACACTGTTGGATGGCACGTTGCTGCGTGGATTTTTTATGCGTTGTGGCCCGTTGTGATGTTGCGTGCTGCTTTTTGGCGCGCTGTTGCGTCGCGTGCTGTTTAGTGGCACACTGCGGTATTGCGCGCTGCTGGGTTACGCGCTACCGTTGTACGCGCTTTTGTTGCCGCTTCTTCTTGTTCGTTGCGACGGGTGCTGGTGCTGGCTCGCTATGTTGCGGCTCTGATGGGTGCAGCATAGTGTGATGCGTCTTTTTGCATCATCTGCACTTTCCTCGGGAGTCACACTCTTCCGTGACGTGGGTGAGCGCCAAGCAGTTGCTGCAATACCTTTGCGCGTTGGCCACCGCGATGCGCTGAGGAGGCCGCATTGCCCGAAAAGCGGCGCAATTGCGCAAGGCGTGGTAGCGATGACACAGCCGACACTGTAGGCCGTTTCTTGTGTCTGCCGTCGGCGCGAGGGGCACTGCACTGCGCGTTGCCATTGGTGTCCTTCGTCTGGAAATGGAAAGAAACGGAACAATCGGTAGTTGACATATGTAGTAAGCAATTGTATTAAGAGGGGAATTTCTCTTTATTGCTGTGCTTCGAGCGAAGGTTGCTCATTTGGAATGAAGCACAGTTTTACTAAGGGCCGCGTGATAATCCCGTTTTGCGTGCGGAGGTCCACGACCCGGATGTGATTATCAGCCTCACGGATTACGGCGCAGTCGCCAACTTGAGGCTCCTTATGTGGAAATTTCCACTTGTACCTCTTTTGGAGATCTTTGAGGTACTCCTCTTTCCAGCGGCGACTGAATTGATGGTGAAGTGCTTTGACTTTCTCCCATCGGTTAATTAACGAGAGGGTCTCTGCATTTGGCTCGGGAATGGCTAATAGCGGAGCGCCTCGAATGAAATGACCCGGAGCTAATGCTGTGAAGTCAGCTGGTTCCTGTGACAAAGCCGAAAGCGGCCGAGAGTTGAGTACAGCCTCAATTCGAACTAAGAGTGTCGTGAACTCTTCAAATGTAAATTTGTGGGATGCAGCGATTTTCTTGAAGTGAATTTTAAAACTCTTTACTGCGGATTCCCACAGGCCGCCCATATGTGGGGCGCTGGGTGGTATATATTGCCAATTGATGCCTTGGGGAGCATACTTCTGGGTGATGTCTGCTGAACATTCGTTAAGGAATTTAACGAGTTCGCGTTCAGTTGCTCTCTGTGCTCCTGCCCACGAATCGGGCGAATACTGTTCCAAATGCCTCAGTGGTAAGATCAGAGCATAACTCCAGATGTACTCCCTTCGTCGCGAAACAAACGAATACGGCAACGTATCCTTTGATGAGTGTAGTGGATCTTAAAACTGAGGGCTTTATTAAAAACGGTCCTGCGAAGTCCACTCCAGTTACAGAAAATTGTAAGGACATTGTGCACCGCTCAGGGGGTAGAGCGGCCATTAGCTGGGAGCGCGTTTGTTGCTTGTATAGAGTGCAAGCTTTGCATTGAAAAATGCACCTTTTTATTAAAGGCTTTAGCTTCGGTATGAAGTATTCTTGCCTGACCATTTAAAGCAAGAGGCGCGTTTCTGCATGGAGAAGCAGTGCGTGTAAGAACTTCAAATGTAATTGACAAAATCTTGAAGCATTTGGGATGATGATTGAGTGCCGCTCATTATAGCTGAGTGTGGCATGCGCTAGTCTGCCATTGACGCGGAGAAGTCCGTTTTTATCCAGAATGGGATTCAGGTTGAGGAGTGAACTTTTTTTGTCAATTGGCTTTTTGTTTTGTAACGCATCTTTTTCGCCAGGAAAATAGCGGGATTGCGATACTTCGATTAGACGCTGCTTTGCGAATTGGTCCATAGGTCGCTGGTTCATATCCGGCTCGAAGGACCATGAATAACTTGCCTTGTTTTCCGGTGCCAATCGGCCCGAGATAATTAATAGAAAATAGGTGGTTTTGGTGCACAAACACCAATCTAAGTTTCGATTCACTTTAGTTTTATTTTTGTTTTATATTCACAATTTCACCTTTTATGATTATGATTTTATGTATATTTTTTTTTTATATAGTTTTACACTTTGTTTTTTTTTTTAACTTCTAGAGCTGCCGCGATAAGATATGCCGTGCGCGCGCGTAGGTAGTTGGATGATAAGTGTTTTTTGCATACCCTTCTTCGTTAGCTCGAGTATACACGGAAAGAAGGATAACCGCGTGAAAGGAGACATGGGAGAATGGGATACCGGAAGTTGGCGCGCACGGCATTTACAATTGCATTTTAGGTTGCGCGCTTAAACACGGCGAGTAGTTAATATTCAAGCGGAAAAAGTGGAAAGAGCGCTTAAGATCCTGCAATTTCTCTTCTGGGGCAACCATGCTTTGGGCTACAGTCAAATCTTTGTCTAACCCGACGAGACGCGATGACCGAGTGGAAATTTAATTTGGTGACCGCGCCTCGTTGGACTCGAAGAGGTGCACGAGGTTTTTTAATCGGCTCTTCACATTGCATCCTTCGGTAGACAAATTGATGCGCCGAGTAACCCGCTGCCTACGCAAACTGACAAAAAGTCAGCTCAGAGCTTGAGCTCTCCTGGGAAGAGGTTCAGGGGGTCATCGGGAAGGCGAAAGCCTCCAAATAAATCGGCCCTGACGGAGTAAGCATGCTGATGCTTAAACATCCAGGATCAGCGGGAGCAGACTTCTTCTTTGACCACCCTAATGATATCCCACGTGTGGAAAATGGATAGGGTGGTCCCGCTACTCAAGCCGGGGAAGCCAGCTAACAAAAGCTAACGGCCGATATCCCTCCTCTTCCCAGTAGCGAAAACACTTGAGGCCTTACTGCTCTCGACATTCACTCACCATCTGAGTCCAGCAGTACATCAGCATGGCTTCCGTAAAGTGCACAGTACCCCAACAGCACTTAACGCCATAAACAGTCAGATAGTCAATGGCCTTAACCACTACCGACCCTGCGTGCGAACTGTCCTGGTAGTACTGGATCTGTCAAAAGCTTTTGACATCGTCAATCATTCATGGATCATGGGCTATCTGATGGGTCGTCAATCACTGATAGTGCTTCGAGGTGAAACATCGTAACTAAGGAAAATTAAAGCAGGAGTTCCGCAGGGTGGTTTCCTCTCCACACTATTGTTTAATTTCTACATTTCGAAACTCCCTCCTCCGCCAGAAGGAGTTTCCTTCACCTAATATGCCGATGATTTCAACATATTGGCGTCAGGCCAAGATATTGATGACCTCTGTTCAAAAGTGAAGTTCTATCTTGCCGACCTGTTTACCATATTGGCGTCAGGTCAAGATATTGATGACCTCTGTTCAAAAGTGAAGTTCTATCTTGCCGACCTGTTCCACTTCTACACTGCAAGACAGCTCAAAATTCAACCGACTAAGTCCTCGTCTACCCTCTTCACCAGCTGGACGAAGGAATGCAGGCTCGAATTAGATGTGAAGGTCGATGACGTGAAAATTCAGATCATAAATAACCCAAAGATATTGGAAGCCACACTCGACAGCCTGCACTCCTTCACTCCGCATATGACCGCAATTGCCGCAAAATTCCAAAGCCGCAACAAAATACTCAAAGCGCTAGCTTTGTTGTGCAAGCAATTCTCCCGCAAAACTTATACGGCTGTGTAAACTGACGCTGGACCACACCAGAAGCGCAGTGAAAATTGGGAAGGAATGAGATTTCAGACAGGGTGATTCCTGATCTTGTGACTTCTTCAATATATTGCTCGAAAAAATTACCTATAAGAGCTGTATAGCTAATAGAGAGTGTACAGCTGCTGGCGTATGCCGATTATATTGACATTATTGGCCTCAACAACCCCGCCGTTAGTTCTACTTTCTCCAGACTTGATAAAGAAGCGAAGAGAATGAGTTTGGTAGCGAACGAGGACAAGACAAAATATCTCCTGTCATCAAACAAATAGTCATCGCTTTCGTGACGCGACTCCCACGTCACTGTTAACAGTCATAACTTCGAGGTCGTAGATAATTTCGTCTGTCTAGGGTCCAGAATTAACACATACTCGTACAACAATGTGAGCCTGGAAATCCAAGCAGAATCACTGTTGGCTAGAGTGCTAACTTGGACTGGGTAGGCAATTGAAAAGTAAAGTTCTCTCTCGGCGAACGAAAACCAAACTCTACGATTAGCTCATCATACCCGTCCTACTGTATGTTCATCACAAAATAAAATTAAAAGAATAAAAAATGTTATATCAAACTCATTTCCGTTTAAGACCATAGTAATAATAATAAATTAATAGTAGTATAGAATAGTATAAAAAACGGCAGCAACTACATAGATATAAAAGCAAAAACGTCTAATTTCGATAAGCAAGTCAAAGGAGATTTGACGAAAGGAGAACGGAGCAGATACAACAAGAAATGGACACATTTTTTTAGAGCAGCTTGTATGAAAGGAACAGCAGCTGGAACAACTTAGACTCGCTAATGTCGACTTACAGCAAAGCCAACAGCAGGATCGTAAAATTTTGGACAGAACTCTGTAAAATGTTAATCATCTTATAGTCTTCACAGGACAAGAAGACGTAACCGTCAACTCATTTTTAGCGGCGTGGAATACCTCATATCAACGCTACAAAACGAAGAACGTAGGAAAGGAGTAGTTAGATACTATAAAACCATCCAAGATAAAGCAAACATTTCAATTATCAATATTCCCGAGCCGAGTAACTAGAAACTTATCAAGGACACATTAAAGTTGAGATAAAAACCGGACACCGAACCTCATCAAATTTACGGAAGAATTGACAATTTACGAGTTAATATAGATGAATTAATAGTACATTATAATGGTGAATTTGGGATAGACTTAACAATTTAGATAGCTTGTTAGTAAATAATATTGAATAAATAACACAGGAAACGTTATTGGACAAAATTGATGAACAGAGGGAATCAAATAATATTTTAATACTACCGAATTACAAGACATATTTGAAAGAAGAAAGGCATAGAAATCAGTACCAAAATAAACATTGACAGGGCATATTATGCTAGAGAAGCAATTAATAAGCGCCAGTATCAGGATAGAAACAAATGGAATCCAAATTTTTATAGACATGAAGAACAAAACGGTTTTAATAAGAATAACACCAATAATAATAATAAAAATAATAATTCTGGGAGGTACAGATTTCAAAATAATGTAAGAGATAGCAAATTTTCAGGACAATTTCAATCATAAGATAACTCAAGATCAAACTCCAGTCAAGTTTCTTGGAATCCTTATAAATATAACCATCCAGAAGCCTTGGAAATTGACAATGTAGAAATAAATTACGTAGCACTAGTAAATAGAGGTGCTAGTCTTATTTTAATTAATAAGAAAATAAATGACTTTAAATTATACAAATTAAAATATCCCATAACATTTAGTACATTGACAATAAATTATGAAATACACACAAAAGCCCGGAGTAATTGAATTTATAAGGATACCATTTGGCCTTACGAATGCGGAAGCCATATTCCAATAGCTGATTAATGAAATCTTAGGTGATATTTTGATCTTTAGCACTTCTTTAACTGAGCATATTAAAGCAATAGGAGACATTTTCAAAGTTCTCGAAAGTAAAAATTTGAAAATACAAAGTGATTAATGAAACTTTCTGAAGAAAGAAACTGAGTTTTTAGAGCACATTTTAACAAAGGATGGCATGAAACCAAACACAAATAAAATGACAATTATTCAAAATTTAAAATTACCACAAACCGAAAAACAGATAAAAAGTTTTTTGGGAATATCGGGTTATTATCGCATTCATTAAGGATTATGCGAAAGTAGCTGAACCTATAACAAAATATTTAAAGAAAGTCGCAAAAATTAATGTGAAAGATCCATTGCAGCTTTCGAAAAATTAAATCCATTAATAAATACACATCATATTTTACGTTATCCCGATTTTCATAAACAATTGACATTGACGGAAGCATCTATGCGATTGATGCGGTATTATCACAAGAATATCACCCGCTGTGCTACGCTTCAAGAACATTAAATAATCATGAGAAAAACTACTCTGGAAAGGATAAAGAATTCCTAGCAATAATTTGGAGTGCAAATTAATTTACTCCTTACATTTATGTTAAAAAGTTTAAATTTCTTACTGATCACTAGACAATCAAATATCTCCATTCCAATTACAGAGGAAAAGACATGTCGCCCAAACATCAGCGATAGCTATTAAAATTAGGTGAATACCAGTTCGATATTGAATATCTAAAAGGTAAAGAAAACTGAGTTGCAGATTTTTTAAGCAGATTATAGAATAGTGAGGTCACTATTTCAGAAAAGGAGGGAGGTAAAGATTCTGATACTTTTTCAATTAATGGATAATATTATTATTATACCATATATAAATGCATGAGAAGAGAATTATTTTTATTGCAGAATGCGACTTTGAACAAATGGCAGATATTTTTAGAAGATGTATTTCTAAAGGTAAAATAGGCATTTATTCAGAGTTATCAGAGCATAGTTATAATTTGGTGCAGTAAAAGTTAATAGATATGTATTAAATGATAGTCAAATTAATTTTATCAAATCTACCATGAGAGCAATAGACATTGAGACGGAAGTTGAAGCTATAAAACAAATTTTATCATGTTAGGGAAAGTATGTATTCAGGAAGAATAGAAATTTTATAACGACGTTAAAAATAAAATGGAAATATTACCTAAAATTTGTGGAACTAATTCAAATTGTAATAAACCAATGCGACCTCTGCCAACAAGTAAAATACGATAGACGTCCGATTAAAAATAAAAACCAAATTATATGCATTGATACGTATGTAATTGAAGGTAATCATGTTGCCAGGTGCAATATGACATTTCCATTGGAAAGTTTGACATTTTTTAGCATAACATCACTCAGAACGTTTTGTCATTTAATCGTGAATTGTTTTATTTACAGGGAATTAAAAAATTCATCTCGGCCAAAAAATGGAATTAACTCGTGAACATTTTCGTGCGATCATTTTTCACAACTTTCGACGTGGATTATCACGACAAGAGTGCATTGATGAACTAAAATCTTTGTATGGCTATGAAGCATAGGATGGTGCTGTGCACTGTGAAAAACTTGTACAACGAATTCAATCGTGGCCGACGCTCGCTCAAAGACGAATTCCGTGAAGGTCGGCCAAAAACAGCCGTTGAGCCAGAAAACATCGATGCCGTACGTGAACTGATAATGCAAGACCGTCATGTAACATACCTTCAGATAGAGGCATGCCTATGCATTTCTCCCACCAACATACATTCGATATTGCATGAACACCTGGCCGTAAAAAAGGTTTGTTCTCGTTGGATCCCACACAATTTGACAATCGCTCAAAAAAAGGCTCGTGTGGGTTGGTGTAGAGAAATGCTGAAAAAAAACGATCGCGGTGCTTCAAAAGACGTTTATAAGATCGTCACAGGATGGATCTATGAGTATGAGCCCGAAACAAAACAGCAATCGACCGTGTGGATCTTCCAAGACGAGCCAAATCCAAAAAAAAAAAAAAAAACAACCAGTTTCGTTGATAAATATTCGTATTTTCATTATTAGGCCAGAAATATATATAGCAGCCTATTTATAACTAAATTTTGTAAAATAATTACTGCAATGTATTACTTTACTTAGCATTTATATACGCCACGATAGTGCTCTCATGGAGCTCTACTATAATGGGGGACCGCAGTGTTATGGGTTATCTCGGAGAAAGAGACCTGAAACGTTTGCGAGACGTTTTCGCGGATGCTATTAGTTCCAATGATTTACAAGCGATTTATTATTCAATACTAAATATCAAGATTGCTGATGAACAGAATTCGGCGGAGTTATGCTCGAGTTTGAGTGCGCTGCATGAAGCATCCAAGCTAAATCGTTATGAAACGGATTTTTCCCTTTTATCGGCAATGAACACATGAGGGGGGAATTATATGTAGACTCCGGCGATGGTCGAAAATAAACATTATGATTGTTTTTGTTTTTTTTATGGCTAGTTTTGTTTTTGGAGATTTCAGTTAGGCATTTGTATTGGAATTAGAGGCGATCGTATTGTTTTCGCTGTTTTCATTGTTTGCCGGAAGGAGGACTAATTTGACAAGAGTTCTTGTCACCTGTCCTCTTTCAGTCCTAATATCCACTACTCGTACTCGGTTATCTGAATCTGGGTGAAGTTGTAGAATTCTTCCCAGTCGCCATTCGTTAGGTGGTAGTTTATCTTCCTTGATAACCGCTAAGTCTCCTTCTTCAATGTTTTGTTGAGGGTATTTCCGTTTGATGCGTTTTTGCATCTCCATTAAATATTCATTTTTCCATCGTCTGCAAACGAGTGATGTAACGCCTTTAGCTTTTGCCATCTATTAACAACAGATGCAGGAGTTTCGTTGACATCAGGCTCTGGTGGAGCTAACAAATGCAGACATAACCCTTGGACATTCGACAACCTCTGCCGCTATAACTTTTGATCTCGAACGGACCTGCAAAATCTATACCTGAATTGGTAAAGGCACGTGAGAACGTGCTGCGTTCTTGGGGGAGGTAACCCATAAGTTGGATTTGCATTCGTTTTTTATAAGTCGTGCAGACTTTACAATTATGTATAATGGACGGGATTATGTTCTTCACTCGTGGGATCCAAAACTGCGTTCGGATGAGGCATAACATCAACTGATTTTCTCCATGTAAGGAGATTTCATGGATGAACTGGACAATCAGGCGTGACAATCTGCAATTATAGGACAGTATTATTGGATGGCGCTCGCTATACGCGAGATCGCGAGATACGCCCAGGCGACCACCGGTTCTCATAACACAGTAATTATCTAAGAAGGGGTGTAAAGAAAGTAATTAACTTTTTGAATCTCGTCGATTTTTTGACGTTATTCTATTATATTCCGCATTATAATAGTGCTTTTGACTTAATTTTATTAAGCACAATGTCGTTGCTTTAATTTCATCACCTGAAATTAGACAAGACTTGGCTTTGAAAAAAGCTTTTGTTTTTGGGTGGGTTCTTTGAAAGAATCTCATAACATATGATAGAACTCTCAAAGCCAGCGGTCGAGAATATGGAATTTATCTAATGTTGTGATTGCATGTACATGCACTCTTTTTTCCTCTTCTGTAGTGTTGCATAGTATCTCTTGTTAAGGCCATTTCGAGGGATCTCCTTCAAGCCATGTAGGTCCTTTCCAATACAGGTTATTGTTGATTAACTCGGATGCTGAAAGTCCTCTGTTTGCTAAATCCGCTGGGTTAGGTCGCTGAGTCGACATGCTGCCAGTTCTTATTGCCAACCTTTTCAACAATCTTTGTGATTCTATGTGCGACGAAGGTTGACCATGAACACGGAGGTTTCCGTATCCATGCCAGCACAATGGTTGAATCCGTCCATAAATGTATTTTTGTATTAGCTAAGTTCAGGTTGTCCATTAGTGATTCTATTAGCTCAGCTAGCAATACTGCCCCGCAAAGTTCAAGACGTGGTTAAGATATTGTCTTGACTGGTGCTACTCGGGTTTTCGCGAGAAGTAGGTTCACTGTGACGGCATTATTCCTCTGTACGCGCATGTAGATTGTTGCTGCGTAAGCCTTTTCAGAGGCGTCACAAAAACCGTGTATTTCGATGAGGTCTTTTGAAGCGTAGAATACCCATCTTAGTATTCGAATGTTGTCGATTTCGTGGTAGTCTTCACAAAATGTGTGCCAACGATCTAAAATGGGTGAGGATACTACAATACTTCATCCCAGTTGGTGCCTTCTAACCAAATGCTTTGCATGATAACCTTGGCTACAATTATTATCGGCGCTAACCAACCAAGTGGATCAAAAAGCTTTGCGATTTCTGACAGTTTCGCCCTTTTCGTTATCTGGTCATCACCTTTAATGGTTTTTATCGAAAAATAGAAATAATCAGAACGGGCTTTCAATCGAATACCCAACGCCTTCACTGTGCTTGTATCCTCAAATTCCAAGAAACCTTTATTGAGGAGATGATTTTTGGCTATATCTCTTTTTATCTGGTCATGGTTAGCAGTCCATTTCCTTAGTGGAAAACCAGCTGATTGGAGCACCTGCGAGATTTCGTGTTTGGCTTTCATAGCCTCTTTAATGCTATGTCCTCCTGCCAAAACATCGTCAACATACATACTTTTTCGGAGTATGCTTGCTGCTAGAGGATAGGTTGCTTCAACGTCGTCAGCAAGTTGCAGTAATGTCCTTATTGCTAGATAAGAAGCACAATTTACCCCGAATGTTACCATCTTTAATTCGTAAAGAATGATTGGGTTCTTAGGATCAGCTCGGTGTACTATGTGTTGGTATTTAGTGTGGTTAGAATTTACTAAAATTTGGTTAGGATTTATTTAAATTTTGACATATTTAAATAACCTCCAACGTATGATGAGTACGGTCAAATCCGACTGTTGTCCGACTTGACGTGTTAAAAACTACCCGGACTTTTGTTGATGTACTGTCTTCTTTTATCACGACATAATGAGGAAGGAAATAATTGTCAGAGGAGTCCGCAGATATGTTGGTTGTGATCCTTGACATATGTCCCAGAGTTTCGTACTCGGATAAAACTCTGTGGTATTCCGTTTGTAGAATTGGATTTTTCCTTAGACGTGTCTCATTCCAGAAGAACTAAGAGCAAGCAAACTTTAAGGATGGTCCCAATTGAATTTGACCACCTTCGCATATTTTTTCCTCTTCATTTGGAGTTCTTCTTTTGGGGATGTTTTCTAGCTCCCAAAAAGCTGTTGTTTATCCAAAGTAACTTCAATAAAAAATGAGACTTTATTGGTGGTAGACGCAGCAGTGCCGGGACTGCCAGTCAGTATCCAGCCGAATACCGTCTCTTGTGCTAGGAGAGTGCTAAGTACATTTTTTCTAATGCCATCTAGAAGAATTTGGGGATAAAGGTCTCCACCCAGAACAAAATCGACTTGTTCGTTGGCAAAGAAGCGTTTATCCGCCAGAACTAAGTCTGGAAATGCTTGCACTGTCGTTGCGTTGATTTGGCAAGAAGGAAGATTTCCAGTTAGTAGTGGTAAAATTAAAATATATGCGTTCATACTGAATAAAGGATTGATCGGCGAGCGAGCTTGAACAATACAAGCTTCTTTTACTAGAGCCGAAATAGAATTATATATGTCCGAAACTTGAGCACACATTTTATTCGATTTTAAATTAAGCTTCCGTTTAAGCGATTCTGTGATAAATGAGCATTCTGGGCCCGAATCAATTAAAGCACGTGCCGATATTGGTGCCTTCTACATTTAAGAGAACTCTAGCTGTTCCCAATAAAATTCCAGAGTTTTCCTGTGCGTGGCAGGATTGCACATTATTTGATTTCCGAGGGTTTAGGTTCTGACGTGCTTGTACGGAGGTGGATGGCGTATCGTCACTGTTGGTTTGTGGTCTCCTGTCAATTGTTTGCTTTTGCATAGGCTTTATATGCAGGAGAGCATTTGAGCATTTGTAAACACTAGGACATTTGGTAATGAAGTGTTTTTCGGACAGACAATTTATATAGACTTGGTGGAGTTTGACTATCTCCAATCGTTCCTTTGGAGTTAATTTTTCAAAGTTTCAGCATAAACGAATTTTATGCTAGCTAGTGTTACACATCGGACAGAGTGGCTTGACGAAACTCATTTGATATGAGCCAAGCCTTTTACGGGGTGTTTCCTGATTGTACCAATATCTATTGGCATGCGGCTTAAACGGCTGTGCGTTCTTTGACTCATTTTTCCCTGTCACTGCTTCGAGGGCCTGAAAACGGTTCGTCAGGAAGTCATTAAGCTCTTCCCAGGTTGGAATCTCCGATCTATCCTTTCTTAGCTGTTCCCATAGAGCTAAATTGGCATCTGGTAATTTAGTTGCACAAAAGTATGTAACTATTGACAACCAATCAATTTTATGATTCTTTAAAAATGATACGCAGTTGTTTATTTTCCTCTGCAATTGCTTCAGAGAATTGCAATCCTCTTCTTTGATGGACGGCAGACTAAACAAAAATTTTAAATTGTGCCTTAACTAATTGATACTTATTTTCGTATCTATTGCAGAGATTTTTCCAGGCGGTCTCGAAGCCTTCATTTGTTAATGAACAATTTTGTACTATTTCTTTGGCTTCCCCTTCAGTTTTTGCCAGAAGGTGAAATAATTTTTCCACTGGAGAAAGGCGCTTGTTGGGGATATATATAGCCGTAAAAAGATCACGGAATGTTGGCCACGATGAATAGTCACTCCGGAATACCTCAGTATCGCAAGGAGGTAGTTGTATATTGCATTGCCGTGAGTGCATGTCTTGTATTTGTCTGTCCGCCTTTTCCAACTTATCAATTGAGTTGCTCACCGACTCCATGCAACGATTGTAAATCTGATAACAACCCTTATATTTCTTTTTTATCGTTGATAAATCTTTGGACGAAAACTGATCCGTCGACACTTGGTATTCATCTTATGAATATTTCACCTTGTCCCACAGTGCCCGAAATTCTTCTTGACGAATCTTCAACGAATATTTTGACATATCTGATGAAGATATGCTGTTGTAATCAGATTCAAACTCTGATACTGCCTCAACGAGGCGAACAAAAATATCAATTTGTGACATTGCAAAAAATTTTTTTATGTATACACGTATGTATTTGCAGCAGATGCCGATGAAAGTGAAAAAGTGAAGTAAAAATTGAAAAAAAAAGAAAAACCAAAGTGATTTGAACGAATGTATATCGCGAGTAATAACAAATATCACACAGATAAATTTCAATAAACCAGTAAAACAACGAATAAAATACGCTGAGAAAATTAGTTTTGTGAAAATAATTTATTTTTTAATATAAAACTTGCACACATCAAGTGGTTTTATGTACGTTTGTGTGTGTGTATATGTAAAAGCGACTCGCCACCCAAAAATTAAATATGCAAAAGTGATGTGATATATGTATGTACGGGTATGTGTATGGGCGTATATGCCAATTATCAAATAAATATAAATGTGTAAATATTTTTTTTTGTTTTAAATAAACTGAATTGGTTTAATAACCTCGAAAGTGACTTGCGAATAATCGAATAATTCCGGTTTATAGATACCAAATTCAACTGGTGCCAATGAAGTGCGATTAGATTCTAAGAAGCGGGGTTAATATGGCAATAAGTTGCAACACAATGGTGATAAGAAATTGAAAGCTGGTATTTAGTCAACCGAGACTTTACAAGTGGAAAAAAAAGTAAAATTATAATAGAAATGTTGCAAGCAAAAGTTTTATTAAGACACCAAAACCTGTGTTAACTTCTTTGAATATATATGGCTGTATATGTATATGACACAAAAAAAAAACACAAACCAAATCCGTTTGGTGTTCTATATTAATATATTGCGTTAAATATTCACAATATCACTTCGATTCACACGATATTTACGATTGGTTTTAGTATCACAAAATTTTCTTTTAGCAGAAATGAAAAAAAAACACGTACCTTGTGAATTTGTTTGATATAAGTCAGTGACGACTTTGATGGTTGATGATAAAATATGTTTTCTGGTGATGGTGTTTATGAAAACTCCTGTAGCAAGATGATGCTTATGAACAGCTTGACTCCGGTAGTGCTGGTTCTGTACAATGGTATAATACTTTAAATTGCCTGATCCGGCTCGAAGGACCAATAATTACAACGGCGCGTCGTGGGATTGGAGCGCACCGGTGTATATTTAGTGAATATAAAAATAAACCAATAGAAAAATAAAAGATCAGTTTTTCTGTTCATAATGAATTTGAACTAAGTCTTTTATTAATTTAAATATGGGTTTTTACCTGTACAATGGTATGTGGTTGATGAGGGTGATAGCTGGTGGTTCGCTGCTTAGGACACGTCCGTTCACTTTTACTAATAAAATTGCAGTAGTGTATAAGAATAATAAGTTCTTACCGTTTGCCATCAATTCGGTAAACTGTTCATGTTAATATTTAACGAAAGATTTTTATTGGAAATGTTAGGGTGGTACATAAGGAGGGGTAATTTAGGCTTTTGGCCTAAACACATTTATTAAAAAAATAATACTATTTTAAACGGAAATTGTGGAAATCAGTTTAACAACTGTTCAATAAAAATTAAAACAATAATTCTAATTTTGTTGAAAATTTTGAAGGAAATATTATGAGTTTGCGAAAAACTAACGTTCGAACAATTAGATGAAAAAAAAAAATTATATAACCTTTAAAAAATTTCTAATTTCAAAACTCATAACAAAGTAATATACGGATGTAACTTTTTTCTCTTACTTACAATAATACAATATTAGTAATTATAATTTGGAGAACAAAGTTAAAATATATTAAAATGAATTTGATCAAAGGAATTCAGGAGAAATATAATCTGAAGGGGGGAGAATGTACATTTACAAACTAAATACTCACACTTATATTAAAAATGACACGATTAATGAATTTATAGAAAATATAATAAGCACAAAAGAAAACTAAGATAAAAAATAAAAACAGCCACAGCGACCTCATTTCCGTTTAAGTCCAGAAACCAAAATTATTTGTCGGTCAAAATTCCAAGAATTCCATTCCATTGTTATTTCTTAAAAACACTCCCAAAAAATACCGGTCTTGATATCCTACTGGTTAAGTCTGAAGTTGAAAGGGACAGGAAAAAGTACAAAACTGAGAAATCATCATAACCCGTTAACGAACGCTTTGGTCATCTTATCTAGTAAAAAGATGTTCCCACCTTCTAACGAGAGCGCCATAATTCGAAAAAGGCTCAGAGTTCACTTGAGCTAATACGTTTTTAATTTAGTTGTAAGACTTGTGACTTACTGTTAAGCTTAAGTAGCTTTAAGCAAATAAATGAATCACGTGAAAATATATGAAGTAAATTACATTAGCATGAAGGAAGAATATAACATTATAACATGGTAAGTAACTTGGAAACAGAGCTACGTAAAAATATAACAGTAACAGAATTTAAACCGACAGATATTTTTCACAATATGCCAACTGACATTACAAGCTCAAACGCACGCAAGGGAAAATGTTTGCGACTAGTAACAAAAAAAAAAACAAAAACAGAATAGAAAAACAATTTTACCCAGATACAATTTTAAATAAAATTTTTTAGAGTTATATCTCCTTACTCCACTTTAAATAGGTTAAAAACAACTCAGCCGCTCTATAAGTTAATGTCCATCATTGTATTCACATATGTAAATGATATAGAAAGAAAATGAAATGAGTTTTAATCGTTCTGTACCAATTACCTTGAAATACTAATTATAAAATCTAAATTTAATAAAATACAAGAAAGTCACCGTTGGCCACAGTGTGTCCGGTTCTACAGTATACACACATATGTAAATGTATACGAGTCTGTGCATGAAACGAATTGCGCGCTTGTCTAATATTGTAGGGATTCAGGAGGATTGATCGGGTAAAAATTATATGATACAAATTATCGAAATGATCGAAAAAAATGTGCAGGGAAATCGGTTGCATGCACATTTATGTAGTGCACTTGCTTACTAACCGCAAAATTGACTTGCTGAAGTGAAACTTAATATGCAATATAAAATTACCTTAACACGCAACAGAAGTCATGACATATGGGAATACCTACATATAAGAGGATGCTACTAGCAGAGATAGCAGTTAGCTATAAATATACATACGCATATGCACTGACATGCATGCGAGTATATCGAAGTATGAAGTATGTGTACACATACATATGTTCCTGCATTCGATGATATATTTATGAGTATATATGTTCGCATATCCGCGGTTACCAGGTACTCGTACAAACACCTAAGCAAGGGCAAGACATAACGTAGTTTTTAATGGCATCGTTCTCTTTAAGTTTGTAGATATACAATACAAAAACTTGTACATGAGCTGTATGCAAAGGGTATATTAAATTTGTTCAGCTAACAAGCAACGTGCACGTATTAGCACTGAAAAGAAATTAGGTCCTAAAAAGTAGGATAATGGTGCTGAAAATTCATCGGGTTGCATCTTTGACAATGCTCATGTCGAATTGCGTTTGAAAATCTATCACAGGAATATCAACACTAGTTTACACAGTTTAAGCTTTTATAGCAATAAAAATGTATATAAATATGTTATCTACCTTCTTTAAACAAAAAAGTTTTAGCAGATATATTCCAGCACGTCCATCATTGCCTTTTTGGTTTCAAAAGACAATTATTTTCCTTCAGATTGATTTGAAAATGTTCTGTAGAAAAGGTAAGCCGAGTTCTGATCGTTTTTGTACAGTTTATATTTAAAAAAGAAAACCAATTTTAAATTCGTCAAAATCAAAAAATTATATGTATTGAATTCACTGTTACAAACTAAGATAATAAGCAGACAATATACCAGGATATTATATATATCGCTCAGTTGGTGACTTTCAATTTGTTTTTGTTAAATCTAAATATACCATATCCTTACAACTTCTTTATTAGTCTTTCTTTCAAATTTTAGAACGATCGGCTAAAATGGAGACGAGAAAACGCAAGTTAGCTGAGGATACAAATATTCAGTGAATGCCAAATTGCATATGGAACGATTGCACCGTCTTTAAAGACTATTTCTAAGTGGTTCTTTAGATTCCAGACCGGATATTCTTCCGCACAGGACGAGCCCCGAGAAGGTCAACCAAAATCTTCCACTGATGACGTGACTGTAGCTCTGATGAAGTCCAAAATTGACGAAGACCCACTATTGGCACAAGAAATTATTGCTAATAAATTGGACTTGAATGTCATGGCTTTATCGCGAATATTAATTAATAATACAATAATATTAATAATCACATAAGAAACACGAAGAAATTTTTCAAGTTCGAAAATAATCAGTTAACAGGAGTAAACCCACCCCTAAAATCTAAGCAACAAAACTCAGCAAAAAAAAATAATGATGTCAGTTTACTTCACCCGATCTAAAACCGTAGCTGCTATTCCACTGGAAAAGGGTCAGACGGTAACTGCAAACGGTACACCGAAGGGTGCTTACCAAAAGTTTTCAAAAGTTTATTAGAAAACAGGAGGAAAGAAGATTTGCGCCATCCCATACTGCTGAAATAACGAATAATTTTATTGCGATCTCTGGGATCGAAGAAATACGTCCAGCACCATATTTCCCGGATATAGCACCTTGTGATTTCTGGTTATTTCCAAAACATAAAAAAAAATTTAAAAGGAAAGGTGTTTAATAGCAACGAGGAAATAATGTTGAACTTGATAAGCTTAAAATTCAAGATTTTGAAGACCGTTTTCAGAAGTGGATATATAGGCTTAAGAAATCAATGGGGTTATGTAGAGAAGACAAGAAGGACCAAGATTACGAATAAGTACAAAACGAGTGTTTTTTTCTGGTCAACTTACCGAACTTTTGTTAATCCCCTCATATGTATAATTATTTTACTCTAGTAGACATTAGAAGAAACCGTACATCTCCCAATTGGCTAATCATTTATAAGGAGAGAATCTAGTAATAAGGAAGTGAGTTTTACGTAGGCTTTAGGATTATATTATTCATACATGTATTAAAAGCTCATTCTACATTGGATCGGCATCCAACTTGTTCCGGTAATTGGAGTGCAAATATGTAAGATCACAATAAAAATCCGAATTAATGATCTTCGATGAGAGAGAGAGAGAAAGAGAGAAAGATATGATGGCTGCAATAGCTGAATGGTTAGCATTGTGTACTAACGTTCAGAAGGCCGGAATTCGAGTCCTGGTTCGACCAACATCCAAAATTATAGAAAATTAATTTTTCTAATTGCCCATCGGCAGGGAATGTCATGCTCTCCGAGCGTATTTTTGACATGAAATGAAAATCTATTGGCTGTTCGAAGGCTTCTTAAAATAAACTGTGGGTCGCTCCATTTGTTGGAAAAAACATTAAGACGCATACCACAAATCGGAGTAGAAGCAGGGCAGAAAACTTCAGTGATTACAAAGCGCCATTATTATATAAGAGATGTAAAGCAGACCCACTTGCAATATAACTTATTAATACCAGACACTAAAGTTTCGAGTTTCAGGTGTTTAGAAATGCCAGCATTTTTGGGTTTTGCTCTTAATAATTCTTCTATATGAAAATGCCTGTACGGAATTGGCTGATATTGATATACTAGTGAAAGTTCAGGAAAGGTTTAAACGGGAAGTGAATCCACAATCATAATATCTGAAATAATAAAAATACATAAAATAAATATCAACTTTTAGCTGAGGTATAAACTGAAATTAATAGCAAGAGGGGAAACAAAAAGTTCCTCAGTTCCAGCTCAACCGGTTAAAAAACGCTAATTATATATGTACGAATATGTATATGAATACTAGTTGTATCCTGCAACGCTTCGCTTGTGGCACATACTCAATGAATTTAGAAAAAATAAAACATTCAAAATATTTTCTTCATAATCTTATTTACTTAGTACATGTGAGCATACCACATTTTCGGCTTTTCCATCGGCCCCGCAAATAACGCAAATAAAATGTTTACCTGTTTTACTAACCCTAGAGCATGCAACATACAATTGTCCATCTGCGGAGTAATCCATATCTAAATGTAAACCACATAATTCCATAGGCCTGAGCTTTGTTGATAGTGATTACAAACGCTTGTCGAACAGGGAGCTGTATTCGCTTGAATTGAAAGGGAGTAGCGGACGGAATAATAGGTATTCGAGGAATGAAGATGTCTTCACCTTTGAAAGGTCTAGGCAGAATTATTACTTCTATTATGGTCCTCTGTAATTTTTTGATTGCAAGTCATTTGAAAATGCAGAGTTTCGGCTAATTAATATTACGTAGCCTTATAATGGGCACATCGATTTACAAATTTAATACGTGCAGTGCGACACCCGCTAAGTCCAAAGTGCTTTCACAACGGTGTATATTCACTTATATGTGACGTATTCGCTTTCAATTCTGGACTGCATAATGTGGTTTGATATCGTAGATATCTTAGTTTGGAAATATTCAATCAATTCTTCACTAAATTACAATTATTATCGGGTAAAGTAATCCTCCGTGCCAATGGATCATTTTGCAGGTTGGCACGCATACTGATGTTTAATTACAGAGTTTGTACATTTCGCCACAACGTAAGATATTTTAGGCAAGCATTGATATCATCCGCTGGTGTTGATCGAAGAATGTCACGCAGTATTGTTGTTTAAGAAATTCAGCCAGTCGGTCATTTTTTGAGATATACGGATCTTTACAAACGAACGTAAGATTTATATATATAGATTGATTGATTGATAATTGCCTCGATGCAATTATATTGGCATTTGAGGCATCTTTGCTTATTCACACTCAAGTTGAACGAACCAGATACTTATAATAAAAACAACCCACTTCCCAAAATAAAATCTAACAAAAGGAACTAAAAACACCTATGTACCGAATTTAAAGTAAATCGAACCATAATTACAATTTTTTGGAGTCCCTGGTCCAAATCCCGGATAGGAGAGCAGTCTTCCTGTTAATTTGAGTACAATATTTCAAATCAATCGGTCGGTTTAAGAGAAATCCGGATCTTTCCAAACGAACACTAGATTTTTATATATAAGATGAGTGTATATGAAGCGTAATGTGTGAAAAACTAAAATCCACCATCAACGAGCTGATTGGACCTTGTGACCTTGAAAACCTACCATTGACCAGATAATCGCATTACACCTGACATTGGGATAGCACCGAGTGAAAAAGGTCAACAGATACCACTTCTATGTCATTTTTAAAGCAGTCTATAACGCGAAAGAGGAGCTGACTCTCTACCATTATGTCTGCAACACTAACAGCTCTCCAACTCATTGATACTAAGCTGGGTCTCGGACGTGTGATTTTTTTACCTTAATGCTAGAGAAAATAATACGAGCTACAGATCAGAATAAGGTACAATCTTCCTCCACCAGATATATTTACGATGGCATGGTCATGTCGTCCGCATAGGCGACAACACTCCAGCTATTAAAGTTTTTGATGGCGAAGAATTTCGATTGGTTAAAAATATAACGTGGAATTGACCTGGCTTCTTTTGGTGTTTCCAATTGGGTCCGAACGACACAGCTACAATTCTGTCTAAATGGGTAAAGGAAAATGCAAATTCTATTTATTGAGCGTAAGGCTCGTAAGAAAAAATGGTCTTTAACCGACGTCATCTGAGATATTTGTCGCTGCGCAGCCGCCAATCCTAAGCCGCTCAAGGGAGCAAGGATAGGAAGACGCAAACAGATTAGCAAATTAGAGAGCTTTAGAGAAAGAACAACAAAATATTAAGAAGAATGCGATTAGCAATTCTAGGATTAACTGCAGCAAAAGGTTTAAAAAGATACTGTCATGAAAAAAGAAAACTGGCGTTGTAAGTGATACTGGCAAATAAATAGCCATTTTGATTTATTTTACTTACAGGGCTATTCGAGGCAATGAAATTTACTTTGGTATTGACCAAAGTTCATTCAGTAAATTTTGTTACTATTTCGTGCTCTGAGTTCACTGTCACCCTTTAAATTTTGTTAGGAGGTAAAAAACAATCAGCTGCTTGATTTTGTGTTGTTAGTTTGAGTAAAAAGAAAAACCAAAATGTGTAGGCATACTCGTATTTTACGTCTTGAATTCATTGAAGATGAAGAAAAAAGTGATCCTTTTAATTTGGAAGATAGCGTTTTCATTCAACTTCCTGGTATATTTTCCATAATTAGGTTCAATTATTTATGACTTAATAAACAAATAAATAAAACTTATTTATTTTGTTGCGCAGCGTTTTCCATTTCGATGTAAATATTTTTTTTACTTTACCAACTGGCAAATGCAATTTGACATGGCCGAAAAAAAGCAGTGCTGCCAATGTTTTGTCAAACAATGTAACCTGTACAATTCGGGTTAAAAAAAATAACAAACTTGAATTACCAAAATGTTGAAATAATTTTATTGATTTTCTGTTATTTTTGTATTGAAAGTAGCAGTTATAATCATTTACAAATACAATATTTCAAATAATAATATTTAATATAGAATTTGTGTTTAATATGTTAAGGATGACGGTCATATTTTTCTTAATTTCTGTCCAACAATATAATTCTTTTATCTACATTATATTATACATATTATACCATAAAGCTCCTAATTCGCATATTTAAAACAGTAATTGACAAAAATTCCCGTTTTTTTAAATGCAGGTTATTATTAAAATCAAGAACGAATTTGGTTTCCAAAACTTTTTGTTTTATTTTTAAATATGTACACGTATACATAAAACAAAATTAGGATAAGGCTTTTTGTAGTCTCATTTCAGAACATAAAGGTAACATAGGACTTTTTTGTAGCGATAGTTCGTATTATAAGCTAAATTCGTTAAATTAAATGCCAGAAAATATTGTCATTGCTTAAAAATATTGAGTTCGAGAACAAAAATAGTGTTTATAATTGTATGACAACGTATCATGAAAATTTTGGCCGTCTATAGAAATCAACTTCTTCAGATCTTGCAAATGCTACCATTTCTTTTTTCATTGCGTACTGCCATTCAGAAGGCTCGGGCTCAAATCCTGGTGTCGTACTAACACCCGAAAAGTTATAGAAAATTTAAATTTAAATAACAAATTAAGCTAAATGTTCTAATTGCGGTCGCTCCTCGGCAGGGAATGTCCGAGCCGAGCTCATCCTCCAATTTGTGCTTTTGCGTTTTGATGTTTTTCCAAGAGAAACCTTTTTATTTCATGTCCGAAATACACTCGGAGGGGTGGACATTCCCTGCCGAAGGGTGACTTTAAATAGAAAACTTAACTTAATTTTTTATTTAAATTAATTTTGCATAACTTTTGGATGTTGCAGGCACTGGGATATGAACCCGAGCCTTCCGAATGTCAGTACGCAATGCTAACCACTCGGCTATCGCGGCCGCATGAATTATATACATATATATATTTAGAATTAAAAAGCTGGATCTTATTTTAATTCTAATTTATAAGTTTATTAATTAAATATAATTTACGATGTGTATTGGTTGGCTGCCAGATGAGAAAGATAGCGAGTGTCAAAGCAATTGTACGAATGAACTGTACAGAAAATAAGGAAATAACATAATGTCAAAAAGTAGTGTTGGTTATCATTAAAGAAAATAATGGAATGATTAGGTTGTGTAATCTGAACATAAAAGTTAAAAATAAAAATCTATTAAATCCAAATGTGAGTTACTAAAGTTAAGATGATATTTTTTGTATCTAATTATGTTGATACGCCACATACATATATATAACGTTTTTTTATATAGCCGTGATGAAACGATGCTTTCTATGCAAGCTTTTCTTCTTTGTGGAAGAAGTTCATATTCGTCCGTAATATTTAATTTAAATTATATGAGCCCTTAAGGATCGTATGCAAGAGCACGCAACATATTTAAGGAATCGACACCTGATTTTTTTACCGAGGTTAAATTTTGCAATTAAAATTCAAATAATTTTTTTTTTTTACATCAAAGAAATTTATTTATTGAATCTGCATAATTTGAGCCCAATAATAAGTTTTAGAACACAAAAATTAATTTCGAATGGAGTTGAAGTTACTAATTTTGCTTGAATAATTAAATTTTCGCTTTGTCATTTGCAATTATATGCCTCTTTCCAAATATTTTGAATAGCCTGGTTATGTCAATTTTATTTACCTTTAAATTTATTGAATGCACAAAAGCGTTCTTCATTTATATGTATAATATTTTACATATTTTCGACATAACATATTGTTAGAAATCAATTACTTTCTCCTGCTAGGTTTTTCGTCAGTGGTATACATAGAGCAGCATGGCCCTTAGAAAAATTTCGATAATAATCCCGTAATACCAAAAAATCCTCTAGTCTCTCTCTAGTGTATGTAGTAATTTAAAATTAATTTTGTTTGGTTATTTTATTCAATTTTCTATGCATTAGAACAATCTGATCTTGTTGTTTTTTAGTGCAAATAAAACTAACTTAATTCAAGGTGTTTATTGCACTATATTATTAAATAAAAAATTAAATTAAATTTTCTAATTGAGGTCGCCTCTAAGCAGAGAATGTCAACCCTCCGAGTGTATTTCTGACATAAAATAAAGACTCCTCATAAAAAACCATAAGCCGTTTGGAAGCTGTTGGAAAAACATCAATACGCAAAACCGCTAATTGGAGGATGAGCTCGGCCGAAAATCGTTTCAGCATCTTATATCCGTTTGGAAAAATCCAGTAATTTCCAAAAATCTCCAAAAGTTACCGACCGATTAATTTCCTCAGAATGTCTCTATGGTTCTGGAACCGGGGACTGACCTATTCGAAAAAAAACTGTTATGTCCCTACGGAACGGGTGTTCTCCAAAAGTTACCGACTGATTGACTTGAAATTTCGTCAGATTGTATCTATGGTTTATAAGAAGAAAAATTTCGGGAAGTGTATCAGGGACTGACCTATTCAAAAATATCTTATCTAAGGTTCGAAAAGTTACTTAGTTTAAATTCAGAATATATAATTTGCTTAAGTTTTAAAAATGTTTTAAAACAATTAATTAAAATGTAGCACGCATAATTCTGAATAGCCATAAGCAGTGCAGATATGAAGAGTCTATTTATTGTGGCAATCAACATTCTGGTTGACGGCGAGTTTTCGTAAGAAGTATCAAAAGAAGAAATGAGCATCAAAAAGGCAACAATAGCATCAAAAACGCGAGGTTCGGAATACAAATTCAAGTACAGACAAAGCGGCAACGTCAGCGCAGAAGCAGTTATCAGTCAAATTTATTCAGTTGATGGTAAATTTTCGCACGTAGTAAGAAGCAAACGAAATTGATAGGTATACCCTCATCTTGAAATTGGCGATATTAAATTAAAATTCAAATTTCGAGACCGGAGAGCTGTACTTAACCAAAGCAGCATAATCAGACGCCGAGAAGCAGCGACGGCAACTTTTACCACAGTTGCAAAAATCGGAGAGTTGGTACAGCAATCATCAGTAAGCAGACGAAACGCCGAGAGAAAACAGAAAAATAAAACGACGATAACAGCCAAAACTCGATAGAAACAAAAACGAAGAAGGAGATAAAAGGAATGCAATAAGTACGAGAATGTAAGATCAAGAAGTGATAAACCCAATTAAGAAGAAAAATCTAAGTACATGAAGGAAGCAAGTAAGTGGAACATAAACATAGATTGTAAGAAGAACGTGGAAAGAAGAAAATTTGCGAAAGTTAATGAAGTAAAGAGGTAATGAGATGAAAAATAATTAAAAGAGAATAAGATGAAGTAAAGATGTTATAAGAGGAATAAAATTTATAAAAGAAACATGTAAAACATGGAAGGTGTTAAAGAAGTGAAAATGTAAAGAAGTAAATAAAAAGTTCCCGAAATGAAGAGAATCGAAACAGATAACAAACTAAATTAGTAAACAGAAAGTGAAAAAGAAGCAAGCAATAAGCGTAATTACAAAACTACAAGTAAAGTAGACATATCGTTTCAAAAAGTTGTATGTAGAATTAAAGAAGTAAAGGAGATAGTGATAATTTCATGGAAAATATCGGAGAAACAAGGTAAAGAGGAATAAATAGAGAAGAAAAGTTGAGTAAAGTAAGATTAGAGAAAGTGAATTGGGAAAAATTCTAATTGGAGTAGAAAAGAATATTAAAGTAAAATAAAAAAGTAAATTTTTGGTTACGAGATTAAAAGGTATGAAAGTATTGTACTTTAGATTTCGATGCGTATTTATTGAATCACATACAAACGTAATTTGTATTAAATTATAAGTTGCCGTAAGACATGTAACTATTAATATACTGTCAATTACAAACATTTATTTCTACTGTTAAGCACATAAGTTAAGTATTCTATTTTGGACAGTTGCTGAACTAAAGAATAAGTTGAGGGAGCTAAATATTTCTACAACAGGACAGAAACGTGACTTATAGGATAGACTACTCCAGCACTACGGTTTGTCGCGAAATGAGCATAGTGATGACGAGTTAATTCAATCGGTTTATGAAGATGTTCATCCACTTCTGTCTTTCCGTCCCTTTGTGTACCAAAAGCAATTCACTCTTAAAGATTTAAGAGACTGTGTTAGCCCTTTTCTGGTGAAGATTCGGTTGTTATTCAGTTTTGGTTAAATGATTTCTAAGTTAACAGCAGCTAAGCTCTTCGTGAGAAGCCAGAGTAGTGTAAACAATTGGCAGCGTTTGAAAAGTGTATTAATTGCAAAACTCGGAACTATGCTATCATCATCAGAATTCCATAAGATGCTTAAAAATAGACGTAAGCAACCCAATGAATCTTTTCGAGAATACTTGTACGGTCTATTAGAAATTGGTCAACAAATAAATATAGATGAAACAATCGTTATAGATTATTTTATAGAACGAATTCCAGATTGCAAGTACAATAAATCCATTTTATATCAAGCTAAAAGTAGACCAATTGAAAGAACAGGTGAAAGTGTATGAGAAAATACGTCAGAGAAGATTCAGGAACAAGATCAGTAGTAGAAAACAATGATAAGAAGTATAATAACAAGCCAAAAGAAGAGTTAGTGAAGAAATATTTTAAGTGTGGAGATAAGTCTCACATGGCTGCAAAATGCCCAAGGAATCAATACAAATATTTTAAGTGCAACGAAATGGGGCAACGTTCTTTCGAGTGCAAACAAAGTTGTAAAAAGAAACCAAGTACCGTCAATACGATGGGATTTTCCAACCGTTTGTTAGTAGGGTTAAAGATGAGTTACATTTTAAGACGGTAAAGATTAATAATTTTGAATTCAAGGCTTTAATCGATTCTGGCTGTTCTTTGAATCTTTTGCGTATAATACATACACGTATTTGTTAAGTGGTTGCAAAACAAAGTTGAGCATCGATAAAAGGAGTCTTTATAGCGCTTGCGCAGACGTGATTAAAACTATAAAAAGTTTTGATACGATGATGCACGTAGATCAACTCGCGGCTATGATAGGAAAAGCTATTTTGAAGGACGTTGATATTGTTTTAACACAGGAAGCATTCGAGTTTAGGAAAAAGGCGGTCGTAGAGATGGCAACATACGAGAACAAGAAAACAAAAGTAGAAGTAGTTGATTCGAAACACATTGAAGAAGCTTCCAAAACGCAGCATGGTTGGATTAGATAGTTTGATATGTTAAATTTTTGCGAAAGATAAATTTTATTTAGATCTAGAACACTTGGGAAATGATATGGCTAAAGATATTAAGAATGTTGTCGACGAGTATACACTTGAAGGAAATTCTGAAGCACCTGTTTAAATGGAAATCGTTTTGGCAGATGAAGTACCTGTGTTTCATAGACCGAGGCGCATGTCTTTCGCTGATCGTTGTTTTGTCGACCAGCAAACTCAAGATTGGTTAAAAGAAGGGGTCGGCTTTGCGAGGGGGGGGGTTAGAGGAGGTCATACACATCATAAAAATATATGCCGTTCCCCGAGGTAACTTATAGTTTTCGAGAAATTTGTTGTTAAAGTTGATTTTTTGACCCACCGAAATCTCCGAATAAAAGCTAATACAATCACCCGGAACACTTAAATATCGCCCATAACAATGACTAATAACGTTTACAAAAATTTTATTTAATTAATTTCATCAAAATATCAACATTTTCCATAACTTTTACACTTAAAATATGCATTCTCACGTTTGTAAAAAAACCATCAGGAGGCGGCTTAGTATAAACTGTAGGTCTCTCCATTTTGCGGGAAAAACATCAAGACGCGAAACCACAAATTCGAGGAGGGCTCGGCCGAAAATCGCTTCAGCGGTTACAAAGCGCCAATCATATATATTTAAAAAGTTTAAGATAGTGACGGACTGTAATGCATTTACAATGACACTCAATAGAGATGATGTGCCGCAAAAAATTGCAAGATGGACGTTATTTTTACAGGATTTCAATTACGAAATTGAAAATCGTGTGGGGACAAGGATGTCACACGTGGACGCGGCTTAAACAAGCACAGCTTAACGACGGGTGGACAAGAGTCATCTGCAAAATATTAGAGAAAGACGAGTACAAGGACTTTTACCTAAAATACGACATTCTTTTTAAAAACCCAGATAAGTTGATATGGAGGACGAAGTCATAAAGGTGGCCCACAGGCAAGGGCATTTATCATCAAAGAAAACGCAAGATATGTTGGAGAAAATTTCTGTATACCACATTTGAATGTTAAGGTCAGTTCAAAGTTCAATAAAAATTGTTACTGTCAATTTAATCACCGAACAGAACTATTATAAGCAGCGGTCACCCAGCTGTTAAATCGTTAACAGATAATGTTAAATATTAAATATTTAAAGTGCGCTGCTAAATAAAAGCAAGCAGCCATTTTAAAATTAACGTTAACCATGAGTTTGAAACACGATCATAAGAACAAAAAATAGTTACGATTTTATCTCCCCAAGACAACCAACTTACTGGCCTACGGACTCAAGGAAATTACCTGACCTGATTGACTTTGCAGTCACTAAAAACGTAGATAGGAGTTTAGTATTTGCTGAAACCTGTGCTGACTTATCTTCTGATCATTCCTCAATAATCATTAAGTTGAACGAACAACCAATTGAAAGTGAGCATGCTTTTCGATTTACTACATCAAGAACTAACTGGCTTAAATATAAAAAATACATTAGCAGTCATATACAGACCAATCCCCAAATAGAGGGAGGAACTGACGTTGAAAATGAGTTATGGTACTTGTATTTAACAGTATACTAGCAACAGCAGCAACTATAGCCACACCAGAGCAGAATACAAAAGCAAAGGCATTGATAACTAATAGTGGAATAGAATTACTGGTCCGAAATAAGCGACGTTTGCGTCGCGAATGGCAAGCCTGCCGATCTCCCGATGCAAAAATTCGTCTTAAGGTGGCAGAAAACAAACTAAAAAAGGCATTAGTATACGAAGAAGAAAGAAATATCAAACATCTTATCATGTCTTTGTCTCCCAACGTTTCTAATAAAAAATCCCTATGGAAAGCTAGCAAAAACCTTAAGCCGCCAGTAAGCACTGAAGTACCGTTGAGAATGCGTAATGGTTCATGGGCAAGAACGGATGAAGAGAAGGCGTCTTGTTTCGCAGAGCACCTCAGCACAGTATTTCAACCAAATACTGCTACATACAGTGCACCTTTGTCACCGAACCATACTGCTCCTAGATACACTGTTACTTGCGGAGCATCTGTGTCTGAACTAAAAAACACTATTGCCCCTTAAATCTAAAAAAATCTCCAGGAGACGATCATATCTCACCAAAAATGCTAAAAGAATTGCCAAGCATTGCTGTCGTTTTTCTTGCAAAGCTTTTCAGTGCCATTTTGATGCTAGGATATTATCCACAACTCTGGAAAAAGTCGCAGATAATTATGGTAGTTAAACCAGGTAAAAACGCAACCCTGCCGTCATCATATAGACCAATCAGCCTGTTGCCTTGCCTATCAAAACTTTTCGAAAAAGTGCCACAGCAGCATCTTAAACAAATTGAAGAATGGCTAGCGAAATGGCGTATAAAAGTTAATGAATACAAGTGCAAACACATAACTTTTACATTAAGGCCAAAAACGTGTCCTACTGTTAAGCTCAACAATGTATCAATACCGCAAGCTGACGAAATTACATACCTCGGAATCCACTTGGACAGGCGCTTAACCTGGAGACGACACATTGCAGCTAAAAAGCTGCAGCTTAAACTCAAATCTGCTAGGTTACATTACTAAGCCTTAGCAACAAAGTCCTCTTATATAATGCAATAATAAAACCGATATGGATGTATGGGATCCAGTGATGGGGCACAGCTTGCGCGACGAATATAGATATAATTCAATAATATAGATAATATACTTAACAAAACTGCGTAACCATCCGAACCCTTTGGCTAACACCTTGGCCCATGCAACAAGTCAAACCCGCCTGCGGAGAAGAAACAAAGCAGCCTTCTAAAGAGCAACGGCTTTATGTTTTACTTTAGTTTAAGATTTTATTACTTATTGTTAGGCTTCCGAAGTCGAAGTAGAAATATTAATGTTAAAAAAAAAAACAAATTAGTTTGAAACAAGACAAAATCATTTCAGCAAGTTTATATTTCATATTAACAAAACGAAATTTCATTGCTTAGTTAGTTAAACATCTCTGTTAAATACTCATTATAGGGCCTAAGAATCATTCAAGAATAAAGAATGCCTGGACAATAGCGCAGTTGCATATTTAAATAATTAGTTAATAATTTAGTTTTAATCCGTTTTGTATGTGAAAATTGTTTTTTTTTTCTCTAAAAATTTAGTTTGTACGTATGAATATGAGTTAAAATTAAATATACAGAAGTTCGTGAAGATGCTAAAGTATTTAACGAAACGTAGGGTAACAACGAGATCAGTTGAGCCTAATGCATGAAAACTAGAACTAATTTTATTTTGTTTGGGCCTGCTTGGAC
Source organism: Ceratitis rosa (assembly GCA_037013455.1). Classification (NCBI taxonomy): domain Eukaryota; kingdom Metazoa; phylum Arthropoda; class Insecta; order Diptera; family Tephritidae; genus Ceratitis; species Ceratitis rosa. Next base: position 1,789,509 of record JAWMAG010000035.1, on the reverse strand, counting down.
AACATTTTGAGCAACTATTTATTCTAAATATTATTCTTCTGCTGCCAAAATTTGTACTTCTCTTTATACATTCTAGAAAAATTATACTCTCCGCATTATATTTGCGTAATATGCATATATCATCCATTACTAACGGAAACAACGCTTTTCTGTAATTTTCTGACATTAGAATATGATGAAGACCTGAACAAAAAATATTTTACTTTGCCTAAATAAAATAAACTTATATTGGTTGGTATCCGGTATTGGGTAACGATCAGAAATTGTACATTGTGGGCCATCGAGACCTTCGGTATTTCAACATTGAATAACTCTGTTGGTTTTTAGCCGGTTTTGACAAATGTGCATGATTCTGAAACGTCATTAAGTGCAATTTTAATCACGCGTTGAAATCGTAGCGCTTTACATTGAAAACAATCGATCATTTTTAAAACAGTGCGTGCGTAAAATATTTTTGGGATAAAATTTTTACGACGGATGAAGCTCATTTCACCTTCGCGAAAAAGAGCTGCTTTTTGTGTATCGAATGAAGGGGTCATTTAATCGACGTTGTGTTCTAAAACTAATTCGAAACAAATGACAAAGTATATCCTAAAAAAAACTTGCTCATTTGCCAAAATCGGCTGAAAAATATCAGAGTTCCTCAATATTATGATTACTTATTTTCCAAAATTGTGAACAGAAAAGAAAATAATTTAAGTGTTGTCCTCGAAAAAATAATACTCTCACGAAAACATATATTTTTTCATTAAAGCACAACTGTTATATGATAAGCATTACTTTCAGAGCACAAAGTAAGACAAGGCTGACTCATCAGAAGCCGACGTTGTCCATGCCTCTGGCCTATATTGCAGGACGGGAATTATGAGCGACTTTTAGAGTATACTCTTTGTTCTTTTTCAATAGCCTATTCAGTACACATTAGCGACAGTTGGAAAGAGTGATTGTATTAAATTTAATAGCGTCCTCGGAGTGAACCCACGTCAATAAAACTTAACTCCTATCGCTGTTTTTGAGTTTTACAATCTGGAGACAGTCAAGCAGTTTGATGAATTTTCTTGTGATGGAATCTAGTAATGCATACAACCATATTTCTGGTCTGGAAAGCCGTTCAGCCTCAACCCATTTGGAGATGTTTCGTCGTGGAAGCTGAATTTTCGTAATACGTAAACGAAAAGTTGTCACCGCCGATGTCGTTACTGTCAGTTGTCTCGCAGAAACCAGCGCGATTTGACTTTCTCCATAAAACCGGCTCAACTCATTTCGCTGTTATACAAAGTTGCCAGTATTGAATTTTTTAAACGAATATTAAATAAACAAAAAAATATAGTAAGTAAAAAATAGTTTTTCAAAAGAAATGAAACTGAATGCGTAATTAACTACTTATAGATCATGTATATTTGAATGGCGTTTTTATTCGTACATAAAAATTATAAAATTCGTTGACGAATATTATAAATTTGCTTAAGAGTGTGCAAACACACTGGCTTTAACGTATTGCAATAGCGTTAAAATACATACATACACTCGAGTGTATATATGCATATATATATATATATGTATATATATATATATATATATATATATATATACATCTATATCTATCTATCTGTCTATCTCTTTTTCTTCTTGTACTTACGAGTACATACATGTACAAGCTTAATATAGCATTTCAGGCACATGAAAGGTATACAAATTAATTTTAAATACGTAAATATAATAATAACGAGGAAACGGAATTTTAAAAAGTAGCTTACCGGGTTTTCAAATTGAATCAAGTAAGTTGAAATAGTATTATGTACTGTAGTAGAAAGGTAAAATAATAATAACATTAATATAATATTCAAAAGCTTATGTGTTATAAAGTGTCTAGAATATAGAGGCACTTAATTGGCATATAATTGGCACTTTGTAATCGCTGAAGTGATTTTCGGCCGAGCTCCTCATCTACTTCGTGGTTTTGCGTCTTGATGTTTTTTCCAACAAATGGAGAGACCTACAGTTTATACTAAGCCGCCTCCGAACGGCTGATAGTTTTTTATGAGGAGACTTTTATTTCATGTCCGAAATACACTCGGAGGGATGGACAATCCCTACCGAGGGGCGACCGCAACTAGAAAATTTAGCTTAATTTTTTTAATTAAATTAATTTCCCATAACTTTTGGATGTTGCTGGCACTGGGATATGAACCCGAGGCTTCTGAATGTCAGTACGCAATGCTAACCACTCGGCTATCGCGGCCGCTTGTCTAGAATATACCTGTAAAATGCATGTAATTTTGAATTACTTACAAACTGATACACAATTGTAGCAACCGACAAAATTTCCATCCACAGGATGGGTATTTAATGACCTGAGAATCAGAAGATACTCCTATCGAAACGTCTTGCTTAGTGAACGAATATATAATTGGCACTTGTAACCGCTGAAGCGATTTTCGGCTGAGCTCTTCCTCCAATTTGTAGTTTTGTGTCGTGATATTTTTTTCCAACAAATGGAGAGACCTACACTTTATTCTAATCCGCCTCCGAACGGCTGATAGTTTTTTATTAGGAGCTTTATTTCATGTCAGAAATACACTCGGAAGGGTTGACATTCCCTGCCAAGGGGCTATCGCAATCAGAAAATTTAACTTAATTTTTTGTTTAAATTAATTTTCTATAAATTTTTGGATGTTAGTACGACACCGGGATATGAACCCGGCAGTACGCAATACTAACCACTCGGCTACCGCGGCCGCAAACGAATATAGAAGACACAATATTGAAGACTCTTTGTAAAATATATACAGATATCGAAAATTTCAGTGCAGCCTATGGTCATTTACCTTTAAGTAGTAATATTTTAGAATTTTATGAAATGTTTAAATTCAAGTATCCTCAACTTTTTGTATTAGCTGTAATTACTTGCTACACTTGCGCACAGGTAACAGTAGGAAGAGCTTTTTCGGCACTGAATTTTATTTTAAGTGAGAGAAAATACTAACTAAATGTCGGAACAATTAATTCGTTATTGGATTTTAAACTAATCTCTTAGTATTAAAATAAATAATTATTCGTTGCGATAATGTAAATTAAAGTAAGTAATTTTGCATTTAATTAGTGCAAATATTTTATTTATTTTAAAAATATTTATGTACTTCAAATCTTGAAATAAAATTACTTTTATTATAAATGTTATTACTGTTTACTTAATTCCATATTATTCAATCTATAGAACCATAAATTAAGCTATCCCGTTGTTAACATATTGTAAATTTGCTCATAGCATTTGTATGCATAAGTTGTTTACTTATTCACATCCACTTATTTTTTTCGTCTTTCAAATAACCCACTATTGAAGACTTTTAAAAATAACCGTCGTTGTATAAGTGATTTTGCATAACATTAATTTTTATATATGAAAAATAACTGTGAACAGAAAACACTAATAAGTTGTAAAGTACATAGAAATTTCTCTCAAAGAGAAACACTACTTGCTTTACAGTCATGTGCTTCCGTCAGTGGGAAACACTTTTCAAATAAATGTTAACTGTTATTCTCATTCTCTGGTATACACTTATTTAAAACTTTAAGCAAATGACCAAGTTCTATTGCACTTATTTGAAATAAAAGGGGTGTAAATTTTTAAAATATTGGTATATATCTAAATTTATATCTTTAATAAATTAATCACTTAATTGGATATAAAAAGGTAACAAATTAGTAGGTGTCTATAATAAATATACTCGTATGAATACCCATGGTAACAAATGGTCTAATGCATTGGCAACAATTTCAAAATTGACAATTTTTTTCCAATAACCCATTGGTAAAACTGTTAGTTTTCCGTTTATCACTTAAAAGCAGAAATACGAATGAAAAATAATTAACCCATATAAGTAGACCATATTTCTTCCCATTATCGGTTACAGATTTTTAGAGTAAGAGATTTGAAGATATATTGAGATCTGAAGATCTTTTCTTCCGTCAAGTGCTTAATAATTCTTAAAGTTATTGACGAGGTTTTATTGATTTCAAATATATCTATGCAAAATGCTAAAAAAGAGAGAAGAAAAACACTCAACTGATATGCTGCTGCTAAATCAAAAATAAGGGGCTAAGACTGGTACTATTGATCTTTGAAAGATTTCTACATAAGGTGAAAATCCGAAACGGGGCTGACTGGACTCTTCCCATATATTTGAAGTGTCACGTACATATATTAGGACATAGGGCAATAACTACATCTCTAGGTGGATGTTATAGCTGCTGTTCTGGGTTGCAAGCATAAACATGCTGCCCGCGTTGCAGCGAGACTGCAAAAAATGACTCCATTACAATTTCGAGTATACAATTCACATTTTTAATTGATAAATTTCGAAAACTTGTTACAAAATACAAATTCTGATTTCATATTTTACTATTCATTTTCTTTCAACATTAACTTCCAATACTGAATTTTTCCTGCCTCCCTTGCCGCAGTCTAATAGGGTTAACAGTCGTGTTGGGGTTGCTGACGTTTGCCCTGGCCGGAAAATCATGCCATATATGTACATCGGCACCCAAAATCAGCATTAAATTTAGAAAACGTTGGGTCTGCCAACCGCCAATTATCGAACTCGTCGACAACTGTTGAGTCCAACATGCATTCAGGTGTGGTATTTGTCAGACTAACCGCTATCCTCGCCGTTAGACTGATTCTATCTCGTCAACCTTTCAGTGTTAGACTGACTTTTTCTGCTGGATCACGTGGCAGTAGATGCACCCGTCTCGTCTGGATCCGTGCAATTGTTGACGTCGGCTGGCCTGGATTAATTACGGCCCGTACAAAGTGTGTTCAGTCACTTGTCGCAACTCTTACCTGCTGAGTATACAGACTTTCCCACAAGTGTAGGAGACTGTGGTCTGCTCCTTACAGCGATCGCAGTGTGTCGTTTATGGGCAACTGGGCGCCGGCAGAAGGGCAACTGGTGGTTGTGGTTGCAAACAGGGCACCGGTGTTTCTTCGCTCGGTTGTTTAAGTTGTTCTTGTTGGCATGAACAATGTTAAGTTTTTCTGAAATTAGATTTATTATTAGTGGTTTTTTTTGACGGGAATAATGACGTGTAATTATATCTCGTGTCGTCAGTAGGGTTGTCTCTGACAACTACGAATTCAACAATCTTTCAATTTCGGTGAGGGTACTGCCACTTGACTCCCTTCTGGGTCCCTTTAGATACTCCGCCTTCCATCGCTACAGAGGCTTTGATGAAGCGCTTTAAGCTTTTGCACCGGACTTCCAATTATAAAATGGTCCGGGGTTAGAGGTTCAACTGATTTAGGGTTATCTGAAAGTACATTTTTTGTAAGTGAGTAAGGGAATACTTGTATTTTGATCAGTAACGTCGAGAATTTCTCTATCGTAAAATGCATCGCATTGCTACATTTTTAAAATAGGTTTTGAATCTCTGCACTCTGTTTCCCATAATCCTCCTATGTAACGAGTCCCTGGTTGTATGAAGTGCCAGTTGACTTCTTGATAAGCATATTACTGCATCGTAAGGTGAGAGGCATCAGTCATGAATTTTTTGGAATCATGTCGCAAGGTTTGGTTTGCTCCAACTAAGTTCGTGCTATTGTCCGAGTAAACGTTACGTCACTTCTTGCACAAACCTGGTGAACGCAACTTTGATAAGTCGCTAGCCTCCTGGTGTATTACCTTTGTAGCGAAACAAACAAAGACGCATACGTATCCCTTAGTTAAGTTGCTCGGCCCGTGCAGTTTTTAATCTCAAACGAGGCTGTCGAATCTGTGAGATTGTTGGTGAACGGTCCGGACACGTAAGTTGTTTCCGGTGGCGGCGCAGCCATGATTTGTGGTTTTTCACTTCCCAATATTCTGACCTCATAAGTCCAAGCATGAGTTAATTTTCTCCATATAATGTAGTCAAGTGTGAGAACTTAATGAGAAGTCCAGAAAATTGCCAATCATACGGCAAAATAGTCAGATATCGTTCATTATACGACAATAAGGCTAAGGCTAGTCTTCCACCAACTCTCAAAATCCCATTGTTCTTCAGAATTAAAAAATTCATCTCTGCCAAAAAATGGAATTAACCCGTGAACATTTTCGTGCGATCATTTTTCACAACTTTCGACGTGGATTATCACAACAAGAGTGCATCGATGAACTAAAATCTTTGTATGGCTACGAAGCATCATCCTATAGCACTGTGAAAAACTGGTACAACGAATTCAATCGTGGCCGACGCTCGCTCAAAGACGAATTCCGTGAAGGTCGTCCAAAAACAGCCGTTGTGCCAGAAAACATCGATGCCGTACGTGAACTGATAATGCAAGACCGTCATGTAACATACCTTCAGATAGAGGCATGCCTATGCATTTCCCCCACCAGCATACATTCGATATTGCATGAACTCCTGGCCGTAAAAAGGGTTTGTTCTCGTTGGATTCCGCACAATTTGACAATGGCTCAAAAAAAGGCTCGTGTGGATTGGTGTAAAGAAATGTTGAAAGAATACGTTCGCGGTGCTTCAAAAGACGTTTATAAGATCGTGACAGGTGACAAATCATGGATCTATGCGTATGAGCCCGAAACAAAACAGCAATCGACCGTGTGGGTCTTCCAAGACGAGCCAAATCCAAAAAAAAAACAACCATTTTCGTTGATAAATATTCGCATTTTCATTATTAGGCCAGAAATATATATAGCAGCCTACGTATCTATAGGATTTAAAGTTACAATTATTTGTCTGTATATACCTCCTCAACAAAGATTTACGCTTGCTGAGCTTAGACATATTTTAACGTCAGTACCCAAACCCGTGATCGCGGTCGGAGATGTAAATTCGTGGTCCCCATTATGGAGCTCCAAATCAACCAACCAAAGAGGCTTGGTACTGGAAGATTTAATTCTTACTAAGTACTTAACCATATTAAACGATGGTTCTACAAAGCATTTTTCGACCCATAACTCCTTCACCCACGTCGATCTATCTATCTGCTCTACCAATATTGCTCCATAAGTAAATAGCCGAACACTCGACAGCTTATGTGGCAGTGACCATTACCCAATAGTCACAGAACTAGCCACGCCATCCTTTGAAAAGCTCTTCCCAAAACCAAAGTTTTTGACAGGAAAAGCTGACTGGCCCAAATTTACTCCAAATACAATTTTGTTCTGTGATGAACTCCCGGTATCTCAAAACATTAATAAAGAGGTCGCTAATATCACTAAAATAATAAGGTCGGCTGCGCACCTTTCAATTCCGCAAACTGCTTACAGACCTTACAAAAAAATTGTCCCATACTGGACAAGCGAGCTGAACAACTTAAGAAATTTAAAACAGGATAACTGGAGGCAATACAAGAGGACTAGAACAGAAGCCAACCTGATCTTATATAAAAAAGCAAATGCCATTTTTCGTAAAAAGTCTAAAGAAGCAAAACGAATGAGCTTCGAAAAACTTACAGCAGAAATAAATCCCTCTTCTAACCCTAAAAAGGTTTGGTCGGACATTAAAATGCTCATAGGTTCATATTCCCAAAACCATATAAATTCAATTAACAGCCCTACTGGGCCTGTAGCTGACCCCAAGACGATTGCCGAACTTTTTGCCTTCTCTTGGTCTAGGTATTCCAGCGACTCAAACTTTACTTCAGCTTTTATAGCAAAGAAAAATGAAACATTAAGTTGCACTTATAATCAGCCAAACTCCCCAGCTAAAATAATACAATCAATCAATACAATACAATCTCTTCACTATCTGGAAAAACTCCAGGCCACGATAGAATTTCGTATGATATGCTAAAAAAACTTGCCTTGCGAGGTTAAATCAAGATTAATCAATGTGTACAATAATATTTTAACTACCGGAATTTATCCTCAAAACTGGAAAAACGCAAAAGTTGCACCCATACCAAAGTCCACTACCCCATAATCAGATTATATACCGATTTCGCTTATATGCTGCATGAGTAAGTTACTCGAAAAAATTATCTCGAAGCGCATTATGTGGTATATTTTCAAACATCGCTTAATTAATCCACATAAGCTCGCCTTTAAGGAAGGGCATGGAACTTCCGACGCTCTCCTACTTTTTGAAAATTTCGTATCATATGGTTTATCCTCCCACAGCCATATATATACGCTTAGTCTGGATTTTGAAAAGGCCTTCGATCATGTCGGAGCTCACATAGCTCTGCAACAATTAGAAAAATGGAAATTCGGTAATAAAATATACCATTTTATCAAGTTATTTCTCACCAATCGAAAATTCAAAGTAAAAGTAAATAACGCGTTTTCTAATTTACACAACCAACAGAAGGGAATCCCACAAGGATCCCCCCTTTCTGTTACGTTATTCACTATTGCTTTCGACGAAATTAGCCACATAATTTCCAAACATAAAAATATTTCACACATTATCAATGTGGATGACGTGCTACTCTATTCTAAAATAAGTAATTTAAACACTGTTAAAAATAAATTTGTAAACATACTAACCGACATATCGCAACGGTCAATCTGCTCAGGAGCAAATCTTTCACTTAATAAATGTAAATATTTCCATATATGCCGTAAACAAAAATGTACCGATTTACATCTAGTTCATAATAATATCAACATTGTAAACGTTCCTAGCTTACGTTTTCTTGGAATCGTTTTTGACAAATGTTTTACATTTAAGGAACACGGCCTAAGCCTAAAAAAAGCCTAGTTGTCAGATTAAATATTATTAAATACTTATCTTCTAAACATTGTCTAATTCATCCAAATACTTTAATAATTGCTGTTAAGGCTTAAATTTTGTCGAAAATTTACTATGGTTTACCAATATACGGATATTGTGCAAAGAGCAACATAAAAATGATTATTTCCACGTATCATGCTGCCGTTCGAAGGAGCATTCGTGCATTTCAAACATCCCCGATTCAATGCATCTTGGCGGAGGCTGGAATGCCTACCTTACATGAGCGAATAGAATACACCACCATGAGGCTTATGCCAAAAGTCTTCCTCTGCAGAAATAGTATTCTACACGACACTATCACAACAATGTGGAACGCTAACAAAGTACCAAATAGTAAGCCTCCTTACTGGCTGCTGCCAATTCTCCACCTTGGCACTTATGCTACTCTTCATTTCTTCTCGGCCTTTCAAATTTTAGCAAATCAACCACAAGCGGCTTACAGAGCACCTTACCGGAACGAATGGCAAATGTACTATACCGATGGATCAAAGTCTAAGCACCACACGTCATTCGCGGTAGTTCAAGCTGATGGGACAACAATAATCGCAGGGCACCTGCCAGCGGAGGCCGTGGCAATACACAATGCAATACTCTTAGCCACAAAATCAACAACAAGACGATAATCTGCACAGACAGTATGTCAACGATCTCTGGAATCGCAAGAAAATCAAAATTATGTGGATTCCTGGTCACGCTGGCATTAACGGCAATGAGTTAGCGGATCAGAAAGCAAAAGCCGTTGAAAACGAACCGTTATTTACTTTTATATATATGGTGAAAGGGGATATTTTCCTACTCATCGATAACTACTTCAAAGACCAGAAAACAGACTCTTGGAACAGAGTGCAACACCAATATTCAAATATTAATACAACTGGCTCAAAACCACACCTTCCGCCGATCTGCCGAACGAACGATATTATTGCCTTCACTCGACTTCGGATTGGGCACACCATTGCCACGTACTCGTACCTGCTGAATGGTTCGAGGGCACCCCACTGCGTATACTGCACTTCACCTTCGCTTACAGTTAAACATCTTCTAGATGAATGCACGAATTTCAATGCTATTAGAAAAACAATTTTTGATTTTTTGCGCAAAACCGGCCTTAGAAAGTTAATTTAAATTTAATCTTAAGTTATCTTACATAAATAATTTTTCTTTACTGACATAGATTAATTTTAATCCATGTACTGACAGTAAAATTTACCATTTATTTTTCTACTTTTGACTGGCTAATTTATTAATATTCTTAGACGATATAATTTTATTAGAACCGTGAGCCGTAGCCCTGGCAGCTAGTGCTTCTTTCTTTGTAAAAAGATAATTGTATTATTATTTTTCATTTATAATAAATTAATAAAAAAAAATCTAATTTCAGAAAAATTCAACATTGTTCGTGCCAACAAGAACAACTTAAACAACCGAGCGAAGAAACACCGGTGCCCTGTTTGCAACCACAACCACCAGTTGCCCTTCTGCCGGCGCCCAGTTGCCCATAAACGACACACTGCGATCGCTGTAAGGAGCAGTACCACAGTCTCCTACACTTGTGGGAAAGTCTGTATACTCAGCAGGCAAGAGTTGCGGCAAGTGACTGAACACACTTTGTACGGGCCGTAATTAATCCAGGCCAGCCGACGTCAACATTTGCACGGATCCAGACGAGACGGGTGCATCTACTGCCACGTGATCCAGCAGAAAAAGTCAGTCTAACACTGAAAGGTTGACGAGATAGAATCAGTCTAACGGCGAGGATAGCGGTTAGTCTGACAAATACCACACCTGAATGCATGTTGGACTCAACAGTTGTCGACGAGTTCGATAATTGGCGGTTGGCAGACCCAACGTTTTCTAAATTTAATGCTGATTTTGGGTGCCGATGTACATATATGGCATGATTTTCCGGCCAGGGCAAACGTCAGCAACCCCAACACGACTGTTAACCCTATTAGACTGCGGCAAGGGAGGCAGGAAAAATTCAGTATTGGAAGTTAATGTTGAAAGAAAATGAATAGTAAAATATGAAATCAGAATTTGTATTTTGTAACAAGTTTTCGAAATTTATCAATTAAAAATGTGAATTGTATACTCGAAATTGTAATGGAGTCATTTTTTGCAGTCTCGCTGCAACGCGGGCAGCATGTTTATGCTTGCAACCCAGAACAGCAGCTATAACATCCACCTAGAGATGTAGTTATTGCCCTATGTCCTAATATATGTACGTGACACTTCAAATATATGGGAAGAGTCCAGTCAGCCCCGTTTCGGATTTTCACCTTATGTAGAAATCTTTCAAAGATCAATAGTACCAGTCTTAGCCCCTTATTTTTGATTTAGCAGCAGCATATCAGTTGAGTGTTTTTCTTCTCTCTTTTTTAGCATTTTGCATAGATATATTTGAAATCAATAAAACCTCGTCAATAACTTTAATAATTATTAAGCACTTGACGGAAGAAAAGATCTTCAGATCTCAATATATCTTCAAATCTCTTACTCTAAAAATCTGTAACCGATAATGGGAAGAAATATGGTCTACTTATATGGGTTAATTATTTTTCATTCGTATTTCTGCTTTTAAGTGATAAACGGAAAACTAACAGTTTTACCAATGGGTTATTGGAAAAAAATTGTCAATTTTGAAATTGTTGCCAATGCATTAGACCATTTGTTACCATGGGTATTCATACGAGTATATTTATTATAGACACCTACTAATTTGTTACCTTTTTATATCCAATTAAGTGATTAATTTATTAAAGATATAAATTTAGATATATACCAATATTTTAAAAATTTACACCCCTTTTATTTCAAATAAGTGCAATAGAACTTGGTCATTTGCTTAAAGTTTTAAATAAGTGTATACCAGAGAATGAGAATAACAGTTAACATTTATTTGAAAAGTGTTTCCCACTGACGGAAGCACATGACTGTAAAGCAAGTAGTGTTTCTCTTTGAGAGAAATTTCTATGTACTTTACAACTTATTAGTGTTTTCTGTTCACAGTTATTTTTCATATATAAAAATTAATGTTATGCAAAATCACTTATACAACGACGGTTATTTTTAAAAGTCTTCAATAGTGGGTTATTTGAAAGACGAAAAAAATAAGTGGATGTGAATAAGTAAACAACTTATGCATACAAATGCTATGAGCAAATTTACAATATGTTAACAACGGGATAGCTTAATTTATGGTTCTATAGATTGAATAATATGGAATTAAGTAAACAGTAATAACATTTATAATAAAAGTAATTTTATTTCAAGATTTGAAGTACATAAATATTTTTAAAATAAATAAAATATTTGCACTAATTAAATGCAAAATTACTTACTTTAATTTACATTATCGCAACGAATAATTATTTATTTTAATACTAAGAGATTAGTTTAAAATCCAATAACGAATTAATTGTTCCGACATTTAGTTAGTATTTTCTCTCACTTAAAATAAAATTCAGTGCCGAAAAAGCTCTTCCTACTGTTACCTGTGCGCAAGTGTAGCAAGTAATTACAGCTAATACAAAAAGTTGAGGATACTTGAATTTAAACATTTCATAAAATTCTAAAATATTACTACTTAAAGGTAAATGACCATAGGCTGCACTGAAATTTTCGATATCTGTATATATTTTACAAAGAGTCTTCAATATTGTGTCTTCTATATTCGTTTGCGGCCGCGGTAGCCGAGTGGTTAGTATTGCGTACTGCCGGGTTCATATCCCGGTGTCGTACTAACATCCAAAAATTTATAGAAAATTAATTTAAACAAAAAATTAAGTTAAATTTTCTGATTGCGATAGCCCCTTGGCAGGGAATGTCAACCCTTCCGAGTGTATTTCTGACATGAAATAAAGCTCCTAATAAAAAACTATCAGCCGTTCGGAGGCGGATTAGAATAAAGTGTAGGTCTCTCCATTTGTTGGAAAAAAATATCACGACACAAAACTACAAATTGGAGGAAGAGCTCAGCCGAAAATCGCTTCAGCGGTTACAAGTGCCAATTATATATTCGTTCACTAAGCAAGACGTTTCGATAGGAGTATCTTCTGATTCTCAGGTCATTAAATACCCATCCTGTGGATGGAAATTTTGTCGGTTGCTACAATTGTGTATCAGTTTGTAAGTAATTCAAAATTACATGCATTTTACAGGTATATTCTAGACAAGCGGCCGCGATAGCCGAGTGGTTAGCATTGCGTACTGACATTCAGAAGCCTCGGGTTCATATCCCAGTGCCAGCAACATCCAAAAGTTATGGAAAATTAATTTAATTAAAAAAATTAAGCTACATTTTCTAGTTGCGGTCGCCCCTCGGTAGAGATTGTCCATCCCTCCGAGTGTATTTCGGACATGAAATAAAAGGCTCCTCATAAAAAACTATCAGCCGTTCGGAGGCGGCTTAGTATAAACTGTAGGTCTCTCCATTTGTTGGAAAAAACAAATGTGTATCTTATATCGAGAGTGCTCTCAGAAAACGGCATTGCAAGTTGAGCAAAAAACATTCGCATGTCTGTTCGGATTGCAGCTTTTCACGTCGGACGTGTATGTTTACTGGTATTTTTTGATGCACTGTTATTGGCGGAGAAGTTTCCCTTTTTATTGACTGATTAGAGTAAATCGTCCGGCATACCTTTGTCCAACAATATTCTGCAAAGAATCTGATGCTACCTAGTCAGTTCTTCTTCGCTATATTTAAATAGCTTGGACGACAATCCATCGGCCCCCGCTCTTTTGTGGTTCTTGAGACGGGCAATTAATATTCGAACTTGCTATAAAACTATAACCAGCAATATGAAAAATATATTTGTTCGCTAAATTAACCCTTATGTTAGTTACCGGGTACCCGGGTACCCACCGCGGTGTATCTGTGTGAATAGTTTAAAGAAAGTTCAATATTTCATTTTAAGCTCTCAAATCGTCGTTTTTTGACATAAAAGAAAGCTAGTTGTGAGTTCATTTAACTGGTTTATTTTTTATTTTTTTTTTTTAAATAAGCTAAAACTCCAGCCATCCCCATTAGCAACCGGGTACCCGGGTACCCACAGTGGAAAGCATAGGAAATAAATTGAATACAAGTTCTATAAATGCATGCAACTAAATTTTATTAACACATATTACATTTTTTTTTATAATTAATGACATTGAACACATTCTACACGATTAACTGAGTGCTCGTCACATACAGGTTGGTGACAATCGGCACAAGCCTTACGTGTCTTTCGCCGTCTTCTTATTGGCAAAGCATTGCAGACGTGGCAAGATCCTATAACTATTTTCCTTCCGGTTTTATCTTTTGAAGCCTGTGGACCAGGATTTACCACGACTGGTTCTGTCAGTGCATGGTCTAAAATACTTTGAATGGCATTCTTTGTTGAGAAATGGCGCAATATTTGTGTATTCGCGGTACGCGATACAGACGATAAGAATTGGAGTGCCACATGTCAAAAGTATGGTCTGTATTTGACTTATTTGCGCCAGCACAAATCAAGATACCGAAGAACGAATAAATTTCGAGTATTGTAACGGGCTTCCATTGGTGCGGTGAGTTTGGATGGTCAGCATTATATTCTTGGAAAATGGTTTCAGCTTTTTTGTTAGTGTGACGGACAATTATATCAACCATTTCATAGGTAAAGATTTTTTTGAAAGGTTCACTGATTGACAACGTTTTCGTACTGCGATGAGGCCCACTCCGCTGGCGTAAAACATTATGAGCTGCGGTCTGATGCTGAGTTGGTGGAGTTTTGTTCCACACTGTTTTATCTTTTGCAATAAAACTTCCAGATGATCGTCCTAAAATAATAATAACAACATAAATTAATTATTTAAGAAAAAACATTAGTATTTCAGTCATTGTTAACAACAAATATTTTATTACCTTCAGGCTCAGCAGTTTCTGTTTCATTGTCGTCATCCTCACTCTCGCTATTTTCAACCTCTTCTTCTACTGCTGCATTCTCTTCAGCGGTTTCTCCTGTATCTTCAGAATCTTCTGATTCGTCATGCTCCGAATTATCTTTTCGATTTAAAGCTTGATGTCTAGCTATATTTGCTGGAATCCAGTCTTCGTCTTCACTGTCAGATACCCCGCTCGAATCACTGTCTTGTTCTCCATGTAATTTTCTCAAATATTCATTTCTTTCGGTTGCACTTAATCTAATAAATTAAATATTATACCTATGATATAAGTCGTAAATAATTTTATTATACAAAATTATAACTAAAATATTTACAAATATTAAATATATATAACGGTTATTTACCCAGCATATTCAGCTCTTGTTAGTTGTTCCATAATCTTATTTTTCACTGTAAAGAGAACACCATAAATAAAACACGCCTGAACTCACCAAAAATCTGTTACATACTAAAAAATACTCGAATCTAGTGCGCGATAGAAAACAAAGAAATAACCTTGAGTTTTTCTGTCTCTCCAACGGCATCTGCTCGGCTCCGAACAATAAAAACTGGTCGACTACCTGGAGTGCCCCAATACGTTTCAGATGTCATTCATAACTCTACGTTGTTATTATTATTTTTTCTTTACTCTGTCACTTACTATTAATATTTCAAGAAAAAATAATTTTGAAAAAATTTTTTAACAAAATTTTTAATACTCAGAATACCCGGGTACCCGGTTGCTAAAAGACGTCGGTAAAGTTGGTTACTAACATAAGGGTTAAATTAACTATAACTGTCTTTCAATAAGAGCTTAATCGCTAAACATTTTTTTAAATCCTAAAATACAAATAATGAGCTCTTGACAACTTTCGTCTGTGTGCTTTCACAAGAAAATACTAAAAAAGTTTAGTACTGAAAGCGTATATACCGGTGTGTTAGTTGAAGTTTGCCGGTTTTTTCGATAAAGAAAACGCTTAATTTTCAGATACCATACCAAAAAACGTTTTCTTTTTTCGAGGCAAACCATTCGACGAGCCATTTTTCGACTTCTTCAAAATTAGCGAAGCACTACTCTGCAAGGGAGTGTCCCATCGATGCGAAAAGGTGATAGTCGGACGAGGCGAGGTCTGGAGAGTACGGCGGGTGGGATAACATTTCCCAATTAAATGTTTTTAATGTGTCTTTCACCAGTTTAGCGGTATGAGACGGCGCGTTGTCATGTTGCAAGATAACTTTGCCATGTCTTCGGGCCCAATCCGACCGTTTTTCGATCAACGCATGATTCAAATTGATCATTTGTTATCGGTAGCGATCCGTGTTCACCGTTTTACCAGGTTTTAACAACTCGTAGTACACCACACCGCACTGGTCCCACCAAACACAGAGCATTGTCTTACGGCCAAAGCGATTTGGCCTTGCAGTCGATGGGCCAGCTTCACCAGAGGAAAGCCATGATTTTTTTCGTTTCGGGTTCACAAAATAAATCCATTTTTCGTCCCCCGTGACAATTCGATGCAGAAAAGATTTCCTTTCGAATCGTTGAAGCAGCATTTCACAAACGGTTTTTCGATTTTCCATTTGTCTATCGCTCAGCTGATGTTGCACCCATTTTCCATACTTCTGGATCTTTCCCATGGCTTTTAAACGTTGGCAAATTGCTCCTCGAGTTACATGTAGTGTTTCTGCCAAGTTTTGTTGCGATTGGGTTGGATCAACAACATGAAATTCCACGTCTTCGATCTTTTTCACTGCACCAGGATGTTCATTGTCTGTCAAATCGAAATCTTCACTTTTAAATTGACGAAACCATGTCTCATATGTTCTAATCACTGGAGCATGTTCACCATAAGTTTCTACCAGCAACCGGTGAGCTTCAGCTGATTTTTTCGTTTGATGAAATAAGAAAAGCAACGAATGCCGCAAATGCGATTTACTTGGAACGAAACTCGACATATTCACTGAGGTAAACAAATATGACGCTATTATTTTGGCGGAATGTGACTTGCGTATTTTTGTAGGTTAATGTCAATAGAAAAAAATTACATACATGCCAAATCATAGAAATTTATACATATTGCTAGCGAAATCTACTAGTAAAACCGGCACACTTCAACAAATACACCTGGTATTTGTATGAATATGTACACGCATATGTATGCGGCATAATTCCGAGAAACAAAATCAACCTAACTCTTAAAGGTTCAGAGCAAAGTTGGAAAATTGCAGAAAGTACAGTTGTGTTAGAACAATTCAATCGGTCAACACAACTCACAAAATGATACGCATCAGCGATTTTGGCCGAGACATCTCATCTCTCTTACATTTCGTGATGAAATTTTGCTATCATATATGTATGCACATGTGTATGTGCTCGTATGAGCGGTTGAACGTCTGTTGAGGGTGTAGGCTTAAATGAACCTTTGCCCGGTTCGCAGATGTGAAGTTATGGAGTGAGCGAAAAGGTTACTTACTTCAGCGTTGAGTGTTCTTCTTTGAAATTTCCATTGAAAAAACGTCAACTGATTGTCCAACCTTCGCGGCATCTACAGCTTCACGGGTAAGTTGCCGGACAGCTCGGTATGTACACATCGTACCTTCAGCCGCACGTCATGTACACAACACATATGCATATACCTATGTATGTTACGGTGGTAATGAAATACACATGGGTATGGAATTTTATTAAGGCTACAACTTCTTTTGAATACATCTCTACAAATATTTATTGTGAAATTTCTAAAAAAAAACACATATTTAAAAAATTATAATGATGTTTATCTCGAGTAATAGACGATTAACAATAATAAAAAGTTTAAATATTTTTATTTATTTCACTAATTTTAAACAAAAAATGTGTAAATTTCCATTATGTTATTGATTTGGATGACCCTGCAGCAGAAATACCTATTAAAATTTTTAACTAGTTACTTTCGAAGAAGTATATAATATAAAGATTTAGGAATGTCTGTTTGTTTGACTAACCAGGCAGACTTAATACATTTAAATAAAACTGGAGATGTCATACTTAATGCTATTTTGAAAAAAATATACTTTTTTGAAGTCTTTGTACAATGCTTAATACCAGATATAAAATGCATATGGAATTGGTAGTAATTAAATGAAAGTCGAATCCATCTCTCCAAATATTATATTATATATAAAATAAAGTCTCCTCATAAAAAACCATCAGCCGTTCGGAGCCAGCTTAGTATAAATTGTAGCTCTCTCCATTTGTTGGAAAACATCAAGACACATACCGCAAATTGGAGGAAGAGCTCTGCCGAATTACATATCGATAATATCAAATAGTCAAATTTTATGTTTTCCTATGAATTAGATATTTGCCAAGAAATCGTCGAATCGTCTGGAAATGTCTGAATAGAGATTACCTTTTAAATATTTTAATTTGTTTTTTATATAGTATTTTCAATGTTTTTATCGTTCTCTTAAATGCATGTACTGGAAACGATTTTTTTCGGTTTCATTCAGATCGATAAAAATCGTCGTTTCATTTTAAACGTTTGCTGTTACGGTTTAATTTTAATTCTAATTTTTCAATTTCAATTTTTGGTTTGGCAAATCGTGATTGCTTTTAAATTACTTTGGGACAATATTTTGAATACCAATCTTTTCATGATATTATTCTTCGTATTTCTGGACGGGTTTGCCAACTTATCGATGTATGCATGTATGGTATATATGGAAAAGTGTGCACATAAATACGTGCATAGTCATTGTTATACACACATATATGGATATACCACTATGTATATCAACATATTTCCAAGCTCTTTTGTATATGTTCCATATTGCGCGCAGTCCAAAGAGAGAAAAAACATGAACATGAACCACGGTGAGAGGGATGAAAACTTTTAGCGCGGTGTATTTATTTCCTATCCTACTTATAAAACATGTCAGAAACAGGACACATCGTGGCGCCCCCTTCCAATATCCCATACATTAGTTCTGAGAAAAATTTCATACATGTACATACATATGTCTTTTTTCAAACGCAAACGGTTAAGTCCGCTCCTGTGTACGAGGTGTGGGTTGGATTAGGGAAAATAAAGCGAATTTTACGCGGACAGTAGTGGACATTGAAAAATGGCGTGAATACACTTGGGTGCTCCGCATCAAAGCATCAAACCGTCGATTGTAAGCATCCCAAATATACGTAAATTTATATGTGCATATGTACCTATAATATATTGACGTAAATAAATACATTTGTGGAAAAGCGTATATTAGAGTATATAAGGTACAGAAAACGGTTCATCGCACCCCCATACGTTGTTGGGCAATTATTAAAGCTGTCCCATTTCGTTCGTAACGTAATGTATGCACTTACATGAAACCGTAATATGTATAAAAAAAAACAAAAAATCGATAGTGGAGTATTGCCAATTTGCTATCACTATTAGGTCTCTTAGAAATCATTCATAATTAATTACGAACATCACGCTTATATAAACAAGTATCACCAAAATTATTCGAGGTAAATAGTCGTTTTTTAAACAGAATATTTAGTTCGCGAAAAGTTTTCTTGACGTATGTTAGTCTTTGAAAAAAGGCAAAGAAACTCAAAACTAAAAATATGAATTAATTAAATTTTATAGTTTAACTCTTTTTAGAAAAATTTGTGGGGATCTACCTTTTCATTTTTTTACTTGTTTTAAATTGTTTTTAAATTAAGTTTCAAGTTATAATTCTTTTAAATTCATCTTATATTCACACTGCACGTTGCACGTGGTCGTGTATCTGTGGAATTCATTAATAAATTTGTTGCTGTTCTTTTTGCTACACATTTACAAAAAAAAATTTTTTTTATAAAATCAAATTCAACTCCCATCTTCTACAACAAGAAGAAGCAAGCGTTCGTTCATACCAGCAAACAAAAATCTTCATTATCAAAATATTCAAATTTATATTTCAATCACAAGCTTGTGGTTAAATTTTCTTGAGCTTTAAAACAGTTTGTTTTTCATTTTGCCTGTAATATTTTCTTGTTTTTAATTTTGATTATTTGTTTATTTATTTATTTTTCAATTTTAGTACTTAAACTTTAAATTAATTATTATTATTTTTTATTTATTCGTTTTATATTACTGTTTTTAACTAGATATGTCTTGTTTATTGCTTAACTGCGCTATTAAAGATGAGTCTGAGCGCTATTGAGGTGAGTTTGTCGCTTGTTGGCTTTGTGATCGGCTGACTCATCAAAAATGTGCTGGATTAACTGGAAGAATTGTTGACGCTATTAGCGAAGGCAAAGGTCTACGGTGGTCGTATCTATTATATAGATCAACTGAAGTATTTAGATTTATACAATATAAACTGTTTCGCCAGACACGTAATGGGTTTAGTGAAATAGGTCGTTAACTAGATACCTTAACAGAAAAGTTCAAGAGTATATTCCAGTCTTTTAAGTGTTTGGACGAATCTCAAGAAGATGCCAAGCCTACTTCTAAACGTAAAAGAGTCCGTCCGACGATATTGACTCAAATCATTCTTCTCAAAAAAGAATCCATCCTTTCAATATTGATTTAATAAACCTATAGTGACCTGGTCCCCATATAGAATAGCCTTCATCATCTAAAGGGCAGACTAACGCGCAATAAAATATTCCAGACCTTCAAAGTGGTACTGATCTGTCGTCACCTTGTCCCCGTATAGAGAAGGCTTCAACATATAAATATAGTTTAAAAAAACTAAAAAAACACGCTTTTAAAGAATATTGTACTAAAAAGTTGAAAATTATTTTGAAAATAAACTTAAGGGGTTACATACGTCCAGCAGCACCAAAAATGCGCTAAAACAAAAACTGAACAATAGAAATAAATATAAAGAAATTTTATGCAATGTTTATTGGTACTTAAAGTTTATAAAAAAATGTATTTTAATTTTTCTTTACAAAAATTAGTACATAAAATATCACGTGACCCAAAGTACAATGAAAAAAAAGTTGCTCCACGGTCTGCATCATTTATCCTTGGAATGTTGATGGATCTGTAAAAATAAAAAAAATTCTTGTAAAATGAAGTTGTAGTTATAGTCTGTCGAGCCGAATTTTTTAATTTCGAAAAATTTTCCAATTTACGGAATTTAGAAAAAAAGTATGCGTTTTACGTCATAAATGTCACACTTTAATTATGTTCATAAAATTTTTTAATAAAAATATCGAAAATACGGCTCGACAGAATATAGACAAAACATTTTCGAATATTTTAAAAAAAATCGCATCAAAAAATGTTAAAAACTGTATGAGTTATCATGCAGACCGTGCCGGGAAAAGTAGTTTCGAGAAAAACGCGTTTAAACTTTCATGTGCCTCAGCCTTAAGACAATAGTATATAAAAAATACTTGTATAATTAAGAGGAAAGCGTGGGGCACTTTGTACCATAATTTCCATATATCGAGCGCCCCACGCTTTTCTCTTAATTATACAAGTATTTTTTATATACTATTGTCTTAAGTTTATTTTCAAAATTATTTTCAACTTTTTAGTACAATATTCTTTAAAAGCGTGTTTTTTTAGTTTTTTAAACTATATTTATTTTTAACTTTTTAGTTTAATATTCTTTAAAAGCGTGTTTTTTTTAGTTTTTTTTTAAACTATATTTATTTTATATATTTTTCTAATTAACTCTATTTTGATTTTTTTTCTCTGAATTAATCAGAGAACGTATAATAATTATTAGTATGGATTATTATACGTTCTCTGATTAATTTTGTTAACGCCACGATGTATGCAACGATTCGCATTTCAAATATTTCATATTGGGATCGCGTCACCGCTAAAAAGTTACAAACTGACAGACAGACATACTGACAGACATACAAGTGAAGCCAATAAAAGCGTATTAATAAAAGGCAGACTAACGCTCAATTCAAAGTTTCTGAACTTCAATGTGGTACTGATCTGGCTGCTCCACCACCAGTAGCGATTTTACAAAAACTGGTTGTTTTTCCCCCAAAAAAATCAGTTTTTAATTATATTTACTAAATATACCACCAGTGAAGAGGTAAAGTCTTACATCACTTCAAAAATTAAATCTGACGACGTAACAGTGAGAAAGTTTAATTTCAAATATGAAAGGAATATCTCTTCGTTCAAGATCGATACTTCAATTGAATGCTTTAATCAACTTCTTGATAGTACATTCTGGCCTCAAGAAGCATTTGTGCTCGAATTTCGACATAGAGGTACAATATCAATGAAGAAAATAATGCAAACAAAGATCACTCTATAAGTTCATATTATCAAAATGTCCGAGGTATTAAGCAAGCTAACTGACTTGTATCTAAATAGTCTACATTGTAATCTTAACATTATATCATTTACCGAGATATGGCTTAAACCTCACGTTTTTGGTAATGAAATTTTAAATAGTGAGTATTAAATGAGAACTGATTGTTCTAGGTTTAGATTCCATGGAATTTAAATGCATACGTTCCGCTAGTAGCTATACATATATAGCGCTATCTTATATACCTCACCGATCGGTGTTTATTTAAAAATGTTATCTCGTTGGTAAAACAATCCGAGTCCTTGATTGTTTTGGGTGACTTCAATTTGCCATGTGTTTCATGAAAACCCGTTGACGATAATGTGACTCCAATTTGTAATCGATCCTGTGTAAATGAGTTTTTGGAAGAACTGTTCGACTTTTGTCTCAACCAAATTAATTTAGTTCCTAACCACTTTGGTAAGACTTTAGATTTAGCGTTTGTAGATAAAGCTTTAAAATTTTGTTATTAGATGCGATCCTCTTGTTCTGCCAGAGGATGTGTATCACCCTGCTTTAGAGATAACATTTGAAATCAGAACTAAACTTGTGGCTGAAGATTCTATGCTTAGCTCTAGTTTTTGATTCAACTTTGCGAAATCTAATTTTAAAAAATTGAATCATAAACTCTCTAAATTTACTCGGCCAATTTATACTGATAATATTCAAGCAAGTATTTCACATTTTAACAGTACCATTATTTCTCGTTTTGAAAAATGTGTACCTAAAAAGCATGGGATAAAATAAAACACATGAATTCGTGGTTTACAAAGGAGTCATGGTATTGTATTTAAAGAATAGAAGGACTTTCAAGAACAGTGGCTTACACTTACATTACTTAAAATACTCCTCTCTTCGTCGAAAATTTCTTGAACTTAATAAAAATGTTATAATGTTTACATAACTAAAGTTAAGAAAAATATTTTACACAATCCAAAGCTGTTATACAATTTTGTTAACTCCAAACGCAAGCTTTCTACCTTTCCGTCCGCCATAAAACACAAATCTAGTATGTCATGTGATAGACTTAGTATTGTATTTCCAATACTTTCGCGCAATTTTTTAAATCAAATTATTCAATGCTGTCCATCTGTAAGCATTACTTACGTTCAACAACAATAATTAACTCACCAATTATTTCTGAGGAAGATGTATTATATCATTTGATGAATCTAAAACATTCTTTCAGTTATGGTCCAGATATGACTCCTACTTGCTTTCTGAAAAGTTGTGCAAAAAATCTGTATTTGCCTTTAACTCAACTTTTTAGTTCCTCTCTCAAGCAACGTATGTTCCCTACAATATGGAAGCAGTCTTTTATAGTACCCTTACATAAAAGAGGTTATAGGTCTAATATTGAGAATTATAGAGGTATTGCAAAAATCATTACTAGTCAGATAACGTTTTCGATATCCTCACTACTATCCAATTCCCAACACGGGATTTGTAAAGGAAAATCCACACTTATAAATTTGTGTCACATATCTCTAAAGCCTTAAGAGATAATCAGCAAACTGACGTTATCTACACTGACTTCAGTAAAGCATTCAATAGTGTTAACCACTCAATTCTCATGCATTAACTAGATCTTCTGGGCTTTCCTCGTACCACTGCAATAGAACACAACGTGTAACATTTAAAGACACTTTATAGAACACAACTTGTAACATTTAAAGACACTTTATCTCAATTAATTAATATCTCATCAGGAGTTCCTCAAGGTAGCTATCTCGACCCGATTCTGTTTCTATTACTTATAAACGTTATATCTTCGGTAATAAAGCATTCAAATATCTTGTTATATGGCGTTGATGTAAAATTTTTTATGTCATGTACCTCATTCGACGAAAGGCGTTCGTTACAAAACGATCTAGATAATTTAGCTATTTGATTTGATAACAACGACATGCCTTCGAACCTTAAGAAGTGTGAGACCATGTGGTTTTTAAGTAGACTTGTTCGACCTTCTCCTTATATAACTAATAACACGTCTTCAACTTTGTTGATTTGGGGTTGGACCCTAAGCTAACTTCCATCTTCATATCAATACCACAGTCTTAAAAACTAAAAATGCTTTTGCCTTTGTCAAAAGATGGTCAAAAGAATTTAAAGACCCTTTTGTAAATAAAGCACTTTATACGACTTTGGTGAGACCAGTATTAGAATATGGTTAACTGATATGGAACCCTGATTATCAGGTTAATTCCGATAAGTTAGGGTCTGTTCAAAAAACAATTTTTACTCTTTGCATTAAGACATTTCCGATGGAA
Organism: Ceratitis rosa; assembly: GCA_037013455.1. NCBI lineage: Eukaryota > Metazoa > Arthropoda > Insecta > Diptera > Tephritidae > Ceratitis > Ceratitis rosa. The sequence continues at coordinate 1,765,306 of JAWMAG010000035.1, read as the reverse complement.
TTCTACGATAAATCATCCTCCCTATACAAACCGTTTAAAGCTTCTTAATCTACCTACGAAGGTCGTAGAGAAATGTTAGAGGCATTGTTCGTAGTGAAACTTTTTAACGGATCAATTATTAGTTCATGGCTCTTATCTGAGGTATACTTTAATGTTCCAACTCCTGTATCTAAACAGTTTAGTCCTTTACTATTAAAGTTATGTAAAACAAATTATGAATTGAATGAACTCTTTCGCCGATCTTGTCACAATTTTAATTTTCATTCCAGCACCTTCGATTTCTCAGACTTACTTTTTTGGGTATTCGTTGGGCTTATTATTATTATTGAATTCCAAGTCAATTAAATTATCTCGGTCTTGGAATGAATGTCCTGTAGCATGGTTTTTGCTTGCTGATGGACAATTTGAAATTAACAACATTCATAACGATAATGTTCAATTTCAAAATCTTTTATCACCACCGTTTTCGAATACGAAACAATTAAGAAAATTCTTTCTGAGAGATTTTCTCTTAGCGAAGGTGATCCTCAACCTTCAGAACTTTTCAGATACATGAAATCTTTAACTGGTTCGGATTCAAGTCACGAATTACTTTTTAAATTGCGGATTCGTAAATTATCTGAACAAATTCAAATCCATTTACCTTCTTCTAATAATCAAAACAAAGATGAAATAAATATTTTGACTGTTAGAATTTTCGATTAAATTAATGAACCTCAAGTATCTTCAATAGCTTCAACTTTTAAAATTAACGGAAAGGAAAAATAAAGTTCAATATTATGTTTTTATTCTCATCAAAATTTCCGTACGAATATCCCAATAGGGCCGAATGTTTGCATATAATAATTAAGCACACCTACAATATTTTGTAATTCAAACTTTAAAATTGTTTAAATACGTTCTTCTTCCTTCACTTTCACTTTTATAGCTAAGAAAATATAATTTGTTCCAAAAATACATTTAATATTAAACCTGCATATTTCAATTGTAACTTTCAAGTCATCAATGTAAACAAATACGAAATCAAATCCAGAAAATACCTCATTAATAAATCATTGAAAGGTTTGAGCACTGTTTCTAAGTCCAAAAGGCGTAAGTATAAATTCAAACATTACGAAAGGAGTGGTTATTGTTGCTTTATAAATATCTTCCTCAGCCATTGGTATTTAATGATATGCACGAACTAGGCCAATTTTTGAAAATATTGTTTTGTCTTTTAAATCAATCAATTTTTTCAATTGAAATTCCCAATAAGTCCGATTATGTCAACCATTCTTCGCGAAACAGAAATACATTAGCAAATATTAAACAATAAAGTCACATTTATTAATATGCGTTTCACTGGAGGGGGAGTAAATGTGGGAATCTACTTACTTTCTACATTCTACTTTCATTTATGCTTTAAATCATGATACACAAATTTGTAGGTAGTTTCTTTCTCTCTTCGGCTTCATAACTATCTGACATTAAACGTGTTTCTGCTTTTTCGTGCTATCCCCTTCTCTTAAAAAAAGTCTACCATTTTTATATAAAAAAATGTGTGAAGAATTTTGATAGTGGACTTCATCGAGTGAATGCCTTTCATAGCGACGAGTGTGGACATAAATATGCTACCGGCTCCAATGCCACAAACGATTGCCAGAGTTTCCCGAAAGATACATGTTGCCAACATTGCATCACATCCAAAGACAGCTCAGAAATCGAAGAGAGACAGGATAAAATCCAAGAACGTCAAGATAAAATAGAGGAGCTAATTAATGAAATAATTGTGGCTAAAGTTAACGAAATGTAGTAAGGTGTAGTCAAGCTTCTGGGTATGCTATTACAGTCGCGAGGCTATACTCAATTCCTACTCTTGCGTCCACGTTGCGCACGCTGGAATCATGACCAACCCTTGTGAGGTAAGCAATGCGTGTGGAGCCTTCGGCTTCACGGCTAAAAGAGAGAAAGCTTCAGTGCAGCCACTCCAACTTATTCGGTTTAAATGCAGCGTCTGTACACCAGAGATGCGGCTGTGAGCGGGCGCCGGTCTTGAAGCAAGCAACTAGCTAAATAAATGTGTAAACAATTTAAATTTACTCGCCTAACGAGGTTGTGCGCTGAGTTTGGAACCCGCCACCTAGAAACCAACTCCAATGAAAAGGAAAACATCGCCTCGGATGAGATAACCCTTTTTTGTTGACGACCACCGCAAACGAACTAAGGATTACGATTTGAGGGCTTCCACCTGGAAGGTCCGGCCCCTATATTGGGAAGGTGTCCCTGTCAAGCTTGTTGATTTCCTCGCTAAACTAAAGGCTGACATCACCGCCGTCCTAGAAGGGCGATGGACGGGACAAAAACGAAAGCGATTAGGTTCTTGTGACATTTACTACAGCGCCCATATAAAGGAGAGCAAATTTGTTCTCGGATTTGTGGTGGGAGAGAGATTCCGTCGTCGGGTACTGGAATTCACCCCGGTGGATTAACGTCCCGCCACAATCCGCATCAAAGCGAAATTTTTCAACATATCGTTGATTTGCGCCCACGCACCGACAGAAGAGAAGGACGATTTGGCCAACGATGTCATTTTTGGGTGCCTAGAGTATACCTACGAGCGCTGTCCCGACCAGATCGATCATGTTATCATAAACGGAAGACATGTCTCCAGTGTTCTTGACGTGCATACAGTTTGATTACCCAGCGGTTTTCTCCTCGACTCGCACTCCTGTTCTTTTAGAGCACTCTTCAGCAATTTGACACACGGTAATTGTGGGACGGAATTTCAAACTCCCTCCGTACAGCTGCAAATGAAACTATTGGATTTCGGAAAGGTCGCAAAAACACGACTACCGCGTCGCAGTGGAGAGAAAACAGACTGCCTACCTCGCAGCGATGCGATCGACCACTACACGTGAAGTATGGGATAGATACCAAGAATCGAAGAATTGAAGAAAAAATAAAGAGACCGATATGCGTGAGTATAAAGAGGTTGAGAAGCTGGTCGACAAGGATATTGCTCGAAAATTCTATGAGAACGACGACTTACAGAAAGTTTCAAGACCGAACCAGACTAATGTAGGACACAAAGAGGTGATCTAGTAAACCGATGGCCAGGGTTTCAGCCTTGGTAGATCAACCATTGACTAGATATTCACCATGTGCCAAATCTTAAAAAAGACACATGAAAAGAGGCTCGGGAAGGACCTCTCCGAGCCGTTTGATACCAAACGAGGTTTCAGACAAGGTGGTTCCTTATCGTGTAACTTCTTTAATTTATTACTTGAGAAAATAATAAGAGAGGCAGAGCTGTGTACATTTGCTGGCGTACGCCGATGATATTGACATTATTGGATGCAAATGATATGGGTCTGGTAGTGCACTAGGGAAAGACGAAATATTTCTTGTCATCACACAAACAGTCATTGCATTCGCGACCCGGCTCCCACGTCACTGTTGACAGTCAAAGCTTTGAAGTCGTAGATAACTTCGTCTATCTTGGAACCAGTATTAACACCAACAACAATACCATCCTGGAAATCCAACGCAAAATCACTCTTGCCAACTGGTGCGACTTTGCATTAAGTAGGCAATTGGAAAGTAAAGTCTTCTCTCGACGAACGAAAGCCAAACTCTAATAATCACTTATCGTTCCCGTTCTGCTATATGGTGTCGAGGCATGAACGAGGACAAAATCCGATGAGTCGGCGTTAGGAGCTATCGAGAGAAAGGTTTTGCATAAGATTTACGGTCCTCTATGAGTTGGCAACGGTGAATACCACAGATGATGATATTGACATAGTTCAGAGTATCAAGAAACAACGGTCATGTGGTCTGGATGGATAAGAATACTCCAGCTTTGAAAATTCCCGATGCAGTCCCCGGCGGTGGAAGGAGAGGGATAGGAGGACATCCCCTGCGCTAGAGAGGGACCTGGATCCACTTGGTATCTCGAATTGGCGCCAAACAACGAGAAAAAGGAATAAATTGCACAATGTTATAAATTCGGTGTCTAAGCCAGTAAAGTAATTAAGTAAAGTTAACGAATGTCTTCTAATGTAAGACTAAAGACACCATACCAGATATGCGATGGCCCGGACAAGAACGGATACGAGTGTAACATTTACTAAAGTGACCATATAAATATATTTCTACACCGGTGGTATAAGGAACCTGTGTATTTTATTGAATTTGATGCTGGAGAAAATATTAAGAGGTGTAGAGCTTAATAAACAAGGTACATTCTTCTATAAGAGTTTACAATTACTGGCGTATGCCGATGATTTTGATATCATAGGACTTAACAACCGCGCCGAATGGGTCTGGTAGTGAACGAGGACAAGGCGAAATATTTCTGCTGACAGTCATAAGTTGAATCTAGTTGGCACCAGCATTAAAACCATTAATAAGGTCAGCTTTGAAATCCAACGCAGAATCACTCTTGCCAACAGGTTCTACTTTGGACTGAGTAGGCAATTGAAAAGTAAAGTCCTCCCGCCGTTGGAAGGATCAGGTGGAGAGTGATCGGATTTCACTTGGTATTTCCAACTTGCGGTAAACAGCGAAAAGAAGGGATGAATTATTCGGTTAATATAGCTTGACGTTTATACAACACCACCTTATTGTAGCACAAGCAACAGACAATTAAAGAGTTTTAATAAGGTGTCTCAGAGCAAGATGCGTAGGAATAACGATCGATTAATCAAATTCTAATATAAACCCACAGCTACATTTTTCGGGAATATAAATTTTTCTGATCACCAACAGTTAGAATAGAAATTTAAGATTTCTTAACTTAAAAATATAAAGTTCAGCACGTCGTAAGAGCAACATTTACTAAACAGGGAAAAATGCAAAAAAATTGGGCTTACTGGCGAATACAGCTTTTTTGACTGCTGACTTCTAAGACATTCAAAAGCATATGGGCATGTCCACCGCGGCCAAAAAATTCAAAGCCTAAAAACATATGTTGGTTTAACATATTAATATAGGGAATTTATTGAATATAACTAATGTAAACACATTTTTTATTTGGTCATTCCACAACTAGAAATTTTCGATACCAAAGTCGAACCAGTGCGAAAGTTCTGTTTTTAACATTTCTTTGCGTATTTTGTTTTGGTTAATGATCTGATCTGATCATTGATATATGTCTTTTAACATCTCATCTTGTATGTAAAGAGTATAAGCAAAATGTAAAAGGAACGTTGCGATTGCAAATTACGTTAAATTTTATATTTGTTTCGATGTCGCGTGTGACACTGAAAAAGAACATTTGTTACCAGTGCATCGAAAGTTTTTGTACCATTTGCATCAAATATTGGTTGCAAACAGATATTCTTATTGCAAATTAAATAAAAAATTTGCTGGAAAATAATCAACGATTTGCTCTCTCTCTACTTATTTAAAGTTTATAGCGTGCGATATCGTAAGTGTGAAATGAATAAATGAAAACAAAAATTCATTCGATAATATTTTGATTTGTATAAGTATATGCAAAATACAAGATTTTTTAATACAGGTTTGTGTGTGTGGCGAGAGAAAGGAAAATAAGAACCGTAAGCCGTGGTAAAATATTTAGATAACCACATAGCGCTGTCAAATACAATTTCAAAATTATCCGAGTAAGTCACTGAAACGGAAACTAAGTTACCTCTATTTGAAGCTCATTTTATTTGTTCATCTAAAGCCTTCCTAGCTCGTCCTTCAAATTGATTTTGTCGAGAGTTATTAGTGGCCATTTCAGCTATCGCCAGGTAACAATTTCGAATTGCGTAGTTTGGTTGATGGGTGCTTCTCGAGTCATTTGCAGTTATAAGCTTTCGCATAAAAAACGTGAACCATTTATTTTTGTTTTAAACCTTTTATTCGGAATTAAAATATTTATTGGTGTGCGATCAATTTAAAAATAAAAGGGAGCCGTTGATGGAGTTAGAGCCGTCATTAAAAGAAATGTATCGCAAATAACAAAATATAAAAAACGTTGTTTTATCCGATGTACTATCGTTTTATCAATGTGCAACAACACAATCTGCTAAAAATTTAAAATATTTCTTTACATTTTAAGTTGGGCGAAAAATTGAAGGGATTGGAAAGTATTCCAGGTAAATCCCGATTGCATTCCTTTGGTTGCGATGGCGAACAGTTAGAAGAAGATAGGACTGCATATTCCAATAAAAAAAAAATTTTTCGGCCTTAATAACACTATTATTAGTTAGGTTAGATTCCGTTCTTTGTTTTTATATATGTAAATAATATGAGTATACTTATTTTTGTTTACCTATACTTAAAATGATTTGTTAAGTTTGTAATTTTGGTTGTGCAAATGAATATATTGAATATATTAAACATCATTTTTAATTATCGTATGCATGCCTAAATACCATACATAAAAGGTAAACAAATAACATTAAAAGTATAATGGAACAAAATATGTGACTGCGATTTATATTAAATTAAACTTATAAATATTTTTGAACAAAAGAAAAACCATTATTAAAATATATCGATGCATAACTTTTTAAAATTAGTCGCATTAAAATATTTCTTCGGGTTTTGCTAAAATAAGTGTTTGCTTTCATTGCTTTGAAAGCTACTTCTGCTTTTGTCGCATGCGAATGACTTGGTTTTTGGCAAAATTACTCCAATTTTTGTTGAATATCAATTAGAATTACGCTATTATTACCTGAGTGGCGTCGCCGCTGTGTGGTAGGTAGAAATACTGTCGATCGGCTATGTCACTCTGATGCCAAATTGTATTCGTAAATGGAGGGGCGAATAAAACGGTCCTAAAAACTGTTCCCACTTGAAGTGTTTGGCGAAAAATCTCTGCTAACAACTTTTGAGTTAGCTGTCAGTTTCTGGCGCTGTACTGTTCATTTTTAGTAGTTGTAGGCCTAACCAAATTGGTTTTCCATCAAAAGTTATGGCTTTATAAACTTTCGAGCATTTCCGTTTATTATATTTATTTATGGCTTTTCTTCGGAATCATGGCTTTTCTGATAGTAGCTTTGTTATGCAAAGTGTAAAACTCTTTGGAATAGTGAAAAAATTTTGACAAATAAAATTTTAATTTGAAAAGTTTCAAACTACCATTTGAGCAGTTCAGCAACGAACAAATATCGAGCTGCTCACAGCGCTCGATACCGAGGTATCTGTAGCTCTACACATGAACATACATTCATAAAAGCAAACAAAAATGTATCGCTTACGAAGCCCCATGACATAACACAACATTTTTTTCATAAGCTTCATACTAAATATATTTTATGAAGACACTTTGTTTACACCGCAATCGGTCGAAAATGTTTGTGGTATCACTGTAAGAGATCACTACACTGTCAAAGACGACCAGATTGAAACGCTTTATTTCGCGCCAAGGCAATATGAACTCAAAATTTTGTGTTTCTTGGAATAGTTTTGGGTTTCTAAGAATAATTTTGTGTACTTTACCACGAAGAAGTCATCTTTTATTTAATTTTGGTTATAAGTTTTTATGGTGAGCTAAACGCCTGGTTTGTTTGTATGAATTGAATATTTGAAAATGGTAGAAGTGACAGCTGTTTCGGAGATCACCACATCTCCTTCTTATGGCAGGGATCGAACCAACGGATCTTGACTTAACAGGCGAGTGTTCTACAACTGCGTCAACATCAGCCATGTAATCTATTATTGTATTATTCAATTCATTATTAACCAACAACTATTAAGTGCGCTAATTTAGCCGCTATTTTTCTTAATAGAATGGTTAGTGAGTTGCTTTTGAATCCTTTATACTTTCAGGCGTTAATTGACTGAAAAATGCATAAGCAGAATTAAGTGTCGGGCTCAACTTACACGTATGGTATATATTCTTTTATTTCAATTTTACTATAATATGTTTTAACCGTTTTATTTAAATGTAGTCGAAATTTAAAAGAGGCATTATAAAAAATTTCTTTCATCCAAACCACTACTTACATTTTTTGTGGTTTTCAGAAAAGATTTTTGAAGTGAAACTTCTTTAAAGTGATTTGGAATCTTCGTTCCTACAAGAGAGACGAAATATATAGTTTGTATATGAGAGAGTCAGAAAAGATCAACGCTGTCATAGAGGGAGAGGAGCTACATACATATATGAATTTCACTAGATAGTGAAAGCTGCAACGGAAAGAGAACTCCGTAACGCGAATGAGAGAAAATATATAACGTAGGTGAGATTGAGTGAGAGAGAGAATTGAACGTTTAGACTGGACTAATGCAAACGGTGTAGTCACTGTAACTATGGTTAGTATATAGCGCACACACATATAGGTATATGAGTGAGTATGTAGTGCATAGAATATACACTCACTTGCTATTGAAGTTTCACTTCTGTTCTATGTACTGAGCTGCACATATATTTTTATTAACATTACGTGTATATCTATATGTAAACTAAAAATCCAGAATCACTCGATTTCATGTCCTCGAAGCGAAGTCCTTAAAATCTCCTGTTCACTTGAAATCAGAAAAGCGTGTGGCTAAAAAATGGTGCAATTATTCAAGATTTTGTATGAGAAGGTATTGCCTTTCTGTCGCGATTGAAATCTCAAAACGATCAGTTATATCAAAGTGCATAGTTTCTACAGTAGTAGATGGGAACTTACATATGTTTTAACATCCTAGGGTGTTTTATTTTAACCAGCGAATTTATTACAAGCGCTTTTAGTGGGTTTTGCGAATAAAATGGTACATAATGTGTTCGAATGGATTTTTCGTGCTGAACACGAATCGTTTCCATTACGTAACTTTTCGAAACAACAGCGATTGGAACCGCTAAAATAGCGTTTTTGGCATTTTGGAAAAATTGTACGGCTACACCCTGAAAGGCCGAATCGCGCCCCTTAAAAAGAGTCCTATGCAAAAACCAGCCGCCTTCTGTAAAGTCTCTGTATCTTTTGGCATAATTTTGAAGTACTACACTTGTCGGCCACCATATTCACGCATCTCGGCCTCTTTCTTTGTTTGTCTGCACATGCGGCCTGTTATCCGACAATTAGACTTCAACGAACCCCTAAACCGAATATATCGGAGTGGCTCCACCGAAGATTCGCTTTTATCGGAGCATAGTTTTTCTTACTTTAGTGTTCATGTGGAGGTACATATCTTATTTACTGTTTATAGTACCATATTTATATATATTCATATATATAAATATTATATATATTCATATATATAAATATTATATATATTCATATATATAAATATTATATATATTCATATATATAAATAGAAAATTTTCCCATCTAGCAAGGGATGAAGCTCTATCAAATGTTATGCTCAAACTCATTATTTTAAAACTTACAAATATTGTCAAAAATGTATGTGTTTGTGCATATAAAAAATGCCCATAATTATAAAAGGGTCATCAGTGTGCCAGTGGCGACTTTACCGCATTGTGACGCACCACGTGGTAACGCCGTTGCGTGAAGTGGGGATGGTGGGCTTCCAGAAGCCTAAATAGTGTGACTGTGTAAATAACTATAAATACATATACAATAGTATATGTATCAACTACGCATAGTTTTATGCTCGCTTGTACATACCTAGATAAAATGGAAAGAGCTTTATATATATACAAATGTAGGTTTATATTTATATTAGCAAAGAAGTACTTAGTAACTGGACGTTAAATATGTAGGTTTACTTCAATTAAAAGTAAACTAAAAAGGTTTAATAGTGAAAGTGGATAAATCCGTTCGGGTGTAGGAAGTTTTAAGGATTTGATGAAATTGGGAGACATTATTGAGGTAAATAGGCGTACAGTAGATTCGGGCTATTTTAAACGTTCCTGGATCGATGTTAAGATTACTGAATACTAGGAATAATCAATACTAGGAATAATCAATGAATACGCTTGCATAAACAAGAAATGGAAGAAGGACCAAGAAGATTTCTTAAAATATTTTGCTCGAATTTTCAGATTTTATAATGGATATGTGAAAGTTTTATTTCGGAAGTTTTAATACGAAACGATTAGTCGAAATTATTGCTTTTAGTTGTGTTATCAATGACAAGGACAAGGCATCTTAAAAAAATTTCCCATGCAGAGAGTTAGGTTATAAAAAAGAAATATTTATTATTTCGAAATAAAATTATCCATAGCGTTTCACCAAAATCGAATATTTCAACATTCGCAGATCGCGTGTCTTTCATTTTTTTAATTTTATTGCATTTTATTATTACATCCTAACACAAGGTTATTGAGTTGATAATTGATTACTAAATATCTTATAGTTATCAATATTTATGCGTTTCATAAAAATTTGTTTGTTTGCCTAATGTTAATGTCTGTCAAGGAAAATTTCCGCTCCGACGTTTTTAAGTGTCTTAAAAATTAAAATAGTTAGCAATGTATTCTACTATGCACAGGTCAAATGTTCGTAGAATAAACTGCAGGTCATTTGTATAATTGAAACTGTCTTCACTTGATTGCGTTCGAGTTAATTCAGTGAATTCGGTCAAATTTATAACTATTGCTGTAATATAACCGAATTTACAGTTATGGGTTACGAGGACGCAAAATCGGGCGGTATGTGTGATGACAGCGGAGGCTGGTAAAATACGTACCAACAGAAAGCACTTAAGCGGCAAAATGCTAAGTTTCGAATTCTCCAAAAGAAACAACAAAAACCAGACAACAGAGTCAAACCACTTCTCTGAGACGAGCGATCAAGACGACATCTCCAATTTGAACAATAATAGAACTGAACAAGAACCAGCAGCTGCTGCAAGTATCTCTCACAAACCACCGCCGATCTTCATACTAGAAGTAAATGACATAAATAAAACGATTACCAGTTTCTTAGGTCTAATTGGTAGGGAAAACATTATATACAAATCCGGCAGAGATGGGCAAGCCTGAGTGATGCCTACTAACAGCGATTCTTATAGGAAACTAGAAGCATTTTTAAACACACTAAAAACTTTTTTCCAGTCATATCAATTAAAAAAACATTCTACACCAACAATCGACATCAAATTAGGCATAACTCATAAGACTACACTGTGAAAAATATTGTAAACACAAAAAGTAAAGTAACAAAAATGCACATGTCAGTATTTTTTGTTGACCTTGAGCCATTAACAAACAACAAAGGTTTGTTGATATTAATCGTTTGAGTAATCCAGTAGTCAAAACTGAGCCACCTCTAAAATTTAATGATTTTGTACAATATCATCGCTGTCAGGAGTTTGGACATACCAAACGGTATTCGGTATTGTAAAAAGCCATTCTGATGTGTGAAGTACGGACTAGGCCATCCGTCAGCTCTTCGAATTCCGGTCCAACATTGCACAACAATAATGCCACCTATGCAGATATCACAAAAGAACAAGTAAGCTCTTCCACAAATAGCCTACACAATTTAGTAAAGTTAGAAGCACTGATTTCTAAACAAGTTGAGCTGACTCAGCACTGATCACAATGCTGGCGTCCATTTTATCTAAGTTCTGCAATTAAGTCTTAAAATGGTTACATGGAATGCAAGTGGACCTAGTAACCATTTATTAGAAATTGAACATTTTCTCTTAACTAAAAACATGGATATACTCATGATATCCGAAACACACTTCACCAATAATTTTTAAAATAAAAGGTTTTGATGTAATTACTTGTAATCATCCTGACGGTTAAGCACATGACGCTTTAAAATACAAAGTACCTTCAATTAAAGCAGCGTCTGTCGATTACAAGTGTCAGTAGTGGAATTGTTGAAGATTTTGGCATAGCAGCACTTAACAAAGCAATCAAGGAATTTAAACATAAGCCAGCTGAAATGAAAGAATATCTTAAAAATGTTGATCCAAATACTGACTATGAATATAACATTTGGAAGGCCACAAAATACTTAAAAAGACCAAAAATACGACAATAATACAACAACAGATTACATGGCTAATGTTGGCGCAGTGGTAGAGCACTCGCCTTTTAAGTCAAGATCCGTTGGTGCGATCACTGCCATAAGAAGTCTGTCAGACAGCTGTCACTCTATCATTTTTCTCTGTTGTATAACAAAAAAATATTCATTTAATACTAACAAACGTTCACTAAAAACTTTTACCCCATAAGAGATGTTAACAACTCATGGTGCAGCTGAAATGAAAGTAAAGCACACGCTTTGGTCAATCCCCATCATTAAAATCACAGAAGTTCAGGTTGAAATTTAACGAATGAAAAGTGCAAAGTCTCCTGGTCTTGATAATATTGATGCTTGAACAATTAAGCAACTTCCTAAAAAAATATTTTATTGTTTTTAGTGTTGATTTTTAAATGTAGCTTTAGGCTTAGCCTTTTCCTCACCCAGTGGAAATGAACTGAAATAATTACCAAAGCCACAAAAACCTTAAAAATGCGTTATCCTCATACATGCCAATAAGTCTACTGAAAATACTCGAAAGAATATTTCTTCGAATATTACTGCCAGTAGTAGAACGTTATATAAAATTAGAAAGATACTTCCCACCTTATTCTATCTCTTTCTCTTACCTGAGTTACAGACTTTTACTATGTTGAATTCAATATTTAGCAACAGATATACGAGGAAAATGCTGGAGTTCCACAAGTTAGTGTATTGGGTTCTACATTTTACACAATTTTCACCGCAAATATGCGAATAGCAGTGGACTGTTGCTACTTATGCAGTCGACACTGCAATACCTTCTTCATCGTTCTCTGATATCGAGGCTCCAGAAATTGTACAAAGTTAATCGAATGAACTGCAAACCTGGCTTAGCAAGTGGAACATTTCTGTAAATGCTTCAAAATCTCATCATGTTACCTTCACACTTAAGAAAGAAGAATGTCCAAATCTCAGCTAAGTACCTCCGACTGCATCTAGATCAAAGATTAACTTGGCGTGAACAGATATATTACAGTCAAAAGAACGCAGCTCAAGATTAAAACCAGAAAAAATTATATCGAAAAACGAAATAGCAGTTTCAACACAAGCCGCCAACCTTCTACGAGAGGATTAACAAAAGTTCGGTCAGTTGGTGAATGTGAAATTCAAGTTGAGCACTCGTTGCAAAAAGTTGTGGTCTTTACCCAATGCCAATCGCATACTCAGGAAGCAGAGATGGCAAGACGCAAACAGATCAAATATCGAATTAACTGATCTGGACCTTTCGAAGGTAAATACTATTGCAAACAATGAACACCTTAGCCGTATCACTTCGCTGATCATTTGAGAATTGCATTCTTGCATATATGCATGAATTCGAAATTATTCATACATATATAAGTTAGCACCAGTTAAGTTACAACTACCATGCGAAGTCAGCAATAAGTCAACACAGGGAATCAACAAGAATTGGGATTTGACCAGCTGCCGAATCAGCGAAACCAAATAATATTGGGAACAACATCCGGCATGCGCCGATCAAATACTGCACCGACCCAGACGTCGACTCAGCAGAACCAAACAAACATCCGGCATGCGCCGACTGAACACCAATCGCTATTACTGCTGACACAGGTAGAATTTAGTTATATTAGTAAGTAAATTAGTAATTACATTTGTTAGTTGTAATTGTGAGTTCAACCAATAAAGGTCTATCGACCACTAAAAAGGAAAAATTATATTTTTTTCCCCGTCCCAACTTTTCGGACGGTAATTGGCGCCCGAGTCAAATAAGCTTGGCAGCGCTCGCGAAGTCGTTATTATGTGAAATAGTGCCACTCGAAAAACTAGAAGTGCCACCAAAGAAGAAGCCATAAAAAAGAAGTACTCAAGAAAGAGACTTCGAAAAAAGTGCCACAAAAGTTCTTCAAAAGGTGCGACACAAAACACTGATTAAAGTGCCACAAAAATAAACCAACATAAAAGAGACGTGAAAAGGAACTGGAACTTCCTTGACGTCCCAACGGCATCACGACACCAGCCAACCCGGAACAACAACCAAAAATAGCAAGGAGTAAGACAGTGCCCCTTAGTACCGGAAGGAAAACGGAATCTGCACACTTACCGGCATACCAATGCAGCTAAAATTAATGTAAGTATAAGTAATTTAGAAATTCGTGTAGTTTAAGCTCCAATACTGGAAATATCCCTTAACAGAAATCATATAAATAATACGATTCTTTTTTTTTAATAATTAAACTAATAAAACTATAAATAGAAATTAAATAAATAATAAAAATGGCTAACCCAAATCATCTTATTAGGCCACCACTGCTAACCGCGCAGCCAGCAGCCCCTGCAGCTGCAGAACTTCTAAATTCGACTAATCAAATTTCCCCACAGTTAGCTACTCTTATTAGGTCAATGATAAATCAGACCATTGAAGCTACCGCTCCCACCTTTGTGCAAAACGCACTTAGAGATAATACCCCTCCCATTATATCTGACCAGGTTATAGAAGAACAATATAGAAACAACATGGCAGACATGGATAAGGTTCCAGATGTCGTACGATCTTTAAGAGAATTCTCAGGAAATGCCTCGGAATTCAGCTCATGGAGGAAAAGTGTTGAACGAATTTTAAAAATATACGAACCCTCAAAGGGCACCCCTAAATACTTCGGAATTTTAAATGTCATTAGGAACAAAATAGTGGGAAAGGCAGACATAGCTTTAGAGTCATATAACACCCCCTTAGATTGGACAGCCATCTCTCGATGTCTGACCACCCATTACGCCGATAAACGTGACATAGGCACGCTGGAATACCAGATGACTTGTCTCATACAGGGAAGAATGACGATAAACAAATTTTACCAGAAGGTTTATAGCCACCAATCCCTCATTCTTAACAAAATAGGATGTATGGAAATTGGCGAAGAAGCAGTCCACCTATTAACAGACAATTACCGTGCTAAAGCCCTTGACACCTTTATTAGAGGACTTTCTGGGGATCTTCCTAGACTCCTAGGTATAAAAGAACCGAAGAGCCTTCCAGAAGCCCTGCACCTGTGCCTTAAGCTGGAGAATCAAATGTTTAGAGCACACCATGCCAACAACCAGGTGCTAAACGCATCATCAAACCCACGACATCAAAGCTTCAACTCATTCATCCCTAGGCAACAACTCCCCTTGTCAAGATACGCGCAACCTGTAAACTTACAATCTCCCCAATCAAAGTTCTATCCCGAACTGGCCCATATACCTCACCCTCAGCAAATCTATCGACAACCAAATTTTAATCCACATACCTCTCAACAATACTCAAACCAACCAAATCCATATAACAGATACCAACCACAATACCCCTATAACCAACTACAAAATCCATATAACCAACAACAAAACCGTCCCCCTCCAAGGCCACCTAAGCCACCTCAACCTATGGTCGTAGATCAAAGTATCAGGACAAGAGCAATAAATTATGCAAACCGTCCTAAACCACAAGAACCAGGTAAACGCCCATCAAGCACATCCATGATAAACCACCCCCCTACAGAAAAATCAAAGGAACTTTCATATAAACTCTGACGAAGTAACAGACGACCATTATTACGAAGACCAATATTACGACCAATACAACAGCAACCAAGACACAAATTACAATATCGAAGAGACGCACGACTTGACAGACATACATTTTTTAGACTGAATAGCTCTTCGTTGCCCTACTTCAGATGCAAAACGAAGAGCGGCGATATACTAAATATCCTAGTAGATACAGGGTCAAACAAAAATTATATTCAATCCAGTTTAATAGAAAAAGCTATAGAAAACGAAACTCCATTTTTCGCCAATTCAGTTGGAGGAAAAATAAAAATTACCCACCATAAATTCTTAAATCTTTTTAATTTAGAAAATTACAAATTAAAATTTTTCCTATTACCCACACTCAAAACATTCCATGCTATTTTAGGCAACGATAGCCTAAAAGAACTTTCAGCAGTCATACACACTAAAGAAAATTTTATGGTCATAGCCAATTCAAAAAAAGTCCATTTAAAGCAATACAATGTACAAGACGTCAATGCAATAAATATTAGAGATGAACATATGACAATAGAAATAAAAAATAAAATAGGACAGTTAATAGAAAAAACACCGAAACTTATTTGCAGAACCAAAAGAAACTCACATATACAACAAAAGTAGTAGCAGAAATTAGGACAAATTCTGATACCCCCGTTTATTCTAAATCCTACCCATACCCAATAAACCTTAAACAAGAAGTAGAAAAGCAAGTCAATAAGTTACTTGAAGATGGAATTATTCGTGAATCAAGGTCACCTTACAATTCACCCATCTGGGTCGTACCTAAGAAAGACGACACTTCAGGGAAAAAAAATTTAGAATGGTAATAGACTATAGGAAATTAAATACAGTTACAATTGCAGATAGATACCCAATTCCAGAGATAAACGAAGTACTTGCTCAATTAGGAAAGAATCGAACTTTTTCAGTAATTGACTTGAAAAGTGGTTTTCACCAAATTCCTCTTAAGGAATCTGATATAGAAAAAACAGCGTTTTCAGTGAACAATGGAAAATACGTGTTCACAAGACTTCCTTTTGGCTTGAAGAATGCTCCAGCTATTTTTCAAAGAACGTTGGACGATATTCTCAGGAAACACATTGGTAGAATATGCTATGTATATATAGATGACATAATTATTTTTAGTAAGGACGAAGAAACACACTCTGAACACATAAATCAAATTTTCGAAACTCTTAATAAAGCGAACATGAAAGTCCAGATGGATAAAAGCAAGTAGAGTTCTTAGGATTTATAGTATCTTCTTATGGAATTTCAACAAACCCATCTAAAGTACAATCTATACTAAATTTTCCCTATCCACAAACCATTAGAGATTTAAGATCATTTTTAGGATTATCAGGATACTATAGAAGATTTATAAAAGGATATGCCAAATTAGCAAAACTATTAACAACCTTACTTCGCGGTGAAGAAGGAAGAATGACCAAAAATCAATCGAAAAAGATACAAATAAATTTAAGTAATGAAGCAAAATTAGCATTCAATAAGATTAAATCTACCTTAACATCAAAGGACGTCATTTTACAATACCCTGATTATAATAAAGAATTCGATTTAACTACAGACGCCTCACAATACGCAATAGGCGCAGTTTTAGAACAGAATGGAAAGCCTATCACCTTTATATCAAGAACACTTACTAAAGCAGAAGAAAATTATGCAGTAAACGAAAAAGAAATGCTTGCCATAATTCTGCACTAAATTCTTTCAGAAATTATTTATACGGCACAGCCAAAGTAACTATCCATACCGATCATCAACCACTTACATAAGCATTAAGTAATAAAAATAATAATTCAAAATTAAAGCGATGGAAATCAATCTTAGAAGAGTACAATTATGAATTAAAATATAAACCAGGAAAAGCTAACATAGTCGCAGACACGCTATCCAGACCATTTGAACTAAACACGTTATCAGTAGCAACACATTCTGATGAGAGCTCATCTCATAACCTACAGTGGCGGACTAAAGTCTACATACGACCCCTTTTTTTGGAATCCATACCGTCCCATAGTTTTTACAGGAAAAGTATTGATGTAGTCTTGATTTGAATTTAATTGTAAGACAAAACCGAAAATTTCATATTTATTCAACATCAACTTTCAATTTTATTAACAAAAAACTGAAAAAAGGCATTGACAAAAGTGAGCATACGTTTCATTAATTTGTTTCATTTATTACTTTAGTTATTGTTTTCAGTGGTCAAGTACCGTTTTTTTTTTTCTTTTTATACTTTTCTTGGTATTTGGCTTTATCTGTTCTATTCTATCTATTGTTTTCCATCATTTGAAAAAAAATACGATCGCGAAAATGTCGTCACGAACGGAAATCCCGGTGGCTGTGCGAAAATTGGTTATAAAACACAGAAATGATAAGAAAACGTTCGGCGAAATAGCTAAATTGTTAAATTTAAGAAAAGCGACGGTACAAACAATTTATAAAAATTTTGCAGAATCGGGCTCGTTCGAGAGTAAGCCGCGAAGTGGTCGTCCAAAGAAGCTTACCCGTAGGGACATCTCTTTCATCCGTAATAAAGTAAGCCAAAATCCCAAGGTACATGCTACCAATTTGGCCCAGGAGATAGCTGAGAGATCCGAAATTGTTGTGCACCCACGCACAATAACAAGGATTCTTAACAACGAAGGATTCCACAGCAGAACTCCTCGCAAGAAGCCTCTCATAAGCGAGAAAAACCGCGCACTTCGTTTGGAGTTCGCAAAAAAGCATCTAAATAAGGATCATGAGTTCTGGAAAAGCGTGCTATTTACGGATGAGTCCAAATATAACATATTTGGATGCGATGGCAGAGCAAAAGTTTGGAGAAAACCCAATACTGCCATGGATCCCAGGCACCTTATTTCGACCGTAAAGCATGGTGGTGGGAGTGTCATGGTTTGGGGAGCAGTTGCAGCGTCTGGAATGGGTAATTTGGTCTTTATTGAAGGAAATATGGATCGCTTCCAATATAAGACCATATTGGAAAATAATTTGAAGCCATCTGTGGACAAACTGTGCCTTGGCTCGAGCTGGATCTTTCAACAGGATAATGATCCTAAGCACACAGCGCAAATAGTAAAAGATTGGCTGCTGTATTATGCTCCGCGACAGTTGCACTCACCACCACAAAGCCCGGACTTGAATATCATAGAACATGTATGGGAAATATTGGAGCGGAAAATTCGGAAACATCATATAAGTAATGCGTCAGTGCTTAGGGAGAAACTTCAAGAAGAGTGGCAAAACATAACAGGAGAAGAGCTGGAAATTTTGGTTTCTTCAATGCCCAGACGCTTGCAGGCGGTGATCGATGCGCATGGTGGCCCAACAAAATATTAACTTAGTTATTAAAATTAATATGATTACCTAGAATAGCTAAGCAAAAAATCGTATGTTCACTTTTGTCAGTGCCTTTTTTCTATTTTTTGTTAATAACTTTGAAAGTTAATGTTGAATAAATGAGAAATTTTGGTTTTTGTTATATACTTCAATTTAAAACAAGACTGCATCATTATTTTTTCTGTGAAAGCTATAGGACGGGTTGAATTCTCAAAAAATGGATCGTATGTAGACTTTAGTCCGCCACTGTAGTTCCAGCAGTCGAAGGACCAATTAATGCATTTAAAAATCAACTATGGATATTTATAGGAGAAGAAGACAGCTATCAATTCAAAATACCATTCCCTACTTATCATAGACACATAATTATTAAACCTAATTTTTCAAGTGAAAATCTAATCACTTTATTAAAACGCTATTTAAATCCTTCAGTGATAAACGGTATATACACTTCGGAGGAAATAATGGGAAAAATTCAAGAAATTTACCCACATCATTTTTCTAATTATAAAATTCGTTATACGCAAAATAAAATAGAAGATTTAACAAGCGAAGACGCTCAAAATGAGGAAATAGTTAAGGTACATAAGCGAGCACATAGGAATAGAGATGAAAATAAGAAACAAATAATACAAAGATATTATTTTCCTAAAATGAAAATGAAAATAGAAAATATAATTAAACAATGCAAAACGTGTAAAGAACACAAATATGATCGCCACCCTAATAAACCCCAATTCCTCAATACCCAGGAGAAGTAGTACATATAGATATTTATAACACAGAGAAAAATTTAGTTTTAACAGCAGTCGATAAGTTTTCAAAATACGCACAAGTTAGAATAATAGAATCAAAAGCTTTAGAGGATATCAGAGAGCTTCTACGACAAATTCTTTTTGCTTTTGGAGTACCAAAAACAATAGTAATAGATAATGAAAATTCCCTAAATTCAGCATCGATTCAATTTATGGTCGAAGATCAGCTTGGTATCAATATCTTTAAAACACCTCCGTATACTAGTACAGTTCACGGACAAGTAGAAAGATTTCATTCCACCTTGTCCGAAATCATGTGTTGTTTAAAAACAGAAAGAACTCACCGTTCATTTCAGGAATTATTGGACCAAAGCACCTACGAATATAACTACACTATTCACTCAGCAACAGGGAAAAGACCTATAGAAACTTTTTTTGGGAGACGAGTATACGTAAACCCAGAGCAATTTGAAAATTCAAGAAGAGAACATATAGAAATCTTAAAGAAAAGACAAGCAAAAGATTTAGAAATACATAACAAAACACGAACACCAATAAAAACATACGCACCAGGCGATGTTATTTACGTTAGAATAAACAAAAGATTAGGATCTAAGCTCACAGCTAGATATTAGAAAGAAATCGTTAGAGAAGATAAGTCTAGCATAGTAATAACGGAAAACGGAAGAATAGTACATAAGAGTAATATTAAAACATGATTTTTTTTCCATTTTATCCAATTCCTACAGATTTCTCGTACATTTAGTGTACGCAGACTTCAAAATAATAGATTACACAAACTCACAACTGGCGACATTCGACACAGGACTGACAAAAATTCAAACTGGAACTTACAGAATAATACATAAGATAGACCTAGATACATGCCAAGAAACGTTGAACGAAATAAGCTATACCATAAAGGCCAAAATAACTCCAGAAAATCCCCTTTTACCCATCCTCATCAACGAATTAAATATTACGCAAACAC
Organism: Ceratitis rosa; assembly: GCA_037013455.1. Taxonomy (NCBI): domain Eukaryota; kingdom Metazoa; phylum Arthropoda; class Insecta; order Diptera; family Tephritidae; genus Ceratitis; species Ceratitis rosa. Next base: position 1,744,766 of record JAWMAG010000035.1, on the reverse strand, counting down.
ACCTAAATAGACTCAAACCTAAAAGATTTAGGAAGTCACTAGACGAAATAGGAAAAGTATGGAAATGGATCGCAGGAAATCCTGACCATGGCGATCTAATTATCCTGCCGAGCCAAATAAATAATATAATAGAAAATAATAATAACCAAGTAACGATAAATAAATTAATTTTTGATAGGATAAATAACATAACAGCAGTTTCAAATAAAATTTTGAAAACTGTTCAAACCGACGAAGATATCCAACATAATTTTGCGATAGAATTATAATATAAACTTAGGATAATGAAAGAAGAAATTACCAATATAGATTATGCAATTCATTGGGCTAAGGCCGGAATCGTAAATTCATACATTTGTCAAATTTAGAATTAGAGTTAATTAGATCGGTATTTATTAATAACAACCTTACATTAAATAATGTTGAGGAATCCTTAGAATTAGCGAACATAAAAATAGTCTCAAATAGCTCAATGTTATTCTATTGTATATTGTGGGTATACCACTAACAAATGAAGAAGTTTGTAATTCAGTTTTAATTAAGCCAATAAAAAAGAATAAATATGTTAATAAAATCCCATATGAGGACATTATTAGTTGTAAGGAAAATAAAATATTTGCTGTTAAATTGAAATGTAAGGAAAATAATAACACAAGAATTTGTAATAATAAGAATATTATAGATATTAGCAACACTACCTGTGTCCCACAATTACTTAAAAGCAAACCAGCAGAATGCACGCTAATAAATAATCAGCACATCCCTTCGGTGGAAATCATCTCACCAGGCATAATTTTGTTAAACCAATACAAGGGAACAATTGAAATCGACAGCCAGAATAACACTCTTGACGGGTCATACGCAGTTCAATACCACAATTCTACAGTCTTTATAGATAACCAAAAATACTCCTTCAACGAGATTCTAACCAGTAAACCCTTACCAGCGATATTGCAATCAAATATCCCCTCAAATAAGGAAGAAGAAGTACTGAGTTTAGAGATGATCAAAGAACTCCATGTCAACAATACAAAGCAGTTAAACTTACTACGGACAACCCACGCTGAAGCCATAATAACAAATTTTTCCCTAACAATCATTAGCATTATCTTCCTAGCAGGACTAATCACCAAATTGATCATAGGAAAAATGTATAAAACAAAACCGATGGAGTTATCGAGCTACACAATTAACGCCAACGTGACCGACACCAAAGAAGTCACAACATCAGAAACACCCAATTACGCAGAACCTTTAACCCTAGTCTGTTAGTTCGAACGAACGAGGACGTTCAACTACCATGCGAAATCAGCAATAAGTCAACACAGGGAATCAACAAGAATTGGGATTTGACCAGTTGCCGAATCAGCGAAACCAAATAATATTGGGAACAACATCCGGCATGCGCCGATCAAATAATGCACCGACCCAGACGTCGACTCAGCAGAACCAAACAAACATCCGGCATGCGCCGACTGAACACCAATCGCTATTACTGCTGACACAAGTAGAATTTAGGTATATTAGTAAGTAAATTAGTAATTACATTTGTTAGTTGTAATTGTGAGTTCAACCAATAAAGGTCTATCGACCACTAAAAAGGAAAAATTATATTTTTTTCCCCGTCCCAACTTTTCGGATTGTAATTTATATATGCCAGAAAAAAACTCAAATAACAGGAAGCAATTAGCCAGCGCCCAAGGATATGCAAGGATTTACGCTCCTCCCGTAAGCAAATTCGTTTTTGTTAAATCTAAAAACACAATTTTAGAACGATCGGCTAAAATGGAGATGAGCAAATGGAAGATAGCTGAGGATAGGTCAGACAAAATTCCCCCACCAAGGCAAACAAGAATTCGCCATGTGGTTCTCTTCGGGTTTGGGCGTAATTTACACCCGATATAAATATTCAATGAATGCCAAATTTCATATGGAACGATTTCACCGTTTCTAAAAACTATTTCTAAGTGGTTCCGAAGATTCCATACCGTACATTTTTCCGTAGAGGACGAGACTCGAGAAGGTCCACCAAAATCTTCCACAGATGACGTCAGTGAAGCTCTGGTGAAGTCCAAAATTGACGAAGACCCACGATTGACACAAGAAATGATTGCTAATGAATTGGGCTAGAATACCATGGCTGTATCGCGAATATTAAGTAAAAGAGGTTCGGGTGCAATTTGCTCAGTTTTTCCTAACAAATTCTAATATGGTCAGTCTAGCAATTTTAGTAAAGTCGTTACTGGTGATGAATCTTGGTTTTATAAGTACGATCCAGAAACCAAACAGCAGTCCACCCATCCGTAAAATCTAAGCAACAAAAGTTAGCAGCAAAACTAATGATGTCAGTTATTTCACCCGATCTAAAATCGTAGCTGCTATTCCACTGGAAAAGGGTCAGACGGTAATCCCAAAATGGTACACCGAAGAGTGCTTACTAAAAGTTTTCAAAAATTTGTTGGAAAACAGGAGGAAAGAGGATTTGCGGCGCTACTTTTTACATCATGACAACGCACCATCCCACACTGCTGAAATAAGTAATACTTCCAGCACCATATTTCCCGGATATAACACCTTGTGATTTCTGGTTATTTCCAACAATTAAAAAATTTAATAGCAAAGGTCGTTAATAGCACCGAAGAGATAATTAATGCGGTTAATAGTGAACTTGATAATCTTAAAAAGCAAGTTTTCAGAAGTGGATCTATAGGCTTAAGAAATGCATTGAAATGGCGATTATCTAGAGAATATAAAAAAGGACAAAGATTACGAATGAAAACAAAAAGAATTTTTCTTTATTTTTTTGTGGTCAACTTATCGAACTTTTGTTAATTTCCTCGTAGACAATAGAGAGAATGTACTAAAACTACAAAGACTGCACCCTCTAGATTTGCCATTCAGATCTTAATCCTTTGGAGCTTTCCCGTCTGAAAAATGTTTGCATTGGAACCCTTATGAACGAACGAGACTACTTTATGCATGCTGTGTAGTATATTTAAATTAAAAAAATAGTAAAAAATTGTATACCTTAATTTTAGGACAAATTTCACTTAATGAATCTACTTAAATCTAAGTTACAGTATAATTATTTATTGCCAACCGACAGATTGTAAATAAATAAAAAAATTTAAAAAAATTATATTGTATATTTCCTGACTTTTGGGATCCAAAATCCAAAATCTACAATTATAGAATTTTAATTTAAATATAAAACTAAGATAGTTTTACTAATTGCAGGGAACGCTATATCATAGACGTGCACCACAAAGTGTGGAACCGAAAATTACTTCAGAGGTTACAAAGGCGAATTATAAAACATTTAATAAGTCATAAGAAATCATAGGCAACTTCACGATAAGTCGTAAATTTAAAACTAAAAATGTAATAATTATGAATAATTATGGTAAAGTGGTAATGTTTTTACAATTTTAACACATTGTGCGGTTATTAAACGATCAATTTTTAACACATATGTCTGATTTTTTATTATATAAAATATGTTTAGTTTGACAGTAAAGTTTCTCAGATGTCAAAATAAAGTTAGTTGCTGAATTGTGCTCGAAATCGCCACATGCTACGCTTACGCCCTCCTGACGGTTAATGGTTAGTTTATATACGAGTATATAAATATAATATATGTGTTGATCCAAGTACATTAATATTATTAAAAGGAACGTCTGAACTGATTCCATTCTGAAAAAACCATTATTTATCTTCTGTAAGGAAGGTTTTTTGCTTAAAATTTTAGAACTTTTTGGTTTTGCGTCCAAAAATGATAAAAAATGGGACCTATTATAAAGGGCTATGGCTATGAACTTAATATAGATATTCTTACTAAATAATTTGTATAATAACACAAGTTTTTTTGAAAGTTGAAATATTACAACACTAATATCAAACTTAAGAAAGACTTTGAAAATATTTTTAAGAAAGTTATCTTTTGTTTTCAAATATAAAAGATAAAATGCTATATTGGATTATAGGCGATAATAAAAATTATTACATTTGAATATATATACTAGCAGACCCAGCCAACATCGGGTCGCCTTAATTACATGCCTTTATATTACATTAAGGGAACCCTCCCCTGATTTTGGATCGAAAAATCAATTTTTTGTTACGCAAAAAATGAAAGCCATATTTCGTATTTGTAGAGTATTTGTTTAAAGGGATTTTGCAATACGATGAATATTTTGCAAATGGGAGCTTCTCAAAACACCTGCCTCACGCACGCTGCGAGACTTTCCAAAAACTTTAAACGCATTTTTCTCGAAACCATGTTTTCCAATCTAACTTCAAGCTTTCTTTTATCTAAAAACTGTTTCAAAGTATATGGTTTTTTGTACGTCTTGAACCTAAGATTAGCATTAATATTTAATTATTTATATTTTTTAACGTAATTGAAGTGAAGTAACAAAAATTTTAACATTATAATTTCAATGAGCATTATGCAATAAATTTATCGTTAAACTTGTTTCAATTGAGGTTCAGGGCGTGGGAAATTTCATGATCTTCAAGTAATGACAACGACTTTTGATTTCTGTCTACTACAAGAGGCTGTATGCTTGAAGTTGATTTGTCAATACGCGAACATGGGAAATTCTCATAAAATTACTGAAATTAAGCTAAGCGGTTTCAGATAAAAAATGTTCCAGCAGCCCATATTAACGAAAATAAAAAAAATCAAGCAAATTGGACCATAAATATGATTATTAAGAACCAGTTTTTGCTTGTTAATCTAAACAACAAGCTACCAACAAATAAACAAAAAAATTAAAAAACTATAAATTGTTTTCAACATAGGGGTGTCTCATTGATCGTTCTGCGACTTATTTTTTCCCTCACTTGGATGCAATATATCTAGTCTCCATAATTCATTGAAATGACAATTGTCATAGCGTACGCTTCAGCCTATTTCAACGAATGATGCCATCTATCGGGTTATGGAATGGATCAAGCCAATCACATATCTGCTCGGTGAACCTTGACATTTCAAATATAAACGAGACTGCTCAATAAAACAAAAACGGTTAATTGTTCTTCAATATTTATATTATCCCCTTCAAAATAGACACCATTAGAGCCGATACACATATGCCACCTTTTTTCCAATCTTCATAACACTTCTGGTAGGCCGCTTTAGGTATGGCTTTCAGTTCCTTCTTCGAATTCTCTTTTATGACTTCAATCGACTGAAAATGCTTTCCACGAAGCGGCAATTTCAGTTTAGGGAAAAGAAAAAAGTCACACGGTGCCATGTCGGGTGAATACGGTGCTTGCGGAACAATATTTACGTTGTTTTTGGTCAAATAATTGCGTACAAGACGAGACGTATTAGCTGGCGCATTATCATGATGTAGAAACCATGACTTGTTGTCCCACAAATCCTTCCTTTTGAGACGAATATTCTCACGCAAACGCTTCAAAACGGATAAATAATATTCAGCATTAACGGATTGACCTTCTGGAAGGAATTCCGAGTACCCAACACCTTGGCTATCAAAGAAAACAGTGAGCATAACTTTGATTTTCGATCGACTTTGACGTGGTTTTTTGGGTTTCGGCTCATTTGGAAGGCGCCATTCAGATGATTGCTGGGCTGTTTCAACGTCGTATTCATAGACCCAAGTCTCGTCACCAGTTATGATGCGCTGGATGTCCGTATCACTCATTGTGAGCATTTCCTTGGCGACAGTTTTGCGTTCCTCTTTTTGAAGAAAATTCAACAATTTTGGAACAAGTCGAGCAGACACACGTCTCATGCCCAAAACATCGTGAATAATACTATGAGCAGATCCATTTGATATGTTGAGCTCACTAGCTATCTCTCTTTCAGTCACACGACGATTTTCCAACGCAATTTTCTTTACTTTTTCGACGTTTTCTTCGTTTATTGACGTTGCTGGACGACGATCATGGGGCAAGTTCTAGAGCGATGTACGGCCGTCCTTGAACGACTTATACCAATCAAAAATACGTGCACGTGATAGGCAAGACTCCCCATATGGCTTCTGCAACATTTTCATTGCGTCCGTCGCACTTATTCCATTGGAATAACAAAATTTCAAACAAACTCTTTGCTCAACGTTAATTTCCATAGTAAAATTCGAAAAACACACTCGAGGTTGACTTGTTTATAGTGCCGTAAAAAAAAAAACTATGTGACAGATCGCGCTCAAAGTATGGCCATATGTCTTGTCCTTGTCGAGTTATGGATAAAGTCTCCGTTTATATTTGAGCAGAAGGTATGCACATACAATTTCATTAAAATCGGTCAGCAGTTTCGGAGGAGTATTGTGTCTAAAACTGTGACACGAGAATTTTATATATTAGATAATTGGCGCTTTGTAACCGCTGTAGCGATTTTCGGACAAGCTCCTCCTCCAATTTGTGGTTTTACGTCTTCATGTTTTCCCAACAAATGGAGGAGATAAAGACCTCCACTCCGTTGGATAGATCCTGTGGAGAAGAACATGACCACCGAACTGTTAAGAGGAGAAACGAATGATATGTTCGACATATGTTTTTTTTTTTACTTGAAGCTGTGGACATGTCAACAAATAAGAAAATTGTAAAGTATAATGGATGTCATAAATTCGCTAATAGGTCATCAATTTCTCTTGTATCGTAGAAAAACTTGCACAAGTTGTATTTTGTACGCTTTCGTCAGTCCGAGTTTCTGCGGACGGCGTCGAATCGACTCTCTTCCTGTAAACTCTCAGCTACAACAGCAATATTTTCTTCACTGAGAGCTGGACGTGTTCTATCAGCAAGTTGAGTGAAGCGCGCGAAACACATTATTTACAGAACGTGAACTTTCGTACCTCTACATGGATCACTCGTTAACTTTAATACAGCTTATATATATATATCCATGGGTATTTTCCAAGATTTGGCGCATGGTGAATATCTGGTTAATGGTTGACTTACCAGGTCTAAAGCCACACTAATAAGGTCCAATCAGTTTGTTGACGGTGGGCCTCAGTCTTTCACACAATACGCTCGACAGGACCTTATATGCGACATTAAGGACTCTTATACCACGATAATTGGCGCCGACTGTGGGGTGCCCTTTTTTATGGATTGGTCAGAGCACACTTAAATTCCAATCCTAGGGCATGCTTTCGTCCGACTACACGTATATACTGAAAAGTAGCTGATGCATGCACCTTATTAGCTCTTCGCCGCCATGTTTGAATAGTTCTGCCGGTAGGCCGTCAGCCGCTTTGTTGTTTTTTAGGCGAGCTATTGCTATTCGAACTTCTTTATGGTCAGGTAATGAAACGTCTTTTCCATCATCGTCGATTGGGGTTTCGGGTTCCCTATCTCCGGTTACTCCGTTTTCACTGCTAGTCAGCAGGCTGGAGAAGTGTTCCCTCCATAAATTTAATATGCTCTGGGCATCGGTGGCTAGATCACCTCTTTGTGTCCTACAGGGGTCTGCTCCGGTCTTGAAACCTTCTGTACGTCGTCGTATCTTCTCATAAAATTTTCGAGCGATACGTTTCTCAAGCTTCTTATACACATTGTTTCCTCGGTAGGGAAAATTATCAGGTGTGTTTGTTGAAGTGTGCCGGTTTTACTAGTAGATTTCGCTAGCAATATGTATAATTTTCTATGATTTGGCATGTATGTAATTTTTTCTATTGACATTAACCTACAAAAATACGCAAGTCACATTCCGCCAAAATAATAGCGTCATATTTGTTTACCTCAGTGAATATGTCGAGCTTCGTTCCAAGTAAATCGCATTCGCGGCATTCGTTGCTTTTCTTATTTCATCAAACGAAAAAAGCAGCTGAAGCTCACCGGTTGCTGGTAGAAACTTATGGTGAACATGCTCCAGTGATTAGAACATGTTAGACATGGTTTCGTCAATTTAAAAGTGGAGATTTCGATTTGACCTACAATGAACATCCTGGTGCAGTGAAAAAGATCGAAGACGAGGAATTTCATGTTGTTGATCCAACCCAAACGCAACAAAAATTTGCAGAATCACTACATGTGACTCAAGGAGCAATTTGCCAACGTTTAAAAGCCGTGGGAAATATCCAGAAGTATGGAAAATGGGTGTCACACCAGCTGAACGATAGACAAGTGGAAAATCGAAAAACCGTTTGTGAAATGCTGCTTCAACGATTCGAAAGGAAATCTCTTCTGCATCGAATTGTCACGGGGGACGAAAAATGGATTTATTTTGAGAATTCGAAGCGAAAAAAATCATGGCTTTCCCCTGGTGAAGGTGGCCCATCGACTGCAAGACCAAATCGCTTTGGCCGTAAGACAATGCTCTGTGTTTGGTGGGACCAGTGCGGTGTGGTGTACTACGAGTTGTTAAAACCTGGTAAAACGGTGAACACGGATCGCTACCGATAACAAATGATCAATTTGAATCATGCGTTGATCGAAAAACGTTCGGAATGGGCCCGAAGACATGGCAAAGTTATCTTGCAACATGACAACGCGCCGTCTCATACCGCTAAACTGGTGAAAGACACATTAAAAACACTTAATTGGGAAATATTATCGCACCCGCCGTTCTCTCCACACCTCGCCCCGTCCGACTATCACCTTTTCGCATCGATGGGACACTCCCTTGCAGAGCAGTGCTTCGCTAATTTTTAAGAAGTCGAAAAATGGCTCGTCGAATGGTTTGCCTCAAAAGAGAAAAAGTTTTTTTGGAATGGTATCCATAATTTACCTGAGAGATGGGCGAAATGTGTAGAAACCAATGGTCAATACTTTGAATAAAAAAATTTTAAGATTCCTCTGAAAATTTAGTTTTCTTTCTCTTTTGAAAAAACCGGAAAACTTCAACTAACACACCTGGTAGAAAGCATAAGCTGTATTATATAGATCTTGAGAAAGCTTATACAACACTTAAATAAGTTTTGTGTTTATGTTTACTGAAATCTTTTGACTGGCTCATTTATCGTATCGTATCGTATTATAATATTTCCAAATAAATTTGTAGTCCATTTATGAAACTGAGAACAAGCATTTTGTCATATATTTACTCATACACATGGAAGTATTGGGTAGCCCCAAAAGACTTTTAAAAGAAAGTAAATACTTTTTTTTTTAATTTTCTAACTTTAATCAATTATGCCATTATTATTCCACGCTCATACAACTTCTTTATCTGCAAACAACTGAACCAACTGCGATTTTATAGCCTCGTCATTTTCGAAAGTTTTACCATTTCATGGAAGCAAATAACCGTTGTGTCAGGCAACGTCTAATTTTTCAAGGTTCTTTGATATGTATACTCGTATATATGCCAATATTTATCTCTGCTGTAACATAATATTTATAACTGTTAGAAAGGCAGCATTAATATAGCCTGTGTGCAGTATTTCGAGTAAAATCTAGCATTTAAAGCTGTATAAACCGTGTAACTGGCTGTTCAAATTTTTGAATTTGATTACAATTTTCACACTCTTATAATTTGCAAAGAATTAGCAATAAAATAGCGCAGGATACCTCCTATCGCAACCAATGTTCCAACAAAAAAAATGTTAGGACAAAGTTGCTAAAAACTATTTTTGTTTTCAGATCTTCGTAATAAATCTGAAAGTTATTATTATACACCTTGTGTATTTGATTTCGTAATGTACAACTTTCGATTGCTAGAAAGAAGATTCATTTGATCAGCTATAATATCTCGACGAAAAAATGCACCAAGTCGTTCCATAGGTCAGTTCGAGTTTCTGCGAACAAATTACAATATGATTTAGAGAACATTGAACTAATGAAGAAATTGAAACAGTTATGGCTATAAGTTATGCGTTTTTATGTAACCAATATGTTATATATATAACAAAATTGGATATTTGCCAAGTGTGATAATGACTTAGCGACAATAATAAAATAAAGATTTTTTATATTTTTAGTTATTATTTCACTTTGAACATTTCTAACTTCTTGAACTTTTGAGAATCCATCTCGCAAAAAGATTTACTTAAAAATTTTGTTGATTAATGTTTGGCCAAAAAAATTTTGGGATTACGAAACGAAATTTTTGAATAAAAAGCAAAGTTTTTAAAAAAGGTTTTGTACATAAATTTTTAAATCTGATGTACTGAGCATCCAGCCCAATGCAAAAGTTATCCTGCTATATTAAATTTTCCTAAGTCAATTAACTCTAAAAAAGTTGTTAAATTTTCATGATATTCTAATCATAAGTTTATGACTTGCAATGCTAAAAGTGATAAAATTTTTGATCAATGGATCAAAAGTAATTCTGTGCTCTAATTTTAAACTACTCCTTGATACGAAGAAATACCGTTCAATTCTAGGATTCGTTACTTTAAGACGACCTCTCTTTATTATATAGTGGTGTGCTTTCCACGAAACGGAGGGTGCCTTTAATCTCTTGCCTTACGATTTAGTTTCTCATAAAAGTGTGTATGACATTGTATATTTTGTGTATTCTTTATTTTACGCAAACAACGTATATATGTAAAGTATTGTAATTTATTATCATATACTTCAGTAACAAATTAATAAAGTGGAATATTATGAGTTTAATTTATTGGATGAGTGCATAAGTTCGTGCCCGATTTCAAGTGCAAACTAAAATTGAAATTTTTTGAAGAAAGCGCTTTTATTAGTCAATTATGTATTCGCCATCATGTTTGGCAATCCACTCCCAACGTTCAACCAATTTACGGATGCCTGATTCATAGAAATCGCGCGGTTTCTCGTTGAGAAAGGTGTCAAGGTGGATTTTGACGTCTTCCACATTTATAAATTTTTTTCCATTCAAATTGTTCTGCAGCGATCGAAACAAATGATAATCAGAAGGTGCAATGTCGGGGGAATATGGGGGATGCGGCATGCTTTCCCAATTCATCTCCTTCAGTTTGGCCAGGGTCGGTTTTGCAACATGTGGCCTGGCGTTGTCATGATGGAAAAGAACTCCTTTGCGATTGGCCAAAATCGGACGTTTTTCATCAATTTCTTTCTTCAATTCGACCAATTGCTGACAATACTTGTTGGCAGTGATCGTTTCTCCAGCTGGCAAGAGCTCAAAATAGATCACGCCTCGGATATCCCACCAAATGCACAGCAGTACCTTCATCGGATGCAATCCACCTTTCGACATCGGTTCCGCCCCTTCGTGTGCCTGTTTACATGTTCTTTTGCGTTGAACATTGTTGTACAGGACCCATTTTTCATCACCAGTCACGAGCCGTTCCAAAAAAGGTTCGTTTTTGATCCGTCAAAGCAAAGAAATTGCTGTTGACATACGGTCCACTTTGTTCTTTTCACTCATGTGTACAAGTGTACCCAACCTTTTTTAAACGACGAAACGCAGTTGATTTGTTGACGTTCAATTCACTGGCAACCTCTTCCGTCGAAATACGTGAGTTATTCGCAACTAAAGTCCTTAGAACATCGTCATCAAGCTCAGAAGGCCGTCCACTGCGAGGTTGATCTTCGAGGTTAAAATCTCCAGAACGAAATTTCGCGAACCATTTGTTTACTGTGCGGAGTGCTGGAGCACGGTCCAAATAAACTTCGCGAATATCTTTAGTTGCAGCGACCACTGTTTTTCCTTTGCGGAATTCGTATAACATAATATGACACATATGATCTTTTTCGTTGTTCATCTTCCATGCGTCTTTTCACTAAGCAACTCAAATCAAAATGAAATTATTTTATGCTTGATTTACAGTTCGGACTGTCACCTTTCCAACGATATATAATATGTATATATTTCTTTCACGAGCGCCACTCTCAAACGATTCGTACGGCATCCAGCGGAATCGGGCACGAACTTATGCACTCATCCAATAATAGAAAGTAAAGTTAATTTCAAATTCTGCCCTGCTGCTATAGGGCTGGTTATGTCGGCTGTCGGCTTACTTCTAACTTCGGGATCGGTCGATACAAACGTTCTTACTGACTAGTTTCGACATACTTACACTCTGCCATCCTACTCATCATCTGATCCAGATGACCAATCGTCCGCATTGTTCTCGAAAAACTTCCATAACTTATATATTTCTAAAAGCCAAATTACTCAATTTACGCGCTCTATTTGTCCATTTTTTCTTGAGACTCCTGCCGGCACTTCTATATGCTCAATATTGTTGTCCGAACATAGACGTTTGAAGCTTTTTGAAGTAAACGGTGAGCCTTTGTCACTGAATAATCTTTCTGGGCTACCGAAAACGTCAATCCACGTCTGCATGTGTTTTATGACTTCTTTTACATATCTTGACTTTGTTGTGAAGAGCCAATTAAACTTTGAAAACCCATCGACGATTGTAAAGATAAACTTATAACCTTTGGACGTAGCATCTAGTAGTCCAAGGTGATCGACATGAATGGTGTGCAATGGTACTTGCCCTTTGTTAATGCAATGAAAAAAATCCTCTTGCTTTCCCAACTTTCTGTTATGTGTTATACAATGAGGAATGAAGTACTCCTGCTCGATGGCATGCATTGTCTTTTTGGTTCCCATATGACCAAAGTTGTGCTCGTACTAATAAATCTTGTCCTTGCCGCTGCGTATATAACAATGAATCTATTATTTTGCAGTCTCCATACGACCGTTGTTTTAAGACTTCTTGTATGACTTTAATATGCCTGTCCCTCTGTTGTGCATTATATATTCGCGCTTCCAATCCGGATGTGATAACCATTACGGGAAAACGACTTAACGAGTCTACATATATCATTCGGTTTCCAGGTCTGTGTTTGACAGTATACGAAAAATATTGCATGTACATTATCCACTGTGTCACTTCTCTTGGCAAATTTTTCTTCTGAGTTGTTTGTTTGAATGCTGAACAATCGGTTATAAGCGCAAAATTGATTCCGAACAAATACTGACGACGCTGCTTTCACCTCTAACATACAGCCATGCATTTTTTCTTCGCTTGGGGATGTTTTCTTGCTCCAATGTGCTTTTGCAGAAACCCATGTTTAGACGCGTCTACGTGTTATTAGGTTGCGGCCTGCTGTGCAAAAGTTTTGAGAACTGGTTCGCGTGTCAATAATCGCTTGCATTTCTGCTTCACTGATATTGAATACTACCTCTTTCTTTAACAGGTTTGTAAGAGGCCTGGCAATGGTAGCGTACCCCTAAACAAATTTACGAAAATAACCTCTTAACCACAGGAAGGCTTCTGACGTTCGCTGAGATTGGAAAGTTTTTTACTGCAATAATCTTATCTTCACCTGGCCAAATATTTCCGTTGTGAATTGTATGTCCAAGAAAATTAATTTTTTCTTTTAAAAACTTACATTTCTGCCATTTAATCTCAAGCCCAAAGAGTTGCGCTCGATTTAACACCATTCGCAAATTTCGTAGGCACCCCTAAGATGACTGACCAAAAACCGCAATGTCATCAACGTACAATTCCATAACTCCATCGTTTATCAATAGGTTGAACTCGAAAAGACCTTGCTTCGGAATGAATGCTGGGTATTTATTGCTGCTCTCTTCAACCGGCACATGAAAAAACCCATTTTAAGGTCCATCACTCTGAACACTTTTGATCCTTGCATTCTTTCAAGCATTCACGTATTTTTGTTTTTCGTTAAGATCAAACGCTTCTGCATTTGGTTCGAAGTTTTCCAGCCACTGTCCTATTGTAATTGATACGCCATTGAATTCGGGGATAATTTTTGCGAAACTTTCCACCAAAATGCTGTTCCTGCTCTCATTGTCCTTGTCCAGTTTTACGGAAAAAAGTTTTATCAGCTCACCTAAATTGACCATGTCTGCTTTGGTTTCCACCGCTGTTACTTGTATGTGTTCTTCACCAACTATGTAGTGCAAAAGCGTTAGTAAGCTCCGTGCTTACAATAAAGAAGCTGAATAACAAATTTGGTGGATTCCATTGACGAAATCAGGGAAATTATCCTGATTGAATTTATCAAAATCGTTAAAACATATTTTAACAAAAAGACGTAAATGCAATTATTATGTAAACTAAGCATAGTTGCAATATTTGACTGGTTGAAAAATACCGTTCTTCTACTGCGTAAGGACGGTAGGGAAAAAATGCTTAAAACACACGCGTTCGAGAAAAAAAATTAAGTAGCAACCAAAAAATTGTTTGCTAATTTTCATAGTTTTCATATATTAGGTATTCAGAAAAGCTTTACCGCTTGAAATACGACGATTCAATATTGAGCAATGTCGAGTTGATTTTTTTATGAAGCTTATTTGATGGACATACATTTGTCAACTAAATGAGTCCGTTTTTTCATGCTGAAGTGAAAGGTGCTAAACTTATTTGCAGAGTTTGGCATTATATATATAATTGGCGTCTTGTAGCCGCTGAAGCGATTTTCGGTCGAGCTCATCCTCCAATTTGTGGTATGCTTCTCGATGTTTTTCCAACCAATGGAGAGACCTACGAATTACTTCAGAACTATAAGGTATGATCTTTAATAAAGTGAAAGGTACCAAACTTATGTATGTTATATTCCATATTTTTTTGACGGATTTATTACCAAATCTAAGAATCTGATATATAAATATATGTTAAAATATCAAGTGATCAATACAGTATAAAAATCTGCATATCAAGTTTTGGTTGAAATATCTTCAAAACAAAGGGAGTAGTTTGCGTTCAAACTGACGGAAAGGCAGCCAGACGGACATACGATATAACTACCGTGGGGTGTTATCCCTATTTTCCTTATTAAAATAAAAAAAACATACTGTAGGAGAAGTTTATCGGGAAGGTTTTCAAGAAAATTAAAGAAATTCATCAATAAAGGAAAAATGTATTTCTTTATTGAAGAAATCAGCTAAATTTATGATAAAAAAGTTTTCACATGTTATGTACGAATACTTAGAAAATCAGGTATATAGAAATTACAGCATGTTTTGAGCACTTTTATCTAATTGTACGACAGCATATTCCGCAGACGATCGAACGATGAGTTGTACGATGACGTTGACATAGTGCAACGAGTTAATAGGCAGCGACTATGTTGGCTAGGTCAGGTCGTTCGAAACGAAACAAATAGAAACCGAAAAGCCAAAAGCAAATATGCTTTATATTATATATAGATACAGCTTTATATTAAATAATTAAAAAAACATTGTTTTAATTCAAGCAAAGAATCAGACCTAGCAACTACATCAAATGAACGAAATTCTTGGCAATGACGAATACCACAATCATGTTACCTTAGTCGAATATGTCGAAGTACCAAATTCAATTGCTATTTTCACTGAGGTACCTATCCAGGCTTTACTGTAATTCAATCATGGCTTTTGTCACTTACCGTTATACGCGGTGTACTTTTTTTGGGATCATATGACTTGATGAAACCAAAAGCAAATTATATTTGTAGTGCAGTCAAGTGTCACCTCTGCTGTATTGAGAGCACAATATTACCTGAGAACTTAAAGTATATCATTAAGTTTTTTGTTTTGTTTCCAGCTGAATGACCAACTCCGCAAACCACATCCATATGCTGACTTTATTTTTCATGTTCATTCATTCCCACTCAGATTATTCCCTTCGGAGCGCAGTTTTTAAACGTCACCTGACACTTTTTAGCAGTTGCATTTAGTAGTATGTACCATACAAATTTTTCTTAAATTAAATATATACTGTTTCACAGTGTGTGCGTACTCATGTAAATATGCATGGAAATAAATAATTATGCATCTAATACATATACTAAAAAGTCACAGGCCTAGCACAGTTATTAATAACCTACAAAATAAAGCTGTTAATTATAATCTGCTCATAAAAAAATTCGCGTTTTAATTTTACACAGCTTCTTCTAACAAAACTTACCGTTCATCAAAACGAAATTTACAAAAGCATTTTGAATGTTCGAAAAGTGAAGTTGAGTGATTTGGCTGATAACATAGGATATCAAACGTGTTGGCTTTATTGCACGTATTGCACGAGCATTTGCATTTGCCCTAGGGTAAAAGGATAACAAGGAGCGATAAGTTCAAATGCTTTTCTTATGCTAATAAGTTTGTAAAAAAAATATTTTATTTGGCACACAGATTATAATTCTTCAGACGGAATTATGAATACCTTGCTTGAAAATGAATTATTAATAATTTGTTTGCTAGTGGTGTACATTTATTAATATTTAAATAGCATGTAATATATTAAACAAATATTACCGTTTTTGATTTAAATGAAGCTATTTTTTTTTAGCAAATATGTAGTACGAAACGAAAAGTTTGTGAAACAAAACCATGGTCCTTTAAAAAGGGAAGCGGTTTCACAGTACATGAACGGTGGGATAAGGTGGATAGTAATATTTCCGGATTCGGTAGAGATACGGGGTTGGCTTTAAAATTTTATCCATTTTACCTATCTCTCATTGTTTGTTGCAAATTATGATAGGATAGTTTTATTATTTATGTGTGGAAGTTTCTCCAAAATGGTCTAACAAAAATTGCATATTTTCACACTATTGCTTTTTACGTGGCACATCATACATTTCAACGAGTTTAAATAATTAAAGATTCCACTTTTTTAGGCTTCGATTATATCCTACGAATTTTTGTATGAAGCTTATTGCCGCAGGGCAAAAAACATATATCAATATTTTTGCACTCACTTACGCTTTATTTGTAAGCATTTTATATGTATGAAAAGCATGTTTTTTAAGCGCAGTAGTCGAATGATTAGCATTTCCTACTGCAATTATGAAGGCCAGAGTTCGACTACTGAGCAGACCAACATCGAAATTACAGAAAATTATCTTTTCTACCTGCAATCGCCCATCGACAAGTCCTCCGAATTGATTTCTGACATAAATCCATCTGCCGTTGGAAGGCGGCTTGGAATAAATTGTAGATAACCCCATTTGTTGAATATACGATAGGACAAAAGCGCAATTTTTTTTTTGAATCCAAGGAAGTTAGAGCTCTTACACTTAGAGCCAATAAATAAGAGATATATTCAAGCTTTAGAGTAATGAAAAAAAAACATAACTGGGTTGCATTGGTTTTTATCGTTGTAGATATTTGTATTTCAAAATAGCGTTTCATAATATCATTTCCATGATCGTTCGCATAATATCTTCTCAAAATCCCAATGCTTGAAACCACACTAGCAAATTTTTTCTTTTAGGCCAATTTCCCATTGTGATCGTAAGTGCTTATAAGCAATCCCCGCAAGCGACTTAATTCTGTTCTGTGCTTCTTATTCAACGCAAATACTATATATAATATATGCTGTTATTATTTCAACAAATTTTAAATAATTATCAATATCATGTTTAAATTTCGAAGAAACAAAGAAAATATTTAAGGAATTAAAGGAAAGCAGCCCTGAATAAACGTTAAATGGCCCTATGATTGTAATAAACTTATAAAAAGCAATCGAAAATTGCTTAAAGTAGGTTCTTCCAAGCGCTGGCGCTAAACTACACATAAACTTAGAGTGCATTTAATAATTTTAGTGTCACTCTAACTCGGGATTAAGAGTAAGGCCCACAATGTCGTTTCATACTACGTTAAGACTAACTATTTCTTAATTTTATATAGATATTTAAATCTCCCTGATTCTATCCAAAATGTTTCTAATTTTTCTGCCTAAAATGGGAACTTATATCACAGGGATTGTGTTTTAATAAAAATAAAAATGCTTGCTGTAAGCATTGCCGGAGTGGGTACTGCAGCACAATGACACACTTGCGCAGTCACGATTATGCTAAGTAGCAATATCTCGAATTTGGAAAAGGTTACGTTAGGTAATCAAATTGTTGTTAAATTTAAAAACAATTAATCGTTGTCAAAGTGTACGGACGTGTTTTTTTGCTCGGCTCCGTAACTTCACTTAAAGACTAAGAAAACGTGAATATTAAATCGTTTAAACTTATACATCGACTGTAGCGGGTGTATAGACACTTAAGTTGGCAATAAACAAATATAATAATAAATAAAAAAAATAAATAAATAAACAGAGAAACGAAAACGTTAAGTAAAAAGTGAACCGGCGATGTAATGAGTGATCAACGCTCCAATCAGAAAGAGCGTCGGCATTCAGCCGCGACGACGGAGAGAAATGCTTATTTCACTGTTGTTGCGAGTAAATCACTACCTAACAGCAGTGCAAAGGCAAGCAGTTCAACTCTAAAGGCGTCAACGCAGACCTTAGCAACAACAGAGAAAGCAAAGAGTGAAAAAACCTCTTCCCAACAGAAAAACAAACAGCTATGCAGTGCGGGCGACTAATACTGAGCAAGGTGAGACAGCAAAAATGAAAAAAGGATCGGCAGTGCAGACAGGCATTGATCGGTACATAAATGTGGTAAATAAAATGAGGAAATCTAGTTCTCCCAAAAAAGTGATTAATGCTAAGAAGTAGTATAATACCGTTTGTAATGTAATTGTAATGCACCAAAAGGAAACAGATTTGCCCCGTTAAATGAGGAAGAGCCTATAACAGACCCGAAGGGTATTTCCACAGTCGTCAGTACTAAACCTCCACCAATCTACTTGCGGGAGCGCAGCTCCAATTCGCTAGTTACGAACATAGCCAAGATAATAGGTACCAATAATTTTCACATTGTACCTCTTAAAAAAGGAAACATAGACGAGACAAAAATACAAGTACACAGTGAAAAAGACTTCCTTGAAGTCGTTGTGTTTTTCTCTGCAAACAACAAGAATTATTACTCTTACCAGTTGAAGAGTGCGAAAGGCCTGATTGTTGTAATTAAGGGAATTGAAGCGACTGTTGATTCATGTGACATAAAAGAAGCTCTAGTGGAGCGAGGGTTTGAAATTATGGCGGTCGTTAACATAATTAACAGAAATAAAGTGCCGCAGCCTATGTTTAAAGTGTTCTTATCGCCAAGCTTAGCTCAACTTAAGAAAAACGAAACGCATCCAATTTACGGTTTAAAATACCTTTTACACCGAAGAATCAAGGCGGAAGAAGCGCTTAAGCGTAATGGTCCCGTGCAATGCACAAACTGTCAGGAATTTGGTCACACAAAATCCTATTGTACTTTGCGTACCGTTTACGTAGCATGTGGTGATCTTCACCATTCTACCAAATGCCCCTTGAATAAAACGGATGCAACACAAAAAAAGTGTAGCAACTGCGGTGGTAATCACACCGCTAATTATAGAGGTTGTCCGGTTTACAAAGATTTAAAATCTAAACTTTCTCAGGGTATACAAGCCAAACGGAACCAACTCCCATATACTACTTCCATTCCGAGCCTTTCCAACATACCCAGCTCAAATATTGGTCAAATGTCCTATGCCAACGTAGTAAAAGCCAATGTACAGGCCCCACCAGTCACCCCATCCAGTACTGGAGTTGAGACCATGATTCTTAATCTAACCCAGTGCATGACACAATTTATGTCAACCATGCAAAGTATGGTTCAAGACCTAATAAAGGCGCAAAACCAAATGCTCTAAACCCTGTTGACCAAAAACTGAGTGAACTCAGGATTTGCTTATGGAATGCTAATGGTGTAAACAAGCATAAATTAGCACTCAAATTATTTTTACAGACCCACGAAATTGATGTTATTATTATATCTGAAACACATCTCACCCAGAAGTATAATCATTAAGTTGAACGAACAACCAATTGATAGTGAGCATGCTTTTCGACTTACTACATCAAGAACTAACTGGCTTAAATATAAAAAATACATTAGCAGTCATATACAGACCAATCCGCAAATAGAGAGGAAGTGACGTTGAAAATGAGTTACTTGTACTTAAGAGTATACTAGCAACAGCAGCAACTATAGCCACACCAGAGCAGAAGACAAAAGCAAAGGCACTGATAACTAATAGTGGAATAGAATTACTGGTCCGAAATAACGACGTTTGCGTCGCGAATGGCAAGCCTGCCGATCTCCCGATGCAAAAAGTCGTCTTAAGGTGGCAGAAAACAAACTAAAAAAGGCATTAGTATACGAAGAAGAAAGAAATATCAAACATCTTTTTCTTTGTCTCCCAACGTTTCTAATAAAAAACCTCTATGGAAAGCTAGCAAAAACCTTACGTACCGTTGAGAATGCGTAATGGTTCATGGGCAAGAACGGATGAAGAAAAGGCGTCTTGTTTCGCAGAGCACCTCAGCACAGTATTTCAACCAAATACTGCTACATACAGTGCACTTTTGTCACCGAACCATACTGCTCCTAGATACACTGTTACTTGCGGAGCATCTGTGTCTGAACTAAAAAATACTATTGCCGCCTTAAATCCAAAAAAATCTCCAGGAGACGACCATATCCCACCAAAAATGCTAAAAGAATTGCCAAGCATTGCTCTCATTTTTCTTGCCAAGCTTTTTAGTGCCATTTTGATGCTAGGATATTATCCACAACTCTGGAAAAAGTCGCAGATAATTATGGTAGTTAAACCAGGTAAAAATGCAACCCTGCCGTCATCATATAGACCAATCAACCTGTTGCCTTGCCTATCAAAACTTTTCGAAAAAGTCCTGCTATCAAAAATTACTCCTTTTTTCCATCAAATTGATATTATTCCTACACATCAATTTGGTTTTCGGGAAAAACACGGCACAAGTGAACAAGTAAATTGTATAACAAACGAAATAAGGAAAGCTTTCGAAATGCGAGAGTACTGCTCGGCTGTTTTTCTTGATGTGGCACAAGCATTTGACAAAGTGTGGTATGATGGCCTCATTCATAAAATTAAAAAATCATTACCCAACACGTTCCATAATATCCTCGAATCCTACTTAACCAACAGGCGATTCACAGTAAAAGTAAATGATTACATAACAGAAGAGTGTCCGATTACGGCAGGTGTTCCGCAGGGTAGTGTTCTTGGACCAATATTGTACATACTGTTTACCGCAGATATCCCTACAAGTGACGAAGTAATTACGTCAACATTTGCGGATTGTTCTGCTATACTAAGTCGACATAAATGCCCCATTACAGCCACAAAAGTGCTACAGCAGCATCTTAAACAAATTGAAGAATGGCTAGCGAAATGGCGTATAAAAGTTAATGAAATCAAGTGCAAACACATAACTTTTACATTAAGTCCAAAAACGTGTCCTACTGTTAAGCTCAACAATGTATCAATACCGCAAGCTGACGAAATTACATACCTCGGAATCCACTTGGACAGGCGCTTAACCTGGAGACGACACATTGCAGCTAAAAAACTGCAGCTTAAACTCAAATCATAGAGATCTAAATATACCTACCGTCAAGGAAGAAATTGAAATCGCAGCAAAAAAATACTTAACAAAACTGCGTAACCATCCGAACCCTTTGGCTAACACCTTGGCCCATGCAACAAGTCAAACCCGCCTGCGGAGAAGAGACAAAGCAGCCTTCTAAAGAGCAACGTCAAGCCAGCAGCCCATTCCTACTAATGGGCTTTATGTTTTAATTTAGTTTAAGATTTTATTACTTATTGTTAGGCTTCCGAAGTCGAAGTAGATTCAATAAATAAATATTAATGTTTCAAAAAAAAAAATAAAATTTTTAAAAAATTCAGTGACGAAAAGTACTCGCACTAGGTTGGGAAATGATTTCAGATTATCGGCACGAGACTACTTTTATTGAAATTTAAATTCTAAATTGCTAAAATAAGCAAGTAGAAGAAAATCTCGAAGCATAGACCATTTTTATAATTGATGTCAAAAAGGAGTAGATATAATTTTCAGTAAAATATTTATCTATGTATGTATTTAGTTGGGATGGAGTGTTTTCAAATCGAATAATTTGCTTTAGACTAATGCAAAACGAAAAATAAAAGGTCCATAAGTGATGGAGGGCGATGCGATACAAATCTTACGTAAGCAAATTAAAAAAAATCGGTAGTCGTTAACTTAAATTACTTTTCTACAATTATTGAAGATCGATAATTTGATGTTACCGATAATGACATAAAAGCTTTGTAAGTACATAGCGTTCGAACATATGTACAAACATATATGTATGTGTAAATAACTAATCATAATGCGTTAGATTTCAAACGCTCACAGCTTGCTTTATTGCAAAGAATAGCATACATCATTGTTAGTATGTACACGTATATAAGTTGCTGCTGATTTTACGCGACTTTTAGATCTGGATATTTGTTGCAAGATGTCCGATAATACGACTAATGCACCTGGATGAAGCGTATTTAATCGCATGGAACGCCGCCTGGCTCCATTCAGTCGACAGTTATCAGGATTAGGTTTACTACATGATTCTTTTATATTTAACCTTGAAACACGCGGCAACACAAAAAAAATTTCGGGCTGCATCTATATGCAGTTCAACAACCATTGATGTCGAAGAATAAGAATATTGGAAAATCCTTTATCTCAAATTTTATTACTCTGTTGTATCTTTTTTTATTACAATTACTATTTTTCTTCTTTGATTTAAATTTGTTATAATGTTTAGCGCTTTGAACATTATAATATGATAATTTATTAATTATGGTAAACCAAAGTTATGGAAAAAATCAATAAAAATATTTTGTAACTTACCTATGTGGAGCTTAAAATTATTGTTAACTTACGTAAAATTTTGAAGTGAGGTTATCAGTTTAAAATCTTACTATCGACGGCTACAATAGCATAGAGGTTAGCATTGCGTACTGACGTTCGGAGGGCCAGTTTTCGAGACCTGGTTCCACCAAAATCCAAAATTATGGAAAATTAATTTTTCTAATTCCGGTCGCCCTTCTCATAGAAAACCATCGGCCGTCTTTTTGTATTAATTCGTAATCTTTGTCCTTTTTATTTTCTCTACATAATCGCCATTGATTTCAATGCATTTCTTAAGCCTATGGATCCACTTTTGAAAACAGTCTTCAAAATCTTGCTTATCAAGTTGAACATTAACCGCATTAATTATCTCCTGGTTGCTATTGAAGACCTTTCGTTTTAATTTTTTTTTTTATGTTTCGGAAATAACCAGAAATCACAAGGTGCTATATCCGGGAAATATGTTGCTGGACGTATTTCTTCGATCCCAGAGATCGCAATAAAATTGCTCAGTATTTCAGCAGTGTGGGATGGCGCGTTGTCATGATGTAAAAAGTAGCGCCACAAATCCTCTTTCTTCCTGTTTTCCAACAAACTTTTGCACTCTTCGGTGTACCATTTGCAGTTACCGTCTGAATCTTTCCCAGTGGAATATCAGCTACGATTTTAGATCGGGTGAAGTAAAGTGACATCATTACTTCTGCTGCTGAATTCTGTTGTTTAGATTTTACGGGTGGGTGGGATGCTCCTGTTGGATTCCATCGCATGGACTGCTGTTTGGTTTCTGGATCGTACTTATAGAACCTAGATTCGTCACCAGTAACGACTTTACTAAAGTTGCTAGACTGGCAATTTTCGAATTTGTTTAGGAAATATTGAGCATAATGCACTCGAGCCTTTTTTGGACCTCATTTAAAATTCAAGTCCAATTCATCAGCAATAATTTCTTGTGTCAGTCGTGGGTCTTCGTCTATTTTACACTTCACCAGAGCTACAGTGGCGTCATCAGTGGAAGATTTTAGTCGACGTTCTCGGGGCTCGTCCCCTACGGAAAAATGTCCGGTCTGGGATCTTCGAAACTAGTCTTTAAAGACAGTGCAATCGTTCCATATGTAATTTTTCATTCATGGAATATTTACATTGGCTGTAAATTATGCCGAAACCCGAAGAGAATCACATGGGGAATTTCTGTTTGCGTTGATGGTAGAATTTCGTCTGACCTATCCTCAGCTATCTTGCATACTTAGTGCAGAAAGCCTCGGAGTGCAGCAACACAGCTTGATCGCATGTAGTCAACCACCACCTCTTGGCTCACCATCTAATCGAAAAACTCAATGTCGCAACCATATCGTTTGAACGAATTATCTGAAAGAATTGTAGAAAATTTTTCTACTGAAAATAAGGAAATCTATTACATATTCTGCAAGGATATACGGCGAACCAATGGCATTTTATACAATCGTATAAAACGTGTGTAATTATAATAAAATATGTTCGTGTTCTGGTTCGACGAACATCAAAAAATAAAGAAAATTAATTGAAATAACAAGTTATGTTAATTTTTCTAATTGCGGTCGTCCCTCGGCAGTTAATGTCAACTATTCGAGTGCATTTCTGACATGAAATAAAGGCTGGTCGGAGGCTGCCGAAAATCGCTTCAGCGGTTGCAAAGTGCTATTATGCCTATTGTACCTATTTAGTTAAAACTTAATTTTACGGTGTTATTAGTAATTTTTTGGTTCAGTGTACGACAACGAAATAGAAAACCTGAAACGGTTACTGGTGGAGCCGAATGTAATCAATCAATTTATAGTAAAAGATCTCCACGATTTTGTAGTTATGAATACTGTTCATATTTCGATCTATTTGGTATTTCATCTCAATTTCTGGATGTAAATCTCCGATAAGATAAGGAAACTTATAAAAATAGTATTGTAGAATATAATGGGACTTTACTAATAATGAAGAAGAAAAACAATATTTGTTACAAGATGTCACTGAATAAAGAAAAAAAGGAAACACACCAGAAGAAATTATCTTTTACGGCTTTAAACAATTAAAATTTAATTTATATTTTATACGCAAATTTATAATTTTTTTGTATAAAATTCTCAACAAATTGACAATAAAATTAAGTACATAAATATATTCGTCATATGTATGAATACACTTCAAGTTATTTTATTTTATAACTATATCGTTCCCTAAGCACCAAAAAGATATAGACGAGACAGCTGTCGATATTTACTTTCTGATAGATATCAATAGTTCACAATATTATGCATCATCTGTGAAATTTGTGTGGCACTGCGAAGTATGTAGGCACCAAATCGAATTTTTTTATTCTTCTTTTTATTAAAAAATGAGAAGATAATAAATTACAATGGCAATAATAATAAAACACTAGCAACGGTAAGTTTCGAGCTACAAATTAGTTTTCATTATAAATGACGGTTAAATTTTATTTAATTGTACTATTGTAAATTGTTATTGTGGAAAAGGTTGCTTGGAGTAATGCGAGTGTGGCCAAGACGAAAGTGGGTGTATATCATGGCGTTTCCCCTCGAAATTGTTGCCGGGAAAGTTGGAGGAACTATTTTTGGGTTGACGCATATAACGATGATTATAATTTTGCCGGTGTAGGGACATACCATAAACTGTCGACTAACTTTATTGATTTCGTTTATTATGTCATCCTTATTGAAGCTGCGTGCTATTTGTAATGGTGACTTCGTGGCAAGTTTTGCTGCTGCGTCTGCTAAGGAGTTACCAAGTATTCGATGTAACTGGGAATCCACATCAATTTTATGAGTAAATCTCTGATTAGAGATATCAAGGTAAGAGTATCGTTGCTGTTTATGGTTTTGATCGATGTTAGGGTGGAAAGCGAGTCACTACAGATTTTCCTTTATTTTGTGTTGTAATTACCTACATATAGGATTACAGTTGATTTCGCAGTATATACTGATGCATAGTATAAATTACCGTCGGAAAAGTTGGGGCGCGGAAAAAAAAATAAAATTTTTCCTTTTTAGTGGTCGATAGACCTTTATTGATTAAACTCACAATTACAACTAACAAATGTAATTACTAATTTACTTACTAATATAACTAAATTCTACCTGTGTCAGCAGTAATAGCGATTGGTGTTCAGTCGGCGCATGCCGGATATTGGTTTGGTTCTGCTGAGTCGACGTCTGGGTCGGTGCAGTATTCGATCGGCGCATGCCGGATGTTGTTCCCAATATTATTTCGTTTCGCTGATTCAGCAACTGGCCAATTCCCAATTCTTGTTGATTCCCTGTGTTAACTTATTGCTGACTTCGCATGGTAGTTGTAGCTTAACTGGTGCTAACTTATAGCAGCAATTTCGGTTTCGTGTTCGTTAACGACGCTAAACTGTTATTTCTTAATGTTTGGAGCCATCAGTGCATAGTGTGGACTATTCTAATTCTGGAGTGTCTTCTTTCCTGTATTTTGTTAATTGCAATAACATGTAATATCAATGGTGGATTTTGGAATTCGATAGTGATGCTGTCTTCCAGAGGCATATCAAAGTGCTTTGCTATCTCAGTTAGTTTTCCTATTGTTGGTTCTTTACGTGGTTTTCCTTCTCGTTTCAGCCTATTTTTTTCTATTGATTTTAAAGTTGTGTCATCCTTTTGAGTTAGTTTGATAGATATTCGACCTAGTGTGTAATTAATTCTATATTTAAGTAGGGGTTATCCCGCTTCGGTAAGGATGTTGATAATAAGAGTAGAGCGAAAGGCACCTACAACCAAACGAACTGCAGAGTAGTATGTAGCTGATATCTTGGAAAGGTTTGCTTGTAAATCCAATGATGATTTTTTTCTTCAAATTCAAATATTTTCGGAAGATAGGATGGCAAACTACCAGTACAGTAGCAGTAAGTGGAGTTGGTTTTATGAAAGCTATCGATTTTTCTTTAGCTAAAATATGTGTAGTATACGGTATTGTATCTCACTGTTTTTTTGTGTATATTACAATATATTACCATATACATAGTCACAGCCGTAATTATAATTTATGTCATCGGTTATGTTAGTGCTTAGTTTTGAATTACGAGAATTTTACACATACAAAAAATCAAGAAAATGAGAAAAATACAAATTAAAACTCACTAGAACCAGTAGCAGAAAATTAGCAAACCAAAAATATTAAAATGCAGCAAAGAGCAATTAGAATCGGCTGTTATGGTACGCTATGCGTAGGCAGCTCTAATTTAAGTTTAAACCACTATATTTATGTGCACATATGCATTCGTTAATTTATTTTCTTAATCGCTTTCTTTTTATAAATAAATGCACAACTAACCAATAAGAAATTTTACAGGGTATGGTTTTTTTTATATATATCTGTAGTTTGTTGTGAAACAATACTTGGTTATATGAAATTTATGGTCTATCGCCCAAGTTTTTAAACTAGCATGTACGAGTATGTATGTAGGTATGTATGCAAATCTGTTGGTGCTTACGAATACCGTAGTTGGGGAAGTTTTAAGAATTTTCAACTATACCCAATTGCGTTAGTTCTAGCATAGTACAAGTACTAATACGGTTTAAAAATATACAGATATGCATACATATATGAAATATAGTATATTGCTCAAATATATATATTCACATATGTATAAATGTATGTTTATATGTATGTACGTCAAACATATTTGTATTTATATTAAAAACGTGCGCACAGGTAAATATCTACACATGGGCATCAAATACAGGTGTGTATATACCTATATATATATATATATATGTATGTATGTAAAATTATATATGTATGTATATAAATATATTTAAAATATATGTACATACGTACATACATACATACATACGTATGCCCACGGTCATCTATGATAATACTTTGATAGATATATGTATTTATATAGACACATATATATACTTACGATATTACTATTAACATACATAAAGATATTTTTATGTATGTATGTATATACATAAATAGATATATGTGTGGAGGGTGCACACCGTGTTTTTCAGCGCAGATAAGCATGAACGTATGTATGTATATAGCTTAACTACTACGCTGGTCAGTTTAAATGTGAGAACATAAATACCAAAATTTTGTATATTTACATAAAACATCCCTTTTACTTGAAAACATATATTCCACGAACGTCGCGCCTGCACAACCAAACACACAATAAACAACTTCTGCTTCTTACGCATATTCTCCCGCGAAGTTGACCAGATATGTTTGTATGGATATATGTATGTATGCACGTACATACATACGTGCAAAGATATCTCTGTGTTCGCAATCAAGTATATATATTTATATAGGTACAGGCATGTGTATATATGCATACATTTACGTATTCACTTTCATATGGTCCAGAGAATTGTTGATAAATCAACTGCTCTAAAATGCTAAATTTCACCATACCGTTCCCTTCGCGGGCTTTCTATTCTCCCACCTTAAGGAATGAGACCGAAAACCGGCCGACAACCCATTTGCGTCACACACTGCTCACCCCATGAAGTAACACGAATCACACAATAATAGGCACATGTGTTTGCATGTACTTACGAACATATATAAATATGTATAGATATATTTATATAGAGTATATCAATGCATCAGTTTGTACTTATATTTGCTTTTATGTATGTGTGTAAATCTTGCCAATGTTAATGCTATGGACCGAGCTAGAATCAAAGCTGACGCTGTAGTCTGCATCCTTCCCATCGTTTCAATTCTGCTTTAAACCAACGACAAGTTCGTTGCCGACGTTTGAACCGCCTGTTATCCTTCTCCAAGTCATATGCAAACAAAATTTCCCAATGATGGTCTGGAGTTGCTTTCCTTGGTCTTCGTTTCATCTTCATGCAAGTCTTTATTGGACTCTTTCTTGGAGCTGGGGCAATACGTTAGAGCGACGAATGCGATTTCAAATATATGTGTTCACGTGTGTATGCCGTGTCATATGGACTTGCGGAAAATGTGTATGTCCATTTCAGAATTTACAGACACAGCAGCAATGGTCAGCTTTGGAAATTATCGATCGAAATGCCTTTGGGGTCAGGTGGACAAATGGCAGTATGGCTGGAACATGGGTAGGGGATCAGTGAGGAGTTAGATAAATGGGCCGAATCGTTGTATTTAGGAGTCGAGTTTGTGTGTGTGTAAATAGAGAAAATGGATGAGCAGGGCCATTCTAAAGGCAAGGCAAAAGAAGGGACTTTAGTAATTTTAGCTTGACGACGGTGACTGGAATGACGGTAGCAAAAGTAAAGACGGTGGTGACGGTATTGCCGAAGGTGATGTGGATTGAAGTAGCAATACTAGTTCATTGTAGTGGAGAAGGTGTTGTGTATGGTCAACTCTAGAGGTAGTGTTGTTTGTAAGGACACAAGCGAAAGAGATGGCGTTGACGTTGGTAGCTCACATTGCCATTCTCTGCCATTTGCATAGGAAGTTTGTAGCTTTAACTAAACGACAAGCACGTTCGCAACGACGTCTAGCTGACCAAAAGGAATTGCGGGTTTTCACTGCTGTTGCTTTTATTTTTGTACTTAGCATACTGCGGAAATCGTCATCCCAGTCTCCTTATCAGAAGCCCAGTTCATTGTACACAGGGGTAGGGCGATTCGTGCTCTTATAAGTGTGTATAGGATACACATATATTCATATATATAATATATATGTATATATATTTTATACTTTTACTTATATACATACAAATATATACATATATGTTGCTAGGTATGTTGACGGTGTAGCGGGAGTGGTGGGTGTCACGAAACAGAATGTGTGGTTTGTTTGGAAGGAATTGGTGATACGACATCAACAGCTTTTTCCTTTACTTTCGATTCGTAGAAGGACGCGGTGGGGATGTTGGGTAAGAGGTACACGTAAGTAGTTTTGAATACGGGCAACATCGTTGTGGACAAAGCGATTTCGTTGCAGTTCTCTGTGTCCGACAGCTTGGTTTGGACATGTTCTCAAGCACAATGTCTGTACCATGATGTTATATCAATGCCCATCCGCCACTTCGTCTTATGCTGCATACATCGCCCGTTGGTATAAGTAGATACGAAATAAGAACATCGTTGCTTAACGGAACATTCATTTTTCCGTCAGTTGTTATTATCGAGGCGTTGTTTTGGTAGTTTGGTGGATAGTGGAGCAGGAGGCTTTAGCAAGGCAAAAGACATAACGCATCGAGTGTTTGAGTGAATTGCTCCAGACTTTAGTATTCCAATGATTACATTTTGGCGTCCGTTGGTCAATGGGTTGTAGAATTTCTGCCGTAGTTAGGGTTTGGGCGTGATGTTATTGAGTTAGCACAGTAGAAGAACTTTTGAAAAGATTCGTTTCCCTTGGCTACGTCTAGCAGAAGCCATTATACTCAACCCTTTCTATGCTGTTTCACAAAGTAACTGTAATGACTGGAGAATGAACCAAAGTAATGAGTTGTAGAGGACACAGAAGCAAGTTCAAGTTGTTGCACGCACCACCCAACTTAAATCTACCTTTACCGTTGCTTTTATTCGTACGAAGTGCTCTTTACCTACCACCAATTCATTCATGAAACAATACTTCACGTAGAGAGTTACAAATATTTCCCTAAATTTTATATAATGATATGTTCCTTGGAATAGCTAGATGCAAATTTTAAAATATTCTAGGTTGATGCCTATGTAAAATTTCATTTGAAGCATATTTAATAACTAATATTATATACATTTGTATGTCATTATATTATATATACAAACACATTTACACACAAAAGTATTGTAAATACGAAGACGGAAACCTTAGACTTTTATAGTTGTTCCTAATTTATTTAATAATATTCTTCTTCTCAGTGTTCTCGTCTAAAGAAACCCATACTTTTCAAATTCCTGCTCAGTCAGAAGTAGTAGTACTGGTTCCAAAACAGATGACTTCAAAGCTACGACTGTCAACAGTGGCATGAGACCGAGTTGCGATTGTGATAATTGTTTGTTTGATGACGGGAGATATTAATTGTTGTCCTCATAAACTCCTCTATCATCGGCGTACGACAGCAGCTGTACACTTTTATAGAAGATTAAACCTTCTCCTTTCAGCTCTGCTGTTCGTATTATTTTCTCAAGCAAAAGATTGAAGAAGTCGCTCGATAAGGAGTCACTATACACCCGTAAATTTAGCAAAGTGAACAAATTCTAACATAGGTCGCTTTGAAATCGACGAAGAGGTTGTGTGTGACCATCCTCTCTTCACGAGTCTTTTTCACGGTTTGGCACGTGGTGTATATCTGGTCAAGGGGGGATGTGCCATTTCTAAAGCTACGCTGATAAGGTCAAATCGGTTTGTTGATGGAGGGTTTTATTCTTTCACACAATACTTTCGATAGGATCTTTTATTCGATATTGAGGAAGCTTATACCACGTAATTGGGCTAGACTTTTTGTGGGTTGGGCAGGGTACACTTAGGTTCCAATGGCCGGATATTCTCTGTTTGGTTTTTTTTCAGGCTAATAATTACCATTCGAACTTCTTCATACTCGGGCAACGTAACATCTGTTCCATCGTTATACATTAGGAAATCGTGTTCAGTCATCTCCTAGCGTTCCAATTTTTATTTCCATTCAGTAAGCTGATAAACTGAGCCTTCCTATTTGTGAACGGACATTCTTTGCTCCACAGAAGTGAATACCAGGTCTCGGCGACAGAGTCTCTTCCACCACGAATCAGATTTACGCTTCTTTACATGGCCGGTGTAGTAAATGTCACAAGGAGCCACCGTTTTCCAACTTTTTCCCGTTCTTCCTTCTTCCTGGATGGCGGAGATGTTAGCCTTACGAGGAAATTATCCATCTCGACAGACGCATCTTCCCAATTGAGGGATTGGACATTTCAGGTGCATGCCCTTAAATCATAACCCCCCAGCGCACAACCTCGTTGGGCGAGTAGGTTTAAATTTTGCACACATTATTACCTCTGGTTAATAGACGCTGTGAACCCTCGAACCGAATAAGTCAGAGTGGTTCCTCTGAAGCTTCTTCTCTTTTAGCTGTGGCCCAAGGTGTTCGACTTTAACGCAAAAGTACAGCACTGCGACTGTAATAATATTTATAGTCCCGGTTATTTATATTATAATTGTAGCTTACTACTAAATATATAAATATTTCATTATGAGTAAAATATATAATATTTATGTCTTCTATAAATATCACAAATCAAAAAATGTCGTAATTCATAGCACACGAAAATATTTTGCTGTGGATTTTGATGAACCCTTTTTAAAATTTTATTTTGGTCATGCTATAGTGCGGAGACAGGGTTTTTTCTTTAGATTTATGGTTCAATGCGAATTGGGAACGGGGGAATACCGCAGCCGATGGAACGATGAGCTGTTCAAGATATACGGTGACATTGGCATAGTTCGGCGAATTAAAAGACAGCGGACGGATAAAAATAATATAGCCTTGACATTTTTGAAAGATGCAGTGCGTCGCACTTTCAGTGAATGGGCCCGAAACGACATGGTCACCGAACACGCTTTCCGCAAGAAATTTTGATGAGGCTCACTTTGGTAAAATTCTATGTAAATTTGCAGTGATCATAATCCACAAAGTCATTGTTGAAAGGTCGGTATATCTTTAAAAAGAGGTTATCGATACTTACTTATTTCTTCAAAAATGAAGTGGGCCATAAGGTTAAAGTCAACGGTAAACGCTATAGGGCCATGATTAATGACTTTTTCATACCTGATTTGGAGGATGTTAATGTGGACAATCTTTGACGATTGTTTCCTTGGAAGAGAATATCCGGCTCGTTACTGCTGCAAAAAATGGTAATTTTTAAAACATAATAGCAAACCCTTATCTTTATAATAAAGCTAAAATCTTGGCCCTAACATTAAATTAAATATATGGGGGTTGTTTTTTTTTTTTTTTTTTTTTTTTTTTTTTTTTTTTTTTTTTTTTTTTGAAAACCACAAGTCTAAAACCACAGTTTATTAAATACTTTTTGAAATTTCTCGTCGGTATTTATAGTTTGGACTGTTATTTGAAGTTTGGCATTAATATCGGAAGCTGATATGAGAGGTTTTTGCAAATTCTCTCTCAGTCTTTGACGTCAGTTTCTCACTCTCATCTACTACGTGCCATATTCTTTATGTGACTGTTTTATTACATTTCTCGTACATTTCAACAACAAATCATATTACATAGACAACAAAATAATCGATAATTATTTGAAAACATTTTACGTAATATTCTGACAATAAAATGAATGGAATGATTTTATAGTATTAAGTCTAAAAAAAAATATATCAATTATTTATTCATTAAATTGAAGGCTTTAGTTAACATCGGCTTATCCGATTTATTTCAAATATTCGCTGTTACTGATACTACCAACTTTTTGAATACAATGTCATGTAATGTCGCTATTGGAGAAAAATTGGGGATTGGCTTCTCCTGAGGCCGGTTCTTCATGAAACACAATACCCCTCCACTTTTCATCACCAGTCACCACCATTCTACTCAGAATTGGCTAAATTTTAAGCGATTCGCAATAACTATTTCGGCTCATGAGCTTCTTCCTCGTAAGCTGATGTGTCACCCATACATCAAGGTGGTGTATCCAGCCTTTTTCAAGTAGTTCCAAACTGTTTTTGCGCAATATTTAGCTTCTAGGCAATCAAAGCAGTGCTCGCAGAAGGATCAGACTCGACAATTCCCATTTTATCGATATTTTCGACAATCGGCCTGGAGCATATTTTACATATAAATTACCGGAATGAAATCGACGGAATTGTGCATGATTGACTGATACAGTGTAACGGGGTTTTCTGCTTGGCTGGGGTTAGCCCAGCCTTGCCAAACGTTTCCAAAAGTAAAAACACGCTATTTTGGAAGCTACAAAAAATTTTTATTAGAAAATAGAAATATAAGTACATACATATATGTACATATGTACAATATCTAAGTTTCTACTATGACACTTATTTACTTCTCGTAAGGGCTGATGGGGCCATGTGCAGAAGTTCACGCAAGTGAGGAAAGTTTTTGACTGCCATTCATCTGGGAGTGGCCAGAAACGATTCTCTTGCATATGGTTCAAGCTGATCACGACTTCCGGTCTTAGACCACGTATCCCCTGGGTAGACAACAAACATCCGTTTGGAGGCGAGCTAAAGTGAGAAGGCAAGCCCCATGCGGTTGTGCGTAGGGTTTGGGACCCACCATATGAAAAACAAAATTCAATGAAAAATTTAACTGGGTTTCAAAGGCGTAGCAAACT
The DNA here is from genome assembly GCA_037013455.1 of Ceratitis rosa. NCBI lineage: Eukaryota > Metazoa > Arthropoda > Insecta > Diptera > Tephritidae > Ceratitis > Ceratitis rosa. The sequence continues at coordinate 1,711,036 of JAWMAG010000035.1, read as the reverse complement.
CATGTAGGACCCAGAGGGGTCAACTAGTGACGGATGCCCAGAGTATACTGAATCTATGGAGGGAACACTTTTCCAGCCTGTTGAATGGCAGTGAAAATGAAACACCCGGAGGAGGTGAACCCGAATCTCCAATTGATGACGATGGAAAAGTTGTTCCATTACCCGACAATGAATAAGTCCGAATAGCAATCGTCCGCTTAAAAAACAACAAAGCGGCAGGGACCGATAGATTACCGGCCGAGCTATTCAAATACGGCGGTGAAGAACTGATCAGGTGCATGGATCAGCTTCTTTGCAAAATATGGTCGTATGAAAGCATGCCCGACGATTGGAACTTAAGTGTGCTCTGCCCAATCCACAAAAAAGGCGAACCCACAGTTTGCGCCAATTACCGTGGAATAAGCCTCCTTAACATCGCATATAAAGTCCTATCAAGCGTATTGTGTAAAAGACTAAAGCCCACTGTCAACAAACTGATTGAACCTTATCAGAGTGGCTTCAGACCTGGTATGTCAACCATTGACCAGATATTCACCAAATATGCGCCAAATCTTGAAAAAGACCCGTGAAAAGAGAATCGACACCCACCACATTTTCGTCGATTTTAAAGCCGCCTTCGACAGCACGAAAAGGAGCTGCCTATACGCCGCTATGCCTGAATTTGGTATCTACGCAAAACTTATACGGCTGTGTAAACTGACCTTAAGCAGCACTAAAGTGAAGGACTTTCCAAACCGTTCGATACCAAACGAGGTTTCAGACAATGTAACTCTTTATCGTGTGACTTTTTTAACTTATTGTTGGAGAAAATAATAAGAGCTGCAGAGCTGAATGAGCAGGTACAATCCTCTATAAGAGTGCAGGCTGCTGGCGTACGCCGATGATATTGACGTTATTGGCCTCAACAACCGCGCCGTAAGTTCTGCTTTCTCCATACTTGATAAAGAAGCGAAGCGAATGGGTCTGTAGTGAATGAGGGCAAGACGAAATATCTCCTGTCATCATACAAACAGTCATCGCATTCGTGACTCGGCTTCCACGTCACTGTTGACAGTCATAACTTCGAGGTCGTAGATAATTTTGTCTATTTAGGCACCAGCATTAACACCAATAATAACGTCAGCCTTGAAATCCAACGCAGAATCACTCTTGCAAACAGGTGCTACTTTGGATTGAGTAGGTAATTGAAAAGTAAAGTCCTCTCACGGCGAACGAAAACTAAACTCTACAATTCGTTCATCACTCCGGTCCTACTATATGGCGCAGAAGTGTGGACGATGTCAACATCTTTTGCGCATTGGCAACGGCGAATACCACAGACGATGGAACGATGAGCTGTACGAGCTATACGATGATATTGACATAGTTCAGCGAATGAAGAGACAGCGGCTACGCTGGCTAGGTCATGTCGTCCGAATGGATGAGAGCACTCCAGCTTTGAAAGTATTCGATGCAGTACCCGCTGGTGGAAGCAGAGGAAGAGGAAGACCTCCACTCCGTTGGAAGGATCAAGTGGAAAGTTGGCGCCAGGCAGCGAAAACAAGAGAAGAATGACGCTCTTATATTGATGCGGCTATAATCGCGTAAGCGGTGCCAACGCCAATAAAGAAGAAGAAGAAGGGCTGTGGAGGTGAATACCCTCCACTAACCCCTCTTTCCAGTGTGGTGAAAGCCCTCAATGGAATATAAACTAAGTGTCCGTGAGGTGAGAACCCTACTACATTTGCCGGTGGTGTGAATCTCACGGGAAGTATACCAAACGACGGTTCACAGGCTACTTCATTTATTTAAATTTTCTCGCCTTTTTTATCATTCTGCACGCAGGTTGAATGTTGCTTTATAAAAACAATTGTTACCATGAACAGTTTTCCTTAATGCTGTGTGTGTATATGTACATATATGCATATTCATAAAAATTCATGTTTAAACATGTTTGGCCTTGAGATAGCTAAGCGAGAATTCGAAAAATGTGTACGTATACGAGTATATTATATATAAATACATGTTAAATGTGTATTTATATTGTAGCTTCAAAATATTATTTATATGTACGTATATGTGCGTATAATTAAATTGAAATTACGTTTATATACACATATGTATGTTTTCTTGTGTTGTTGTAAGGGCTCCAACATCAAGGATTTTTTTTTTGTCTGTATCAGAAGAAAGTCTGCAAAAAACCACCGAAGATTTTGAGACTTTACATACGTATATCTGTGTATGAATTAAATTTTTTTTTTTTTGCGAAAGGGGTACAGATTCTAGAGGTTCCAACTCCAATCGTCAAAGAAGTGGATCCTGACAGAAGAGATTGCAAACTCCAAGGAAGCAGCAAACCTCGCGGTGGGCGTTTATTGACGGTTCTATCGACCACATCTTCTCTTCAGATAGGTCGGTTTTTGAGATCGACACTGTTTGATTCGAAAAGAGGGTTTTTAGACTGGTGATCAACACTGCTGAAGACGTCGCAGCCGTCCGATCGATGGTAGAGAATTTTCCGGAGTTATGAGATAACTTCAAGCCCCAAAGCGACTTCTACGGACGAAGATGGACCCCAGCTCTTGAAGACATATATCTTTGTCAGAGGGTGATATTTCATTACCGGTAATTTTTTCACTGTGATTGACAAATCGATTGCGATTTTCGGTATCTGAAAAGCGGCAACTTACTTCAAAGCATCGTGAATGTGTACATGTGATTCTTCTTTACAGCGGTTTTAACATATTTAACGTATTTTTAATTATAATATATATAGTGTAAAATTTAATTATGGAATATGGCAGATTTTTGAACTTTGTAGAACTACCACCCCAAAAGACAGATATGTAATAATTTAAAAGTCCAGATCAGCTAAGCCTAAGTAAATAATATAATTCCTAAAAGTTTTTAACTTAATATTCAAATTTTATAATATAATTTGCGCTTTGTAGCCACCGTAGCATATTTTCAGCTGAGTCCCTCCGCCACTTTGTTTTCTTTTAACAAATGGAGGCATCTACAGTTTATACTAAGCCGCCTCCGAACGGTCGATGATGGATACTTATGAGGAGCTTTTATTTTATGTCAGAAATACACTGAGAGGACCTAACATTCAGAATGTGTCTATTACTCGACGTTCTCAAGAGCAGATTATGGCGTATTTTGCACTTCAACTCATATGAAGTCCAGCCAATACAATAACCAATTTAAAATATATATATTTTTTTAAACATCTTACATAGAATTACATTCGCAATACCGAAATTATTTTTTAAAAAGACGTGGCAACTCCCTAAACAGCAAAAATTAACTAATAACATTCATGCTTTGGATTGACCTCAATCAAGCTCTAACCCTAACCTTAACAAAATAGAAATATTATGGACACTGATGAAAGGACGGCTAAGGAATTACCCGCGGCTTTGGAGATAGGGAGGAAGATTGAACATATTTTGAACTCATTTACGGTCGATGTAAATCAGTATGTGATGTAAAAGAGTACGTATGGTTTTTTTTTATAAAATATTTAAGGGGGGACATCTGAGTAACTCAAAAAAAATAAGCGGATTTTCTGGAATTTTTTTTGACCAAACGAAAGAGCCAATCGAAATTTTGTAAAGTAGGTTTTATAATATGCGATCCGGTGTACAAAATATGATTTTTTGAAAGAAATCGAAAACAAAATGGCGGCTGTGCAGCATTTCTTCGTAGGCCCTATTTTTGGGAAGGGGGTCCATGGCCGGAAAGCTAACGTCCTTAATTTTTGATCTGGAACAAAAAATAAAGTTTTGTTAGTTTCTATACATCAACAGTTATCGACACACGTAGGATTTTTTCGATATATTGATTTTTCGCAAAATGGTGCGTGATCGAAAAAAAAGTTCAAATTTTCACGAGGAAAAAAAGTCCAAAAATTGTTTATAAAAAAAAAGTAAGCAATATAAAAAAAAATTATACGTGTGTCGATAGAGGAAGGAATTTTGAATATACTGTCAAGACTTCAGATCGATCGGTTAAGATTTGCTCGAGTTATGTTTCCGGCCGTCTACAAAAAAGTGGTTTCGAGAAAAACGCGTTTAAAGTTATTATATATATATAGAATATGCCTATGAGGCATTGCCGCAGAATGGAAAATTTGGACATTTAGACACTTTTGCCGGATTCTATCTTGTGGTATATTATTTTTAAGATCCTAAAGCATCTTTTAAACGAAAAAAAAATTTTTTGATTTTTTCAAAATTTTACTCAGATGTCCCCCCTTAATACTTTTAGGTATTATTTTTTTAAAAACAAAAAAAAGTCATCAATACTTATATAAAAATATTACGCTAAATTATACTAATATAAGCTAAAGAATTAAAATATGGCATACAAACTTAATGAATTTAACATTTCAATTTTGACAGCACGTTATGTAATGAAGTTAGATGTGAAAAATAAAATTGTGAAAGAAAGAAAAAAAAAAAACTGACGAAGAGGAATAGGCAAATGGGAAAAAAATTTGGCAAATAAATTGTATTTTGCAAATAAAATAGGAAATATTCACTGAAAAATTAATTCAACTTGTGGAGGCACACTTTTGCCAACCGATTAAGTTCGTAGTATCCTGTTTGAAATATATGCAATTAATTTAGTAAATGTCCTTAAAATGACTCGAACGTGTAGAGAAAGAGAAAACACCAAAACGTTAGCGCTCTTATTTAGGGATAGCGCGCGTTGCTACTCATTGGCGTTAAAAAAGGGAACGCCGAACGCTCCAATTTAGGAACGTCATTTATTTTTACAACCTCTGAATGTAATGTTACACGATAGAACAACGTGTCTTCACTATGGTCGCAATAGTAAGTTTTAACTTCGTTAACTGTGAAGAGATTAATTGAAAAACTCCGAGAGGCAGCATCCGTTGGAAGCGCCAAACATACTGATCGTCAAAAAGCAAGACCGTAAAATGACAATTTCGAAGAAGTCCGTGAAAGTTCTCTTCGGCGTATACTCAGTAAAGATCTGTGTCTCCATACTTACAGAATTTAATTGACACAAAAACGAAACCCTAATGACCAAATACAGCGAAGAGAGTTTGCTGAATGGATTATTGAACATTAAGAAATGGATGCTTATTTTTCTGGCGAAATCATTCTTGAAAACAATTGCATCTAAAACATGTTACTGTTTGGAGTGGATTTTGGGCTAGAGGCATAGTTGGACCATTCTTTTTGAAAATAAAGTTAGTCAAGCAGTGACTCGATATCACGCATGATAACCCAGTTCTCTTTGGTGAAATTTAATGACATTTAGGTGACCAATATGAGGTTTCAACAAGATGGTGCCGTGTCGTACAGCGCGTGAAACACTTCAATTACTGCATGAGAACCTTCCAGGTTGCGTGCTCTCTCGACTCTCTAGATCATGTTATTTAACACCATTAGTTTTCATTTTATGGTGTTATTTAAAATCCTAGGTCTATGGAAAAAAGCACTAAAGGAGGAGATTCAACGTTGCGTGAATTAAATTCAGAAAAATTCGAACCCGAGTACGTATTTATGTATATGGAAAGCCGTGGAGGCTATTTGCCCGATGCCAATAAAAAAATTACAATAGAAAGACTAAAAACTACGTTTCAATTTATGTAATGCCCATCTTGTGTTAAATTTGGGACAACCTTTTTACTAATATAAATTTATAGTTTTAAGCACCTAACAACAAAAGGGAAGTATTATATATGTGTATATAATTGGGGCTTTGTAACCGCTGAAGCGATTTTCGGCCGAGAAAATTTAACTTAATTTTTTATTTAAATTAATTTTGTATAACTTTTTGGATGCTAGTCCGACAGCAGGATTTGAACCCGAGCTTTCTGAATGACAGTACGCAATACTAACTACTCGGCTACCGCGGTAGCCGGGAAGTATTACTCCATCCAAAATAAAGTGTACTAAAAAATACACAAATATTAAAAATTAAATATAAAATAATTTCTAAAGAAAAAACACCCAAAAGTACCCAGTCAACGCAAGCTCCCTCTAAATGTCACAAGATAAGCTGGAACCACCCCTACTCCTCCAAACTAACGATTACTACCCACATTTGCGCAGAATATTTGTATGAGGTGAAAAAGCTGGAGGAATTCTGCGAAAAAATTAATTTGTCATCCCACTCAACGGTAGAATTGGAGGTGCACAATCAGAAGATGGTAAATAAATATCATAGGCTTAGTGCATGCAGCCAATGAAACCCCGCAGTTGCTTGACACGGCCGATAAAAATGCGCCAATGGAATTTGGATAAAGTTGGATGAATGAGTTACTCACCTCGAAACCGATCCCGAACTCGTCCCAATTTAGGAGACAAATCTTACGTAAGTAATTCTCTTAAAATTTTTCTCTAGTTGGTAACTTCATTTCCTTTTTACTATTGTTGAATATCGGTAATTTGATTCTGGGTAATGATATAAAAGTTTCGTATGCACATTTGCAAAAACAAGTAAGTCTGGTAAAAAGTCACCCATTATTTTTGGCTTTAGTGATCTGTACATCGCTTTCTATAAGTGCGATTATATTACACTAGATGGCATTAGAAATATGATATTTTGTAGTAAAAAAAAATGATTTCCGAGCGCATGTCAAATATGGACAGCTGCAAAATAAATATACCTATATGGTAAAACAAACATACCATATACGTGAATCTCGATATTTTTCCCCTCGCCTATTTTAATTGAACATAATGGAAATTCCTTAGTAGCGCATGTTCTTACTGATATATTCCAAAAGTTCAGATTTTTTTACGTTTGGCTTTAAAAATTTCCTTAATTTGCTTCAGAAAAAAATTTACGTGTGCATAACCTTAATCGTCATGGTATTCTTCTTCTTCTTTTTCTTTATTGGCATTGTCACCGCTTACGCGATTATAGCGGAATCAATATTAGCGCGTCATTCCTCTCTTATTTTCGCTGTCTGGCGCCAGTTGGAAATACCAAGTGAAGCCAGGTCACTCTCCACTTGATCCTTCCAACGGAGTGGAGGTCTTCCTCTTCCCCTGCTTCCACCAGCGGATACTGCATAGAATACTTTCAAAACTGGAGTATTTTCATCCATTTGGACGACATGACCTAGCCAGCGTAGCCGTTGTCTCTTCATCCGCTGAACTATGTCAATGTCATCGTATAGCTCGCACAGCTCATCGTTCCATCGTCTGTGGTATTCACCGTTGCCAAGCTAAAAAATTCATCTTGTCCGAAGCCTGATTTGGTATCGGACGGCTCGATCTTGACAGAGCTTTTAGAGTTACCTAAAGTATTGTGTATACAGCTTACACAGCCGTATAAGTTTTGCGGGGATACCAAATACAGACATAGCTGCAGCTCCTTTTCGTGCTGTCGAAGGCTGATTTAAAATCGACGAAAATGTGGTGTGTGTTGTGAAGACCCCAAGTCTAAGGCCTTGAAGCCTACACAGCAACAACAACAAAAAGAGAAGTTACACACACATATATATATATATATATAATTTGCCAATAGAGGTATATGGTGTGTCCTGAAAACGCTGCCAGTACGATACGATTAAGATATACGGTGTGTCGCGAAAACGCTACCAGTAGAAAATTTAGAAAATAAAGATAAGTGTGTAACATTTGAGCCACTCGTGTTGTCCTTTACTTTTCTCTTTTGGAATCAGAATTATAGGAGAGGCCCATAATCCGGCTGAGTGATAGCCCATATACGTAGGCTGCTATATATATGTCTGGCCAAATAATGAAAAAACGAATATTGTTGTTTTTCAAAATATTCTCCATCAAGATTTATACACTTTTGCATGCGCTCAAACCAATTTTCGAAGCACTTTTTCCACTCCGATTGAGACACCTCCAAAACATGGTTTTTGAATGCTTCAACAACATTTTCTGACGACGAAAATCGTTGACCACGCATTATTTTCTTGATGTGTGGGAATAAAAAGAAGTCATTGGGTGCCAAGTCAGGGCTGTACGGCGGATGACCCATCAATTCGACGTTTTGGCCGGTCAAAAAGCCGCTGATTTGAGCCGATGTGTGAGAGCTCGCATTGTCATGGTGCACAATGATTCGTCTTGTCTTGTTCGTTTTTCGAATTTCTCCGAAGACTTCAGGCAAACAAATGGTGGTGTACCACTCAGAATTGACCGTCCTACGTTGCTCAAGCGGAACAATCGCCACATGACCAGTTTTGCCGAAGAAACAGGCGACCATTTGCTTCGAAGTGCTTCTTCTACGAACAACTTTATTTGGATTTGGTTCGTCTTGGAAGACCCACACGGTCGATTACTGTTTTGTTCGGGCTCATACTATCCATGATTCGTCACCTGTGACGATCTTATAAACGTCTTTTGAAGCACCGCGAACGTATTTTTTCAGCATTTCTTTACACCAATCCACACGAGCATTTTTTTGAGCGATTGTCAAATTGTGCGGGATCCAACGAGAACAAACCTTTTTTACGGCCAGGTGTTCATGCAATATCGAATGTATGCTGGTGGGAGAAATGCATAGGCATGCCTCTATCTGAAGGTATGTTACATGACGGTCTGGCATTATCAGTTCACTGAATTCGTCTTTGAGCGATCGTCGGCCACGATTAAATTCGTTGTACCAGTTTTTCACAGTGCAATAGGATGGTGCTTCATAGCCATACAAAGATTTTAGTTCATCGATGCACTCTTGTCGTGATAATCCACGTCGAAAGTTGTGAAAAATGATCGCACGAAAATGTTCACGAGTTAATTCCATTTTTTTGCCGAGATTAATTTTTTAATTCCCTGTAAATAAAACAATTCGCGATTAAATGACAAAACGTTCTGAGTGATGTTATGCTAAAAAATGTCAAACTTTCCAATGGAAATGTCAGATTGCACCCGGCAACACTTAGTGTTGCCTAGGCCAGACCTATATATAGCAGCCTACGTATAGACCGGAGAACAGGGTTCGTTACAGTGTCAATCCTCTTTTCACGAGTCTTTTCCAAAATTTGGCGCATGGTGAACATCTGGTCAATGGTTGACTTACCAGATCTAAAGCCTGACTGATAAGGTCCAATCAGTTTGTCGACGGTGGGCTTTAATCTTTCACACAATCCGCTTATAGAACCTTATATGCGATGTTAAGAAGGCATTCCACGCTAGTTAGCGCAGACTGTGGGATAGACTTTTTTTGGGCAGAGCACACTTAAGTTCCAATCGTCGGGCATGCTTTCATCCGACCATATTTTGCAAAGAAGCTGATACATGCTCCTCATCAGTTCTTCTTCGGTAATCCATCGGTCCCCGCTTTTTGTTTTTTAAGCGGTACGATTGCTATTCGGACTTCCTCATGGTCGGGTAATGGAACAACTTTGCCATTTTCATCAATTGTAGTTTCAGGTTCACCTTATCTGGGTGCTTCATTTTCACTGCCGTTCAGCAGGCTGGAGAAATGTTCCTTCCAGAGATTCTCTGGGCATCCGTCACTAGATCACCCTCAGGGTCCTACAAGAGTTTGCTCCGGTCTTGAAACCTTCTGTAAGTCACCGTATCTTTTCATAGAATTTTCGAGCATTACCCTTGTCGACCAGCTTCTCAAGCTCCTCGTACTCACGCATTTCGGCCTTTTTCTTTTTCTTCCTACAAAGGTGTCTTGATTCCCTTTTTAGATCTCGGTATCTATCTCACCCCGCACGTGTTGTGGTCGATCGCAAGGTTGCGAGGTAGGCAGTCTGTTTTCTCTCCATCGCATCACGGCAGTCCTCAAAACCAAACCAGCTGGTACGAGTTTTTCGACATTTCCGAAATTCAATAGTTCCGTGTGCAGGTGTACGTAGGGAGTTTGCAATGCCATCCCACAGTTCCTTTATGCTGGGTTGCTGATGCTCTCAAAGAGCAGGTGTGGCAGTCGAATAGACAACCGCTCGGCATTCTGTTGTGATTGCAGCTTTTCAACGTCGAACCTTCCTTGTGTTTGTTGACGGGCGTTCTTCGATACACAGAGGCGGATGCATATCTTCGCTGCGACAAGATAGAAATCCGAGTCGATGTTAGGACCTCGGAACGTACGCATATCTAAAACACTGGATTCATGTCTTCTGTCTATCACAATATGATCGATCTGGTTTTGTGTTTTTCAATCTAGAGACAGCCAAGTAGCATGGTGAATCAGTAGCATGGACAATCATATTTCGGGCTCCGGCGAAGTCAGACATACTCAGTCCATTCAGGGATGTTTCGTCGTGGAAGCTGAATCTTCCGACTGCTGTCTCAAAAATACCTTCTTTGCCCACTCTAGCGTTGAAGTCGCCAAGCACAAATTTGACGTCGCTGCGGGGACAGCGCCAATAAGTGTGCTCGTGGCGCTAGTAAAAGGAATCTGTGGCCAAGTCATCCTTCTCTTCCGTCGGGGCGAGGGCACAAATTAGTGTCGTGTTAAAGCTGGGCAGCGGCACCTTCCCAATTAACATTAGATTTACCAGACCAGTCATTTTGACTGGTCGTGCAATTTCAATTCAAAATTCCTATTACATATAACATTTGCTTTCCGAAATGATGTTATGACTTTTGTAGCTATAAGTAGAGAATGCATTTTCTGAATTTAATGTTACTTTATATATATTAGTAACAAATATATTTTTTGTTATTGACATTTATACCAAAACCAGTCAAAATGACTGGTGCATGTTTCTACGAAGAAATGTATGATTTCGGGAGAATCATGAGACCGATGCAGTACAATGTATAGCGCCCATGCGTTATTTGTTCGTTCCGTTATCGGCATTGAGCCGATTACGGCAGGTTTACGAGATTTCTTACTTCATAAATGCACGAGGCACGAACAGTCTCGTTTCGAGCTTCGTTCAACACACGAAATAAAATCTTAGTCCAAGCGATCTCCAAGCCCCTAAAAATGTCAAAACGAATAAAAGTTTCTACATATTTAGAAAATGCAACCAGCATACCTCTGGAATGTTCAGATGTAGAAAGTGAATTATATGATAGCGACAGTGAATTTTTAGACAGACAAATTGATCCACAAAGCAGTGATGATAACAGTGCTATTGTCGAGAGTAGTGATGAGGAAATTTCTGATGAAAACAATATAAATCAGTCAAGTGAGGGTGACTGCGAAAATATTCCAAACAAGCGAAGGAGACGATACATGAGATTCCCTTCCAATTCTGAAGACGAAGGTGGAAGCACCGTACCAAATCAGCAAACTGAAATTGCTTCAGACGGAACTATTTGGACGAGAATTGAAGAAGGAGGTGTTGCCGGTAGACTACCAGTTCATAGTGCTTTCAAAGATGTACACGGGCCAACAGCACATGCTAAAAGAAACATTATGAACGGGAGTCTAAGTAGTGCGTTCCTAATACTGACTGACAACCATATTTTGGAACATATACGAATTTGTACAGAGTTAGAAGGCTCTCGAGTTTTGGGGAAAAAATGGACAATTACGCAAGGAAAATTGAAGGCATTTCTTGCAATACTGTACGCACGTGGGGCGTACGAAGTAAATACTTTGAGGCTTCAATATTTGTGGAACAACAAGTGGAAAGTGTACACACAGCAAAATCTACATATGTAGAAATTGTGAGCAACAAACTGTAAACAATTAAATGTTTTATTATTTCACAATATCTATAAATCCATTTATCCATTACAAATAATATTGTTCAACTTTTTTTGTCATTTTTCGAGTGAATAAAGACTGGAAACCACAATAACCATTTTTTCTTATACACCAGTCATTTTGACTGGTTTTGGTAGAAATAGGTATATCTAAATAGCTGGTAAATCTAGTGTTAAGGGACCGGACATTCCAGGTGTTTGTCCTAATCATAAAGGACGGTCTCTCATCCGAGACCGAATTAGATTTTTCATTGGGTTGTGTTTTCATGTGGTGGGTCCCAAACCCTACGCACACCCGCATGGGATTCGCCTTCTCACTTTAGCTCGCCTCTAAACGGATGTTTGTTGGCTACTCAAGACTATAAGACCGGAAGTCGTGAGCTGCTTGAACCATATGCAAAACATTCGTTTCTGGCTACTGCCAGGTGAATGTCATTCAAAAACTTTCCTCACTTGTGTAAACTTCTACACTATTACCATTTTTAAATTACAAGCTGGAACGTATGCTAGAGTTCGTCCGTTTGAAACAGCTGCACGACGTCCGGGAGAAATTTTGCCTCCCCGAAGACGCAGTTATTTAAGATGATAAATAAACATATAGAAAATTTTTATTTATGGATTGTTTCACCATGGACAGAAATTTGAAGGTAAATTATACATGTATATATGTATTACAAATTTTATTACACTGTTGACTCTTTTATATTACAATTACAAATTTTTGTATTTATTTTATTTATTTTTCAATTTTTGGTGAAAAAAATTAATAAAAATATTAAATTAAATATCTTACGTAAGACTTTAGAGAGGGTTGGATTTTCAATTGATTATTATATGGGAAATGGTGTTGTAAAATGGTGAAAATTATGCTTACCACCTGTAAAAGATTTTGTACATTATTCGTATGGTCTACGTTCTCATAACTTGGGTACAGAAGTTTCAAAATTCATAGCGGCGTGACGAAATCCTGAAAAGTTCTCACTCAGCAGCACAGGTTGTAGAAATACAGCCCACGATCACGATATCTCCAGATGGCTTCCCCCAAAACTCAAAATGTCTCACTATCGAGGTTTATAAAGTGCTCACAAGTGTAAAAGGTTCACTTTTGTGTAAAGACCAAGAATTTCATCCCAAGTCCACTGTATTCTGACAAATATTACCATCAAAAGGCTCATATTCTCTGATATTAACTATCTGTCACCTCCGGTCCTAGTGGCCCGCATACAAGGCGGTCACTCTACTATAAGAACTATTTTTAATGGACCCACTATTATCTCACTCATTATTTAATTCACATCAATACATAATTCTCTCTTAATATAACTCAATCGTCGCAGATAAGTAAGATTCAAAAACGACACGGTAGAGGTCTAACATACTCACCTTTCATACTTACCTGCTACTCTATGGTAACGTAAGCAAATAAAGTCTGTAACAAATATCGCTGCTAAAGCTTGAATAAAATCTTAAACCTTAAACCTTAAAAATAACAATTAAAAATCTTTTTTTTTTTGTGCAGTAATAAATATTCATTTGGCACTTCATAACCGGGCTCACTGACTTAGCCTAGGTGTTGACTGTTCCAAGTGGCTGATTTGCCAGAGAACCAATGATTGAAAGTATTACTTACTGTAGTTCCCGTCTTGTTAACCCAACTTTAAAACACAATTACATGCAACGAAAATTATTTCCATTTTGTTTCTCCGATGTAACCTGTATATTGACCAATTAATCCAAATATAGTTTACAGTTAAAAAAATCATTGAAAGTAACCTGGTTCTTCAATTATTTACTAATACTAACAAATTTAACTTTTTTCTATTAATGACTACTAATGAAAAACGTCGATTGTGAAAATAATACACTTGATCCACTTTATATTAATTTAAAGTAAAAGTTGGTGAGAAATAACATAAATAAATGCATTTATTTTACAAAAAGTAATTGGAAGACCACAACTCGGACAGAGAACTGGTACTTAGGCTCGTTCTGAAGAAAAGCAACTTTTTTTTGTAAATCACCTTAGAAAAAAATTCTAGCCTATGCATTGAGGAATATTCCCTAAGTTAGAACTCATTTTAGTTGTACGGGTAATACCCATGAAATATAAAAACCCACCTAGTTACGACCAAATAATATCATATAAAAGTCGACTACGACTTCGAAGTGTTGACTGTCAACAGTGATTTGAGAGCCAAGACGTAAATACGCCGATTGTTTGTTTGATGTTTGTCTTGTCCTCGTTTATTGCCAGACACATTCGGTTCGCTTCTTTGTCAAGTTTGGAGAATGTTAATGTCCTCGGCATACGTCAGCATACTCTAATAGATGATCGTATCTTTGTTTATTTAGCTCTGCAACCCTTATTATTTTCTCCAGCATCAAATTGAATAAATCGCATGGTAAAGATTTTTGTTTCGAACGGTTCGGAGAGGTCCTTCCCAGTTCTGACTACGCTTCTGGTGTTGTCCAGCGGCAGTTTACACTGCCATATAAGTTTTGCAGGAATACCAAATTCAGACAGAGAGGCGGCTCGTTATTGAGCTGTCAAAGGTAGCTTTAGAATCGATTAAAAGGTGATGTGCACGAAGAATATCTGGTCAATGGTAGGATTACCAGGTCTAAAGCCATACTGGAAGGTCCAATCAGCTTGCTGATGGTAGGCTTTAGTCTTTCGCACAATACGCTGGACGCTGAACTTTATATGCGATATTTAGGAGGCTAATCCCATGGTAATTGGGGCTGACCGGTGGGATCGCTCTTTTTACGGATTGGACAAAGCACACTTAAGATGCAATCGTCGGACATGCTTTCGTCCGACCATAACTTTCAAAGAAGCGTATACATACACCTACATGAAATGTTCGAATAGTCACCGCATCTTTCATAGAATTTTCGATCATTTCCGTCTCTTTTTCTTACGTCTGTTGTTATTTGGTCGAATAAAGGAAATTTGTTTATTCGAATGTATAAAAAATTTTGAAATGCTTTTTTTACGAAAGTATTGTTTTGTTTGAATAGATATACGAGTATATATATAAAGTAGTTTTCGTTCTCAGAAGAACGAACGAACAGAAAGGTTCGATTTACTTACTACAATATTGATACCTTTTAAGTAAATTCACATTTAATAGAATATCCATTTCCAAGAAATGGAGCAATGAAGTTTCTCGCCAAGACTTTATAGCAGAGAAATTTAATATGTAAACTTTTAAAACTCTAGACTTTATAATAAATTATTTGGAAGGTGTAGATAGCTTTCTCCAACATTTCATGAAGTATTAGTTATGCTATGTATTTGGTGGGACCACAAGGGTGTGCTCTATTATGAGCTATTGAATCGGGCACGCAGAATGCCCTCACCGGAGTACGCTTCACTTCAGAACAGGGAAATTGGCTCTATTCTTTCTTGACGTCCAAGCCGGAGAAGTTCTTTTGGAATGGGATCCACAAACTGCCAGACAGATGGGCAACCATCGTAGCTTCCGATGGTCAATACTTTGAACATTAAATGTATAACAATTTTTTCACAATAAAGTCTTAATTTTCGAAAAAACCGCTCAAATTAATGCATGTTTGAGTTTTAACATTTTTTTCAAAAATAATAATTATTTTTTTGTGATCACAACGAATCGCTCAAAACATTATAGACCCTTTCCAATAAATAGTATGTCGTAAATTTCTCTTGATCTACAATGTTTGTATTTGAAACTTTGTCAAATTTAAATACGTATTTATAGGTATTTCCACAGAAAAGTTAACTGAATTTGGAAAAATGTTTTGCACCATTACATAAAAAGAAAATAGCATATAATTTTGCTTTTACTTTACATTATATGAAAAGAAAATGTATGGTAAAAGACATCAAGATATGATAGCTATTATCTATGGATTTTTTTATATAGATCCTGGGATCATGAAAAACGAATCCATGCTAGTCTTCAGTATTATAAGCAAATATCATTCATATCGGGCTACTATTATTATAGCTTACACTCTGATTTGGTTTTCTTTTTATAAATATGAGAGTTTTGGTAGTTTAGTATATGAAAATATATGTAATTCAAAATCATTATTTTACTTCCATATGTATGTATATATGTATGTACGTGTATGATCATGTAAAATTAACACTAAACAATTTTTTGTCCATTATTCGAATTTATGACTTTTCCAATGGCAGCCGGAGATAATGAATATGTGAAAAATTCAAAACGTTTTTCTTTTTTATGTACGTGTATGAATATTATATGTTATGTTTTATTGGGTTCACGCTAAATAGGACTACATTGTCGTATGTATGCTGATATTGTTACAATGATATCAACGTTCCGCTTTTCTTAAAATTATGTTGTATTCATTTACTTCAAATAATCTTACATATGTACAGCCCTGGCCAAAAGTATTAGTCACCCCACTAAAATACAAGTATTCTCAAATGTGGCTATCAAAGTTACCACTTCTTTTTGGAAATGTCTTGCATGGGTGTTTAATTGTTGATTAAACGAATTGATTGTGTAATATTAAAAGTCATAGCACTCTAGGTAAGCTAAACATAAAAATTGTAATTTTTAAGAAATTCATAAAATATTTTCGCATTTAAAATTTGAAAGTGAAAGTGTAAATAACATTTAGTGAAAAGTTACCAATCTTATAAAAACAGTTCATATTTACCGAAATGCCTAAAAAAAGTAAAATTAGTTACGATGAGAGAGTCAAAATTCAAGTTCTAAGTGAAGAAGGTAAGTCTCAGGTTGAGACTGCCAATTTGGTGGGATGTTCGCGGTGCGCGGTCCAATATGCTATTAGGCGATTTGTGGAGACGAAATCCTACAATAATAAATCAAAAAGTGGAAGAAAGCGTCTAACCAGTAAACGAGAAGACCGAATACTCTCAAGAATCGCAAAAAATCTTCTTCTGCCCTTGCAGCTGCCCTCTCGGATGAATTTAGTAAACCAGTTAGTGCTCGAACAGCTAGAAAAAGACTTTTGGAAGCAGGTTTAAAAGGATGTAAAGCCCGAAAGAAGCCGTGGCTATCAGAAAAGAATAGGAAAAATCGTTTGGAATGGGCTCGCCGATACCAACATTTCACGGAAGGAGATTGGTCAAATGTTCTGTGGTCTGATGAATCAAACTTCGAGGTAAGCTTAGTTTAGACCGTCTTAAAGTATTAACAGCTATAGCTTCTTACCCTAGAGCAATTTTGAAGACATAATACAAACTTTATAAAACATTATTTTTTCTTTTCTACAGATATTTGGAGCACCTGGTGTGACGTTCGTGAGGCGACGGGTTGAGGAAGAATATCATCCAGATTGTGTGGTACCCACTGTTAAGCATGGAGGAGGCAGTATTATGATTTGGGGCTGCATGGCTGCTGATGGTGTCAGCGAAATGTTCGTTTGCGAGGGTCGCATGGACAGTCATAAGTACATAAATGTATTAGAAGCTGTTCTTCTGCCTTCGTTAACGCGCATTTTCAGCGATACTAATTTAGACGGGGTTAAATTTCAGCAAGACAATGCTCAATGTCACAAATCAGCGACTACGGAGCGTTGGTTCAGAGATAACAACATTGTTTTGTTAGATTGGCACAGTATCCAGATCTTAATCCCATTGAGCACGTGTGGGCTATTTTAAAACGCAAGATTAAGGAACACAGTATAACATCAGAAACTGCCTTGAAGAATGCCTTAATTAACGAGTGGAACGCTATAAGTGCGGACGAATGTGCAAAGCTTGTACGCAGCATGCATAAGAGAATAGCTGCCGTTATTAAATCGAAGGGTGGACCTACTAGATATTAATGTTATTATCACTAATTCATTATATTTTCACTTTTTTACGAATAAAACTTCATTACTTCGCTTGTTGAAACAAAAAATTCAGTTATTAGTGAGGTGCCTAATACTTTTGGCCGAAGCTGTATATGTATGTCTACTCCGCTTTAAAACAACGTATTGTATATTTACTGTATTTCCTTTAAAGAATGACAAGATTTATCAACAATAAATAAGTTTTACACATACAAGTACATATATATATTTGTTAAAACAAGTCTCTGCAATCTGCAAGTCTCCATTAATTCTCATTAGTGCTAGATTATAGATAGCGAGTGCTTAAAACAAGAATTTAGTGAAATAAAAAGGCTGTAACATGTCTATCATATTTGACATTTTATGCAATTTTAAGCGTTATCACTTCACCTTAGGCAAGTTCCAAAAGTTCGAAGTAACTACGGCGGAGGTCGATTTCGTAAAGACGTTAGCGAACGAATATAGCAATCGGCGTGTAATTTGTTTTTGTTTTTAGAAAAATGCAAAAAAGTCTCACTCCACTCTTTTCTCGCACAAAAAGATTGTGAAAAAACCATATTTTATAGATAAAATCGTATTAAATGCTGGAATTTAACGATGTAACACAAGTAAGTACACGAAACGAAATGCTGTCGAAATTGTTAAATCGTTAACAGTTAATGAAGTGTGATTTTAATGTCGTAGAATAGAATCAGAAATCTATTGACATTAACCTACCAAAATACGCAAGTCACATTCCGCCAAAATAATAGCGTCATATTTGTTTACCTCAGTGAATATGTCGAGTTTCGTTCCAAGTAAATCGCATTTGCGGCATTCGTTGCTTTCCTTATTTCATCAAAAGAAAAAAGCAGCTGAAGCTCACCGGTTGCTGGTAGAAACTTATGGTGAATATGCTCCAGTGATTAGAACATATGAGACATGGTTTCGTAAATTTAAAAGTGGAGATTTCCATTAGACAGACAATGAACATCCTAGTGCAGCGAAAAAGATCGAAGACGAGGAATTGCATGTTGATCCAACCCAATCGCAACAAAAATTGGCAGAAACACTACAGGTGACTCGAGGAGCAATTTGCCAATGTTTAAAAGCCATGGGAAAGATCCAGAAGTATGGAAAATGGGTGCCACACCAGCTGAACAATAGACAAAAGGAAAATCGAAAAACCGTTTGTGAAATGCTGCTTCAACGATTCGAAAGGAAATCTTTTCTGCATCGAATGGTCACGGGGGACGAAAAATGGATTTATTTTGAGAGCCCGAAGCGAAAAAAATCATACCGCTAAACTGGTGAAAGACACATTAAAAACACTTAATTGGGAAATATTATCGCACCCGCCGTACTTCCCAGACCTCGCCCCGTCCGACTATCACCTTTTCGCATCGATGGGACACTCCCTAGCAGAGCAGTGCTTCACTAATTTTGAAGAAGTCGAAAAATGGCTCGTCGAATGGTTTGCCTCGAAAGAGAAAAAGTTTTTTTGGAATGGTATCCATAATTTTCCTGAGAGATGGGCGAAATGTGTAGAAACCAATGGTCAATTCTTTGAATAAAAAAATTTTGAGATTCCTCTGAAAATTAAGTGTTTTCTTTATCGACAAAACCGGCAAATTTCAACTAATACACCTGGCAAAAACAAAATATGTATTTCATTTAAATTTGTAAATATCTACCCTACTTACCGTATATGCCCCCCCTCAATACTTATCCTTATGAATATACCATACTCCCAATCTAAATAACCTCAATTACAGTCCTACCCTGAGCCCGTTATTTATCCTAAAAAGAATTTGTGTATGGTAAATCTAAGTATTCGATCGGTATTATTAGAATCAAGTTTGTTTTCATTTAATTCGAACATTTTGCACTGGGTATAGTCGTTCAGGAATTAATATAAAAAGCATTTACATATATTAACCGTATTTTTTTCATACAGTATTTTATGAACAATAACCTGAACTGCCTAGACCCTAATAAAGTTTTCTTACGTAATACTACCTTTTTCTTTGCAATTACTAAGTATTACTTATTTAAACTTACAAATTAGTATTTCTCCAATGTTTAATGCCTATAAAACTCTCATTACGAATTAATTTTTATCTCCAGCCATCGGATGCAAATATCTCAACTTAAGGAATATTTTCGCGGTATTTCAATAGGTCGTCTCTGTTTTTTCAATGACAAAACTTCGAAACCTTCCCAATCCAGTAAAGCTTGCTTTCTGGAGATGTGGTGTGTGCAGACCATCTGAGCCACTGACCGCACTTTTCTCGCCCTTTTCCGATATTGTACTAAATATGAATTGTAATGAACTTGTTGATATTAAACAAAACTAATGTAAAATGATGTCTTAAATGTAATATATAATATCTCACGAAATGGTTTAAAGGTATTGAAAGTACTGAAAATACAAATTTATTTTTGTGTTTATGGTATATTGATTACTGAACACTACTTGTAAAGTCTCGTTCGAGATAAAGTTTTTTCTCTACTCATCAGTTGGAAAACAAAAATTGTGTTTATAATATAGTTGAATTAAATTATTGCTGAAAGTAAGACTTCTAGATCGCGATTGCTGATTGGCATTCAATTTTTATATCTTACATAAACATAAAATGATAGGTTAATTAACTTTATTCCGAAGAACCAAAGGGAAAAGAGATAGACTCAACAAAAATACCGATATGCTCAGCATGACGAGATGTGTGTTGATCTAGTCAGTTTTTGCAATGTAGATGGCGCATGCTGTACTGCATTAATCATTTGTTGGAGTCAGTCACATCGGATCGCTATATCATAAAGCTTTTTAATACTTCAATAAAAAAATTTAAGAACATGCAACTTGGTATTCTACTCTCATTTATAATGAATGCACATTAGTACCAAAAACAATCGAAATCGAACGGCTACGTATGCCATATAATTTCCATACAACGGATTAGTTCAAAAATGAGGTTTTGGGTAGAAAATCCGTCAAAAAAGGCATTTAAAACAAGGCTGAAACGTAACGATAAATTTCACGTTAATCAAAAAATTTATATTGTTTCGGTTGAAACATTTGGAAATAATAACCTTAAAGTTGTCAAAACAAACTTCTTTTCGTTTTTACCCGTTTCGTTAATTTTTTTATCAAGAAATCATGTCTACAAGTTTATTACTTTTATAAAATATAATTAAAAAATATATTCAAAAAGTTTACGTTTCTGCGTTTATAAATTAACAAACATTTGTTTATTATGTTAATAATTCGTTGCAGACCCTCCACGCTTTAAATTTAATCGCTCATCTCTCATCAGAGAAGCTTTTACGGTTTCATATTTCTTTTGCGACTCCTCGTGCGTTAAAGTTAAACGTTGCTGAATCATTCGCTTATGCAATGCGATGACATTGGATTGTTCCACCAGCTTTTCGTAGTTGTAGTTATCGAACTGGTCTTCAAATTTATTTAAAAAACGCTGCAATGATTTTTCTTCCACAGTAAGCTGAAGAACAAATTTAAAGTCATATATTTATATTCAAAAAAAAAAAAAAAAAAAAAATTAATAAATACTCGTATGTTGCTTACATCTTCGTATTGGCGCTGTAGATCATTCAATAGTCCCACGAAACGCGTTTTGAGTTCATTTAGGCATGAATTGAATGCGGCCCACGATTCCTCATACGTTAAGGCTCGGTTTTTATAGGGCACTAAATAAGGTGCCAGAAAATCTGCTGGTTTTAATGACATTTCAAGTTTTAATGCTTCCTCTTCAGCTGCCTAGATTATTAAAATATATTATAAACAAATATATTCAATATTAAGTGAATAAAGTACATAGGAAGAATATACTCAATTAACACTAGTCTAATGTTGTAGAAAAGGAAAATATTGCTACTTGCTATCAATGTGTAAAGGTACGGTACGCAGAATACTAGGAAGAAAAAGATAACTGGTCATAAATAAAATAACCCCCCGTCATTTCTTCTTTTAACTGTTCAGCACTAACTGAAGCCAGTTTTAACTCCCCCTGAGCCTTACACCGGAGTGGAGGTCTTCCTTCACCTCTTTTTCCACCAGCGGTTAGTGCATTGAAAGCTTTCAAAGATAGAGAACTTTTGTTCATCCGGACGGCAAGGCCTAGCCATCGTAGCCGCTCTCTCTTTATTCGCTGAACTATGTCAATTTCACCGTATACCTCGTACGATGAGTTCATCGTTCCATCGATTGCGTGATTAGCCGTTGCCAATGCGCAACAACCTTTCTTTTCCGATCTGACTCCAACGTCGACTCATCAACGTCAAACGACTTATGGAGTTTGGTTTTTGTTTGTTAAGAGAGGAGTATACTTTTCAATTGCCTACTCAGTCAAAAGTAGCATTTGTTGGCAAGAGTGATTCTGTTCCGGGGAGTAAAGCTAATAAAAAATAAGAAGAGGAGCGTTATAGTTTTTTAGAGAGCCAGAAATCAAAATGTTGGATTATATAAATGTCAATAGTAATAAAGTTGAATTAAGTACAATAATATTTTTTGTTCCTACGATCCGAATAGTTAAATGGAATACAGGAAGGCTGTATCGTAACGATAAATTTATCCTTATACGTGTATATATACATATATTGTATATAATTGGAGGGACCTACAGTTTATACCAAGCCACCTCCGAACGGCTGATGGGTTTTTTATGAGGAGTCTCTATTTCATGTCAGAAACACACTCGGAGGAGTTGACATGAACCCGGGCCTTCCTAATGGCAATGCGCAATTTATCCTTAATCGAAGAAATTCTATAGGTGGGTTGAAATATTTGGAAATATTAACTTTATCGCAGTTATCCAAATCAATTTTTTTCGTTTTTACCCGAAACGAGAAACTGTCGTTTGTGTTAAATCTTTAACAGATGTTGTTGTTGTTGCAACGGCATCGTTAACAGATAACGTTAAACGCTAAATTTGAACTTAGCTGTTAAATCATTGCGCGTAGCCTTTTTAAAATGTTAACGAGTTTTATAACATTTGCGTCGTTAACGCCACTGCTGATAAATTATATTATAGACTATCTCGTTTGCCGTCGGATCCTCTTATATCTTCTCTTCGTTACAGCAGTACATACTATTTTAACCGAAGTAGTATCGTTTTGTAAATAGGCGGTAGGCGAAAAAGGTATAAGGCGTGATTTGTAGCATTACGGTAATGTCTAACTAAAATATAGATATTTATATATAGGAGCAACCCAAGGGCTGCTTAAATAAAATACAACGGTTGACTCGTTTTGACTCAATACGGAGATAATAGAATAGAGGAGTGGAACTCAATAAATAGAAGATTTATGAGAGGGTAAAATTCGAAGTAATTTCAGAAAATTTGTTATAGGTATTCTAAGAGTTGTCTATGAAGGTAAACGGGTCATTCGGTAATGCCTAATTTCTTCATTTACAGGATCGGTAATTACCGAATTATGGAATGATGAGCCATCCCATAAGGGAAGGGTGGGAGTTAAATTTCTTCAGCTGAAAGAATAAATTAATAAAGTTAAAATGAACATCATTCCCGAGTTTTCACTATCAATGAGATGACGGTAATTGTGGCCCTTTAAACTAATTAAATTCACAATTGGAACCATCAAATTCCCATCCGCTATTCTCTGCTCCCATCACTTAAATAATGCAGCAATCGACCATATATTTGTGACGTAATGTGTTCTCTCAAATTGTTGGCGTTATTCAATTTAGCAATGAGGCAATCACGAAGTATCGAAGTTTTATGTTTTTTTAAAAGGCTCGTTTATATTTTTTACTTCAAAATTTCGAGCAACTCATATCGGGGCAGATTTATTTTATCGTGAGCTTTAACGTCATATATTTTGCAGACAAATGATTCGATTTTCGTAAAAGTATCCTCTTTATTCCACCTGCATTCTCTAAGGCAAATAAATACATTTCGGTTCGCTTTATAGGATAATTGGCAATATACTGAAAGATAATAAGTTAGTGTATGTTAACAACACGTCAGAAATAAAATGAAATATAAACTCAGGGATTAAACCATTTTAGCGGTGCACCGTTATCAAAAAGATACTTCAGGAAAAAATCTCAACACCTCTTGAATCGAATGAACTTGTCGTAAGTACATGTTGTCCAGATCAATACCATCCAATTTCGGCCATAAAAAATCATTAATCATCTCTCGATTGGGCAATACATTTATTTTCGAAAAAGTAAAGCCCAATGATCCCGCCGCACAATGGTGTAAAAGTGCTTAAAACACGCGCATAGCTTTTTCCTTGGAGTAATTTCTATATTATTGGTGATACTTTCTTCAAATTTAGATATTTAATTTAAAATTGTTATATAATAATAATATAATTGGTATAAAAAAATTATATTTACTCTTCCTGGGACTGGCACCTACAGTCGGGAATTAAGATTTCTTACAAATCTTCTTATTTTAAAGAAAATGCAAATATTATAATTTGTTCAACTAATTGAGGTTATCTTCTCACTGTACATACAAAATACTTAACTTTCTAAGTACATGGCATGGACAACTTTTTTATGATAACTTAAATTTTTCGAATTTCTTTAATAATGAAGACCATTTTTCCTTGAAAAACTTTGTAAAATGAATACAAATTTATTTTATTTCCTAGTAAAGCTTACAGATTAACTTCTATTATTGTATACTTTTTATTTTAATAAGAAGTAAAAGAAGAACATCGAATAATATTTATACCGGCTGTCCGTCTGCCTGTCTTTCCGTCTATTTTGTTTTGGAGATATTTCATAAAAATTTTATAACCGTATTTTAGATTTTGGGTTATAAATCCGCCAAAAAATGTGGAAGAGCACTAAAGCTTATATTTTATATGGATTACTTAAAATTAGTATTTACACTGAGAACCATCGTAATCGAAAGACCACATTATATATCCTTCTTACAAATATTTAAAAATTAAAACAAAAAATACTTATTATTTATTCAATAATTATTAACAAATGCTTAACTTCAATATGAAACTTATTATTAATTCTGATTTCTTTACAAATCTTATTAATGTAGTGTCATGTGGCGGCCGCAATAGCCAAGTGGTTAGCATTGTGTACAGCTATTGGAAAGGCCAGGGTTCGAGTCTTGGTCCGACCAATATCCAAAATTAATTTCTATAAAAAGAGGTTGCCCCTCCGCAGGGAATGTCAAGCCCTCCAAGTGTATTTCTGACATAAACTAAAAAAGTTCCTCATAATAATCCATCGGCTTATAATAATCTGTTGGTTCCTCCATTTGTTGAAAAAATATCAATACGCAAACGCCAAATACATATAATTGCAATTAGCTCATTTTCAATTTAGCAAAATGTGGCCTGAAGACATAAGCTCAAATTGAAATATTGCAATATAATGCAGGATCTGAAGTGTTTCGTTGATCTGCGATGAGTAAAACAAGTTATGATCCAAAGAAAATTGTTAATTTTTCCAAAGAAGTCATTTTTTTTGTAACAAGTTCGAACGCTAAACTCCAAAAACCTCCAAACATACCATATATTAACATGGGATTAATTGCAATAATGTTTAAGCGTCACGTGCAAAAAATATACTAATTTAGTTGACAGTTGACCAAAACAAAAAATTCAACTCTAGATTACTTAACTTTGCGTGGTCATACCTTTGGAATGCGTTGTTTGATTTTATCGCGATAAAGCTTTTCTGAGGGTCTAATGAATATTAAATAAGAAATATTTAAAAAAAAAGTTCTGCCTGCTACTTTAATTTTTACTCAAATGCGCGTGTTTAGAGCAGTTTTACCACATTTTGCGCCGGCCCATAAACCGTAACAAACAGTTACATGTTGAAGATGGAGAGGCTTCTCAATAATAAGTCTAGGGTTTTCCGAGCTCCAGATGCGACAGTTGCTTATAGACGTAGGCATCGAAATGGGCCTCATGAGCCCAGATGATTTTTCGATGAAATTTTTATAGTTTTTACTTCCCAAATGTCAAAAAATTACAGCTTCAAAAGTGACATCTACCGGAATAGCGGGCTATTCAAAATAACACCTCTTATAGGAACCCCCCTACAAACATTCATAAGGTAGTTAAATTTTTGAAATTAAGCACTTTTGCTCTTCAGAGGGCTGCTTTATCTCTTCTCCTCCGGGTTTGACTTTTTGCATGGGCCAAGGTGTTAGCCAAGGGGTTCGGATGGTTATGCAGTTTTGTTAAGTATTTTTTTGCTGCGATTTCAATCTCTTCCTTGATGGTAGGTAAAGGGTGGTTAAATTGTAAGGGCCGATGTTGAATGTGAACCACACCTAAACGCCAAGTTTTTTTCCGAATTTAATTTGACATTTCTCTATTTCAGACTTACTCAATTTGAACCATGGAGAGATACACAGTCCAACAACGTGTTAAAGTTATCCAGAGTTATTATGAAAATTTTCGAAGAAAATCGTCTTCAGTGATGAGGCACATTTTCACCTCAGTGGATTCGTCAATAAACAGAATTGCCGCATTTGGGCGAATGAGAATCCAAGAGTGATTGTCGAAAAACCAATGCACCCACAAAGAGTGACTGTTTGGTGCGGTTTATGGGCTGGCGGCATCATCGGGCCGTATTTTTTCCAAAATGAGGCCGGTCAGGCAGTTACTGTGAATGGTGTTCGCTATCGTGAGATGATAACGAATTTTTTATGGCCACAATTGGAAGATATGGATGTGGACGATATGTGGTTTCAGCAGGACGGTGCCACTTGCCACACAGCTAACGAAACAATGGCTCTTTTGCGCAACAAATTCAATAGCCGTGTTATCTCACGTAATGGCGATGTCAATTGGCCCCCAAGATCATGTGATTTGACACCGTTGGACTTTTTTCTCTGGGGTTATTTGAAAGAAAAGGTGTACGTCGATAAGCCAGCAACAATTCAAGAGCTAAAGAATGAGATAATTCGGCACATTAACGGCATAGAAACTCCATTATGCCTCAGCGTCATCGAAAATTTGGACCATCGTATGGAGGTGTGCCGCCGAGGTCGCGGCCCTCATTTGGCCGATATTTTGTTACATACAATAATTTCCTAAATAGTTTGTGTTTTATTCAAAATCAACATCGGCCGTTGAAAATTTAACCACCCTTTATATTTAGATCTCTATGAATATTTTCATTACGCATGCACCATGGTGCGCCCGTTATTACTCTTAACGTTTTCGATTGGAATCTTTCAATTATTTCTATATTCGTTGTGTAAGCTGTGCCCGGTGTGAGGATTCCCTACATCCATATCCATGAGTTTTATTCAAGGGGCATTTGGTAGAATGGTGAAGATCACCACGTGCTACGCAGACGGTACGTTAAGTACAATAGGGTTTTGTGTGACCAAATTCCTGACAGTTTGTGTATTGCACGGGACCAACATGCTTGAGCGCTTCTTCCACCATGATTCTTCGGTGTAAAAGGTATTTTAAACCTTTTGGATGCGTTCCATTCTTCTTAAGTTGAGCTGAGCTTGGCGATGAGAACACTTTAAACATAGACTTCGGCACTTTATTTCTGTTAATTATGTTAACGAGCGCTCTAATTTCAAACCCTTGCTCCTTTAGAGCTTCTTTATATCACCTGAGTCAACAGTGGCTTCTATTCCCTTAATTACACCAATCAGGCCTTTCGCACTCTTCAACTGGTAAGAGTAATAATTGTTGTTGTTTGCAGAAAGAAACACAACGACTTCACGAAAGTCTTTTTCACTGTGTTCTTGTATTTTTGTCTCGTCTATGTTTCCTTTTTTAAGAGGTACAATGTGAAAATTGTTGGTACCTTATATCTTGACTATGTTCGTAACGAGTAAATTAGAGCTGCGCTCCCGCAAGTAGATTGGTGGAGGTTTAGTACTGACGACTGTGGAAATACCCTTTGGGTCTGTTATAGGCTCTTCCTCAATTAACTGGGCAAATCTGTTCCCTTTTAATGCATTACCATCAGCACCGAAAGTGGAGCCAACGGTTATTATACTTATTAGCATTAATCACTTTTTTCGGAAGACTAGATTTCCTCTTTTTATTTACCACATTTATGTAGCGATCAATGCCTGTCTGCACTGTCGCCCGCACTGGAGTTGCTGCTGCTGCTGCACTGCTTGACTACATAGCTTTTTGTTTTTCTGCTATTGCTGGGGAACTTACACATGTTGTGAAGTGAGTTTTTTCACTCTTTGCTTACGCTAAGGTCCGCATTGGCGTCCTTAAAGTTGAACTTCTCGTTTTCGTTTCTCTGTTTATTTGGAAATTATTTTGTTTTTTTATATATATGGTTATTTTTTTATTTGTTTATTGCCAACTTAAGTGGCTATACACCCACTGCAGTAGATGTATAAATTTAAACTATTTAATATTTTAATTTTCTTGTAATTTTTTAAGTGAAGTTATGGAGCCGATCAAAAAACACTTCCATACCCTAAAAAACTTGAGATGCATGAAATTCTGAAAACAGTATGCCATATAAGAAATTTAAAAACTAATTTTAGGAGTTAGCGAATTGCTTCTTGCTTTTGGAGTTTTTCATTCTGGCATATACATATGTAAGAATGCTTTTTCAGCGGGAGATGCCTCCTATGGCATTGGGTAAACCCATTTTTTGTTACAAACCTGGTGTTCAATTTAAATACATTCAGCGTTCTCCCCCACTCTTATCATAAGGCGCTAAGAAAAGATTCTTCCGAGAGGTCTGAAATTTGAAGGATTAAAGTATATTTCTGATATCACCACTTCCTGAAATTATGAGCACAATACCCCTCTGAAGACATCTTTGAAACCATATCAAGAATTTTCCTCGCAACGAGTTATTGAATACCATAAAACACGTATTTTATGAAAACATACCTGTTTCATTTGCATTGCTCTAGCAGCTCCATTACGCAACGGATCAAATATGCTGAATTTAAGAGCAGGATTTTTTATTTCTTGCCTACGTAGATCGAAAATTCCGTTTATTTCTTCCAAAAGCTTTTCGAATTGTTTCTTGACTTTATCTTGATGTTTTAGTTCTTCTAATAAAAGTTTATATAGTTCCAGTGGTGTGGGATCGGGATCTGAAATATTGGCCTACGGATACAAAACAAAAAATTTTTAATCCTAAGTGGCTAATTGAAAATATTTGCAAAGTACATATGTACGTCATCATGGCTTTCACCTGGGCTAGTCCCTAAGTTAACATGCAATATGGAGTTCGGAAAAGAAGAGACACAGACTGTGATATCATCCCCAACGTAGGGGGGAGAGCTCGCCTCTGCCACGGACGGGTACAGCGAGTTTTCTTTCAATGTAGCCAGCTGCAACACTTCCGCTTTGAAGGGAGGAGTCCACACTGGTTGTAGTACTACTGCTAAACCCATCCTACAGTGAAGAGGTTCAACAGTCGACGAAGATTCGGATCTCGAAAGCGTTAATCCTATTGAAAAGAAAGCCTCCTTATGCTCTCCAATTAGGACGGGTTGAAGACGAAAATAATCTACAAAGCGACGGTCAGATCATTAAAAGACTAAGCGGTAACTACGACCGGCTGAAAGCGAAGATCAAAACTGGCTGGCGACTGAAGCAAAGGAACAGGGCTTCAATGCCAAATGGCAGGCTCAATCGAGAAACCTCCTCAACTTCTGGGCCAGCGGCAATAGTCAGCAGCATCGAAACGCAGTGAAGCTGAAACTGCTTTATGCGGTCTTGACAAAAATGGATTGAAATTCGGGCATTTATATACACGTATGAGAAAAGGCAGTTATTAAGACGTTTCAATGCCTGTGATATCGCTTAACCCATAACAAAAGCGAAAGTAGTCATAACTCGAACAATAAAACCGACGGATAAACTACAGTTTCCTCAAAGACAAAATCCTTACAAACGAAAGATTGGAAAACGAAATACTCCAAATAAACAGGTCGTGTATATCCTATACGCCAGGACTGAGAAGAAGATCGGACATAGTGAAACGAGTACAATCTGGAGCAGTGAGAGGTGAAACGGATCTAGGAAATATTTGTTAACATATCTGTTTCATCTGCATTGCTCTAGCAGCTCCATTACGCAACGGATCAAATAACTGAAATCTTGGTGTTATATTTGAATCACTTCATTATTCAAATTACCGCCCTGCGAATTTGTGCAAACTTTGATCCATTTTCAACCATTTTTTGGCACTTAAGGTACAGTATCTTAGCCTTAACCTTAGGAATGTTAGTTTTCAGGTGGTGAAGAGTTAAAGGCTTATCCGCATAAAGATGGAAGTATTCGTTCTGGTGCTTCAAGACCGACGCTCACTCGCAGCCGGATTTCTGGTAAGCTGGCAATGGAAATTACACTCAGCGAACCTTTAAACCGAATATGTAATCGGTCGGATTAGACTGAATCTCCACTTGGCGCTAAAAACCCGATAGGCCCAAGTTAATTGTAACAGGCATCCAGTATAATTTAACCTAACATTGCAATTTAAACTGATGAGAAAATATGTACTAGTTTATCAACTGGGAAAGGTTAGTGCCAAAAAAAAATAAGTTTTTTGGTGACATAGAAAACTGAGTGTACTTTGTGGACCACACACTGGAAGTATAACTTCTTTCGTTACCAATGTGTATGTGTAAATGTAGCATGGACTTTCACATATTGATCAATGTTTTAGATTTTTATTTTATTTTTATACATTGTATTCATCATGGGTTACATAAGTAATTACTGTAGTAGATCTTAACATTGAAACAATAGACTTATTATTTTATACAATAAGTGAAATAAGAAATACATGTTTTTGAATGCATATTCGAAAGAAATCTGTTGTTTTGTTACAGGCTAATTTTCATTATTATTAATTCGTGATATACATTAATTACCGAGGGATTAACTTCCTAAATATCGCATATACGATTCAATTGAAAGAGTGTGGCTCTAGACCTGGTAAGTCAACCATTGACCACTTATTCCCCATATCTGGGAAAAGACCCGTGAAAAAAGAGTCGATACACATCACCATTTCATCGATTTTGGAGCAGTTTTCGACAGCACGAAATCGAGCTGCAAAACTTATACGGCTGTGTAAATTGACGTTAGCATCAGGATCAGGTAGGACCTCTCCATGTCGTTCGAAACTTAGCGAGGTTTCAGACAAGGTGACATTTTATCGTTTGAGTTTTTGAATTTGATGCCGAAGAAAATGACAAGGTACAATTTCTTACAAAAGTGCACAGCTACTGACGTATGCCGATGAGAGATCTACTTTCTCCAGACTTGATAAAGAAGCGAAGCGAATGAATCTAATAGTGAACGAGGACAAGACGAAATGTCTCCTGCCATCAAACAAACAGTCATCGCATTCGTGACTTGGCTCTCACGTCACTGTTGACAGTCATAACTTCGAGGTCGTAGATAATTTCGCCTAACTAGTAACCAGCATTAACACGAGATGGGATCAGGTGTAGATCGACCTGATTTGACTATAATCGCGTAAGCAGTGCCCACGCCAATGAAGAAGAAGAATTATAATTTTTTTCGAAATTGTACTGGCCAACGTTCGACGCAGAATTAAAAATGTTTATCACAAAATTAAATAGGCTTGCACTATAGATTAGATATACAAGAGCAAAACTCTCTTTGTGTGTTCGCCAACGTACGACGAATGAATTTTAATTTTTTTGGCGCTTAGTACAAGTTTGGATACATTTCTAAATAAAGTTATATACATATATGTACATGTACAAATCTGTTAACTTATTAAAGAAAAGATATTAATGTAGTGGCAGTTGTTAAAATTACGCTAAAATTGAACTTGTAAACCGTTAAGCACATAAATGAATGTATTAAGTACACATCAATTAACTTCATTTACCATATTTTTAATTTGCTATGCTTGCCCCACATCTCCGCTGCTGCAGAGCGCATATTTTCTAATCTCATCTTAGCAAAATCAAATTAATCATACCGATTCGATTCGAAAAAATTGGACCATAATCAAAGTTCTGAGTTCGAGTGCACTCCAACTTTGTGTGTATCACGGCCACTTCAGCATCTTGCTACAGCGAAAGCCTACTTTAAGAAACTTTTCTTACTTTTCCAAAGCATTGTACTATTTACTATTTTCGCCATTTTGACGTTTATTCAGACAAATTTGTGGAAATAATAACTGCATATAAATTGTTTTTCAGCCAATTCGAAAATAATCTGTAAAAGGACAAATAAAAATTATACAAAGCTAACAGCAGTTTTAAAAACCGCATTTCCTCAATCTAATTTTAGAGCCGGCTAAGCCGTCTCTGATTAGACTATGATTAAGATAAAGTACACTTTTTTCACACTTACTTAGAGCCGAATCTAACTTGAATATGAATACCTCCAATTATGTCATCTGTTTACGCGAGGGTCTGTTCGAAAGACATTTGAAATAAAACCACCCGCGTATTCAATTCAATTTGTACAACTGTTTATTGAACTATTAATTACAAAAAATTTATTAAAGTTTTATTTTGTATTCGTGTATTACAAAGTTTTTATTATATAAATGCTTCTATGTACACGGTGTGTCCCAAAAATAACCGAACTTTATATTTAAATCATACAACATACAGCGCCATGTATTGAAAATTTGCAACATTAAAAAGATACATTCATCCTTTTTCAGACGCACCTAACTTCATGTAAGTCGGATGACAGATGTAAAAGTGACAGCCATTTCAATAAAACCAAAAGTGTGGAACAAAGAGCAAATATAAAATTTTGTGTCAAACTTGAAAAAAAATTGAAATTGAAGTTTAAAAAATTAAAAAAAAATTGAAAAAATGAAGCAGCCGTAACCGAGGTACTGAAGAACATTTCTATAAATGACATAAAAAAATTTATGCATGCGCTGGTTGATCGTTCCAAACGTTGTGTTGAGTCAAATGGAACCTATTTTGAATAAATAATAACTTTCAAAGATAATATAATGTGTATTTTACTATTTTATATCCAAAAAGTTCGGTTATTTTTGGGACACACCGTGTATATATGTACATATACATATATTTTAAAGGAACAAAATTAATTTAATTTAAGTTCAATTGGCTTGATTTGGTATAAATGTTACTATATATTAATATGTTATATATTTATATATTTTATTTTAGGTATTTAATTTTGCTGATTCGTTTGTTAAAATACCAAAGGCGGGTTAAGGTGTGCACATATGGTAATATACGGGGTTTTTCAAGATGTTGATGCCCTGTTAAGCGCACGTTTAGACATTCTCCAAACGTATTAAATTCGAATATTAAATATTTATTAGCAACCTTGATATATTGTACATATTTACGATTTTTTAAATGTTGCTAACATATGTAAAGGACTTAATCTAACTACAACGCTTAAAAACTCTTCGGAAAATATGTTTTTATTGCAACTTTTAAAAGATTTTTTTTAGATTGATAGTGAATCTTCTTTTTTACCGGTTCTTCTCTACCTGGGCTTTCCATCGGAGTGGAGGTAATCCTCTTCCCCTACTTCCACCGGCGGGTTCTGCATCGAAAATTTTTAAAACTGGGGTATAGATATCCATCCGGACCACATGCCTCTTGGTTCACTATGTCAATGTCGCCGAATATCTATAACAAGCACATCATTCCATCGGCTGCGGCCAACTCGTAGAGGACCACAAATATTCTCTCGATAACTACTAAAACCGACTCATTAGACGTTGTCATCAACCATACCTCCGCACCATATAGAAGGACGGGAACGATAAGCGAATGTAGAGTTTGGTCTTATTTCGTTGAGTGAGGATTTTACTTTTTTAATTGCCTTTGTTGCTGGTGTTAATACTGGTTCATAGATCTACGACAACAAAGCTATGACTGTCAACAGTGTCGTAGGAGCCGAGATGCGAATGCGATGACTGTTTTTTTAATGACAGAAGATATTTCGTCTTGCTCATATTCTTCTCATCCTTACGCAGTCTGGAGAACTCACGGCGTGGTTATAGAGGAGGTCCTTTCCAATCCTGAGCTTTTGATGTTGATAAACGTCAGTTTACATAGTTGTATAAGTTTTGCGGGGATACCAAATTCGGACAAAGCGGCGTAAAGGCAGCTTCTTTTCGCGGTTTATGTCGATCCCTTTTTCACGGATCTTTTTCAAGAATTGGCGCATGGTGAATATCTGGCCAAATATTGATTTAAGCCACACTGATAAGGTCAAAGTAATTTGTTGACTGTTGGATTTAGTCTTTCACACATTACGTTCGATGGAATCTTACATGCGATATTAAGGAGGCTTGTCCAACAGTAGTTGGCGGAGACTTTGAAATCGCCTTTTAGTGTTTTGTGTGGAGCACACTAAATTCTTTCATGCATCCATATGTTGCAGAGCAGCTGATGCGCGCACCTTATTCGATACTGATAAAAGGGTGTATACTTTGGCATACCATTTTGGCACCAATATAATAGATTCACTTTATAGAAAAGTTTCATTAGCACGACCACGCCTAACTTTTTTTATTGTAGTCCCATTTTCATAATTATTTTATTATTGAGAAAATCGCGTAGCAATCAACTAACAAATTACCTTAACCTTTAACTGCGAATGCGGTGGTAAATTTTACACCGTCTTCACATTTTTTTGAATTACAGAGAAAAAGTCTTGTAGAAATTATTGATAATAACAATAATATTTTGATTTTAATAAAAATTGTTGTAGCCAACTTTTCAAAATTAAATTATTTCGGAATAACGTGTACCCGTTCGTGCAGCCGGGTCGCTAGCATTAACTCCGTGAACATTTTGTGTAAAATTTTGATGTATATTTAAAAATGATTTGTGAGTATTCAAACTAATTTACCTTGTATAATTTCGTGAGTTGATGATCAAACTTAATTTCGTGACCATAATCTGGCTTTGGGGGTTTAATAAATTCTAACGTGGACGATGTAAGTGCTCCTAGAGCATAGTGAAATTTGAGTAATATTTTACCCAGAGCAAAGTCGATTGTACGCACGGCAATATCTTTGTATGCTGGAAGATTTTCAGGGGATTGTCGCTTGAATTTTTCAGTTGTTTTCTAGGTAACATAAGTGGAAATAAGAAATAACTGTTCATTACTAATACATTTCTATAGTTAAAATAAATTATTCTCACAACCTTTAGTGCTTGACCACCTGTCCTAAATTCAAACTCTTTCAATGTACATCTGTCAGAGCGTTCGCTGTAGCTCAGAACGATCTTCTCATTACTTACAGATAGGTTTTGCAATGAATCAACTCTGGTGGCTGGATAAAAGTGTAGAATTTTGGGCTCAATCGGATTACTATTGTATTCCATAACTATAAAAAAGCAAAAAGTTGTGTATAGCGGTAAATGTATGAAAAGATATCGTTAATCTTAGATCTAGACATGAAAAAGAAATAAAACGCATACAAATAAATGCTATGATCAAGAATTTAACTTTAATAATAGTTTATCTTGTTGAATTTATATTTTAATTTTTTTAAACGATTTCGGGATCTGACCCTCGCAGCTGGCTTGAATAAATTGCCCTTTTAGCAATTCAGGGCGTATGCCCACAATAACGTGTCAAACTTTTTTTCCAAGGCGTCAATCGTCTCGAGGTAGATAGATAAACCTTATCTGCGTAGACAAGCTACATTACACAACCACACAAAAGTCCGGTAGTGTTAAATCGCACGCGTCACCTCCAAGCCGCAAGAACATGGCGCAGAATAATGCGATCATCAAAAGTTTTCTTCAATAAATTTATTGTTTTGTCTGCTATATGTCATAGTCGTCCAAATCAACATCGTCCAATTCATGCACGAAAGAGTCATTCATCCTGGCTCTATAGCGTTTGTATTTGACTGTAATAATATGGCCGGCTTAATTTTTGAAGAAATATGGAAAATTGATTCTCTCTGCCATAGAGTATACTCTAAACGGCTAATTTGAAGGAAGTAATAACTTTGTTTATTAACGTAACCATTCAACGAAGAGTGATTTTTATCGCCTTAGAAAATTGCCCAGTCGTTCCGCTTCAAATCTTTCACCAGTTGGACTTTATAAGTCCGCAAACCAAGTTTCTTTTCGCAAAATGTTGCATAAGGTGGATGGGCGCAGCTCCAATTGTTTCGCGCGTTGACTTCGATATTCTGCTCCTCAGTAGAAATAGCGTTTTCGCAAGTAAGCGTGCTGCGATTTAACCACGCAATGTTGGAAAGTTTGCCTGTTAACTTCGTGAAAATTTTTTTAGCCTTGCCAAAAGTATTCGGCACCCCACTAAAATACAAGTATTCTCAAATGTGGCTAGGCTACCTAAGTTACCACTTCTTTTTGGAAATGTCTTGCATGGGTGTTTAACTGTTGATTAAACGAATTGATTGTGTAATATTAAAAGTCATAGCACTCTGGGTAAGCTAAACATAAAAATTGTAATTTTTAAGAAATTCATAAAATATTTTCGCATTTAAAATTTGAAAGTGAAAGTGTAAATAACATTTAGTGAAAAGTTACCAATCTTATAAAAACAGTTCATATTTACCGAAATGCCTAAAAAAAAGTAAAATTAGTTACGATGAGAGAGTCAAAATTCAAGTTCTAAGTGAAGAAGGTAAGTCTCAGGTTGAGACTGCCAATTTGGTGGGATGTTCGCGGTGCGCGGTCCAATGTGCTATCAGGCGATTTGTGGAGACGAAATCCTACAATAATAAATCAAAAAGTGGAAGAAAGCGTCTAACCAGTAAACGAGAAGACCGAATACTCTCAAGAATCGCAAAAAATTTTCTTCTGCCCTTGCAGCTGCCCTCTCGGATGAATTTAGTAAACCAGTTAGTGCTCGAACAGCTAGAAAAAGACTTTTGGAAGCA
This sequence comes from Ceratitis rosa, assembly GCA_037013455.1. Classification (NCBI taxonomy): domain Eukaryota; kingdom Metazoa; phylum Arthropoda; class Insecta; order Diptera; family Tephritidae; genus Ceratitis; species Ceratitis rosa. Next base: position 1,674,784 of record JAWMAG010000035.1, on the reverse strand, counting down.
GGTTTAAAAGGATGTAAAGCCCGAAAGAAGCCGTGGCTATCAGAAAAGAATAGGAAAAATCGTTTGGAATGGGCTCGCCGATACCAACATTTCACGGAAGGAGATTGGTCAAATGTTCTGTGGTCTGATGAATCAAACTTCGAGGTAAGCTTAGTTAAGACCGTCTTAAAGTATTAACAGCTATAGCTTCTTACCCTAGAGCAATTTTGAAGACATAATACAAACTTTATAAAACATTATTTTTTCTTTTCTACAGATACCAGGTGTACAAGTATGAAATGTCGTTTTTTTAAATCAAAAAACACGTTAAATTTTGTGGAAAAAGAAAAAAATCATTTATTCAAAGTATTTGCCGTCGCTAGATACACATTTTTCCCATCTCTCGGGCAATTTGTGGATTCCACGCCAGTAGAACTCATCGTCTTTTGCGGCGAACCATTCATCGAGCCATTTTTTCACACTTTCGTAAGAATCGAAGCGCTGCTCAGCGAGTGCGTGTCCCATCGAAGCGAATAGGTGGTAATCGGATGGGGCCAGGTCTGGTGAGTAAGCCGCATGCGGAAGCACTTCCCAATTGAGTGTTTCAACGTGTCGCGAACCGCTCTTGCCGTATGTGATGGAGCGTTGTCATGGAGAAAAATGACCTTGTGTTGTCTTTTTTGATATTCCGGTCGTTTTCTCTGAAGCGCACGGTTCAAATTGATCAATTGTTGTTGGTAGCTTGCCGTATTCACCGTTTCGCCGGGTTTCAAGAGCTCATAGTAGATGACACCGCTCTGATCCCACCAAACACAGAGCATCGTCCAAATCACCACTTTTGAAGCGTTGAAACCACCGTTCACACGTTTTCACAGTTGGTACTTGTTCGCTAAAGGCTTCAACAAGCATTCGGTGCGATTCCGCAGCTGTTTTCTTCAAATGAAAACAGAAAATTAACACTGTCCGCGTTTGCTCTTTACTCGGCACGAAACTCGACATGTTGACTGCACTGAGAGTAAACGATAATGACGCTCGATTCGCGCAAAACTATGGTGGTTCGACAGTCAAGGTTGACACTTCACAAGGTCAAAGTTTTATGACAATCGATAAATATTTACGTTTGCGAGACATCTATATGTTCGAACCGACATTTCATACTTGCACACCTGGTATTTGGAGCACCTGGTGTGACGTTCGTGAGGCGATGGGTTGAGGAAGAATATCATCCAGATTGCGTGGTACCCACTGTTAAGCATGGAGGAGGCAGTATTATGATCTGGGGCTGCATGGCTGCTGATGGTGCCGGCGAAATGTTCGTTTGCGAGGGTCGCATGGACAGTCATAAGTACATAAATGTATTAGAAGCTGTTCTTCTGCCTTCGTTAACGCGCATTTTCAGCGATACTAATTTAGACGGGGTTAAATTTCAGCAAGACAATGCTCAATGTCACAAATCAGCGACTACGGAGCGTTGGTTCAGAGATAACAACATTGTTTTGTTAGATTGGCACAGTATCCAGATCTTAATCCCATTGAGCACGTGTGGGCTATTTTAAAACGCAAGATTAAGGAACACAGAATAACATCAGAAACTGCCTTGAAGAATGCCTTAATTAACGAGTGGAACGCTATAAGTGCGGACGAATGTGCAAAGCTTGTACGCAGCATGCATAAGAGAATAGCTGCCGTTATTAAATCGAAGTGTGGAACTTCTTCTTCTTCTTTATTGGCGTTGGCACCGCTTACGCGATTATAGCCGAATCAATATAAGAGCGCCATTCTTCTCTTGTTTTCGCTGCCTGGCGCCAGTTGGAAATGCCAAGTGAACCCAGATCACTCTCCACTTGATCCTTCCAACGGAGTGGAGGTCTTCCTCTTCCTCTTCCTCTGCTTCCACCAGTAGGAACTGCTTCAAATACTTTCAAAGCTAGAGTGCTTTCATCCATTCGGACGACCTAGCCAGCGTAGCCGCTGTATCTTCATTCGCTGAACTATGTCAATTTCATCGTATAGCTCGTACAGCTCATCGTTCCATCGTCTGCGGTATTCGCCGTTGCTAATGCGCAAAGGACCATAAATAATTCGCATAACTTTTCTCTCGAAGACTCCTAGAGCCGACTCATCAGTTGTTGACATTGTCCACGATTCTGCGCCATATAATAGGGCCGGTATGATGAGCGACTTGTAGAGTTTAGTTTTCGTGTGCTGAGAGAGGACTTTACTTTTCAATTGCCTACTTAGTCCAAAGTAGCACCTGTTGGCAAGAGTGATTCTGCGTTGGATTTCCAGGCTGACGTTATTATTGGTGTTAATGCTGGTCCCTAGATAGACGAAATTATCTACGACCTCAGAGTTATGACCGTCAACAGTGAAGTGGGAGCCGAGGCGTGAATGCGATGACTGTTTGTTTGATGACAGGAGATATTTCGTCTTGCCCTCATTCACTACCAGACCCATTCGTTTCGCTTCTTTATCAAGTCTGGAGGAAGCAGAACTCACGGCGCGGTTTTTGAGGCCAATAATGTCGATATCATCGGCGTACGCCAGCAGCTGTACACTCTTATAGGTAGAAGATTGTACCTTCTCTATTCAGCTCTGCTGCTCTTATTATTTTCTCCAGCATTAAATTACAAAGGTCACACGATAAGGAATCACCGTGTCTGAAACCTCGTTTGGTATTGAACGGCTCGGAGAGGTCTTTCCCGATGCTGACGGAGCTTTTAGTGTTGCTTAACGTCAGTTTACATAGCCGTATAAGTTTTGCGGGGATACCAAATTCAGACATAGAGGCGTATAGGCAGCTCCTATTCGTGCTGTCGAAGGCGGCTTTAAAATCGACGAAAATGTGGTGGGTGTCGATTCTCTTTTTACGGGTCTTTTCCAAAATTTGGCGCATAATGAATATCTAGTCAATGGTTGACTTACCAGGTCTAAAGCCACACTTATAAGGTCCAATCAGTTTGTTGACGGTGGGCTTTATTCTTTCGCACAATACGCTTGATAGGACCTTATATGCGATATTAAGAAGGCTTATTCCACGATAATTGGCGCAGACTGTGGGATCGCCTTTTTTGTGGATTGAACAGAGCACACTTAGGTTCCAATCGTCGGACATGCTTTCATCCGACCATATTTTGCAAAGAAGCTGATGCATGCACCTGATCAGTTTCCAACCGCCGTATTTGAATAGCTCGGCCGGTAATCCATCGGTCCCCGTCGCTTTGTTGTTTTTTAATGGGACGATTGCTATTCGGACTTCTTCATAGTCGGGTAACGGAACAACTTTTCCATCGTCATCAATTGGAGTTTCGGCTTCACCAGCTCCGCGTGGACCTACTAAATATTAATGTTATTTTCACTAATTCATGATATACTCACTGTTTTACTAATAAAACTACATTACTACACTTGTTGAAACAAAAAATTCAGTTATTAGTAGGGTGTCTAATACTTTTGGCCAATGCTATACATAAAAGCTATTGAATAAATATTATATTTTAATTAAAATAAAATAAAAAGAGTTTAAATGAACTCTTACTTTCCGACGATGTAGACGAATTCATTGTACAAACTAACTCACATTCGTTTTATAGACGAGTACTTGAACGCACTCATCACTTTAATGAACAGAAGAATCAAGAATTCCATGTAAGGCTCAGTTTAAAAAATTAATCCTTCTCTGCCTCTCTTTCTTCTTTTTTAATGCTACACAGAGAAAAATTGTTTTTGGAAAATGAAAAAAAAAACACAATATCTCTCTATGTAAAAATGAGCGTAAACAATTATATTGACATTAACACTTGTTATGCGAAATCTATCTTATTGTCAATGATGGTATGGGAGAATATTGAATGCATTCATTGGGCGCTAGGCTCGTATTCAAAAATGGTTTTTACCCGATAATATAAAAGACATCTGGCCACAATCGTATACCGCTCAAGGATATATTAGGAAAGAAATTCATACGAATCTTATACATGCATGTCACATTGCAAAAACTCAAAAGGCAGGAAGCAATTAGTCAGCACCTCCTCGCTTAAGCACTTATTATTTTTCATTACAGTATTAATTATAATGACAAACACATTATAAACGCTAAATATTTTTGCATTCCCTCCGGAAACAAAATCTACTCTAGTACCACCCTGTATCGCTATGCCAGTTTTGGTACGATATAACTAAAAAATTTTCGTTGTAATTAATATATCTGCCTACATTTCTTTTAGCGATGTTGTCACTTGTCAAAAGGTTACTTCAATTCAAAAATAGTTAAATTTTTCTAAATGTCGGCTACTAAAAACCCATGATGAAATAATATACAGGTGTAGTAAGTAAACAATTGTCCCTTTCCCACACGCTGCCTTAGCAAGAGATGTTGCTTTTATAGAATTATATTCCCATATTTAAATAAAAATCTTAGGAAAAAGGGAGAATTTAAAGTTTTTGATCACTGAGAAGAGTAGGCATTATTGGAGGTATTTCATTGTTTGTTTTAACGACATTCCGTTGTAAATAAGTATTGTTCAAACTTTTTGTTTAAAAAATTATAGTAGAGACAATATAACGTGTTAAGAATTGAATATAACACACGTGTTGCTAAGCACAAACTCACAATAAATGTATTTATGCATTTTATAATTGGCTAGTGTCGCGTTTTTAACGAAAGGGAAAATTTGTTATTGACCTATCGGTGATCAGCTATTTTGTTTAGTTTCAAGTAATAATTTTGTAGTTACCTTGATATTGCTTTAGATCCAGTGGATTGAAGTTAATTGTTATTTACTACATAGTCGTAAAGCGATGTTTAAAGATTATTTTAAACTGAATTGATCATCTAGACCCCTTTTATTGTGTTCGTGCAAAACAAATGTTTGAGCAAAGATTTTAATACTCATTCTACCAGCTTTAATTCCTCCAAGCCTTACTTCTACATCAAGAACTAATTACTTTAAATAAATAAGTAATTTCCTTCCCCTTTTTCAGTGTAGTTTATAGCAGCTGGTGAGTAATTCTGTAGCTGTTTAGTGTAAGAGGCAAGTACATACCTATAACCGCGATCTTCCGTGATCGATCTCGGATTCAGGGCAGTGCAGACTATCACTGGGTCTTAGTTCTGGCCTGATCAGCATCCAAAATTATAGAAAATCCAAATAAAAAAATTAACTTAATCTTTTCTAGTTGAGGTCGTCATTCGGCGGGGAATGTCACGCACTTCAATTCTGTTTCTGGCATGAAATGAAAGCTTCTCATAGAAATTTGTCAGATGTTTTCAAGGTACCTTAGAATTAAGTCTAGGTCTCTACATTTGTTGGGAAAACAACAATACGCACATCATAAATATGAGGAGGAGCTTGGCCGAAAAACACTTCAGCAGTTATAAATTATAAAAATAATGTTTGTATATATACATATATAAATTTCAAAACATAATTTATTATTTTCAATATTTATATAAATCCCCCTGAAATTCCCGATTTTTGTTTCTTTCCTCCCCTTTCTCTTCAAATTCGAAAATACAACGTTGAGCTAAGGCAGTGTCAAAGTCTCTTTCTACTCTACTTACTTCACCTGTAGGTATATTATTTCATCATGCTAAAAAGCTAACATGTCATATATACATACAAACATATATGTACATACAAATTTCCATTAAACCTGGTCTCTTTATGGTTGTCGCAGCAATAATTGTCAACAATTTTCAATTTGACAATTCGAAAAGTGACATTTTTTTGTAGTTGCGTTAGAAGAAAATTTGCGAAAGTTATTGTAATTATGAATTTTATGATTTTGATAGCAGGGGCAATAATTACAGCCAGATCGTCAAAAAAAAATTAAATTTGCCTCCAATGAAATGTTTACTTTCCGTGTAACCATACTCCTAGCTGAGATCACAGGGCTAAAGTTTTACGAGAACAATATCATACTGTGTCCTCCTAACCCTCAATTTTATATATTTAATTGACATATACTAACAATAAAGTCAGTATAGTGCAATATTAAGTACTTACAACGAAGACTGTCATTCCGTCCTTTAAAAAAGGTTTCTTCAATTTTTCCAGATTTGTAAAATAATTTAATTTGCTGTAGTAAATCAGCTCTATTTTCATAATATTCCCATCGTATATTTGGATCTTTGTATTCCTTATCGTAATAGATTGTTAATAGCTCAGTTTTTCCGTCACGTTTGGAATATGGTGAAAAACGTTCATGCACTGCACCTGCGTAATAAATAGTTTTTTCTAAGTTTGGAAATCTTTCTTCGAATTCTTTAAGACCAATATGTAGTTTATTAACCCATGAACGTATTGTATCCAAATGTTTTTCTTCTCCTACAGATCTCGTATTTTCTGTTATGTTTTCATCAGATCCAACAGTGTATAAACGCATTTCAGGGGGCTCTCCGGGGAGGAGATGCTCCCAATCTTTATTATCTGTCATATTCCAGCGTATCTCACTAACTCTTTGATAATTCTGCATGTTCACGTAATAATTTTGATGGTCCCATACACTATCAATCAGGATATATTGCTTGCAATGAGTGTCACAAATAAACCCCGTTGATGGTTCAATAAAACGTGCTTTTGTTGACTCTGGAACTTCATCACCTTCATCGTTAATGCATGTTTTCTTTGGTTTAATACTCCATGGAGCATTATCGACGATTACAACCCATGCATGTGATCGCCTAAAGTGGTATCGATCCACAGCGAGTAATTCCATTTCCTATTTGGTGTTGCAAATAATTTTATTATTAATTATTTAATATTTTAATAAATTCTCCTGATAATAGACGATTACACTACCTCTAATTCTAAACGTTCTACTTCTTCAAGCATTCGCCTTTCGTCATCCTCTTTTTGCCTCATCATCTTGGCCATATTTTCATCTAAATGGCTTTCTAAATCAGGCATTGATCGCAATTTGTACTTTTGACCTGTTTGTACATTTGGAATTTCCTTCTCTTCGGTGTATAGCTCCTTAAATTGATACGGGAACGGAACATTTCGCTGATCATTCAAAACTGTTTCAGCACGAGCGACCCCAGACACAACCATAGCAGGACATCCGGCACCAATTAGCATGCTACAAAGTAAAGTGGCCAATTCAAAGCTGTTTCCTTGTCGTTTTCGAAGAATTCTCGCTGGCGAAATTAAACGAGTTGGCTGCAAAAATGAGAAAAATTTGGCTTTGCTTTATTCAAGACGTGACAAACTGTCTGAAATTGAGATAAATATATAAATTTCCAGTTGCTATTAAGAACTCATAAGCTACAGACAGTTTGCTAAAATAATAGGTGACGGCAGTATCCGAGTGGTTAGGAGGTGGGCTACAATGTAGAGGATGCTGGGTTCGAGTTCTGGTCTAACATACATAATTACGGTAAATTAATATTACTTCTCCTCCAAACATTTTTCCGACATAGAATAAAAGCTCCTCATTAAAATCCATCAGCCGTAAGGATGGGCCCTCCATTTTTTTAAAAAACATCAAGACGCATACAACTTATTAGAGGAGGAGTTCGGCCGAAAATCTCTTCAGCGGATATACAATAAATAATACGGATATGTAGATAAATTTTTTTTAAGTATGTAACTCGGGTTAGTGATTTTAATGCTTATTTGCTACTGCAAAAGTATACCGAAAATGGATACGATTCTGATAATTTGATCAGGATATGACTGAATCCGGTCACTTGAGAATTTTTAGAGTTCTTGAAAGAGTTGATTTGTCACTCATTTTCAATAAGTAGCAGAGTCATAACTGTTATAAGAAATGTGTAAAAAACTTGGGCAGCAACTGTTATATTGTAAAAATAAATTTTTACACTTTTGAGTAATGATTATTTCATATTTTAATTTTTTTTACGTTTTTTTCTGTTGCCTCATAACAGTTATTTTCAACTAAAATTTTTTTCCGTTGACCATTGTAGTACAGTTCATATTACTTGCGTTTTAATAAAATTAAATTAATTTATTAAATTTGTGTTCCTATAAAAATAAACCGCGTTTCCTATAATTCGGAACCAATCTACAGTGTTGTTATATCCGTATGACAAAGGTTTTTGAAAGTCTTCCTTTAACAAACGTAAACAAATTCATTTTACTAATACATCTTAAAAGCAATGCAAAAAATAAAAATCTAAAATGAAGGTTATGGGCAACAGAAAAAAATATTTATTAAAAATAAATCTTATGAAGACGTAAAAAGTATTCCTTAAGGGCAACGTTTTCGATAACGAAAAAAAATAACAGTTATTTTTGGTATCTGATAAATAGCCATATTTTTCCCAATTTGCCCTTGATTTTCAAGGAAAAATAGATATTCTCTCTGAATTTATATCTAAATTTATATCGAATTCGAAATATAATAGAACTTCTCAATGAGAGTTGAATTTGATAAAATTTGAAATTTCTTACTTTGCCTTACTTTTAGAACGATTTACGAGTTACAATGCTGTACCTATTTTGTTTAAGCAATAACAACACTGTAAACGCAAAAAAACTCCAGTGTTCCAAGAACTTTTTTTGACGAAAGGAAAAGGAGTAATTATTTGAGAAGTTATTAGTCTTATATTCAATTAAAAAAATACAAAGTTATAAGTAAAAATATATCATTATGGCGGAACTGTAGACATTTCCGTAATGTGGTTTTGTTGGAAGAGCATCGAGGCACGCAGCTCACAGAGTACAAAATTGAATTTGAAACAAAATAAATAATTATTTGATTAGTTATAAAAATTATTAAAATTAAAAAGGCCTACGTGTCTCTCTTTGAAAGGTTATTATAAAGATGTAGGAAAAAAATTTAAATTTAAAGTATTAAAATTTATTAGAGTTTTACTGCGAAACTTTTTCTCTAATCGACTTGAAAATGTAGAACAATATTCTCGAGATTTTGTTGTAATTAATAGGTTAATAAAAAATAGATTTTTTGAAAAAAAACCTTACTCGTGTTACAATTTAATTAAATTATTCCCTGTAGTCAAATAATAGATAGCAAAGTAAACGAATGATATATGATGATGGTTTTCTACAAAAATCGATTTTATTCTCTGAAAGTAAAGCTAAGTGTTCCAAACAAGTGTAGAGTGGTATAGACACCAGGAATTGAAGAGGGAAGCAAACGCATGTGCAGTCAAAAAAGAAAGAGGACAAGATGTGTTAGTATGAAGAGCTGGAGAAGCTAGCCGATAAAATACTACTCGAAAATTCTACGAAGAGGTAGTCAGATGAAAGTATGTCCTATGAATGACACCTAAGTGTGCTCTGCCAATTCGACAAAACGGCGGACTTCTCACTCTGCGCCAATTAATATGGGATGCGCTAATAAAAAATTATCGAGTGTATTGTGTGGAACACTAAAGCCCACCGTTAACAAACTGATTGTACTGTCTGCCGATTTTAAAGCAGCCTTCAACAGCATGAAAAGGAGCCTATGCCTGTATTTGGTAGCTCCAAAAAACTTGTACGGCTGTGTAATTTGATGTTAAACAACACATCAAAAGCTCGGCAGGATTTTGAAGAGCAGTTCTTTACAATATGAGGTTTCAGACACGGTGATTCCTTATCGTGTTCCTTCTCTAATTTATTCTCCTTCTTCTTCATTGTTGTGGGAGTCGCGATTATAGCCGAATAAAAAATATCGCGCCATAAGTCTCTCTTTGAATGAATGAATTAAAGTGCAACAGCTTTGAAAGTTCTCGATGCTGTACCCGCCGGAGGTGCTGAGAAGGATCTGGCTGTACTTGGTATTTCCAATTGACCCCAAACAGAGTAAAGGGAAAGATTGTCGGGCTCCTATTAACTCGGCTATAAAATATTTAGAAAAAAATTGAAATTCCATTTTAAAAATAATAGTATGCAAACTAAATCCGATTGCCATATAAATGAAAAAAAAATATTAGAAACGCCCATGTGAGAAACACAAGGAAACGCAATCTTCAAAACTGTCTCATTTATCGAAATTTTAATTGAAAGTACTATAATGATAATGATAATTTTTTTATGAAACATTTGTAATATCGCTTTCAAGAGGTTAAATATTTCAAAAACTAAAAATTAGAAAGTCAAAAGTCCCACCACATGCCCTTCTGAAATATTTTTTCTCGCATTTTGAATACATTTCTTTCAAAAAAAGAATATATGTCGCAGCTTGCCCCATTTTTTAAAATGGTTCTTTCTGCAGCTATAATTATTGAATACTGAATAATGAATTTCATTGAAACTCAACTTTTTTGTACTTCAGTCTCCAGTAATCTGAATTCATATTTTTTTTTTTTAAATATTAGATAAGATTCATAATCCGCGACCTCAAAAACCCCCGAGTAACAATTTTTATTAAAATTAAGGTACTTCATAGATTTTATTGGATTCGCCATTTTGTTTTTTATAAAAGTATTATCAAATTCGTAAAAAAAAATAAACCAACACATGCTTAAATATAGCAGTTAAGGCATTTTGATGGTATCAATAATGTAGCAGAACTATCGAAAATCCGAGAAGTCTGCAAACAGCAGTGGAACTGAACAAAGTCAGATTAGCTGGCGTAGATCAGATTTAATTAGATTAGAATAATAGATTACATAAAATTATTAATAAATAAATTACGTCTCTCTGTAGTTCCCTTTAATATTATTCATAATATATGTACACATACATACATTTTTGCTTTACTCATGTGTCTATTCTAAAACAGGGCGTTTAAGATGTTTTAATGCTTAAAGATAACAGTAATTGTAGTACTTTGTTCAATTTATTTTATATTGCTTAAAATGAGAAAAGAATAATTTCCAGCCACAGAAAAGCTTGGGACATGACGATCAAGACACCTTACTCAGGAAGGCATTAAAAATAACAGTCTAAGCTTTAGGTCTCAACACCTTTAAATTTCCTTTTCCGTTTAAAGTAAAACTAAAAAAGTATTCGGCTACTTAAAGTGTTCTTTTCAACACACTTTTTTAGTTTATGATCTCGTCCAAGTACTAAAAGAACGCAGTTAATGAACTTTGCAAAAAAGAAAAACAAAGGATATAAAAACTTTATTGCCTTGACCTACAAGCTTGAATGTTCAAGTTCAATAATCACTACGAGTTTATTGACACAGTTTTTGCAGAACTCAGAAAAAATATATGCTCTTACTGTACATAAATAGATGGTATTGGTGAATTTGCCACCTCCTCATCCTTTCGTATAATAAACTACAAACACACTTGAAGTTGGCAGTAAAATAAAATAAATGACTTCGTAAGAATGTTTGAACTTTTTCAGATTTACCACTTCTATCACATAAGTATATATATGTATGTACATGTATAATAACACAATGACTGGGTATTTACAAATAAGAAACGCTTTACTTAATGGCAGAAAGAAATATAAAAAGGCACAAAATAAGAAATAAAGTTGTGTTATACACGTACACATGTATGTGATATGTGAAATGTTTAAAGGAGATAAAAATTTACTAAATATGTCAGGAAGAATCCGTATATTTGTATTTAAAAATCTAAACTTTTGCTTTCAGTAGGAATCTGTTGCTCATTTCGCTTACTATTTATTAATTATGTATATTATATAAAAATACTAGCGGTATCCAGATATTTTTCGCTACAAAAAAAACATATATTAAAAAAAAAAGTGAAAAATCCTAAAATTTCTTTTTTATTAAAATTTCAATCATTTGCATTATTTCATAAGTTTTGTTTATTTTTTAAGGAATATTTGTCTAAATTCTCTTTTTAACAATACTATTGCAGTCCCGGACAGTGGGACACTTTAACGAAATTTCAATTTGAAATCGTCGAATGAATTTTATGCTCCATTGTGCATTTATTTTCGTGTTTGAATTTTTGGCATTTGCATTTTGGTAGCTTCAGATACATATTTAAAGTCCTTGTTACAAATTTAGTTTTTCATGTACGAGTATGTTGGATGAATAATTAAAAACATGTTTCACTGAGAAACTTCTTGTGCCATCTGTAGGCTCCAACCATCTTCAAACACTTTTTGAAATCTCTTCTATGTTAAGGCTTTCTTTATACCGATAAGAAAGCTTTTTAAAGGTATTTTCACATTCGGATGTATTTAAAACATGTTTCTCTATAAGTCTTCCTCAATATAATATTTTATTTCATTCACCAATTTTATTGTAACAAAATATTCATATTTCCTCACAAATTTCTCTACCAGCTTTTTACATCTAGTAATTATTCCAAATTATGGCGAAAAAGCCAATTACGAATAACAGATGAAAAAGCGATACCGATAACTACAGGCGAGTATCGAATGTTCTTCAAATCGTAAGAACACGTAAGAAATTTTTAGAGTTGAGTACGAGCAGTCGATGTGGTACATAAGTGAGCGACCAACTTAGTGGTTGGTCAGTTACAAAGTAAGCTCATTGGTGACAACTCCACTAAAAAGTGAAGATAGTAGAGAGTGAAAGTTGTAAAATAAATGAAGTGAATTTGTTATTTATTGAGTAATAACGATGATTAAGTTCTTGGTAATTAAGAAATTTTACAACAAATTTGGTGACTTTTATTTAACATCAATCGGAAAAGTATGTTATCAATTCTTTTAAATTGAAATTTTTAAGAAAGTAACAGCAAGATATTTTCTCCATAAGCATTTGTATAATCGGTTTAGTTGGTTACCGATATTTTACACACATACAAAAATCTTCAAAATCGGTTCCGCAATTTAGCATGAGTGTGGTCATAGACACACTTATGGGAGATTTTTATTTATAAACAATTTCAAAACAGAAAAACATAAACCAACTTGTTGTATGAATTCGATTGAATTAGTATGAGAGGTGATACCCCGCTTATCAGAACAAACTTCGTATAAATCATCTGCATGATAATCGGAATGCGCTGCATAAGTTTGATGAAGTCGTTCTCAAGTTATAAATTAACACCAAAAACGGGCACTTATTTGTATATATTATATATTTTTTTTTTTAATTTTAATTAGACTGTTATTGCAAAATTGATGGCGAAGCAAATAATCGTATGAGTCTTTATTTTTTTCCAACAAATGCAGGGACCTACTGTTTATGCTAATCAGTTTAAAGTATAGAATAAATTAAATTCCAAATTAAACTAGCATAATCCAGATTTGAACGAATTATATAGAATTTTACATGTGAAATAACCCACATACTGCAGTAAAAAAGCAAAGTTAGAATAAGCTTTAAAAGTTATAAATTGTCTGCATATATAAGTTCCAATGCCATTTATAAAAAGATCATTTTCTCTAACTCAGGCACTCAGCTTACGCAATAAAATGCTATGCGGGACAAAAATCTGTATAGATTACATCAACGAAAAGCGTGATAATTCAGCAAATAAATTTGCGATTAAAAACTTTAATAATAGTCAACTAATCCCTACTGCTTGCAACAAGGACCAAGTCCCTAAAGTCCTATCAAAAATGGCATAGGTTCATAGAAAGACCTACCTCCTCTATATCAGACCTGTTATTTTTGACCGATCAATAGACTAAGGTTAGGTAGAAGTGGCAATTCGAAAGAGAATTCGCCTTAGATACACATGACGCGGGCGTTGTGATGACACAAAGAGTAAAAACTATCCTAATTGCTAGGCTACTATTCATTCTGTTAACCGCATGACACAACCTACAATTTCATCTGATGTCAATGTCTTTTAATTCCTTCGGGCTTGTGATCCGAGAATTTTAATTTTCGCAAACGTCAGACAGTACAATAGAAAGTTAGTACATGATTCCATCTTTGCTTGCAAAATTCTCTGACAGTGTGGATCCTAAATAATCGTAAGCCTGTGTGCATTTTGTCTGAAAGTAATGTATTGTGAAAATAAGTGCACGTGTTTGGTCGGTTTCAGCGAACTCAACCGAACCTATGCAGCATGTCAAGCTGTGAATTTGAGTTTTAATTGTGCACTATAATAATTTTGAGATTTCATTTGATTTTGGTTTTTCAGATAAAAAATATCCGTTTAAAAGTGTTTATGAATATTTTTATAAGCATTTAAGACTAAGAGCATTTCAAATTACGTAATTTATATTTGTGTATACCTATTTATTATTTAGTAATAATTTTTTGCCGATATAAAGTATGTTTTTGGTAATTGTCCACTCAAAGACGTCTTGCGATGGCATGCATACTTAAAAAGTGTTTCTTTGGACAGACGAATTTGTATCTTAATAATTTTGAATTGAATTGTGATATAATTTGTGTTACTGACATTTGGCTTAAAAAGTTGCATAATTTGTATGGTGATAAAGCCTTAAAGAAACACAGTGTCAAAATTGGTTTGTCAAATTTCATTCGGGAGATTTTTCATTCAAAAGTCGGCCAAGTGAAGTTGATGATGACGATATCAAGACTTTAATTGAATCGGATCGTCATGTAACTGAGCTTGAGATTGGAGAGAAGTGAAGTATATCAAAATCAACCGTTCATAACCATACGCGACGTTTTGGACTGGTAAAAATACTTGATTTTTGGGTACAACATGAATTGAAAGAAATTCATTTAACAAGCCGTTTCAACGCTTGTGAAATGTATCTTAAACGCAATCAATATGATATGGAAGGGTGTGGCATCTTTGGAGCTGCTTCCAAGGAATCAAACGATTAATTCCGATGTATACTATGAACAACTGAACAAATTGAATATATCCATCAACGAGAAGAATAATGATGTTGCCGGAAAGATAGCGAAAGTTCATCCAACAAAATGGAAATTACATAATAGATTAAAGTTCATTTTGAAATTTAGAAAAATGTATTTACTTTTTTTAAATAATTGGGGCAACCCAATACGATCCTTTGTATTGCTGGTTATCAAGTTCTTTCATACTTTTGTCGACTCCTCAAGTTATTATTTAATACCATTACTTTTGGAATTAAGTTCCTTTTTGCAACCGGCTGAAGAATTTTTGCTCTGTATCTGAACTTTTTTTTAATTCCAGTAACTAAACTTAAGTGTGTCTACTTATAACTTGAGAAAGGCGTCACCGAAGCTAACCAATGGAGATGGTTTATGTTGAGTTTGTTTAAATAAGATTATGTGAGCGTGTTTAAAAAACTCGAAGGTAAATTTACAATTCAGCAGAGTTGCCACCAGTTTTGAAATTGTTCATAAATAAAAATCGTCTATAAATATGCCTTTGACTGAGTTCATGCTATATTGCAAAGACAATTTCGGTGATTTTTGTGTGTGTGTTGAATTGCGCTCTATAATAATTATTTAGATTTATAATATCAGTAGAGCTACGCCTTATCTTGAAATTCAAATCTAAACGTTAAAATTTTGAATTTTGCAATATGGGTAGAACTTTCATCAAGTTTTTACTATTTTACAAAAGTAGTGATATGGTATTATTAAACAATGTTTTGACTTGAAGTCACGAAAATTTCAAAAAAAAAATTTATTTCCGAAGTTACAGCTGTCTGTGTTAACCCAGTTCCAAAAAAAGGTCCTTGCGGTGATTCATATAAAATAAATCGGATAAAAAAAATTAGTTTTATAAATAAATAATCCTGGGCCTGATCCAAAGATTTTTTTTTCAAAAATTAACAAAATGGCGGCCTCAGGAAATTTTTGTCTAGATTTTTGGGAAAAAATCAACAGTTAATTGGTCTTAAAAAATCGAAATGTTTAAAAAAAAAATCCTTCAATTTTTTCCCGAGTTTATTATGTATTCTAAAAGCTGTATAAATTTCATTAAAATCAACTGAGCGGTTTTCGAGTTACAGTTGCCACCAGTTCAAAAAACATAGTTTTGAGAAAAACGCGTTTAAAGATTCACACTAGCGAGCTCTCTTTGTTATTTGTCGAATAACTTAAAAACGAATTATCGGATTAACTTGAAATTTTCAGAGATTATTTTTAAGATATTATACTTAACGAAAATGCAAAAAAAAAAAATTTGATTTTTTGAAAATTCTGACTACCCCTAACCCCTTAAGTTGTTCACCATAATAATAATAATAAGTATTGAATAAATCTTTAATGAAGATAATGTTAAAAAAACATAGGCAAACAACTGTTAGATAGACTGGAAGACAATGAATAAATATGCATGAAGTAAAATGGCATTAAAAAGCAAAGATTATTTCAATTAAACAATAAGCACTAACGATTTTTGTGAGATTGTATTATAATCGAATCTAAGATTTATGCTAAACGAATTTGTTGATTCTTCTGAATATTTTGTAATTAAATCTCGGCTATTATTCTTCGAAATTGTTTCTTCCCCTTCTTTCAAGGATAACTCAAATTTTTTTCTTCATAATTTCTGAAAGTATTGATCATATTTTTTACTCAAATGAATTATTTTTTTATATAATATAATTGGCACTTCGTAACCGCTTAAGCGATTTTCGGCCGAGCTCCTCCTCCAATTTGTGGTTTTGCGTCTTGATGTTTTTCCAACAAATGAAGGGAGTTTATACTAAGCCGCCTCCGAACGGCTGACGGTTTTTTTATGAGGAGCTTTATTTCAATATTTTATTAATAATATAATTTAACAAACTTTTCTTAGCTACCTCCTTGCGTTCTATTCTTCTTTCATAAAGATTTTTTTTTTTAATCAAAATAATTTGTCGCTATATATAATTGGGTCTTTGTAACCGCTGAAGCGATTTTCGGCCGAGCTCCTCTTCCAAATTGTGGTATGCGTCTTAATAGTTTTCCAAGAGGAACACAGTGTTATACACGATACTCCTCCTTCTACTTTAATGAAATTTATGCGCATATTCAGTAGGTCTGAGAGACATGACATCTATTTTTTACTCCGGGAAGAGGATCTGGATCTCATCTATTCGAAAAATTTGAATTCATAGTTCGATTAACTTCAAATTTCATACATAGGTGGCCTTTTGCTTCGTTCAGCAGGAACATTACTTTGTTTCCAGGAATAGTACCTCGGGCCGATCTATTCGAGAAAATCGTTTCTATGGTTTGGATTAATAAATATATACAAATTTTCGGAAGTGGATGCAGAATATGATATTTTTTAGTACATATGCGATCTCGCCTTTATGTTGAAAACAATTTATAGTTTCATGAATGGATAACGGCTGGACCGAAATAAAGTTTAACTTTATTAAAAGATTCTCGGGGACCGATTCATGCGAGATAATCGTAGTTACGATTCGATTCACTTGAAATTTAATTTGTTGGTTGCTTATCGTTTAGATTAACATGCAGAAACTGGTTCTTAATAATCTTATTTATGGTTCAATTTGTCTGATTTTTTTTTATTTTCGTTCGTTACCTCAGATTTGCAATCATTTCTATTGCAATGTACTGAATTTTAAACTCTTGGTTTTTTATGGTCCTTGTTTTTTGGAAAACGTGACGATTTCTTATACCGTACGAAAAATTTGTTACGGAACACTGTGCATCATTTTGTTAGAAAGTGGAATCAAAATACAAAATCATTTAAATAAAAATTTGCTTAAGATGTGCGATATGACTCTGTAATAAGAAATATTGTTTGCCATTTACAGTTAAGTAGCTATTGCAATGCTGACGTTAACTTGTATCAAAAACTAGCACAATAATTCGAGTATAGCTCTAAATCTTAGCCTTAATGGCAGTAAACACGTACATATGTACATACGTATATGTGCATGTGAATGTATTTATGTATGTACATATTTACTTTGCAGAATTATTGAATACTTCAAGAGCACATAATCGTGGATTCGTTAGGGGTAACATTATCGAGGGGTAGAGCAAAGGACATAAAAAGCTGCTTGTATAAACATAAACTTTCATGCTCATTTTTATGTTCTATACTCAGTATCAACTGATGTCTGCATTTAACTATACGCTCCCCTTTATTCTTTTCTACTTCTAATTTTTTTTGTATTCTATAAATATACTTACATACATATAATACATATTTTGATACATGCCTATATTTGGAATAAATGCTAACTTACAGACATATGTATGTTCGTATGTAAGGATTTTTAGTGCCCATTTTATATCTGCATTCGAGCTTGTTTGTATCTACTGACACATATAAAATAAATCAGAGGTGGAGATACGTTACGTTGATACCATACTACAGATTCCATACATATTTTCATATGCACATACATAACTGCACTAAATATTCATGCGCATGTGTAAGTTTATCTGTTGCTTCGCTATTGATATTCTAGCACTCCATTTCCCATTCATAATTTGATATAACATACGTGTATGTAGGTATATGCAACTATATTAATGTGACCACATTTATATGAAAGTATGTAACTCTAACAGAAAGTACAATAATACATTTCTTTTTCTGGCATTGAAAGTTTTTGTGTTTCCTCTTTTTCCTGTTAAGTCTTTGCATGTTTTGGTGGATTATTTAACGTGTATAAATTGATGTTCGTTTGCTTCTTTAGTTAAAAATATTTTTTAGTACTACGCTTCCTTCTCCCTATACTTATATGTATGTAATAAGTAAACATACATACATACATATATTTATGGACATACTACTACTCATGCTCACACTGCTAACAAGCATAAAAATAAAAGCACTTAACAACACGGATTTATTACCATTTTTATATACTTCATTTATAAACACATAAGTGTTTACATATGTACGTCGGTACAACGTTCCAGAAAATATCTTAACTTTTATTGCATTGTACTAGGTCAGTTTTATATTTTTTTTGCCAAAGTGTATATGTGTGTACATATGTTCATATGCATACATTTGCAAATCGTACGTAATTCTATTAATACTTACGCAAAAACACATATTTATAATTCATTGATCAAAGTATACAACAAATACATATATGAATTAAGTGAATATGAATTAGAACCCCCTCTTTTAGACTATTTGTCCGCTATTGTGATCCAACCTGTCTTTATTTATTTATTATTTACAGTTGTTTTTCTATAATTCTTTATATATTTTTTTGGTACTTCAAAATGGAATATTTATAAATATTGGTAATCATTTAAAATTTTAAATAATAATAGCAGAATATACTTTGTATTGATAAGATTATACACTCCTACTTTATCTACCTATATCTATATCTTTCCTTTAAAAAAAAATGGGTAAGATCGCTTTGAATTATATTTCTTCCAATTTTTTCCGTATATTCAAATATAATGCGAAAACGCCCTTTAACAAACACAAGCAAAGTTAGCAATAACAACAAATGAAAAGCTATGATAACAACAAGCAGCCAGCGATAACACGCATCAGCAACTCGAGGATAAAGAGGGCTGTGGGACGGCATTAGTAAGATGAGGAATGTCGAACTGCTGTGGAGAAAAAACATACTACCTACCTCGCAACATTGCGATCGACCCCAGCATGACGGAATAGATCAGTGTTGCCAGAATTTTTCCTATGAAGTAGCCCACCCGTAGCGCACATGTAGAAATAATTTATCCCACCCGTAGTGCGATTGTGGAAACCAAGTAGCCCCACCATAGCGCTGGGAGAGCTGACATGCTAATTTAATTTAATTTAAACGTCATCATATTTATCAAATTTCTACTAATAATAACGAAGAATTTAGGAATAAAATTTGTTTTAAAACAAATTTTCTTAAAAATGATCAACCAATGATCAAATGATCAATCAATTTAGTTTTTTCGAGAGCTTGTTAAAATTTAACTTTTCTTTAAACACGCTTTCGTTTTCTCAACTGTATGTTTTAGTATGTGGCTGTTAAATTTAACAGGCGGTCAAAGCACTGGTTAACAATTTTTTCCCGACAGCGACATATGTTTTGTTTACAAACAAAAAACAGCTGATTTATAAAATTTTCTTTAATTTCTTTTACAATAATATTATATGTAAATATAATGGAAAATAGACGGGTATTTTATATTCATGAGCTTGAAGAAAGGTTTGAAGAAGCCTATGTGCGCCATATTGTCAAGAGAAATTTACTTTATTTACGTTTAGAACCGTTGATTTATGTTGTTCCTTTCTTCCTCTTCGCAGCACTGCCACCTTTTATCTAATGTTAAATAAACATTTACAGGAGGACGAGAAATTGAATACGAATTTATTATCTCGTTAAATTTAACTGCCTGTTTCGTGATCTTCACATTAATAGGCACACGAAAAACCTGTGCTAAATATTTTTTGTACAAAAAAAGTATATAGCAGGTTGACAACAATTAAAATCCTATCGACGCCCCGCAAAAACTATAGCCAAATTGGCGCCGAATAGCCTTATCTGGCAATACTGGGATAGATACCGATATAGTTTTTCTAATTGCAGTCGCCTTTCGGCAAGTAATGTCAACCTTCAGCTGTTCGGAGGCGGCTTAGAGTAAACTTCAAGTTCCTCCGTCAACACTAATTTTTCTATATTTACAATACTTATGTTAACAAAGTTGAAAGAAACAGAATGTTTTTAGTGTTTCAAGAGATCAAAAAAGTTCATGTTTTAAAATAAAGGAATTAAATAATATATTGTTGGGTATGGTTGTTTTTTATGTATTCCATTAAAAATTATAATCTTACCAGAATAATTGAAAAAATTAGCTAAGCCTTTCAAAAGCATTTTACAAGTTTAGTTTATTTTTTACTCCCTAAATGTATTTGGAAGGGGAAAAATACAACATCAACATATTTTTTCGAATTTAAACGCTGAATGAATTACCTTACTTACGATGACTTACAGAAGGTTTCCAGATCGAAGCATACCCCTGTAGGAACCACTGCCTCTTTGGTTGGTAGAGGTGACCGTTGTCCAGAGCATACTGAGTTTATGATGGCAATATTTCTTCAGTCATCTGAAGGTGCAACACTCAGAAATGATTAACCCGAATCCTCAACCGATGATAATAGAAGACATTTTTTTCAATATCCGATTGTACGTTTAAAAAATAACAAAGCCACAGGATCCGATGGCTTACGTCATGCTGGCATCAACTTCTTTATTAAATGTGGTTAAATTAAAGCACATAATAGGACGATAGGAACCCAAGCCCACCGTAACGAAATTATTGGACCTTCTCAGTGTAGCTTATTTACTTTAATTCTACAGTTTGTCAACCATTCTTCGATAAGCGTAAATGACCTCCAATCGTTTTCGATGCCTTTATAGGATACGTCATAATATGGCTGTGTCATCGTGTATCTAGTGTCTACCTTGACGAATACGAATAGCTTTAACTGGAAATTCCTCAGTGATCAGTGGTTTTACGGTAAACTGTCTGTTTGACAGACATTACTCAAATACATTGTAGAATTAGTTAGGCAAAGTTTTACAAGTTTTGTGCTTTAGACATTTAAGCCATAATTTGTTTAACGGTTGTGCACAGCAATACTCTTTGAGCTCAATTCGGTTGACTTGTTCAACAGTACTCGTACCATGTTTTTCAAGAAAACCGAAATGGTGTTCTTGAATCACTTTGTTACAATGGAGAAACGGAGATATCATACATAGCAGATATTTTTTCGAATAATTGGAAAAGAAGAAGAAGCCTGCATGTGGTCGTGACCTGTGCAATCAGTATGAATTTGGTAGTTTTGTACGTGTATTTTGTTTTTGTAAAATGATTAACAAAGTGCCTACCTAGCAAGCTTGATAGTTTGTTCGTTATTTGGTAACATTAAAATCAGTTGTTTCTTTTGCTATGTTGCCTAAAAAGTTTCTTTATTTAATTAAGTTTTCTCAAGGCATTTTTAGTTTTTAATATAATTAAATCAACTTTTTTGGAAAAAACCTAACCACACTACTGAAAAACAGAAGCAGAAAGAAAGTGTCATAACAAATATTTAATTTTTCATATTCTCTGTTATTATATTTTTTATTTTTGTGTTTGTTTTCTTTTTATACATGATGAAAATATTGTAAAAGTTTCATATAAACTAAAGGCCAAATAATATTAATATACACAATAATAGACGACGTTCATTTTTGTCTGGGTTAAAGAAAATCTGAATACATAGACGTATGTACATATCGTACATATAGAGAAAACAAGCAAGCATAGTGGATATACATACAGCGAAAGGCTGTAATTTTGTGATGATTCACTGCACGTTTATCTTATTAAAAAGGAAAAAAGACTGCTGCCAAACAAACGAATAGGAAAATTTGTGTGACAACTTGAATTAAAATATTAAAATTGTATGAGTGAAGAGCAATTTTCGAATTTAAGGGAAAAGTGCTATGCAAGTAGACAAATGGTACATAATTTGTGATTGACCATGAGACCCGATGGAAACTTTCCGTATTTTCTTAAAGCCATCTAGAGACTTTTGAAAATTTCTTCCCATATGTTCTATATGTGTAGCTTTAGTAGCCAATATGTGAAACGAATAAGACCTGTACTCAATACATTTTTGACCCAAGGGTAGTGAGCCACGCTAACATGTTGATGTCTGAAGTTCGAGTTCTTCAAAAAATATTTTTTTAATTTTTTCGCGTAAATAAATAAATACCACTGTAAAATTTCATCCACATTATTATTTTTCAACAATTTAAAAATAAACTCTTATACTAATTATTTCTTAATTTCCATTTCAAAAACTTCTCCTGGTAGTAGAACACGATGCTAATGACTGCATTATTTTTAAGGTAATTTTTTCGCTTTATTTCTTGTCAAATGAATTCTCTTTGTTCTCATGAAATTTTCCCAAAAAAAAGAAGCGATTTATAATTGTTAGTGGCTGTTTGTAAACGCTGTAATGATCTACGGCCGAGCTCCTCCAATTTGTGGTATGTGTCTTTATGTTCTTCCAACAAATAGAGGGACCTGGAGTTTATACTAAGTCGCCTTCGAACAGCCAATGAATTTTTATGAGGAGCCAAGGGGCGACCACAATTAAAAAAATTAGTTTTCTATAAATTTGGCTGTTGGTCGAACCAGAACGCGAACCCTAACCGTTCGAATGGCCATACGCAACGCGAACCACTTGGCTATTGCGGCCGCCAGTTCATTAGTGGCACCAACAATTTTGCAGTTGTATTTGAGATTTAGTCACACCAGTTTTGCAGGTTGCTGGCAGGGTATTATTATATTTACACACATAATGTATGTATGTATTATATATGTACAAACATATATGTATGTACATTACATACCCTGCAGGGGAAAACACTAGTTGCCAACTAGAATCCAACTAGTTTACATTTTTACACCAACTAGTTCATCTTCATCTATTTTCCATGTAAGCAACTGGTATTTTTAATACGGCGTGGTCCTACGAGCTGACAATTGTCTTACTAGGCATTAGCTTCATGCTAGTTGTATACTAGTTCATTTAGGCATGTTGAATTTCTATTTCACCCAAAAATATATATAAAAATAAAAAAAGATATAAAAGTGAGTTTGCCGGCTGCGGAAAACGATCCGCGACCCCCACACACCGCAGTGAAGACCTCTAACCATTAGGTTATCGTAATGTTGTGGAAAGGAACGAAATATGCGCACTTCAACAGAACTTTTTAGGAAATGAAACTCACCCATGGTCTAGTAAAAACAAAAACAAAATACGAATGACGGGGAGGTGAAAATTTCCGTTTCAACAAAAATTAAACAAAAATAAAATAAAAAATATTATGCTTCTAAATGGACTCAAACCTGGAGCCTAACGCGCTACACCGATAACGTCTAACCACTCGGTTATCGTGACGATGTAACGACCGACGTCATTTTACGCACATCAGCAGAACAGAGCAGAGATTGGAATTCAGCCGCGGCGTGCCGATATAACAACAACAAATGGCGGTGGAAATTATTATTTCTCCTGCTACTGGTGGATTTCTTTATAAATAACGAACTGGTATGACTTCATCTTCACATACTAGTATTTATCTAGAATTTTTACATACTAGTTGGTTTTCCCCTGCAGGGTACACGTGTTGCTGTGGCTTTCCTGTATTTCGTCATCACTGTTTTCTCACACGACGTTTTTGATGATTTTTAGTTATGTCAGTGTACCCTAAAAATGTATAATAATTTTATGCAAAAAGTAAGCATTATGTTTACATTTAATTGAAAGCCTTAATTGCCATAGTTAGAATAATCCGATGTATGTCAAATATAAACCGTTTTGTACGATTGTTCGATAACTTTTTATATTTTAAAGGTAAAGTCATTAGGCCTCTCTCCTAGAAATTCTTTTCCCTTTTTAGGTAGGAACAGATGGTAATCACTTGTTGCGAGGTCCGGACTATAACATGGATGCAACCTTCCAACCAAGCTATCGGAACTTCACACACATCGTGGGGTTGTTCAAATGAAACACAAATCGCTTCCTGTACGCCAAAGCAGGATGCTTCCGGGCGATTGCTTTCTTCTTACAGTCCAATCGCTTACAAAACAGGACCGAAATAAAAGATCGGTCATATGGTACGCACAAAAATGGCGTTAACTTCGGCTTGTAGAACGTTTGAGCCGGCACACTGCTTTTCAAACTACGACCGTTTCCGCGTGGCGTTGCTATAAGTGTTCTACTTTTCATCACCAGTCCCACCTTTTTCGAGTCAATTTTGCCATGAATAAGGTAATGTACCCGTTTAAGGAGCCAAGATTCTAGTTTTTGTAGAATACATATTTATATGACGATATAATTTGCCCATTTTAAACAAAAGTAATCTTCAAGGTAGAAAATTACCCAAATAAATATCGACACTTTTTGAAAAGCTTATCGGAAGCCCTAAGATGCCGTTTCCAAAAATAATGGTAACCAGAATATTTATTAAATAGCATTTAAATATGAATTACGAGTTTTTTATGTTTGGTTATAGTCTAGTTATTTTATAAATTTAAAATTTATTTTGAGCTACTTTTCTACTGTACGTTCATAAAGATCGCGGAGGTGGTGTTTTTTGAGCCAAAAACAAATCGGCTGTATGGGGGCTATATAATATAGTTTTCCGATTTTTATGCTGGAGTTTTGACCAAATCCTTACATCTGGTAAAATCGGTGAATGGGAGTTAGATGTAATAGTTGTCTGGTATCAGTAATTTCATTCATCATACTATTATGTGTGCAGAATACCATATTTCATGGCCTTAGTTGTTTTTTAACAAATTTTTTACCCAAAATCTCAATAAATGTACCACTAAAAGGGACTAGTGTAAACAGAAGGACCTGACTAAATCAACTCAACTCATAATTTTGACCCAATCGCTATAAATAATATGCATCTAAATACCTTTTTTTCTTTGGTATTTCTTCGGACCAAAGTTAATATATGAACGGTATTAAAACTAATTTTCTATTATTTTTGAATTTTGGTCGGCTTTCCGAACGGTACAGTGAATTTGTACTTAAGTTGTTTTTCGTGTCTAAAACTAAAAAATTAACGCCATACTTTGAGTAAAATTTTTGAAAGTATAGGGCGTTTGGGTTTAAGCCACAGTGCTCGTCCAGCAATAAGTGACATCATAATAAAAATTCTTCTAAAGAAATTACTTTTTGAACTGGTATCACACTGGTAGACTTCAGATAGGATGATGACAACATACTCGTACATCTCTCTATGTTGCAAATAGCAGAGCTTGTATGCGAGAACCATTTGATATTACAGAAATGGCCTTGTGTGCGAGCACTACCAGGTAGATTTGACAGATCTTTGGTTGCGTTGTTTCGAATGCTAATGTACATACATACAAGTTTGCAAACGTACATATACAATAGAAATTTGTATACAAAGCATGCCTATATTGTAGTAAATACTTACACCAACAAATGAAATTTTAGTGTTTGTTTTTCTTTACACATACGTGTATACTCATGGTATTAAATAGAAGAGCACAATCTATCTTGAGTCCTTATGAGTCAACTTAAGTCTGAATAAATCTCTTGCTTCTCCGAAGACGAGTCTGATAATTTTATGAAAAGCATAATATACTTTCTACATTGAATTTAGAGGCGAAAATACAAATAATTCACTAAGGGAATATTTCTACTATTAATCATTATTATTAAGCTGGAATAAATGTCAGTCTGAGATGATTCAATTACAATTTTTACCGTCCTGTTTTGCATTGATATCTCAATTCAGATTAATTTTAAACAATGAAACGATTGTTGGTCAAGATCTTCGTTATATGCACTTCGATATTTTATATACATACCGCGGCATATATGTAGCCGTTAGGTGAACGAATCTGATATACCCTGTTTACATTGTACTGCCAGGTATAAGAGTTTCAAAAAGGTGCGACTTTCCTCTGTAATATTTAGCTAGTACATTTGAAAACAATAGGAATGTTCTTAATCTCCTACCGCGTCTTTTTAGAAATAGCAACTCAGCGGGTGCTTAGCTCACGTAGTACGCGATTTAGCAGTTTTGAATGTTGAAAAAAGCGGCAAGGAAAAATAACACGTAGTGTAAAATAAGAAAAAGATTCAACACTAGTCAAATATTTGATTTTGTAAAAACAAAGCGTAAGGACATTACAAGTCATCGTTAAAAGCGAGAACATTTTCAAACTAAGGGCATTGGAAAAATTAAAATCAATCAGCAGGATATCGTTTTAGTGCATCTGTGCATAGTGACTCGTCATGCTAATTGTATACGCTGTTGTACGTACTACACATATATATAGGAATGTACTCAGTTTATTCTAACGTTTCACACACGCACGGAATAATAGATAATATAGTATATATCGGCATATAAGTACATTAGGGTGTCCTAAGCTATGGGATGCATTGCTTAAGTTAACATAAGTTTAGCAGCTGAATCTTAACAATCATCAATTTGACAATTTTTTATTCAGTTCGGCTTGCTAAATTCCAACAATTTGTTCAATATTTAAATATTCAGGCATGAAATCAGTTCTGTACATCCGGGTAGTAATTTTCCGTTTCTAACTTTTTACTATTGTTAAATACAGTTATATCTTTTCCTATTTCTGTTTTGCTTTGAGAAAACTTATAACTTTCGAGATAACGAGAAAAAAAGTGCTCAAAACACGCGTACTAGAGACAATATTAAAATAGTTTGCCAAGCTTTTTTTTGATAAAATAACATATTTCACATTTAATAGGTAATTAGAAAAGCTTTTCCGAGAAAATTGAACAACGTATTCCTAGATAAAACCATTCAAAGTCGACCAATCTTGAGTTAAATTTGTATGTTTGAAAATTTTATGATTAATTTTATGATTGATGCCTATATAAAAATGTCTAAATAAAAGTCGATTTTTAACCAAATGTTAAAATATTTATGTTATACAAAATTAATCTTATAACGAGATCGGCTTTTTATCAAAACGAAGGGGCTAATCGCTTCGTTTTGTCAATTATGGAGTTAATAATGTTTTTCACATGACTTAAAAATGTGTCTACAATTAAATATGAAAATTTCTCTAAAAACTGATGAAAATTTCCTACCAATAATGGTGATTTCTATTACAACTTGTGTGTATAATAGTCCAATCAAACTTTATCATATCTGGACAACATCGAAGAATACAGTATAATATTGCCTTCTTTGAAACCCTTACTTAATTCTTGGAGATAATTGACAAAGGATGTACCTATTTCTAGGTCAACTCGAGCCCAGACACCATTGTGAGTCCTTAGCAAAGATGAACAGCACAAAAATGAGCGCTGACCCTGCCAGGATGTCAAAATTGTGCTTGGCGACTTTAACGAAGTGCGTGAAAGGTTTCAAAGCTAGATCATATTCTTGAAGGACGAAAGGAGGTGATTGCCGGCCGAGCTATTCGAACAGGGCGGTGTAGAACTGACAAGTTTCATGAATCAACATCAATGCAGAATATGGTCGCATGAAAGCATTCTCTATTTTTTGAACCTGAGTGTGCTGTGGCCAATCTAAAAAACACCTTACAGTCCGCTCCAATTATCGCTTGATAAGAATCCTCAAAATCGCATATAAGGTCCTACTGTATTATGTGAAGAACTAAACTCGACAAACTGATTGGATCTTATTAGTGTGACCTTATAACTGGAGTATCTCAATTTGGCCAGATATTCACCAATCTTGGAAAATATCCGTGAAATAATGCTTCGACACGGCTGCGGTAGCCGAGTGGTTAGCATTGCGTACTGATAGTCGGAACGCTCGGGTTCAAATCCCGGTGCCACCAACATCTAAAAGTTATGGAAAATTAATTTAAACAAAAAAATTAAGTTAAATTTTCTAATTGCGGTCGCCCCTCGGCAGGGAATGTGTACCCCTCTTAGTGTCTTTCATTCGGAGGCGGCTTAGTATAAACTGTAGGTCCCTTCATTTGTTGGAAAAACATCAAGACGCAAAGCCACAGATTGGAGAAGGAGCTCGGCCGAAAATCGCTTAAGCGGTTGCAAAGCGACAATTATAATGATTCGACACACAGCACCTCTTCGACTTCGTCTAAATTTAGTATCCCCGCAAAACTTAAAATGTAAACTGATGTTCTCCTTCTTTTCTATTGACGTTAACACCGGTGCTGTTTAGCACCAGGAAATACCAAGTGAAACCAGGTCACTCTACACCTGATCCTTCCAACGGAGTGGAGTCGACCTCTTACTCTGCTCCTCCAGCGTATACTTTCAAAGAGTGCTTTCATCCATTCAGACGACATGACCTAGCCAGCGTAGCCACTGTCTCTTCATTCCCTGAACTATGTCAATATCATCGTATAGCTCGTACAACTCATCGTTCCATCGTCTATTTATAATTAGTGCTGTACCGAAACTGTTTTTAATTAGTGATTTATTAACTGTCAGTCGTTTTCTACAATTCTAATCTGCATCAAAGGCAAGATAATTTTCATTGAAAGCAATAAGTAAGTACTTTCGCCATATCACTTCCCTGAGAGAGTGAAAATTCACCACAGTTATTCAAGGAATTACACTCGTGCAAACTCCATATGAATAGTCAAGGTAGCCGAAGGTAGCCTTCTTTAAACATACAATTATTAATACTTTATATATTGTAATATATAAAAAACAGAACTTAAGCTTCGATCCACAATGGAATGTTTTTCGAATACCTTTGGCATATTTAACACTATCAGCCCTATTAAAAATATTATTTGAAATTGACTTTTTTTGGTGTCTCCAGTTGGCTTCAAACGGCTAAAAGAAGAAACGAATGGCAAGCGGGGTATACGTCAATAAAGAATAAGAACTTATGGTTTTAAATTCTGACAACTTTTTAGAAGTCCTTCGCCTACTGAAGTCGCTATTAGATTTCACCCAAGGTAAATTCAATGCTTGTAAGTAATTCAGCGAAGAATGACGTGTTTAAGAGGAGAAGTTTCAAGTTTACCTTTCCTATTTCTTGTAAATGAAGGCTTTTCGAGTTTGACGTGAGATTTTTCATACACGTATGTACTGAGCGCCGTTGTTTGTTAAGTTGTATGTCGCAACACCTATCGTTTAAACTCATTGCTTTAATCTTAACTGTCACTCGATGGGGAAGTGGCGACGTTGTGTGGTAAGGTAAGGTAAGTAATGCAGCGTTAACGAAAAAGTCATCATCCCCAATACATTTGCCAATTTCACCGCGACCACCACTACCGTACTGTGGTGGTGACAGTCACCATTGTACCCAACATCATACTACCACCGTCATCATTATTGTTTTAGTCAACGGTGTCCTCTCGGTACTAACTACTATTCATATGTAGCAATATAGAATTCCCACTACCGCAGTTTGCCCATTGCTGTTGTACGTTCATTGCCTTTGTTAGAATACCCACCCTTTCGGATCTCAGACATTTGTCCATATAGTGGTATTTTTCTTCGCAAAAATCCTTCTTCGTCATTTGTTTCGCACTGGGGAATGGAATAATGTGCTGTTGAATTGGTTATCATGGGCCAACGCTCTGTCCCATTTC
Source organism: Ceratitis rosa (assembly GCA_037013455.1). Classification (NCBI taxonomy): domain Eukaryota; kingdom Metazoa; phylum Arthropoda; class Insecta; order Diptera; family Tephritidae; genus Ceratitis; species Ceratitis rosa. The sequence goes on along the minus strand of JAWMAG010000035.1, from coordinate 1,645,009 downwards.
AAATACTTTTTGTTTTCGACTCACACAGCTCAGCACACACGGATAGAGTGACGGTCGTGCCATTTAAGAGCAAATGAAGAACCTCTATCTTTTTTGCGTAATTTGAGATTTGTCTCTTCACGATATTAAAAAAGGTCGGAGTTTAATGCACACTTACTTTTTTACATAACTTCATGTATATGTATACATATGTATATATAGTATGTACACATATGGAAATGTGTATATTATAAATTATGCTTATACGTTTACATGCGCGTCTACTTTTAAACCCTGCGAAAAATGCGCGTATTATAGATATTTTTGAAATATTTAACCCACGTTGTGCAAAGAGTACTCCAAATGTAACCATCATCTACATAAAATATTTGCTCAAATTAGCATTGCGATGTTTTAGGATAGGACCATGTATTCCAACTCTACATATAATATATATAATTGGCGCTTTGTAACCGCTGAAACGATTTTCGGCCGAGCTCCTCCTCAAATTTGTGGTTTTGCGTCTTGATTTAGGCTGTGCTTGAAATATTTAATTAGCATTTTCCGGTGTTTTAGAAACAGATGTCGCTGTTTGAAGTGATATCAGAGGAGTTTGGCGTGAATAAAAAAAGTACAGCTAGGTCCTTCTCTACCTAATCTTTCCTTTGGTTCTACCTGCAGGTGACTAATACATAGCATAATGCTTCCTACAAAACCTGGAAAAGAATATCAGCAGACAGATTTGGCTACTATTACTGTACGGTGTGCGACCAAACTCAGAAATACCATGCGCACTTAGACCGATTGAGCTAAACAATTTCTTTGCTTCAACTATGTACCGATCACTTCGTCTTCTGACGTTGACTCCCTGAAGAGATTTCGGTTTAATTCCTTTTGTCTGAAGGAAGTAGCTAGATGTTCTTGCAGTATTAAATCTAATGCGAGCTTTTCATTAACTGTTAAATAAATCTTGCCCGATATTATCCACTATTTTTCACACATACTCAACCACTGTTTAACCCCTTCATGTTTTATAGCCAAGAAAAAACAATCGCCACACCAATAGCCAAATAACCGGGTGCTTTTTATTTTTTATTTAAATTAATTCTCTGTAATTTTTAAATGCTTTAGTAATAGAAAATGGAAACAAATCATCTTCGAATCAGAACTCTTCGTAAATAATATAATTATTCTTCTTCTTTGTTGGCGTTGGCACCGCTTACGCGATTATAGCCGAAACAATATTAGCGCGTCATTCTTCTCTTCTTTTCGTTGTCTGGCGCCAGGTGGAAATACCAAGTGAAGCCAGATCACTCTCCCAACCGAGTGGTCTTCTACTTCCACCAGCGGGTACTGCATCGAATCAAAGTTGGAGTGTTTTCATTCATTCGGACGGCGTTGGATTTCAAGGCTGACGTTGTTATTGGTGTCAATGCTGGTCCCTAGATAGACGAAACTATCTACGGCCTCGAAGTTATGACTGTCAACAGTGACGTGGGAGCCGAGTCACGAATGCGATGACTGTTTGTTTGATGACAGGAGATATTTCGTCTTACTCTCATTCACTACCAGACCCATTCGCTTCACTTCTTTATCAAGTCTAGAGAAAGCAGAACCCACGGCGCAGGTGTTGGGGCCAATAATATCAATATCATCGGCATACGCCAGTAGTTGTACGCTCTTGTAAAATATTGTATCTTATCTATTCAGCTCTGCAGCTCTTATTAATAGTAATAGGTTAAAAAAGTCACACTATAAAGAATCACCTTGCCTGAAACATCTTTTGGTATCAAACGGCTCGGAGAGGTCCTTCCCGATCCTGACGGAGATGTTAGTGTTGCATAATATCAGTTTACATATCCCTATAAGTTTTTCGGGGATACTATATTCAGACATAGCGGCGCAGAGGCTGCTGCTATTCATTCTGTTTAAGGCTACTTTAAAATTGACGAAAAATGCTATTCAGACTCCTTCATAGTCGCGTACCGGAACAACTTTTCCATCGTCATCAATTGGAGTTTCGGGTTCACCTTGTTCGGGTGTTTCATTTTCACTGCCATTCAGCAGAGAAGTGTTTCCTACACAGATTCAGTATACTCTAGGCATCAGTCGCTAACTAACCCCTCTGCGTCCTATAAGAGTTTCCTCCGATCTTGAAACCTTCTGTAAGTCGCCGTACGTTTTCGTAGAATTTTCGAGCATTACCCTTGTCGGTTAGCTTAGTAGCTTGGTGAATTTTCTTATGCTGGAATCTATTGCTACAGACAACGATATTTCGGGCCCCGGCGAAGTCGATCAGCCTCAGCCCATTTGGGGATGTTTCGTCGTGGAGGCTGAATTTTCGGACAGTCGTACCAAAGATACTTTTTTTGCCCAACCACAATTTCGAAGTCGTGGCGGGGGCAACGCTCATAATTCGAGGCGCTCGTAAAATGCATCTTTGGTCAAGTCATCCTTCTCTTCCGTCGCGGCGTGGGCTCAAATTAGAGTTATTGAAGAATTTCGTTTTCATGCGGATTGTGGTGAGATGTTCATCCACCGGAGAGAATTCCAGTACTCTCTCCCAATAATAGATTTACCTCCACATATTAATTTTATTTTAAATCACTATAATAGTTTTTTTGAAGTAAATTAACAAACACACAAGCCATGCACACTTGCTTTCTGAGAGCGCTAATCAGCAACTTCATATAAGGGAACTGTGGAACGCAATTGGTTTTCGACTATGCCAGAAAAAGAGCTGGTACGAGGAGAGAAAATAAACTTCGTACCTCGCAATCTTGCGATCGACCACAACACGTGCGGGGTGGGATAGATACCTAGAGCTGAAGAGGGAAGCAATACCCATTTGCATATGGGAAAAAAGAAAAATGCCGACATAATGCTTAATTATGAAGAGCTTTAGAAGCTGTTCGACAAGGCTAATGCTCGAAAATATACTGCGGCTCACGGAAGGTTTCAAAAGCAGAGCAAACTCTTGCAGGTCTCAAAGGGGTGATCTAGTGACGAATGCTCAGAGTATTCAGAATTTATGGAATTTTTCTCCAACCTGCTGAATTGAAGTGAAAATGAAATACCCTGAGATGGTGAAACCGAAACCCCAATCGATGACAATGGAAAAGACGTTGCATTACCCGACTATGATGAAGTTCGAATAGCGATTTACCGCTTAAAGAACAACAAAGCGGCCGCCAACAAATTGATTGGACCTTGACGCGTTAGACCTGATAAATTAACCATTGACCAGAAATTTACCATGCGCCAAATTTTAGGAAAGACCTATGAAAGAATTAATACACATCACTTCTTATACGATTTTAAAGCAGCCCTCGACAGTACGAAAGCAGTAGCCTCTGCGCCGCCTTTTCTGAATTTGGTGCCCCCGCAAAACTTATACGGGTATATAAACTGACGCTAAGCAACACCAAAAGCTCCGTCGGGATCGAGAAGGACATCTCCGCGCCGTTCGGTACCAAACGAGGTTTCAAACAGTTCGATCGTGTAGCTTCTTCAATTTAATCCTGGAGAAAATAATGGGAGCTGCAGGGCTAAATAGACAAGCCGAAATGTTTTACAAGAGTGTACAACCGCTGGGGATGCCGACGATATATGTAAGTCTTGTAGTAAACGAGAGCAGGATGAAATATCTCTTGTCATCAAACTAACAGTCATCGCATTCACAACTTGGCTCAAGCTACCCGAAACATGATAAAAAGTCACAGATAATAATAGTCAATAAGTACTTGATTAAAATTAATTTTTACAAAGCAAAAGATGTGTTTCAAATTTTATAAATATAAACCTTATCCAACTTTCTCTTTCTCAAAAATTTTAGCAGGCAACTAGCTAATGGATGATATGACGAGGGAAGAGTGGCATCTTTTCTGGAGTTTACTACCAAGATCGTTTGCGACTATTTTTACGCTTGACGGAAGTATGCAAATTAAAAGTTATCTTCAAAAACTTGATAAAAGAGATTGAAAACTTTATTATTATCTGTTGACGTATTTCGATTACGATGTACCCTATTTGACTGATGGGGGTTCATATTTTACATAAGAGACTCTCAGCGGAAATAGTTGTTAACGAATAGTTGAATTAGATTATATTATCTGCTAGCCCTTACAAATACTACTTCAGGTTCAATTTGCATGTGTGTGCTCAAATAATTTTTGTATTTTATAGCCCTGACAATCGGCAGCCTTAAACCTAATTAACTCTATTAATCAGGATTAATTCAAGAACTACCGCAGCTAACTCCTTTTGTGAATGAAGAATAACCAACACTGGCAAGTGTTTTTCAGTGAAATTAAAACATACACGTATGTATATAAAGCAATGCGTAAACGCATGCAATGAAATAACCATTATTTTCTTGAATAGAATGCGAAGTCTCGAGTTATTGTTGGACTTTTCGCTTTGTTGAACTTTTTCACGTACATTTTGAAAGGCACAAAGAAGGCGAAAGTTTTCTTTAAATCTGATGTCATCCATCATCCATCTTTACGAGTACATCCAAAAGCGCGAATGCGGTCCTTTCTTCTCGTTGCTCTCGTAGCAGCCAACAAGAATCACACTCTTATCATGGTAAGATCATCGAGGTTTTCGGGCAAAAGGGCTTCAAGTTGGTGGTTATGATATTTACATGGGCACCAAGAAATCTTTTCGAAAAGCACTATGCTGATTTCTCTGCTCGTCGTTTCTTCCTCGCTTTAGTCAACTACATGAGCTTTGGTCCTGTATAACTCGTGGTTTGGGAGTGTTTTAAAGTTGTTCTCCAATGACTGTTCTCGAGATGTTGGGTGTCACCAATCCTGCCGATTCCTTGCTTTGTACCATTCGTGGTGATTTATACATATATCAAATCGGTCACAATATTCAGGGGTGTTATAGAAACCGATACAAAATTGCATATTTATCAGAATTGAAAATCAATATCTGTTTGAAATGGTGTTATGAAACCGACTTGATTTTCCTTTTTTCAAATATATGCAAAACCGATTCTAATCAGCTGTAAACACACTAGTGCAAAAACCGAGCAAATTAATTTAATTTTTGTACTGGCTTTAACGTACTTTTGATTTTAAATTAAAAATAAAATAACTGATATTAAATTTGGCTGTATGTAGGTTCATAGACCAATATCGTCTTAACAAAGAAGTCTTTGTAATAGTGCTGGATGTCATTGAATCCCACCTGTGCTCCAACTTGCAGCGACTCTGTAGTATTTGGCAGAAGGCTCCTCGCAACGGTTTGTGGGTAATAACTCAAATGTCTACTTAGCACGGCCTACAGTATCGGTGGCTATAACAAAAGTGCTAAAGGCATTTGTACAATTGATTTGCCCAAGTTGGATAAAGTTATGAATGAACGACAATCAAAAACGGAGTACTCGTGACATCAAGTACGGCATTCCAGTCATTACTGGTTGTAAAATCCATTGTTCATGACTTACATTTTTATTAAATTTCCGCTTGCAAAGAAGTTAGCACACAATTCTGTCGACGAATAACTGCTCGGTATAATTATGTCATATAAACCAATAAACACCGATTCTGTAAGATCTAAAATCGACACAAATTCTGTTTCGAAAATTAAACTATGCAAATCAATAATCGAAATGTGTAACCCAATTCTGATTCCGACAACAATCTGTTTCTGTAATACCCCTGTGTAAGCAGCTAACAAGGAAATCGCACTTTGCAGGTTGGGTGCTTGAAAAGATTACTATTTAAATACCTGCACGAGCTCTCAGAAATAAAATGTTATTAAGTAAAAAGTACTGTTATATTTCTTCTTATGAATTCCAATAAAATGTTGTATAGATATAATATATGAATGAGAGATATATAAATATTGGTTAAGTAAGAAGTTCGTTCGATTTTGATTTTGATTTTTCAAAATATGACAACCTTGTGTACATTTGTCCGAGTTAGGTCAAATATGCGCCGTTTTGTTCTTAAACTTGTTGCCAACGAAATGCCAACTTCATTATACCCCTCTCATAGAAGGCTGCGTCCCTATTGGCAAAAAAACTCGGAGAGCCAATTTTCACAGGCCTCTCTTGAGGCCAACTTCTCACTCATTAAGCGCGTTCGCCATGGACAGGAAAAGATGGTAATCACTTAGTGCCAGATCTGGGCTATAAGGTGGGTAGTCCTGATGGAATACAATTCGGCCTCTGTTGATCAAAGATGGATCTTGCTTTTTTGCGTTAGTTCGTGTGGCATCCAAACATCGAGCTTCTTTTTGAATTCAAAGTTATGCAAATGGTTCCAAACGGTCTTCTGGCTTATCTTTAGTTCCTCAGCATTTAAATAAGTGCTCACGTGACGGTCTGTTTCCACTATTACCATGATTTTATCGGAATTTTCGAGGACAGGCCTCCCGACGCGCGGTGCATCTTTGACATCGAAATTACCGGAACGGAACCTAGCAAACCACTTTCGCGCTACACGTTTTTTTTACAGTATCGGGCCCATAAACTAAATTAATTTTTTCAGCCGCTTTGGCTGCTTTTTCGCCTTGATCGAAGAAAAATTGTAAAATATAGCGAATTTTCTCTTTGCTGGTGTCTATCTTTGACGAGAGCTCACAACGTACTGAGTCAATCAATCGAAAAACTGCCAAAGACAAACTTTTAGCGCGAATAAACACGTTTTCAGCGCCGTATAGTATGACATGATGCGACACGTAACACTAGTACTATGGACAATAACGCCATCTCTTAGATAAAAACCGAATGAACTTTTTACCTACCTTTTGACCTAATATATACATATATTCAAAACAAAATATATTAAATAATGGTTTTGTAGCTATTATGCGGCTAATAGCCGCAATATTTGCTTCTATCCATATTTATCTTATCAAGCTGAAATATTATGAAAACATCTCTTTACGTGGGTTGCTATATATATTTCTGGCCTAATAATGAAAATACGAATATTTATCAACGAAAATGGTTTTTTTTTTTTTTTTGATTTGGCTCGTCGTGGAAGACCCACACGGTCGATTGCTGTTTTGTTTCGGGCTCATACGCATAGATCCATGATTCGTCACCTGTGACGATCTTATAAACGTCTTTTGAAGCACCGCGATCGTATTTTTTCAGCATTTCTTTACACCAATCCACACGAGCATTTTTTTTTTGAGCGCTTGTCAAATTGTGCGGGATCCAACGAGAACAATCATTTTTTACGGCCAGGTGTTCATGCAATATCGAATGTATGCTGGTGGGAGAAATGTATAGGCATGCCTCTATCTGAAGGTATGTTACATCACGGTCTTGCATTAACAGTTCACGTACGGCATCGATGTTTTCTGGCACAACGGCTGTTTTTGGACGACCTTCACGGAATTCGTCTTTGAGCAAGCGTCGGCCACGATTGAATTCGCTGTACCAGTTTTTCACAGTGTTATAGGATGGTGCTTCAAAGCCATACAAAGATTTTAGTTCATCGATGCACTCTTGTCGTGATAATCCACGTCGAAAGTTGTGAAAAACGATCGCACGAAAATGTTCACGAGTTAATTCCATTTTTTGGCCGAGATGAATTTTTTAATTCCCTGTAAATAAAACAATTCACAATTAAATGACAAAACGTTCTGAGTGATGTTATGCTAAAAAATGTCAAACTTTCCAATGGAAATGTCAGATTGCACCTGGCAACACTTAGTGTTGCCTAGGTCAGACCTATATATAGCAGCCTACGTACTAATTTCACTAACTCCCATGGCACTGGCTTCGGAAGATACCGATCTTTTTAGAAAAAAATGTTAGCGGTATTGGTTGAATTCTTGTACGAAGACATCTTTCTAGATAAACTTATGAAATACTTTTCTTTCCCCCAAATAGAATTACAAAATATTTTCTTGCCGGGAAAGCCATCATCAACAAATAAGCACAAATTGGTACGACGTTAGTATGGTGCGGCTGCTGATTGTTTTGATTTTGACCATTCTTTTGTATCCATAGTGGTTGCGAGCTATGCTCTTACGATTAAAGTTATTGAGTAGTGGCTTACTACGAGGCATTCATATTCACATTTTTATGGAACTCTTTGATAGCGAAAAAGCGATTATTCTACGCTATATAATAAAAATTTGATATTAGTTGAAGCTTAAATAAAAATTGCATTATTCTTCTTTGTCTATCTATGTATATCTCTTTAAAAATTTCTTTTGGCGTACTCCAAATAAAAAGTTATGTTATTTATAATAATAATGAGTTCCGCAATTAGTATTATCAGTAAAGAGCTGATGTGTCTTCTCTAGCTACCTTATGTCATGAAGTTACACTTGGAGGGCTTAACATTCCATGACTTCTTCTTCTTCTTTATTGGCGTTGGCACCGCTTACGCGATTATAGCCGAAGCAATTACAGCGCGCCATTCATCTTTTCTTTTCGCTGTTTGGCGCCAGTTGGAAATGCCAAGTGCACCCAGGTCACTCTCTACTTGATCTTTCCAACGGAGTGGAGGTCTTCCTCTTCCTCTGTTTCCACCAGCGGGTACTGCATCAAATATTTTCAAAGCTGGAGTGTTTTCATCCATTCGGACGACATGGCCTAGCCAGCGTAGCCGCTGTCTCTTCATTCGCTGAACTATGTCAATATCGTCGTATAGCTCGTACAGCTCATCGTTCCATCGTCTGCGGTATTCGCCGTTGCTAATGCACAAAGGACCATAAATCGTTCGCAGAACTTTCCTCTCGAAGACTCCTAGAGCCGACTCATCAGATGTTGACATCGTCCACGCTTCTGCGCCATATATTAGGACCGGTATAATGAGCGACTTGTAGAGCTTGATTTTCGTTCGTCGAGAGAGGGCTTTACTTTTCAATTGCCTACTCAACCCAAAGTAGCACCTGTTGGCAAGAGTGATTCTGCGCTGGATTTCAAGGCTGACATTGTTGTTGGTATTAATGCTGGTTCCTAGATAGACGAAATTATCTACGACCTCGAAGTTATGACTGTCAACAGTGACGTGGGAGCCTAGTCGCGAATGCGATGACTGTTTGTTTGATGACAGGAGATATTTCGTCTTGCCCTCATTCACTACCAGACCCATTCGTTTCGCTTCTTTATCAAGTCTGGAGAAAGCAGAACTCACGGCGCGGTTGTTGAGGCCAATAATGTCGATATCATCGGCGTACGCCAGCAGCTGTACACTCTTATAGAAGATTGTACCTTCTCTATTTAGTTCTGCAGCTCGTATTATTTTCTCCAGCATTAAATTAAAAAAGTCACACGATAAGGAATCACCCTGTCTGAAACCTCGTTTGGTATCGAACGGCTCGGAGAGGTCTTTCCCGATCCTGACGGAGCTTTTAGTGTTGCTTAACGTCAGTCCATGACTTATTTTCTATAATTCTGGATGATGGTCGAATGCTAACCACTTGGCTATCCAATTGTAATTGTATTGTATTGTAATGTAAAATACAGAAAGCCACAATAACGTATAGCCGCGACTTTTAGTATTTACATATAATATATAACTGCGTTGTATAGGTTAGGACCGGCTGATGTGCCTTACATAGACCTAGTGCCAGATGTAGGTCCGTTTTATTGCGATCTAAAGTAGTCATCGTATCTTACTTTAACGCTTTTCGTGATGCTTAAGAGAGCCTTATCTACAATTTTGAAGCCTTTATTGTACTTTGATTTGCGATTTTTTGAATCTAGGTAAGGTTTCACTCATGCCTTCCTCGCTGTACCTCCTTCATGCCAGTAGGTTGCAGCCCGTCATTAATACAACAACTGCCTAGCAGTTCTTACGTGACCGCCTGAAAAATGGGGGTTTTCTTTCTTCCTATTGCACATAACTTTGAGGATTTTGTATGCTGCTAATGCGTTCCATCTCACTTTTGTATTTCCTGCACTTGTGGCTTGAAACCACGTACATATGTACGTGTGCAGCTGTTTAACCAGACATTTTCCAAGGCTATACGATGTGATTATTAATTACCGCCTGGCTATCGACTATTATTGATATTTTTGTATAAAGGTTTCTGCCCTTCTATCTAGCTATCTCACTGTACATTTCGTACAGTCTCAAAGAAATTACAAACTACTTGTCGGTTACAGAAAACCATTGTGGACAATATAGTAGATTGCGGAATTACATTCTTATAAGTGATGTTTTAGTTTATTTCGTATAAGAGCAGCTGAACCCCCATTTGCCACGCCTTCCAGATGGTTTGGCCATCAAAGGGAAAGTTATTTTTATTCGTAAGGTGTGTTTCAACTTCAGTAGAAACTTGCTAAGTTCCGCATTACACAAGTTAATACCGTTTGTTTACTAAAGATTTAATTAGGTACTGAAACATACTCTGTTTTAGCTTAACCTTTGCTTTTTAGTAAACAGGACAACCTCGATTATTCGTTGTGTATTTGCCACTGCTTGATTTGATTTATAAATGGAAAGCACTTCATTTCTTCTCAATCGTACAGAATTTGGTGTAAGTTGTACCCTTTATGTACGTTTATTGCACTAATATTATTTACACGGAGGCTCCGTTTTTCTATAGCATCTTTTACTTCTTTTGAGCTTTCTGTAGCTTGTATACCGTTCGAGCTATTCAACTGAGAAGAACATTAGTACAAAAAACTATTTGATAAAAGTGTACCTTCACGAAAGCTGTGAAGCTGCTTATAAGTCATGCTATCGGTCTTAATCAAGTTAAATTTTCTCTAAAATTATAATATTATATTATTAAATAATATGACTGCAATTTTTTAAGTTAATTAAATATTTAAGCAAGTAATTTAATGCTTTGAATGTACGTGTAGTTTCCAAAGTAATCTCCTGCCAATATTCTATGGAATACTCAGGGCGGTTTAGTCTCTATTTTTAAAGAGTAAGAATAAAATGATACCTTTTGGCTACCTTCAAATATAAACGCTTGTTTCAAGTCCTACATGTCATATAAATACTAAAATACTCCCCATGGTTGTGTGCGAAATATCGTCACTTAAAGTTTAGTTATTATGATAGATTTTACTTACACATTCGCCTATTGCCTGCCATACATGTATGTTTATGATTATACTCGTACATACGCTGTATGGCGGTTGGATATTCTACACCATTCTGTCTGACCCTGAAATGGCATATCATACAAACTTCGCATAATAAAGATTAAGATACTGTGTCCCTAATTATATATATGTGTATTAGGGTGTCCGATCTTTACCAAGTTCATTTTTCTTTTTAAGTTAATAAAAGATTATGAATATCTGTTTTGTATGGCATTTAATTTTTGAAAAGATTATTAAAAACATGTATATCGGATTAAAAGAAAGGCTATAAATTTAATAAATAGGGGGCGTTGCAAGAAAAACAATCATCTTTAAAAATAAAGGCACCCTAATATACATAAATGTACTATGTACTTAATAAAGAATACGAATGCACACTTAAGTTACCCTTATGCACTTACACATTCATATGTATGCAGGTTAATCTGAAACTTGAATAGCGAAAGGTTTTTGTCATTAATACAGATACATTAATCGAAAATAGAGGAAGTGTGTAATTCTAGATCTTTAGAAGCGAGGAACACAAATGTCACTGAGTAAAATTTAAATCATTGATAAATTATTTTTAAATAACTATGTTGAATAAATTATATAATTATGGAGAACTTTCCGCCGCTTTCCTGTTAATTAAATAAAATGTTTATGATAATATCAGACGTGTAGCTAAAATGCCCCACTCTTCCAGCTAAATGGACAAAAATCCAACTAAAAGAAGCCAACAAATTTCTGAAACAAACTAAATGAAACTAAGAGTATAAAACCAAGAATCTTTCGAAGTACAAAAGTCAGGCATGAGAAAGTTAGTTCTTGTGGCGACTATGTTGAAAGCGTTTGCTATTTCAAATTGAAAAGCCTGGTGATGAGCAGGTCCTAATGGAAGAAATAATCACTAAGAAATATAGGAAAAGTGTAGATGATAATAATAAAGCATTTTTTTTTTACAAATCGTTGGTATTTGGCGCAACGGAAGGAGTTTTCTCAATAGAAAGAAATGTCATTTTACACAAATTCTCATTAAAATGCGGATACAGCTCCCAGAGCCAGAAGAAGATATAAGTTATTAATATGTTTGTTAAGTTATTTTATAATAACGAGAGTTTTAAGTGAGTATTCACCTTTGTATTTCTTAATTAAGTTTCAACTTAAACCTGTTTTTAATTGATTTGTTATCTTGAAACTAAACTTACTAGTGTTCATCATATTAATTTGCTTATACGGCAACAGCAGTAGAGCTGTTGTAAGCGTTGTGTTAATCGTCCACCATCATTAATAGAATGGCAAATTATTGAAATTTATGTTCATATTGGAATTTGATTTGTTTCGTTCAGCAGATTGTCATCCAGTTTTTTGCAGAGCTGCACTAGTTTCACCAACATAAATAATTATTACGGCTCCGTCTCCTTACGAAAATAATTACTATTATGCTTATTAAAAATGCTACAATAATTAGGTGAAGCCTAAGTCTTGACATTTGACATTTTAAAAACCTTTATTTGGTGTGTATTATGGATATGCAAATCTTTTAAGCTCTCTAGAAGACGGCGGTATTTCTTTATGGTCTTTTTCTAGTGGAGAAGGTCTCAGTATTGATTTTGATTTAGATGCTAAAAAATATTACCACTTGCGTTCCGTATATTTCATGAGTCTGTTTATTTCACGTCTGATTCTAGTTTCCCGTTGAATTGGTTCACCAATATTATTTTTACGAGGGGATTGACGAAAGTTCGGTAAGTTGACCAGAAAAAAATTCTTTTTGTATTTATTCGTAGTCGTTGTCCTTTTTTATCTTCTCTAGATAATAGCCATTGATTTCAATGCATTTCTTAAGCCTTTTTAAGCTTATCCATTTCATCATTAACTGCATTAGTTATCTCCTCGTTGCTATTAAAGACTTTTCCTTTTAAATTCTTTTTTTCAATTTTTGGAAATAACCAGAAATCCCAAGGTGCTATATCCACGAAATATGGTGATGGACGTATTTCTTCGATCCCAGAAATCGCAATAAAATTACTCGTTATCATATTTCAGCTGTGTGGGATGGCGCGTTGTCATGATGTAAACAATAGCGCCACAAGTCCTCTTTCTTCCTGTTTTCCAACAAATTTTTGAAAACTTTTGGTAAATACTCTTCGATGTATGATTTTGCAGCTACCGTCTGTCATTTTCCAGTGGAATGACAGCTACGATTTTAGACCGGGTGAAGTAAACTGATATCATTACTTTTACTGCTAATTTTTGGTGCTAAGCTTTTACGGGTGGATTTTCTCCTGTTGAGTTCCATACCATGGACTGCTATTTGGTTTCTGGATCGTACTTTTAGAACCAAAATTCGCTCCAGTAACGACTTTATTAAAGTTGCTAGACTGACCATTTTCGATATTGTTTGGGAAAAATTGAGCAAAATGCACTCGAGCTTTGGGCCTCATTTAAAATTCGTGGTACCCAACGAGCAGATGTCTTCGTGTATCCCTATGGGTCTTCGTCAATTTTGGACTTCACCTGAGCTACAGTGACGCCATCAGTGGAAGATTATGGTCGACCTTCTGGGGCTCGACCTCTACGGAAAAATGACCGGTCGGGAATCTTCGGAACTCCTTAGAAATAGTCTTTGGAGACGGTGCATCATCGCATATGCAATTTGGCATTCATTAAATATTTGTATTGACTGTAAATTACGCCGAAACCCGAAGGGAATCACCTGAAGAATTTCTGTTTGCGTTGGTGGCGGAATTTCGTCTGACCTATCCTTAGCTATCATGCGTTTTCTCGTCTCCATTTCAGCCGATCGTCATAAAATTTAAAAGAAAGACCAACAAAGTAATTGCAAAAGATTTGGTAGACTTAACAAAAACAAATTGAAAGCCACCAACTGACCGAACTTTTCTTAATCCCCTCGTATGTACATCTTTGTAAAAGCTTTCCAATTTTTTTTATCCCCATTACAGGTCGCATAATAATTATACTAACTATTTCTCTTAATGTTAAAAGTATTTTTATCATGAATAAAATTTTCATATCATTGCTTCAACCATTTGCTCTCTGCTTATTCTAGTGCTTCTTCTATACTTTTAAATGATACTTTCTCTTTCCTTAATTTACTCCTCGGCCATACCATTTCTTCTTAGCCGATTTGTGATATACCTATACTAGAGCTCCAGACACCCTGGTATCGAGCACTGCGAGCAGCTCGAAAATTTTCGAGCAATGACCAATGAACGAGTGTGCGAGTACTCGTTGCTCAAATGCTCGAACAGCTCATAAATGTTCGAACAAAATCTTGAGCTCTAATATAGGTATACCGAGAATTTAAGAAAAATTAATGAAAATTTGTTTCATTTATGTATATTCTTTGTTGATGATAAGCACATTGCAAAATTTGGCATTCGTAAAGTGTTAATACCTATACCTTTCTGTTCAGAAAAATATTTCAAGGTGAAACAAGTTCTTGTTTAACACTTTATTGGTGATCGTTAATTAAGAGGTTTACATGAAAGACCACTATGGATAACCAACACATCAGATTAAAAGAAAATATTTAGAGATAAATAGAACAAAATTACATTATCTTCTTTCTTAAATGGGCAGCAATAATTGAGCTCTAACCACCGAAAGATCGTAAGCGAGAATATATTCGACTTTATTTTTTATACAAATCGATTCCCTACCATTACTTAGTTATAAGGGATGCAGCATATACATTTACCTTTCTCTCGAAAACTCCTAACAACGATTCATAAGTCGTTGTCATCGTACATGCCTCCACACCATATATCAGGACGGGAACTATGAGTGACTTGAGGAGTTTGGTCTTCGTTCGTCCAGAGGACTATACTTTTCAATTGCTATGATATCAATATCATCGGCATACGCCAGTAGTTGTACACACTATATCTCCCTATTCAGCTCTGCAGCTCTTATTATTTTCTCCAGCATCAAATTAAAGAAATCACACGATGGTGTCTGTCTGAAACCCCGTTTGGTACCGAACGGCCCGGAGAGGTCCTTCTCGATCCAGACGTAGATTTTAGTGTCGCTGCCCTTAAGCTTACATAGCCGTATAAGATTTGCGGGGGTACCAAATTCAGACATAGTGGCGTAAAAGCAGCTCCTATTCGTGCTGTCGAAGGCTGCTTTAAAATCGACGAAGAGGTGGTGTGTGCCGATCCTCTTTTCACATGTATTTTTCAAGATTCGGCGTATGGCGAATATCTGAACAATGGTTGACTTACCAGGTCTAAAGCCACACTGATAAGGTCCAATCAGTTTGTTGACGGTGAGCTTGAGTCTTTCACACAATACCCTCGACAGGACCTTATATGCGGTATTGAGGAGGCTTATTCCACGGTAATTGGCGCAGACTGTGGAATCGCCCTTTTTGCGGATTGGGCAGAGCGCACTTAGGTTACAATCGTCGGGTATGCTTTGATCCGACCATTTCCGTATAGAAGTTGATGCATGTAGCTTGTCAGCTTCACCGCCATGTTTAACCCCAGAACACTAAACCTCGCCTGAGGGGCGCAACGTATTTGTTTTCGTGCGATATTTCACGATCGCCTGTACATATTAGCTCAAGCTTTCGTGCCAACTCAGTATGCTGCTGTTCGACCGTATGTGCGGAAATTTATTACGCTGAGCCTTTATATATATATAATATATTTGGCGCTTGTAACCGCTGAAGCGATTTTCGGCCGAGCTCCTCCTCCAACTTGTGGTTTTCCGTCTTGATGTTTTTCGAACAAATGGAGGGACTTACTGTTTATACTAAGCCGCCCCCGAACGGCCGATAGTTTTTTATGAGGAGCTTTATTTCATGTCCGAAATACACTCGGAGGGCCTTACATTTCCTGCCGAAGGGCGACCGCAATTATAAAATTTAACTTAATTTTTATTTAACTTCATTTGGTCGTTTGCACCACCATCAACACAAAGAATTTCGCACAGAACTCTTGCGAACAATTTTTCACATCGAACATAATTGATAAAATGCTTCTTCGCACTAACGAGGGTATTCAAATTAAAAGGAGCAAGTACAAAAAACAAACAACCACAACCTCGCTGACTAGAAAAGAAGAGGTTAATGCTTTTCTTGGTCTCCTAATTTTGAGTGGTACTTTGAAAAATAACCATTTATCATGTAAGAAGCTCTTTGCTCCTTTGCTCTGTGGGGTGCTAAACGTAGCGACAATAACTATGGAACGATTTGCATTTCTCATAAACTGCCTCCATTTTGATGATAGAAGCACTAGAGAAAGTAGGAAAATAAAAAAAAACTTCATTGAATAGTGCAAAGATCTCCTTAAACCCAGCTCAAATGTACCGATATATGAGCAACTACTAGCATTTAGAGGAAGGTATCAAGATCATATTAGTGTGCTACAACAGGACTAATAGCCTATTTCCACTAAGCACTTAAATGCATTTAAGGCCTCTGTTAAGTGAATGAAATGTCAAACGTTTCCACCGAAAGTGAGTTAACTCAAACAGCTGATTTTTGTTTACATTTGCAGTTTGCAAAATTTGTCACAAGTATTAAAATCATGAATTCAAGAGACCGCATCCATTTTATTTTGCTACAATATTTATACAATATTATGATTTGCAAGTGCATATTATTGCTGCACGGACAGACGCTGCTGAAAGGAAAATGCTTTTTTGCTTGCTTACAACTTTGCCAACAATGTCATTTCTTTGTATACCTACATGAGAGTTTTTTCGGCTACCTCTCAATTCATGTGCTCTTCCTTCCCAGCAATCCAGGAAACTTTGCTCCTCCGTAAGGTTCCTCTTGAGTCGTTTTGTTTCCATTTTCAGTTTAGTTAATTTTTTTTAAGTAATTAAGTGTGTTTTTCTAGAAAACCACAATCGAGGAGTAGCCGGTCGGTTACAAAGCGAACATTATACATACATATATTGTACATAAATATTTGTTTTGCGCAATCAGCTGATAGTTGCCAGAGTCGCGTATATTTTTATGTTGAGGGGATCGTTTTTTATTCCACAATTGCTTTTTGTTTGTTTTTTATTTTTATTTTTTATTTTATTTTTTAAAGAGGAGAAGCATTATCTTCGCCGATTACTTAATATATGTTTTTATGTCAATATTAATGCAAAAAAGTAACTTTTGCAGAAAAAATTTCACCATGCAAAATAAAAGTCTGGCCCCTCATTAAATACGAAAATACACGACTCTGGCAAGAAATATACCGAAACGTCCGAAATGTTTACATTAGTAGTGACAACATCGACTGTTAACATAACATTTTCTGTTAAATTACCGAAAGTGAGTTAACTCACTTTGAAAAGTGAGTTAACACACTTTTATACAACAATAAACACATGGGAATTTAGCATTTAAATGCGATGTTTAAATGCATTTAAGCTAAAATGCATTTAACGTCCGTTGGAAATAGGCTATAAGTATATGTATGTATATGTATGACGAAATTCCTGCGGGCTAGCCATTGGGTCTTACTATTGTAAGCTTCCAAACAAAACTATACACGGGTCTAACAGAAATGTAACAGCAGAAAACTAGTTTACATCTATAGGTTTAGCTGAACAGAAGCTTTCCGAGCCATGTTTGCATTTCATGAAAAGCTTACACTTGTTAGCTATAAGCCAAAGTTAAATAAAACTGTTCTCTTGATCACTACTATGCACGAGTCACCAACTATATATATATATGCTTCCAATTGTGAATAATCTTAATCTTAAACCAATGACTAGAGATTATATGGAAGCCCTACGCAAGAATTTATGCAACGATTAACGCGCTGTCGGGCAACAAGAAAGACCCTAATTATAAGAACAAATTCGTGAGGCAATAAAAGACGCCATCCATACTCCTGACCAGGGAGATGATATTGAACCAAAAATAAAAAAAGGGAAAAGGTCTTATTGCAATTATTGTCCAACAAGCAAAAGACGCATGACCGCTTATTATTGCGCTAAATGCAATAAATCGTACTGCCCAGAACATAAGTCATCCAATTGCTAAGAATGTGTTGTAAGAAAAACAGCCTGACTTTATTTTTATGAACAAAAGAAAAGATAAAAAAAATATGGAATTCCGTTTTCTTTTTTTAAGAAATCTAGTATAAATACCTTTAAATTGAATATGAATTTTTAAGTTTCAAAAATGATCTCATTTCAAAAAAGATTTGAAGAAGTATTCCTTTTTCTTAGAACTTTTTTAATTATTTACAAAAATATTAATGGATTTAATTTTTGTTCAAATGAAGTAATTGTATCTTTAGGTTAAGTCATTTGTTTTAATAAATCGTATATTTAACAATGAAAAAATTTTATTTTTAAAAAATGTAGCCTCACAGGCGAGGTTTAGTAGCAACGTGTAAAAAGGTTTAAAATTCTAGGGTTAAATAAATAGCTCTGCCGGTCCCTTTGTTGTTTTTTAGCAGGCAATCGCTATTGGTGTTATCTGGGCATCAGTCACTAGATCTCTTCTCTGTGACAAGGAAGTGTCTATTCTGGTCTTGAAACCTTCAGCAAGTCGCCGTATTATTTTCGAGCATTACCCTTGTCGGACAGCTTCTCAAGCTTTCCATTCTCACGCATCTCGGCTTCGGAAATCCCTATATTACCAGCTGATTTTTCGTGCTTTTCAAAAACCGATAGTTTCATTTGCAGCTGTATGTGGGAAACATGAAATTCTGTTGTTGTTGTAGCGGTTTCTTAACCCCGCTTAGGGCAGGCTTTATCAATCTAAATCGCCGCGGTCATCTAAAGGTAGGTCGAAGAAACGTGCTGTTTCGGCGGGATTGGACCAAAGGGGGAGGGGTTCGGTTTAAAGGGGCATTTGAAGAAGTGGTTAGTCCGAAGTGAACGCGTTTTCGTCCCGTAAGAGGAACATTTAATTTTGCAACGTTAATTTAATGATTTAATTCGTGATTTGCATTTGTCCAAACAAAGAGCAGTGCCAATGGAAATATCTTAGATTTTGAACAGAAGTCACTGCCGACCATTCTACAAAAAAAAAGAAAGCATTAATGGCTATACCGCACGATCGTAATAAAAGGCGTTTGTACATTGATCGTTCAAATATGGTATGAAAGCAACTGCTCTGCTCCACAATTGAAATAAAAAATACACATATTAAAGAAAGAATGCTACAATACAACGCGAAAGATCTTGTTCTACATCAAATACAAGGACTATTGATGTGAAATATATGGCAATCTAAATGATTGAACATTAATTATAATTAAATAGAAAACATCAATTGATTTACATATCATTTCAACAGGTAATTGGTCTCTTGATAGGGGTGCACCCATCACATGTAAATCCACAAGATGTTTTCCAGCCATCTATTCGCACAAACTTGGTCTTATCAAGAGCTTCATCAAAGCACTCAACTGTGGCTCACTACTTTTTTCGTAACCACAAATCCCAAATTTTAAACAAATTATTGGCAATTTTTTGGAAAAGTGTCGGAAAATGGAAGCTGCAATGTCCTTAAAGTTCAATTTTTTGCATTCCCGCTTAGATTTATTCTCCGAAAACGAGCGACGAGCAAGAAATGTAGCCGCACTGGCATGATGAGCGACTCTAATATGTGAAGCAGATCGCAAACAACATTTAGTTCGGCCCCGTCTGATAGAACAAAAAGCTTTCAGCGCAACCGTCTATGGGCGCGAAACATGAATTGCAGTGCCGGCGTGAACGTGTTAATTTCGTTGCTTTTATTCGACGGCGGTCGCGATAGGCGAGTGGTTAGCATTGCGTACTGACATTCGAAAGGCTCGGGTTCATATCCCAGTGCCAGCAACAGAGAAAAGTTATGGAAAATTAATTTAAATAAAAAATTAAGATAAATTTTCTAATTGCGGTCGCCCCTCTGCGGGGAATGTCCACCCCTACGAGTGTATTTCAGACATGAAATGAAAAGCTCCTCATAAAAAAAAAACCATCGGCCGTTCGGAGGCGACTTAGTATAAACTGTAGGTCCCTTCATTTGTTGGAAAAACATCAAGACGCAAAACCACAAATTGGAGGAGGAGCTCGGCCGAAAATCGCTTCAGCGGTTACAAAGCGCTAATTATATATATATACATATATATATATTATTCTTAAGTCAAGGAAATGACCATTAAGTGTCAAAAATCATAAAAATTTAAGTTATCGACTATATCATATCTTAAAAAACGGTTTGAAGATTTGAATTAACCATCATAAATTACCATAAAAAATTTTGCTTAGCTAACTCCAAACCGTCTATACTTGTGTAATATATATTGTATAATGAATAAGAAATTTATTATTTTGTATTAATTGAGGCTTAATAACAGCTTTTATCCAGCATCTTTTTTGCAATACCAATTAAATTATCTAAACTGAACGAAATAAAAGAAGGCCACAGGGTAGTGTGGCTCAGTTGGCTTATTCATAAATTTCGGTAAAAAGTATTATCTCTTTCTCTTTAAATGACCAATTCATCTAAACAAGTATTATTATATTATTATATACCATATATGTAGGTACATACATATAACGATCAGATTTGATACACACGTACTGTTTTGCATATTAACGTCGCATAAGGTGATATCTAACTAATTAAAAGGCCTTTGATGTTTGATAATATCAAAATACGGGTATCAAATGATTTGCAGTTGATAATTTTTTTAATTCCGGAACATTTAAACAGAGCCTCCCTCTCATCAGGAGCACACCATTTTATAAAATTTGAAGTTTGTCTGAGCATGTCACCAACATAGGTAAGACCGATCACGCGACTAATAATTTTGGTAATGGTTACTTTGGCTTATAATAACTGATAAACCCAGCTGTTTCTTTGGAATAATATTTAAAACGACCTCATCCTTTGCAGCGCTCTAGCCAGTACAGTTCCTCAACATT
This sequence comes from Ceratitis rosa, assembly GCA_037013455.1. Taxonomy (NCBI): domain Eukaryota; kingdom Metazoa; phylum Arthropoda; class Insecta; order Diptera; family Tephritidae; genus Ceratitis; species Ceratitis rosa. Next base: position 1,624,110 of record JAWMAG010000035.1, on the reverse strand, counting down.
AAAGAATAAAGATCAGATTTTTGATATTTTCTTTAGCCTGATATGTACCATAAAATTACATCCTTATTGTAAGACATCTGTTATGGTTATCTCTTCTTTTCAAGTGTGGCTTGTTATATGTAATCTATTCTAACGTACAATAAATTATCCATTAAAAATACTCCTCTTGTATCATAATACTACTGGTATTAAAAATTAACAATTATTTCATTTCTGAAAAAATAAATGCTACCACACACGTGCAAGTTCGGAAAAATTTAAATTTTTTTTGACATTTTTTTATTACTAAATTACATTTTAGCTCGAGAGCATTACCTCGTTTTTTTTTTTCTTAAAGTAGATTTTTATCACTTTCTTTGATATGACCATATCTCGTCGACCATACGGAATATTGTTCTAGTATTTAGATAAATACTAGATGCAATGCAAAACAAATATTGACTTTTTTTCTTTTTTGGAAATGGAATATTTGTTGTGACTGAAAGGTTAAAAAACTTTTAATTGGTGTTGTTGAAAAGGGTGTTTTCCTAATATTCATTTGCTTATTTGTGATTGGAAATCACGATATCCGAACCAATATCAAACAAAAGAATGGAGAAAAAGATCTGACGTAAGCCAACGAGATTTAAGATTGTGCGTATGTACGAATGATAAAAGACACCAAACATATATGTATATTGCGACCATCACATCAAATATGGAATCGATGGAAAATTTGTTGAAAAGTTTAACTTTTTTCGCATAACTAATCAATTTTTTACAAATACTATTTTTTTCATTTTATAAAGGTGTACTACAAGGACCAAACGCACGAAAATTAATGAAAAGCCAAGACTTTAGAAATTTACTGATAGAGGATAATCTCGAAGCATGGTTGGCGGCCGCGGTAGCCGGGTGGCTAGCATTGCGTAGTGCCATTGGTAAGGCGACCAATATCCAAAAGTTATAGAAAATGAATTTAAATAAAAAATTAAGCTATATGGTATTTTCAAATTGCGGTCGCTCCTCGGCAGGGCATGTCGTACGGGTTGACATTTTCTTTGTATTTCTGACACGAAATAAAATCTTCTCATAAAAAATCATCAGCCATTCCAAGCAGGGATCAGATGAAGAATGACCTGGCTTCACTTGACGTCTCCAATTGTCGCGGAACAGCTAAAAGAAGAAACGACTGGATTTCCAGTTATTACAGACAAATTTTGCATATCTGTTTGAGAAAAATTAAAGCGTTTTCGAATTTCCTTAACAAGTCAATATAAAATCCAAAAATATAACTTTTATTGGAAATCCAGATTTTAACTGGCGTGGAACACTGATGCAGCGAACGACACAAACGTTTTATAGAAAAAAATTGTGCGATCTTTAGCAATTAATTACCAGTTTTGGCCACTTCAAACTTAAACTGCGATCTCGAATTGTTGAGCTAATAATACAATTCTCGTACATTACTCGTTACTCCATTTTTTCGAAAATTGGATTTTTAGTAAAAAATTCGTTTTTGCACTCCTGTTATGTAAAATTGAAATTAAAAAGTTCGTAATGAAGGCTCCGTGGTTTTTAATTTTTACAAAAATAACATAAATACGCGTTTTTCAAATGCTTAGTAATTGATTTGGTGCAATAAACAAATCATATAAATAAAGAAACAACAACAAAAAAATCATAAACAATTATTTAGTATACAAACAGCAATAAGCGACCAACGCTCAAACCAAACAGAACGACAGCATTCACTTCAGAGAGCTGACATGCGGATATCATTGGCGCTCACACCCAAGTCACTACTGGGATTTTGTTTGATTTAAATTTTTGGTACAAGTCCGAGTGTTGTTAGTAAGCCAATTGGTTGCAAACATACATGCTATCTGAAATATTCGGGTTCCGTTGTTACCTACAAATTTGGAAAAGTCGCATCCTATTTACTTTTCATAACCAGATCAATTTTATGTTATTTTATTTTGGGATTAAATATGAATTCCCATACATGGAAAACTTTTTGGAAAGGACCATACTATAAAGTTTTTCGATTAGGTGATTTTTTGGTGTCAATGTTTATTTGTGTGTAGTCTTCCGATTCCAATAATTTCCAGTACCCAAGTGTATATGCGTGTAGAATACCTAATTTCTATAGATGGTTTTTTGACGGATTTTTTACCCAAACCTTATATCTGAGCAAATCGGTTTGGGACTATATGATATAGTCATCCAACTCCGATAATTTTGGGTGACAATGTTTTTTCGTAGATACGAATGTATAATACCAAATTTTAAGCTCTTAGATGGCCCTTTGACGAAGTTCTGGCCAAATCCTCATTTGTGAACAGATCGGTGTGAATGTTATAAACGCCTGATTTCGATGATTCAAAATTGCAGACGTACAGACGGCTAAATCAACTCAACTCATAATTCTGATCATATCGGTATAAAATTTTCCTCCAATGAATTTATAATTTATAGAAAATATTTCTTTCTGATTTTAAACACCGGATCTACAAATAAGTTACCAGGGTATCGGCCGAGAAAACTTGTACAATATCTACATAAAAGTGATAATAACAATTAAGCATCGATGCAGATAGCAGAAGTTTGTTTTTTTCGTTTTGATACGTAGATAATTTTTAAAGGGGACGATCTGTTCTTTCCTCATTATTCTTTTTTTTTAGAATACAATAATACAAGATTATGCTTTTTTAGCATGGAGACGATGTTCTCCTTCGCTTTATTTTCTACGACGTCTGTCAGTATTTTTGACTTTGTTCTAACACATTTTAGTACAGTAGCAATTTAGACAGCATTCTGCCAACAAGCGGGGCAAAAAATACATTAACAAATATTGTAAATTATTTTGTCAACATTTTTTATTCGACTTGTTTATTAAGCCGTGTTTGTCTTGTTCAACAGCCTGCACAGCAATGCTTGATGATATTTTTATTACTTTAAAACTATTTCGGAGTTTGTTTGAAAGTAGTTTGAAGTGCAAGCATAATGCGATGAAAGAGGAGAAAACCCAATCAATCCATTTTCGCACTTCATCAATCAAATTATTGCAGTTCATTTAAAACAAATCAATACAAACCAATAAATTACTATGAAAACCTTATTAAAAAATTCTATCAAAACGAAAGAAATCTACCTGTAAATCGGAAATTTTTCTACCAAATTTGGTAACCTCCTATCAAAGCGGTAATGCTGCATATCAATGTATTTATAAATGTAAATTTTTAATAGCTTTTTAGAAATTGAATAGCAAATATCTTTCCTCTCCCTTCTTCATTTTTAAGTAATCAAAAATATTGGCTTTCATCGATGTGAATAGTCTTTTGCACTCTAAGTCAAATTTTATGTAAAGATCATAATATGTTATCCTTACCATAAATATTAAAGATCAACGTCCTCCTCTGCGCATGCCTGTCTGTTCGCGATAAATTCAAAAGTTACTAAACTAATTTTTGGTTTTGACCCCTACTCGTATATAGAGTTATTCTTTTTATATAAATTTGTTGTAAATTTACACATATAATATATAATTGGCGCTTTGTAACCGCTGAAGCGATTTTCGGCCGAGCTCCTCCTCCAATTTGCGGTTTTTGTGTTTTGATGTTTTCCCAACAAATGGAGGGACCTACAGTTTATACTAAGCCGCCTCCGAACGGCTGATGGTTTTTTTTATGAGGAGCTTTGTTTCATGTCCGAAATACACTCGGAGGGGTGGACATTCCCTGCCGATTTTAATTACAATACAATATAACATAACATACAATATAAAAATTCTCATATTACGAGTGCATAAACCGAATTAGCTCAGAATGTATTTAACCGATTTAAAACCAAAAATTTGCTAAATAGAAACTTTCCGTCTGAAGCTTTTTTGACAAACACTTACAAATTTTCTAAGTAAACCTAGAAATAATAATTGCTGTTTGTAAGGTTTAGATAAAGAAAATTAAAAAATGTGTGTATACAAAAAAAAAAAAAAAACGGGAAGAACTGCTGACCTTCTGTCTTTCACGAACAAATAAAATGCTTTATTTAGGATTTTATTCTAAAATTTCATATATGAAAAATCGATCGCATATATGTATGTTACAGTGCTCCGATTTGGACGGTTCCAACAAATGATCAATACAGTATAAAAATGCATCTGCAAACCAAGAGTAGACGATGCGACATCAACTCAGCTTGTCATTCCGATCCGATCGCAAACACTCGTTTGTTGGGGAGGGGCAACGACGAAGGCGACAATGCAAAGTGTCGCTGTGCTCGTTCGACTCGTTTTGTCTTTCTATTCGTCTCTGTAGATTTTGGCATTCCCTTTTATTTTGTTTCTCACTTTGAGCTGATTGTAGCTGTCTAAAATTTCAAATGAATAAATGCCGTAAATTTGGAAATTGAAATTGGAGGATTTTACTACAATACTTACATATATGTAATATATGCATGCATGCCTTTGTGTATATGTATCCGATCATTAATAAATATTTCAGATAATGGAGTTTGCTGATAAAGTTGAATTAATGCAAGAAATATTAGAGACCATTGAAGAAGCCGCTGAGATTGATTTTGATGATAGTGAAGAGCATGAGATATGTAAATGATTACACTTTGGAAAGGGTAGAGTTGATGTTTAATAAAATGTAAACATATATAAAAGAAATAGATAAATAAAAGATGTGTCTTCCTTTGCACAATCATAGTGTTTTTATTTTAGACATATTAGAAAGCGCGATGCGAACGAAAAAATGCGAGTGTAAAATAAAGCGGAGTAGAGAGAAAAAATGAACACCAAACAAATGTCAAAAAAAGTGCTTGACGAAAGTGTCTCTGTGTGAATGTGAAGGGCGACACAAAAGAGAAAATTTCGATAAAAAGCGACAAAAAGTATCCCCGTGTAAACTCAGACTAAGTCTTGATGGGTCTCTTCCTTCTCTTTCTGCTACTTTCACATTTCGGACTAAAGTTAATATATTATTCCATGTTTGTCAAGATATAAGGACGGCTAATTTTTTGAAGTGTTTGCGTTCGTGTACATATGTATCTCTTGCAATAATTAATAGCACCACTTTATTAAAAACAAAAAGTATACAAAGGAAGAACTTAATACACAATATCTACGAAAGAATGAAATAAATCTCACAATCAATTTTATAAAGCGTTTTTAAGAAGAGTACATATTTTTCTTTATGAATTAAATTTGCTAAATTTAAGTTACCATAAAAAGGTTTTACGCATTAAGCGGTTTGCTTAATTTGCTACGTAACCCGATGATGTGTAAAAAATTTTAATTTCGAATTGTAGGGCACCAACACTCAGGGGAGTAAATAAATGGAAACGAAGTCCATAAAGACAACATTCGCTATTTTCAGAATCTGCTTCACATTTGCTTTGGAAAACTAAGTTTTTTTATATATGTACCAATAGAGAGTGGAAAAATCGCAGTTTTTTTAATTTTTTTGTATGTTTTATGCTATGTTTTTAATTTATCTAATGCAATGCAACGGATTAAATAACATTTTGAGAATGGCCCACAAAACTTTAAAAAATAGCTGAATACTTCATACTTCTCATATCCGGAATTACAGGAACCAATCGATATATTGGGTTGCCCCAAAAGAAGCCGGCGATTTTTTCAAAGAAAGTAAATACATTTTATTAAATTTTTATAATGAACTTTAATCTATTATGTAATTTCCATTTTGTTGGATGATCTTTCGCCATCTTTCCGGCAATATCATTTTTCCATGCTTATAGAACTTCTGGCCTTTATCTGCAAAAAACTGAACCAAGTGCGATTTTATAGCCTCGTCATTTTCGAAAGTTTTACAATTTAATGAGTTCTGCAAAGATCGAAACAAATGGTAGTCTGACGGCGCAAGGTCAGGGTTATAGGTGGATGCATCAACAGTTCCCAGCCAAGCTCTCCCACTTTTTGGCGAGTGACCAAATATGTGTGCAGTCTAGCATTGTCCTTGTGGAATAGACACCTTTACGATTGACCAATTCTGGCCGCTTCTCGTTGATGGATGTATTCAATTTTTCCAGTTGTTCACAGTAGACATCCGAATTAATCGTTTGGTTCCTTGGGAGTAGCTCAAAATATACCACGCCCTTCCAATCCCTCAATACTGACAGGATAATCTTCTTTTAGTGAATATCAGCCTTTGAAATGGCTTGTGGCGCTTCATCATGCTTAAACCATGATCGTTTTCGATTGACGTTATAGTAAACAATTCATTTTTCATCTCCAGTTATGATTTGCTTCAAAAACGGATCATATTCATGGCTTTTAGGATGCATATCACAAGCGTTGAAGCGGCTTGATAAATGATTTTCTTTCAATTCATGTGGTACCCAAATATGATATTTTTGACCAATCCAAGACATCGTATATGATTATGAGCGGTTGATTTTGGTTTGAGTGAAAAATCTCCCGAATGGAATTTGACAAACCAATTTCGACACTGTGTTTCTTTTAAGGCCTTATCACCATACAAATTATGCGTATGCGCGCACATTTTGTATAGCCGAATGTCAAGTTGTTCCTATTATTTAACGTTATTATGAAAATTGCTACGGTTCCTTATGCCAGCTGCTAATATAACATTTTTCATTTTGCATATGCACGAATGTCAGTACACCGGATTTCTATTATTTTAAAGAAGTGGAAACTGTGCCTTTTAAAGAATCAAAGAATGATCAAGAGCAAGAGGAGTTTGCATATTACTTCCACGTAAAATATAACATTACTTCTATGTCAACTGCTCTCTCACGCTAACTCTGCTCCAATGCTATCTTGTGGCACTTGCAGATTTCGACTCAACTGCATATACTTTCTATGCTTTCTTGATATTTGATATTATTATTTTTTTTCTAGAATTATAGTACTGATTCTGAGAAATTGCGGGAGAAGTGTAATTATAGGAAAAACTCTAAGAAATAGTGGACAAAGATGGGAAATCTGCATATATTATATATGCATATTCCGGGGTTTTCCAATAAGAGGTGTTATTTTGATAATCCAACAAACTTTTTCCTTAAATGATCGATGTTTTCGTTGCTTGTGTGCCACGTGACACTGTCAATACCATCCAATTCCGGCCATAAGAAATCATTTATCATCTTTCCATAGGGCTATCCATTCACCGCATCTGTTTCTCCATCCTTATTTTCGAAAAAAATAAGGGCCGTCGGGTCATAAACCGCTCCAAACAGTAACAGTGGAGAGGCTTTTCAACAATAAATCTTGGGCTTTCCGTGCTCCAGATGTGACAGTTTGACATAGCCATCGAGGTAGAAATGGGCCTCAGCATGATCTTTCGATGAAATTTTTATAGTGAATTTTAATAATTTCAGTGCGTGGTTGAAGCGTGTATCGTTCCACTTTTATTACTGGAGAAGATTTTGCTTGTGAAAGATTAAAAAATTATAGCTTCAAAAAATCCGGTAATCTCCAAAAGTTACCGACCTGATTTGAGCTCACTATAAAATAGGGCTGGAGAAAAATACTGCCTGCCTTGCAACGTTGCCATTTACCGCAAAGATTGAACAAGGAATACAGATGCATTTGCTGGGAAAAATAGAGAGATTGAGTTACGTGTGCAATAAGAACGTGAATAGTTAACCAACAAAGAAAATGTACGAAACTTGGAACGAGAAAGGAGATGACTGAACTTCAGATTATATTGAGGTTATAGACAGAATACTTCCTCAAACTGCACAGTTATATTTGGGTATTCCTCCACTATATCACATATAGGGTTTAATCGAGCGTTTGTGGGAATACTAAGGATCATCTTCAACGAACTGATTGGATCTTATCAGTTTGACTGTGTGTCCTGTGACGAATAGGAGCTGTCCGTGTATCGCTATGCCCAAAATTGATATACCGTAACACATATACAGTTATGCAAACTTACACTCAAAAACTTCAAAAGCTCACTCAGAATCGGGATGAACCTCTCCAAACCGTTCGGTACCTAGCGAGGTCTCAGTTACGGTGTGTGACTTCTTCAACCTATTGCTGAAGGACATAATAAGTGAATACATATTGATGTCATTGGCCCTAACAACCCTACGGTTCGGTTCTGCTTTCTATGGATTGAATAAAGAGACGAGGAAAAATCTTACAGTAATGAAGAGCGTCAGCGATGAAAAGCGAACATAAACATATGTAGGTATATATGGTATACATATGTATAAATGAAACGGGTATCATATAGTACGGAGTTAAAATATTCGGTTGGCGCTTAGTTTAACTAATTATTTATTTATTTATTAGTTTATTGTAACTATGTTCATGGGAAAAATTTACTGTGCCAGGTCAATTAGTATAGTTAATATAGGAAAGAAAGCAATTCCTTTGTAAATACCCGTATATACAATTTTTATTTTTTCTAAGATACAAGATTAAACTTGCATATAAAATTATATGTTTAGTCTCAAATAGTTTAAAACTGATACATTTTGTATTGATTTATATATTTTACACTGCATTTTAGAATGCACATTCATACATTCATACATTCATTCATGGCTAAGCCTTAGGTGCCACATTTAGGAAAATATTAGAAGCGCTTAACAAATCGGAGAAGAATCTCTACAGAAAGTTACTTATGCGGCACCGCTTACGCGATTATAGCCGAATCAATTACAGCGCGCCATTCATCTCTTCTTTTCGCTGTCTGGCGCCAGTTGGAATTACCTAGTGAGGTCAGGTCACTCTCCACCTGATCCTGTCAACGGAGTGGAGGTCGTCCTCTTCCTCTACTTCCACCAACGGGTACTGCATAGAATACTTTCAAAGCTGGAGTGCTTTCATCCATTCGGACGACATGGCCTAGCCAGCGTAGCCGTTGTCTTTTCATTCGCTGAACTACGTTAATGTCATTGTAAAGGGTGGTTAAATTTTCAAGGGCCGATGTTGATTTTGAATAAAACACAAACTATTTAGGAAATTATTGAAATTTTATTTTATTATGATATATTGGTATTCTCAATTATGTATGTATCAAAATATCGGCCTAATAAGCGCCGCGACCTCGGCGGCACACCTCCATACGATGGTCCAAATTTTCGATGACGCACATGATCTTGGGGGCCAATTGACATCGCCATTACGTAAGATAACAATGCCATTGAATTTGTTGCGCAAAAGAGCCATTGTTTCGTTAGCTGTGTGGCAAGTGGCACCGTCCTGCTGAAACCACATATCGTCCACATCCATATCTTCCAATTGTGACCATAAAAAATTCGTTATCATCTCACGATAGCGAACACCATTCACAGTAACTGCCTGACCGGCCTCATTTTGGAAAAAATACGGCCCGATGATGCCGCCAGCTCATAAACCGCACCAAACAGTCACTCTTTGTGGGTGCATTGGTTTTTCGACAATCACTCTTGGATTCTCATTCGCCCAAATGCGGCAATTCTGTTTATTGACGAATCCACTGAGGTGAAAATGTGCCTCATCACTGAAGATGATTTTCTTCGAAAATTTTCATAATAAGTCTGGATAACTTTAACACGTTGTTGGATTGTGTATCTCTCCATGGTTCAAATTGAGTAAGTCTGAAATAGAGAAATGTCAAATTAAATTCGGAAAAAAACTTGGCGTTTAGGTGTGGTTCACATTCAACATTGGCCCTTACAATTTAACCACCCTTTATAGCTCGTACAGCTCATCGTACCATCGTCTGCGGTATTCGCCGTTGTCACTGCGCAAAGGACCATAAATCGTTCGCAAAACTTTTCTCCCGAAGACTCATATCTGGTCAATGGTTGACTTACCAGGTCTAAAGCCACACTGATAAGGTTCAATCAGTTTGTTGACAGTGGGTTTTGGTCTTACACACAATACGCTTGATAGGATCTTATATGCGATGTTAAGAAAGCTTATACCACGGTAATTGGCGATCACATTTTTTTGTGGATTAGGCAGAGCACACTTAAGCTCCAATCGTCGGGCATGCTTTCATCAGACCATATTTTGCAAAGAAGCTGATCCATGCACCTGATCAGTTCACCACCGCCGTATTTGAATAGCTCGGCCGGTAATCCATCGGTCCCGGTCGCTTTGTTGTTTTTTAAGCGGACGATTCCTATTCGGACTTCTTCATAGTCGGGTAACGGAACAACTTTTCCATCGTCATCAATTGTAGTTTCGGGTTCACCATCTCCGGGTGTTTCCTCTTCACTGCAGGCTGGAGAAGTGCTCCCTCCATAAATCCAGTATACTCTGTGCATCTGTCACTAGCTCACCTCCCTGGGTCCAACAAGAGTTTGCTCCGGTCTTCAAACCTTCTGTAAGTCGCCGTATCTTTTCGTAGAATTTTCGAGCGTTAGTTCTCGATATCTATCCCACCCCGCACGTGTTGTGGCCGATCGCAAGGTTGCGAGGTAAGCAGCCTGTTTTCTCTCCCCCGCGACACGGCAGACCTCATCGTACCTTTCGGACCTTCACGAAATCCAATAACTTCGCTTGCAACTGTATGTAGGGAGTTTGAAATGCCGTCCCGCAGTTCCCTTATATCAGGTTGCTGATGAGTGCTCTCAGAGAGCAGGTGTGCAAGTCGAGTAGAAAACCGCTCGGTAGTCTGTTGTGATTGCAGCTTTTCAACGTCGAACCTTCCTTATGTTTGTTGGCGAAAATATAGTGATAAGAGTCGATATTAGGCCCTCGGAGTCTAAAACACTGGATGCATGTCTTCCGTCAATCACAACATGATCGATTTGGTTGAGAGTTTTTCGATCTGGAGATAGCTGAGTAGCTTGGTGAATTTTTTCATGCTGGAATCTAGTGCTGCAGACAACCATATCTCGGGCCCCGGCGAAGTTGATCTTCTTCTTCTTTATTGGCGTTGGCACCGCTTACGCGATTATAGCCGAATCAATTATAGCGCGCCATTCATCTCTTCTTTTCGCTGTTTGGCGCCAGTTGGAAATGCCAAGTGCACCCAGGTCCCTCTCCACTTGATCTTTCCAACGGAGTGGAGGTCTTCCTCTTCCTCTGCTTCCACCAGCGAGTATTGCATCAAATACTTTCAAAGCTGGACGACATGGCTTAGCCGTTGTCTCTTCATTCGCTGAACTATGTCAATATCGTCGTATAGCTCGTACAGCTCATCGTTCCATCGTCTGCGGTATTCGCCGTTGCCAATGCGCAAAGGACCATAAATCGTTCGCAGAACTTTCCTCTCGAAGACTCCTAGGGCCGACTCATCAGATATTGATAACGTCCACGCTTCTGCGCCATATAGTAGGACCGGTATAATGAGCGACTTGTAGAGCTTGGTGTTCATTCGTCGAGAGAGGACTTTACTTTTTAATTGCCTACTCAGCCCAAAAAAGCACCTGTTGGCAAGAATGATTCTGCGTTGGATTTCAAGGCTGACATTGTTGTTGGTATTAATGCTGGTTCCTAGATAGACGAAATTATCTACGACCTCGAAGTTATGACTGTCAACAGTGACGTGGAAGCCGAGTCGCGAATGCGATGACTGTTTGTTTGATGACAGGTGATATTTCGTCTTGCCCTCATTCACTACCAGACCCATTCGTTTCGCTTCTTTATCAAGTCTGGAGAAAGCAGAACTCCCGGCGCGGTTGTTGAGGCCAATAATGTCGATATCATCGGCGTACGCCAGCAGCTGAACACTCTTATAGAAGATTCTACCATCTCTATTTTGCTCTGCAGCACGTATTATTTTCTCCAGCAATAAATTGAAAAAGTCACACGATAAGGAATCACCCTGTCTGAAACCTCGTTTGGTATCGACCGGCTCGGAGAGGTCCTTCCCGATCCTGACGGAGCTTTTAGTGTTGCTTAACGTCAGTTTACTTAGCCGTATAAGTTTTGCGGGGATTCCAAATTCAGACATAGCGGCATAAAGGCAGCTCCTATTCGTGCTGTCGAAGGCGGCTTTAAAATCGACGAAAAGGTGGTGGGTGTCGATTCTCTTTTCACGGGTCTTTTTCAAGACTTGGCGCGTGGTGAATATCTGGTCAATGGTTGACTTACCAGGTCTAAAGCCACACTTATAAGGTCCAATCAGTTTGTTGACGGTGGGCTTTATTCTTTCGCACAATACGCTTGATAGGACCTTATATGCGATATTAAGAAGGCTTATTCCACGGTAATTGGCGCAGACTGTGGGATCGCCTTTTTTGTGGATCGGGCAGAGCACACTTAAATTCCAATCGTCGGTCATGCTTTCATCCGACCATATTTTGCAATGAAGCTGATGCATGCACCTGATCAGTTCTTCGCCTTCGCATTTGAATAGCTCGGCCGGTAATCCATCGGCCCCTGCCGCTTTGTAGTTTTTTAAGCGGACGATTGCTATTCGCACTTCTTCATAGTCGGGTAATGGAACAACTTTTCCATCGTCATCAATTGGAGTTTCGGGTTCACCATCTCCGCGTGTTTCCTGTTCACTGCCATTCAGCAGACTGGAGAAGCTGCCTCCATAAATCGAGTATACTCTGGGCATCTGTCACTAGCTCACCTCCCTGGGTCCTACAAGAGTTTGCTCCGGTCTTGAAACCTTCTGTAAGTCGCCGTATCTTTTCATAGAATTTTCGAGCGTTACCCTTGTCGGCCAGCTTCTCAAGCTCCTCATACTCGCGCATCTCGGCCTCTTTCTTTATTTGTCTGCAGACGCTTTTTGCTTCCCTCTTCAGTTCTCGGTATCTATCCCACCCCGCACGTGTTGTGGTCGATCGCAAGGTTGCGAGGTAGGCAGTCTGTTTTCTCTACGCTGCGCCACGGCAGTGCTAATCGTACCAGCTGTTTTTGCGACCTTTCCGAAATCCAATGGTTTCGTTTGCAGCTGTACGCAGGGAGTTTGTAACGCCGTCCCACAGTTCCCTTATACCGGGTTGCTGATGAGTGCTCTCAGAGAGCAGGTGTGCAAGTCGAGTAGAAAACTGCTCGGCAGTCTGTTGTGATAGCAGCTTTCAACGTCGAACCGTGCGTATCTTCGCTGCGACAAGATAGTGATGCGAGTCAATGTTGGGGCCTCGGAACGTACGCACATCTAAAACACTGGATACATGTCTTCCGTCTATCACAACATGATCGATCTGGTTGTAAGTTTTCCGATCTGGAGACAGCCAAGTTGCTTGGTGAATTTTTTTGTGCTGGAATCTAGTGCTACAGACAACCATATTTCGGGCCCCGGCGAAGTCGATCAGCCTCAGCCCATTTGGAGATGTTTCGTCGTGGAGACTGAATTTTCCGACAGCCGTACCAAAGATACCTTCTTTGCCCACCCTAGCGTTGAAGTCGCCAAGCACAATTTTGACGTCGTGGCGGGGGCAGCGCTCATAAGTGTGTTCGAAGCGCTCGTAAAAGGCATCTTTGGTCAAGTCATCCTTCTCTTCCGTCGGGGCGTGGGCGCAAATTAGGGTGGTGTTGAAAAATTTTGTCTTGATGCGAATTGTGGCTAGACGTTCATCCACCGGAGTGAATGCGAATCCGACACCAAATTTGCGCTCCTTTATATGTAAATTTCACAAGGACCCACCTTCTTCCGTCCTTGTCCCGTCCACCGCAATTCTTGGACGGCAGTGATGTCAGCCTTTAACTTTATGAGGACATCAACCAGCTGGGCAGCGGCACCTTCCCAATTAAGGGACCTGACATTCCAGGTGCATGCCCTAAAATCCTTAAATCCTTAAAACATTTGCGGGGGTCGTTATCAAAAGGGGGGTCTCTCATTCGAGGCTTAAATTGGTTTTTCATTGGGTTGTTTTTTCATGTGGTGGGTTCCAAACCCTACGCACAACCGCGTGGGATTCGCCTTCTCACTTTAGCTCGCCTCCAAACGGATATTTGTTGGCTACCCAGGGAATACGTGGTCTAAGACCGGAAGTCGTGGGCTGCTTGAACCATTTGCAAAGGAATCGTTTCTGGCCCCTCCCAGGTGAGTGGCAGACAAAAACTTTCTTCGCTTGCGTGAACTTCTGCACATAGCCCCATCACCCACTTGTTTATACATATATATCTATATACGCATGTTTAACAAAAAACAAAAATTTAATGGAAGAGTTTTGGAGTTAAAAAAAAAACTTTTTGGTGCCACATATACACTATATAAACAAATTTGTTTTTGATTAGAACTGAACTATAGTCTTTGTTAGTACCAAACAACTATAGCTCTTTAAGCCTTTAATGAGCGCAAAAGCAAAGTTGTTTCGATTATTTTCTTTGTTATTGAAAGTTTATGCAGCATTTCCTCTTTGCATAATTCGGCCTGAAAAGAAAGACTACATGCTCAGCCTTAATGAGTGTTCACCTCAGGTTTGACTGGGATACTGCAAAAAATCAAGACTCTTTATTTTTTTTAAGCTATACTATACTATATTTAATTTTATTTACCTATTTTTTCTTTTTTTCATTATTAATGCATACACGATTAAAATTATTTCTTTCTATTAGATCTTATATTAGCGTTCGTTACACCCATGTATAGAATAATTCGAACAATGGCACTTCAGTGTTTTTCTCCAATTTAAAGGCTGATTCACATAAAACCAGCTAAGTCTTGCTTGAGAGAGGGAACTCTTACTACTAAGGGTTTATTGCTTCGCAGATAACTCCGACTAACAGCCATATGTTTAGGTTTAATGGTTATAAATATTTACGGAGTGATAGCAAAAATCTATATCATCAAAACTGTTGCTCAATTATTGGAAGGTAGGGAATTATCAAGAATTTTGTATAATGTCAAATGATAGTCCCTTCGGAATATCCCTTTGACCACTTATGCGATTCCAAGGTTCATCATATGAGAGCCATCTAACAGCTCCATTAACTACTGGATATGAAAGAGTGCTAACTTTGCGAATTCCGGACTAGCACTGGCCGGTTTGTCGACTTGTAGGCTGTTACACGTCCATTCGAATTGTTAAACTATCACTAGTTCAGTTGAATAGAACTTAAACTAAGTTATTGTATTGGCTAGTTATGAGTTCTGCGAGGTTCTTCCATATACAATAATATATTTAAATATATACACGTAGTAAATTGGGAGCCTTTAACAAGCTCTTCATAATGTTCGAATCAACTTTGAAAATTGTTCGGCATATTATCTTTGATATGTTTCCAAAATAAAATAACTTCCTTTAAATAAACATACGACACGGTTTCAAAAATGATGAGGACGCACTCTTAAATTGCACAACGTTACACAAGGTTTCCTTATGCTCTTCATTTGATATGGTTTCTTTTAGAACCCTGTAAAGCAATTTCATATGGTATATTCTAATTTCCAAAATGTTCGTGTATTGCAATATATGTATATACGAACACCTTCGACCTCCCAACAGTGGTAAACATGGGTAAGTTTTTGGATATTGACCACCTAATATATATATGTATGTACATACTAGTATATGTGAATATACACAAATACTTACCAAATTGTGTATGTGATGTAGATTCCGGCAATCCTTGTGCTTTCATCTTAAATGTAGTACAGCGGCATCTTCTGATCCATTCTCGCACGTTGCAAATTCCAAAGCAAAGCAACCAGAACAACACAGAATGGTCAAGCAATACTTGGTTATTTTACTCCAGTTGCTTCTCAGTTTCTTACATCGACGATTTCGATATTTGCATATGAGCCCAGACATAGAAAGCACCAGATGCATGCCAAAAAACGTCGAATAAAGCACACATCTCCACGACACAATGACGACGAAATGCTCACAACAAAAATTTCCTTCACTCATATATTCAATGTCCTATGTGGTCTTAGTATGAATTACATACATCCATAGGTATGTATACGCATATTCCCAAAACAGGGCGGTCAGCAAAGAAAATCAAACAGACAGGTTGCTAGAAACTGGTGTACAATCATGGATTGTTACAAATATATGTAGGTAGTAAATGTAAGAAGAGTTTAAAGCCGCACACTGAAATAGAAGATGAAGCCAAATCCGAAGCTAAAGAATCTTTACTCATAAAATAGCCTCTGTGGCTACCATCTCCCTAACGTTTCTTACCAAGTATTCCCATTGCTTTCCATCGCTTCGCTCTTCAAGGTGTATACTGGGCGCCTTTGATTACATACTTGAGTAATGCATATAGAATAGTCTTATGAATACATCCAGATGTACATACATATGCATGTGTGCATATAGGTAAGTATGTATATAGGAATACAGCAAAAACGAAATATGTTACTACCACTTTAATAAATATATGTATTTATTTGCTTGCTCGAATATATATAAATACACATGTATATACATTAAGGTGCCTGCTATTAAGTCCTTCTTATTTGATTTAGTTCGTCCTGCAGTAAGATTGTCAGAGTTTTTTTTAATGTTGATGATTTTCTAGTCAGGATAAAGCGTAACTGCAAGTGATAGTTTGTTGCTAAAAAATTTATGAGACATTTTGCCTTATAACAAGGCAAACATTATTCAAAATCGATAAACCCGTTACAGTCACCTTTCATCTGATTCGTGAAGGACTACTTGGTAAATAACGTGCACCCTACTGTGCACACTTACATACATTTCCATCTATAGGTAAATATCAACTTAAGAAACATAATACATACAAACAAATAAATACGCATGTAAATATACATACATATTTATGAATACGTAAATACCTATGTTCAACCATACAATGAAATTTACGTTCATATTTTACTGACCGATACACCACTGTCCAGCATTCGTTGTTTATAATTACGTTATGAAGGCGAGTACACCTAGCGTTGCAGCTGCTTTACAGCCAAAAGGATTAAATATGATGTTGCTAGCAAGGTCTCGTCGGGTTGCCAGCACCGCGAAACGTGGGTGCACATTCTTGGGTTGTTTGAGCTTCTTCCTATTCTAACCAAGTATACACCTTTCCATTCTTACTTAAACTCCTACTTACAGTTAAATTGAAAATACTCATGAGTTTATAACTGTGCATACACATAAGTGTATACATTAGAGCGGGTCAATTCATTTCGCCAAAGAATCAAACAGTAAAAATGTATTGTGCAAATTGTCTTCATGAGAAATTTTGTTGAAGAAACCATGGGCATTAATTTCGAAGCACAGATTTTTTCAAAATTGCTTCTTACTTCAGTCTCATAAAAATCTTTAAAAAAATTATATTTCGTTTTCATTAAAACGCTATTAGGGTATTGGAATAATAAATTTAATTCCATTCACCCGAAACGAAATGCTCTCGTTAGTGCTAAATCATTAACAGAGAAATTTGAACGTTTAAATTTAAGTGAGCTGGTAATACAATAGTAAGTAAGTAAAAGAGTTAAAAATGTCTACTCTATAAACGTAAACATGTCTCAGGAGAAACATAGTTGCTAAAATATTTTTTTGACCACTTTAACGAGCAGAAATTGTGTTTGGATGCAAACAAATCTCCCCGTTTTTGAAATATTTCGTCCAAACTTGGTTCGCAGAAGTATTTTTATACTGTATTGATCATTTGTTCTTTCACCTCTATTAATTGTTTTTTTTTTTAACTTTTAGTGTAAACAGTAATTCTGTAAAATTCCATGATCGTGTTATGGAAGACGAGTTAATGACATTGGTGTCAGAGCTATTTCGAAAAAGTCGGGAATTTCATTTTATGCTCAATATATTAAGTAAAGTAAAAAGTTCGCTCGGTTTTTTTTTATGCAAATGGTTCCAAACGGTCTTCTGGCTTATCTTTAGTTCCTCAGCATTTAAATAAGTGCTCACGTGACGGTCTGTTTCCACTATTACCACGATTTTATCGGAATTTTCGAGGACAGGCCTCCCGACGCGCGGTGCATCTTTGACATCGAAATTACCTGAACGGAACCTAGCAAACCACTTTTGCGCTACACGTTTTTTTTACAGCATCGGGCCCATAAACTAAATTAATTTTTTCAGCTGCTTTTCGCTGCTTTTTCGCCTTGATCGCAGAAAAATTGTAAAATATAGCGAATTTTCTCTTTGCTGGTGTCCATCTTTGACGAGCGCTCACAACGTACTGAGTCAATCAATCGAAAAACTTGATGCGACACGGAACACTAGTACTCCATCTCTTAGATAAAAACCGAACATAATTTTTACTTTACCTAATATCTTCAGCGAATTAGCTCGAAATTATCAGTAGAACTCGTTATTGCTATATTTGCTACGACTCATACAAATTGAACCGCTCTAATTTATGTACATTCATACTAACATAGGTAAGTAAGTATGTCCATAAATACAAGTGTATTGCACAGCTCAAATATGTATAAATATATTTGCATAACCTAAAGTTTTTGCTTTGGAAAACATAAAAAAAAATCATTGTTTTTAGTACCAAATTGTTTTTCTGGAAAAAATCATGAAATAAGAAAAAAAATTCCTGTCTTGGAAAATACTACTTCACTAACCATTTGAGTTCAAAAATTGACATTAATATAGCCCAGTGCATCATTTTGAATCCTACTGAATCTCGTGTTTGATTTTTAGATGCGAAAAACAAGCCTAACTCACTTATAACGGCTTGAAAATACTCTTATTACCATTGAAGTGATATTCAAGCGAGTAAACCGAATTGTAATCTGATGATAACTCTGCTAGTTTTTGTTGGGTTATCAAAAAAGTGTGGGATCTGGAACATCGAGCCTTTGAGATTGGTCTGTTTTGGAATCCCAGGACAAAATGAAGCAAAATCTTCCGTTTATAAATATTGACTTTAGAAGATTTTTTCAGACTATGTTACTAGTTTAAGAACCATTAAAATGGTACCGGTATGTATTTTACCAGACTAAAGTTTTTGTGAATTGGAGTGTATATCTAGCATGGTATATGATGAATACCATGGTAGTTTCAAAGTAGTTGATGTATTGAGCGATCAGATAAGGCAGCTATCGATTCTTAATTTTAAATGCGTTTGACCACGTCTGCCGTTTTGAAATTTAAAAAATACGTATATACTTTTGTTATTTGGCGGCGCGGTAGTCGAGTGGTTAGCATTGCGTACTGCCATTCGGAAGGCACGGGTTCAAATCCTTGTGTCGTACTAACATCCAAAAAATTATAGAAAAATAATTCAAATAAAAAATTAAGCTAAATTTTCTAATTACGGTCGCCCCTCGGCAGGGAATGTCAACCTCTCCGAGTGTATTTCTGACATGAAATAAAGCTCTTCATAAAAAAAAACCATCAGCCGTTCGGAGGCGGCTTAGTATAAACTGTAGGTCCCTCCATTTGTTGGAAACACATCTAGAGGCAAAACCCCAAATTGGAGGAGGAGCTCGGCCGAAAATCGCTTTAGCGGTTACAAAGCGCCAAAGCGACTAAACTCATTTATTTGTACTCACCTAAGCGTTAAGTTATCGTACATTATCTTTAATTCCTATTCTCAGTTACACTAATGCTATCTCTCTCTTATTAAATTACACAGGTTCGTTTCTGAAGAAAAATTTGCTGTTTGAAAAACAGTTTCCAGCAAAAAAATTATAAGCAATTTATTTTTGGGTTTTCATTTAAATGGAACTGTTTCAGACCATATATTTTTTTGGAAATAGTGAAAAAATTACAACAATAGCTTTGGACGGTAGAAGTTATAGCTGCTATTTCGGAAACCACCATGTTTCCTCATCAGACTTCTTTTTCCAGACACCTTTTGTTCGAATGGAATTCGAACTTGGGATGCCCACAGCACGAGCCAATGGTAATCCCATTAAGCTACATGTGTGCCGCTTTCACATATTGTTGTTTTTCACTTTTTTCCTTTTACCTACATATCCACGATCAAGTGCTCAGATATTCTGTAGCTGTAAACTTGACGCGATGTAGTTGTTTTTGCGAAGAATTTACCAACAAATATTTTAAAGCAACGCCTTTTTTATTATTGGAAAATTTCATTCGCACGGCAAGGCTCTTCCGTAATTCCTAGATGCTTTTTTCAGGTCATTATTGTGTTGAATTGTTTTTGGGTTTTCATTTAAATGGAACTGTTTCAGACCATATATTTTTTTGGAAATAGTGAAAAAATTACAACAATAGCTTTGGACGGTAGAAGTTATAGCTGCTATTTCGGAAACCACCACGTTTCCTCATCAGACTTCTTTTTCCAGACACCTTTTGTTCGAATGGAATTCGAACTTGGGATGCCCACAGCACGAGCCAATGGTAATCCCATTAAGCTACATGTGTGCCGCTTTCACATATTGTTGTTTTTCACTTTTTTCCTTTTACCTACATATCCACGATCAAGTGCTCAGATATTCTGTAGCTGTAAACTTGACGCGATGTAGTTGTTTTTGCGAAGAATTTACCAACAAATATTTTAAAGCAACGCCTTTTTTATTATTGGAAAATTTCATTCGCACGGCAAGGCTCTTCCGTAATTCCTAGATGCTTTTTTCAGGTCATTATTGTGTTGAATTGTTTTTGGGTTTTCATTTAAATGGAACTGTTTGCAATGTTAGCAATTTAATTTATTCTGCCTGATGACGCCGTAAGCGGATCAAAATGCCAGGTGACGACGATACGCCACGATTGCCGAAACTATCGCTATTTTTGAATACTTAGCGAATACGTGTTCCAAACTTCAATCAAAATCTTTGGTTCGCGCAGTTAGAATCTCAGTTTCGGAACCACAACGTCATCAGTGAGGTGGAAAAATTGCACCAAACAATTCCTCAAACTCTTACGTACAGCCGAACTTCAAGAATTGGGTGAAGCGGCGGGCCGAAGACATTAACATTGATTTTAAACATCGATCTTCGTAGAGGGCTGACATGGCGTTTTATGATAGCAGACGTAACACATCCAATTATCGGCGTTGACTTGCTTTCGCACTATGGTCTCCTTGTTGATTTAAAAAATCAACGACTCATAGATGAGACCACGCGGCTATGTATGACAGGTACAGCCAGAAACGTTGATGTTGAGTCTATTAGGACTCAACAACCAAACCAATCATCACAGTTTCGGAAACTGCTTGCCGAATTCCCCAAAGTTACACGCCCCGATGGCGTACCAACTCACGTTTCACACGCAACACATAACCATATCAAGACAACATCTGGTACTCCATTAAGTAGCTGTGCTCGTCCCTTCGCTCCGAATCGGCTAAGAATTGCTAAAGCTGATTTCGAGAAGATGATCAAACTGGGCATCGCAAAGCCATCCGATAGCCCATGGTCATCCCCGTTACATCTCGCGCTAAAGAAGAGTGGCGGATGGCGGCGTCTTAATGACCGCACCGTACCAGATCGCTACTCAGTTCGCTGCCTTGACGATTTCACCGCTAATTTGTATGAAACATCATGCTATTCTACCTTCGATTTGATTTCTGCGTTCAATCAAATTCAAGTAGCCGAGGGGACGTACACAAAACGGCAATAATCACACCTTTTGGCCTATTCGAATTCCCGTTTATGACATTCGGACTTCGAAACGCTGCTCAAACTATTTAACGCTTCATCGATGAAGTCACCCGCGACTTACCGTCTTCACCTACATCGATGATCTCCTGGTAGCAGCTGCGAACGAAACCGAACACCAGGAACATTTACGCATCATATTTCATCGATTTCTACAGTATGGTTTGGTCATCAACTCAACAAAAACTCGTTTAGACCTCAAAGAAGTCGAATTCCTCGGGCATACCACTTCCCGACCGAGTTAAGATAATTCACCGACTACTCTCATTCACCAAAATCACTATTCAGCGGACCTTCATTGGTACAATCAACTTTTACAGAAAATTCATTAAGCACGTTACAGATTTACTAACTCCGTGCAATAAGCTAATCGGAGGCCCAAAACTTTCTGAAAAAACTCCAGTAACTTGGACCACACAGCTCGAAAATTCATTCAAACTGGGCAGTTTTTTCCGATGGAGAAAAATGCGGAATAGGCGCCGCACTACAACAACGCAATGGCAAGTATTGGCAACCGCTTGCATTTTTCAGTCGTAATCTCGCACCATCAGTCCAACAACTTACGAGCTCAACGCAATTTACAAAGCAGTTCAGTACTTTCGGCACATATGTATTTGAGGGTAGGCACATCGTCATCTATACGGATCACAAGCCGTTAATACATGCCTTAAACAAAAGCCTGAAGGTGCATCACCGTGGCAATTTCGACGTCTCGACCTAATAAGCCAGTTTATCACTGATATTCACCATATATCTGGCTCAGGTAACATCATTGCAGGCGCCTTATTTTGAGTCGACGCTATTAACACAGCAATAACTTCTGAAGAACTTGAAAGTGCCCAGGCCAACGATGCAGAACTCCAGCAATTACTTCGTAGTCCTAACACCACTCTGGTACTACGCAAAATCAATACCAATAACACAGACATTTCCGTTTACTGCGACATATCTCCAGCAACAGCACGCTCGTTTGTTCCAAAACACCTAAGACGTCGAATTTTCGGCTCACTTCGTTCAGTTTCACATCTTGGTCGTTGAGCTACCGAACGCCTTTTAACAAGCAGGTTCGTTTGGCCATCAACCAATAAGGATTGCGTCAGTTGGGCTAAAGCTTGCGTTCAGTGCCTGAGCAAAAAAATTTCACGACACAGTATAGCCCCAATCGTTAATATTCAATACGTCGTTTTGAACACATTCACATAGATTTGGTGACACTACCAATGTCAACTGCACATACAAAATGCCGTACAATTTTAGCGTACCACTTCGTATTACCACCGACCTTGAATGACAATTCGAGTCAGATCTATTATTATATACTATTGTTTTAAGTTTATTTCCAAAAATTTTTTTAGCTTAATATTCTTTAAAAACGTGTTTTTTTAGTTGTTTTAAACTATACTTGTATTTATTTTCTATATTTTCTAATTAACTATATTTTCTTTATATAGCTATTAAGCTATTCGCATATTACAATGGTTTGTTTGCTTTGTATCTACCTAATTGTAGCTACCTAACTCGATAGTGTATGGATCACCTGATGTTATTCGCTCATTAGTCTTTTCTTTATATTAGTCATAACTTCATTGATGGACAGACGTATTGTATTATAAATTATTATAATAAAATAAAGAACCCATATTACCACATATATACATAAATATAACTAATGTCCTAATGTTTTTCCAAAAATATGGAGGGACTCTTCCATAAGTCACCTCCGAAAGGAGAGAGAAGCTTTTATTTTATGTCAGAAATACACTCGGAGGGGTTGACATTCCCTGCCGAAAGGCAACCGAAATTAGTTGTTTTATTACCTACAAATTGCCTACTGCTAAATCCGAATATTTAATCCGGTTGGAAATATTTGCTTCATTATCAGAAGTCTCTCGTTGATAGCATTGTGCTAACGCAGAGATAGTGTTCCAAGATTGGTTAAAAGTATTTTTGGTTAATATATGCAAAAAAAAAGAAGCGACAAAGTAATAACAAATGCGCTGAAAGTTAGGTATTAGTACTACTTTGGTTGGGCAGTAGCACCCACTCATGTCATACATCCCAAAATTATTCCGGAACACAGCTGCCAGTTCCCGTACCGACAATGATTCATTACTAGTTTGTAAAACGTATCATACCTACTTTATCACCTCCGAGCAGTTAAAGAGATTTCCTCGTGAAAGAGAAAGATTTAATTTTGCAAGGTTAGCTAATCGATTTGATTTCTGATTTTAATTTGTCCAAACAAGGAGCAGAGTTGCTGACATTACGGCTGTGGCAAAAAATATACGAGGGGCAGCATTCGCGACACATCATCTCGTTACTAATAATACTAATTGCGGGACTCATTATTAATACAATATAAATAATACAACTTTTTTTGTTAGGTTCTTTAACATTTCATTACTGGAACAAGAAACAAAACTATGTTAACAGTAACTGAAAATTCTCGCAATTAAGAGCACCGCGCTGGGATTAGATTCCTTTTGAAATAGGAAGTACGCCGAAGGAAATTTTTAAAGAGATATCATCGGTTCTTCAGGACTCGGTTGTTTCAACAACAGAATCGAAATGAATAGCGTTTGTTCATTGATGGTTTCGATTACAGTCTGAAAGCTGCTTTTAAATGTACTTGTGGGATAGTCGCACAACTGAACATCATTAGGGAAAGATTGGCCTAGTAATACTTGCCCGGACGGCAAAACGTCTCCGTTGTACCACTTGCAAATTCTGCCACTTCTTCACTCAATCATAACCGGATTATCCGTATTTAACCAAGCTGTTTCCAAAACTGCCATACACACAAATCAAAGAAGGAATATTTGTTATGAAATTAATGGCCGATGGAAATTTTACAAAATGTTTAATGCTCATGGCTGTACCATGAGAATATTTTCAAATTGTTGCTTGCCACTTTCTTGGTAGCCAATAATCCACAACCTTAAGCAATTTATTGGAAAGTTATTGAAACATGGAAGAGATGTCTCAAACATACGCATCTTGCATTCCCAACTCGCTTTTTTCCGAAAAAGAGTGAGGAGCAAGTAGAGCGAAAACGAAGCCGAAAAGATTTTCGGATGAAGACAATATTAGTGGATACTTTCGGAAGAAGATCCCAAACAATACAAAAGACTCAGTTCCACCTCACTTCATTTCAGATTTCTTACTTCCAATTTAATAAAATGACCATTATTTGTAAAAAATAAAAAAAAAATAAGTTATTGACGACATAAAAAACTTTAATCAATTTTAAAGTCATGAATCATAGAAACAATTTTTGGTTGCCTAGATCCAAAACCGCGTAATCTTGTAATTAATCAATGTCTATTTTTTGCATATACGCGGTATTGCATTTTCTCATTTGTGGTATTGCACGCTAAGCGACGTGTGTACCATATGTGTTGAGTTTCTAATTCACCAAAAATAAAAGGTTTCAAATAAGAGGTGTTTTTTTGAATAGCCTGCTATTCCGGTAGATACCACTTTTGAAGCTGTAATTTTTTGACATTTGGCAAGTAAAAACCACACCAGTAATAAAAAATGGATCGGTACGCGCTTCAACAATGCATAAAAAATTATTAAAATTCACCATAAAAATGGTGAAAACCTGGAAGTAATGATTTGTAAAACTAAAACATTTTTCGCGAGTCGTGAAGCACCTTGGCAGTACTGAAACTGGTGGAAAAAATGGCGCTGTAGGGACAAGCCAGTGATGTGAAGAATAAAACACGTAGCCCAAAGTTTTGAAGAAAACGAGGAATGGACCCGTCGTTCTTTGGATTTGTGCTTTCAACAAACGTCATTACATCGTATATTACATAAAGACTTGGGTCTTAAGTCTTATAAAATTCAGTTAACACAAGAACCCAAGCCGGCCGATCATCAACGATGTCGTGTCTTTTCTGATTGGGTACTTGAAATGCATGAAAATGATCCGGAATTTCTTCGAAAAATCATCATGACTGACGAGGCCCATTTCCACCTCGAAGGGTACGTCAATAATCAAAACTGTCGCATCTGGGGCTAGGAGATGATTAATATTTTTTTACGGCTGGAATTGGATTGTATTGATCTGGACAACATTTACTATCAACAAGACGGAGAAACGTGCCACACAAACAACAAAAACATCCATATTTTAAAGGAAAAGTTTTTGGACCGTGTTATCTCTCGAACAGGTGTTCGCAATTGGCCTTTGGAGCCACGTGAAAGGCCAACGTCTGTTCAAGACCTCAAAGGTGGAATTCGTGAAGGTATTGAGGGTATATGGCAACCACCAGCCACCATTATTAATGGCATATCTTCCTCTTTAATTTAAATAATGCTAAAATTTATCCCAAACCTTTAAAAATTTGTTTCCCTGTCTTTAATCACGCAGCTATCGTTATGATCTAGACAGCAAATGACAACTGCACACTTCAACATAGCCATTTAAGAAATGTAACTCCACCGTGGCGTACTAGTAATAATAACAACATACAGATGGCGAGTGGGGAAAATTAACGACTTCATCTCAATAGTATTTTACTAGAACTTTTTCATACTAGTGTACCTTTTCACTGCAGGGATACTAAGTTTAACCTTTACTGGATACAACGTTGAAACTTGCTAGAGAAGTCTTGTGAGTTATGCTTAATAGAATTCGGAGCCAACAACTTTAGATAATCATTAAATTATATATAATATTCTTATTATTAGAAACAAATTAATCAAACAACCCACAATGTACCAATTAAGTATTCTAGTTTTTCATGGCTTGTACTTCTAGTTGTCAACTTCCAGTTAAGCTTTAAAATTCCTGCTGTAATGTCCTCTTCCCTCCAATATTTTTTTCATGGCAGGTAAAGAAAGAACCTGATGAATATCTAAAATTCTGACTAACAATACGAAAACAAGCTATTTTTCTTGAAATTAATATTTTCTTCTCTTAGAATTTTGCCGAAATGTAAATAATAATAAGCCCAACAAATACCCTCCACCCGCCCAATTGACACGAAAGGCAACACGTACGTACAGAATATAACGAGTCATGATTGGGAAGTGTTTGTTAAATGTCGAGATTTAATACTGTTCACCTACAGAAAAAAAATTATTCAACAGCTGAAATTTAGTAATTAAAGAATTTTAAAATTTATTTGTTGAGAGAAACAAGAATAGTTTTTTTGATGCTAAAAAGTGAGTCTGAGAGGTCGAAGGTAATCGAATGAATATTACAATATTTGAGCAACCTTTGTGGTAAAAGCTTCAAATGTCTTTAGTAATCGTATTTCCCGTCTTTTATTCAATTCCCTTCTTCTTTATTGGCAATTTTTGTTCAATTAAGTTACTATAATTGGCAGGTTACGAACCATTAAAAGTTCTTATTCAGCCAATCCCAAAAATATTTGATTCAATGCGACAATAGGTGGTGTTGTCATATTTCTGCAGCGAGCTATTTTTGTTATCAATCGCTTTTTCGCTAGTAAAAATCTCCAACGAAAATGTGAATATGAATACCTTGCAGTAAGCCGAGCCCCACTATTATGATCTACGCTGATAACATGGATACAAGACTACCGTCCAACTCAAAATGGCTCACAGCTGCAGTACATATATGTAAGAGTAGGTATATCATACCAATTTTCGACGAATTGTACCTGGCCCACTACCTGGAAAACATTATCGAATATGTTAATTTCCGCAAAAAGCCACTTTAGTACTTCTAAGAAAGTGCCTTGCCTGATTATATTTTCTGTTAGCACTGTTTTGATTCCTGCCGAAGGGTCATCTACATATGTCTTTTAATTGAAAATGACCCTTATACTGCAACACAAATTTTATTCATTCGGCCAATGAAGGCAATGTATCTTAAATTTAAAACTGGTAATTTAGTTGAAAGCAGATTTTAAACAATCACCATCTATTTGCAGAAAGTCTAACTTTGATTTTGCTTTCCGTATCTCCAAACAATTAAAAAAAAACTTGATTCTACGAATAAAATAATTAAAAATATATTTTTTACATATTATTGACCTGAATCTGACCATATGATTTTTGGGATGGTGAACAAAAAAATTTTTTTGTAATAATTCCATTTTTAATAACTTTCGGGTCAAAAAAGTATAAAAACACACTAATAAACTTAAACACAAAGTAAAATAATAGGAAGGAAGCGACAGTTCCCAATTCTGCAAAAAGTGGCTGTGGCACCCTGTCAACCAATATTACCCATTTGCCCCTTAAATTCAAAAAATTTGTACAAACACATTGTCAAATTTTCGGTCTTTTATCTACACAACTATACAATATTTTCATTCAAGTTGTCAAAAATTGTTTCTCTTGCGTTCTGGGCTTCTTTTGCGGACATTTTATTTTTATAGTGTGTTTTATAAAATATTTATTATTTCAAACTTTGGTTTATGTCAATTGCTTTCTTCTTATTAATACCTATAAATGTACATATATACATATATAAGAATATAATATATTTCATGGATGGAAAAAAAACACAAAGTAAAGTTAGTAGTAATAATAATAAAACAGTATTTTTAAAATTAAAAATTTGTTTTGATATTTAGGAATATTTTTCATTCGTTCAGTACTAATAATCAATCCCACGCTGGCTGACAACAAAAGTTTGAAAGGCACAGCTTAATATTTTCTTATGGATATTATATTTTTTAGTAGGATAGTAGTAAAATCTGCACTCTCTTTAACAAACTGCCTATGCTAATATTCACTTTCCTTATGATATAGGTATATGCAGATGTAGTAGTACTACCTAGTAATCTAGTGAATTTTAAAAAATAATTGTCATTAAATTGTTAGTTGTAATTTTTAAAGGAACTCCAAATAAAGAAACATATTCACTGTCCGGC
This sequence comes from Ceratitis rosa, assembly GCA_037013455.1. Taxonomy (NCBI): domain Eukaryota; kingdom Metazoa; phylum Arthropoda; class Insecta; order Diptera; family Tephritidae; genus Ceratitis; species Ceratitis rosa. The sequence continues at coordinate 1,595,867 of JAWMAG010000035.1, read as the reverse complement.
AGAAAGGTTGTTAATCGCACATGCATCTGATCAATGAGAGGATCTGTCAATAGTATTCAAAATATATCGAAGATCTTTCGACACCGGCAAGGACCAAATTGTTTGTTTGATAACTGGAGATATTTCGCCTTGTCTTCGTTAACTGCAGGGCTCATCTACGCCGCTCTTCCTTATCCAAAACTAACGGCGCGGTTATTGAGGCGCACAGCCGTATATGTTTTTCGGACGACCATATTCAGACATAGAGGTGTAGAGAGGACGTCTAAAATTTGGTCGGTGTTAATTATCTGGCAATTGCGATCTGAAGCCAAGAAGGACAAATCAGTTTTTCAGGCTATTCACACTCATGCATCTCGGCCTCTCGCTTTTGTATTGGCATTTACGGCCGAGTGGCCGCAGTAGCCGAGTGGTTAGCATGCCATTCGGAAAACTCGAGTTCAAATCTTGGTATCGTACTAATATCCACAAAGTTATAGAAAATTAATTTAAATAAAAAATTAAGCTAAATTTTCTAATTGCGGTCGCGGTAAAGAAAGGGATCCGAGTCGATGTTATATATATAAAACTGGATACATTTAGTCCGCTTATCACATTAAGTTGGATCTAGTTGCTGGATTTTCGATCCAGAGACCGCCAAGCAGCTGAGTATAAATTTTTCAAATGGGCCTATGAATTTTCATGTTGGAAGGAAAATTAAAGCTATAAAGCCACAGGATAAATATTTTCGCCGAAAGCTAATTTTTTTATTCACAATGAATAATTGTAAAAGAAGTGCAGCGTTTTATTAAATAGGTTTTTTTCAGGAACTGTACATTAAAAAATTATGAAAATTTGAGTCAATGTTAATAAATGAATGCACTACATATTCTCTTTTAATCTATTTATTATCATTGCTAACTTATTTAATTTTTCAGCAAATGAATGCATGTTTTGCATTGCTGACATCCGTAATTTTAAAGTTTTTATTAGTTTCGGGAAGGTTAAATTGCAATTTAGTGATATGTTCTTACCAAATCTAATTTGGAAAGTATTTTCCTTATCCTCAGATTATTGTAACGGCAACTTTGTATTAAATTATTTCTAAATGTATGGGCTTAGAAAATAGTGTACATCCTTTCGTGACAAGATGATGAATAGTAAAATATTTAGCTGGTTTTACCTAATATGATTCGAATCCAGTGAATTTGCTTATCTGTTATAAATAATAATTGAAGTGAAATGTTTCAAATATTCGAAATAATATTTACCCACGTCTGTTATTATTATTAATTGAAACACAGCTATGATATATTTTAATTATGCATTTAGCTTTCACTTTTAACCATAAGATTTAATGTTCTCTTAAATTTTTGCTACATTCATTCTGTAATTTCTTTGAAGAATAATGCTTTTTGTCGTTATAATACATTAAAATTGGATAATTATGAAACACTTCATTTTGGCCAAACGTAAAACTTATAGCCCTTGACTAGCACTATAATTGATGCTAAAGTTGGCCAATAGTGCGTTTTCAAAATATTTACAAAACACCAATACATTAACACGTGACAAAAAAAGAAATCTAGAAGAAGACTAATTGAAAAATGTTATTCATGTATTTATCCAATTGATATTTTCTATTTTCTTAAATACAATTAAATGTTAGTTTTTTTTGATTTAATTACCGTCGCACGTGAAATTTAGCTCCATTATATTTTTACATTTCATTCATAACGAACGAATCGCACTCTATTGTTGATTCGGGTATAATTCGTAAGAAGAAGAACACGATTTTTAATATATTCATTATATTTTTTGACCCAAAAAAAACGTACAAAAAACAACTTCAGTAAAAGAGAGCAGACATATGTAAGCAAAGGCAGGAAAACTAACTTAACCTACGATTTCTAATTTCTAATTATTTTTGGAATGGATAATGCCGTCCTGGCTGCCTCTGCTTGCTGGACATTACTCAAATAAAAATTTTACCGTATTAGAAATCGTATCATTCTTTTTACATACTCGCAATTCGTTTTTTTTTTTTGTGGAAATACCCATATTGTGAAAAAAAATTTTAACATAAATTTATTAAAATTTTAGAGTTTATTGATCTAATTAAAATCAATAAGAACAAAGTGCAAAATTAAAAGGTTGGTAAATGTAAGAACATTAAATTAAAATATCTTAATTCTACAGTACGTTCATTTCATGTATCCTGAAAAGATCAAAGAAGGGCTATAAAACGACCACGTAGTAATTCTTTTTCGAAACATCTTCTTGTTCCCGATTTTCTTATGCCATAATTTGATATTAAAAGTGTTTAGTCTTTTCGTGATAACAACTTCTCTTAAAAAATGTTTACTATCAGAAAGTAGTTGTGAGGAAGTCCTAGAAAACAGTATTCATTTACATTTATTACTGATTTAATGGCACGATGTGCCGAGTTAGCCGAAACAAATAATACTTTCTTTTATCGATAAATGAATCACCGATAGATTGACAAAAAATATTATGATTTGGAAATAAGCACAATCATTCGCAACGCCAAGTTATTATTCTGCAGGTCGTGGGTTAACAACCGCTCTTTACCTTTATAGTGAATAAGAATAGATCCGAATGATGTGTTCGGCTTACATAAAAGATTAATAAGTAGCTAGAAATATCCTTTGCAATATCAAATATACAATTAAAGTTTTAAAAATACAAATAAGCAATGTTTTGTTGGGTCTGCCAATATATACCAGTAGCTGGAAATTATTTAACGAAAAATTAATGTTCTTTCTTTTAGTGGAAGGTTATTATTATCGGACTCAAATCCTGGTGTCGTACTAGCATCCAAAAAGTTTCTTAATTTTAATAAAAAACTAAGCTCAATTTTCTATTGTCCACCACTCCTCGTCAGGGAATGTCAACCACTCCGAGTGTGGAAAAACGTCAAGACGCAAAACCACAAATTGGAGGAAGAGCTCGCCCGAAAATCGCTGCAGCGGTTACGAAGCGCCAATTATATATTAAAACAATATCTCACTCCAAAACTCCCCTTCTAAAAGATCGAATTTTATCAAGTTCGGGTCATAAATGGAGATTTACTGCAAATCACTCGTTTATTCATTAATTTTGGCTTGTATGTAATTATAGATTAATTAACCCAGACCCAAGTAATATCCAAAATCTATAAGTTATCAGTAAATATTATAAATATGATAGTTCAAATACATATCGTATGACCTCATTTACATATATGTATGGCAGACGACTGAATGTTTGGAATTAATTTGGATGAAACGCTTCATATTACAAAAGAATAAATTATTAATTTTTACTTTGTGTTACTTTTAAACTCTTATTATTTTGTAATGCACGCCATGAAGAATATAGTAGATATGCAGTAGAAATTGTATGCATCCAATATCGATGAAGGAAGCATGAACAATCAGCTATGTATGCATGCCAGTATTAATAATATATAAATGTGTACATACATACATACATACAAACTAGGTACATATTGTATGCACCTACGTTAGTAAATATAATTTCATAATTTTATTTTCAATTTTGAAATGATGAAAGTTTTTGAAACATTTTTTTGATTGAAAAATATAAGAAGAAGTTGTTCAATTTTACATTTTAATGAACCCTTCATGCTTTTGTATGCATACATTTTATTTCAACTGGGTACTAACATACCTACATAGCTTTAGATACCCGGATATCGAGCACTGCGAGCAGCTCGATATTCGCTCGATACTCATTCGTTGCTCAACTGCTCAAATGGAAGTTTGAAATTTTTCAAATTTCAATTTTGTTTGTCAAAATTTCTTTAGCATTTCAATGAGTTTTGCACTTTGCATAAATAAAATTATAATTATAGAAGAAAGTTCTGGGAAAAAATTCAAATTTTTTATTCAAAATGCTCGAAAAAGCTCGAATTGCTCGAGTTCAATATCGAAAACTTTCGAGCAATGAGCAATGAACGAGTGCAGCTTGAAAATGTTTGGACAAAATCTTGAGCTCTAATAAATACGAGTATGTCATCAGAAATACACTTAAAACGTGTGTTTCGTTTTCATCTTTCTTTTGGCAACAGATAATCTTATATTATATTTTTCGGAAATAATACTTATAGGCAAATGCCTATACTTAGTCGTACGAACATGTTTTTAGTTCCACGGTTTTACTACCCTTCACCAAAATAGCATCAGGAAGTAAATCCACCCATGCATATTTGTATATTTTTCACATTACCCAGGAGTTTCCCGAGGCACATCGACAGATTGCCAAGATACCTTTAATTGCCTGTTTCTCTAGACATTGGTTTAACATGAATGTATTTTCTGTGTAGTCGAGTGGATTGTAACAAAAACGATCCAATCGATCTTGAAGCTATAAGAAAAGAGAGAGGAACCATCCACTAAAAAAAAACAGTGTAATTTACGAATTATTTTTTGCTCCCTCTTCCTTTTCAATAGACTCCTTTATTCACTAAATAATTGATGATATTTAAAGAAGGAAAACAGCGGTCAAAGAATATCTTACTACCTTCAATGAGATCTGTACCAAGTTGTCTTACACCTCTTCTCTAATTGACATGATTCAATAAAATTCATGTTATTTATCAACCTATAAAGTCCCTCTTTGGAAATTGTGTCATAGGTCCAACTTTTATTTGAGGTTGATAACACATACAAACGTACCCTTCAAAAATGCATGGTCCCCGCAATTCCTTCAAGCTTCATTTACTCAGAAGAACTTAAAGTTAAACTGCGGTTGTTTTGAAGAACATACATTTTGCTTTGTCTCAAGCCAAACTCTGGAACTCTCAAAAATAAGTTCATAGTGTACACATCTTCCTCGAAATATTGTGTATTTGTAAAACTTTTACAAAATTATTTTAATCTGGACCTGTGCTTAGAGCAGAACTTCGGTAGAGGAAGATTCATTGACTTCAAGTAATTTTATCGGTATTTGCTCATAAAAAATCATTTTATTTTGCTCCTACATTTCTTTCTGTGGCATTATCAAATTAGATTTCCAAGTTCATGTCAAGAATCTGCTGTTCTAATATTTTACCTGGTCTTTTTACTAATACGTTACAAATGAGTAAAGTTATTCGAGTTAGTTATAAAATCCATACATTATTCTTTTTATTGTTTATTGAAAAGTGTGTTGTACCATTCAAGTATCCATCTTAATACAGGTGAAACTCAGGAAATGTTAACTTCTTTCCCACTTCATAGATATACAACTCTTTGTTTTCATCTTTGTTTCCCAGGATCTCAGAAACTAGCCGGTATATTATACTGTCTGTGTGGTCCTTCGGTTTGCATAAAAAAATCCAGGAAATGGTCCAGGAACCGACTTATTCGAAAAATCTTTATGGTTCGATTTATTTCGAATTTGATACAAAGGCAGCTTTGGTATATAATATAATCTACTCATATTTCGGTTGTTATAAATTACAAATAGAAATGTAGAATCTAACCTTAAAAAAAAACTAAACAAATAGTTTATTTTGTTCATATTGATTTCAATCGTCTTTAAATATTAAATATGTTTTAACTATCAATAATATAATAAAAGGGCAATGGTGGTGGCTGCAGGATGAAGACATTCGGCCGGTGAGGCTATACAAGGCTTCAATTGCAGGGGGGGGGGGAAAGTTTACCCTAGAGCGAATCTTGTGATAGTGGAATGAAAGAATATTCTGATCGGACTTAGGGCAAGTACGTGGGTAGCAGTCTTGCATGCGGAGCCAGAGAGCATCTTTCAGATGCTGCAAAACATGAACTCCTCCCTTCCTTTGGAGAGTGATAAAAGTGAAACGAGCGAATGGGCAAGTGGAGTCCTTGCAAAACAAGAAATCGCCTGAGTAGCTAGAATCGAGAAAAGGGCGAGTGCTGTATGGATTGGATGAGATTATTATCGTTATGATGCGCAACGCGCCTCTCGCCCTAACACTCCGGTGGATACGGACCGTCCAGCTTTGGCCAACAGGAAAGGAATTGTGTTTCATCAGGACGACGCCAAACGCAGCTTTGGCCAACAGGAGGGGAATTGTTTTTCATCAGAACAACGACAGACCACACACATCGATGATGACTCGCCAGAAGCTGCAAGCGCTTGGTTCAGAGATTCTTATGAATCATTTTTGTAGTCCGGACCTCGCAGCATGTGATTGCCATTTGTTATTGTTTATGGCGAATTTTTTGACTGGTGTAGAACTGACGAAGAGATAAGTCTGCGAAAATCAATTGCCCCAATTTTTGCCAATAGGGTTTATAGAGGTTTCTATGACTTCAAAATGGCAATCGTTAGTTATCGACCAACGGTGCATATTTGACATAAATCGGATTATTCTAACTATGGTAAATAAGACCTAATCTTACTTTTTTGTTACAGAGTAATAAATCATTTTGATATACAATAATATCAAGTTGCTTTGGCTTATTTGCAATATTATTGTAAAATGAGAAAACGTTGTACATAGACATTCGATAGAATCAGATATCAAGCCGCGATGGTTTTGGTTGTTAATATTCATATCTAATTGGGAATATCTGATATAGGTGAGTGATCATAAATATTTTCGTTGCCAATTATCGATGCTTGATATACGTGTACATATGCTCCTTAACTAAAGCAGTGCAATATATCTATCTTATGGTAAATAGTTTTAGAATTGGAAGAAACCTCATGACGAGAATTAGCTACGTGCGGGTTGTTCAATGGACAAATTTATTTAACTCAAATCGAACTAAGCTTTTGTATATGTAAATTTTTCTGTAGCTGGTAATTTAAATTGATGTTTAAAACTATAGTGTCTGCAGATTTACGGAAAGAGAAACGCCAATAGTGTGCAATAAGATTCAAGATTCAAATACCCTTTCTACGGTATGAAAGAAGTAGGAATAATTCTACAAAACAAACAAAAGTTAGAAAGCGAAGCATTATTCCACGCAGCCAAAAGAGAGAGGAAGATGGAGAATTTTCAGTGGCGACGCTGGACACAGCCTTCATTCGTTGGCTACTTGTTTCGTCCGTTAGTTCGTTCGTTAGTTACGAAAACCAAAGAGTTCGCGTTTTGCGATAAATTAGAAACTTGGAAAGCGGCAAAGCATCCAGGAGACATTTGCGAACGGCGAAGGCAAATTTCATATGTTTCCAAGGATGAGTAGGAGTAATGACGGCAATGGCTTGCTACGCTCGGTGGACATCGTCTATGTGCACACTCATATCTAAACATGTTATGTATGTATGTATGTATGTATGTGTGTAAATATATATATACATAAAGAGACCTTCACATAAAGGCTCAACAAAGGTGATTTTCTCCTTCCCAGTGCTTCATCAAAATATCGTAGTTAAAACTAGTCTTAAAAGGCAACCTACCTTCCTTGCGAGTTTTCTCGAATTTATTAGCACGGAATGAGCAACAACGTTTCTGCTTGTTATCCTAGCTTGCTGTCTGCCAGCCATCCTACTATTTAGCTGGCCGGCCATCAGGTCATCCCACATGCTGTTACTATTTCGGAGAGTTGTTTTTGTCGCTGTACAGTTGTCAGAAATGGCGTTGTATTCTTGCACATTTCTTGGCACATTTCTTATGTGTGTGAGTACGCACAGTATGTATGTGCTGTTTCTGACCGTTTGTTGTTACTTTTGGTATGCGAAACAATAATGACATGTAGTGCTGCGATGGTCGATGGTCGTTTCTTTGACCGCCCTTATGGTTGTTTACTTTGCATATATCGAGGTAGTCTTTTGTTTTTTGCCTCAATATATATTAGGATTCATACACACGCATTGGAAGATGGCTATGCACATATATACATATATATGTATTTGCAAATACATATATATTTGCTAGAAAGTGACGTTGAACGCTAAAATGACCAGCATCTTCAGATTTTCTTTCCATATGTAAAAGTATAATACTTGCATTCCTGTATTAATCATCTCCGCTAACGTGAATGCGAAAACTGCTGAATCGAACTATAAGGCTCACACCTTTGCAAATTTATATTAAGGAAATATTCAGAAAACTATAATTGCTAAAGAGACCTCTAACTCAAAATAAGAACATCCTAACTAATAATTAAAAAAGTTAACTATAGTGCTGCCTTAACTCAATGTTGTATTTTGAGAAACCAAGGAAATCGCTGTGTTCTATACATATATAAATGATGCTTCGTAGCGATTTTTGACCGAGCTCCTCCTCCAATTTGTGGTATACGCCTTGATGTTTTTCCAACTCACAGTTCATACTAAGCCGACTTCGAACGGCTGATGCTTTTTTATGCTGAGCTTTTATTTTATTTCATAAATACACTCGGAGGATTTGACATTTCTTGCAATGGGGCGACCGCAATGATAAAATTCAACTTAATTTTTATTTAAAAAATTTAATAAATTAAGGCTTCTCCTCCGATTTTTAGTGTACGTCTAAACCGCCTCCGAACATGCAATGGATTTTTATGAGAAGCTTTCACTTCATGTCAGAAATACACTCGGAGGGCAAAAAAATATAGCAAACATTGAGTAATGTTAAGGTCTCAAAATTGTCACTAGTCTCACAAATTGGTAGAAACTATTTTTGATACTGCATACGATTTTGCGATTCACTAACGCTGAGTATCGAAAATTTGCGTCGAAAAACGAATGGAGACTATCAGCTGACTGTGACCTATTTCTTCTCATCTTTATGTGCATGAATACGAATATAACACATTTATGGACGGATCTAAAGTTCATCATTACAAGTACGGCGGTTACCGAAATAGGGAATTGTGGACCACCAGAACTTTCCGTGGATGTATAAATGTAACATGCTTTTTTAAAAATAATTTATGAAATTGAATTGGCGGGTGTCGCCCTGATGGAACACCGCCATCCTTTAGGGACGTGGGCTGATTCCAGGGAAAGGTCAAAATTGTAGCGTGTGAAAGGCCAGTAGCGCTTTATAAGATAGCCGTAAGCAGTCTTGGGGTACTCTACTGATAGCGGAGGACTTCAATGACCTACCATCTATGACGGTTACAGTCCGACTTCACTTAAAGCATAAATAGCAGCACATTATTAAAATGATAAGGCTATTCAATCTGGAACTGCGCACTACCGACTGGAAAGTGGTAAAGATGGATCCAAATACCAATGTACCGCGTCAAGCCGTACTAGCATTGAACAAATAATTACTCCCAGTACTGGAAAGAACGGGAAAACAAATAAATATGCCTTTGATATGGACACTGTTAAGGTATATAACAACTTCTTCAATGCGATGAAGAACCTAAACTTAAACGAATAGCGGGAAGAAATCGGTACACGTGACCTTGATAGTGACGAAGACACTACAATGATTAGCCTTGAAATAGAAGGATGGAACTTCTAGTTATTGTCGATATACTTTGCGCACAAGAAGAAAATACCGACCGAGTCCATGGTAAAGCTGGAGCATAACAACACAGAACCTTTGGTTCTTGCAAATGACGTAAATGCTCAGTTTGGGGAAGCGCTAAAAATGTATTCCACCCTTTAACAAACCTATGTGAAACACACTTAAAACATGGTATCCTTCCTTTGATACGGATACCAACTCCTTTGAATAGGGTTGGTAGTGGAACCTTGTTATGAAATTATAGCGTAATCACCAAGATATCTCCTATACCTAAACTCTTTGAAGCAATAATAATGGTTACTACAATAATATTAAATTTCATCTTCCCATTAATACTACTGTGTTAATAGCTTATGGCGCCCTTGCCTTTGTAGAGCTTTTGCCAAAAGAATGCCACAGATTTGAATATAATATAATTGGCGCTTTGTAACCGCTGAAGCGATTTTCGGCCGAGCTCCTCCTCCAATTTGTGGTTTTGCGTCTTGATGTTTTTCCAACAAATGGAGGGACCCACAGTTTATACTAAGCCGCCTCCGAACGGCTGATGGTCTTTTTACGAGGAACCTTTTTATTTCATGTCCGAAATACACTCGGAGGGGTGCGACTGCAATTAGAAAATTTAACTTAATTTTTTATTTAAATTAATTTTCCATAATTTTTGGATGTTGCTGGCACTGGGATATGAACCCTAGCCTTCCGAATGTCAGTACGCAATGCTAACCACTCGGCTCTCGCGGCCGCCCCACAGATTTGAATAGGTGTTAAAAAACATGTACCATACATATACGAGGTGTGATCAGAAAATAACAGTTATTTTCTTTTTTTTTTTGGTATCGCCAATAGCTCCTGTTTCGATTTTTCTTTTATCTCCTCAATCGTAGCAAAACGCTTTCCTTTCATCGGTGTCTTCAGTTTTGAGAAGAGGAAGAAGTCAGCGGGGGCCAAGTCCGGTGAATACGGTGGTTGAGGCATGATAACGCATCGATGTGTGAGCTGCTGCGTTATGATGGTGCAAAATCCATGATTGTTTTTTCCACAATTCTGCACGTTTCTGACGAATTGCTTCGCGCCAACGGCGCATAATATCAAGGTAGTATTCCTTATTGACCGTACGACCTTATGGCAAGAATTCATGATGCACCACGCCATTCCAGTCGAAGAAAACAGTGTGCAAAACCTTCACATTTGACCGAACTTGACAACCAGGACGAGCATTGTCATTAACGTCTTCTTGACCTTCCTTAAGCTGGTTATACCGCAATTGAACTTGTGTTCTGCTCATAGTAGACTCGCCAAACGCCACAGTCAACATTTCAAATATCCTTGCGCATTTAATTTAATTTTTTACACAAAACTTAATACAGTTTCTTCAGGTCATTGTTATGTTGAATTGTTTTTGGGTTTTTCGTTTAATGGAACTGTTTTAGACCATATATTTTTTGGAAAATAGTGAAAAAATTACAACAATAGTTTTGGACGGTAGAAGTTATAGCTGATATTTCGGAAGCCACCACGTTTCCTCATCAGACTTCTTTTTCCAGACACCTTTTGTTCGAATGGAATTCGAACTTGGGATGCCCACAGCACGAGTCAATGCTTATCCCATTAAGCTACATGTGTGCCGCTTTCACATATTGTTGTTTTTCACTTTTTTCCTTTTACCTACATATACACGATCAAGTGCTCAGATATTCTGTAGCTGTAAAGTTGGCGCGATATAGTTGTTTTTGCGAAGAATTTACCAACAAATATTTCCATTCGAACCGAAAAACCCAAATACAGTATCCATTTTTTCGAATAGTAAAAAATCGAAAAGCACACCAAAACACGACTAACCTTTTTATCTGTCAAAAACAAACTGACCATCCAAAATGGTTGATATTGCCAACATATATAACAGACATGTGTACAGAAAAAAAATCGAACGCACGTAACTCACTAAATTTGAAAATAACGGATATGTTCTGATCACACCTCGTAATGTATACATACGATTATATTATATTATAGAAGACCTATCTACACGTTGTTGTGGTTTTCTATATTTTGTTCTACTTAGATATTTAACGAATTAATGAAAAGTTCTAATTAAACTTCAATTAATGAAGGATATTGAATTTCCTATCTTATTATTTTAAAGGAGCTATTTATCTACATATGTACAACATATATATATATATATATATATATATATATATACATATATATACATATATATATATAGATATATACATAGAGTTTTCAAAATATAAATTATCCCACCTGATTTAAATTATAATAATTAGCCTAATAAAATAACACAATATGAGTATCAAATGATTTATAATCCAAATGTCTTTAATTTCAGATTTTAGAGAAGTAGGTTGCTACTTAGTTTTCAACATATAATTTATTGATTAAGATCATGACATAATAATTCCATTAATAGGTGATGAAATTGCGCGCAGAGGTTGCCACCTTTTAAAGTTTTAAAAATTTTTACAAAATGAATGCGAAGTAAATGGAATCGTTAAAACTTAAAATATATTCTATGTAACTGAGACGTTGAATATGCGAACCTCAAATTTAAACATTTAACTTAAGAGATTTTCGGAAATGACAATTTGTGTTCAAAACACAGTTTTGTCCTTGAAAGCTTCGTCATGATAAACTTAAATTTTTTTTCAAGTTTCGGAAATTAGAAGTTTGAAGCAGAGCTCGTAATCGTTTTGCAATCTGTTCTTAATCATTATTTAGAGATTAAGAAATTAATTATATTTGAGAGTTATTAATATTTAAGATAAATCAAAAATGATAATTAACATTATTTTCTACTATTCCGATTTGTGCTTTTCGATTTTTATGTTTTCACTATAATGTTATAACTATTTTCCTGATCAAAAGTCACTATCTTGCTTATTAAATCTTTTGAACAAAAATTTTTTGGTTCAAAAATAAAAATTGTTTGGAGCAATATTTGTTCCTTTTAAAAATAAAAATTCCCCGGATATAACACTTTGCAATTTTTGGTTATTTCAAACAACTAAAAAAATTTAAAAGCAAAGGTCTTTAATAGCAACGAAGAGATAATTAATGCGGTTAATGCTGCATTTCGTACATTTGTTGTCCACAGTCAGACCTATATTAAACGCATCAGACGCTAGAAGGCAATGCTCTGTTAATAGTTCAATCAGAAGTCTGGAGTCTGGCATCTTTAGAGATAGTATAAACTTAATGAGTTCAGTATTCTATGTTTTTATGTTTGTGTGGCCTTACGCCCAGTAAATATACACTCTTCTGTTTTCAGACGGACCTCAGCTGACGCCGTACTGTATGAAATTAAGGCCTTTATGACCGATTGGCTATCCATATGCGAGTATGTAGAGGTCTATTCTTTTCCTTTGGAAGCCAGCCCATTGCGGTAACTCTGCCGCCATTTTTATAGTAAGAATTTCGGCTTGGAAAATGCTGCAATAGTTTGGTAGCTTATTCTTTATCTTTATCTCTAGTTGGGCGTAGTAAACTGAAGCCCCCACTCCTTGGACATCAAACACTCCTTCAAAAGTCAACACTTTTAGTTTTATAAATATTATAAATAAGAGTAGGTCAAGATAAGACCGTACTTTTTTTTACAAATGCAACAAATTTGTAGTAAAAAATTGTGTACAAATAACCATGACGATAATGAAGACTTCTTAAAATTTGATAAAATTTATTTTTAGAAATTATTATCTCAGACGCGTCAAGAAATTTGAAAGAAAATTGGAGGTGTTTGAAAAAGCTCAGTCAGCTTCCTATGAAGCGGTTGAATTAATTTCTCTCAAATTAAAACCTCATAGTTTGGCAAAAGATGTTAAGTTACCAGCTTAACGTAGAATTGACACAATTCATCGCAGAAATATTGAAGGAAATATGAGTAACTGATATTAATGGGAAAATAATTTAATTGCCTTCCATTAGCCAAGGAACTACTCCAAAAACTTTGGCTAGAAGGAACGCATTCATGAAAATCTCCCGACAATGAAATATATCCAAATACCTCTCAGACTCAAGCATTTCAACTCCATGGATTCTCCGATGCCTCCGAAAAGAAATTCTGCGCAAGTGTATACATAAGGGTACAACGGCAAAAACCAAGGTAGCACCTCTCCAGTCCCCCTCGTTTGGAGCTCTGTGGGGTAGTTTCACTCGCGAAATTGGTAAAACAGATACAAAAAAAAATTAAGATTACCGCCTCAAGAATTAATTCTTTGGAAAAACTTGACCATCGTGTTGGCATGGCTAGAAAAACCACCACACACTTGGAAGACATACACTTGCCAGAAAAACTATGCGTACACACTCAACGTGTAACTTTGAAGGAAAAAAAAGTATAGTTGTATTAAAGATATCGGCTTGGTTTATTTTTATGTTATAAACTCATTTATTACTATTAATATTCATAAGTTTTTTTAGACTTAAATATATAACTTATACTAATAAAAATAAAAAAGTAAAAATTCATATGATTTAGCACAAGAAAAAGTATGCGTACAAACTAAAAACTTTATGTGCAGAATCTTGTTACGCAGCTTTGGGTACCGTTAGATCAGAATTAACGGTGATAAAAGCACTAGAAACTTTTTGATGATCGATGTTTTAGTGAATTTCATCATTCTATAAAAAAGATCGCAATGGGCAGGAGGGAAAAAGAAATTGACCCCGATTTGAGGAAAATCATTGTAAAACTTCGTAATGAAGGGAAATCGTTGCGGAAAATTGGGAAGATTGTATGTAGAACCCACTCCTCCGTACAAAGAGTGCTCGAAAAATTTAATTCAACCGGCTCCGTTGAGTCAAAACAACACTCTGGAAGGCCGTCAAAATTGACCGATCGCGAAAATCGGGATGTTTTGAAGACAGTGAGACTTAAACCCGGATTAACAGCTGCGCAAATGTGACAGGATAATAAGCAGAAGCTTAATAAAGAGCTACATGATGATACCATTCGCATAATTTTAAAAAAGAACCACCTACATGCCCGTACTGCACGGAAGAAACCCCTCATATCGCCAGTCAACAAAGAGAAACGCTTAGCTTTCGCCAAAAAGTTTCTCCAGGAGCCTGCAGCTTTTTGGAATAATGTTTTATTTAGTGACGAGAGCAAATTCTGCATTTTTAGCATAAAAGGGCGAAAACTAGTGTGGCGTAAAAGCGGTACTGCCTTCGATGTGCAAAACCTTACTCCAACTGTTAAGCACGGTGGTGGCGAAGTGATGGTGTGGGGCTGTATGGCGGCAAATGGAGTTGGCAATATTGTTTTTATTGATTCCATTATGGACCACAAGGCTTATTTACAAGTCTTAAAAGACAATTTGCAGGAAAGCAGGGAAAAGTTGGGGTTGGCTGCTGACTTTTGGTTCCAGCAGGATAATGATCCAAAGCACACTGCACATACTGTGAAGCTTTGGTTGCTCTATAATCTGAAAAACCAGTTGCACTCGCCACCACAATCACCAGACTTAAACCCCATAGAAGATTTATGGGATTTCCTCGAGCGCAAGATTCGTCTACAGACAATTACTTCGAAAAATATGTTGAAGGAAGTGATTATGGAGGAACGGAATAACATCTCGCCGGACGTAACACAAAAATTAGTCCAATCGATGCCAAAACGTTTGACAGAAACAATAAAAAGAAAAGGGTATCCAACTTCTTATTAAATTTTGTTGCTTTTATCAATAAGTGCCTTTTTTTAATTGTTTTTTAATTTGTACGCATACTTTTTCTTGTGCTAAATCATATGAATTTTTACTTTTTTATTTTTATTAGTATAAGTTATATATTTAAGACTAAAAAAACTTATGAATATTAATAGTAATAAATGGGTTTATAACATAAAAATAAACCAAGCCGATATCTTTAATACAACTATACTTTTTTTTCCTTCAAAGTTACACGTTGAGTGTGTACGCATAGTTTTTCTGGCAAGTGTATGTGGCAAACATGATATACCAAATCCTACAGTTGATAAGTAATGATAAGTGGCGTCATGTATGCAGAAGCGACAACCCATCTAACCTAGTGGAAAGATTCTGAAATCCGCCAACAGCTGGCCTACCTCCCTCCCCCAACACACATCTCCTCCGGAACAAAGGAGCCCTTAGAGTACTTGCTTGCGTGTATCGTTTCATTCACAACTCGCGAAAATTGTCATCCCAGATGAACTTGACTCTAACACATGAATATATAAACGAAACAAAAACGCGACTAATCATCCAGCCTCAACACAGGCATTATGGTTAAACTATCGCGCAAAAACCAATCAGCAAGAAGGACACGTTGCTGACATTAAATCCGATACTCGCAGTCCTTAGTTCCAACGAACGTCACCCCGTAATTATTCTAAAAAATTCTACACTCTTCTATTAAATTTTCTTCACACCACCACGCTGCATGCTGGAAACCAGTTAAAGATGCGAATGGTACAACAGTAGTACTACATTCCTCCACTCAGGCCAAAAATAAAAAAAGTGCATATTTCATTGGGAAACCTGCACCATACATAAGCAGATCATGCCAGCACTACCATCAGAGAGGACAACATATACCATACCATTTCACACTACTGGGGTGGATTTCGCCGGCCCATTCCTAGTAAAGTTATCTACCCATCGACGCCTCATATTCAAAGGTAGCTTCTTCAAGAAAGCCATACACTTCGAAGTCTGCTCTATCTGTTTCTCACCACCAATTTAGTACCCGATGGAAGAAAGAGTATCTCAAAAAATTACACAAGAGATACAAATGGAAAATGGTGGAAAGAGACGTAGAAGGAGATTTAGTTGTCATCAAGGACGATTTTCTCTCCCGAAATGAATGGCGACTAGGACGTTTACACCAATGTGCAAACGATAAAGAAAAATGAAAGCCTTTCATAAAATCTCTTTATATACACTTTTGCAACCATCTACTAAAGTCGTACATTTTCACTCTTTCCTCCTAGATCACGACGAGACGTGTTATCGAGGAAGTGCCGATTAAGCGGACGGTTGCATTCGATTCGCCATTGCCCTGCTTTCCTCACCATGGCACCGGAGTACAGGTATGAGTGCGCAAGAATGCACCGATACAGCATGAACTACATGGCAACCTTCCATGAGTATTGGATATATCAAATTTAAAATTTAATAATCTTAAATTTTTTTATTATTTCCCATGTAAATTGAATTCTACAACATTAAAGATCGATTTTATAACGTTTCATGAAAATTCAAACTTCTTTTTATTTTAACCGACCTAATTTGTTCCCCGACTCAGGTTTTAACACATTTATGTACGAAAATGTTGTAATGAATAATCTGTAAACACATTTTCCATGCATTAGGGACAGAGGTCTACAAAAATAAAAATGAGGGTGTATCAGTGAGAGAGGATGCACTAAAATAATAACATTTATATGAAAATGTCTTCACATTGAATTCTTGTTCCAATTTTTTAACGCCATACAGCCTAATAAACAATGAATGTCATTAAAAGTATTTCAAATCATAAAATTCCCTGAGAGCAAGATGATAAGGAATGGGTATGAGCTGCGACGCTACAATTGTTCTTTGCTTCTGGAAACATTCATTGCGAAAGAGCTATCAAAATTAAGAATATAGCTGGAACAGTATATTAAAATAATATAACATAGGTATATACGTATATTATATATGTGCATACATACTCGTATATACGTATATTATATATGTGCATACATACTCGTATATATACTTGTAACAGCTGAGCGATTTTTTGACGAGCTCCTCCTCCGATATGTGGTGGTGTTGTGATAATTGGATATACTCGTACCAAGTATAGCCGCGCCTTTCCTTGTATGATTTTTCTAACGGAGTAAATGTCTTCCTCTTCTTCTGCATCCACTGGCGGGTACTGCTTCGAAAATTTTTAAAGCTGGAGTATTCATATCCATTTGGACCACATGATTGATTCGCTGAACTATGTGTACAAACTCGTGCACAAAATCTTTCTCTCGAAATCTCTTAACGCCGACTCATCAGATGGCAGGACAGGAATAATAAGCGACTTGTAGAGTTTGGTCTTCGTTCGTCGAGAGAGAATTTCTTTTCAACTCCAGCGCATAATTGCCTATTATTTATTAAGTTATTTTCTTATAATTACGTTTTTTTTTGTATTGTACAAAGCAATATTTGCTTGTTTATGCCTTATCTCTTTTCAGAAATTTAATTTTATATATATATATATAGGTATGTAGCGTTTAAGATGCGAGGTAGGTTATTTAATAAAAACGACTGCTTAGTTCAAGAGTTCAACACGAAAAGGAAAGAGTTAGCTTTTATTCTTATTATCTAAGCATACAAAATTAAAGCACAAAGAAGAATGCACGATAATGTAGAGTTGCATTTTGATCGTTTTATGTGCAGATTATTTTGATGATGCCACAATACTCCCCTCCTAGTCGTGAGCTTCGGCGACAAATGCTGGCTTTAAACGAACAAATGAGATCTTTACTGCTTTTTCATTTAGGTTGATTGTAAAGTACTTATGATGTCGTCGGATGACTTTGTAGGGACCCTTGTAGGGCGCTGAGAGTGATGGTCATACCGAAAGGTCGCGGACGAATACTTGATCACATGTGTTCAGAGCCTGAGGCATAACGCGTGCCTTCTTAGTGTGCCAGAAGGTATCCGCTGGCCGAATGTCACGCATAACACGGCGAAGCAGCTTGATGGTCTTCAACTCGTTGCTTGAATTGTTGCAGTCGACGAAAAATTCTGATGGTAATCGTAGTGTTTATACGCGGAGCGTAGACCCAAGAGAATTAAAGGTAAAAACGTTGTCCAATCGTGAAGTTTTGGCACAAGATGGTTGAGGTTAAGCTTTAGCAAAACTTCGCCGAACACTTGAATAGGCGTACCATTAGCTGCAAACAGCTGAGTATCCGATGTTGATGTTGGGGGCACCGTCGAATTCTTGGGTATAATTGACACATCTGCACCGGAATCGATCAGGAAATTCACTTTAGTTGACGTGTCAAAAATATGTAATCGGTGGTTCGATTACATTCCAGATCGTTTGCTAAAATCTGGAATGTAGCTAGATGTGCATTGCTATTGGTTGTTGTTTGTTTTGCATACTTGCACGGTTGTCTGCATTTGCGAGTAATGGAATGATACCAACAAGTGTCACCGGTAGCTCTGTTGGCTCTGCGAGCTGGAGTTCTGGATTGAGGGCGATGCGTCTTCCTGTATTTGATGATGTCGTCGAAACGTTGTGTAAGCGCAGCTACCTCGGCGCGCAAATCTGCGTCTGTGGTGTCGGGTGGTCTGCATACGTCGTGCATGTGGCTTTCGCGTAACTGGAATGACTCCCATTTGGAATCTACAATCTTCAATTTGTCTATCATCAGGACACTGGTGGCGATAATAGCTGCTTGTGCGTAGGGTGGCAGGCGACTGAGCCACAAGTCGTGTAGAATGCTGTCACTCAAGGTGGAACCGGCTGCTTGTTTCATCTCATTGAAAATGTTACTTGGGCGGCGGTCACCCAAGGTCATGTCGCGGAGCATGCGTTGCAAGCGGCACTGTTGACTCACGGCGAAATTTTCTGATAATTTTGTCCTTATATACGGGTATTTCTGCGATGATTGTGCATAGTTCCATTAGTTTGGATGGTGGGATGCTAGCCAGAACGATGTTGAACTTGGTGATGTCAGTGGTGATGTTCGATGCCTCGAACCAAGAATTGAGAGAATAAAAATAAGCCTCGATATTATCGCCAGACATCGCAGGCATCGGCATTCGCAAGGCAAAATTTTGTGGTGTGGTGTACTCAGGAAAACATCCTCCATCTGTAACTATTCGACTATCATTCAAACTCATTGTAGAAAATAATTTTAATAATATTTAAACGATGATACTTAGCGCGTGATCACATGGTGAGTCGTGCAAACGCTACCAATAGAAGTAGATAGAAATATATGATTGACATGAAAACATTGCCAATAGAAGTATATGGTGTGCCGTGAAAACGCTACCAGTACAATACGATTAAGGCATGGTCGTGCAAACGCTACCAGTAAAAGATACAAATAATAATAAAGTTAATTGTGTAAAAGTAGAACCACTCGTGTTATCCTTTACATTATAGGAGAGACCCATAATCCGCCCCAGCTAAAGACCGGAGAACCGGGTTCGTTACAACTTTGTGTACAGCTAAGGAATAAGGAATGGCAGATTGACCAAATTAGTACGATTTGGATACAAGGCTTTCCAATATGAGGTGTTATTTTGATATTTAAAGAAGATGAGATAAATTATCGGATATTTATTTCAATGTAAAGAAGAAGATATACCATTAATAAGGGAAAACAATATCAGCCAAATGGCCGCCAAGGCTACGCTTACCGCTAACCGTATCGTCTTTATGAAATTTTCAATAGCTTCACGAATTTCATCTTTGAGGGCTTGAATCGCCGGTGGCCTTTCACGTGGCCCCAAAGAAAAAAATCGAAAGGTTTTAAATCACAAGATCTTGGTGGGCAATTGCGAAAACCTCTTCGAGAGGTAACACGTCCAGAAACTTTTCCTTTAAAATATGGATGGCTTCGTTGCTTGTGTGGCACGTTTCTCCGTCTTGTTGAAAGTAAATGTTGTCCAGATCAATACAATATAATTCCAGCCGTAAAAAAAATATTAATCATCTCTCAATAACAAAATCCATTCACCGTAACTGTTACTCCAGCATCATTTTCGAAAAAGCAAGGTCTAATGGCCCCGACGAGTCGTAATGTACACCAAAAAGTCACATCTTGAGTTTTCCTAGCCCCAGATGCGACAGTTTTGATTTTGACGTAGCCCTCGTGGTAGATATGGACCCAATCTGCAAATATATGATGTTATTGAAGATCGGCTTGAGCACTTGTGATAACTGAACTTTATAAGCCTTAAGGCCCAAGTCTTTATGCAAAATACGGTGTAATGACGTTTGTTGAAAGCCCATTCCAAAAAAAGACGAGTCCATTTCTCCTTTTCTTCAAAACTTTGGGCTGTGTGTTTTATTCTTCTTCTATTCCAACAGCTCCATTTTTTCCACCAATTTCTGTATTGCGGTCCAACGTGATGAGAGAAAAATGTTTTAGTTTTACCAATCGTCTCTGACAGGTTTTCACCATTTTTATAATGAATTTTAGCAATTTCAATGTGTTGTAAAGTGTGTATCGTTCCATTTTTATTACTGGTGCAGTTTTTACTTGGCAAATGCCAAAAAATTACAGCTTTAAAAGTGGTACCTACCGGAATAGCAGGCTATTCAAAGTAACAAAAAAAGGAAAAACCCTTTATAAGCACATTTGTGCTTAAATATGTTCGCTTCGAATTTTTATTATTTTGCCAAATGACATCAAAAGAAGTATTGATTCACGGAGTATTCCCAAATACCAAAAAAAAATATATGGATCATTGGATAACGATCTTTTGTCGCAGCGGCAACAAACTGAGATGTTTACGACCCCAATCTCACTGTTCAGTCGAACATTGAAATCGAAACCGTCTCATATAAACCAATATATTATATCTCCAATTATTCCTCCTAAAGGTGTGTTATGTCAGTTGACAGTTTTAAAAAGTTATTGCAGTTATGAACGTGACACAATTCCAATAAGCTTTCTTAAATATTGCGCCCAAAACTTGTACAGGCTTTTAACGAACCTCTTTAATGCATCCCTGAAACAAAGTATTTTGCTTTGTTATGGAAAAGATCGTATTTCATTTCTTTGCATATAAATGGTAGTAGATCTTCGATTGAATATTATCTAAAGATATCTGGTATACCAAAACTGTTCGAAGCAATAATTACTACCCAATTAACTTTTTCCATATTTCCATTAATTTCCAAATTCCCAGCACGGGTTTTGCTTGAATTTGTTACTTATGTTACAAATGGATTTATGGAAATCAAGAACACCAATTTTATACAGATGTCTACGGACATACTTGATATATCCTCATGATACAATTTTTTCTATTTATTAGCGATTCTTCTTCAGTTATAAAATATTTAAAAATTTGATTATAAGCCGAGGATGTAAAGCTTTTTAAATCATATCAAATCATATGCCTTAACTAACGAAAGGTGTTTTTTACAAACTGATTTAAATAAATTACTTAAAAGGTTATTTATTTCTTTATTCGTTAAATACTTTTTGGGAAGAAAATTGGGAATATGAAATTTTTTTTATTAAGAAATATACATATATTTTGTAGAAAAAAATTTAACCTGATACTTTAAATCTGCTTCTGTTGTTCCTTCCTTCGAAGTCTATGGAAAGTTGTGTTCGGCTCTTTAGATTTTAACTGTTAATGCCGAAAACGTTACGGATTAAATAATATAATATAAGTAGATTTGGCTAAATAAGCAAGTCGTATGTAATCGAACAAAAAACGGAGATCGAAAATAACTTTCAAAGTGTCTCAAAAGAACTATTAGCATGTGAGAGAAAAAATAACTCACTCAACGAGAAACGTGATTTATTTTTTGTGTATCTGTGCTCCCGCTCATACATATTAAAAAAGTATTTTTATTATACATTTTGTTAATGCTTATTTAGTTACATCTTATTCAACCATTAAAATGCTAAACTAGACTGCTATTATTCCAAATGCCTTAAAATTATACTGAAATTCGTTTACACTTTTAACAGTAGTAGTAGGGCCCACCATCTCGCTCTTAACCTACACTATACATGTTTGCTCATCGCGTTTATACATAAGTGGTTAATTTTTTCACGTCCACTTTTTTCCATCTTTCAATAACCTACTATTAAGATTTTTAAAAATAACAGTTCTCACTTCCAGCTGTACATAAGAGGCTTAAAATGAACTTCCACAGTACTTATATACTGTGTTGCTGATGAGTGATATCTGTTCTTTAGGGTTGAAGTTTTTGAGCATCGAACCCTCGTTGTGTTTAGCACGAGTCCATGTTAGGAACTTGGAGCGTACGCACTTCAAGAACACTATTGATATGTGCTCCGTCCATCACAGCATGGTCGGTCTGGTTGTGAGTTTTTCGACCCTGAGATAGCCAGATAGCATTTTAATTTTTGACAGTTATGTCGTCACCATACAACATTTTGTAATCGTAGCGGGACAGCCCTTATAAATATTCTACATGTGCCTTTAATCTTATGAGGACATCAGCCAATCGGTCAGCGACACCTTCCAATTAAAAGCCGATATTCCAAATGCAAATTCCCTTACATCAAAATCCTCAATATGTTTGCTGTGGTCGTCACCAACGAAGCATTACTAACATTTTCATTGTAAGTTTAAATTTTACACAAATTTATATAGCGAGTCGCGTCCTTCAAGCCCTGCGCCGCTCGCTGCCGCAATTCACCGCACCCTTAAACCAAAACCTCATATTAGAACAATCAGTATCAATCAGAGCAATAATACCATATCTGAGCAAATCGGTTGAATGGGGCTATATGTTATAGTGGTGCGATCTGTTTAAAATAGGACAAATAATTAAAAAAGGATAAAAATATAACTTTTAAGAAGGTTTGGTTGAAATATCTCGAAAACTGAGGGACTAGTTTACGACAAACAGACGGATATTCGGGCATAGCTTAAACAACTCAGCGCTTTATTTTTATCATATCTTTTCTCGACCCTTTTTCTTCGTAATTTATGTTGGCAAGCGGTATAGTTGTCGCTTCGTAAAACTTTATGGCGAAACATCGAGAAAAAATTTTAAGTCTTCCTCAATCTGGGATCAAAGATAATTTTGAAAAAATCGCGTTTTCTTACGCAACAACTGTAGCAGTTCCAAACTCTCAAACATTATTAAAAGTAAAGGGTTCAAAGCAGATTTGACAGGGGCACTGGAAAAGTAAATTCGATCTTCGACTGTGATCGAAAATGAAATAAACTAATAAGAAAAAAGATGATTCTTAAACATGGGTTCCTAAGACGAAGGTGTTATTCGACTGGCACTTGAAGAGGAAGTGTTGGCAAGAAGCATTTCACATTCTTTTTCTTGTAATTTGTTGTTGCCTGAACCTTGGTACAAATGTCTTTAAAGTTTTATCCAACTAATGAAATTATTAAAAATTTACGTCGAGAATAGCAAGTTAACCGATTGTCCGATGCCAACATCCGATCTAACATGGCAGGAAAAGCAAACATTTTCATTGATATATTAGCACTAGGATATTATCCGCATGCATGGAAAAAGGAGCAGATAATTAACTTTTGAATTCAGAATTGGCCGATACAGCTAGAAAAAGTCGGCACAAATAAAAGTTAACCTTATTTTACATTAAAGCCTAAAACATCCCCTATGGCCAAGCTCAACAATGTAGTTATTTCGCCAACTGACGAACTTACATACTTCGGAATTTACTTAGATATAAGCTTAGCTTACTCCAAAAATCTGTAGCTAAAGCTTAATTCGGCCAGTTTGAATTAGCTTTTAAACAAAAAGTTCGGGTCCAGCCTTAACAACAAAGTTCACCTTTATAATACAATTATAAAACCGATATGTACAGGTGTAGGTATGCGTAATGAAAATATCCAATCAAAGAAAAGATTGAAATCGTTACAACCATCCGAATGAACCGACAGCCCTCCTAGCTAACGACCTATTATATTTTATAATATAGTTGAGGATTTAATTACTTATTGTTAAAGTTCCGATGTCGCAGCCGTAAATAAGATTCATATTTTTTTTTTATAGAACGTAATGCATTTACTACATACTCCATCTGCATGAATTAACTCAATCCAAACAGGAAGTATACAAACTTTAAATACTAAATTGAAAACATGTTTCCTCGATTTAACTCAGAGCTCTTTTTTTCCTTCAGTCGGGAATTTCTGGATGACTAGCACAAAGCGTTGGCTAATGGGTTGGGATGATTTTTAAGCTTTGGGAAAGACTTCGTTCTGCTTCTTTCAATATCAGACTTAACCAGTAGGATAACGGAGTACTCGTTATTACCCTTAGAATTTTGGACAGGAAGAAATTTTCTCAATATGAGTTGCACTGGTCATAACCCACAGTTGAATATCATTCACCATAGGTTTTATAATTGCATTGTAAATTAGTACTTTATACTATAGTTGTACTTCAGAGTTCTTATGTATGTAATAGCCAATTTAAGCTAGCTACTTTTCATTTAATGCGTAATATTTTGGCATCTATGGTACATATGTATATGTCTTCATAATATGACGTGTATATATAGGTATTTATATTATTATATTTTATATACGTATATATATCCACGCAAAACTTTTTACAGGTAGTCCGGCCTTGGTAATTGCTGTTTCATTTAAAAGGAAGGCCAGAGTTCGAGTCCTGTTATAAACTTAGTATAAACTGTAGGTTTTCTATTTGTTGGAAAAACATCAAGACGTAAAACCACAAATTGGAGGAGGAGCCGAAAATCCGAAAATCGTTTCAGCGATTACAAAGCGCCAATTATATATATGTACATAGTTAAAGTTGGTCCAATAGAAGGTTAGGAAAAATTCTTTTGATGGTTTTTTGTGAGGGACTTATTTCATGTCAGAAATACACTCGGAGGCGTTGACATTCCCTGCCGAGGGGTGAATTTAACTTAATTTTTATTTAAATTTATTTTATACAACTTTTGCATTTTGGTCGTACCAGGATTTGAACCCCGGCCTTCCGTTTGGTAGTACGAAATGCTAACCACTCGGCTACCCCGGCCGCATGTTATTAAAGAGCACCGATTCAAATGTTGAAATTGCATCTAATGCAATGGAAATTGACCGTTTTCGTCGAAATGTGTTAATAATGTTTTTTGTTCGAAAAGTTTTTTAACATTTCCTTCAAATTTTAATACCGATACCTAACGATAGGAAAAATGTTTCATTGTCCTTCTATGAAGAAGTTCAAAAAGTAATTGTCCGCTAGAAAAACAATAAAGTGGCAAAAAATTGATAAGGTGCATACATCAGCTTCTTTACAAAAATATGGTCGGATAAAACAAACAAAAAGGGCGATCTCACAGTCCACGCCAATTACCGTGAAATAAGACTCCCTAATATCGCATATAAGGTCCTATCGAGTCTGAAAGACTAAAGTGCGTTGTCAACAAACTGATTGGACCTTGTGGCCTTGGACCTGGTAAATCAACCATTGACTAGATATTTACCATGCACCAAATCCTCGAAAAGACTCATGAAAAGAGAAGCGACATCCTCCTCTTCTTCGTCGGTTTTAAAGCAGCCTTCGAAAGAACGTGAAGAAACTGCGTTTACGCCACCATGTCTGAATTTGATATCCCTGCAGAACTTTATAGCGGTAAAAACTGGCGTCACCCTTCTCCGAGCCATTCGATACCAAGATAAGAGCTGGACTAGGAAGCGAACGAGGACAAGATAAAATATCTTCTGCCATCAAACAAACATTCATCCCATTTGAGAATTGGCTCCACCATCACTGTTGACTTGGAAGTCGTAGACAATTTGGTCTATCTAGGAAAAACTTTTAACACCAACAACAATGTCAATCTTGAAGTCCAATGCATAATCACTGTTTCGACTGAGTAGACAATTAAGAAGTAATAGTACTTTACTTCGATGTACAAAGTCAGCTCTACAAGTCCTTCATCAAATCATCATGTTATTTGGTGCAGAGGCATGGACAATGGCAACATCTAATTAATCGGCGTTTTGAGAGAAAGGTTTTGCGAACGATTTAAGATCCTTTGCACATTAACGAAGGCGAGTACAGCAGCCTATGAGCCAGAGGAAGGCTTTCCTTCAATTGGTAAAACCAGGTGAAGAAGGACCTAGCTGTACTTGGTATTTCCAATTGGCGGCATACAGGATGTCACGTGGTTGTCATTGGTATTTCAAGATCTCTCTGTATATTCTCGTTGCGCATATACCACAGTGCATCTGTCAGGACCAATTTTTTTCGGTTGCTAATCATGTACCTAGTACCCTCTTCCATAAAAAAAAATTTTGTAGCAGTATTTTTTTTTCTAGTTTAAAGGTGCCTGCAGACGTAGCAATTAATTAATTTCAAATTGCAAGTCAAAATGGCAAATTTCGAAATTTAATTATCAGAGCAGTCGTACGTAGCATAACAAAATTTATGGATATAGCATTTGAATTTCTGAAAATTAGTTATTGCGCAATAATTGATTAAAAATCTTCTTTGATTGTATTCAAATTCTTTGACAGAAAGAGTTATAAAAATTGCTGGTGCACCACGGCAATTGAAAATTTAACTTCAGAAATCCGATCGCAGAGGAATCGGTGCAGTCGTTTATTGCAATTTTAACTTCTGTAAATACATATATTATAATTATGAAATTGAAAAAAAAAAAATAATTTCAGGGTGATCACACGTCGAAATTTTACTTTTTTGACAACAAAATGTCAAATGGATATAAAAGTTGCGGGAACTTTAAGTGCTTTGGACCACCCCGACCACCAGTTTTCTAGCATTAAGTTAAAAGAGTCATTTGGTGGCGATTAACCTTGTTTCGCAGAGGTCATTCCTTTTTCTCGCAGAACTTCTTAGGTAGCAGGGTTACCACGTCCAGCATATTGGCATAAAGGACGCTAATTGTTATGCTGTCAAAGATGGTTTCGAAATCGACTGAGTGGTTGTGGTACAATACATAACACTTTATATGCGATATTGAGAAATTAGCATTCTTCTTGGTTTCTTCCTTATAAATTGGAAAGAGGCCCCTTTAATGATTCTGTTGATTTCTTTAGGGATAAACTATGGTCAAGAAACCATTTGTAGGCTGCAAATAATACAAACAATACATAACTGCCAAGAACAATTAATAAATCTCCAATCCAATATCGTTCCAATTTCAATCATTCAATAAAATTTGGAATCAAACATGAAACGTGGACTTAACTTTCCCTTAACTTTAGTTTTTCCTGAAGGGTACATTATTTTTACGCATCCGAACATAGGCCTCTGATTTGAAAAAAGCACACGCATACGAAACATGTTAACTGTTCAATTTCAGAAAAATAATAAAAAAAGTCATATCACAATGGAAACCCCAACGACGTCTGAAAGCATTCAACGAACGAAGATTAAACCGAAGAAATTGCAGCGGGGATGTAGATGAGGTGTGCACGACGGTCGCAATATGTATTTCCTTCGAGCGCAAAGAGAACAAACTTCTTGCTTAAAACCAAAGTGTACTCTGTACGAAAGTGTGAGCAAAACAAAAATTAGATAAATCGCAACAACAAAATTGAAAGTATTGCCACAAGAATATAACAGAGGGACGCAGTGTTTTTCAATAGGTATGAGTTTCTACTGAAGCTATAAGGAAAGAAACGTGCTCCGCAGCCAACATTATTAAGTTGCAGTTGGCAGAACCAAAAGGCCGATGTCCGGCGAAGCTGGAGACGTTCGTCTATTCCTTTCTGGCCGCTAAATGCGTTCTTGCCGTTTGAATGTTAATATGTGCGTGGATACATATAAGTAATGCACCATACATATGTACTGCTATATACATATACATGTATAATCTTATACGTCATACATATGTACATGTGCATAATGTTGGTTAAATATTTTGCAGATACGATGTACATACATACATACATGTTTGCCTACATTTGCATTTGTATATGTACCTAAATATATATGTATATATGTATATCTTCCTGTATAAATATCAATGTGGAAACTTGGACAACAGGTAACCATAGGCATATACATACATATCTAAATATATGTTCATAACATACCTACATACATACATATATCGCATGTATCTAAGCAACCAGCATAAGTCGAGAAAAATGAAAAATGAATTTTATTATGGTGTTACGAAGGAAACCCCTTCGAAGTGTCATTTTTTATTTAATAATGGTAAAATAATAATGGTAAACTTAGGTATACGTAGGTTATTACCTTTAGAAATCGGTCGATCAGAAGTTAAGTCAATTTGGGAGCGAGATTAATCAATGCAATTATTGGTGTAAATGTAAACATGATCTTTTTGATGGCATGAACGAATATATTTGATATACAGATGTATATATATATTATATATTGGACTACCTTGAGAAATCATGCGTAAAAGTTTGTTGTATGGTTTTGCCGTCGACAAAGACATGAATAACTTTGTACAGAGTAGACTGAGTTCGATAACTTTTAATTGAAATAGGTAACCTATTAGCCTTAAGTCAAGCTGGGAGAATAATTCCAGCCGAAAGAAAAGAAAATGGATGGTGATTCATTGATTTAATATATGATGACGCAATCTCATAACCATGCAGTCAGATTTTGATAATTCGTGCTATATTGCATACTTCCCACATAAATTTTAATGAAAAAAATCCTATTCCAAGGGTGGAAAAATAGGCGTGATATTTGTATTGTTCTACTACTGCCCGCCGATACCGTTACTGACATTTGCCCCGTAGGAACCAGATGATTTGATTTTCCCCTAAAATCGACTCAGCTGATTGCTCTTTGTACATGGTTCAATATGGCTTTTATAAACTTTTATAAACAAATTTTAATACTCAGAAAATACACATGTTTTTTAAACTGAATTCGTAATTAATTATTTATTACCACATAGACCATGTATACATGCAATGTTGATAACTTGTGACAACGTATCCCTCTTTCAGGCAGGTTGTGGGACTGGGAGTATGTAAAATGGTTAGTTTGGTTATAAGTAAAAAGTACCTTGTAATCAAGTATCATAGTAACCAGGTGCAAACGATTTTTGGTCGAAGCAAAATTCGAGTACAGGTAAAAAAATATTGCGCAAATACAAAAATGTGTGAGATAGGACGATATAAAAAAATTTTTAAACGTTTGTCGCGGATTTGTTTCGTGCAAATTGCGTTTAAAAAATTTGCAATTATCGTCGGTTGATCGACAGTTTTGACTCTCTGAATCAAATTTGGGTAGTCGTAGAAAGGTTGTGTTTAAATGAAGTTGAGCAATTTCGTATGCAAAAATCTTAAAAAAAATTGATGGTAATGTTCTAGTCGATTAAAAATAAAACTGTTCTAATCTAACAAAAATATGTGAAATCTGATTCGAAAGAGGCAAATCGTGCGATGCAGTAGTCAAAATTAAATGTTTACGAGTAATAACAATTTCCAATTGAATAGTTCAGTGCAACTTTTTAGAAATCTAAATAGTGTATTTTTAGGCCTGCTTTCAATACTTTAGTCTCTGACCTTTGCTCTAAATATTCACAGTTAAATGTAAATATTTCATAAAAGTTCGTTGCTTAAGAATATATTTCTTCAAATGATTGGATCTTATTGTGTGATACACCAATGTTATATAATGAAAATCGAGTCTATCAATTTCAATCAATTCAATTGAGACAATTTTATGAAAACTGAAAAAATCAAATTGTTTAGAAAAATTTTCCATTTCGACTTAAGTGATTATGGTTTACGAGCACGGGTTCATATATGTATGTATGTGCATACATATGTACATATACAAACTTATGTATATAGAAAATATATACATATATGTATAGAACATACAATAAGAATGCATATTTATGTGCATAATGTATGCGTATATTTGTGTAAGTATGTCAGACGTGTTCTCTTATTAAAGGAACTCCTACTGCCACTGTAGACGATTGCATTTCTTCGGACAATTTAAAAGCAACGCAAAAGCATCCACATAGCGAGTTAACCGGACATTCTTACATATGTACATACATACAAATGTAGGTACAGATCTTAATTTCATCACACTACACCAAATCTCCTTCGTTGGGCGCAAACCGGCGCTTTCTCGTCGGAACGGCAACAGACGCATCGAGCATTACTCATATGTACACGTATACAATGTGTGTGGGGATGTATGGATGTATGTATGTATGTATGTATGTATTTACATACTCCAAGTATATTTGTATTTATAAATCCGTATGTAGGTAAAATATACCTATATACATACACGTATATATGTACGTACAAATATTCTCTATGTGTATCAACCAATTCCTCCGTGTCTACATACATACATATATGCACATATACATATGCATATGTATGGTCCCAAATAAATGTACATATATTCACAATTCTGTCCAATCTATACGTCCATCCATCCATCCAACTTCTCAACCTACCAACCGCTCACGACAAGTATGCTTGCCTAAGCAAGAAATAGGCCTGATGTTCATACACATCAACTAACATACATATGTACATACATAAGTACATCCGCACATACAAGGCGCACACATGTCGGACACCGCAGTCCCGGTCTCTGGCGAAGTCAAAGTCAGTCGCAGCCGCAGCAATCGCCATCGTCTTCTTTGTCCTCACAACCGTCGTTGACGCTACAATTGGTACCGTTAAGAAGGAAAAAGGATGTACAAGCTGCGATGCCCAGTGTCAGAATTGTGACAATGACCACCACTTTGCCAATGCCTAAGTGCATACAATTATACACGCTCATACTCATATACATATGTATACATATAAGTGTTCATGTACGTTCGGACTTGCTCGCGTTTAATACACACATACATATGTAAAAGTGTAATCCTTAAAAGAAGGTATTCATGCATGCGTCTCATAGTAGCCCACGGTGTATATGTACATGTATGTATGTACATACATCTAAACATACATATATATGTATTTATGTACATCCCCACATACTTGTGTTCAATGAACATTCGCACATCATGCCAGTATGAATGACTGCCAAAGAGTTTGTGTGAATGTGCGGTTGGCAGGACATAGCAGCAAGATTCTTCCCTTGTAGAACGACGCGGAATTGTCCGATACGGTCACTGGATTGCCTTCTTTACCATCTTCTTGCCGATTGCTAGCTAGTTACTACGTTGCCATCTTTGTCGCTCGTCTTCGTTGCGCGTCGCTCTCCTATTAATCATTATACTTTTTGCTGTCACTGAAATCGGTGGTGAGGTTTCCTATCAGTTTGGTTTTGGTCCAGTTTGGTCAAGAGCGCGCGCAACTGACCAAATTCCCAAAACAGTGTACGCAAAACTACAAACACGCATTCAAATACACTCAAAAAAGGTCGGAAACACATACATACGTGTGCTCGCATTAAATACATACACGAAGACATTCGCGCCTCTACACACGTGTCCTAAACTGTAGTTGTGTCCGTTACCCGTACGTTGCAAGGTTTGAGCGCACCAACACTGGCGCGCAATGAAATACTAGTTGCAATGACGATAACAACGACGACTATGACGGTGGCGGTAAATTTTGCAAAATTCAAATCCTTTCGCCGCTAAAATTAACCTTCGTCGCTCACTAAGTCCAGTTCAGCGACACTCGCGTTCGTAGTCGCGCTCGCGCTCATAGTTATTGAGCCGCATTTGCACTCGCGACAGTTTGTCGCCTTGCTGCTATATAGTTCATGTTCGAAGGTTCGCAAAGCACCGTTGAACGGAAACACAATCACATCCTTCGAACACGCGGACGAGACAACAGCGCCACGGTGAAGTCAATAACAGGCGACAAACGTGCAAAAATAAACGTACTGTTGTTGTACCACGTATATTTTTACTTCTTACCTAAGAACTCGTGAAGTGCAAATAAGACAAAGAAGATGTGTGCTGAAATATTCGAAACTTGTTTTCAGTACAATCAATTGACCTATGCAAGTATTGTATATAATATGTAGTATGTCTTGTGAATTGAAAAATGTGTATCAATGCAAACACCAAATTATATGGAAAAAATTAAATAAATTAAAATTATTGTATGTTTACAAATACGTGTTTACATAATAGCTAAGACTACATAAATAACTACAAAAAAATTAAATCCGTGAAACTTAAATGATATACATATGTATGTATGTACATAAGTATACATACATATGTGTATGTATGTATTTACATGTGCAGTATAATTAGAAAGTGAAAATATAATGCTAACTAAAAGAGAATATATGAAATTAAAAATATAAACTATTTGAAAACTATTGCAACGGATTCGTGATTATATGATAGCACGATCTGAAATTTCATAATTTCGCGCCCAAATTCCAGACAGCAGTAGCACTGCGGCAGCAGAAATAAACAAACAAATTGCTTGAATAAAGCAAGTATTTTCTCTTCTCTTGTAGTTGTTTCGATAAAAACGGTAAGTTAAGATAGTATAATAATATTCATTGCCAACAATTTTATAAGGAAGTTTTCAAATACTCTATACATGTGATTGCATATTCGCAAGTAGATTATAGATCCATATGTAGGAGAGTTTTTAAATTATGGTGGAGATGCTGCAACCCTTAATGGATAATCAAAATGCACAACACAGCTTTGAAAGTGATCTATATCAGTAGTTTCCTAAACATATTTTTTTCTATTGACCGATCCTCAAGACATCAGATTTTATGCGCAATTTTGTTCAACTACATTCCTTTATAGGCGGCCGCGATAGCCGAGTGGTTAGCATTGCGTACTGACATTCGGAAGGCTAGGGTTCATATCCCAGTGCCAGCAACATCCAAAAGTTATGGAAAATTTATTTAAATAAAAAATTAAGTTAAATTTTCTAATTGCGGTCGCCCCTCGGCAGGGAATGTCCACCCCTCCGAGTGTATTTCGGACATGAAATAAAAAAAGGTTCCTCGTAAAAAACCGTCAGCCGTTCGGAGGCGGCTTAGTATAAACTGTAGGTCCCTCCATTTGTTGGAAAAACATCAAGACGCAAAACCACAAATTGGAGGAGGAGCTCGGCCGAAAATCGCTTCAGCGGTTACAAAGCGCCAATTATATATATATACATTCCTTTATCTCACTCTTAAGCCATGATATTAAGAGAGGTACAATTTGTCCAACGCATAAACATATTTTGGTTTTTAACAAGATAAATAATACAAAAATATTTTAAATTAACAACCACTCATTTCAAGCAATGTAATGTCCGAAAACTTATGATATATTTCTAAAATTCCAATTAATTTTGAGAAATGATTAATTTTTATCTTTCTCACCAAAACTTGAAATATTCTTAGAATTTCATAATTTTCATCACTATATTTTCATAATATTGACAAATTTTTGATAAAAAAAACAGTTTTATTCCTTTTGATACCAAAAAATTTTTAGCAATAAATTCTATTTCCAATTCGCCTTAAGAGTCGCTGCCAGTTTCAATATACATATTTCTCTAAATAAAATTTCTGGGCGCCTGAAGATTATTTTATTTTTATTAGATTTCGGAAAATAAGGTGCATGGTACTAATTTTTTGATAACGTTTACCTTTTGTTTTTTTTGCAATAACATTTTTGAATTAATTTATATGTACATATACTTTTTTTAGTTCAAGAAGGAAAAATTAGTTTTCTAATAAATTAATTTTAGCACAATACTACTAAGAGAAAATAATGAAAATCATTTGGTAGAAAACAATTAAATATTTTGTTGTTTCAATTATAAAATCATAAATATCTAGTAATTATTTTGCCGAAATTTGCTTAGGTAGGTAAAGTATAGCAAAAGAAAAGTAATTTCAAGTCATAGAAATTAGAATTTACAAAAAAATCTTCATTTTTTTAAACAGAAGTGAGGTGGTTAGTAATGTGAAAATGAAGCTCCTCTCAAAAATCCATCGAATCAGAGGCGGGATAACAAAAATGATTTGTAGGTAACACTTCGAGGCAAACACTAAAAATTGGATTTAGAATTTTTAGAATCGGTGTCCGGTGAGTGTAAAATTCCATTTTCGGTCGGGCATAGAGAATTGCGACACAGTGAACTAGCCCACGATAGGATGACGCTACTTTACGATTGAAGAGAGAAAGACTGCATTGAAGGAGGATCTGAACAAGATCACATAAAACATGTCTTTTAAACTGCTTTGAGTATTGGAAAACGCTGGCAAAAGTTGATTATATCTGGGAGTGACTCCTTCGATGGGAAGAAAATATGCTTATATTCAACAATAAATATGAATTTTTTTATAAAATACAAAATTTGCGATACTTTTTTTATAGACCTCACATATACATACAATAAAATGGTGGTGCCTAATATAAAGAATATTGTCTTTTCCTTACTTCTTTTAAAAAAAATTACAAAAAATCGTTAAATTTTACTGATTTTCAAGGCCCAAATATACAAAAACAGCACCTTAAATATATTTAAGTACAACGCTTATGTTTTTGAAAAAAAAGAGCGTTTGTCCTTTAGTGCGTGCGAATGATTTACACCCTGTAGGAAAAAATACTTATTGTTATTGTTAATATGAATACTACTAGTTTGCATTTTTGCAAATAGTTCACGTTCACCTTAAAATAAAATTGGCCGCAACTAAAATCAAAGCGTGAAAATTTTGCACGACAGTAACAACCCCGAAACGCTTCGTACAAAGAGCGTATCAGAAAATGAAACACACTTTTGGTGTTCTCCAAATTAAAACAACATACCAGTGGCGAGATGGTGGAAATCATTTTTATGTCCTTACTAATCTCTAAAAAGCTGGTATTGAATTAGACTTTTTATTCTTATACTCTAACTTAGCTCCTAACTATGTACATGATGTTTAAAAATACAGCCACAATCAAAATTGATTTATAAATATTTAACAAAACATAAAAGCTGATCCACTTGAGAGTTTCGTCAGAGTAGCGTTTTGACAAATGTGCTCGAAGTATGTATTTCGCATATATGATTTTGATAGTATAAATATGTACATGTGTATATTAGAACGTAGTTAAGATTTAACTTTTTACTTTTTCTCAATTCTTTAACGCAATACATGATTTTTAAACTTTACTTAAGATTTTATATAGTGTTTGCTCAGTTCAAGAAATAACTAAAAGGCAAAAAATAAATGTTTTTGATATAATCAAAATAATTAAAATCTTAAACTAATGGAAGTACACTTAAGTAACTTTGAGTCGGCGACACTAAGTTAATCAACAAAGATCACCAAATTACTTTAAACAATGCAATGTATGGCAGTTCGGGTTGCTCTCTCGCTGACATCATCATCGTGTTTGCTCGGCATTTTCAAGTGAAAACCCGTCGCACGCCGCTCATCACTCTTTACATGATTAATTAGTTTGTTTGCCATTAATTAATGAGGATGTTTGCGGCGCCGACTGAGAATTTAAATAAAATATATATTTTTGACTATGAACTACGTTGTCAGTGAATAATCTATACAACTTTGATTGGGACCAACCTCAGGTTATAGCCTTTCCAATTAATACCCGCTTTAAATTTTGAATTTTATTTTTTGTCGGTTAAAATCAAACTTTCGTGTATTTTTGTAAGTGTTAAAAGAGTAAGATAGGGTTAGACAAATCAGCTGTTTCGCCGCACGCTATGATTCAAATAAGACACTTAAATTACTTTCATTTTCGGAGCGGTTTTTTTTTTGACTACAAATGTAAGTCATTTATGAGTTTCATGGAGATTTATTTGCTAAGTCAGTAATTTGTTCTAAGAAAAGCACTTAAATGAAATACAATTACTTCATATAAGTATATTATCAAGGTTCACTTAAAAAACATTAAAAAAAGGTTGTACATTTTGCCCTTTTTATGTCAGAGAGTGAAGTACCTGTTATGAAATAAACAAATTTATTTCTTTGATATCAATTAAATTTTTAAGCAAATGAAGTGGCTTTTTGCTAAAAAATACGGATTTCTTTTAAATTCAATACATTAAAGAGTCATCAGAAAAAATGAGAATCCTTTTGGAGTTAAAAAAAGGCACTATTTTATTACAAAAACTACGAACTCGTTATGAAGTGTAGTTTCAAAGAAAACATTTCTGAGGGTTTCGAATTATTAATTAATATTTATTATAATAAACATGATTATAAAACTAGAAACAGTAGTTTCTGTGGCTATCGGCCTGAAATAATTACTTTATGTGCTCCTAATGAATGTTAAATTTTCCAAAAAATACCATATACGTGTACATACATACACGTACATATGTACAGTCTTTTTGGACTTTTATCGTTGTGTAGAAATATCTGAGTAATATGTAATATAAGATATAATCTATTGAAAATTACAAAATATTCAACTTTTATCCAAATCGGGTTCAAAAATTCGTGATCGTAATCTTCATCGAGGATTTGCCCATATATGTATGTATGTATGTAAATAATCAGCATAATTAAACTACTAATTATTTTAGGAAAACAATCAATAAATTTTTCAGTGTTCATTTGAAATGTGAAAACTGTTGAGTACAAAGTGAGAGATCGTAAGCTAGTAAATCTCTCTGACTACTCAAAGTTATACTAACATATCGTCACGTCTGAAAAAAATAAACCTGGTCGAAGGGGCTGTATACATAGCACAGTCGGAATAAAATAAAAATATAATTGTAATATCTTTTAAGAAAAAGTCAACAAATATAAAAACTGATAAATTTTATGATGCTGCAAACTATACTCAGCTGTTTATAAATGAAGCAAATATATTTGCTGTTTTCATGTTGGTGCACTGTTTCTATTGTAGTTTTATACTTAACTTTTCAGGATTCTCAATTAGCGTTCAGTGCCGTCTATAAATATGCTTGACGGAGTGGAAGTCGAGTGATGTATAAGCACTGTTTCGATTGTCCAAGGGATAAAGATTGCACAAAAAATATTTGAATAAGGGTGGATACGAAAAGAAAAAATTAAAGCCTTCAAATTCATGCAAAAATAATGGATTTCTTTTTACCTAATATATATCTAGGTTGCATCGTAACCATAAATTTCATTTCTCCTCCAATTTGTGGTGTGCGTTTTTCAAACAAATGGGGGACCTACAGTTTATACTAAGCCGTCTCTGAACGGCTGATGGTTTTTAATGAGCAGCTTTAATTTTATCTCAGAAATACAATCGGAGGGTTTGACATTCGTCACTTGGATCATAGTTTTTCTTCCTCGTTATTTGTTCAGATTTTGTTATATTCTTTAATAAATTATAAAAACTACCAAATCGATCAAAAAATCTATAGTTACAAAATCAAGAAGTTTTATTTGATCGATTTTATTGATCTTTCATTTTTTTTCTATTTCTTTGACACATTGAGCAAAAACTCAGAACAGAGCACTCAGATTCAAATTACAAAAATTTATGTGTACACGTATGTGAAAGTCGGAGCATGAATTATGTGATTTCAATCTGAGTCCACAAAGAAATTTATGAATGTTTTGTATTCCCGAGCTTCCTTAATAAACGTTACATCCCGGTGAGGTGCTTTTTGGAATAACTCAATTAAAGCAAAGCTTGACATAAAACCACATAATTCCGTTAGCTAAAATTGAAATGGATAAATTTCCAAGGAGGAGTAAAAGCTGGTCACCGCTCGCTCTTACGTATTCCATAAAAATAATTCTTGATGATCGTCTCTAATTATTTCCTTTTTTTGATTCTCCTTTGAAAAATCCAAAATGCTTGCATTAATGTAATTTAAAATTGTTTCAAGAACGTCATTTTGTAGCAAGTTTTTAAATCGGAATCTGGTTAAACCTACTTAAGTCTAACAGTAAGTGGTCAAATTTTAGAACCAAATTAAGAACGTCTCCAGTTAAGGATAACACCACTGTAGATATTTCAAGGATTCGATTTTTTATTTTAAAAACTCCTTTGAACGTTGTAGAATAAAGAACAAAATTATTTGGGCGTGTCCGAAATTGATTTCATTAACATTTCGAACTTTTTACCTAGTGCACCTGTATATGTTTTATACATATATGTATCTCTAGGCGTTAAGTGGGTTTTCCCCATTTTTTTATTTGCCAATTACCCAAAACCAATATTCCCGTACATGATTATTTAGATATTCTCATGTAGATTAAGGGAAAAGTATTATTTTGTTTCAGCTTCAATTTTGCCACAGAGCTCTTATAAGAAAAAATACATAACGAAATTGCTTATAATTGCACCATTTTTTAATATTTTTTATTGTAAATTCGTATTTTTTTATTTCAATATAAGGCTAGTACTACCTAAAGTTTTTGCAGACAGGACATGTTTGTGGGCGTAATTTGTATTTATGTCACCCTTCGATGAAAAGTAAATGGTTCCCAATATTTTTTCACGTTTTTCTGGAAAGTTATGTTTTTTTCGGCTTAATATGGCTATATGTACTTTTAGATTTACTAGGATGTCTACTAGAGGAACATCAGCTTTCACTGTGAACTGCTCCGTGATAAATTCAGATTGTTTTACGGTAAGCCGCCTATAAGACAGATATGAGACAAACATATTGTATAAATGGATAGGCAAAGTTTAATAAATTTTGTGTAATAGACCTCTCTGCAATACTTCGTCGAATGCTTGCGTCATGTCGAGAAATATTGAACAACAAAACTCCTCGAATCAAATCGAACGATTCCGATGGCCTGTTCTATAGTACCATGCTTTTCACGAATTCCGAATTAATGTTCTGGTGTAACTTTAATAACTTTCTCTTCCTCTACCTTTACCAAAATCCATAAATTTTCCGCAAACCCTTTTCCTTGAAATCTGCTAGTTCCAATCTCATCGCAATACCTTCTGCACTATATAGCAGGACGGGAATGACGAGCGATTATATGTTGCATTTCAAGGCTAAAATTATTATTGGTTACATAGCTGTCTGAAATAGCGTGGAGATATTTTGTGTTGCCCTTATTTACTACCAGACCTATACGATTGCTTATTTTTCTAGCTCGAGCAAAGTAGAACTAACAGCACGGCTGTTGAGCCAATGATATCAATATCTTCGGCTTAGGCCGGTGATTGCCTTCCCTTCTAAAATATTGTATCTTGTATTTTTAGCTCTACAGTTCTTATAATTTTCTCCAGCTTCAAGTTGACGAAATCAAAATTGATACAGTCCAAAATCTGATTGACCTTCTGGTATTGTACAAAGTCGCGGCATAGAAGCAACTTAGTGCCTTCGAATGCAGCTATAAAATTGATGAAAAGGTAGTATGTACTGGTCTTTTCCAAGATTTGACGCAAGGAAAATATTTGGTCAATGGTGAGCTTGCCACATCTAAAGCCAAACGGATAAGATCCAAAGAGTTTGTTGACGGTGGGCTTTACTCTTTCCACGAGGTATAATAAATAACACCTTTTCCATCATCATCATTGATTTGGGACTCGTGCTCATCAACTCCTAGGCTGTTCCCTCTATAGACTCAGTTTGCTTTGGACACCAGTTACCAGATTGCTTCCTTGGTTCATGCATGAGTATGCTCATTTCTTGAAATCTTCTATAAGTCCCCGCATTTCGCCATGGAAGCTTCGAGCATTACTGCTGTCGGTCAGCTTCTCAAGCATTTCATGCCCACGTATCTCGGTCACTTTCTTATTTTGTCTATAAAAACGTCCTCCTTAACTATCGGTAATTTATCCCACTCCGCACGTTTCGTGGTCGATCGCAACGTTGTGAAGTAAAGAGTCTGTTTTTTCTCCACCCTCAGTTCTACAATTCCTTTGTATTAGTTATTTTCGAAAACCAAACGAAGCTGCCTTTTGTAGAGACGGAATGTAGGGGAGCTTTATATCGATTTGGAGTACAAGTCGTAGACACAACTGACTGTATATTGTGATTGCAGTATTTCGACGACGAATCTTTCCAATGTTTGTTGATGGGCGATCTTTGCTGCGACAAAATAGTTATCCAAGTAGATACGTGGGTTGCTATATATATTTCTGGCCTAATAATGAAAATACGAATATTTATCAACGAAAATGGTTTTTTTTTGGATTTGGCTCGCCTTGGAAGACCCAC
Organism: Ceratitis rosa; assembly: GCA_037013455.1. Lineage (NCBI taxonomy): Eukaryota > Metazoa > Arthropoda > Insecta > Diptera > Tephritidae > Ceratitis > Ceratitis rosa. The sequence goes on along the minus strand of JAWMAG010000035.1, from coordinate 1,555,763 downwards.
ACGGTCGATTGCTGTTTTGTTTCGGGCTCATGCGCATAGATCGATGATTCGTCACCTGTGACGATCTTATAAACGTCTTTTGAAGCACCGCGATCGTATTTATTCAGCATTTCTTTACACCAATCCACACGAGCCTTTTTTTGAGCGATTGTCAAATTGTGCGGGGTCCAACGAGAACAAACCTTTTTTACGGCCAGGTGTTCATGCAATATCGAATGTATGCTGGTGGGAGAAATGTATAGGCATGCCTCTATCTGAAGGTATGTTACATGACGGTCTTGCATTATCAGTTCACGTACGGCATCGATGTTTTCTGGCACAACGGCTGTTTTTGGACGACCTTCACGGAATTCGTCTTTGAGCAAGCGTTGGCCACGATTGAATTCGTTGTACCAGTTTTTCACAGTGCTATAGGATGGTGCTTCATAGCCATACAAAGATTTTAGTTCATCGATGCACTCTTGTCGTGATAACCCACGTCGAAAGTTGTGAAAAATGATCGCACGAAAATGTTCACAAGTTAATTCCATTTTTTTTAATTCCCTGTAAATAAAACAGTTCACGATTAAATGACAAAACGTTCTGAGTGATGTTATGCTAAAAGATGTCAAACTTTCCAATGGAAATATCAGATTGCACCTGGCAACACTTAGTGTTGCCTAGGCCAGACCTATATATAGCAGCCTACGTATTAGGTTATTGGAAGGTACGCATATCTACAACTTCGGAAAAATGCTTTCCTTCTACCGCAACATGATCAATTGGGTCGCGCGATTCCTGATGCGAGGATAGCTGCACAACTTAATTAATTTTCTTGTAACGTAATTTAGTTCTGCAGATAACCACATTTCGGTCCCCTTCGTACGCCCTGGTATCGTAGTGCTCATGGAAAGAATCTTCGACCTTGCTCTCCGATACGATGTCGACAATATAAGATTTATAGATGAATGAGAATAATGATAATGTCTACGAGTATGTACTTTTGTTAATTTGAAAATATGAATTTAAAAATGTTATACAATTTTAAATAACTCTGATACTTTTACCTTAATCATAAGTCCGTGAGTGTACATAAACAAAACATGATAAAATGTTTATCTAAATATATGTATATTTCGTATCATTTTAAATGCAAATAACAATTATATTTTTAATTGTTATGTTTTTGCATTATTTTTACTTTTCACTTTTTCAAAATTAAACTGGCCCTTTTTAACCGCTAAAACAATTTTCGGCCGAATTCCTTTTTGTGGCTTGCGTCTTAATATTTTCCAGCTAATTAAGAGGAGCTTTTTATTGCATCTATGTTCATATTCCCTGCCCAGTGGCGACAACAACTAGAATTTGTTTCTTTAATTTTTAATCTTGATCTGGCCAGACCCTCCACACGACTGCACGCACTTCTAACTACGCGAGTGTTGCTGACGGAATTTAGTTGTTGTTTAAATTATGTACAAAAATTGCAAATAATTTCTTCATGTCTTTATAATATACATGTATTCCATTAAAAATTTCCATTTTACTAGAATTACTAAAAAATTAGCTTTCTTTGTGTATGGGGTAAATGCATCTAGAATAATTATATTTGTATTTGCTTCCCTGATGAATTTTAAAATAAAAAAATTTAGTCTCTATTTAAAAATATTTATTTTTGATTATTTATTTTTATATGAAGGACTGCTTGGCATTTTTGTAAAAAATGTGTGAACTTCCATAACCTTTAAGCTAAATATAAATTTTTTTTATCGAATTGTCAAAGTTTTCCTTTAATGAGGGTCGCTGCGAGAGGTTCATGCACAAAGTTGAATGTCAGAACTCGGTGAAAGTCTATCTCCAACTACTTATATAACATTTACGTTCCTTTATGTGGCCGCCATAGAAGATTTCATAAGGAACCATTTTCTTACGCCCTTGTCGTGTCCATCGCAGTTCTTAGAGTAAGTGATGTCTGCCTTAAGTTATACGAGAACATCAACCAGCTGTGCAGCGACACCTTTCCATTTAAGGGGTGTTGTTAATTGTTTGAAGAAGGCCTTAACTCCATTCTGGGAGTGTAATTTTATTCCACATTGTTGTTTTGGGTTATTGTCCAGTTGAACTTAACTCAATATTTCATAGTTTTCTACACTGGTATGTAAAAGGGACAAATAATAAGTTTTTCAACTCCTGGAGTGGATATCCAGACCTTTTTCACATCATACCCCCCGCCATTCTCAACAATGTATTTATTGTTTTTAATATATCGCTTTGGCCATATCAAAAATGAAATATGTATGTTTTTTCTTTTGTTAATATAAACATCTGTTTTCTAAAAATTAAAAAGCTTTTGGTTTGTTTTTGTTGACAATTAAAAACCCTTTTTTATAGACTTAGAAGTTCGTGGTAGAAAATAAACAATTGTTTGTTGAAAATTGGATTTCAAATTCTGTCCGATTTATTCCGAAAAACATGTACAACAATGAGGGTATATAGCAAGAAACAAAGCTTAGCAGCGCATAGATATTTGAAGTTTGTGCAAATACTTTTGTGAGTCACTGTATGCATTATTAATAGTATTCTCTATCATTATTTTAATATACAATATGTAAGGTAAGCCATGCAAAGTCCAATAGTTACTCAAAATACAGATTGCTGAAGAAATAGTAACATAATTTCGATCCAAATTGGTTACCACCGTACAAATTGGTCACTCATCTTATGCTGCAACTAGATAAAAACATAGCGACTCAGCTGTCGCAACTTATCTTATGAGAGCGCCAATGTGACAAGTTACCAATGTGGCGATGCCGTTACTAACGTTTAACCCGTAGAAACCAGCGGAAATTTGATTTTTTCCATATAATCGACTCAGCTGATTTCTATCAGTTGTACATTGTCATTTTTATAAATAAATTAGAAATAAACTAAGTAAATGATGACTTAATTAGACGTTGCCGTGTGTAGTCTCCTCTCTCTTCCAGCACAGTGTTGCCAAATTCAACAGTTTCAAGTCATTAAATAAAATAAAGAATACATTAAAAAAATTTAACTTTCTTTATTAATCAAAATTTGCTGTGTAATAATTAAACAGATTATTGAATCGTGTTGGTTGGTTTCGGGTTTAGAAATGTAATTTTTTTTTTTTTGATAATATCTTTGATTATAAGACAATATCAATCCAAAAATTTATCTGCGCACGTCACATATGGAAACATTTGGAAATGTTGTCGTTAATTTAGTTATCAAACCCAATTTTATTTCGTTTTTACCCGAATCGAAATGCTGTTGTTAATGTTAAATCGTTAACAGACAATGTTAAACGTTACAACTGAAGTGTGCTGCAAGATTTTAGCAGGCAGTCATTTTAAAATTAACGTTAACGATGTATTTGTGTGGTTTCAACGTTAACGATTTCTTTTCGTTTCGATAACATAGCGCTGAAACGAGACAAAATCATTTTGATAAGTTTATTTTTCAAATTAACAAAACGAAATGTCATTGTTTCGTTTGTTAAGCATTAAAAGGCAAAGCTAAGGTTTAAGATATTTTCTTTAGAATAATATTTAAAGTAACCTTACTCCTTGTCGGACACTTTTTAGATTTGAACACCCTGCCGTACACCCCAAAGTAAGAAATTTTTTTAAGATTTATAAAATGACTTACATCTGGCTGCAGCGGCCTTTTGCTCTATTAAGACATACTTTAATGGAATCTAATAACGATAAGATTTTAAAATATCACTGTTTTCAATTAACTCTTTTCCCTTTTTTTTAAGCTTTCAGCTACTTAAAATTACTGAAAATTTTAACTATGAGTTGAATATGAAATGTATAATATTTTTTGCAAAAACTGCATTGAACATGAAGACGTATTACTTAACAGTCATCACTTAAACAAATAGAGTGCAGTTATCGAATAAAAGGAAAATCATTTTACGACTATAATTTATAGTTGTTTGTAAAATATTTTATTTTCCTATGTTACGTAATAGTACAAAAAAATTAAAGTGAATGGGTATTGGACAAATCGTTTCAAAAAAGGTCGGAACCAAAAAATATTTGGATCTTATAATTTTCAGGTTTTTGCCGTTTCCGCATAAATGAAATAATATTCAAAATCGGAAAAAATGAATAAGTAGGGCTTCTATGCTATCTCTTTAGTTGTCAATTTGCGGTCATCTTATGTTCTACTCGAACTTAATTTCCCTCACTTATTAACATTATATTCGTATTGAAGTCTTGTCTGTATCACTGATTTATGTCTTAAGTACCTTCGAAGAGTTCAATGGAATAAATGCACCAATGTTTGTGTATATAACATAAATACATACATACACGTATGTATGTATGTGGTGATAATGTAAGCGCATAAACATATTTACATATTTACATAAATGATATACATATGTACATGCTTAGTTAATCAGTTGATAATAAAACTCCAGTAAATACATCCCACACCTTTATTACACGTAGAATCACCTTAACGTCTGACAGAAACAGCTGTTTTCATTCACAAATAGGAAAGTAAATAGCACATCTGTATGCTCATACAGACATATGTATGTACCATATATAATTTCATACATTCAATATTTATCTATTGTACATGTGCAGACACATTTATGTAACTACATACATATTTAGTTATATATAGATATATATATGTAGTAATAACATGAGAGGGAAAAAATGTGCATCTGATTCCTACCTTTTGATTTTAGGTTTGTTTTGTTTTAATGCATTGTCTAGTCACAACATTCTAAGAGTAAAAACACATAAAAAAATATGTGCGTAGATATGTATGCATGTATGTATGTGCAGTTTGGAGTATAAAATGTGTAGTAAGGCAAAGAAGCTACATTATAAATACATATATGTTTGTATATACTTACTAAGCAAGTAGATTTTTGTAAGTTTATATTATTTGTAGGAGTGTTTGGAGCGGGCAACGGGCCGTTTGAGAAGCTATAACACATTTTTATGTTGCAGAATTTTTACTTTTTCCTTTTTGCACAAGTATAGAATGCATAAGCGTTCATACACGTATCAAATAATGTGCTCGCACATAAGAGATATGCGCTTCATTCTACAAGTGTAACACTAGCATAAATAAATACGTGTATATACACATATATATATATGTACATATATGTACATGTGTGAGTACGTACGTTGATTAAATAGTTGCCTTTGCTGACCTTTATTTGTCACAATTTAATATATTCGGCGGACAACTAGCTTTAATATATGTACCTATATATATATATATATATATATATATATATGTACATATGTACAATATATAAATATATATACATATATGTACATACGTATCTAAGTATGTATAATTAAGTACTTAAATACAGTATATATTTGAAAGTATGTATTTTAGTATATATACATATGATTGCTCAATGTTGTTATATATACTAAAGTAGTAAAAGCGGTACTTAGTGAGCGGACTAATGAGATGTAAAATGATAAAATTATGATTAATGTGAACAGTTTTTTTTTATAGGAGTACACTTAAAACTTAAACGAAATGAAAGGAACTTCGTTGAAATCAATTACAGCGAATTATTAAGAGTTTTCACTAATCCATCCGTGCATTGGCACAAGAAAAACACATACAAGAAATATGCCATTATAGGAAAAAATATTCTTTACCAAAAAACTACATACATACACGATGGTGTGTACATACCTTCTACTCAAGTATAAACGAGCCTTTATCCATAACTCGACAAGCACAAGACATATGGCCATACTTTTTTTTTACTTAGGTTGCCAGGACTGTTATATGTTTACATGTCAAATTTGAGCGCGATCTGTCACATAGTTTTTTTTTACGGCACTATAAACAAGTCAACCTCGAGTGTGTTTTTCGAATTTTACTATGGAAATTAACGTCACAACGTATCACGTGCACGTGTTTTTGATTGGTATACATAAGTCGTTCAAGGACGGCCGTACATCGCTGGAGAACTTGCCCCATGATCGTCGTCCAGCAACGTCAATAAACGAAGAAAACGTCGAAAAAGTAAAGAAAATTGTATTGGAAAATCACCGTGTGACTGAAAGAGAGATAGCTAGTGAGCTCAACATATCAAATGGATCCGCTCACAGCATTATTCACGATGTTTTTGGGCATGAGACGTGTGTCTGCTCGACTTGTTTCAAAATTGTTACTCATACGTCTCGTCTTGTACGCGATTATTTGACCAAAAACAACGTAAATATTGTTCCGCAAGCACCTTATTCACCCGACATGGCACCGTGTGACTTTTTTCTTTTCCCTAAACTCAAATTGCCGCTTCGTGGAAAGCATTTTCAGTCGATTGAAGTCATAAAATAGAATTCGAAGAAGGAACTGAAAGCCATACCTAAAGCGGCCTACCAGAAGTGTTACGAAGATTGGAAAAAAAGGTGGCGTATGTGTATCGCCTCTAATGGTGACTATTTTAAAGGGGATAAAATAAATATTGAAGAATAATTAACCGTTTTTGTTTTATTGGACAGTCTCGTTTATATTTGAGCAGAAGATATATACGAGTATATTTATTTTTTACAGATTAAAAGAGGAAGCACCTATTTTCCAGCGTGCTGTTATTGTTTGACTTGAATTTGTCACAATCTTACAATGGGGCTACTATCGGTCTCCAAAATATTTTCTTCGGAAACTTTTTCATATACATATTAGAAAAAACTATCAGCTGTAGGTCCCTCCATTTGTTGGAAAAACATCAAGACGCAAAACCACAAATTGGAGGAGGAGCTCGGCCGAAAATCGCTTCAGCGGTTACAAAGTGCCAATTATATAATAATTATATATATGTGTATATATTATACGTGTATATATTATATTCGAAATTTTATATGCCACTTTTTCAGTTTCTAGATATTATTTCGCTCCAAAAAGTGCTATTAATGACCAACAATTCAAAACTAGATATAAAGAGATCCGGAGCAATTAGACAAAGAGTAGACTAAAATGAATTGATATCCTTAAAGCATGGAAGAAATAAGATGGGAGAAATAGGCCGAGGTGGGTGAGTACGAAAAGTTTGAGAATTTATATGGCAGGGAAAATTCCCAGGAATTTTGCGAGAAAGTGATAACATTAGCTAAAGGTTTAATAAACTTCTCAATACCACATATAAAGAATACCTAGTGTGTAATGTAAAAGATTAAATCCACCGCCAACGAACGGATAGAAACCTAGCAGACTTGCCAAATCTACCGCCGACCATCACTACGGACCTCATGTTATGTATACGACAGAAAATTATAAATACGAAGAGAAATGTAAAGAAAGGCTAAAGAAAATAGTATGCGAAAGCTGAGATAAATAAATACGATCATTATAGCCTCGCCGTTATTGGTTTCCACATCAACTAAAAATTAGTCCTCAAAAATAGTTTGGGTTTTATGGATCTTTGAAATATAATTTTTGAATTTTAATATTTTTTTAAATTCATTATAACACAAATATACCCCAAGAAAGCTAGTTTTTGTAATAATTTTCGTAAATCGTAGGCAATCCTTAATGGAACAAATGAAAAATATATGTATGTATGTATGTAAGATATTTTTTATTCCTCGATTTGAAATCATAATTTTTTTTTTATTAACTAAAAAACTGCTCCTATATGCACTTTGTAGAAGAAGACCTTTACAAGCTCATGAAACAACATTTTCCGAATACAGAAATCACTGTTGATATAGAAATATTATAATCTTATACACGGTGTGTCCCAAAAATAACCGAACTTTTTGGATATAAAATAGTAAAATACACATTATATTATCTTTGAAAGTTATTATTTATTCAAAATAGGTTCCATTTGACTCAACACAACGTTTGGAACGATCAACCAGCGCACGCAAAGATTTTTTTATGTCATTTATAGAAATGTTCTTCAGTACCTCGGTTACGGCTGCTTCATTTTTTTCAATTTTTTTTTAATTTTTTAAACTTCAATTTCAATTTTTTTTTCAAGTTTGACACAAAATTTTATATTTGCTCTTTTTTTTTTTTGGAACCATTAGCACACTTTTGGTTTTATTGAAACTGTCACTTTTACATCTGTCATCCGACTTACATGAAGTCAGGTGCGTTTGAAAGAGGATGAATGTATCTTTTTAATGTTGCAAATTTTCAATAGATGGCGCTGTATGTTGCATGATTTAAATATAAAGTTCGGTTATTTTTGGGACACACCGTGTATATTTCCAAATAATGCATACTAATATTAAATTGTGACTGCAATAGAAGAGCGATTAGAAGTGCGCGTTGAATGCTTGGTCGGCGCCATTTTACAGATGATTATGTTAAGCTATCAAAGTGTCCTCATGGAAAAACTGGCAATCGAATTGCTTGCTGTCAAAATGACAAGTGGTAGGCAATCCCTGATTACAAAAAAGATAACAACCAAACAAACGTAAATGTTTCGCAAAATTTTAACCGGTAGAATATTATAAACGTTTTTAATGAGATTAATAAACGCTTTACTTGCCAATATTTTTTTGCATTGGGCTCCCCAAAAAAATTAAATATCTTATAAATCTTTAATATTTTTCGGAAATCGGGTTTTATAGAGTCAAGTACTAACCTTCCTGGCCAACTGAAAATTGAATGTAGTTATGTAAGATTAACAGTTCAAAATGTTAAATTCTATTTATCTTAAAAACATTGTGAAAAATATACCGGTCTTTTAAAAAGTGTCCTCATTCTCATAAAGATATCAAGATTTTTCAGTACTCCCAGATCAGTATCAGAAATCGGACTAGCTCACTTATGCAGCATCCGATTTTGTGACACCAAACCTGAGATTTTGGATTTATATCGAGAGTGGGCAGGATTTTTACTAGTACATTTTTCAAAAAAAAAAATAACATCGCAACTTCCTCTCTTGGAATAAATATTATTTTGCCGGTTATGATAAGGCGTACAATAAGAAGAGAGCTCAAAACAGAGCGTGTTTTTATTTTATTTTAAGCTCGAATTTATAAAGGGTGGTTAAATTGTAAGGGCCGATGTTGAATGTGAACCACACCTAAACGCCAAGTTTTTTCCGAATTTAATTTGACATTTCTCTATTTCAGACTTACTCAATTTGAACCATGGAGAGATACACAATCCAACAACGTGTTAAAGTTATCCAGACTTATTATGAAAATTTTCAAAGAAAATCATCTTCAGTGATGAGGCACATTTTCACCTCAGTGGATTCGTCAATAAACAGAATTGCCGCATTTGGGCGAATAAGAATCCAAGAGTGATTGTCGAAAAACCAATGCACCCACAAAGAGTGACTGTTTGGTGCGGTTTATGGGCTGGCGGCATCATCGGGCCGTATTTTTTCCAAAATGAGGCCGGTCAGGCAGTTACTGTGAATGGTGTTCGCTATCGTGAGATGATAACGAATTTTTTATGGCCACAATTGGAAGATATGGATGTGGACGACATGTGGTTTCAGCAGGACGGTGCCACTTGCCACACAGCTAACGAAACAATGGCTCTTTTGCGCAACAAATTCAATGGCCGTGTTATCTCACGTAATGGCGATGTCAATTGGCCCCCAAGATCATGTGATTTGACACCGTTGGACTTTTTTCTCTGGGGTTATTGGAAAGAAAAGGTGTACGTCGATAAGCCAGCAACAATTCAATAGCTAAAGGATGAGATAATTCGGCACATTAACGGCATAGAAACTCCATTATGCCTCAGCGTCATCGAAAATTTGGACCATCGTATGGAGGTGTGTCGCCGAGGTCGCGGCGCTCATTTGGCCGATATTTTGTTACATACATAATTGAGTAATACCAATATATCATAATAAAATAAAATTTCAATAATTTCCTAAATAGTTTGTGTTTTATTCAAATCAACATCGGCCCTTGAAAATTTAACCACCCTTTATATATTCTAATCAAATATGGATTTTTATACTGCACCTTTTAAAGTACTTAAGGAGTGAAAACTTTTTATGGTAACTTAAATTTAGCGAATTTATTCAATAAAGAAGATCATACTACTCTCTGAAAACTTTAGAGAAATGAATGCGAAATTTGTCACATTTTCTAGTAAACCCCATTAATTCTTCCATTGTGTGCTTACTTATTTAAAGAAGTGATGCTATTAATTTTTGTAAGTCATACATATGTATGTAGCACAAATCCTTAAAAAATTAACCGTTCTTATAACTTTCATGAAAATCAAATGGTATATTAACTTTGTTCCGATATACAGCCTTGGCCAAAAGTATTAGGCACCCCACTAATTACTGATTTTTTGTTTTAACAAGTGAAGTAATGAAGTTTTATTAGTAAAACAGTGAAAATACAATGAATTAGTGATAATAACATTAATATTTCAGTCTCCGACTGTCACTTGTGCCAAGCGGATCGTTCTCTCTTTTCTCTGTGCTCTCGGTTATATTTTCACGTTTAGGTGTATTTAATTTGAGTTTATACACCATATTTCAATTTTCTTTTCCGATCTCGGTTATTAAAAATACCTTCGCAAATAGTGATAAATTAATAAAAAAAAAAACAATGCCCCCGGGCCACCGTTAGTTGGAGGCAATCGGTATGCCTTGTTAGCCGACAAATCTACAATAAAATCAAAAAAAAGAAAAACAAAAACTCACTTAACAAAACATTCGAACTCTTTCCTGAGCTACCCGCGGTGCAAACAAAAAAAGTCCCAAGTTCGTGGCATTAGAAGCAGTAGATAAAAAAAAAACTATTTCGCAATACTCTTGTTTTGCTGTCCATTGTTCAATTAATGTTATTAGCAAAGAAATCCAATCGATTTCAGAGCTCCGTGATGGAAATTTGCTATTACTCGTTAATAATGAAAACGTTGCCAAAAAATTCATCGCCTCGAAAGAACTTCATGGTATTTGTGCTATTAAGGCTAAATACCATGAGCATCTTAACTTTAACAAAGGTACAGTTTATGCTCCATTTCTTAGTTATGTGCCCGAAGATGAAATTATCAATGAGCTAAGTTCCCAAGGTGTTGTTGCTGTCTATAAATTTCAAAAAACAGATAAATGATCGTATGCAACCATCTGGAGTTAAACTTTTAACTTTTGATCTTTTCCACATTCCTGAAAAGTTAAATATCGCTTGACGCAAAGTAAGTGTAAAACAATATTTTCCCTCCCCCATGAGATGCAAAAATTGTCAGCTTCTCAGACACACTGCCAATCGTTCGCCCACATGTGAAATCTGCAGTTTGCTTCCACACTCCCCCCGATGTTTGTACACGAATCTTTTGCGCAAACTGTTCCTCTAATCACCCTTCTTCTTCAAACATATGTGAAAAATTTTTGCAAGCAAAAGAAATACTAAAACTTAAAATCACAAAAAAAGCACGATGCGAGAAGCAATTAACTTCCACAAAAACTCTATTCCTTCATTCACAGAGTCATCTCCCTCATTCTCTTCCATTGCTAAACCAAATACAACTCAACAACCAGAGCATAACCAATCCTCATACCCTCTTACTTCTTGCATCAGAAATATTCCAAAAGACAGCAACCACCAACAAGCTTCAAAATTCTCTGGAATTCATATCTGTACTCAGTTTACTCAAACTTCTAACTTAAGCGTAAACAATAACACGGAATTCATTGATAATAACGATTCACTGAGAAACTATAATTTTACGATTAATAACAATCCAGAATACAATAATAACATACAAGAACAATACCCACTCCACTCAATTGATTTAGACAAAAATATTAAATCAACAGTTAATTTTAATTCACCACGAAATATCAATTCATCAATAAATTACAATTTATCACTCAATAACAATATAACACCTGATTACACGTCAGAAGACAATAACAACTTAATACAACCCAGACCCAATTGAGCTAAGCGAAATCTTCACTCATAAAGAACTTGATTCAACTTATCTTTCAATAAGCAAAAGTTTTCCATCTCTTCTAATAACTTCTCAACAACAAATGACAACTTTGAAACTAACTTCAACAATTATAATAGAACTCTTCGAGACTTCACCGATGCTGCAATGGCATCAGATGAAGAATCGTAAGATCATTAGTGTATAAAACTAGAATTTCAATTTACATAAATTAAAAGATAAAACTACTTTTTTCATAAATTCTTTCTCATGACATCTATATTACAGTGGAATATAAAAGGGTACTGGAACAACTTCCAGGAACTTCAACTTTTATTAAAAGACCACAATCCTTAAATAGTTTGTTTACAAGAAACTCATATTCCAACAAATACAACACCTTACTCACCTAAAGCTTATGAAGGTTACTTTCATAATTTAGAGCAAAATATCCCAAGTAAACAGGGTGTGTGTATTGATAAAAAAGAATATACCTCATAAACGAATTAATATTACGTCAAATATAGCAACTATTGCACTGGAAATAAACATAGGGTTTAAAATTACATTAATAGCCATTTATATCCCTCCAGACCAGAACTTCCAAGCTCAACACATTTTATCCATTCTTCACAACATTACCACTCCCATGATCCTGCTAGGTGAGGTTAACTCTTGAAGCCCAATGTGGGGTTCTTCTGTAGTGAATCCAAGAGGTAAAATTATGGAAGATTTTATTCTTTAAACGAAAATATCATAAGAAGACCTCGATTCATTCCCGAACGTGCCAACTGGTCCAAATTTCAAACCTGTGGCGAACAAGATTTGCTCTATTACCACCGAAGACGGTACTCTCTCTTCCACTATAGAGATAGCAACCTTGTTTTCATCGACTTGGTCCTTGTACTCAAAAGACACTAATTTTTCAGCGAACTTCCATTCAGGAAAAACAGCCGTTCAAAATACAAGGTACAATCCAATCACTATGTCCGTTTCTGCCAAAGGAATTGAAAAAACTATAACACTTACTGAATTCGAAGAAGTGGTCCAGGTAGTCATAGGAAAAACCCCTGGATTTGACAGGGTTTCATACCAAATGCTTAAGCATATCCCTCCTTGCCTAAAAATTAGGTTACTTCAACTTTTTAATGCAACATTTGACACAGGAATTTACCCTCAATGTTGGAAAAACGCCGATATTGTACCTATACTAAAGCCAAATAAACCTTTAGGTAAAGAAAGCAGTTATTGGCCAATATCCCTACTGTCATGTGTAAGTAAGGTACTAGAAAAAATAATAGCCAAGCGGATCATGTGGTTCGTGTTAAAAAAACAACATATAAGCAATAATCAAGTAGCCTTTAGAGCAGGACAAGGTACTATAGATGCACTCCTCCACTTTGAACACTACCTGGCAACTGCTCTATCAAGCAGAAATCATATAGCCGTACTCAGTTTAGACTACGAAAAAGCATTTGACAGAATAGGAGTGCGCTGAATCGGGCGGTATGTGTGATGAAAGCGGAGGCTGGCAAAACACGTACCAACAGAAAGAAATATGCCAAATACGTCAAACCGCTTCTCTGCCTTAGACACGAGCGAACAAGACGACATCTCTATGTCGAACAATAATAAAATTGAACGAGAATCAGCGGCTGCTGAGAGTATCTCAAAAACCACGACCGATCTTCATACCAGATGTTAATGACATAAATAAAATGATCACCAGTTTCTCAGCTTTAATTGGTAGAGAAAACTTTACATACAAATCAGGCAGAGATGGGCAAGCCCGAGTGATGCCTATTAACAGCGATTCTTACAGGAAACTAGTGACATTTTTAGACGATAAAAACTTTGTTTTCCACACTTATCAGTTAAAGGAAGATAAGCCGCACAAAATTGGCATTAAAAACATTCATTATTATTCTACACCAACAATTGACATCAAACTAGGCTAGGAAGGGCCATACTGTGAGAAATACTGTAAACGCAAAAAGTAAAGCAACAAAAATGCCCATGTCAGTGTTTTTGTTGATCTTGAGCCATCAACAAACAACAGAAGTGTGTTTGATATCAATCGTTTATGTAATGCAGTAATCAAAATTGAGCCACCTCGAAAATTTGATGATTTAGTGCAATGTCATCGTTGTCAGGTGTTTGGACATACCAAACGGTATTGTAAAAACCCTTTAGATGTGTGAAGTGCGGACTAGACCATCCATCAGCTCTATGCGAAAAACTTCTTGATACTCCACCCAAATGTGTACACTGCTTGCAGAATCATACAGCCCATTATAAGGGTTGTCAAGTTTATCAGGAACTAGTATCTAAAAGAGATTCATTTAGGTCGGCTCCTAACAACTCGCGATCGAATACAGTGAATCCTTCGAACTCCGGTCCAACATTTTACAACATTAATGCCACCTATGCAGATATCACAGAAGGACAAGCAAGCTCCTCCACAAATAGCCAAAACAACTTAGAAAAGTTAGAAGCACTGATTTCTAAACAAGTTGAGCTGACCTCAGCACTGATGACAATGTTGACCTCCCTTATATCTAAGTTATGCAATTAAGTCTTAAAATGGCTACAGGGAATGCAAATGGACTTAGTAACCATTTATTAGAAATTGAATTTTATCTTAACCAAAAACATAGATATACTCATGGTATCCGAGACACACTTTACCAACAAGTCTTATTTTAAAATAAAGGGGTTTGATGTCATTACTTCTAATCATCCTGATGGTAAAGCACATGGCGGTTCTGCTTTTATTATTAAGTCTACTTTAAAATACAAAGTACTGGAGTCGGTATCGTTACTTTCAATTCAAGCAGCGTCTGTCGAAATTACAAGTGTCAGTGATGGAATTGTCATAACAGTACTGTATCTACCTCCTAGTTTCAACTTAAACAAACAAGCATTTAATACATTTTTTGATCAATTGGGCTCCAGATTTCTGGGTTGCGGGGGGTTTCTATGCCAAACACCCTTGGTGGGGCTCTCGGCTAACTAATACTAGGGGTCGCGAGTTATATAAATGTATTACAGAAAATAACTTTAGCGTTCTATCCACAGGCGGACCCACTTACTGGCCTACAGATCCTAACAAAACTCTGGCATTGACTCAAACCTCCTCAAAATAACTCGTAATGACGACCTCAGCTCAGACCATTCCGCTCTAATTATAAATTTTAATATACCAACAATACTCACTACTCGGAAACTACGTATTTTAAATAAAAAATCTAACATAAAATTATTTCAAGACTGGTTAGAATCTCATATAAATCTCAACATGGAGATAAACTCAAATAGAGACTTAGATGATGCTGTGGAGAACTTCACCAACAAAGTAGATTACTTTTTAGCTTCATCTCACATTCACAACAAAACTTTTCAACCATATAGAAATAAGCTACCATATACTGATGCAGTATCCGAGCTGGTAAAAAACAAGAGAAGGCTTCGAAGAATTTGGCAAAACAGCAGAAATCCACATAACAAAACAGCACAAAGCAATCAAGGAATAAATTAGCTGAAATGAAAGAAGAGTCGATCGGGGAATATCTTAAAAATGTTGATCCAAAGAGGACCGATGAATATAACATTTGGAAGACTACAAAATACTTAAAAAGACCAACATTACGACAAATCCCCATAAGAGATGTTAACAACTCATGATGTAGATCAAATGAAAGTAAAGCACACGCTTTTGCCAATCATCTTAAAACCACATTTAAACCATTCGATATTAACAGTGACAGCCAACGGCGGAGTGTTGAAGCTGAAGAAGTTCAGACTGAAATTTCTCGAATGAAAAGTACAAAGTCTCCTGGTTATGATAATATTGATGCTTTGACAATTAAACAACTTCCAAAAAAATGTTTATTGTTTTTAATGATGATTTTCAATTGTAGCTTTAGGCTTAGCCACTTCCCTACCCAGTGGAAATGTGCTGAAATAATCATGGTACCAAAGCCACAGAAACCTGAAAATGAGTTATCCTCGTACCGGCCAATAAGTCTACTGACAATATTCTCGAAAATACTCGAAAGAATATTTCTTCGAAGATTACTGCCAGAGTTAGAAAGACAGTCGATTATTCCAGATCATCAGTTCGGTTTTAGGCAGATGCATGGCACTCCGGAGCAATGCCATCGTTTAGTTAAAACAATACTTAGCAGTTTGGGGGAAAAAAAAATATGTTGCGCAATATTTCTTGATATACAGCAAGCATTTGACAGAGTCTGGAATTCAGGACTGCTATATAAAATTAAAAAGATACTTCCCACCCCATTCTATCTCTTTCTTCGATCTTACCTAAGTTACGTTAAAATACAAGATTCAGTTTCAGACATATACGAGGTAAGTGCTGGAGTTCCACAAGGTAGTGTATTGGGTCCAACACTTTACACGATTTATACTGCAGATATGCCAATAATAGAGGACACCAATATAACTGCTACTTATGCAGACGACACTGCAATACTTTCTTCATGCTTCTCTGCAAACGAGGCTGCAGAAATTGTACAAAGTTAATCGAATGAACTACAAAACTGGCTTACCAAATGGAACATGTCAGTAAACGCTTCAAAATCTGTCCATGTCACCTTCCCACTTAGGAAAGAAGAGTGTCCAAACCTCAGCCTGAATCAAACCGTAATTCCTAGATCGAATAGTGATAAGTATCTTGGACTGCATTTAGACAAAAAATTAACTTGGCGTGAACATATTAGAGTCAAAAGAAAGCAGCTCAAGATTAAAACCAGAAAAATGTATTGGTTGCTTGGCCCCAAATCTAAACTTAGCCTTGAAAATAAACTTCTTCTTTATTAAACGATGTTGAAACCAGTGTGAACTTACGGCATTCAAGTCTGGGGTACAGCGAGTAGAACCAGTATAGATGTGATACAAAGATTTCAATCAAAAACACTCCGATTAATAGCGAATGTACCATGGTACATAAAAAATATTCATTTACATAAAGATCTAAAAACTCCCATGGTTATAGACGAAATAACTGAGATACATCGAAAAACTTAACAACCATCCAAATACACAAGCTATCAACTTGCTAGACAATAGCGAGGAAGTACGAAGACTACAAAGACTGCACCCTCTAGACTTGCCATTCAGATCCTAAAAAAATAAAAAAAAAAAATATAATAAAAAAAATGAAAAAAAATAAAATATAATAAAAAAATAAAAATATAAAAATATAAAAATAGTATATACCTTAATGTTAAGACAAATTGCACTTAATGCATCAATGTAAATCTAATTTATAGTATAATTTACTTATTGTCAACCGACAGATTGTAAATAAATAAACTAAAAAAATAAAAAAAAAAGTTTTCTTCATTATAGCTTTTGATGAAATTTGTAAAATATTAGAAAAATACCAACTACACACAATCGATCTTTGCTGATGACGTTCTCATTTTCTCGAAGAATACCGGTTTATTAGATCCCAACATAAGTTTTCGAAAACTCTTGACGATATTGCCGTTTGGTCAGTAAGCTCAGGAGCTAACATATCATATGCTAAATGTAA
This sequence comes from Ceratitis rosa, assembly GCA_037013455.1. Lineage (NCBI taxonomy): Eukaryota > Metazoa > Arthropoda > Insecta > Diptera > Tephritidae > Ceratitis > Ceratitis rosa. The sequence continues at coordinate 1,538,341 of JAWMAG010000035.1, read as the reverse complement.
TTTTATTCATATTTGCAGAAGAAAAAACTGCCCAGATTGTGCCTTTATTTACAATAATGTAGTTATTAAAAATGTGAAACAGCTAAAAATATTAGGTATAACTTTTGACAAAACCTTAAATTTTAAGCAGCATTGTTTAGATTTAAGAAAAAAACTCAACTCTAGATTAAACATCATTAAATATCTCACTTCTAAGAATAGTAAAATACATACTGAGTCTTTAATTAATGTTACTAGATCTTTAATATTAGGAGTTATTGACTACAAAAAATACAACAAGACTAGTGATTACACCCTATCGCACAGCTGTTCGGAGAAGTCTGCGAGCGTTTCTAACAACACCGATCAAAAATTTACTAGCTGAGTCTGGACTTTCTTCAATAGATGAACGTTTCAAACATAGCACTCTTCGTCTAATTCCTAAACTTTATCTTACAAAGAACCCGATCCTATATAACGACGTAAAAATGTTATTACTAAAAAGCGTGTAATGAAAAGACCATCCGCTATATACAATGCCTCACAACATGCAAAAGAGATTGATATTTTTTGTAAGCCTACTATAAAAAAGGCCAACCTCGTCCCACCCTGGCAATTACCATCAACAATTTTTATTACCAAACTTCTTGCCTACCCTAAACAAAGCACAACTTCTATAATTATAATAAAAATTTTCTCGACATCAGAGACCAGTTAATAAAAGAGGGTTGGAAACTAATTCTCATATAACTCAGTCTTCGCAGCCGAGTTAACTGCTATAAACGTTGTTATCAAGTATGCAGTCGCAAACAAAGGAAAATATGTTGTATGCACTGATAGCATGCCATCCATCAATTCACTTCAAAATCTTCGAAACAAAGAGCCGCTAGTTGAACACTCCAGATATATGCTAATAAAATATTTTTCGAAAATTAACATTATGTGGATACCAGGTCATTGCGGCATAAGAGGAAACGAGCACGCTGATTGCCGTTGCGAAAGAAGTCTACAAATCGCCATCCATATGCTTTGGATCGTTTGTTTACTCAGACATTACTCGGCAAGTAAATGCCTACATGAGAGAATTAACAGTGTCCAACTGGCAAACCCACAATCATAACTATAAGCTGTTTAACCAGAATTGCTGTAAGCCAGTCTTTCCTGCAAGTTCAACAACAGATCAACTAAACATTTTTACTAGACTGAGATTGGGGCACACAAAAATTACCCACGAACGTCTTCTGAAACATGAACTTAGCCCAATCTGCTTAGAGTGCAAATGCCCGTTATACATAAATCATATTCTCGAATTTTGTCCAAAATACCGTAATATTAGGTTTAACATATTTCATAAAAAAAAGCCTACAGATCTACTTAAAACATGTAACTTTGAAAATATAGAAACTATTTACAAATATTTATATTTATCAATGTAAACTTTTACAACAAATTTAGTACGATGTGGAGATAATATTTCATTAGTCTTATCTTTAGTATAGTTTATATTTTTATTTCGATTAACATATATTTCAATAACAAACAGATTGTCAAAAACCTGAAAAAGGCAAACAAATACATTCACAATAGTAAACTTATGCACCAAATACATTAACTTTATCTTATGCTAAGGATATTTGGTACCCTTTACCAGGTGTGTTTGTTGAAGTATGCCGGTTTAACTAGTAGATGTCGCTAGCAATATGTTTAAATTTCTATGATTTGGCATGTATGTAATTTTTTTCTATTGACATTAACCTACAAAAATACGCAGGTCACATTCCGCCAAAATAATAGCGTCATATTTGTTTACCTCAGTGAATATATCGAGTTTCGTTCCAAGTAAATCGCATTTGCACCATTCGTTGCTTTTCTTATTTCATCAGCGAAAAAGTTCGAAGACGAGGAATGGCATGTTGATCCAACTCAATCGCAAGAAAAATTGGCAGAAACACTACATGTGACTCGAGGAGCAATTTGCCAACGTTTAAAAGCCATGGGAAAGATCCAGAAGTATGGAAAATGGGTGCCACATCAGCTGAACGATAGACAAATGGAAAATCGAAAAACCGTTTGTGAAATGCTGCTTCACGATTCGAAAGGAAATCTTTTCTGCATCGAATTGTCACGGGGGACAAAAAATGGATTAATTTTGAGAACCCGAAACGAAAAAAATAATGGCTTTCCCCTGGTGAAGCTGGCCTATCGACTGCAAGGCCAAATCACTTTGGCCGTAAGACAATGCTGTGTGTTTGGTGGGACCAGTGCGGTGTGGTGTACTACGAGTTGTTGAAACCTGGTTAAACGGTGAACACGGATCGCTACCGACAACAAATGATCAATTTGAATCATGAGTTGATCGAAAAATGGTCGGAATGGGCCCGAAGACATGGCAAAGTTATCTTGCAACATGACAACGCGCCGTCTCATACCGCTAAACTGGTGAAAGACACGTTAAAAACACTTAATTGGGAAATATTATCGCACCCGCCGTACTCTCCAGACTTCGCCCCGTCCGACTATCACCTTTTCGCATCGATGGGACACTCCCTTGCAGAGCAGTGCTTCGCAAATTTTGAAGAAGTCGACAAATGGCTCGTCGAATGGTTTGCCTCAAAAGAGAAAAAGTTTTTTTGGAAAGGTATCCATAATTTGCCTGAGAGATGGGTGAAATGTGTAGAAACCAATGGTCAATACTTTGAATAAAAAAATTTTAAGATTCCTCTGAAAATTAAGTGTTTTCTTTATCGAAAAACCGGCAAACTTCAAGTATACAATGCACTCGGCCGCGGTAGCCGAGTGGTTAGCATTGCGTACTGACATTCGGAAGGCTCGGGTTCAAATCCCGATGCTATCAACATCCGAAAGTTATGAAAAATTTATTTAAATAAAAAATTAAGTTAAATTTTCTAATTGCGGTTGCCCCTCGGCATGAAAGACATGAAATAAAGGCTCCTCGTAAAAAAACCTTCAGCCGTTCGGAGGCGGCTTAGTATAAACTGTAGGTCCCTCCATTTGTTGCATAAATATCAAGACGCAAAACTACAAATTGCAGGAGGAGCTCGGCAGAAAAATTGCTTCAGCGGTTAGAAAGCGCCAATTATATATATACAGTGCACTCGCGGTAACGTGAACACGTTTTATATTTGATTTGACTGCCTCTGTAGCATGAACAAACTCTGAAGACTTGGTAACGTGAAAAAATTTTTCCTCTCTGCATATATTTACTACTCATGTATATGTATAAACAACCCTGAAATCGATTAAATTCGATTTTTAAAGTTCTGGGAATCCCCTAACAATGTGTGTATATACACTTCGAATGTCAACGACTTTATTTCAGCATTGGCAGTTGATCAGGTAAAATTGTTTCCCTCTCATCCAAGTGAAACAGAACTAAGAACTGAAGATAGAAACATAGGTGCCATGTTTATGCCACCAAATGTCACCCTTCTAATCCAACCGAAGGATCAAAATGAGATCAAAATAGCAAAACTATATTAGAGAAATAGTTTGTTGGCTGCAGTAGCAGCAGAAGACGCCGATTTGCTTGAATTAATGAGCAAGACGCTGTTACTCTATTATCTACCGCCGCTTTTGAGGCCTCATGCCCTCTGTACATCCCATCGGGGAAGAAAATACCCAAATGGTGGAATAATGAAATCTCTGTTTTAAGGAAAAGAAGCAGAAAACTCTTTAATGAAGCCAAAAGATAAAATAAAGCTTGTCTAAAGTCTTTTAAAACCACTATAAGGAAGGTAAAGCGAGAATCTTGGAAGGCCTTCTGCAGTGACATTGAAGGAAATGCGAAAGGCAATATACTTAGGAAAGTCCTCTCCAAGAGTTCCGCATTATCAAATTACATCCAGAAACCAAATGGTGAATGGACGTCATCTCTGAAGAAATGCTGGATATACTCATGAGCACCCAATTTCCGGGATGTTCCTCAGGACAAGACCAAATCAAACGAGGAGGAAGTTAACGCTTCTTTGATATCAGCAGCATTGTTTGCCGCAAAAGCATTGAATGGGCGATTAAGTCTTTCCAACCCTACAAATCGCCAGGACTAGATGGAATCTTTCCCGCTGAACTACAGAGGGCTGACATCCTGTCCCCATTTCTATGTAAAATTTGCAAAGCCTATCAACGTGGAGGGTACATCCGCAAGCATGGACAAGGGCCAAAGTAATTTTTATCCCAAAACTAGGAAGAACCAACCACGTCAATCCAAAGGATTATCGATTACTCTCACCTCTTTTTTTTGAAAAATCTTTGAAAGGCTGCTGGGCAGATATATACGCCGGAATCTACCCCCAGCTTGCTTACTCCAAGGACAAGTCTGTTGGTACATCCCTACATGATATAGTCGGGCACATCGAAAGAGGGCTTGCCGTGAAGGAGTATACACTTGGTATTTTCCTCGGGCTTTCAATTACATTCTTTCTGCCTTCGTAATAATGCTATTCAGGAACTGGGTCTTTAACAACCCATTGTGAATCTCGTAGAGTCTCTTCTGAGGAACAGGATCATCTTCGCAGAGATGGACAGCGCCAGCGTCACCAGACACACAACAAGGGGCACCCTTCAAGGTGGAGTTTTTTCGCCACTACTGTGGTGCTTAACAACGAACACACTGATTAGGAAGCTGCACAACACAGGTTGTAGCGTTGTGGCATACTCTGACGACTTTGTCCTGACAGCGACAAGCAAACACCTACAAACATTAAGCAATCTACTCCTTAATGAACCCGGATAAAACAGAGATGGTGTTATTCACCAGGAGGTACAAGCCGTAGGCCTTTAAGCCACCTAAACTAAAGGGCGTGGGGATTAGCCTCTCTACCGAAGTCAAATATCTCGGGATAATCTTAGATAGCAAACTAAACTGGAACCGGAACACGGCAGAAAAATCAAGGAAAGCTATAACTGCACTCTACTCAACCTTGGAAGATTTGCAGTATAGGACATACACCACCTCCAGTGTATGCTTCGATAACCTTTTCTCCACGAGAATCCCAAATAGATGTGAGTAGGAAAAAACCAACGCCCACGACCACAATGCTGGTCACGAGCCAGCTATGGCCAAAGTTGGACGCGAAAAAATCAAAAACATCTTATCCTTCTAGACCGGTTCTCTATAAACACTGGCGTTGTATGATACAGCTAGTATATATAAGTAAATATATACTCGTATATGTATGTACACGTATGTATAAAGGTAATTGGTAGTATAAACCCCCATTTATATAATATACATAGGTATAGTTAAAAATGGTTATACTTCTTATTAAGATTGAAAAAATTAAATCGTTGATATGCATGCTTATCTGCTTTTATAGGTATGTACATAAAGTCATATCCTCATTGCCAACAAATTTCACATTCTTGGCTTATTTAACTCTATTATTGTCATAGGAATGCTGGTAAACCAGTTATGCGTGGTTATGTTCCGGTTTCTTCCAGCTTTGTCAGTTCTTCGACAAAGCAAGGCGCAAGTGGTTTTCTTGGCGCATTAGTAGACTTTCCAAAGATACATTTCCTGCGTAAATAACATATTTTGCAAGAATATCGAGAAGCATTACAAATTGTATTCGAAATTTATCAGGTTTGTTCGAAATGTACATTTTAAATAGGTAACCGCTTTGAAAACCGACCTGTTGTTCACCGATTGTAACATGAAACCAGGCTTAAAATATTTTTCACAAGCATCAATGAAAATTTTCCCAAGAATTCGTGAAAGATTTCGTGAAAACTGCATGAAAAATGTTTAGAAGTTTTTGAGTTTATCCCGAACACACAGATAATGATAATGATATTAAAAATTGTATTCATAGTAATAAATGTATAATAATATTTTTTTCTTATTTATTTTATTTGAAATCTATTTTACATAAGACATTCAGCAAATTTGATCTTATATATAATGACAGAGGTAGGTTTGCTCTGCGCAAAACTACATAAAGAATAACGTTATTTTTTTACTTTTAAATTAACTGCTAACACTATTAAAATTCAGAAATACTTCAGTTTGGTTATCTTCATTGTAAATTCTCAAAATTATCATTAGCTAAAACTCAACTTACTAACCTAAACTTAAGGTTTGCAATTTTTTTTCTTTTTTCTTTTTTTTTTAATTTAATTTGTATCTATTTTATAAATACTAGAGAAACGGGGCAAGTCTAAGATATGACAGCGATTTAATCGAAAAGTTTCATAGGTGGTATCTAATAGACTTACCATATAGCAATTGGATTTATGTGGTTAGATAGGCGTGCAAGATATCTAGCGGTGTATTTTGGAATTTCGCTCTTTACAAAGTGAATTCGATTTGTTTTAATTTTTAGTTGCTGTTGCTTAGCCTTAATATGAGTTTTTCATATTAGACGTCGATCAAGATGCATTCCTAAATATTTGACGTTATCACTAGTGGGAAGCTGATTATTGTTTAGAAATACAGCAGGACATTGCTCTCTTCTTAATCTAAAGGTGACATGTGTAGAGTTTCCTGAAATAATTCTCCATTTGTCTAGCAAAGAGGAAGCTTCTACAGGATACTCGCTACAAGCGATAAAAGCGGTATCTTCAGCAAAAGTAGCCACTACTACTGCTTCTAATGTGGGCATATCCGAAGTGAAAATAGTATATAGGACGAGACCTAAAACACTACCCTGGGGTACGCCAGCATTAATGCTGTAAATTTCTGATGAATCTTCCTTATGTCTTACATAGAAATGCCTGCCGCTCAGATAAGATTTCAGAATTAAGAAGAAATGCGCTGGCAAAATATTTTTTATTTTATAAAGAGTCCTTGCTCTCAAATGCTTGTTGAACGTCTAAAAAAACTGCAGAACAGTTAAAAGTCGCATTTTAGAGACTGCAGGCTTTTGAATACACGTCAGCTTTATTGCAGAAATAAGATTTGGGAATAATTTAATTAACGTTATTGGCTCAAAGCGTGGTTTCAACCATCTCGAATATTAAATATCAAAAAATTAAAAGATAAATTTAAAAATTTTAAATTTGTTGTTTCTATATTCATATTAATTAAACATCAATTCTAATTAGTTAACTTTAGTTTCTTTTATTCTCTTCAGAAGGACCGGATGACGGGCCTTTTTAGGTCAACCATTTACATGATCCTTCGAGCAGGATATTTCGTCTACATAAAACGAAGCATTCATCATCGTTGGAGAATACATTTCACCCGTGCCACAAAGGATAACACATCGACATCAACAAAACTAAAAAAACAAATGAACAGGTACGTGGGTTAAGCTTCAATTTGCACATACTCATACATCTGCTCATACAAACAGGTATTTAATTTGCCTAAACAAACTTTTTCGCACATTTTGATATTGACATTTACTCGAAATCATTTGTGATTCTTGATCAAGTTATTAAATATTTATATAATATAATTGGCGCCTTGTAATCGTTAAAGCGATTTTCGGTCGAGCTCCTCCTCCAGTGTGTGGTATGCGTCTTGATTTTTTGAAACAAATGGAGGGACCTAAAATCTGAAACAAAATATATATGGATATAAAAAAATTCCCAGTCATATAAGTATTATATATGTATAGTGTTGGACGGCCAGCAAAAAAAATAAAGCTCTAAATTTTTTAAAGAAATATTAGTATTAATCTTTATTAGAAGATACAATATTTTACAAGAGTGTACAACTATTGGCATATGCCGATGTTATTGATAACATAGGCCTCTGCTTTCTCCAGAATTGATAAAGCAGCGTCTGAAGTGGACGAAGTCTGATAGTGAACGAGGAAAAGACTAAACATCTCCTGCCATCAAACAAACAGTCATCGCATTCGCGACTTGGCTCCCACGTCACTGTTGGCAACGATAACTACGAGGTCGTAGATGATTTCGTCTAACTAGGAACTAGCATTAACATCAATAATAATGCCAGCCTTGAAGTCCAACGCAGAATCACAGGTGCTACTTTAGACTGAGTAGTCAATTGAAAAGTAAAATCCTCTTCCAACGACCGAAAGTCACACTCTACAAGTCGCTCATCATACCCGTCCTACCATATGGTGCAGAAGCGTGAACAATTTCAACAACTGATGATTTGGGCCTGGGAGTCTTCAAGAAAAAAGTTTTGCGAACGATTTATGGGCCTTTGCGCATTGGCAACGGCGAATACCGTAGACGATAGAACGATGAGCTGTTCTTGCTATACGATGATATTGACATAGTTGAGCTACGCTGGGTAAGTCATGTCGCCAGAATGGATGAAAGCACTCCAGCTTTGAAAGTATTCAATGCTGTAACCGCTGGTGGAAGCAGAGGAAGAAGAAGACCTCCACTCCGTAGGAAGGATCAGGTGAAGAGTTACCTGGCTTCAGTTGGTATTTCCAACTGGCGCTAAACAACAAAAAGAAGGGACGAATTTCGCGCTAATATTAATTCGGCTATTATCGCCAATAAAATAGAAGAAGAAGAATAAGAGAAACAGAGGGCAGAAGAGACGAACATGACAATTGACTTTAAACGTGCGATAGAGACACTTTCCTCAGTTAACTGTAAATCTATTCATTTGCGATTGATTCCATAATAAATTCGACCTTTCCAGAGATACAAGAAAGTGGATCTTTTTTTTGGGTCTACAAAAAGCTGCTATGGGTTCCCTGTTAGCCCAAGAGATAATATTCGGATGGATTCTCACCTGTCAAACTAAAGAAGACAAAACCGCTGAAGACAAGAAGCATGCTAAAGCAAAAAGCGCCAGTGATACGTCAAAATAACGAATTGATAACCAGTTGCTTTTAAACTCATTCTTTTCATGGTTCGGAAACTATTTTGTTTTCCGACGACACAGACAGAACGTCCTTCGACCACCTAAACAATACCCCCTGAGTTTAAGGTTGACAACAGTGAGAGACAGCGCACAAGCCCTGAAATTTTTGAATTAGAACAAAATTGTGGCGCAAGAAACAAAATTAGGGCATTCATACAGTAATCTCACATAAAGATAAATAATCAATGTTTAGAAGACACAACGTGTTCACCAAAAGAAAAGATTTACAAAGTTTCGCAAAATAATTATTTCGCAGTAAAAAAAAAGTAACAGACTCTACACCTAATAGTACTTGACTCAAAAGAATTGCACCTCTATAAGCGAATTTCATCAATGTTTTCAAAATTGTTCGTATTTGCCCAAATTAATTCCTCCGCAAGCTTAAATTATATAAGGGAGAACAGTTTATTTAACACAAATTGTGTTGGAGCACAGCTTATTTAGATTAGGGTAAGGATGGATTATCCATACGTAAAGCGTTGCCGAAGGAGCCAACTTAGAAATGTATCTAGGCGCATATTTAAAGCTAAAGGATAGTTTTCTTTGCTGCCCAAAATAAAATGAACCGTTTTAAATTACTGCAGTTATGCCAGAATGTTTGAGCTTTATCAATGGATCGGAATTAAATCTAACTGAAGGCTGCTCAAATGCAAGCTGAATTGGACATCAAATTACGAGTTCGACGAGTCACTATAGGACCTCCTATTAGTGTCAATGGCTCCAAAATGTTTTAACAGCCCACTTGAAAACATCTTGAAAATTTTCCTTTATAAAACGCGCAGTGGTGGAGAAAGCGCCTACCCGCTCAAGCAATATTGACACCATTCAGGAAACACAGTACGGAGTAGGCTATAGAAGAAAGAGAAAGTTTCATAAGTATTTTACGAAATATTGTGTACGAATTGAAAATTGTTTTGTTTTTTTTATCAAATAAATTTAAAACGAAGATCTCTTTGAAATTTGTCCACTTCTGGTAAACTTGATTTTTTAGCTACAGCACTTTAAGTAAACGGGTGCATTTTTTGTTCGATTCCGTGGTTTAATTTGGAGTTTACAAAAGTTTACAATCAACAGTTTCAATTTTACTTATCGTTGTCTGATATCTAAATCTTCAAACAAAATAAAAAAATATTAAAAAATAGAAATGCATGTACAAAAGACAATTATAATTAAAAATAAATAAAGAGGTAAACGTAAACCAGTGTTGAAATGAGTGACCAACGCTCAAATCAAAAAGTATATCGGCATTCAGCTGCTGCTGTGGAGGCAAGTACCCATTTCAATGTATTCGCGCGAAAATCTTCACCCAACAGCAGAGCGAAGGGAAACTGTGCTTATCTAATGACAACCACGCAGCCTTCGACTTCAACAGCAGTAGAGAAAAACAGAGTCCAAAATCTCTTTGCATGGTAGAAAAACAAGCCGCTATATCCCTGCAAACAATTGTAGGCCTACGGTCGATTGGAGTAGTCCAATCGGTACTTCTCTGTTGTCTACTTTTGGATCAACTCACGTTCCGCTACCACCCTGTTGTTAGCCGACGTTTGTCCGTGTTTTATCGAAGCTGCAAGTGCGCAAAGATTATACTCGTTTACAGTAAATGTTTGATACTGAAACGGAGTCAGTTTCGTTTTGTTGATGAGCTATGCTGGTACACAGAAGGTGTGCATAAGTTAGAGCTTATATAATATGTACATACATATTTTCCAATGCAAATAGAATAAATGCCCAATATATTTATTGGCAATAAAACATTAATTTAAGTTTATAAGATATACATATATCATAATATGCATGTATGTTTTGACCAAAGCGATTTGTATTCGAAACTAAAAATTATATCTGCCATCTCTCGTATAGCTATACTCCATAATGAAACATACTGTAGGTACTCCATGGAGTAATTTTTGTTCACACACATACGAGTATGTTACTCGGATGTTATGCAGAGATAAAGTGTATGAACCATATTTTTTTTTATAGATTGTGGACCATTGTATTGTCCGCGTGGAGTATATATTTCACGCGTGCATAAAGTTGTTTGCAGGGATAATCAAACAGCGCAGTAGCAGCAGCAATACCAGTGCTAGCGACGAATACTGAAGAAGAAGGTAAAGAAAAAATTGTCGGCAATGCAAACTGGCACTGATCGGTACATTAATGATACATGCAAGGAGGACATCAACTCCTGATAAAAACATAATAATGCTTAACACATTGGGCCCGGCGCCGCACAATGGGGTAAAAGTGCTTAAAACACGCGCATTCCTTATTTTAAGCTGTAATTTCTATATTATTAATGCTACTTTCTTCAAATTTGGACATTTTATTTAAAATTGTTGAAGTAATGCTATACAAATTAGTATATTTACTCTTCCTGGGATTCGCACCCTACAGTCGGAAATTAAAATTTCTTACTAATCTTCTTATTCAAAAGAAAGTGCGAATAATAAACATTTTCCAACTGATTGAGGTTACTTTATCATTGACTTAAAAAATACTATACTTTTCTAAGTCCATGACAGTTGAAAACTTTTTTATGGTAACTTAAAATTAGAGGATTTATTTAATAAAGAAGAACACTTTTCCCTGAAAAATTGTGTAAAAATGCGCACGATTTTTTTTTTATTCAAGTAAAGTTTACCGATAAGCTTCTTCTATTGTAAGCTTTTTATTTTAATAAGATGGAGAAGGAGAACACTCAGCAATCCATATGCCTGTCTTTCCGTAAAACGCAAACTACTCCGTTAGTTTTGGATATATTTCAACCAAATTAGGTAAGCAGAGGTATTTTTACATCGTACTAAATCCGCCGAAAAAAATATGGAAGGGTGCTAAATTTGATATCCTATATAGATTATTTAAAATTAGTAAAATTAGCCATACCACCCGTCTGAAAGAGGGTATGCATACACAAGTTATTTCTGCGGGACAATCGTCAGTAACGGCATCGCCAAGCGGTAATAACTTTTCATATGTATGTAAAATGGATAATATTAAAGGTATTTAGCAAAACGTAACTAACTCCCACATATAATGCAATCCCTATTGCGGCACCTTCCAATTTACATAGCTCAAACACTAGTCAAATGACCTAAGCTAGCGTATTAAAAACATATAAGCAGCCCTCACCCACTATTTTCCTGTACTGGAGTAGGGTCCATGATTCCCAATCTAACCCAGTGCGTGACACAATTATGTCAACCATCCAAAACATGGTCAAAGACTTATTGAAATCGCAAAACCAAATGCCTAAAACCCTGATAACTAAAAAATTAGGTTGCTCAGAATTTGTATATGCATATTTGCATAGTTAAGCCCTAAAATTTCTTCTTCAGAGTCATGAAATTGAAGTTATGCTCATCTTGAAAGCACACCTCACCAATAAGTATAATTTTAATATTCATAGGTTAAAGTTGTAAAACACTAATCACCGATATGAAAAATCTCAAGGTGGTACAGCTGTATTTGTAAGAAATAGTTTAAAGCGTAGCTTTCTTCATTCCTATGTAAAAAATTGGTTGCAGCGATAACAAGGGAGTTGATCTTACTTTGTCCGCGGTACTCCCTTTGCCACGCTTCGTAATAACAGGGTAGTAATCTAATGAGTTCTTATATCCTTTGGAGATAGATTTTAATTTGGAATAGATTATAACGCGAGAACTATATGGTACATACTTGTTGACGCTCCTGACTCATAAGCCCAAAGGTATGGTAATGAATACCAAAAACAGGTTCGATTTTATTTCCAGTTTCATACATTTCATAAAAACTAACCGCGAAATCGATTTGTTGGTTAAGAATAAGCTTAAGTCGCGAATGGAGAGCTTCCCGATCGTCCGATTTAAAAATTCGACTTAAGATGACCAAAAAGAGATTAAAACGGCATTGAGTTATTATGAAAATATGAAATCTCTTGTATACGCTACAAAAAAATCACTTTGGAAAGCTAGTCAAAATTTTAAGTTAACAGTAAACATTAAAGAACTATTGAGGTTCCGTAATGGTTCGTTGGCCAGAATAAGTAGGGCAAACACATAACTTTTACATTAAAAGCAAAATCGTACCCTATTGTCAAGCTCAATAATATATGTACCTATCCCACAAGCTAACGAGGTGTCATATCCGAATATCTACTGAAGATTAAATTTTCCAGTTTTTATTGGGTTTTTAACAAGAAATCAAGGCTCAGCCTTAAAAACAAAGTTCTTCTTTATGATGCGACTATATGAAATTCAGTTATGGGACATATGTATGTAGCTTTGAACTGAAATTTTTAAAAAGTCTGAAACCGCAATTCTGAAAGAAACAAAACGCTACTATCATTTCATTATTTAGAGTATTGGAAGTCAACGACTCATTCAAATCCACTTCTGGAAAGTTTGAGTTTTCATTGTTTAGCACATAACCGAAACTCTCTTCAATTGTTACTCAATAAGTCCGCGGCCTAAAATTTCATCCAGCTTATAGAAGAAAGTACACATTTTGTGTATGGTAGTTGTTCTAAGTAACTGCAGAAATATGAATTACATTTAAAGTACAGATTAAGATTTGCTTATGTTGTGAAGACCCCAAGTCTAAGGCCTTGAAGCCTTCACAGCAACAACAACAACACCAACAACAACAACAAGAGAAGTCATACACACATATATATATACATACATAGTCAATGAACATACATACACATATCCATTGAAATACACATACATACTTATAAAATTAATTGAATATATATAGATACATATATATTAATATAAATGTACATATATTGTACATATATATAGATATACATACGTATGAAGCTAAAATATGAATTTTAAATATTTAACCATTTAAGCTAGGCAAGCATCAAGCATTAGCACAGCAAGCCGTCGCTGTTAAGTAGGGCAAAGAAGAATAGGCGATAGGCCTACCAACAACGCAACGCGTAACTGTCCACAGTAGGCAGAGTTTAGTATAAAAAGGGCAGCATCAGCAGTGACCAGACGCTTCTGTTTGTGCTGTCGTAGCTAGTGTATATGGTGTGTCGTGAAAACGCTACCAGTAGGAAATTTAGAAATAAATAAAGTGTGTAATGTTAGAACCACTCGTGTTGTCCGTTACTTTTTTCCCTTTTTGAATCAGAATTATAGGAGAAACCCATAATCCGGCTGAGTGATAGCCCAGCTATAGACCAGAGAACCGGGTTCGTTACAATGTATTTTGACCGATTTGAAGAATTTGCACAAATTCACACTTGTCATCATATGGACACGCTAGTCCCCAGCGAACAATGCGAGTACTCCATTCACGCGTGAAATATATGCTCCACGAGAACAATAGAGTAATTCAAAACTAATAAAATATGTGTATGTGCAATTAACATCGCATTATCCTAGGACTGAGCCATATACTCCATACATGAAATTAGTTTGCAATTAAAATTGATCAATGGAGAATATACAGTGGGTTACATTACGTACGTATACGAAATGTGACATTCTCGGACAAGCCTTTTAGTTTCGAAAATAATGCTTTGGTGAATGCTAGTATCATACAAATTTATATTATATATATATATATATAATTGGCGCTTTGTAACCGCTGAAGCGATTTTTTGGCCGAGCTCCTCCTCCAATTTGTGGTTTTGCGTCTTGATGTTTTTCCAACAAATGGAGGGACCCACAGTTTATACTAAGCCGCCTCCGAACGGCTGACGGTTTTTTACGAGGAGCCTTTTATTTCTTGTCCGAAATACACTTGGAGGGGTGAACATTCCCTGCGAGAGGCGACCGCAATTAGAAAATTTAACTTAATTTTTTATTTAAATTAATTTTCCATACCTTTTGGATCTTGCTGGCACTGGGATATGTACCCGAGCCTTCCGAATGTCAGTCCGCAATGCTAACCACTCGGCTATCGCGGCCAATAATTTATTATTTACGGCGTCCAAGAACCAACAGACCTCAACAACGAAACAAAACTGACTCAATTTCAGTTTCATACATTTCCTGTATACGAGTGTAAACACTTACAACTACCTTTAAACACGAGCAATCGTCGGCTAACACAGAGGAGTACCTATTGGATTACTCCAATTGACCTTATGGTCCACACATGTTTGCTGGGTTGTAAGTGCATAAACTGATGCTTTACTCTCTTTCGTATGTACACTTTATATATACTCGCTCCACGATGATTTTGCTTATATGCGTATGTAAAATGTGTGAAATTGTATTTTAATATTACTTTTTCTTTATAATCTTATAGTCTAAGAGCTCGCTTCAGCCAGGCGTAAATCATTATTTTATAAAACCTCCACGTTTGTCAGAGACCGTCATTAGCATAAAAAATTATTTTGGGTAGATATTAAAATATTTTCTTCAGAGTATTTAAAAACACTTGGACACTTATTGGGGTTTAACCCTCCGCCGGACAGCCTCAAACTCTGAAAAATTGTACGCAATAGTATGCTGGGGGGACTTTCAAAAGAAGATATCCCAGTAGCCGGACGGTTTTTTTACATATATTGTTTATCATAAATAAGTAAAGCTGTATATATACCGCAAATGCTCAACAAGCAAAACGATGTCATTATCTTTTGTTAATGTGAAAAATAAACTTACCGGAATGATTTTGTTTCGTTCGGCGCCATTATATCGAAATAAAATCAAATTGTTAATACTAAAACCGAACAAACTCATCGTTAACGTTAATTTTGAAATGGCTGATTGCTATAATATTTAACACACTTCAATTTAAACGTTGAAAGTTATCTATTAACGAATTAACATTAATAAAATTTATTTTGGCCTACTTTAACGATGACATTTCCAAATCGCAACTATTTTATATACAGCCTTGACCAAAAGTATTAGGCAGCCCACTAAAATACAAGTATTCTCAAATGTGGCTATCAAAGTTACCATTTCTTTTTGTAAATATCTTTCATGGGTGTTTAACTGTTGATTAAACTAATAAATTGTGTAATAGTAAAAGTCATAGCACTCTGGGTAAGCTAAACCTAAAAATTGTAATTTTTAAGAAATTCATAAAATATATTCGCATTTAAAATTTGAAAGTGAAAGTGTAAATTACATTTAGGGAAAAGTTACCAATCTTATAAACACAGTTCATATTACCGAAATTATTTAGTTACGATGAGAGAGTCAAAATTCAAGTTCTAAGTGAAGAAGGTAAGTCTCAGGTTGAGATTGCCAATTTGGTGGGATGTTCGCGGTGCGCGGCCCAATGTGCTATCAGGCGATTTGTGGAGTCGAAATCCCACAATAATAAATCAAAAAGTGGAAGAAAGCGTCTAACCAGTACTTATAAGCGAATCTCTCAGGGATCACAAAAAATCTTCTTCTGCCCTTGCAGTTGTCCTCTCGGATGAATTTAGTAAACCAGTTAGTGCTCGAACAGCAAAATCGTATCGAAATGTACTCAACTAAATCTCCCCTTTCACCCCTACAAAAATAAGAAACAAGAGCCAACTTGGAACCTAACACCTTATCTTATAGATACTTCTCTAAACTCTAATGCCAAAAATGACACAAGCCAATCCATATACCAACAAGAGTTCCTAAAATTCAAATCTCTCAATAAGAACTGTACATTCATTTACACGGATGGCTCACAATCAAACACACTTTCCACATATTCCATAACTACAGAAAACACTGTCCTGAAATCGGGAATACTTCCATTCTGCTCGTCAGTACTATCAGCTGAAACAATTGGCATATTAGAAGCAATTCAATTAATAAAAACAAAAAGAGGTAAATTCATCATATGCTCTGATTCTATTCTCTATCAGCCTTAAAATCAATCTTCAACCCAAATAACAATGAAACCTACCCAAGTGCCATTAGGTCACTCCTAATCAAACACATGTCAAAAATTAGACTTCTTTGGATTCCAACATCACTGGTAATGAGCTAGCAGATAAAACGGCCAAGGAAGCGGCACGTCTTCCCCTTATATATACCCAAAACTTTAACACAAAAGACATAAATAGTTTCTTAAAACACCAGCTCCAAAACGAACATAAAAACTTAATACCAAAATCCAGCAACTGGTACCAGAAAATTTACAAAAAACAACATATTAGCGACAACTACCTTAAATTTATCCCCCAAAATTCTCTTACTAGGCTTGACTAAACTAAAATAATTAGACTCCGACTAGGACACACAAGGATCACTAAACTATATCGCATAGACAGAAACTATTCTCCTTTATGCCCTACTTGCCAAAATCATTCCTCACATCCTCGACTCCTGCCACTCCTCATCAATCCTGAGAAGACAAATCTTCCATAACGACAAGCCCTCCCAACTCCTCTCCAATCCCAACCTGGATAATATGAGTAAAATCATTAACTTCCTAAAATTATCTAACCTCTATCATCACATATAAAACTAATATCAAATCCCAGAATAGAAAAAAAAAATAATAAAAAATGTTATATATATATACAAAAATACATATTGCAATATATTCAATTAAGAATTCCAAAAAAGATTTACATATAACACCAAGGCACACATTGTTACCTTTTCAATATACTATATTTAGATTTAAGCATACCAAATATGTATATGTAATATTCTATTTCTAAACACAAGTATAGAGTAAGGCCCCAGCAGCTAAAGCTGTCTCTCCTGTTAGATTAAGTTTTTATATAAACTTTTCTATCAGCTATAAATAAATTGAAATAAATTCTCTAAATAAATAAATTTGAATTCTATTTCGGCCCAGCTGTTATCAATTCAGGAAAAACTATAAATTGTTTTCAACAAAAGAGTTTCTCATTGAGCGAGATCGCATATGTACTAAAAATTAACCACGTCTCGTTCTGAGAGTTATTTTTTCTCACACTTGGATACTATTGTATATATATGTTCTGCATAATTCATTGAAATGACAACTGTCATAGCGCACACTATGGAATCGCTCGGCTTTTACGCACTTACCAAGTGTGTTTGTCGCTAGCAATATGTATAAATTTCTATGATTTGGCATGTATGTAATTTAGACTTCTCTGGTCTATTGACATTAACCTACAAAAATACGCAAGTCACACAGTCCGCCAAAATAATAGCGTCATATTTGTTTACCTCAGTGAATATGTCGAGTTTCGTTCCAAGTAAATCGCATTTGCGGCATTCGTTGCTTTTCTTATTTTATCAAAAAAAAAAAGCAGCAGTTGCTGGGAGAATCTTACGGTGAACATGCTCAAGTAATTAGAACATATGAGACATGGTTTCGTCAATTTAAAAGTGGAGATTTCGATTTGACAGACAATGAACATCCTGGTGCAGCGAAAAAGTTCGAAGACGAGGAATCGCATGTTGATCCAACTCAATCGCAACAAAAATTGGCAGAAACACTACATGTGACTCGAGGAGCGATTTGCCAACGTTTAAAAGCCATGGGAAAGATCCAGAAGTATGGAAAATGGGTTCCACACCAGCTGAACGATAGACAAGTGGAAAATCGAAAAACCGTTTACGAAATGCTGCTTCAACGATTCGAAAGGAAATCTTTTCTGCATCGAATTGTCACGGGGGACGAAAAATGGATTTATTTTGAGAACCCGAAACGAAAAAAATAATGGCTTTCCCCTGGTGAAGCTGGCCTATCGACTGCAAGGCCAAATCACTTTGGCCGTAAGACAATGCTGTGTGTTTGGTGGGACCAGTGCGGTGTGGTGTACTACGAGTTGTTGAAACCTAGTTAAACGGTGAACACGGATCGCTACCGACAACAAATGATCAATTTGAATCATGCGTTGATCGAAAAATGGTCGGAATGGGCCCGAAGACATGGCAAAGTTATCTTGCAACATGACAACGCGCCGTCTCATACCGCTAAACTGGTGAAAGACACGTTAAAAACACTTAATTGGGAAATATTATCGCACCCGCCGTACTCTCCAGACTTCGCCCCGTCCGACTATCACCTTTTCGCATCGATGGGACACTCCCTTGCAGAGCAGTGCTTCGCTAATTTTGAAGAAGTCGAAAAACCTTTCATCTCCTTCTCACAATGCTACAACTGCTTCAGATTTAACACGTTCACGCCGGCGCTGCAATTCATGTTTCGCACCCACAGGCGGTTGCGCTGAAAGCTTTTTGTTCTATCAGGCGGCGCCGAACTAAATGTTTCAACGAAAGATTATCGCACGGGAAAACGGTCTAATAAAACTTAAATAATAATGTTTATGTTATATCATTGAAATATTTACTTATGTTTTTGTTATTAGTACCATTGAATTAGTTATGTTTGGTGATGCACACTGATTGGTAGTACAATCATATGCGAGCCACCGGTGGTACGCGCCGCCCGATCAGGCAGACATGTGCGAGCCACTGGTGGTACACGCCGGCGTGAACGTGTTAAACACTTTACGCAACATTGTAAACAGCGAGACTGCACATGCCTAACATGCGGTGAAACACACGAAACGGGAACAACATGCAGAAACAGTCAGAAATGATATGACGCTGGCAAACCTTACCCCAATGGAGGCGAAACGGAAATACAGCAGCATTTTTGGAAACAGATTCGATATCCTCAATGACACGAAAACATAGAAAGAATAGCAAGAAACCATTCAGCACAACAACACCGTCAACCAACCGTCTAATCTGGCATACCAAAGGAAGTAGCCACTCATGTAATTAAACAGGACGAACTAAATGGTAAAATAAACCAAATAATCACGAACTGCCTAACAAACAATCCAATAAACAAAAACGACAAAAACCAAATAGAATTTATAGAGAACATACAAAACGGAATTAAGCAAATGTACATTAACACAGAAACTCCAAAACAATGTCATATGAAGATCCTTGATCCTTTAAGAAACCTATTAATAAAGAATTACTGGAACTCTCGTTCATAAAAAACAACGTAGACATTGCAGTACTGAGCGAAATCTGGCTAAAAGGTAACAGCTCAGTCTCTTTAAATAAATTTAACTTCGTGGGGAAGTATAGACAAGACGGCTACGGCGGCTTAATACAACAGCGGACATAATGGGAATTACAACCCTCAATCTTAAAACCAATATCAATGTAATAATAAAACAAGCGTCTACTTCCTTCCTAATATGACCAACACCGAACTAAAATACGAATTTGAAAATAAATATATATAACAGACGCAAAGGGCATTATATTAGAAAATCTAACCACCGACCTTGGCTTTGAATGTGTGAAAAACGACGACCCAACCTACCGAGTCAATGACTACACCGCCCATCTGGATATCACCTTGTGTAACTAAAACCTATTGAATGTCCATTGGAAAGTTATACCTGCTAAAATAACAAAAAGCAACTACTACCCAATTATAATTGAATTGAATAAGGCTTACACTAGTAAAGAGAACAAAACATTCAAAACCCTATATAACAAAATCTTGGAAAACCACAAAGCAAATAAACAATAGTTGGACTCGTGAGCAAAAAGAAGAATATCTTAAATATATCACATCAAATTCAGACAGCATGGTAAATATGTTATAGTTGTCCGAATCAGCATCAAATAAACAAACGCAAAAGGAAATGAACTTCGAAATCTTTAAAAGCTTCTTGAGAACCCGCAGTCTAGACTCAGCTAAAGGACTTGACAGTATATCTTATCGGATGATAAACAGCCTACAAGAAGAAGAAAAAGAATCCTTATTTAAAATACTGCTAAATACCTTCGACAGCGGCGAAATACCAGACCAATGGAGACATGTCAAAATTATCCCCAAACCACAAAAAGAGCCGTCAGACATAGAAAACTACAGACCAATCGCACTACTCTCAACACTACATAAATCAATCGATGGAATGATTAAAATATACCTGAACATTAACGAAAATACACGAAATCCTACCACCTCGAGCATATGCATTTCGGAAAAAAGCTTTCGACATCACAATGTATAAACGATGTAATTAATTCCGTACTCAACTTTAAAAGCCAAGGCAATGATGTGGTGGGTGCATGCATAGACCTCGAAAAAGCATACGATAGCACCAACCTAGCCAAACTAACTAGTAAACCAGACGAAATACAAACTGATAGACCTATCACTCGATGGATCTTCAATTACCTTAAGAAAAGAACGCTACAACTTGGGGAGAGCAAAATTGAGATAAACAAGGGTCTAACGCAAGGCAGCGGTATCAGTCCAATACTATTCAACATCTATACAGCCCAGCTTCACACAATCACGAACGACAAAAGTCTATTCCAATTTGCAGATGACTTTTTCTTGATTTCAACAAGCAAGTCTTGCTGAATCACAATTAAAATTGAGACTAGAAGAATTTACAAGCATATGCACAAATCTCGATTTAAAAATCAACTTCCGTAAAAGCAATACAATCCACTTTAACAACAAACATAAGCAACTGCAGATACAAATCAACAATACCAAACTTGAACAAGTAAACTCCATAAAATACCTAGGCAGGTATTGTATATAAGCAAGAACAACTCAAACAAACTACATATTAACGAAATCGTGAAAAAAAATCAACGAAAAATGCAACCTAAAGACTATCAGCGGTTGGCATCTTTGGCATCTCACCTTCAAGAGCAATCCAATTTTACCAATCGTTCGCCAGACCGAAAATATGCCGCATCATCATTTGGAAACTTCTCCAAAGGAGCAATAGCATCTCTTAAGACCTGCTATAACAAACTAATACTTGCCACAGCCAAAGAACTAAGTAAAACATGCGTGTACAGACTTCCATCTTCCAAACTGCTCCTCAACCGACAAGCTATTCGCAAACATTTGAAGAATTCAAAGACATACTATTGCACATGAAACCAACACCTACTTTTAAAGGAGCGGGTAAAAATAAAAAAGAAGCAAATGATACCATAATCAAAAAATAATCTTCATAGACGGTTCCTGAAAGAACACTGCACTCAAGCCGCTTTCTTACATGAAAGAACCAACACATCCAAAGCATTTTATACCAGTAGGAACATGTCATCGCTGTCAGCAGAACTATGGGCCTTTCGAAAAGCAATAGAATAAGCAACTATTGACGGGTAACACAACATAGCGATACTAATAGATATCAAATCAGGAACCATCGCTCTAAGCAAGCCGAACTCCAATAACAGCATGGTGCATAACATACTGGAAACAATAGAGGACAGCTAGATAAATTCGGTTGAGGTCCATAATATACCAGGGCACTAAACTAACATCAAAATGATGTGGTAGACTACCTAGGAATGCAGAACAAAACGGCGCACGAAAACTGAGAATAAAATGTTAAGAGAAATGTCAAAACGAAAGTAGAGAGAAAGGCAAAAATTATTTTCCGAGGTTTCCAAACTCCTGAACAAACCCTGGTTTCATAACAATATTTTGAATTATCAACCGTGTACTTGCTGGACACACGTTCGCCAAAGACACAATGAAAAGGTTAAGTATTGTTGCAGACGATAATTGCGTTAGCTGTTCCTACTCAGAAGACTTCCCACACGTTCTGTTTATATGTCCACAATGGGACACATTCAGAGCCAAGCATCAACAAGTGAATAGATACAACTCTATCCCACAAATGTTCCAAGCAGAAGGAATGAGATCATTAAAAGTTATTAGTAGCTTCCTCTCGGAAACAAGACTATCCATATAATAACATATAAACGTAAACCAAACCAATTTAGCATAAAAAGGAAATTACGGCGACACCTAAATGAAACCCACCGTCGAGTCAATCGAGTGATTTAAGACGTGATACGTGAAATTGGAAATAGAAGAAGAATCAGAAATCAAATTGGACAAGTATACTACGATTCAAAGCATAATAAGTGATGGCGCTCTAATTCATTGAAAGGTCCTAATAATCCTCTCTTATCAGTCTACGGTAACGAGAGTAACTTAAACCAAAAAAAAAAAAAAAAAAAAAAAATATGTACATACAATTTAATTATAATCGGTAAAGCCGTTTCGGAGGAGTATCGTGTCTAACACTGTGACACGAGAAGTTTATATATGAAATATGTAAACGTATATTCAATGAAATTCGCACTTGCTTAATCTGCTGTTGTCATTAACTACTCGAATCACTCGCTAATTAAGCGACAAATATTTTCAAGTTGTGCGCCATCGCCAAAAGAATCTTACTTTATACCCACACAAATTTATTGTTAAGCATTTTAAGATTAAATATTAATTTCCATAACTGAAAAACATTTTCTTTCTCATCGCGTATCTGAACAAATCGGTTGTGTAAGGCTATATGTCAAAGTGTTTTGCTCTAGCGGGTTCCGACTTAGAGACATATTTGCGTACAAACAGACGGATGGACGTGGCTAATCACTTAGCTCGTCGTTCTGATCCGATCGGTAACTATCAATCAACCCCAAGCCCCGTCGGGGGTTAATAGGGAATATAAAATATATGAACCAGTTGTCCGTAATACATTGTTTCCATCAATCAACCATTCGCCAAGATTAAATTCCCCTTCATCAAAATAAAGCGACAATGTAAAACAATCTGAAAACTAAATTTTCGCTTCATCAGTCTCTTCATTCGTTGGTGATACGAGTATCACTTAGTTTTTTATTTTCGTAATTCTCTTTGTTCTTTTAGAAAAATTTGACGTTTTTCTTCGTGATGCAACTGTTGTTTCACTTTAATAAAAAGGAAATTTAAGCTATTAAGTGTTGTTCAATTGTGTTACTGAATCTTATAATCTGTGCTATCGATGTGAGAAAAATTCGTTATGATAAAAGTTAGTGACTCCCACTACAGCTGATTCGTTATAAGTACAAACATTAAATGTGGTTCCCTCGGCAGGGAGTATCAACTTTTGCGAGGGCATATTCGACATGAAATGCACAGCATATCATAGAAAACTCCATTAAACGTTCGAACGTTTAAGCCACGCGAGTAACATGAAAGACTGCGTTTTAACAAAAATTACAGGTCGGTGCAGGTCAAAACAAGATATCAAACTTTTTATCGTACGACTTCCTCAACCTTTTTCTAGAGCAAATCATAACAGCTGCTCGGCTGAATAATAAATAAAACCAAATAAAATAAATACAATAATAAAACCAAACATTTATCTTCGACTTGGGGGAGTAGTTAGACTTAGTAGATTTTATTACAAACAGATCTAGGAAATTTAGCTGCTTGGTGTGATAACAACTTCATGTCCTTAAATCTTAAGAAATGTAAGACAATGTGCTTTTCGTGAAAACTTGTTCAATCTTCGACTTATGCAATTAATAACTGTAGTCTAGAACAAGTGTATAACTTTACTGATTTTTTTAGATATGGTTGGCCATAAGCTTTACTTCTATATTTAAAGTAACACAACAGTCTTAAAAACTAAAAATGAATTTGACTCGTTTATAAATAACAAAACCAGAATCGGACGAGATGATTTCCTGTGGATTTACTTATTATGAGAATTGAGTGATTACCTCTATCGAATATTTTATTGAAGTCGGTGTAAATGGCGCCAGTTTGCTAAAGGCTTTAGAGATATGTGACACAAATTTGTAAGTGATGATTTTCCTTTACAAAACCCGGTTTGGGAAAAAGTTTAGACTACTTCCATGATGTAAGGAAAACATCATGTTTAAGGGAGGAAGTTTAAGGCAAACACAGATATTTTGCACAACTTTTCTGGACCATAACTCAAAAATGTTTTCGATTTATCAAATGATTTAGTACTTCTTCCTCAGAAATTGATGATGAATTAACTACTGCTGCCAGACGGACAGATTATTTCGAGAGTTAAATGAATAATTTGATTTAAAAAATTGCGCAAACATATTGAAAATACTTAGACACTCATAGATTTGTATTTCACGGCGTTTGGAGTTAACAAAAGCATAGAACAACTTAGGATTGTGTAAAATGATTTTTTTAGTTATGTAATTATAATTATTACATTTTTTATTAG